>CM067841.1:591991979-593241979 GCA_034509565.1 Triticum monococcum | reverse complement strand
CCTTACAACCAAGCCTGTTTTTTAGGAACTTGCAACCTCCTTGAAGGTGTGAGGCTGGCAAGTCCGTGCTTGCTGCAAGCCCGGCTGCGAGGGACGGCTGCGGTGGGTGGCTGCAAGTCTGTCGGTAAGGGGCGGTAGGGGATGTGTTGGCTGGAAGTCCTTCCACCAGGAACCCGCGAGGATCGAGGAGGTCGGTGAGGAGCGAGGAGTGCGACTGGGGTTTTTTTATTGATGGAACCATGCGAGTGGAGGTGACTTGGGATTGCGTGGGCGTGCGTTTGGAGAGGTGGAGCAATAAGTACAATTAGCACTAAAGATCAGAGTATTATGGACTATACGGTTAGGTGTATGGATGGATAGGATGGACTTGGGTCTCCACACTTCGTTCGTTTATAAGGGTAGTAGATAGATGCATGTCATGTTTCGATCAAGATGTAATTTGAACACATCCATACTATGTCTCCATATAAGCACATCTTAATGGGTGTCTTATAAAGCACAAATTAAGATCATGGCGATCCCGATAATATACATATGGCTGTAAGAATCAAGTCCTCATGCAGTGTTTTTATTATAAGTGTTTTAGTAACAAAGGTGACTTCAATCCGGTATAAAAACTGAAATTTAATCTTTTGCAAAAGCTTGTTAGAAACCTTTGGTGTAGTGCACGTCCTCTCACGGATTCGACAACACTGGTCACGCCTTAGGGAAAGAGGCGGGGAACCATTTTACTATTCATTACCAGATCACTAAAGAGACTCATCAAACCTCTTACCGGTGCCGTTGTCGGGGAGGAATTGTGTCACTAGTCATTGTGCTAGAGTTTTTGTCAGATTCCCCCCTGATTCTATTCTTGTTCTAGTTTTGTGTGTGTCAAGTGTTGTTACTTAAAATCCAAAAATTTATTATGGCTCATAACCTTGAAGACTTTGCTATTCCAAGCAAGCGAACCAATTCCACAATCTAATGTTGTTTGTGTCGGACGATGTCCATGGTGTGCTCATGGTCTCGGTGCATCAACGGAGGGGCCACACGCCCGCCACTGCGTTCGGACGCCAGACGGACCGCACCGTCTCCGGTGAGGTAGCAATGTAACACCTAGCACCGGATCCATGCGCCATTTGGGTGGACGCAGTGGATCCCCGATGGAAGGAGTCTGAGCGTTGCCTCGCATGGGCCTCCTCCCAGGAGCGGCAGAGCGCAATTGGACGGCCATCTCCTCATCGAGGCCGCATGGGATGAGTTCGGGGTCGACGGATCTGGAGGTGAAGTATTCGGATCCGCTGCCCGCCATGCCAGAGATTGTCGGAGATCGCTGGACGGGAGCTTGGGTGGCGGATGGGAGTGGATTGAAGTAGCTAGGGTATGGTCCGGCGAGCGGATGGGGAGAAATATATGTAGGGTCGGGTGGGCTAGTGTGGGTCGGGTCCGACGTGGCGGATGCGTCCGAGCGCCCCATATTTGGGCTAGAGATGAGGACATTTGAGGCCCATTTAAGACGCCAACCTGAGTCGCATTTTCGTGACCGGTCAGTAACCAGGTCATCCGTGCCGGCATCTAGAGGCAGGTTAGGGAGGTAGATGCTCTTACCTTGATCTTAATTTATTTTGTTTCTCATCAATCACACATGTGTTACTCCTGTTAAAAAGACCAACTAATCCTAGCAAAGTAAGGAACCAAGCACTGACCCCACCGTGCAGTGGGACAGCAAGAGAACCGCCCGGATCTGATCCAACCACTCAACACAACCTCCCCGCCGTCGTCAGTCCCGGCTCCGATCTCTCCTTCCCTTCCCTCGCTCAAACACGGCGCGCGCGTGCACAGCAGCCAGAGCCGCGGCGGATCCGGAGGCCTCAGCGGCCGAGGCCCGAAGCCAGCAGCCGCCCGCGCCGCTCGCCCCTCGCCGCTCGCCGCCGACCGCACAGTCAGCCACTACACCGGCAGATCCAGATCCAGCGTGCCCCGCCCGCATGGCGGGGGCGGTGTCGGCGCTCTTCCTGCTCGACATCAAGGGCCGCGTCCTCGTCTGGCGCGACTACCGCGGCGACGTCACCGCGCTCCAGGCCGAGCGCTTCTTCACCAAGCTGCTCGACAAGGAGGTCCGTGAGCCCTCCCTCCCTCTCCTCTCAGATCTGTGCAGCATCGAATTGCGGGTCTGAGCTCTGCCCTGCTTTACCAGGGCGACGCGGAGGTCCACTCGCCCGTCGTCCACGACGGCGCCGGCGTCTCCTACACCTTCATCCAGCACAACAACGTCTTCCTCCTCACCGCCGCCCGCCAGAACTGCAATGCCGCCAGCATCCTGCTCTTCCTCCACCGCCTCGTCGATGTACGCACGCCGCCATTCTCACCGCAGCGAGCAGTGCTTCTCTTTAGCATTGCGAGCAAGTAGTAGCAACGGCATTCTGCTCATGTGATCTGTGTGTGCGCGCAGGTGTTCAAGCACTACTTTGAGGAGCTGGAGGAGGAATCTCTGAGGGACAACTTCGTCGTCGTGGTACGTGGTGCGTTTCTGTGTTACATGAGTTGGGGTTTGGTTCAGTTTGAGTTGCTGCCACTGATGTTGGAGGGGCTTATGGACGCCCTTTGTTGCGTGCAGTATGAGTTGCTTGATGAGATGATGGACTTCGGGTATCCGCAATACACGGAGGCGACGATCCTGAGTGAGTTCATTAAGACCGACGCATACAGGATGGAGGTCACACAGAGGCCACCCATGGCAGTGACGAACGCCGTGTCATGGCGGAGCGAGGGGATTCGGTACAAGAAGAATGAAGTGCGATACATTACACCTCTGCCCCTGTTTACTCTGGTTCACTTTGATGGTTATGTGATGGGAAAATTGTTGACTTGTGTATCGCAGGTGTTCTTGGATGTGGTTGAGAGTGTCAACATTCTTGTCAATAGCAACGGGCAGATCGTGAGATCTGACATCATCGGCGCGCTGAAGATGCGGACCTTTCTGAGGTAACTTCGTGATATCATCCCATACAGTCATACCACAAATTCACACTATGCTTATAACTCAGCTGCTTGTGTAGTAATAAATTTAATATGAATCACATCCCTGTAGCACTGCGAAGATGTAGCTAGATTATATTATCCAACACATTCCTGTAACCTTTAAAATTAGTAGTTGTGTAGTAGCAGTTGAAACAAATTGACAGTGAGGAATAAAGACTAATAAAGTGTATACATACCCTGCCAACTACAACATATGTATTGCAAGTGTGTCTTGAACAAGCAGACTTTACTTAGTTCTCTTTCAGATAATATCATCAAGTTGTACCCGATAAATGAACTGGATTATGTAAGTTACAAATGATAATTGAACTTTGACTCAAACCAGCTGGTTTCAACTTCTGGTCTTTTGGGTTAATGGGTCAAAATATTATCTGACTATGTTTTCCCTGTATATCCTGTGAGATATATTCATCATGGCTGATATGCATGTATTTGTCACAGTGGAATGCCCGAGTGTAAACTTGGGTTGAATGATAGAGTTCTTTTGGAAGCTCAAGGTCGAGCAACTAAAGGAAAAGCAATAGATCTGGATGATATCAAATTTCATCAGTAAGATTACACGATTACTATATTCCTTTTGTCATAGTAGTCATTTTAGGGTTTATATTGACCAATCCTTTTTTTTAGGTGTGTTCGGTTGACCAGATTTGAGAATGATAGGACTATATCATTCGTCCCTCCAGATGGAGCTTTTGATCTAATGACTTACAGACTCACCACACAGGTTTGTCCTTTGTGTTTTACAACCAGGAACCATTTGGTGACATATGAGATGCCAAGTCCTGCCACACATTTGACATTAGTGCATGTAACATCTTGCTTTGGTCCCTCCTGCAGGTGAAGCCTCTGATCTGGGTGGAAGCACAAGTTGAGAAGCATTCAAGAAGCCGGATAGAGATCATGGTGAAGGCAAGGAGCCAGTTCAAGGAAAGAAGGTGCCTGTTTCTAACAATAATAATGTGCCTCTGGTGGCATGAATGACCAACTTACATAGCATTTGTTTTTCTCATTTCCAGCACTGGAACAAATGTAGAAATTGAAGTACCTGTGCCCTATGATGCCACAAACCCCAATATAAGGACTTCAATGGGTTCTGCGGCATATGCGCCTGAGAGAGACGCAATGGTCTGGAAAATCAAATCATTTCCTGGTGGCAAGGTAGGTCCTGATTCAGTTCCATATGAACACTTATGCTTCCATATTATGCTAGGATGTGTTGCTCTAATTCCCTGGACCTATTGCTCTATCAGGAATATATGTGTAGAGCAGAATTTAGCCTTCCCAGCATTACCTCGGAAGAAGCAACCCCTGAAAAGAAAGCTCCAATACGTGTGAAATTTGAGATACCATATTTTACTGTTTCAGGCATTCAGGTACTCCATCAGCTCTTACTGTAGGCCTGTTACCAGTTAGCTGCCTCACAACTTTCTCTTGCAGTCTTGCATCCTGCTCATATACCATGGTATACCTTTGCAGGTTCGTTATCTGAAAGTCATCGAGAAAAGTGGATACCAGGCCCTCCCTTGGGTTAGGTACATCACGATGGCTGGTGAATATGAGCTGAGGCTTATCTGATCTCTGCTCTAGCTGCTGGAGCAATCAAGCAGTTTGTTAGAGTCTGAGGAGGCGAGGAGCACATGTAGTGCTGCACCTGAATTACGGCGGCAGGATAGATGGCGTTTACCGGCAGGTTGGGGCTCTTCTCCCTAAAGCTCCACCCTTCCATCATGCAGAGTTCTCTTAGTGGTTTTTACCCATGTTTGCTGTAAGTTACCATCCACCGGTACAGTTGCCTAGTTGAATTCTTGTTTTCCAATTCTTTCCTGGTTGATATCACCTGTATCATATTGGTTTATTTGCCCTATTGATGTCACTCACAAGCTTGGGCCCTGTTTCTAATGCTACTATTTTCCTTCCAAGCTATTTTTGGTTGGAGGTGTATTACCTACCCTCTGATACCTAGCACATGAGTAAAAATATTGTTGGGTGCATGTCTACTCTGTATTCCCTGTGGAGCATCTGGACTGTATTGACCTCTCTTACCAGTGTGAATGTATGATGACCTGTGGTGCAGACACCAGCAAGTCTACAAAGAAATCTTCAACTTAAACGAGCAATTTGAAACAATCACGAGTTTAGGAGGTCCGGTGACTGACGGTTGTCATCATGATTCTCATGGAATTTCTTAGTGCCATTGGTGACGGTTGTCATCATGGTGCCGTGTTTTCTTATGTGACAACAATGTTCCTTGGGAATGTGTTGGTTAATCAATCACCAGCTCATCATTCGTGAAGAACAGTTCCAGCACAAGATGGGTAGCCGCACCAAATTTGGTGATCTGATCTCCCAAACTGAAACACAACATAAGTGCACTGCTGCGAAGCGGTCACATGCGGTGTTGCACACGAACCAGCACAAATCAAAATTGAGAGTGACCTAGCATCATCCAGCAATCAAACTCAATATCTTGCCTTTCCTAAGGATCTTCGTCAGCAAACACAATATCTCACCATTCGTAAGGATCTTCGATGTCGGTGAAGACAAACTAACAATGCATCTATGTTGTTTTTTGCGGGAGAACTTGCAGTGCAAGACCATGTAAAGCATGCGATCTTTCTACAATGAAATCTTTAATGCTATAGCTACCTTCCCAGCTGGATAAGGTGGCATTTTATAGAAGATCGTCAAAACGGAAAACCCACAGAAAAGAAAGATGTCATGTACCGCTCCAGTCATAGTTTTGAAGACATTTTCCAACACAAAGAAGGAAAGCCAAATAGAGTAACATTTGATTTGAAATGAAATATTTTAGATTAATGAGGTCAACCTGCTTGCCGTGTTAGCATACTTGTACATACACTAGCACTACAAACCTCCTCAAACCTTGATCACATACTGTAGCATCAAGTGCATGCATACGGCATACAGCACACCACACCACGCCCTTCACACATCAAGAGTCCATTAAGCATAGCTACCATACATACGTCGTGTTTTTCCATGGATGGATCCGCTTGCTTGCTCAGAGCTTCTTGTTGGCGAGGCCGAGGGCGACGGAGACCATCTGGGCGAGGTGGCGCTGCATGACCTCGTAGGGCGACTTGACGTCGCGCTCCTCGTACCAGTTGTCGCAGTCGCCGGCGTAGGTGCTGGCCGCCGTCATCTTCTCCACCAGGCTCTCGCTGCTGGTGCCGGGCTTGTGCATCGCCCGGCTCACCTCCTCCAGCGCGTCCACCAGGTCGTCGTAGTTCTGCTCGCACGACCCCAGGATGGACGCCATCGGGTTGCCGGCCCCGGACGCCGCCTTGGCCGCGTCGAACGTCACCTTGGCCGCCCGCGCCCGCCCCAGCGCCACCCGCACCGCCGTCTCCATCAGCGCCCGCGCCGTCGTCACCCCGGGCAGGTGCAGCAGCGTGTGGCACACCCTCTGGTACGCCTCCAGCTGGTCGCACGCCTGCACCGCCCCCGGGGCCGCGCCCGCCGTGTCCGCCGACAACGCGCCGCCGCCGGCCAGCTTGCGCCCTTCCAAGAAGATGAAGCCCTTCTTCTGGACGGCCGCCTTGCTCTGCGAGACGGCGAGCCTCTTCTTCGGGATGGAGATCTTGCTCTGCGTGACGTCGAGCTTGCTGCCCCGGGCGGACGCGTGGTCGGCCGGCGCCGCGTCGTGCCTCGCGACGAAGAGCTTGCTCTGCGAGACGGCGAGCCTCTTCTTCGGGATGGAGATCTTGCTCTGCGTGACGTCGAGCTTGCTGCCCCGGGCGGACGCGTGGTCGGCCGGCGCCGCGTCGTGCCTCGCGACGAAGAGCTTGCTGCCCCGGGCGAAGGCATGGTCGGTGGGCGCCGCGTCGTGCCTCGCGACGAAGAGCTTGCTGCCCCCGGCGAAGATGTGGTCGGTCGCCGTGCCCTGCTTCGAGATGTGCAGCTTTATGCCCCGGGCGAAGGTGAAGTCCTTGGTGCCGGCGGCCTCGGCGGCGCCGGCGGCGATGAAGAAGGCGACTGCGGCGAGGAGGAGGGCGGTGGTGGCGGAGAGCCGCGCCATGTTTCTTGCTCCTTTCGGTCTCTTCTCGACCGCCCTCGACGAGAGTGTATTTATCGGTGCGCGCGCGGGGAGGGCAGGCCAAATTAAGACCGAGAGAGAGCAGGAAGGAGGCGACGGCTCGATGGGAGGATGCTGCAGGTTGATGGCCTCCGCATCCCGAGTGTGTCGAAGTTATATAGGAAGGACGTGCAATTTAACCTGCGAGGAGAGCTAGCCCGGCGTGCATGGCCATGGCATTTTAAGGTCTGCCCACGGGCTCGCCATGGTTGTAGGATGTCCAAACATAGGCTGGCCATATCTTTTGCCTCGCGGAATTTTTGCTTGCTTGGTGTGCAGGGGTTCCGCGTGGCTCTCGCACAATGCTCCAAGATATCCATGCATGGATGCAATATGCACCAACATATCTCGATCGATGAGAAGCATTATTGCCTAGGTTCTTGTTTTCTCTAGCACATGTTACATATCTATACAAATAGTCGCTCCCAACTCCTCACCATACTTCCCGTATCCATGCATGTCTATTGATTCACAGAATCACAGACTAAGTTTTTTTTATAGGGTATGCCTAACTTTTGTGTTAATGGCAGCTGGTTTGGCAAGCTTTGTATCTTACCTCAATGTCCTCATGAATGAGGACAACAACCTCACACACAAATGGAAGTGCTCAAGCTGCACGACTCATGTAGAGAGCTTAATTTTTTTTGAATGGTCACCGGGGGGAGAGCTTCCCCACCTGAATATATTACCACTCAAAAGAGGTTGGAGAAATCCAACAGTAGTATTGTTACAATTTCAGCTAGAAGGGATTGCAGAGGAGAGAAAATGTAGCCACTGCCTAGCATAGTTACTGTCGTCATGTTTTTTGAACCGGAAAACCCAGAGAGAGAAGTCTGCTACAATATTTCTTAGCGTTGTTCTGAGAGAGTGATCTTCATTCCTGAAAACGAGAGCATTTCTCGAGTCCCAGAGTTTCCAAGAAACGGTCAAGGCCACCGACGGCCAGATGTTGGGGTTGAGACCCTGAATCAGCCGGTGTTGGTGAAGAGCAGTGAGGGAGGCTGGGGCAGACAGTCCCAGGCTAGTCCAGACTTGTGTTGCGTAGGAGCAGGTGGAGATGAGGTGAAGAGCATCCTCGAATGGGTCTTTGACATCTTGGGCAAGCTGCGGATTGAGCAACATGTTTATGGAACATGTTGGCCTTCGTATTTAGCCGGTCACGAAGTAGAAGCCATGCGAAGATCTTGACTTTGATCGGGACCTTGGAAGCCCAAACAAAATCATGATGTGGGTCGAAGGAGTCATCAGCAACAATGGAAGAGTATGCGTTCTTGGCTGAGAATGACAACCCATGTGTGAGGGACCGCTCGTCTGGTCGGTCCACCTGTTGAAAATCCTGTAGCAGGAACAACACATAGTCCAACTCACGAGCAGCAGCATTAGTAAGACGGCTCCGAAGGTTCGATAATAAGCTGGTTTGGCAAATTGTAGCCATTAGAACCTTGTCATCTATAGAGTGAGAGAAAAGGTGGGGGGAAACTTTTTGTAGTGG
This sequence comes from Triticum monococcum, assembly GCA_034509565.1. NCBI lineage: Eukaryota > Viridiplantae > Streptophyta > Magnoliopsida > Poales > Poaceae > Triticum > Triticum monococcum. The sequence goes on along the minus strand of CM067841.1, from coordinate 593,233,367 downwards.
TGATTCAAGAATCCATTTGTCTAGCCAAAAGAAGGTGGAGAGGCCATTGTAGGTGATCACAAAGGAGTGATCAATTAGGAGAGGGAGGTTTTTGTTTATAATTTTCCAAAGAAAGGAGGGCCTAGGGGTTTTTGTTGCAATGCCAAGAGGATGTTGGTGATGATACCGCAGTGTCCAAGGGATGTTGGGGTGTTGCAAAATTTTGAAGGAGAATTTCATAAGCAGGCAGCGGTTCTGAATTTCAAGATTTTTAATGCCTAGACCACCAAATTCTTTAGGTTTGCAAACATTTTTCCACGCAACCAGACACTTGGCACCCGTGCAAGTATCCTCGTTGGACCAGAAGAAGGCTCTTCGAATGGCGTCGAGCTTAACAAGGATAGACTTAGGTAGTCGGAAAACAGACATGAAATAAATAGTTAAAGAATCTAGGAACGAGGTCAGTAAAGTTAGTCTTGCTCCATGAGAGAGCAGGCGCGCTACCCATCCGAAGAGGAATTTTCGAAAGCTATCTAAGATAGAGTCGAAAGCTGAGAGGGGTAGTTTGGTAGGAGAGAGGAGTAGGCCTAGGTAGATTAACGGGAAGGAGGAGAAATTACACTCGAGAGTTGCAGCGATGTTGTTTTGGGTGGTGGTGTCCGTGGCAATGGTGAGGAGAGAAGTTTTTTGGAAGTTGATGACTAGGCCAGTCGCTAGGGCGAAATCGTGCAGTGTGTTTTTAAGGGTTGTAGTTGCGGCAGTGTTAGCAGCAACAATAATAAGTATGTCGTCGGCATATTGCAGGGTTGCTGGTGGTTCATTCGGACGGAGGGGGTGACATAATTTGTTCTGCCGGAACGCCTGTGTGATCAATCTTTGGAGGACGTCTGCTACAATGATGAACAAGTATGGCGAGAAGGGATCACCTTGTCGAAGCCCACTTCTAGATTGGATCCAGGACCCCGGATTGCCATTTAGGAGAATAGCCGTTTTGCCAGTCTGAAGAATTTTTTGTACCCATGCACAGAAGATTGGAGGGAAACCCCTTGCTTGTAAGATAGATATGAGAGAGGACCAACAAATGGAGTCGAAAGCTTTCCTGAAATCAAGCTTGATGACCATGGTGGGGGCTTTTCTTGTGTGGCAACCGCCGAGGATGTCTGCCGCATAGATAAAATTTTCGGCAATGTTGCGACCGTGGAGGAACCCTGTTTAGTCATAGTGGATGAGTAGTGGGATAAGATGTTTTATCTCTGTTCGTGAGAACCTTGGCCACCGCTTTTGGGGTGCAGTTGTAACACCCTCGATGCGACTATATCTCCCACGTGTCGAGGCACGACTTAAAGGCATAATCGCATTGAAGGCATATGTCGCAAGTTAGGCAATCTTTACACAACCCATGTACATATACAATATAAAGGGGGAAATAATAATAATAGTTGGCTTACACTCGCCACGTCACATCAAAGTACATAAATAGCATCCATCATACAATCACTCATGGCCCGACTACGGTGCCAAAATAGAAAATACCCCCCAACATGCGACAAAACCCTGAATCGAACCCCGAGCAGGCACCACTACTGATCATCAGGAAAAGAAACATAGTATCGCCGAGAGTCCTCGTCGTACTCCCACTTCAGCTCGAACGTGCCATCCGGAGGAGTATCATCGGTCCCTGCATCTGGTGATATAGTAATCTGTGAGCCACAAGGACTCAGCAATCTCGCACCCTCGCGATTAAGACTATTTAAGCTAAATAGGTAAGGAAGGGGGTAATGTGAGTGGAGCTGCAGCAAGCGACTAGCATATATGGTGACTAACCTATTCGCAAAGGAGAGCGAGAAGAGAAGGCAAGGCGCGAGCGGAAACTAAATAGAGCAGACTACGCAAACATAACTCCAACGCCGTGTCCACTTCCCGGACTCCGCCGAGAAGAGGCCATCACGGCAACACACGCAGTTGATTCATTTTAATTAATTAAGTTCAAGTTATCTACAACCGGACATTAACAAATTCCCATCTGCCCATAACCGCGGGCACGGCTTTCGAAAGATCAATCCCTGCAGGGGGTCCCAACTTAGCCCATAACAAGATCTCACGGTCAACGAAGGAATAGACCTCCACCCAGGACCCACCGATCAGACTCGGTATCCCGGTACAACAAGATGATTCGACAGGTCAAAACTAGTCCAGCAACACCGCCCGAATGCGCCGACAAATCCCGATAGGAGCTGCACATATCTCTTTCTCAGGGCACACTCAGATTGTCCAAACTTCCGGTAGGCCAGCCCAGAGTTGCCCCTGGTGGCCACCGGCGGCTGACGTTCCGGACCAACACTCAGAGGAGCACTGGCCCGTGGGGGGCTAAAATAAAGATGACCCTCGGGGTCCGGAAACCCAAGGGAAAGAAAAGGGTAGGTGGCAAATGGTAAAACCAATGTTGGGCATTGCTGGAAAAGCTTTAATCAAGGCGAACTATCAAGGGGTTCCCATTATAGCCCAACCGCGTAAGGGACGCAACAATCCGGGAACATAACACCGATATGACGGAAACTAGGGCGGCAAGAGTGGAACAAAACACTAGGCGGGAGGCCGAGCCTTCCACCCTTTACCAAGTATATAGATGAGTAAAGATAACATAGCAATATAATGATATCCCAACAAGTAAATAAGTGTTCCAACAAGGAACGACTCCAATCTTCACCTGCAACTAGCAACGCTATACGAAGGGCTGAGCAAAGCGGTAACATAGCCAATCAATGGTTTGCTAGGACAAAGGTGGGTTAGAGGCTCAATCATGGCAATTGGGAGGCTGACAAGCAAGTGGTAGGCATCGTAGCATTGGCAAAGCAAAAGAGCGAGCAAACTAGCATAGCAAAGATAGTAGTGATTTCAAGGGTGTGATCATCTTGCCTGCACAGTTGTCGGAATTGACTGGATCCTTAAAAGCAAACTCAACGGGCTCCTCCTTAGCGAACTCGTCTCCCGGCTCTACCCAACAACACAAACAAGCAACAAGGATACAATCAACTACGTGCAAAGGCAACCAATAAGATGCAAAGATGATATGCTATGCGGGATGCGATGCGGGATGCAAGAATGCAACATGTAACAGGAAATGCATGAACCTGGCCTCAACATGGAAATCCAAGTGTGCCACTGGATAGAGGGAAAGAAATCCCCTGAAAACGATATAAAGATCATGGCAATCGGAGCTACGGTTAAGAAATGGCAAGCGTTTTACTAAACGAACCGATCTGCGATTTACAGCAACATGCCTCCTAAATGCAACAAAATGAACATGCTACAGCCACCCAACATGAAAACAAAATACATGGCAGTGATGTACTCATCAAGCTTAACAAATCATCATCACTGAGGCATAGGCAAATTCATCCATTAAGGGCTTCAAACAAGCATGGCAAAACTGAATAAGCAAAACAGATTTCAGACTTAGCGAAATTAACGCTAGTCTGAAATTTCAGACCACGATGCTCTCTTCGGAGCAGCAAAACAACGTGAAGGAAAACCTGAACATGGCAAGTAAGAGCATGGCATGGCGATACTCAACAAGCTTAACAAAACACCCAAAATGACCTGGGGCCAAAAGGGTTCACAAAATACTCTACCGAGCACACGAACATCGATGCAACACAATCAGTTTTCAGACTTAGTGAAAACTGGGACATGCTGAAATAATAACTCACGGAGGCATGTAAACGAGCTCGATGCTCTCACTACGGTGCAAGTCATGGCAAGGCAAGCATATATCCATTAAGAAGGCACAAAATGCTAGCTATACATGGCAAGAACAATGGCATAGCATGCATGGATCACTAGCAATCACTCCGGCAAAATCGCAAAAGAGTTCACGATCTGCCCAAAACAGCAACTATCCAAAAGTTGAGCTCGATTGAGTCAACCTAGGGTGCTCCAACATAACAAGTAAAGACATGGATGGATTAAGCACAACAAGCATAACAATTCACTCTTACTGATCATCCTCAAAAGAGGCACGGATCACTAGGAAACAAGCCGGACATATAGCATCGTGAACTAAAACGGCTCAGACTTAGTGAAAATCACTAAGTCCCTGAAATCAGTAATCTCAGGTAGCCCTCTTCGCAAGCTTGCACAAGACAACACACACATCCTAAAAATACATGGAAGGCACCTCTGGAAATAAGACAACATGCTTAACAATTCATCCCAAAGGGGCACAGGCATATCATGCACGGATTAAATATGGCAAAAATGACAAAAGTGCACGTTGGACTAACGGATCTGCAATTTAACTCAACATGCCTCCTTCCAACAGCATTTTGGGCAACAAGATGACCTCAAATGCAAATGATGCAATGTAATGAAATGATGTACTCGTCGAGACGAAGATTTTGACATATCATACGCCCAAATCGGAGCTACGGATGCAAAGTTATGGCAGGTCAAACATGAGCATATGGAGTAAAAAATCCTGGGACTTGGAAAAAATGCAACCTCCCAGATCTAGGGTTTCCAGATTTGCACGCAATCCGAGGCGGCGGCGCGAGCACTGTAGCAGCCGGAGTTCGTCGGGGCGGCGACCGGAGTGGAGAGGAGGGAGAGCGGCGGGGCCGGCCGGAGCCGGTGGTCGCCGGGGCGGTGGCGCCCGGCGCGGTGGCGCGGAGGCCGGCGGGCGGAGGCGGCGGTGGGTGGCAACGGGCGAAGGCGGCGGCGGCCTGGCGCGTCGGGGCGGCCGGGCCGGTGCGGCAGCGCGGCGGGGCACGACGGCAGGCGGCGGAGCGCGTCGCCGGCTCGGGAGGAGGCGGCGGCGGGGCGACGCGGGTGCGGGCGGCGGCGACTGGGCCCGTGGGGGCCCGCTACGGGCCTCGGCGGGCCGGGCGGCGGGGAGGCGCGGCGATGTGGGCGCCCGGGCGGACGAATCCCGGGGCGACACGTGGCGGCGGACGGCGGATTCGGACACGTCCGCCCGTCCGGATTTTTGTCCGGCGGCTGGGGGAAGGAGGGGAACTAGGGTTTCGTCCGTGATTCGAATGGGGGGAGGTATATATAGGCATAGAGGGAGCTAGGAGAGTCCAAATGAGGTGCGGTTTTCGCCCACACGATCGTGATCGAACGACCGAGACGATGGAGCTGAGTTTGGTGGGTTTTGGGCCAACATGGAGGGGTGTTGGGCTGCACACACACGAGGCCTTTTCGGTCCCTCGGTTAACCGTTGGAGTATCAAACGAAGTCCAAATGACCCGAAACTTGACGGGCGGTCTACCGGTAGTAAACCAAGGCCGCATGGCAAGTCTCGGCCCAATCCGGAAATGTTAAATCCCCACACACGAAAGAAAGCTAGAAATGGCCACCGGAGGAGAACGAAGCGCCGGAATGCAAAACGGACAACGGGGAAAAATGCTCGAATGCATGAGATGAACATGTATGAAAATGCGATGCACGTGATGACATGATATGAGATGCATGAAAACGAAAACAACACACGGAGGCAAAGACCCGAACCCGAGAATTAAATATAACTTAATGCCGGAAACGGCATGAGTCGGAGTACAATTGGGGAAGGTTACATGTGGGGCGTTACAGCAGTTTTGTAGTGAGATTGGTCTAAAAGCATCGGGAGAGGTTGGGGCTTGGGTTTTTGGGATGAGGACCATGAAAGCGCAGTTGAAACGATCGAGGGAGGCTGTTTGATCATGAAAAACAGAAAAGAACGGTAAGATTGAGTGTTTGATTTCGTGCCAGTATTTTCGAAAGAAAAGGGCCAAATCCATCTGGTCCAGGGCTGGCGTTTCTGTTCATGGTTAGAAAAGCTTGATGAATTTCATCTTGGGAGAACGGGTTAGCTAGATCACGAAGCTGAGGTAGAGTTTCCGGGTATAGCTGGAGTAAGTTGAAGTTCCAAGTTTCAATTTTTGTAGGATCTTCGCTTTGTGCTCGTGTAAGAAAATTTCAGAGTCGTTGTGGATGAGCAACGGAATTTTATTCGACCGTGAGCGTTGAGTGGACGAGGCGTGGAAGAACCTGGTATTTTCATCGCCGTCGACAGCCCCCCGAATCTTACCCCTCTGCTTCCAGAAGGCGATTTTTTGTTTGATAGCAGTTTGTAACAGGTTAGAAATTGTGAGCCTAAGCTTCTGCTCTAGCAGGGAGAGGGGGGCAATTTCTTCGTTCAGATCGAGAGCTAGGATTGCAAGTTTGCAGTTTGCCTCCCGTTGGTAGATGGGCCGAAGAGATTTGGTCCAAGATTTGAGAGAGGATTGGTTTTTTCCAGATTATGAGCGAGAGAAGCCGCAGAGTCCACAACAGGCCCAATGTTGTTTTGTTCATTGGGCTGCCAAATGTTTTGCATGATAGTTTTGCAGGCCTGGAAGGAGGTCCAGTAACGTTCAAAACGAAAAAGGCAGGAAGATGGGATGGATGTGGATACAGTTACCAGGAGCGGAACGTGATCGGAAGTAAATCGAGTGAGAGAGGTCAGGTGAGTGTTTGGAAAAAGCGCATCCCAGGCTATGTTTATAAGAACTCTATCTAGCCGAACAAGTGTGGGGGATGTCCTCTTATTTGACCACGTGAATTGGCGATCAAGAAGAGGGAGCTCAAGGAGCGCGAGTTGATCAATCGTGTCATTGAAGGCATCAACCTCAGATCGGCGGAAGTTCTGATTGTTCTTTTCATTAGGGAAGCGAATTAGGTTGAAATCTCCGATGAGGAGCCATGGGGATTGCGGTGGTGGTTCAATTTGTTTAAGCTCTTCTAGGAAATCTAGTTTTAGATCCCTTTGCGAGGGGGCATAGACGTTGGTGATAAAGATTGGGTGTTGCGAGGCGAGGCATGCGAGGGTTAGAGTGGAGGAAAAACGCCTATGATCACAATTGATGAGTGTAAAACACCGTGAGTTAGTGGCAGAGAGAATGCCACCCGCAGAACCGATTGCGTCTAGGTGATTATTTGAGTCTAGGAAGCGTGGTAAGATCAAGCGTAGTTTGATGGTATCCGGTTTGAGTAGCTTAGTTTCTTGAAAGAGAGCAATTGATGGGCGCAACTGGTCGATTTCAGAGAACACATTAGCACATTTATCATTATCCCCAAGTCCACGTACATTACAAGACACGATAGAGTAGGATTCGTTTCCCATACTGCAAACTTGAGCAAGCACCTTACATGGGAGAACGAACCCAACAACGAAACATTCAGGAGCGTGATACAGTGATACAGATCGGTAGAAGTAGGCTGGAGCACTATTATCACTAACTTAAACTTAACAGAGCAACTACGGTAGGGTGCGATGCACCGGATACATGCCCAACAAGGGCCGCCACTAGCGTGGCCGTTGATGAGTGAAGGCGTAATCATGGCGAACCCAGTCCACCGGAGCCCGAAGCAATATCCGCCGCCGTGTCCGGCGGAGCACCTCAAGCAGAAGCAATGGCCGCGAGCTCGTCCGGCGAGGCAGGACCACGAGCCAGATCGTCAATGAAACCATCCATGTCGCAGAGACGAGCATGGACGAGGGCGTCCGAGAGGTCCTGTGAGGCAGATGCGAGGTCGAGCTTTTTCTCTTTGGAGCGCATAGCATTGGCAGTCATGGAGGAGTAGTTTGGAGGCTCAATTTCGGCAAGACGGGCACTACGCCTGGCCTTGACACCAGAGTCAGCCACCGTTTTGGTGTGCCTGCTGATGCGCCTGGCCAGGCACTCATGCGTGGGCTTAGGAGGCAGATCAGGAACCGGATCAGAGGCAACCACAAGCTGTGGTAGCACTGGTTGTGTAGGAGGAGGGGACAACGGCGGCGGTAGTGGAGCAGGGGAGGGGGGAGCTGGCAATGCTAGCATAGGACGTGGAGCCCTCGATTGGACGAGTTGGCGAGCCGGGAGGGAAGTGCATGCGGGTGGAGACCATGAAGCATGAACGAGCATGGCGACAGGCATGCCATCTGCCATGATAGCAAGGATAGGGATGCCATCCAGGGGCGTCGTAGTGGCGGGAGTTGGTGGAGGGCCCAAGGGAGATTCTGGCGTGCATGCAAAAGGGGACATAGCGGTAGCGATGGAGCGGAGCTGACGTGTGGTGATGGGAGACATGCGTGGATTGGATATCTGGGAGGAAGGGGAACAGTTTCCCTCGTCCTCAGAGGAAATGGGCGATGCGTCAGAGCCATGGCGAAAGAGAGCATGGCTCTCAAGCTTGACGACAACCACATCGTTGTCAGGAAGGCGAACCATGAGGCAAGGTGGAAGGATGAAGTCTCGTGCAACCATGGCGAGAGCAAGAACACTGGAGTGGTTACCTTGGAAACAATTTTGATCTGCGGACACAAAGTCACCCAGGTGTGAGAAGAAGTAGTCTGCCCCCTCAGGGTGCGAGAGCTCGTCGGGATAATCAAAGGCTTCGATTTTAGCCATGTGAATGAAGATGGCCATGGATCTGTTGTCAGCGTGCTCAGGACGCTCAAAGAAGAGGGTGTTGCCCTCATGATGGATAGGGCCATGGCCAGTGACAGCGAAGCACTCGTCAGCATTCGCAAAGGAGAGGCGCGCAGCGCCACAGCCAGAGGATGTGAGGCCGAACGTAGGGTTATTGCGGTGGAGAGCGATGGCCTGGCGAATGAAGCGGTAGGGGTTGTGCATGGGAGTGGCAAGGTGGACATAGGAGAGGTTATCGACCTGGCGAACGAGACAGCTTGGTGGGACTAGCAATGGGATGTGGGGCGCCGGAGGAGAGCAGCTAGCAGCAGACGGAGCTGCGGTGACTGGGGAAGGTGGTGATGGCGGCGCGAAGGACGACGCCGGAGGAGATGCGGAGGAGACGCGGGGTCCGAAGACGAGGGGTAGGCAGAACGGGGGGAGGTCGTTGGTGAGGACGCAGTGGGAGCCGAACCAAATTGGCGCGCCATCTGAACGCCTGGATCCGGGCGACGAGCCGGAAGCGGTGTGGCTGCCCATAGTGTGCGCCATGGAGCTACAGGACGGACGCACAAAAGCAGGGTTAATACGCGGGGTGGGAGGCAAACTAGGGAATAAGGGAAGGAAGCGGACGGCTTTGCACCTAAAACTCCGGTGGCCGGAGCACCAACAGCAAGAGCAGTGGATGGGATCACGGCAGTCGGAGAGCTCTTAATGAAAAAAGATATTTTAGAGTGGGCTAGCTGCATTTATAAGTTGACTCAACGGCGTGTGTCCAAATCATATCGTTGTCCGGAAATTACGCTGCTATATACTTGTTCTTGCATATTGTGAAACGGTGCAAGTTGTACTACATAATATTTGTTCAAGTTTTTTCATCAATAGCTTTAAGTTTTCTTTCTACTCTTTGATGATAGCAACACCCTTCATTCATTCACCTTAGAGTACATGTGTTTTCCCCTAATATATATCTTTGTTTACTGATAAGAAAAGGTGACTACAAATATCTTCATGTGTCTTGTTCTAATAATATATGTGTTAATAACTATGGATAATTTTCTAGTGATGGTAGGGTTAGGAATAAATTTAGGGTTTGCCTTTGATCGGCGCTGAGGAGACAATGGCGTCGTCGGCGGCATGAACAAAGTCTTCCGACCTCGCACTCGCTCTGGTGGTGTTTATTCATACTGTTGGGAGGCGTATGGAAGATGATGTGTCCTTAAATCTGGTTCTCCATCTTTGATTTTGTTTTTCTTTTGTAGGTTTGTCATGGTTGCGTTGTCCTACGGAGCGGACAACGTGGTTGCGCCTCTTCGTTCTCCGACTCGAGTTACGACCAACAATGTCTCGGCCTCGTCAAGAAGCGTGTGAGATTTGTGCTCCCTGACTCCGTCTAGTCAGACCTGAGGCGTTCTACATGCCCTCTCTGGCATATTTTTCTCATGGGCGGTGATTTGCTACGCAGATGACGTCTTTTGGTCTACGTCAACAAATTCCTAACCACTGCTTATACACACTCCTAAGTTTCAATAAGTTTGCTCCGCCGAGATGGAGGCCAAGAGGTGGCACGTGCTTTTCCCACAACGTGTCGCCGGTGGATGCATGAGGAAAAAGACTTTGACACCCAAAGATCTGGATGTATTTTTCAATTTTTGTAAGGGTTTTTTTTGTTAGGTGTGTGTACTACTTACTCCCTCCTTCCATCTATATAGGGTCTAATGCGTTTTTCGAGGCTAATTTTGATCAAATGTATGGCATTTAGACTTTCCGTAACTTTTTTAAGGATAATTTGTTACAACGAGGTTGGCATGGGGATGTAACCCCGTCAATTTTGTGGTCATGTTGAAATTGTAGACCATTTATTCTTATAGTGTGCATGCATGAATCGATCCACGTAACCTGTGTGACCTTGCATGGATTAGCTTGTATAGTTATGCCACTGCTTGGGTATTGATGTATGAGTTGATTTCTGCGTGAGAAAGCATCAATTTTTAGTTACTACTTATGGATTTATTGGTCACTGTTGCTGCCAACGATTTTCTTATCTAAGTTTAGTCCCATGTATGTACACCTTTGCTTGGGTATTTGATACGTATCCAACGTATCTATAATTTTTTATTGTTCCATGCTATTATATTATCTGTTTTGGATATTTTATATGCATTAATATGCTATTTTATATTATTTTTGGAAGTAGCCTATTAACCTAGAGCCCAGTGCCAGTTTCTGTTTTTTTCTTCTTGTTTTTGAGTTTCGTAGAAAAGGAATACCAAACGGAATAAAACTTTCACGATGATTTTTCTTAGACCAGAAGACATCCAAAGGACTTGGAGTGCAAGTCAGAGAAGCCACGAGGTGGCCACAAGGACGGAGGGCGCGCACAGGGGGTAGGGCGCGCCCCCACCCATGTGGGCCCCTCGTGACTCCGCCGACCTATTTCTTCCGCCTATACATTCTCATATATCCCAAAACCAACAGAGAGAGCCACCAAATCACTTTTCCACCGCCGCAACCTTCTGTACCCGTGAGATCCCATCTAGGGGCCTTTTCCGGCGTCCTGCCGGAGGGGGATTCGATCATGGAGGGCTTCTACATCAACACCATTGCCCTTCCGATAAAGCGTGAGTGGTTTACCACAGACCTACGGGTCCATAGCTAGTAACTAGATGGCTTATTCTCTCTATTTGATTCTCAATACCATGTTCTCCTCGATGTTCTTGGAGATCTATTCGATGTAATACTTTTTTGCGGTGTGTTTGCCGAGATCCGATGAATTGTGGATTTATGATCAACTTATCTATGAATATTATTCGAATCTTCTCTGAAATTCTTATATGCATGATTTGATATCTTTCCAAGTCTCTTTGAACTATCGATTTGGTTTGGCCAACTAGATTGGTTTTTCTTGCAATGAGAGAAGTGCTTAGCTTTGGGTTCAACCTTGCGGTGTCCTTTCCCAGTGACAGTAGGGGCAGCAAGGCACGTATCATATTGTTTCCATCGAGGATAAAAGATGGGGTTTACATCATATTGCTTGAGTTTATTCCTCTACATCATGTCATCCTACTTAATGTGTTACTCTGTTCTTCATGAACTTAATACTCTAGATGCAGGCAGGAGTCGGTCGATGTGTGGAGCAATAGTAGTAGATGCAGGCAGGAGTCGGTCTACTTGACAGGGACGTGATGCCTATATTCATGATCATTGCCTTAGATATCGTCATAACTTTGCGCTTTTCTATCAATTGCTCGGCAGTAATTTGTTCACCCACCGTAATATTTTCTATCTTAAGAGAACCCTCTAGTGAAACCTATGCCCCCCGGGTCTATTTTCCATCATATAAGTTTTCCGATCTACAATTTTAGTTTCTAATTTACTTCCTTTGCAATCTTTTACTTGCTGATCTATAAACCAAAAATACCAAAAATATTTACATTACCGTTTATCTATCTCTATCAGATCTCACTTTTGCAAGTAACCGTGAAGGGATTGACAACCCCTTTATCGCGTTGGGTGCAAGATGTTGATTGTTTGTGTAGGTATTCGGTGACTTATTCGTTGTCTCTTACTGGATTGATACCATGGTTCTCAAACTGAGGGAAATACTTACTCTACTTTGCTGCATCACCCTTTTCTCTTCAAGGGGAAAACCAACGCAAGCTCAAGAAGTAGCAGGAAGAATTTCTGGCGCCGTTGCCAGGGAGATCTATGCCAAGTCAAGACATACCAAGTACCCATCATAAACTCTCATCTCTTGCATTACATTATTTGCCATTCGCCTCTTGTTTTCCTCTCCCCTACTTCTAAAACGATTTTCAAAAAGATTTGCCTTTTCTTCGTCCCTCTTCTATTCGTCTTCTTCGCTTGCTTTTTTGTGTGCTCGTGTGTTGGATTGCTTGCTTTGTCATGATGAATCAAGAGAATACCAAATTATGTGACTTCCACAAATGCATTGATAAGTGGTTTGCCTATCCTCAGCCTGGTAATCAAATCGGAGTGAGAGTTCCACTCATGGGTATATTTTAAATGCATATGTAGTAGGGGTCGTGAACCGGTTGGTACACAACTTGGTTTTGAAAGATATGTCACCAAAAGTAGTAGAGTTGGTCATCTTTCATATCGAGCCATTGAAGATAGGCCATCTCCTAAAATGTGGAAGTTTGGTGCTTTATAGATAGGGTCGACACGCTTTGCTGGAAAGCAATAAGTCAACAAAACAAGGTAGGTATACCCCTTAATAAACAAGAAGGCTTCCATGAATTGGGAAGAACACGAGTTTGCAAAGCTGGTTGACAACATTGGAGGAGTGCTTTATCAACTTGACAAGAGGACAAGTGGAAGATTTTCTGTAATGCCCCGAGACCGATGTGCCAGGTGTCTTCCAGTTATTCGCTGTTGTTGCCTTGTCATTGCTTGCATGTCATGCATCTCATATCATGTCATCATGTGCATTGCATTTGCATAGGTGTTCGTCTCATGCATCCAAGCATTTTCCCCGTTGTCCGTTTTGCAATCCGGCACTCCTATGCCACCCGGTGTCCCTTTCTACCTCTTTTCATCTGCGGGTGTTAAAAGTTTTCGGATTGGACCGAGACTTGTCATGGGGCCTTGGTTTACTACCGGTAGACCGCCTGTCAAGTTCCGTACCATTTGGACTTCGTTTGATACTCCAACGGTTAACCGAGGAGCCGAAAAGGCCTCGTGTGTGTTGCAGCCCAACACCCTTCCAAACTGGCCTAAAACCCACCTAAACCCCTTCCATCATCTAGAGCGTTCGATCACGATCGCGTGGCCGCAAACCGCACCTCATTTGGACTCTCCTAGCTCCCTCTACCTATAAATATGTGTGCCTCCCGGATTTTTCGCGCAGATCAAACCCTAGCCCCGCTCCCTGCGCCGCCGGACAAAACTCCCCACCGCACCGGACGTGTCCGCGCCCGCGCCCCACTTCGCCGCACCGCGCCACCGGGCCCACGGAGCCCGCGGGAGGCCCACCCGAGCCGCCCCAGGCCCGAGCTGCCCCGCGCCCGCGCACCACCCAAGAAGCTTCGTCGCCGCTGCTAGATGTTTCCCCGCCGCCGCCAGATGCTCCCGCCGGCCACCCGGACTTCGCCGGAGGCCGCGACCCATCGCCGTCCCTTTGTCGGAGCCGAGCTCCGCGCTGCCGGAGTCCGCCGAGCCCCATCCAGGCAGTGCCCACGCCTCCTCTTGCCCTCCATTCTCCCGTTCTCTCTCTCTCTCTCCTCTAAGCCCGCGCCGCCGCCGCCATTTCTTTTGCAGGAGCCGCCGCCGAGCTCGTCGTGGGCCTCCTCGGCCTCGTCCATTGCCGGATCCGAGGACCCCACGCCCGGATCCGCTCGTTCCCGATCTTCCCCGGCCTTCTCCGCCCCTCCTTGCCGCTCAGGCCGCTACCCGCCGTCGAAGGGCGCCGCCGCTGCCCCTGCCTCCCTTGATCCAGGCGGGATCGAGGAGGAGGACGACGCCTTGTGCCCTGGGCCTCCTCCCACATCTGTGGGCCGCCGAGACATATCCGGCCCACCACCTCGGCCTGCCTCTCCGTCCTTCTGGGCCGAAGCCCAGGGTGAGCCTCTCTTATCCCTCGCCCGTGTGAAGAATAGTTATCCAGCGCTCACTCTTTTTCCCGAGATTTCACTAAGTCCCAGTAATCTTTAGGCAATTTCATCGCATCATAACTCTGCATCCGTAGCTCCGATTTGTGCGTGTAGCATATCAAAATGTTCGTCTTGACGAGTACATCATTTCATCTCATTGCATCATTTTCATTTGAGCTCATCTTGATGCCCGAAATGCTGTTGGAAGAGGGCTATGTGATGATTATGTCAGATCTGTTTCAGCAAATGCACTTTTGTCATTTTTGCCATGATTAATGTGTGCATGCTATGATCCTGAGCTCTACATGTGTTTTGTAGAATGCCATGCCATCTTTACAGGAGTGTATGCCATGTATTTTTGTGATCTTTGTGGTGACTAGCACAAGCATGCAAAGTAGCTTACTCAATGATGCTGATTTCAGGGACTTGGAATTTCACTAAGTCCTTGCCCTGTCATTATTTTTATGCCATATGTTCATGTTGTTTCCTAGTGACCCGTGCCTATTTTGAGGATGATCAGTATGGATGTTTTGTTAATATTGTGGTGCTCTATCCATCCATGTCTTTGTTTGCAATTATGGAGCACCCTAGCTTGAGTCAATCGAGCTCTACTTTTGCTATAAAATGTTCCTGGCAGATTGTTAACATGTTTAGCAATTTTGCTGAGCTTGTTATTGTTGATCCGTGCATGCTATGATGTTGTTCTTGCCATGTCTAGCTTCTATGCCATGTCTATTTGCTGGGTGTATGCTTAGTTCGTCATGCAATGCTTTGTAGTGAGTGCATCGAGCTCGTAAACATGCCTACTTGATGTCTGTTTTGCATGCTCCAGTTTTGCACCAAGTCTGAATCTGTTTTCGTTAATTGCTATGTTCACATGCTTGCAATTGTATTTTCTGATCCCTTTTGGCTCATGGTCACTAAGGGACTTTCGTTATATGCTTTGAGTAGCTTCATGCCATGCCTTGCTTTGCCATGATATGTTCCTGTAGTATGTAGTTATTGTGCTCTAAACATTGCTTCCTGATGATAAATTCCTGACATGCTGTTAATTTCACTAAGTCTGAAACCTGTTATCTTTTGCATTTTTGCCATGCTTGTTTGAGCTTGCTATTGAGTGAATTAGCCGTAGCTCAGTGTTCATCTTTTGTCAAGCATCATGAGTGGATCCCCGCCATGTATTTTGTTGTCATGTTTGATTACTGTAGCATATTTATCTTGATGCATTTAGATGGCTACTTGCTGTTTATCGCAGACCGGTGCCATATTTGTTTTGCTTGCCATTTCCAAACCGTGCATCCGATTCCGGTGATCTTTATATCGATTTCAACCGAAATCATCTCACCTTTTCAGTGGCACTCTTGGATTCCAAGTTGAGGCCAGTTTCAACCATTCCTTTCCAAATCATGCATATGCACCGCATACCGCATCCTGCATATCATGCCATGTTCACGTGTTGGTTGTTTACTATGTTGTGTGCTTCTTTCCGGTGTTGCTTCTTCGGGTTGGTTTCGATAATGTGCGTTTGTGAGGACCCGTTCGAGTACGTCCGTTTGTCTTCTTCATGGACTCGCTCTTCTTCCTTTCGGGATCTCGGGCAAGATGACCGTACGCTCGAAATCACTTCTGTCTTTGCTTGCTAGTTGCTCGCTCTTTTGCTATGCCTATGCTGCGATACCTACCACTTGCTTATCATGCCTCCCATATTGCTAAGCCAAGCCTCCAACCCACCTTGTCCTAGAAAACCGTTGTTTGGCTATGTTACCGCTTTGCTCAGCCCCTCTTATAGCGTTGTTAGTTGTAGGTGAAGATTGGAATTTGTTCCATGTTGGAACATGGATATTTTGTTGGGATATCACAATATCTCTTATTTAAATTAATGCATCTATATACTTGGTAAAGGGTGGAAGGCTCGGCCTTATGCCCGGTGTTTTGTTCCACTCTTTCCGCCCTAGTTTCCGTCATATCGGTGTTATGTTCCCGGATTTTGCGTTCTGTACACGGTTGGGTTATAATGGGAACCCCTTGACAGTTCGCCTTGAATAGAACTCCTCCAGCAAGGCCCAACATTGGTTTTACCATTCGCCACCTAGCCTCTTTTTCCCCTGGGTTAGGCCAGCCCAAGGGTCATCTTTATTTTAAACCCCCGGGCCAGTGTTTGTCTAAGTGTTGGTTCAACCCAGAGCACTGTGCGGGGCTGTCCCTTGGCAACTTGGGTTACGTTGGCTCCCGTACGCTTAGCTTATCCGGTGTGCCCTGAGAACGAGATATGTGCAGCTCCTATCGGGATTTGTCGACACAGCGGGTGGTCTTGCTGGACTTGTTTTACCATTGTCGAGGATGTCTTGTAACCAGGATTCCGAGTCTGATCGGATTGTCTTGGGAGAAGGAATATCCTTCGTTGACCGTGAGAGCTTGTGATGGGCTAAGTTGGGACACCCCTGCAGGGATTTGAACTTTCGAAAGCCGTGCCCGCGGTTATGGGCAGATGGGAATTTGTTAATGTCCGATTGTAGAAAACCTGAAGTTTATCTTAATTAAAATACATCAACCGCGTGTGTAACCGTGATGGTCTCTTCTCGGCGGAGTCCAGGAAGTGAACACGGTGTTGGAGTTATGCTTGACGTAGGTTGTTCTAGGATAACTTCTTGATCATAGTTATTCGACCGTGCTTTTGCCTTCTCTTCTCGCTCTCATTTGCATATGTTAGCCACCAGATATGTTAGTCGCTTGCTGCAGCTCCACCTCATACCTTTTTCCCCTACCTATAAGCTTAAATAGTCTTGATCGCGAGGGTGTGAGATTGCTGAGTCCCCGTGACTCACAGATACTTCCAAACCCAGCTTGCAGGTGCCGTTGAACCGGGCAGATGATGCAACCAAGCTCAAGGAGGAGCTCTATGAAGATCTTGTCCTTTGTGTTGTTCCATCCTAGTCGATCAGTAGTGGAGCCCAGTTGGGGTCGATCGGGGATCTGTGTAGCTTTTGGGGTAGTCTTCTTTTATTTTGGTTCCGTAGTCGGACCTTGAGTGTATTTGGATGATGTAATGCTTTATTCATGTATTGTGTGAAGTGGCGATTGTAAGCCAACTATGTATCTCTTTCCCTTATGTATTACATGGGTTGTGTGAAGATTACCTCACTTGCGACATTGCTTTCAATGCGGTTATGCCTCTAAGTCGTGCTTCGACACGTGGGAGATATAGCCGCATCGAGGGCGTGACATTTTCTTACAAGGCAACAAAGATGCGAATGTTTTTGAAATATTTGTGGACATCGTAAGTTTCTCAAGAATCACCTACCAATTGAATGTTACACTATTTGTAGAAGTTTAGCCATGACATCATTAGGTGGATTTAAAAGAAAACATTTCAATCAAATTTTCATATTTTATTTTATAAAGTTAACCCACAATGGTATGTTAAAGGGGCAGAGCCAACTCGTTGGGATTAGGTTCAAGTCAACCAAATAAAATTTTGTATACCCCTTATAAAATTACAGCAGCTCAAGACTAAGCAAAGATTATAACCCATTGTCTATTAGAGTTGAACCGAGTAGTTGATATTCCTGGTTATGCACGTGGTTAAAATATGATGATATAATTGTTTTAACTAAAACTTTAGTGTTTATCATTAAAAATATATCTTTCTAAAATAAACCCACACTTAATTTTGCTAATATTTCTTTTTTGGTTCATATGTTATGCGTGAGTATGTTTTATACTCAATTCACAGTAGAAGGGTCCCGGTCGCATATCGCGCTATAGTTCTTGAAAGCATGCGTATAAAAAAATCTTGATAAATATGTCTAGACTAGACTAATAGGTTATGTGTGACTTCAAAAGATCGAGCCCATCTAATGAGGACATCGCTACTGCTATTACACCCACAATGATTGGTGCTACACATGTTCAAATCTTGAAAACCAGGGACCAATCACTAGAACTTGAGCATGCCAATTAAATGATCGGACACTTTTGTTTCTTAGAATTATTTCTAATGTTCATGAGAACATGGTGTTGCCTAAATTAGTTATGCTTGTATTGCTCACAGCCTATCATGGACAAGATGAACGAGCTTTGGAGCATGATCAAACATGGAGATGAAGACGAGCGCACATCGAGCGACTATATTTTTGGTCAGGACCATGTAATTTCAAAATACAGGACCATAGATAGTTTTTAGAGTCCTTATTAGTGGAGGAAACCAGCTTAGGGTAAATTTCGACCTCTCCCTCCAAGGGATGGATGAATTTCCCCTTTGTCTCTCCATAAATACCGACTGAGTCCCAACTGCATTGTGGGGGCCTCGGCCATAGCGGTAGCTAAATACTTACCTAAAAGCATGTCCAACACGAGACCAATAATCTGGAGACCAAAAACTAGTTTTAGGGGTGGAAACATAAGGTTTTTGGTCTCCAAGACTTTTTTCTGCTTTTCCAGCAAACCAAACTAGAAGCCAAAAATTTGGACTTATTCTTTTACCACACATTTTTGTGCATATGCTATGTTGTAAATAATGAAACTCATGCAAAATTAATCTGAAACAAATAAACCAGAAATATTATGTAATTTTTACATATTTCATCAATCCACAACCCCAAATTCAACACAATTGTTCATCAAACGTAACAGAAAGTGCATCAAACATAAAATAAAACATAGAAGTAGAATTAGTGGTCTACTTGCCCATTTCAGATTCACCACTCCTTGATGAGGTGTTGAAGTTCATGAGCATATTCATCTCGGTTTTCATGGTGAACTTGGAGAAAGTGTAGGATGAGGTATTCCATTCTACACGGATGCATCACCCTTCCCATGAAGTCATAGTAGGGTAATCCAAATCTTGGCCATGCTCATGCTCAAGAAAAATGTTTTGCAAGATCACGATGACAATCAAGATGTACCTAAGGATTTCTTTGCCCCAAAACTCTTCGATCCTCGCACAAGAGCAAATTGGGCTTGCAAAATCCCAAACGCCCTCTTGACATCCTTCCTAGCAACTGCTCGAGGATTATGAAAACCAAGTTATTTCTTACCTTGGGATCTTGGAACTAGCTTCACAAAGGTTTCCCACTTTGGATATATCAATTCGCTAGGTAGTGACTCATGTTGTATGAGTGGCCATTTGCTTGAAACTCCACTGGTGGTGATTCCCCAATGGCTAACCATGCAATGAGTGGTGATCAATGGAGCATATTGATGTCATTGCAAGCTCCAGGCATGTCAAAACCATGTCTCATGGGTTGCCATAGCTTCAAGAATGATGTTGGCATCCTTCACATGGCCATTAAACTCTCCATGCCATGCCGCAGGGAAGTTCTTACTAGTAGAAAAAGGGCCATTTGTCCCGGTTCCTAGGGCCCATTTGTCCCGGTTGGGGAATCGGGACTAAAGGGTCGGTACTAAAGCCCTATACCTTTAGTCCCGGTTCTTACACCAACCGGGTCAGATGGGCCTCCACGTGGCCGCTGTGGCGAGCCCAGGCAGGAGGGCCTTTGGTCCCGGTTGATAGCACCAACCAGGACCAAAAGGCATCCACGCGTCAGCAGCTGGCAGGAGCTGAGGTTTTTGTTTTTTTTGAAAGAGGGTGGTTTAGGGGGTTTTGGGGGGTTAATTTAGGGTGTTAGCTAGCTAATAGAGAGAAGTGTTCTCTCTTATCTCCGCACTTGGTTTACCAATGCTACTGCTATGCCTAAACATGGCTTAGATTAAAGTGAAGGCAACATGTGTGGTGCATGTCGAAAGTAATACTAATATCCTAACTTGATCAAGTTTGGATTAGCACTACTTTCGACATGCACCACATGTTGCCTTCACTTCAATCCAATCCATGTTCATTTCACCCAGTGATATATAAAAACTCTTCATGCTCGCATAATGCATCATCATAATAACAAGTCCTACGAATCATCATCATACAACTTCTACTCGTTATTAATAACAAGTCATACGATCATCATCCTCATAGTCATCGAACTAACCCAACTTAATTGTTCTTAGCACATGATCATCAGTATTAGGTAGGACCTAAATACCCTCTTTAAGGTAAAATAGCATAAAACAATATAGGCCCCGACTCTCTATTATGGAGAATGGAGATCATCCTATCTCCAATTCTTGCGCTTCGCACAATGTTGCTTACAAGTACCTCCTTACGACTGTCCATACATTTCTTCCATTCTGTGATTTTCATGTCTCCACTTCTTTTAGAAATCCGATATGGACAGGTGAGACTCGTAGGATGACCTGGCCGTATGTCCAAAACATCAAGGCGACCATTCTCATACATCGGATGAGGCACACAATCATTCAGGATTTCTGTTGAAAAATATAGTAATAACTTCGTAGGTAGCAATGTAGTTAAGTTTTAAAAGAATTTATGCAAAAGATGCACGGATCTTGTAATACAGTAATAGTAAGAAAATCTTACCATGGCATCTCCATGGATGTTACCGTAGTTCAACACGTGCACTAGTGGCACGTATTGACCATAATGTGGAGGAGTTTTATAATAGACATTGTAATTCTCAAGATCAGTACAAAATGCGACCAGATGATTTTTCTCTTGATAAGTTAACTCAGAGCCATCGGTGTAGTAGGTTCTGTCTACCATGTTCCGCATATTGTTTGAACAATAAAAATAAGCTGTCAACTATTTTGAAATGAACAATATAAATTAGTTAATAACTATGTTTGAGAAACTCACATAACGGTAGAATTGGAATCATATCAACAAGAACCCAAATGTCTAGATTGTCTTGGTCGATGTCAGGATCACCAAGATCCATGGTGACAAGCATACCCTCATAAAAACCATACATCTTGCAAAGTGCTTCCCAATTTTTGCAACCAAAATGGGTTACGCTCTCAGAATTATACAGATTTACTTCAAAATCCACATCAAGATGGGTCCTTAGGTGAATTTTCTTCGTTTCAAAATTTTATGGTCTTCAAAATCCATCCTCTCCAAGACATAGCGTCTTGCATGGCATGAGATAAGCTACTCGAATTGTAAAAGATGAAAATTACACGTTGAAATAGTTGAAGTCATGCTTAATTACGAAAAAACACTTTTCGTCATTGCGTACCGTTTCAACATCGAAGGTCTCCTGGAGCTTAATGCTGAAGCGCCAATCTTCGTCCAGGTGAGGCCTGTCACACAGACCTCGGTCGTCGTTGCACCAGCTGCACTCCCCCGAGAGACTTTCGTTGTCCGATGACGACATTTCCTATGTTCATAATTCAAAGATTAAACTTGTACAATTCAATATATGTACTATAAAAATTAAAATAGATCATTATTATTCATCATGGGTTGACTATCGGTCTGCCGAGTCTATGTGGTGGAGACTCTCTGTTGAGGCATATCTCTCTCGAGGTAGTTTTGGTGATTGATGACAACATGGTTGCGGACTAATCATGTGCTTTGAGTAGTTCACAGATTCATCCTTGGCATGAGACGTTTTCTTCCCTTCGGAGTATCATTCAAGATGGTGTAGCTCTTTCGTTTCTCTTTTGGTGGACTAGTTGTGTAGAGGGCACCGTACTATCAAGAGGGGGTCCGCTGGGGTATTGCATGGGTGGAATCAACACGTACACATTAGCTTCTCACCCTCCGAGCTCTTCCACTTCATTGGAGAGATCTCTTCTCTCTTCTGTGTCCTGTCTGGGTTCCAGCAGTAGTACCGCGCAACCCAGCGGTAGTACCGTTGAGGAGTCACAAGCGGCAGTACCGCTCCGCAGCGGTAGTACCGTCCGTGACTCCATAGCAGTACTACCGCTGGCCTGCCTGGCACCACCGCCTCGTCCTCAGCCTCGATGGAGAGATCTTCTCTCTCTCTTCTATGTCCCAGCGGTAGTACCACACTACCAGCGGTAGTACCGCCGAAGGGTCACAAGCGGCAGTAACGCTCCGCAGCGGTAGTACCGCCCGTGACCCCGCAGCAGTACTACCGCTGGGCTGTCTGGCTCCTACCGCCTCGACTCGAGGGCTTTTTTTTCTCGTGTCGGAATTTACGGCACTAGTTGCGGCAGTAGAGGCGGTAGTACCGTTTCTGAGCGGTAGTACCGCCCTTACCACCGCGGTAGTACCGCGCTGGGTCCAGATCCCTGCTGCTCTTCTCTGCGTGGCAGTACCGCTCGTTGGAGCGGCAGTACCGCTGGCTCAGCGGTAGTACCGTCCCCTTTAGCGGTACTACCGCCCTGTGCGGGGCTGGTTGGTGGGGCAACGGTTGGATTGTTGCCCCCACTATAAAAGGGGGTCCCCTTCTTCTCCTTTGACTTACCTCTTCCCCCTCAAGCTCCATTAATGCTGAAGCTCCACTAAATGCTCCAAGCTCCATTTTCTCCTGATCTATCTCTCTAGCCAATCAAACTTGTTGATTTGCTCTGGAGTGGTTGAGAAGGCCCCGATCTACACTTCCACCAAGGGATTTTCGATTCCCCCACTCATCCCTATAGGATCTTGTTACTCTTGGGTGTTTGAGCACCCTAGACGGTTGAGGTCACCATGGAGCCATAGTCCATTGTGGTGAAGCTTCGTGGTTTTGTTGGGAGCCTCCGATTAAGTTGTGGAGATTGCCCCAACCTTGTTTGTAAAGGTTCGGTTGCCGCCTTCAAGGGCACCAATAGTGGAATCACGGCATCTCGCATTGTGTGAGGGCGTGAGGAGAATACGGTGGCCCTAGTGGCTTCTTGGGGAGCATTGTGCCTCCGCACAGCTCTAACGGAGACGTACTTCCCCTTAAAAGGAAGGAACTTCGGTAACGCATCCTCGTCTTCACCGGATCCACTCTTGGTTATCTCTTACCTTTACTTGTGCAAGCTCTTTAGTGTTACTTCTCTTGCTTGCTTGTATGCTTGTTGTTATTGCATCATATAGGTTGCTCATCTAGTTACAAATCTAGACAACCTACTTTGATGCAAAGTTTAATTTGGAAAAGAAAAGTTAAAAATTGGTAGTTGCCTATTCACCCCCCCCTCTAGTCAACCATATTGATCCTTTCAATTGGTATCAGAGCCTCGTCTCTTTATTAAGGACTTTACTATCCAAAGAGTATGGTTGATACCATAGACGGTGTGGAGGAACACTCCGGTGTGAATCCGACCTCGTCTACGGGAGATGGGGGAACCTCGGTCTCTCGTGAGGAGTTCAATATGGCCTTGGAGACATTAAAAACCTCCATGACGACCGAGGTTGAAAGCATGTTTACTAAATTTCTTGAGGGGCTTAAACTATACACTGCACCGTTGAAAGTGGGCGACCACACCGACATGGTGACGGATGCTATCCCCGACAAGCGGGAAGCTAGTAGTGAAAAGGCTCCTTCTTCTAGTGGTAAAAATGGCACCGGCATCTTTGCTCATGTGGAACCACCACTTGTTTATGGTGGACCGGTTCCTTCTACTCACTTGAATCATGCCGGTCATCCCCCTAAGATTGTGAAAAATGAGGACTTTGATTCTTGGGTTTACCGCTTTAAACGTCATTTAAATCATGTGAACACTAACATTTGGAGAATCATTGAAGAAGGTTTCTATCCGCATGATTCAAGCAACTTCACTCCTCGAGAAGCCGTGGATAATCAATTCAATGAGAATGCTCTCTTCATCATTCAAGATGCAATCCCACCCGAAGACCTACCTCATCTTCGGCCCTTCGCTTTGGCCAAAGACGCATGGATTTGTGTTGTCTCCCTCTACCGGGGAAGCGCAAGCATTCAACGCTCCAATTATGAAGTGGTGTAAGATGAGGCCGATGAGTTTGCAATGAAAGAAGATGAAGAACCTCGTGAGCTTTATCGGAGGGTAACCAAACTCGCGGGTCTCACTCCGAGATCACAGGAGCAAGGACATGGATGACAATTGGATCAAGCGCAAATTCCTCAAGGCAATGATGCCCTACCACAAGGCCAAGTCCTCCGTCATTCGTCAAAGACCGGACTTCCACACTTTGACCTCAAGCGAAGTGTTGGATGAGTTTGTGGCCATGAACATTTTGGACAAGACTGCCGACAATGCGGTGCTTCGTTCTCAAAGGGCAAAGAAGCCCAAACTTGCATTGAAGGCCAAGCTCTCCATTGAAGAAGAAGAAGAGGAAGAAGAGGAGAGCAACCCCGAGGATACGAAGTATGCTTATCATGAACACATGGCACTCGCTTCAAGGCAATTTTGGAGCAAGAAAAACTCGAGGCCAAACTTTAACAAGAACAACTCAAGTGGCACGAAGAGTAAGCAACATGTAAGGACTTGCTACAATTGTGGCAACGTGAGTCATTTTGTTGCGGAGTGCTCGTATGAGAAGAGGGAAGACAATGGTGGCAAGCTCATCTGAAAGGACAAGGACAAGTCGTTCCCCAACAAGAGCAACTTCACCAAGAAGACTCCTCCCAAGGCATTGGTGGTACAAGAAGAGTACAATGAGGATGACTACGATGATGAGGGTGATGAGTCGGTTGCCATGGCCTCCATTGCCATTGCGACGACTCCACGGGTGTCCCTCTTCGACTCACGCAATGAGAGCATCACCGCCAAATGCCTCATGGCTAAAGCCACCAACAAGGTAACTCCCAACATCAAAACTACCATCATTAATCATCCTTCTCCGATGGATAGCATTAATGAACTTGAGGGAGCGAATGTGGAGACTAATGAGTTTGAGGCCTTTATGGGCAAACTTAAGGGAAAAATCCAAGAAGCACTTTGTTGCTCTCTTGGAACAACTTGGTAAAGCCAATGACATGATCGAGGCTCACGAAGACACCATCACTAAGATGGAAGAGCATAGTCATGACTATGCCGATGAGATTTCGGATCTTTCCAATGCTCTTGAGGAAGAGCGTGGTCTTCGTTTGGCTCTTGAGGAGTCACACAACGTTGATCATGCTAAGTTAAAGAAA
This sequence comes from Triticum monococcum, assembly GCA_034509565.1. Classification (NCBI taxonomy): domain Eukaryota; kingdom Viridiplantae; phylum Streptophyta; class Magnoliopsida; order Poales; family Poaceae; genus Triticum; species Triticum monococcum. Next base: position 593,208,470 of record CM067841.1, on the reverse strand, counting down.
GATTATGATCATGTCCTCATTGTTTCTCATGTGCTAAACTCCGAGAAGGCCGAACTTGAGGTTGATCTTGCTAGAGTCAAAGAGGAGTTTGATCTACTTGACAAAGCTCACAAGGTCTTGAAGGGTGCTCATGCTAGCCTCAAAGAGTCTCATGATCAACTTCAAATAAAGCTAACCAAGGAAAAAGCCACTTTTCCTCGTATGATGTTAATTGATAATGCAAATGCTACTAACCCGTGTTGTGAGCATGTGCATCTCGTTGAGGAGAACGCTAAGCTAAAGGGGCAACTTGAGAGAGGTCTTGCGACTTTCATACAAGGCAAGAAGAACCTCAACGACCTCTTGATCAACCAAAAGGGAGTTATGGCCAAGGAAGGGGTTGGGTACGTGCCCGACTCCAAGAACAAGAAGAATGACAAGACCAAACGACCTCCTCCTCTCATGCAAACCTTTGTGAAGGAGGGAGAGAGTGCCTCCGAGGAGAAGAAGAAGAACAATGAGAAGGGTGGCATTGTCAAAAAGGGAAATGCCACTCCTCGCATCAAAGCCGGCGACTTTAATCCTTCATATGTGTTATGCCATGCTAGTGATGGGCATGTCTATGCCAAATTCGTTGGCTCTCTTCATGAATACATTGAATGGTCTATTTGGGTTCCAAAGACCCTTGTTACTAACATCAAAGGACCCATTACAAAATGGATACCTAAAACCAAGCATTAATCTCTTGCAGGTGTTTGCTTCCGGTGGGGGATCATGGTTGCTCGATAGCGGAGCTACAAATCATACGACCGGAAGCAAGGACTTGGTGGTGGGTGTGCACAAGATTTCATCTATGCCCACGAATGTCGAGTGGGGTGACGCCTCATCCTCTAAGGTATTGGGACTTGGCAAGGTGGTCATCTCTCATGATCTCACGATCGAGAAGGTCATGCTTGTTGAGTCCCTTGCATACAATTTACTTTCAGTTCGTCAACTTGCTATCATGGGCTTTGCCACTTTCTTTTATGTCGATACCGTGGCCCTCTTGTGGAGCAAGACTCTTAAAGTAGCCTTTGTTGGGCATGTCGAGAACGGTCTATATGTGATTAACTTTCGGTGCGACCCACTAAGACCGCGACATGCCTAATGGCTAAAGTTGATGTGGGATGGCTTTGGCATCGCCGTCTAGCCCATGTCAATATGAGATCTTTGCAAAGTCTTCTCAAGGGGGACCATGTCCGTGGACTAACGAATGTTAGTTTTGCTAAAGATCGTGCTTGCAGTGCTTGTATCGAAGGAAAGCTACATGAGAAGGCTCACCCTCCCACGACTATCATTGATTCAAACAGGCCTTTGGAGCTCCTTCACATGGATCTCTTTGGGCCTCCATCCTTCGAGACTCTTGAAGGTAGGATGTATTGCTTGGTGATTGTGGATGACTACTCAAGATACACGTGGGTGTATTTCTTCAAGAGGAAGAGCGAGACCCAACAAACCGTCATTGACTTTGCAAATGAAGCACAACGTCAACACAATGCAAAGATCTTGACAATAAGAAGTGACAACGGCACCGAGTTCAAGAACTACACCTTGGATGAGTTTCTCAGTGATGAGGGGATCAAGCATCAATATTCCGCACCTTACACCCCGCAACAAAACGGTGTTGCGGAGAGGAAGAACCGGACGTTGATGGATGCAGCAAGGACCATGATGGTGGAGTTCAAGTCTCCGTACAACTTTTGGGCTGAAGCCATCAACACCGCGTGTCATGCATCCAATCGGCTCTACCTCCGCAAGGGCTTGAACAAGACTCCATATGAGATACTCACCGGTAACAAGCCCAACCTCAAGTACATTCGGGTGTAAGTGTTTCATTCTCAAGAAAGGTGTTCGGTTGTCTAAATTTGAGGCTAGAGCTTATGAGGGCATATTTGTTGGTTATGCTGCAAACTCTCATGCTTACCGTGTCCTCAATAAATCCACGGGACTTATTGAGGAGACGTGTAACATGGAGTTTGATGAGAATAACGGCTCCCAAGTGGAGAAAAGTGGCACTTGTGATGTAGGTGATGAAATTCCTCCTCAAGCCATAAGAAGAATGGGTGTTGGTTTTATCCTACCCATTGAGGAACCCCTTGTGGCCGAAGGAGAAGGACAATGCTCCACTCAAGTGGAGCCATCACCAACCCAAGGCCCACACGCTTCCGAAGAACAACATGAAGGCCCTCGTCCTCAAGAAGATGACCAAGGGCAAGATCATGCTCAAGACAGTGTTGACACATCAAGTGATGCCCAAGGTCAAGTTCTCTCCTCCGAGCAAGTTCAAGAACAAGAACAAGCTCAAGACGACGCTCAAGATAATCAAGTGATCACTCCTCGTCTCACCCCCGAGGAGGATTTGGAGCGTCGTGCCGCCAAGGTTGCTTCCAAGCTCTCCACCAAGGATCATCTCATGACGAATGTGCTTGGAAGCTTACGAAAGGGGGTAAGTACTCGTAGACAATTAGCAAACTATTGTGAGCATCATGCGTTTGTCTCTTGTGTCGAACCCCACAAGGTCTATGAGGCGCTAGAAGATCCGGATTGGCTCAATGCCATGCATGAAGAACTCAACAACTTCGAGCGCAACAAAGTGTGGAGATTGGTGCCAAGACCGACGGGGAACCACAATGTCATTGGAACCAAGTGGATATTTAAGAACAAGCAAAATGCCGATGGGATTATCATTCGCAACAAGGCTCATTTACTAGCACAAGGCTACTCCCAAGTCGAGGGTATCGACTACGGTGAAACCTTTGCTCCCGTTGCTCGTCTTGAATCTATTCGCATGTTGATTGCTTATGCTTCTCATCATAACTTTAAGTTACAAAAAATGGATGTGAAGAGTGCTTTTCTTAATGGTCCCATTAATGAATTGGTTTATGTCAAGCAACCCCCCGGGTTCGAGGATCCCTACTTTCCCGATCATGTGTATCAACTCGATAAGGCACTCTATGGCCTTAAACAAGCCCCACGTGAGTGGTATGACCACCTTACCGAGTTGTTACAAGACCGTGATTTTGAAGTTGGGCTACTCGACCCCACTCTTTTTACTAAGAAGGTCAAAGGGGAGTTGTTTGTGTGCCAATTATATGTTGATGATATTATCTTTGGTTCACCTAACAAAGCTTTCAATGAGGAATTTGCCGCTCTCATGACCTCAAAGTTCGAGATGTCCTCCATGGGAGAGTTGAAGTTCTTTCTAGGGTTCGAAGTGAAGCAAAGAAGAGAAGGAACCTTCATCAACCAATCCAAATACACTCAAGACATGCTCAAGAGATTCAAGCTAAGTGACGTCAAGCCGGCTTCCACTCCAATGCCCACCAAGTGCCAACTTGACATAGATCCCAATGGTAAAGTGGTGGATTAAAAGGTATATCACTCCATGATTGGATCCTTGCTTTACCTTTGTGCATCTAGACCGGATATCATGTTGAGTGTGGGAATTTGTGCACGGTTTCAAGCCGCACCTAAGGAAAGTCACTATGTGGCGGTCAAACGAATCTTTCGATATTTGGCTCATACCCCAAACTTTGGCTTATGGTACCCAAGAGGATCAAACTTCAATCTTGTAGTGTACTCGGACTCCGATTGGGCGGGAGACAAAGTGGATAGGAAGTCCACTTCCGGAGGGTGCCAATTCCTTGGTTGCTCGTTGGTAAGTTGGTCTTCCAAAAAGCAAGGATGTGTGTCTCTCTCGTCCACCGAGGCGGAGTATGTAGCAGCCGGTAGTTGTTGTGCACAACTCCTATGGATGAGGCAAACTTTAAAGGATTACGGTGTCACTTGTGACAAAGTGCCTCTTTGGTGTGACAATGAAAGTGCCATCAAGATCTCTCTCAACCCGGTGCAACACTTCAAGACGAAGCATATTGAGATTCGGTATCACTTCATCCGGGATCACATTAGGCGAGGAGAGATCGAGCTCAACTATGTCAACACTCATGACAACCTTGCAGATATTTTCACGAAGCCCTTGGATGAAGCAAGATTTCGTGAGTTAAGGCATGAGCTAAATATCATTGATTCGAGCAATGTGGCTTGAACCCTTGCACACCCCACCACGCTCAATTTGTTGTCTAGTTTAGGTGTAGGCATGGACATAGGGGGAGTGTTGTTCTCTAAATGAACTCTTCCTCCCCCCATTATGCATAAATTGATCAAGTCTTTCACTTTAGCCATTGTTGATGGTACTTGTGTTTCAAAGACGAGTTTTGGTCATGGGCCCAAGGTTAAAATCTTCGCGGCGCCGTACCTCTTGACTCAAACATAGGTGGCCTCGGCCACCGCCCTCTCTTGAAGAGGTGTGTCTTGGCCGTTTGCTGGCGTGCTCTCTCTTCTTGCCTTTTTCTTTTTCTTTTTTTGAGCTAGGCCTTGTTGTTTGGTTGCCGTGGCGTGCTGGGCGGTACTACCGCTGCTGGCGCGCGGTACTACCGCCCCCCAACGCGGTACTACCGCCGAGGGACGGGACCAGGGGGTTATATCGGGGCAGGGGGAGGTTTCTTCTCCCCCATACCCATTCACTTTACCCCCTCGTTCCTCTTCCTCTCTCTCCAGCCTCGCCACGCCGCAGGAGGGCTCCAGCGGATCTTCGTCTCCGGGGCATCCCTCTCCGTTTCCTTCGATGGAGTCGATCCCCACCTCGTTCTCTTGCCATGGATGCCGGTATTGCCCCTGTTCCTTCTCTCCCTTTGTCTTGTTTTCAGATCTTGCTTCTTAGGGGGAATGGTGGTTGCATCTCTAGATTTTTGGCTAAATCTAGGCTTGAGTGTTGGGGAACGTTGCAGAAAACAAAAATTTTCCTACTCGTTTCACCAAGATCCATCTAGGAGTTCATCTAGCAACGAGTCATGAGATGCATCTACATACCTTTGTAGATCGCGTGCGGAAGCGTTCAACGAACGGGGATGATGTAGTCGAACACGACGTGATCCAAATCACCGATGACCGAGTGCCGAACGGACGGCACCTCCGCGTTCAACACACGTACGGGACGGGAGACGTATCCTCCTTCTTGATCCAGCAAGGGGGAGGAGAGGTTGGTGATGATCCAGCAGCACGACGGTGTGGTGGTGGATGCAGGGCGTCACAGTAGCAGGGCTTCGCCTATACTACGCAAGAGAGAGATGTAACAGGGAGAGAGGGAAGCACCAAAAGCGTAGCCTCAAGTCCCTCCTCTCCCCCACTATATATAGGGGTGCCAAGGGGGGGGCGGCCCTAGGAGATGGATCTCCTAGGGGGGGGGGCGGCCAAGGGTGGGGGGCTTGCCCCCCAAGGCAAGGGGGCGCCCCCCCTTTAGGGTTTCCCCTAACCCTAGGCGCATGGGCCCCTTAGGGGGTGGCGCCCCAGCCCACTAAGGGCTGGGTTCCTTCCCACTTCAGCCCATGGGGCCCTCCGGGATAGGTGGCCCCACCCGGTGGACCCCCGGGACCCTTCCGGTGGTCCCGGTACAATACCGGTAACCCCGAAACTTGTCCCGATGGCCGAAACAGCACTTCCTATATATAATTCTTTACCTCCGAACCATTCCGGAACTCCTCGTGACGTCCGGGATCTCATCCGGGACTCCGAACAACATTCGGGTTACTGCATATACATATCTTCACAACCCTAGCATCACCGAACCTTAAGTGTGTAGACCCTACGGGTTCGGGAGACATGTAGACATGACCGAGACGACTCTCCGGTCAATAACCAACAATGGGATCTGGATACCCATGTTGGCTCCCACATGCTCCACGATGATCTCATCGGATGAACCACGATGTCGAGGATTCAATCAACCCCGTATGCAATTCCCTTTGTCAATCGATATATTACTTGCCCGAGATTCGATCGTCGGTATCCCAATACCTCGTTCAATCTCGTTACTGGCAAGTCACTTTACTCGTACCGTAATGCATGATCCCGTGACCAGACACTTGGTCACTTTGAGCTCATTATGATGATGCATTACCGAGTGGGCCCAGTGATACCTCTCCGTCATACGGAGTGACAAATCCCAGTCTTGATCCGTGTCAACCCAACAGACACTTTCGGAGATACCCGTAATATACCTTTATAGTCACCCAGTTACGTTGTGACGTTTGGTACACCCAAAGCACTCCTACGGTATCCGGGAGTTACACGATCTCATGGTCTAAGGAAAAGATACTTGACATTGCAAAACTCTAGCAAACAAACTATACGATCTTTATGCTATGTTTAGGATTGGGTCTTGTCCATCACATCATTCTCCTAATGATGTGATCTCGTTATCAATGACATCTTATGTCCATAGCCAGAAAACCATGACTATCTGTTGATTAACGAGCTAGTCAACTAGAGGCTTACTAGGGACATGTTGGTGTCTGTTATTCACACATGTATTACGATTTCCGGATAACACAATTATAGCATGAATAAAGACAATTATCATGAACAAGGAAATATAATAATAATGCTTTTATTATTGCCTCTAGGGCATATTTCCAACAGTCTCCCACTTGCACTAGAGTCAATAATCTAGTTACATTGTGATGAATCGAACACCCATGGAATTCTGATGTTGATCATGTTTTGCCCTAGGAAGAGGTTTAGTCAACGGATCTGCTACATTCAGGTCCGTATGTACTTTACAAATATCAATGTCTCCATCCTGAACATTTTCACGAATGGAGTTGAAGCGACGCTTGATGTGCCTTGTCTTCTTGTGAAACCTGGGCTCCTTGGCAAGTGCAATAGCTCCAGTGTTGTCACAGAAGAGTTTGATCGGCCCCGACGCATTGGGTATGACTCCGAGGTCGGTGATGAACTCCTTCACCCAGATTGCTTCATGTGCTGCCTCCGAGGCTGCCATGTACTCCGCTTCACACGTAGATCCCGCCACGACGCTCTGCTTGCAACTGCACCAGCTTACTGCCCCACCATTCAAAATATACACGTATCCGGTTTGTGACTTTGAGTCATCCAGATCTGTGTCGAAGCTGGCGTCGACGTAACCCTTTACGACGAGCTCTTCGTCACCTCCATAAACGAGAAACATCTCCTTAGTCCTTTTCAGGTACTTCAGGATATTCTTGACCGCTGTCCAGTGTTCCTTGCCGGGATTACTTTGGTACCTTCCTACCAAACTTACGGCAAGGTTTACATCAGGTCTGGTACACAGCATGGCATACATAATAGAACCTATGGCTGAGGCATAGGGGATGACACTCATCTCTTCTATTTCTTCTGCCGTGGTCGGACTTTGAGCCGAGCTCAATTTCATACCTTGTAACACAGGCAAGAACCCCTTCTTAGATTGATCCATATTGAACTTCTTCAATATCTTATCAAGGTATGTGCTTTGTGAAAGACCTATGAGGCGTCTCGATCTATCCCTATAGATCTTGATGCCTAATATATAAGCAACTTCTCCAAGGTCCTTCATTGAAAAACTCTTATTCAAGTAGGCCTTAATGCTGTCCAAGAGTTCTATATCATTTCCCATCAAAAGTATGTCATCTACATATAATATGAGAAATGCTACAGAGCTCCCACTCACTTTCTTGTAAACGCAGGCTTCTCCATAAGTCTGTGTAAACCCAAACGCTTTGATCATTTCATCAAAGCGAATGTTCCAACTCCGAGATGCTTGCACCAGCCCATAAATCGAGCGTTGGAGCTTGCACACCTTGTCAGCATTCTTAGGATCGACAAAACCTTCCGGCTGCATCATATACAATTCTTCCTTAAGGAAACCATTAAGGAATGCCGTTTTGACGTCCATTTGCCATATTTCATAATCGTAAAATGCGGCAATTGCTAACATGATTCGGATGGACTTTAGCTTCGCTACCGGTGAGAAAGTCTCATCGTAGTCAACCCCTTGAACTTGTCGATAACCCTTAGCGACAAGCCGAGCTTTATAGATGGTCACATTACCATCCGCGTCTGTCTTCTTCTTAAAGATCCATTTATTCTCTATGGCTCGCCTTTCAACGGGCAAGTCAGTCAAAGTCCATACTTCATTTTCATACATGGATCCTATCTCGGATTTCATGGCTTCTAGCCATTTGTCGGAATCCGGGCCCGCCATCGCTTCTTCATAGTTCGAAGGTTCACCGTTGTCTAACAACATGATTTCCAAGACAGGGTTGCCGTACCACTCTGGTGCGGAACGTGTCCTTGTGGACCTTCGAATTTCAGTAGGAGCTTGATCAGAAGTATCTTGATCATTATCATTAACTTCCTCTCTAGTCGGTGCTGGCACCTCAGGAACATTTTCTTGAGTTGCGCCATTTTCCGGTTCAAGAGGTAATACTTCATCAAGTTCTACTTTCCTCCCACTTACTTCTTTCGAGAGAAACTCTTTCTCTAGAAAGGATCCATTCTTGGCAACAAAGATCTTGCCTTCGGATCTGAGGTAGAAGGTATACCCAATAGTTTCTTTTGGGTATCCTATGAAGACGCATTTTTCCGACTTGGGTTCGAGCTTTTCAGGTTGAAGTTTCTTGACATAAGCATCGCATCCCCAAACTTTCAAAAACGACAACTTAGGTTTCTTTCCAAACCATAATTCAAACGGTGTCGTCTCAACGGATTTTGACGGAGCCCTATTTAAAGTGAATGCAGCAGTCTCTAAAGCATAGCCCCAAAAGGATAGCGGTAGATCGGTAAGAGACATCATAGACCGCACCATATCTAATAGAGTGCGATTACGATGTTCGGACACACCATTACGCTGAGGTGTTCCAGGCGGCGTGAGTTGTGAAACTATTCCACATTTTCTTAAGTGTGTGCCAAATTCATGACTCAAGTATTCTCCTCCACGATCTGATCGTAGAAACTTGATTTTCTTGTCACATTGATTCTCAACCTCATTCTGAAATTCCTTGAACTTTTCAAAGGTTTCAGACTTGTGTTTCATTAAGTAGACATACCCATATCTACTCAAGTCATCAGTGAGGGTGAGAACATAACGATAGCCACCACGAGCCTCAACACTCATTGGACCGCACACATCAGTATGTATGATTTCCAATAAGTTGGTTGCTCGCTCCATTGTTCCTGAGAACAGAGTCTTGGTCATTTTACCCATAAGGCATGGTTCGCACGTGTCAAATGATTCATAATCAAGAGACTCTAAAAGTCCATCTGCATGGAGCTTCTTCATGCGTTTGACACCTATGTGACCAAGGCGGCAGTGCCACAAGTATGTGGGACAATCATTATCAACCTTGCATCTTTTGGTACTCACATTATGAACATGTGTAGTATTACGTTCGAGATTCATAAAGAATAAACCATTCACCATAGGAGCATGACCATAAAACATATCTCTCATATAAATAGAACAACCATTATTCTCGGATTTAAATGAGTAGCCATCTCGAATTAAACGAGATCCCAATACAATGTTCATGCTCAAAGCTGGTACTAAATAACAATTATTGAGGTTTAAAACTAATCCCGTAGGTAAATGAAGAGGTAGCGTGCCGACGGCGATCACATCGACTTTGGAACCATTCCCGACGCGCATCGTCACCTCGTCCTTCGCCAGTCTCCGCCTATTCCGTAGTTCCTGCTGTGAGTTACAAATGTGAGCAACTGCACCGGTATCAAATACCCAAGAGCTATTACGATTACTGGTAAGGTACACATCAATTACATGTATATCACATATACCTTTTGTTTTGCCGGCCTTCTTGTCTGCTAAGTATTTGGGGCAGTTCCGCTTCCAGTGACCGCTTCCCTTGCAATAAAAGCACTCAGTCTCGGGCTTGGGTCCATTCTTTGGCTTCTTCCCGGCAGCTTGCTCGCCGGGCGCGGCAACTTCCTTGCCGTCCTTCTTGAAGTTCTTTTTACCCTTGCCTTTCTTGAACTTAGTGGTTTTATTGACCATCAGCACTTGATGTTCCTTTCTGACTTCTACCTCCACTGATTTCAGCATTGAAAACAACTCAGGAATGGTCTTTTGCATCCCCTGCATGTTGAAGTTCATCACAAAGCTCTTGTAGCTTGGTGGAAGCGACTGGAGGATTCTGTCAATGACCGCATCATCCGGGAGATTAACTCCCAGCTGAGTCAAGCGGTTATGTAATCCAGACATAGTGAGTATGTGCTCACTGACAGAACTGTTTTCCTCCATCTTACAGCTGAAGAACTTGTCGGAGACCTCATATCTCTCGACCCGGGCATGAGCTTGGAAAACCATTTTCAGCTCTTCGAACATCTCATATGCTCCATGTCTCTCAAAACGCTTTTGGAGCCCCGGTTCTAAACTGTAAAGCATGCCGCACTGAACGAGGGAGTAGTCGTCAACACGTGTCTGCCAAGCGTTCATAATGTCTTGGTTCTGTGGGACGGGAGCTTCACCTAGCGGTGCTTGTAGGACGTAATCTTTCTTGGCAGCTATGAGGATGATCCTCAGGTTCCGGACCCAGTCCGTATAGTTGCTGCCATCGTCTTTCAGCTTGGTTTTCTCTAGGAACGCGTTGAAGTTGAGGACTACGTGGGCCATTTGATCTACAAGACATATTGTAAAATATTTTAGACTAATGTTCATGATAATAAAGTTCATCTAATCAAATTATATAATGAACTCCCACTTATATTAGACATCCCTCTAGTCATCTAAGTATTACATGATCCGAGTTAACTAAGCCGTGTCCGATCATCACGTGAGACGGACTAGTCAACGTCGGTGAACATCTTCATGTTGATCGTATCTTCTATACGACTCATGCTCGACCTTTCGGTCTTCTGTGTTCCGAGGCCATGTCTATACACATGCTAGGCTCGTCAAGTTAACCCTAAGTGTTTTGCATGTGTAAAACTGTCTTACACCCGTTGTATGTGAACGTAAGAATCTATCACACCCGATCATCACGTGGTGCTTCGAAACGACGAACTTTAGCAACGGTGCACAGTTAGGGGAGAACACTTCTTGAAATTGTTATGAGGGATCATCTTATTTACTACCGTCATTCTAAGTAAACAAGATGCAAAACATGATAAACATCACATGCAATCAAATAATAAACGTGACATGATATGGCCAATATCACATAGCTCCTTTCATCTCCATCTTGGGGCTCCATGATCATCTTGTCACCGGCTTGACACCATGATCTCCATCATCGTGTCTCCATGAAGTTGCTCGCCAACTATTACTTCTACTACTATGGCTAACGCGTTTAGCAATGAAGTAAAGTAATTTACATGGCGTTTCTCAATGACACGCAGGTCATATAAAAGAATAAAGACAACTCCTATGGCTCCTGCCGGTTGTCATACTCATTGACATGCAAGTCGTGATTCCTATTACAATAGCATGAACATCTCATACATCACATATAGATCATTCATCATTCATCACAACTTTGGCCATATCATATCACAAACCACTTGCTGCAAAAACAAGTTAGACGTCCTCTAATTGTTGTTGCAAGTTTCACGTGGCTGAATTAGGGTTCTAGCAAGAACGTTTTCTTACCTACGTGAAAGCCACAACGTGATTTGTCAACTTCTATTTACCCTTCATAAGGACCCTGTTCATCGAATCCGCTCCAACTAAAGTGGGAGAGACAGACACCCGCCAGCCACCTTATGCAACTAGTGCATGTTAGTCGGTGGAACCGGTCTCATGTAAGCGTACGTGTAAGGTTGGTCCGGGCCGCTTCATCCCACAATACCGCTGAAGCAAGAAAAGACTAGTAGCGGCAAGAAGGTTGACAAATCCACGCCCACAACAAATTGTGTTCTACTCGCGCAAGAAGAACTACGCATAGACCTAGCTCATGATGCCACTGTTGGGGAACGTTGCAGAAAACAAAATTTTTCCTACTCGTTTCACCAAGATCCATCTAGGAGTTCATCTAGCAACGAGTCATGAGATGCATCTACATACCTTTGTAGATCGCGTGCGGAAGCATTCAACGAACGGGGATGATGTAGTCGAACACGACGTGATCCAAATCACCGATGACCGAGTGCCGAACGGACGGCACCTCCGCGTTCAACACACGTATGGGACGGGAGACGTCTCCTCCTTCTTGATCCAGCAAGGGGGAGGAGAGGTTGGTGATGATCCAGCAGCACGACGGCGTGGTGGTGGATGCAGGGCGTCACAGTAGCAGGGCTTCGCCTATACTACGCAAGAGAGAGATGTAACAGGGAGAGAGGGAAGCACCAAAAGCGTAGCCTCAAGTCCCTCCTCTCCCCCACTATATATAGGGGTGCCAAGGGGGGGGGGGGCGCCGGCCCTAGGAGATGGATCTCCTAGGGGGGGCGGCGGCCAAGGGTGGGGGGCTTGCCCCCCAAGGCAAGGGGGCGCCCCCCCTTTAGGGTTTCCCCTAACCCTAGGCTCATGGGCCCCTTAGGGGGTGGCACCCCAGCACACTAAGGGCTGGGTTCCTTCCCACTTCAGCCCATGGGGCCCTCCGGGATAGGTGGCCCCACCCGGTGGACCCCGGGACCCTTCCGGTGGTCCCGGTACAATACCGGTAACCCCGAAACTTGTCCCGATGGCCGAAACAGCACTTCCTATATATAATTCTTTACCTCCGGACCATTCCGGAACTCCTCGTGACGTCCGGGATCTCATCCGGGACTCCGAACAACATTCGGGTTACTGCATATACATATGTTCACAACCCTAGCGTCACCGAACCTTAAGTGTGTAGACCCTACGGGTTCGGGAGACATGTAGACATGACCGAGACGACTCTCCGGTCAATAACCAACAGCGGGATCTGGATACCCATGTTGGCTCCCACATGCTCCACGATGATCTCATCGGATGAACCGCGATGTCGAGGATTCAATCAACCCCGTATGCAATTCCCTTTGTCAATCGATATATTACTTGCCCGAGATTCGATCGTCGGTATCCCAATACCTCGTTCAATCTCGTTACCGGCAAGTCACTTTACTCGTACCGTAATGCATGATCCCGTGACCAGACACTTGGTCACTTTGAGCTCATTATGATGATGCATTACCGAGTGGGCCCAGTGATACCTCTCCGTCATACGGAGTGACAAATCCCAGTCTTGATCCGTGTCAACCCAACAGACACTTTCGGAGATACCCGTAATATACCTTTATAGTCACCCAGTTATGTTGTGATGTTTGGTACACCCAAAGCACTCCTACGGTATCCGGGAGTTACACGATCTCATGGTCTAAGGAAAAGATACTTGACATTGCAAAACTCTAGCAAACGAACTATACGATCTTTATGCTATGTTTAGGATTGGGTCTTGTCCATCACATCATTCTCCTAATGATGTGATCTCGTTATCAATGACATCTTATGTCCATAGCCAGGAAACCATGACTATCTGTTGATTAACGAGCTAGTCAACTAGAGGCTTACTAGGGACATGTTGGTGTCTGTTATTCACACATGTATTACGATTTCCGGATAACACAATTATAGCATGAATAAAGACAATTATCATGAACAAGGAAATATAATAATAATGCTTTTATTATTGCCTCTAGGGCATATTTCCAACATTGAGTAGGTTGGAGAAGGCAACTACACTATCTGGATTAGAGTTTGGTAGGAATATTTTTGAATTTGGCAGGCCGATAGTGCCGGATCTGACCACGGTAGTAGGAAACCGTTGTTTCCCCGCCTCGAGCGGTACTACCACTCTCGTTGGAGCGGTACTACCGCTTGACCTCGAGCGGTACTACCGCTCTCTCTGAAGCAGTACTACCGCTTGGGTAGTACTACCGCGGGCATGGCACGGTACTACCGCTGCCTGCCAAGTTCCATCATATTCCTGCCTTACCTTGATCCTTTTTGTTGTGTTTGTTGGCTTATGCTCGTTCTTTCTGGTTGTTTTGCGTGTTCTTGTGTTTGGCTCCAGGTGATGAACATCCTGAGCATCAAGCTTGCCGTATCAACCCCGGGCGTGCAACATCAAAACGCTACCGCACCTCTGAGCCAGCCGGTGGTTCCTCTAGCACCAACCGCCACCAGCAGGTGCATCCGCAAGTGTTCCTCCACCTCCTCAGCAGTCGAAGAGATCCGCCACCAAGCCAAAAGGGAAGACTGTGACTGAGATGACTGCCAAGGAGTTTTGGGAAAGGCGTCGCCGCAATCCCTATGAGGTGGACCAAGAACCCACTTTGGTCAACCGCCCGTTCTGGAACTGATTTCAGTTTGCCGTCTATTTTGATGTGATCAAGGCCAAGAAGAATCTCTTTGTTGATGTTCGCTCCATTGACACTGATGCTATGGAGAAGGACCCTGAGTACTTTGGCGAAGCCCTTTAGATATGCAGTCAGCCGAACATTCTCAGGATCATGCAGTTCAACAAGGATTTCGATGCAGATTTGGTGGCTCAATTCTTTGCTACCGTTCATCTTGGAACAGATGCCGACAGGACTCTGACTTGGATGACCAATGGAAAGTTGCTTTCCGTCAAGTGGAAGGCCCTCATGGAGTTACTTGATGTGGAGGATCGCGGGCTTGAGACTTCAGTCGGTTTCCGCCCTCACCGCAATGCTACGTCCACTCACAAGCAAGCCCTTTGGCCCTACTGCACTGTGAAAGTTCACCCAGTGACTAAGAAGAAAACCTATGAGCTGTCTCCGTATCTGGACATTCTTCATCGTATCTTCCATGAGACTCTCTTCCCTCGCATCGGGAATCTGGATATGGTCCACTCTTATCTCGTGGACATGCTTCTTTTCTGTCAGCATGAGAAGGAAGCAAACACTGGAGAGAGCCTGGATATTTCTCATGTTATGTGGTCTGAACTTCTCTCTGCCGTGTCTGAGCGCAAGTGCCCGATATATGGTCCATTCATCATGAGGCTCATTGAGAGGGCCTGGGCACAGATCTATCCCAGAGTGATGCTGGAAACTGGAGACTTGGTTTCCCATGAGATCAAGCGTCTAAGGAAGAAGGACAATTGGGTCACCCCAGCGCCTCAAACCGGGGGTCCGTCTGCTGCTGCTGCCATGGAGACCGAGGATGGGGCTGCCACTGATGATCACGAGGAGGACTTTGGGCCCTCTAGTGCAGAACCTTCATGGGCGCAGAAGCTTAAACGCAAGATGAAGAAGCTTTTTTGCATGGAGTCTCATGGTCAGTACATGACTCATGTGGCGGAGAAGAATGCCAGGGTGCGCCACAAGGAGCTCATGCGTCAGATGGGAGCGACAGTTGCCAGTGGTTCTGAGGGTCAGATCATTGAAGAGGAGGAATGGATTCATCAGCATTGCCCTTGGACCGACTCCGACGCCGAGCAGTTTTCGACCAACGACGGAGATGCAGACGATCACGCTGAGATGTCATGTTCGAGATCCTCAGCTTGCCATCGCCTGGAGTCGTAGCATCACTCTTTGCCCTTTCTGGTGTATCGCTGCCAAAGGGGGAGAGAGTGTAGGGATTTGTGTTATTGCCGTGCTTTGAGTGTGTCGTCTTGTGTTTTCTTGTGTGTTCTCTCGGTGTCTTTGTTTGGTTTGGTTTGGTGCCTGTGAGACCTAAGTTCTAGACATATGGTGTGAGACATATGCTCCCTATCGCTACCTTATTACTTATGTCTATTCAGTACTGTAGTATATTATGAGTTTCATGCTTGTCATGTTTTATACTCTTCTCTCATATATCTTGTGCTTAGAATTGTTGGACTATAAAATATAGGGGGAGTGTTGATCCGGATGTGTGTGTCTTGCTTTCCTAATGCTCCTCTAACTAGGTGCACACATTCAGGGGGAGCCCGTCTATATTTTGTAGTTCTTAGTTTTCCTACTTTTATATCTTTTCATTGTGCAAATCCCTAGTTGTCATCAATCCACCAAAAAGGGGGAGATTGTTGAGGCATATCTCTCTCGAGGTAGTTTTTGTGATTGATGACAACATGTTTGCGGACTAATCATGTGCTTTGAGTAGTTCACAGATTCATCCTTAGCACGAGACGTTTTCTTCCCTTCGGAGTATCATTCAAGACGGTGTAGCTCTTTCGTTTCTCTTTTGGTGGACTAGTTGCGTAGAGGGCACCATACTATCAAGAGAGGGTCCGCTGGGGTATTGCATGGGTGGAATCAACACGTACACGTCAGCTTCTCACCCTCCGAGCTCTTCCACTTCATTGGAGAGATCTCTTCTCTCTTCTGTGTCCTGTCTGGGTTCCAGGGTAGTACCGCGCAACCCAGCGGTAGTACCATTGAGGAGTCACAAGCGGCAGTACCGCTCCATAGCGGTAGTACCGCCCATGACTCCACAACAGTACTACCGCTGGCCTGCCTGGCACCACCGCCTCGTCCTCAGCCTTGATGGAGAGATCTTCTCTCTCTCTCTTCTGTGTCCCAGCGGTAGTACCGCCGAAGGGTCACAAGCGGCAGCACCGCTCCGCAGCGGTAGTACCGCCCGTGACCCCGCAGCTGTACTACCGCTGGGCTGTCTGGCTCCTACCGCCTCGACTCGAGGGCTCTTTTTCTCGTGTCGGGTTTTGCAGCACTAGTTGCGGCAGTAGAGGCGGTAGTACCGTTTCTGAGCGGTAGTACCGCCCTTACCACCGCGGTAGTACCGCGCTGGGTCCAGATCCCTACTGCTCTTCTCTGCGTGGCAGTACCGCTCGCTGGAGCGGCAGTACCACTGGCTCAGCGGTAGTACCGCCCCCTTTAGCGGTACTACCGCCCTGTGCGGGGTTGGTTGGTGGGGCAATGGTTGGATTGTTGCCCCCACTATAAAAGGGGGTCCCCTTCTTCTCCTTTGACTTACCTCTTCCCCCTCAAGCTCCATTAATGCTCAAGCTCCATTAAATGCTCCAAGCTCCATTTTCGCCCGATCTATCTTTCTAGCCAATCAAACTTGTTGATTTGCTCGGGAGTGGTTGAGAAGGCCCCGATCTACACTTCCACCAAGGGATTTTCGATTCCCCCACTCATCCCTAGCGGATCTTGTTACTCTTGGGTGTTTGAGCACCCTAGACGGTTGAGGTCACCACGGACCCATAGTCCATTGTGGTGAAGCTTCGTGGTTTTGTTGGGAGCCTCCGATCAAGTTGTGGAGATTGCCCCAACCTTGTTTGTAAAGTTTCGGTTGCCGCCTTCAAGGGCACCAATAGGGGAATCACGACATCTCGCATTGTGTGAGGGCGTGAGGAGAATACGGTGGCCCTAGTGGCTTCTTGGGGAGCATTGTGCCTCCACACCGCTCTAACGGAGACGTACTTCCCCTCAAAAGGAAGGAACTTCGGTAACACATCCTCGTCTTCACCGGATCCACTCTTGGTTATCTCTTACCTTTACTTGTGCAAGCTCTTTAGTGTTACTTCTCTTGCTTGCTTGTATGCTTGTTGTTATTGCATCATATATGTTGCTCATCTAGTTGCACATCTAGACAACCTACTTTGATGCAAAGTTTAATTTGGAAAAGAAAAGGTAAAAATTGGTAGTTGCCTATTCACCCCCCCTCTAGTCAACCATATCGATCCTTTCACTCTCCCTCACTGATTCCTCTCTGACATTTGCGACCGTCGGTGATGGTTGTTACTCCTCCTTCCCCTAGTGCATAACAAAGGTCTAGCACAAGGAGAAGAAAAAGAAACGACCCCCACAACAACAGTCAGGATTCTTCGTCCTCTCATATATGGTGGAGCCTCGACAGACTTGAAGTCAACCCGAAATATCGTTTAATTATCTTTCTAAAAAAGGACATATCGAGCGCCTGAAATTTACCGGAACGGAAATATACATGTTTTTATCTACATCATATGAGCATTCAAACTTTGATGGCCATTGCATTTCAATGGTTGAACATATGAGCAAAAATATTTCAAAATATCTTATATGACTCATATTGACATGGAGATTTGGCTGGTCTCACCTCGAGGTCGGAGGGGGGTCGGTGACGGGGACGACGGCGGGGATGATGGAGGGGCTACTAGATTTTTGCAAAAACAAAAACCCTATAAGCTATCAACTAATCAAATGCATACGCCTTGCATAATGCTCTCCAATTTTAGCATTCAAAGTAGGAGTAGTTTTCCAATTTGAGCATTCAATAAGCAAAACCAAATCGTAAAATAAATTAGTATTCAATAAGCAAAACTACACCATCTCTTGCATCCGTACATCGTCGAATGTTATCACTAATACACCTCGAATAGTATCATACATATAGCATTGCTAATACAGCTAGAACGGTAGCGCTCGATGGGTACCGGCGCGGGCGGTGGACACTCAAAGAGAAGGAACCATCACAGGATCATAGCTGCAATGAGATCCCTGAAGAACCTGCCAGATATTGTCGAACCTGCCCTCCAACGCAACCATGTAGCGTCAGACGTGCTCGTCCTCCTCGCTGACACGGTGACGTACCACCTCCGCGGTGTCCGAAAGCTTCAACACCGTCACTGGCCGACGCGACCGCCACCAAACCCTGTTCGGGTCAACGACGGGCTGGCTCCTCACCAAGCTACGCCCCCCGGAAGATAGCACCTCCTAATACCAGCCCGGCGGAGCCCAGTCCCGGACATGGCCCCTCCGATCAAGCAGGCCTCCTCCGCCGAGTCGACGACGAGGATGCGGGATAGGCATCGCCGACGTCGATGCGGGAATAATTTCTTTAACTAAAAAATAAACTAGTTTTATTAATTTCCTTACTAAAAATAAACTACTTCTATAGTAAAATAAAGTAGTTTTATTAAATCAACTAGTTCAACTAAGCACTTACTATAAATAAAATAAAGTACTACTTACTAAAAATAACCTAGTTTAACTAGTTCTATTATTTTTCGAACTAATTCTATTAAACACTTACTAAAAAACATCTAATTCAACTAATCTAAAGTGCACACTAACCTAACATCTAATGCACTAACTTAAATCAGAGAATGTTCAAATAAAGTAGTATTGCTTGGTTTTTTAAAAGAAATGTTCAAATAGAAAATTTAGTAAAAAAGTAAGGTTTTGCCTAATGCATTCTTCATATAGAAAATTGTTACTCTGTAATTTAATAATTTAGTACTGTGACTATACATAATAATCTGCACAAATTACTAGTATATATATACATGGAAAATATATATATATATATATATATATGAAAAAAAATTGAAAAAAAGAGAGCCGGGGCAGCGGCGGCTCAGAGCGGGGCCGGCCGGCGAGGGTGACGGCGGGGGCGTCGGTGGGGGCGGGCGACGGCGAAGGCGTGCGGGGGCAGGGGCATGGGCGACGGCGACGGAGTGGGCGGCGGACGGCAACGTCGCGGGCGGCGGATGGCGTCGGTGTGGGCTCCGGGGCGGGGGCGACGGCGTCCAGCAGCCTGGCAGCGTCAAGGAGGCGTGTGCATTGTCGGGGGCAAACTGCAAGATGAAAACCAAAATTTTCACAAATGTTTCTTATCTACATGAAGCTTTAGTCCCGGTTCTTGGCACGAACCGAGACGAATGTACCCCTTTGGTCCCGGTTCGTAACATCAACCGGGACCAAATACCTCTTTTCAGCAGCCCAAAGGGCGGGAAACAAAGACATTTGGTCCCGGTTGGTGGCACCAACCGGGACTAAAAGGGCGCATTGGTCCCAGTTGGTACCGAGACCAAAGGGGGGCATTGGTCTCGGTTCATGGCACCAACCGGAACCAATGGCCTTGCACAGCGACGTGGTGGGAGTTTAGTCCCACCTCGCTAGTTGAGAGACTGCCGCACCTGTTTATAAGGCGCGGTGCGCCTGAGCCTTCGAGCTCCTCTCCAAAGCAGGCTTACGTGCCTAACCACTCTGTATCTGCCTGTGGGCCTGCTGGGCCTTCTGTGGGCCCGAATCCTGACCCAACAGGCTGGTTGGGTTTCTAGTCGTATTCAGGCCGTGGTTGCCCAATAGGCGGCATTTTTTTAATTTTTTTCAGTATTTTTGTTTTGATTTTTTCATTATTTATTTTCTTTTTTTTTGCTTTATTTTTTTAATTTCTTTTGCTTTTAGGTCAGAAAAATTATAAACTTTCTGTTAGTGCCATTACTTTTCAAATTTGAACATTTTAAATTTGAATTCTTTGAAATTTGTGTGAATCACTAGTTTGTGATTAACTTTACTATAAAAATAGTTTTTAGAGTGATTATTTTTTCGGCTACTTAATATTAATATGTTTTATTATTATATTCAAAAACAGTTCTTGTTATTTTAGTTTCTAACAATTTTTTTTATGATAATTCTTTTTGCTATTAAAGTTTCTAACAAAAAAGATCTTTATGAAAATTCTTTTTGCTTATAATGTTTTGAACATAAAATACTTTGATGATTTTAGTTGCATAAATTTTATATAATTTTAGTTTCAATAATACTACAAATGATTCTTTTTAGTTGCATAAATTTTATCTAATTTAAGTTGCATAAATTTTATTTTTATTGATTCTTTTTAGTTGAATCCTTTTCCTATTAGAGTTTTATTAAAGCTTTTTAGTTGATTCTTTTTGCTATTGTAGAATATTATAGTTTTGTTTGGATAAAAAAACACCTTTGGTCCCGGTTCCAGACACCAACCGGGTGGGCCAGGAGCAAGGTCAATTGGTCCCGGTTTGTGTCTGAAACCGGGACCAATGGTCTCAGATGAACCGGGACCAATGGCCTCCGAGGCCCGGTCCGTGCCCTGGCCTCATGAACCGGGACCTATGCCTCCATTGGTCCCGGTTCATGGATGAACCGGGATTAATGGGCTTTCCCTGCCTGGATCAAAGCCCTATTTTTTACTAGTGTCTTCCACCTCAGTGCATGCATTCAACAGAGTTGAGCATCCCGGAAAATCCTCGTGCTTTGTTCATCTCCAAAGGCCTAAGAGTGTCCTGAGCATTGGATGCTCTCAAATATGGTGGCCCAAACACTTCAAACACTGCTAGGAAATTTCTTCACACACTTGATGTAAGTGCTCTCTCACATCCCCACGTGATTATCAATCAAATCTGTAGGAATACCATATGCCATCATGCATAGTGCTGAAGTCACCCTCTAGATAGTGTTGCATCCAAGATCTCCTGCGCAATTCCTCATGTGCATGAAGATTTGATCATTCGCTTTAACCATGTGGAGGAACAAATCCAAGTCATTCTGAATTGGCATTGAAAGTATCGCTCTGGATACACCGGATTTGCACAAAAATAATCAAGCATCAGCCTATTGTACCCATCTTACCTGCTCCTACGAATCACCTCACGGGCAACGGAACCGCCTTGCTTTGGCTGCTTGTTTTTTCCATGTCGAGCAACATGACCATGGCAATGTCCTCATCTTCATCCCACACATATTCCTCTTCGGAGGAGGAATCACCATAATACGGGTAACGAGGAGGATTTGCAACAATTCATCTACACAACACAAATCTACCATCGCGAACAAGTCCTAGGACACAACAAATGACAGAAAATGAAAGGTAATTAGCGTAGAGGAATTCTGCCGAACACCTTGTGGGCACCAAGCTCAGCTTTTGCCGGTGTAGCTCGCCTAGGCCAACACAGTAGGGGTTCGAATGGAGCCTCGGCTTTGCGGTGGTCACACCGATCGAGTGGGAGTCGCCTGGCTGCCAATCTACCTCGGTGGGCGACATTGGTGTGGCGGCGAGAATTTTGATCGACAAAGGGGCAAGGGAGCGTTCAGAATCAACGGGAACATGCGCAACATTCCGAGCTTCCACGACAGATGCGGGGTCGTGGCGGACTGTCCCAACTGACGGGAACGAGCGAAGGGGTGGCGGCGACAGCAGCGAGAATCGACCGGTGCCGAGGTGAGGTAGGAAGCTAGGGTCGGTGGTGGAAAGTTTCAGACCAGACATTTGGGGCTTCCATGGTTGTGGTTTTGATTTTTTGTCAGCTGCTAGCGCTGACCCAAATATACCATTTCTATACCATTTTTTTGGTTAGGACAAAAAAAAAATTGGTCGGTATGCATGTATTGGTCTCCTTTTGTAGCCTTTGTTTTTTGCTCTAAAAGAATAAAAGGCTAATCTCTCCGTCCCAAAATAAGTGTATTAAGGAAATAGTTTTTTTTCTCATGTGAGACTTCTGTCTCCTATTGGTGATGCTCTAATAGTGCTCTCAAAAAATATAGTGCTACCTTGAGTAAGCAGAGAAAATGTGTGCTCTTGAAAAACAGATACTCTCTCCGTAAGAAAATATAAGAGCGTTTAGATCACTAAGAAGTACTCTCGCCGTTTAATTATCTAAACATTTTTATA
Source organism: Triticum monococcum (assembly GCA_034509565.1). Classification (NCBI taxonomy): domain Eukaryota; kingdom Viridiplantae; phylum Streptophyta; class Magnoliopsida; order Poales; family Poaceae; genus Triticum; species Triticum monococcum. The sequence goes on along the minus strand of CM067841.1, from coordinate 593,186,302 downwards.
TTAGTTTAGAGAGGGAGTATACGAGAACCACAATTTGCATTTTGGCATGATGTTGTGATTTCACTCGGCGCAACTGCTAGTACCAAAACTACACCTAGGGGTAGGACACAAGAAAATTTGTATCTCACGAAAAACTTGCGAATTTTTAGATTGGAGGCAAACTCATGCCTCTTCTGTTTCTGTATCACATTACAAGATCACAGACAGTCAGACATGGCCACGGCCGAAATGGTTGCAGCTTCACCAATCTGCATTTTCCTCGCCGTCAAGATTTTCAGTCTCTCCGCGCAGCATTCCGGTGCCCGTGGTCGGGGCCTGCAGCTGCAGCTGGACGAAGTCCTCCTTGCCGACACGCCGTGCCCAGCCAACCACCGGCGATCTTGCTCCGCTAGCTCGGGCTACAAGATCTGGACCGGAGCAGTCGAGCAGAACGCATCCGGCGGCCCGCCGGCCGCGACACGGAAGTGCCAGAGGCTCCCCTTGGCGGCGACGAGGTTGTCCTCGCAGAGGTACTCCCTGGCGTACCACCGCTCCACCGTCCGGTTCATGTCGTGCACCGCCACGTCCACCGCGCCGCCCGCCGCCGCGCGCGCGAGCGCGGCCGCGGTGTATATGGCGCCCATCCGCCCCGGCTCCCCGGGCCCGGCCCCGCTCGGCCCGTCGACGACGACCACGTCCCACCGCGCGTCGAGCACCTCCCGCGGCAGCGAGGTCAGCGCCAGCCGGCAGCCGGACTTGCGCACCGTCCCCGTCGGCCGGCCGCACACCGGGCTCGCCCGCGCGCGCCGCAGCAGCGCCCACGCCTCCCCGGCCGGGTCGGGGTACGTCGCCCCGTGGACGGCCGCCGAGCCGGAGCCGCCGGGGCCGCGCCCCGCGAGGACACGCCGCGCGCTGGCCGCGTCCTCGGCGCTGTCGGTGACGAAGGCGGTGGCGGCGCCCTGCCCGGAGTTGACGGCCGCGAGCGCGAGGAGCTGCGGCGAGAGGCCGAACACGAGCAGCCCGCAGGGCGCGCGCGCGGCCACGACGGAGCGGAGCAGCGCGAACTCCTTGGCGCTCAGCCCGTCCCTGGCCGCGGTGCCGTTGCCGGAGCCGCCGCCGACGTCCCAGGCCGAGCGGCCGGGGCGCGCGGGCGACGATGCGGAGTGGGTGAGGAGCATGAGCTTGATGAAGGAGAGCGTGGAGAAGACGATGAGGATGGTGGTCAGCAGCTGCTTCGGCGACATCATCATCTTGTTCCTTGCTGCTGCTGCTGCTGCTCAATCTCTTCTCGATCTGGTCTCCCTCCTTCAAGCAGATCTCATCTGCATCTGCTGCTCTGAATTCTCCTTCTTTTCTGAAAATATTTGCTCCCAAATCTGAATCTGGTGTGTGGCTTTGGTCTAACCTCTGCTGATCGCTGTCCGGCTGGTGGGGATTGACTTTATTTCGCGCTGGCTGTTTGCCTCGCTGCTGACTCCGTGTCACTTTCCGCGAGGTGGTTGTGCTGCTGTTGAGTTCTTCAGTGAAACTATGATAATACTCCCTTACTTCTACTATTTGTTTTAAGTTAAAATTTGAAAATTTTGACTAATTTTATACAAAAAAGTAGTAGTATATATGGCATCAAATTGGTATATTATGAAACTACATTTCAAAACAAATATAGTGATACTAATTTAGCGTCATAAATGCTGCTTTTTTCATATAAACTTGATTAAAGTTTTAAAACTTTAACTTAGAACAAAAGCTAGATGTACACTTATTCACAGAAGCTGGAAGTATACGGTTGTGTTACCTTTGGTAGGACAAGTGGACAACTCGTGGATATTATCATATTGTTGTCTCGCCTTGGAAATTATGCTTGGCTTTGAAGGCATGTTCATTTATATCTCAAACAAAAATGATTTATTTCATGAATCCACACTGCATACATACAAACTCGGGCCTCTTCCATTGCTGAATCGCACTACAAGATCAAATTCTAGGGAACCGTTTCACCAATCAGCAGCATCTTCTTCGTCTTGAGCGTCTCCGGTGGTCGGGGCCGCCTGCAGCTGGACGAAGTCCTCCTTGCCGAGGCACGACTCCGGGAGGACGTCCCCGACGTGCTTCCCGAACGCCTGGTGGCAGAACGCGGACGTGCTCCCGCCGCCGGCCGTCGTCAGGTTCACCCCGTCCAGATACAGGCGCCTGCACGGCATGGCGTCGCTGCACGCGAACGTCACCGCCTGCTCCGTCGCCGACGTCCCGGTGATGTCGATGTAGTTGATGTTCTCCACCGCCACCGCGCTCCCGTTCTGCACCACAACGCCGAACAAAACAAGTTCAGAACACACGGCGTTCTGCCTCTGAAACTGAAATGCATCATCGTGTCAGAGTCAGACGGCCGGCGAGCTCGGCCGTACCGGGGCGCCGCATTGAGTTCCCCGGTTGGAGGCGGAGTAGTGCTGGTCGATGACGATGGGGTTGGCCACGTTCCTCATCATGATCTGCGCGAACTTCACCTTGCGCGCGAATCCGCAGCCGTCCTGAATGACGACCAAGAACATCACAGAAAAATGTTACCATGTCACACGGCCATTCTTGGTTCGGATGAGAATTTTGGCTATTGGTTTGTGCTTTGTACTACCTCGTAGGTCTTGACGCGGACGCCGTTCTTGGTGTTGGAGATGAACATGGTGTCCGTCTTGATCTTCTCTATCTTGTGATTACTCTGGTTCTCGCCCAAGCCCCCAATGCTGACGGACATGACGAAGAAGAAGATGACACATTCAGCTTAAGATTAGGTGAAAATTCTAATACTCCCTCCGGTCCTTTTTACTCTGCATATTATAATTCTCTGAAGTCAAACTTCACAAAATTTAACCGTATTTATATGAAAAAATATCAACATCTGCCATGCTAAAATTATACAATATGAAACTTTAAGTCATGACACATCTATTAATATTGATTTCAGATTATGAATGTTGGTACTTTTTTCTATAAAATTGGTCAAACTTTACGAGGCTTGACTTTAGTCAAATCTTATATGCGAACTAAAAAGGACCGGAGGGAGTATTTGCAAAGAGATGACACATTACCTGATGCCGAGGCCAGGCCCGCAGGAGATGGCTCTGAGCCGGACATCCGAGCAATTGCCCACAATCGACACGCAGTCGCCACCTGAAAATGACACACAAAATATAAACACCGGCAGAATTCGCCTGCCAGAGAAAATTTCAGTTCAGATTCAGAACCAGTGCAACGCACCTACGGAGAAGAGATCATCCTTGATGTGGACATTGGTGGAGCTGACGACGAGGACGCCGGCGGTGCCGGGGCTGTGCTCCGGCGAGGTCACCCGGAGGTAGTCGGCCTCGACGTTGTAGCAGCGGGTGAAGACGAGGTGCTGCCGCTGGCTGTTCTGCAGCGTGAGGCCCTTGACGCTCACATCCTGGCAGTCCTCGAAGTGGAGCGCCATGGGGGCGACCTCGTGCTGGCGGTACGAGGTGCAGTTCTCGTCCTCGCAGGCCCCCGCCCACCACTGCTGGCCCCGGCCGTCGACGATGCCGCCGCCGCTGAGCGACAGGTCCCCCACGCCCGAGAAGTGGAGCCACCGGCCCTGGTCGCCGTCCGCCCACTCCTCCGGGCTCTCCGGCGCGATGATGTTCCCGGAAATCTGACGAGGCGCGAATTAGCTAGAGTGTACTGTGAGGGTGACTGTGACTGTGACGTGACAGAGGAGGAAGAAGGGGGAAAAAATACCATGAGCTTGATCTCGCCGCGGCAGGGGCCGGCGAGCGTGACGGGCCAGATCTGGTAGGACTTGCCGGCGGGGACGTTGAGGTAGGTGTTGCCGCCGGTGGCGCACGCCGCCGTCCACGCGTGGACGAATGCCTGGAGAAAACAAAGCGAGAGTCAACGGAACGCCCCCGTGCCGTGCCGCCGGAGATGGCTCTCGCGACGTTGCCGCGCACCTGCGTGTCGTTGGCAATGCCGTCCCCGACGGCGCCGAAGTCGTCGAGCGAGAGCAGGACGCGGGCCTCGGCGGCGCCCGGCAGCAGGAGGAGGGCGACGGCGCCGGCGATTGCCGCGAGCAGGAGCCGCGCCCTTGGCCTTGCAGGGAGCGCCATGCTGCACGCGCGCACTCACGAGCTCAGTCACGCTGCCGCTGCTGAGTGACGGAAGCTGATTTGGCGCGAGTTGAGTTCGGCGAGTGGGGGGCAGCGGCAGGGCGGGTGGAGGATAAGGGCGCGCGGGAGAACGAACGGACACGTGGGCGCCAAGGCCAGGCCAAGCACGGCGCTGCACGATCGAGTCGAGTGCAAAACGAAACAAGATCCGGGTCTGCGGGAGGGGTCGTCTCTCGCCGCTGCACCGGCGATCTTGCTGCCGGACGATCAGCCCGGGCATGAATCACGTGCCGGTAGTGGTGCACGGTCAGCCGGGGGTTCTTCTCCCGGCGATCTGTTTGACTTTGGAGATAGACGATCTTGCATTCATTTGCAGCTGGATACTCAACTTCATAAAAATCAAGGAGAAGAAGCACGATCTAGCCAACATGGGCATCATGATCCACGAATCGTGCAATGAGCCCTTTATTTTTAAAGTAAATTCTATTTTTTACCCCAAGATTGATCTTTGTGAAAGATATTACCCATATTACCCCCTACCGCAACTTTCCTCATTTTGTGTTTTTTCGAGCTGTTTTTTTAGTCGAACTGGTTAATTGGTTAATCGTCAACCCATATAGAACCAGTCGCCGCGCCCACCGGGTCTAGCCCAAAAATGCTACAACTACGTAGCTGATTACGTGAAGCTACATAACTTTCCTTCCCCATAAACTAATCGCCCCCCTGATTTTCAGGGGGTGGGCCTCGTACGTAAGTTTCGTAATAATTATTACGTAGGTGTAGCAAAGCCGCTCTCACATCATGTCCACCAGCTCTCTCGCGCCTTGTTAGTAGTCAATGCGGCAGTCGTCCAGATGGTATGCTCTACTCCTCCTTCTCCATCTCCTACATCTTCAGGTTCTACCAATTATTAGATGGATTTGGCTTTCTTGCTGCCGATTGAAGCACAAAATGTTCTTCTGGCTTTTGATCAACAGTCGGTCAACACAAGAGGTATGCTCCAGTGTAAGAATTTTTTATAGAAGTTTATTCTTGTGTATTATGCGACATGAATGCTCTGAAAACCAGAGACCATATATCTTCCATTGTCCCTTTTGTAAGAACATGTTGGTCGTACCTTTGTCCAAATTGGGAACCCCTTCATCAAGGGATACAAGCAGATATCAAGTCCCTAAAGATGCAACTGGGACTGTCTTTCTCCCTAGAAGTCATTAGCATACCTTCTTGGGCCATCTGGACCACCAGAAATGACTGGATTTTCATAGGGATAACTCCAAGCTTATATAGCTGCAAAAGGAGATTCAAGCAAGAGCTCGCTTGGTTGGTCCAGAGAGCCAAGAAGAAGACCTATCACAGCCTAGAGGGCTGGGTTAAGGCTTTTACATAAGCCCCTGCATAATTCAGTATATGTAATTGTTGTTGTTGTAACTTAGCTTTTCCTTTCCTCTATTCTTTATTCGCTTACTAGGTTTTATCTGTCCTTTTGTATAGCCTTTTATTTCCTTTGAGAACTATGTATTTTTTTATCCAAAGATCAATAAAAATACACATTAGAGTCCTATTGTTTTCCCTAAAAAAATCTTCTCCATCTCCTTTGTCAGAAGATATATGTAGTGCTCTATTATGCAGGACAAAACTGACATCAGTGCTTGTTGATCCATCTTCTTTACTCTCTTACTTCTTGGTTTGTTTGCTTCTTCGGCCTGTTGTTGTCGATAGGGCAGTGCTGGTTAGAAGGGTTTGCTGAGGATGTACTAACGTTCCTTATAAGGTTTGGTGGAAAAAATAAAGATCTTTTTTCTAAAGTTGTTAATATCTTGGAAAAAGACAAGCCTTTGATGATTTATTCATGTGTTTTCTATTGGATTAGATATGGGTTTCATGATTCTTGCATAAAGAGAAGTATTCGAGAGATGTCAAAGTTAGGGTTTGGGGTTTTAGCAGAGAAGAGGCTCAGTGAAGCGATGAAGATAGGGCTCTGATGGATTTGGTTTAGCTGATGATTGGCCTAAAAGAGAAGAATTTAGAAGAGATCAAAGAGAAGATAGGGTTTTAGCAGTAAAAAATTCTGACTTCGGTCAAAGTTTAGTTATAGATGTCATAAAAATGTAGTTATGTGTGTCAAAGTTCAGTTACAGATAAAAATCAGTTACAAAACTGAATTATGCTTGATTTTGTTTGTTTCATATTGAAAGCCTATGCCTGCTTAGGTTCATTGTGCATGAAAAATGTGCTTCTCGACATCCACAACCCGAGGCATGGCTTAGGGACTTAATTACCTATGATAACTTGAAGGACCAATTGTTGGAGTGGGGGTTATGCAGAAATGATTTCATCTACTATCAAAGGTTGTGATCAAGTGGGAGGATGACCATGGTAGAACTTACAAATGATGCTACAATCCAGAAGATGCTTGAAGAATACCAATCATTGCATATGATTTCTTTGCATTGTTATAGGAGACATGTTTGGAATGTAGAGCCACCTCCAATGTTGTTCCTTGTCCTGGTCCAATTTTTGCTCTTGCTCCAATAGTTGTTGTTCCTGGTCCTACTCCAATTGTCGTTATTCCTATTGTTGCTCCAATTTTTGCTTCTTATGGTCATGCTCCAGTTGTTGCTTCTTCTGCTCCTGTTCTACTTATTGCTTATTTTGCTTCTACTCCAGTTGTTGCTTCTCTTGTTCATAACAATGATGTTTTTGCTGCTCCTAGCAATGTCCAAGTTATAGCTAGTTAGCAATACACTCCAGTGATTGCTGCTAATCCAATGGCAAAGGAAGAGATTCAGTTAAATCAAGGATTTATTTTAAGATGATTGTCATTTGCTGTCATATGTAGTATATACTGATGTTGGACAACAAATGGAACAAATTTACAATGACTTTCTTGTCTATGACTCTAGTGATGATGATGATATTGATATTTTGTTACGACAAAAAGGACAAAAAAAGAATATGCAGAGAGGAACGACAAAAAATTATGTTCATCCAGAGTATGTGGATTTGTTTATAGGTGAGGATGCCGACACAATAGACAAGGCAAAAGCTCAAATGTTTACAGAGATTGTTTTTGCAAAGGAATAGGAGGCAAGACATAACAAGAAGATAGCCGATAGGAAGTTGGCTCTGGCGAATAGTAGGGTGCGGAAGGAGAAAAAGGTTGATGAAGACTTGGAGGTCTGATGCTCCATTGTATGATGGTGGACATGACACTTTGTCATAAGACTGTAATGATGAGACAAGATCTGTGATTGGCCCTAGAATGAAATTTGATGACTCATTTATGAAAGATGCCACTAATAAGCTGCCAACTGTACTAGTTAGGGGCATGTGTTTTAGAGATGCCAAATAGCTCAGGGCTACTGCCTAGTCTTTCCATCTATTGCAAGGAAGAAGCTTCACTTTTGTTAAGAACACGATGCACTGGATCAGGTTAAGGTACTCTAGAAATAACTGCACATTCCAAATGTTTTTATCAAATAGCTCGGCGAGGACGGGCGATCGCTGTGGATGACGCCGAGGGGCGGGATGGGGTGGCCGGCGTCGGCAGGACATGGCTTTCGAGTTACGAGCTCGGTGGTGTTAGGGTGCTCTGAAGGAGGTCGCCGAGGGGCAGGATGGGGTGGCAGGTGGCCACAAAGTTCACAGTGGTCGACAAAGTGGTGGCGGCGGTGACCAGTGCCAGAATCGGGCGACCCGGAGGTGGGGTGAGGCGGTGCGGTGACGTGGAAGTTCACACTGGCGGTTGAGTTCCCGCTACAACTGTTTTTGTTTTTGGCAGCCGTCGGTGGTGCTACAAATATACATCACTTCTGGCAAAATTTAGGGCATTTGCAACAAATAAATAAATTAGGCACTAAGCATATATATATATATATATATATATATATATATATATATATATATATGGCATCTGTTGAAGCTTTTTTTGGCACGGCCAATGCTCCTAAAGCATTTACAACCGGATATACCAAATCCAACCCCGTATACATCCACGAACAGGCCCAGCCATGTCCGTAGATAGTGACCGGTCACCCTTTATATGGCCACGTCCACAACCGAACCCCTCAAAGTATACAGACAATGACCGATCACCCCTTCAAACTATCCATGCAACGTGAGAAACTATCTATGTTCATCATCATAGAGATATAGATGAACTAATGAACAACACACTTACAACAAAAAGACATACGAGCATATAAACACAGTCCATCAGACCAAAAGTCCTAGTTCATCATCGTTAACATAGTTAAAAACTACTCCATCTCTCCCAGTTTACAGGACGTGTGTGTACCCCTAGGTCATCAAGTTGACCAACCTAATAGAAGTCATATATTACAAAAAATACCAATATAAACTTCAGATGTTCTATTTTCAAACGGTATAATTTTTGTGTTATATAGTTTGTACTAGAGTGATAAAATTGGCAACCTAAGTATATGCGCAGGACTTGTAAACTGAAACGGATGGAGTAAACTGACTAGTTTATAGGGCTTAAATTTAAAATCTCATCAACCAAGGTAGATGATGATTGGAGAAATGTATCTCGTAGTTTACACAATTACTAAACTTTAATCTGCATTAATTACAATATACTCCCTGCTTTCCGGTTTATAAGGCTTATCTCAAAATTTTAGTTTTCTCATTTTATAAGGCTCAATTTGATTGTTCCCCATCACATGTTCAGATTTCAAGGAGTATTAAAAGAAAATTAACCAATGCATGTGCTTTATGCATGCATGCACTGTAATTAATGCATTGATAAACACAATTGTTTGAGGAAAAGAAGCGCATTAATTGAGTGGTTTTGCAAACTATAAAAATTATTCCACCACTCACCATCCACCTTGGTTGATGAGATTTTTAAATTGAGCCCTATAAACTAGAAAGGAGGGAGTATGCATGGATGACCACTAAATGAGTAGGAATGATTACATGCATTGGTTGGTTTCTTTTAATCTTTGCATACATCAATTTAATGCACATTGGAATATGAACATGTGATGAAAGGAAGTGAAAATAAGACTTATAATATGATAAAACCAAGAAAATAAGATGAGCCCAATAAACCGAAAAGGAGAAAGTAACTACTAAGTCAGAGACGGAGAGCGTGGTCGAGACATCTGCTAGTTCCTTGCCTTTGCGGTCGCCGATGCGGCTATAGCCTTCCATATGAGCGTCGGCGACGGGAGGGGCGGAGTGGTCGGAGTTAGAGTCGTCATCAAAGGAGATGATGCCGGCCAGTCGACGGACCACACGCCGCTGCTCCTTCGCTGTCCGGGTTGCCTTGGCTTTGACCGCTGCATCCGCGGGTCAGTGAGCAACATTAGGCTAGTCATAGTGGGAGTAACTTAGGTAGTAACATAACAGACTTCGAGAAAAGTTTGCTTATGTGGCATGTAATTAATGAGGAAAGAGATGTTTAGAGTAACATAGTACTCCCTCCGTTTTTATTTACTCTGCATATAAGAGTTGACCGAAGTCAAACTTTTTAATGTTTGACTTAGTTTATAAAAAAGAATATAAATATTTACCATCACAAAATCTATATGATGTGGAAGTACATTCAACAATGAATCTAGTAGTACTGATTTGTTACTATATATGCCAATATTTTTGTCTATAAATTTGGTCAAAGTTTACAAAGTTTGATTTTGACCAAAGCTAATACGCGAACTAAATAAAAACGGAGGGAGTATGTTACTATAACATAGCGCTTTCCAAGAAAGGATGAGTCTACAAGCTAATAAATGAGGCCATCTATGACACTAGTACTATGTTACTTTGCACTATGAAGGTAGTAATGCATGACACTAGTATAAGTTACTCCCCACTATGACCAGCCTTATACCGCGACGAGGTATGTGCCGATTTTTTTGCATGGTAATATGTGTCTTATTCATATTATAAAGAATAAAGTATAAGTTATGTAAGAACCGACATGATAAAACTAAAAAGACATCAGAACTTCTCTGAGCTTGACACCAGCGTCCATCACCTGCCTTTAGCACCACCACAGCAGCCACCGAAGAAAAGAATAACGGATCACCTCCTCACCGAGTTCGACGCTGGTCTATCGCTGGTATGCAACTTTGCGGACCTCTAAGAAGGCTCATCAAAAGTGAAGTCATTGTCGTTGAACGGGGCAACACCCCGGACACGCCATCGAACTTCAGATCTAGCACCCCACCACGACTAAGACACTGAAGGAGGAAACCATACCTGCCATACACAAACCACGAGCCTAGCACACGTTCCGTCTTCCAGATGTCGTCGATGCAGACCATAATCTGCATTCGTTCGTGGACTATCTTCCAAGCTCCACGCCGACGCTAGAGCAAACGCCGTCGCAAAGACGAAGCCCGAAGACACAAATCCACCACGAGAATGCACAGAGGCATGTGCCGATCGGCGCCGATGAAAATGGCTACTAGCACATTTTATTATACAAGAAAATACAACACGCCTGAATACGTACGGCGGTACGGGAGTACAGTCTACAGCACATCACGATATAATACTAGGACAATACATGGCGTGATTATTCATAGAACTGCCGGCTACTCTGCTACCATGGCACTACTGCCGCCACTCACAATGAGACCAAGAACCCGGCCGAGACCTCACGGCTCATTCCTCCTCGCCGCCAGCGGCCCTGGCTCCGGCGAGGCAGGACTCGGGGACGACGACGCCGGCGGCCTTCCCGGACGCGCTGCGGCAGTAGGCGGAGGCGCCGCGGCCGCTGAGGCGCTTCAGGTTCACGTCCTTGAGCGACACCTGCCTGCACGGCACGACGTCGCTGCACGAGAAGGTCACCGCCCGCTTGGACGCCGACGTGCCGGCGATGTTCACGTAGTCGATCTTCTCCACCGCCACCGTCCTCGTCGCCTGTATGCATGCGCCCAAGAACAAGAAGCAGACCAGAGTTTCAGGCATCGATCGGCGTGTTTGTTAGTCCGGCAAGCGGAGATCGTACCGCGGTCGATCCGCAGGGTGTGGGGTGCTCGGAGCGGTACTGGTCGATGATGATGGGGTCGGAGACGTTCTTCATCACCACGTTGGCGAACTTCACCTTGCGCGCGTAGCCGCAGCCATCCTGATGGAGACAACACAAGTTCATGATGAGCTCCTTGCAGTAGTTCATGATGAGCTACTGCTAGATCGATCTTACTACCTGCCAGGTCTTGATGAGGAGGCCGTTGGAGGTGTTGGCGATGAACATGGTGTCCACCTCGATCTTTTCGAGCCTGTCAGCCACCGGGGTCTCGCCTATGCTCCCAATACTGGCAGATCCAACACATGTACCCGGTGAGTAGTAAATAACAAGTTAGCAATGAGCAGACAAGCATTTGCCAATGGAGTAGCTGATGAGGCAGTGAAGAAGCTACCTGATGCCATTGCCAGGTCCACAGTAGACGTATCTAAGGCGAACGTCGGTGCAGTTGCCCACCATGGACACGCAAGCACCACCTTGAAATAAGAGATTCAGTTAGCTAGGAGTAGGCAATCTGTAACTGAGGAAGGAAACCCCTTTCTTCTTCAGATGCAGAATGCCATTGACAGGCGGAGCGAACACACACCTGTGGCGATGTGGATGTCGTGGACGTGGACGCTGATGGAGTTGACGAGGTGGATGCCGTCGGTGCCCGGGCTGCTCTCCGGCGAGACCACCCTGAGGAAGCTGGCCCTGGCGTTGGAGCAGCGGGTGAAGGTCAGGTGGTGCTGCTGGCCGTTCTGCAGCGTCACGCCCTGCACCCGCACCCCGTGGCACTCCTCGAAGTGAAGCGCCTGCATGCATGCATGCAGAGGACACGAGCCATTTTTTCTTCCAACATGAAACGAGGGAGAGGGGGGAAAATGGCAGGGAAATGATGAGCAAACATCAAAGTAAAAGTGACAGAGGAGTTCACCTTGGGAGCATCCTGAGCTGCGCAATGCTGCAGAGAAACAATCGGAGTAAAACAAATCAGTCCTCAGTTGTGTGATAGTGATGCGCACAATCATACAGTGATGAAACAAATCATACCTTGTCGTTGCGGTGCCTCCCCTTGCAGGCCTGCGCCCACCACTCCTGCCCGCGGCCGTCGATGACGCCGCCGCCGCTCACCGTCAGGTCCTGCACCTGGAAGAAGTGCAGCCACTTGCCGCCGTCGCGCCGCTCCCAGTCCTCCGGGCTGTCCGGCGCGATGATGTTCCCGGAGACCTGTCCCGCCGGGCAGGGGCACAAACCGAGACTCGATGAGCGAAAATTTCAGGTGCATGCTGGGCAGCAAGGAAGGAACGTACGAAGATCATGATCTCGTCCCTGCAGGGCCCGGCGAGCGTCACCGGCCAGATCTGGTACGACCTGCCGGCGGGGACGTGGATGACCACGTGGCCGTTGGTGCTGGCGCAGGCCGCCGTCCATGCGTCCACCAGGGCCTGGACAGCAGAGCCAAACATACAGTGTCATGTTCGAGCAAGGTGGAGGTCTACTGTCGCGTGCACGTACCTGCGTGTCGTCGGCGATGCCGTCGCCGACGGCCCCGAAGTCGTCGAGCGAGAGGAGGATGCGGGCCTCGGCGGCGGCCGGCAGGAGGAGCGCGACGGCGCCAGCGAGGACCGCGAGCCGGAGCAGAGCCATCATCATCGCCGTCGCCATGCACCGCGTTGTAGGTGCCTAGGTGGGTTCGCTGCTCTTGGTGGTGCCGCGCCCGCGCTAGTGGTCGTTGCTGCTGCTGCGAGTCACGGGCCGGAGGAGCATTCGACTAGGCGCGGCGCGGCGAGAGGACGGGCGGCGGGGGCCATGCCGAGGACGGGGGCGCAGGCGCTCGCTGCCCGCTTTTCAGGTGTCTGGCCGGGGGCGGGGTGACACGGAGCATCAAGCATCGGCGCAGCGGGTTCACGTGGGCGGATGGGCGTGACCTGACCTGCCAAGTGTTTGTACGGGCCAAACAGTGGCGCTGCGCTTGCGTCCGGGGGAGCTGTACGAGAGCTGCAGGAGGTGCGTACGACTGGTTATCCTCGTGCCAAACGATCAGATTTTTTGACTTGGGAAATGTACATATCTACAGTTTGATTTCAGACCAAGGGAGTACCAATTTTGGTGAGGCATCACACGTAAGAGTTTCCGAGCATGATAGTGATAGAGGAAATTACACAAACCATCAATTATTGGGGACGATTTTATACATAACACTTACCATTATAGTTTGCCCTACTCCGACGAGGGAGCGGCGATGATGGCAGCATGCCTTCGGCTCGCTCCAGTCCAGTGCTTGTACTCGTCGGTAGGTGCTCTACGGACCTGGATGTAATTTTTATTTCTGATGTTCTTTGTACTACCTTGACAGTTGATGAATAGATTAAAAGATTCCTTGGAAAAAAAAACTCTGTTTACACAATTCGTAATGGGCGAGTCCCGCTTGTAAGTGCACACATGGCAAAATCGGCCACATCACCTTGCTAGTTAAAACCAGTAATATTTGTAGTTTTAGGTTTTCCATTCAATTTTTTTGGTTCAAAATATGTTTTAAAAAATCCAATCATATTTGTACCAAGTATTGGTATGAAAAAAGCTTTAACTTATTTGGATCATAGTTTTGGGCAACTAACATCATACTACTTGAAGAACATAACTAGCAATTCTCACGGCTCGTCCTTAACAACATCCTAGATATACAATTGCCAAATTCATATTGTGAGGTTATCATGGATGAGTGTAAAGGGGACAGAGCCACAAATGTTCCCGCCCATGTCTGGGAATGTCGTGCATCCTCGCAAGGGTTTCACCTTGCCTTCACGGTCAACACTTACAGGGTACTTCAAGAGGTGGCCTCTCATCTCAGTCACCTCATTGGCAGCGAACTGATCCCAGTTATGTTCCCCGAGATGTCGAACCCGCCTCATGCACTCTATGCTCTCAGGACGGTTGAAGTCGTCCTTGATAGCTCCGATATGCTCGGCCCACAGCGACATTCTGTACCCGTAAACCTACACAAATTTGATTTAGAGAACGATTCAAAGATATATCAGCTGAGTCATATAACTCACTAAATTATTTACTAACTTAAAATTCATCAAAAGCTGAATAGTAGAATTGGCATCAGAAGTGCCTAGTGTCATTCGTAGTATTCCAATAAATAATAAGAAAATGTAAATATCAATCTGATATCATGTAATGGCAAAAACGACAGGTAGAAAACAAAGCCAATCAGACAATGAAGACATGTCAGTCCTACAAGTACCAATAAATGTTATGCAGAAGCAAGAGCTTGAAAAATGAGGCATAACAGGATGAGGGCCATTGCTTTATATATAAAGCGGGGCGAAAGCCTTTTTTGGTAAAATGAGGCATAACAGGATTACCTGTCCACGAGGGGCAGAAATTTTATTTGCCCTGGTGTACTGTGGTTGATACGCTCCCATAGCAATCTCAGTATCTCTGGTTCCTTCCATGGACCTCTGGTTGATATTAGCTGATCCAATTATCACATATTCATCGTCCACAATCATGCCCTTTGAATGTACATAAACCATGAACCTCCTATTTTTCCTAGCTTGTTCCTAAATAGTAAAGTGTAAATGATTACTACGTCCAAGGTCAAAGAAAATATGACAAAAATCACAAGACCTTATACCAATCTCCTTTCAGAACTAATGTCACACGCCTATTCAAAATAAAACCCATATGCTGTAAGGATGCAGGTGGGCATCCTGCAAAAGCCGCATATAGGGCTATCAAAAGTCAATCCTATGTTAATCTCAAATTAAAAATTATACTAGGTTGACTTTTGTATGCTTGTATGGGGGTATTCGCGAGCCTCCCGCTTGCATTCCTCTGCAGCAAGAGAAAAGGATCTGAACCTTTGGCATTGTCGTGCATCATGGATCATAGTGGCTAATAGAACCATGTCAGTACTTTTCTGAGACAAACACAGAACTGTCAAGTTCTGTCCAGGTGAAGGCCATTAAGCTCGACGCATCTAACTACTCTACTACTATTATATTACAACTGAAAACTCAAACACTTCAACCTTCCTGGGATGAATCAAAACAGCCAGGGATCACAAGCACAATGTGTTCAGACTTAAAAGGAAAACAAGACATCATTCTCACCTGAGGACTATCTGCTGTGCTTGAAGCGCTAGGACTGTCAGAAGCTTCACGATTGCCAAGACAAAAGAAGACCAAATAATCCTGAGGCTCATATACATCATCCAAACCTGCTTCTTTCAAGGCTCTATATATTATCTCGTACATCATTTGCATTGTTTTGTTCTATAATGTCAGAGGAAGAGAGAAAATTAGTGATTCCACAATACAAATGAACCGAGATGCTACATAATAAATAAACAAGTAACATGGCACAAACAAAGGTGCCCAATCTAACCTGCCAGTAAAGAATTCTTTGTGCTATGTGACCAGTTGGTTTACCCTCAGGCCACATAGGAAGCACTATGTATGCAGAGAACCTCTCGTTCACCTTAATTTTGGTTGCAATTTTGAGAGCAATTTCAATTGGTACTAGATTGTTAGCCCCTGAAAGACAACATATCGCAATGTTGAGTAGTCAATCAAGGAATTTGGTGTATTCTGTATTTCCATGAGAAGAATAATGAATCCAAAAGTGGAAAATGCACTACACACTAATTAGGACTTGTTTTGATTTAAAGCTAGGTTTGCCACAACTAAACTAGGGCTGTTTGGTTGTCCACCAGAGCACAAATCCATCGCACCTTACTTTTTCAAGCCACAATAATTAGGTAAACTTAGATATGTGATTAATTCCTAGCCACAGGTGTGACCTACCCCACTTTATTATCCATATAGCACATGTGTCATAGGCATAACTTTGTGCCGCACTTGTAACTCCAATTTTGTTGGCCACACTTTTGTGCAAGCCGCACATTGCCAAAACTTAATTGTCTCCTGGTTAACCTTGAACAACCAGTGTGACTATAGCTGAGCCTAAGACTCCCTTAGACAAAGCGTGACTATAAAAATCAGCGCCACACTTGTGGAAATTTTTGACAAATAGTTGAACCTAAGACACATAGATCATATGAATAATAAAGTGTAATAAGCACCGCCATTGTAGCGATCAAACCAGACACAACCTAAGATACTGTGGCACATAGCATGTCTAAGATTAGGCTGAGAACCAAGCATACAGAACTTTTCATGAAAGGAGGGTGACAATGCATTAAGTTCATGTAAAAGAACAATGAGAAAACTACAAGTACATGCTTACCAATATCTTTGTTTGAATCCCAATCGAATGAAGAACCTATGAAGTACTGATTCTCAATATAAATAAAGTGTTGGGCTGCCCGGATAGCATTCACATAAGCTGTGTGTATGCTCATATCAATTAGTACATTCTTTCCACAAACAAGATTCTGTTAGCCAAAACAGGAGTGTTAGTTAAAAGCACGAAAGCTGCAGAACATAATGTTAGCGGGTGTTGCTGCTTTAATTGATTCAGTGACCTTTCTGGTTGCTTCTCGTGGATCCTTTGGAAATCCTTTGGCAGAGTTGGAATCAATAGATCGAAACACCTGAATATCAAAGTACAAGAGAGCTAAATGCCCAAAAATTGAAACAAGAAGCAAGGAAAACCCTTGATTCCTGAGTTTCTTTTTCGAAAAGAGAGATTCTCCAGTTACACAATTTTGCAAGTACCTGAACATGCCATGCCTCAGGATCGTTGTCGCTAAAATATAATGTGTCGTTAATGTTTATGATGTCAGGTATTCTTTCAATCCTGAGAAGTGCATCATCATATGACTTTCCCAACTTTTTAATACCATGGCGTTTCGAGGCCTTCAACCAACGCTCCTCAAAATTCTTTAGAACGTCATAAGCTGCTGGACCATCTATTTTCGAGTGCAAGTCATGCCATGGTTCCCTTGGGCCACGAGCATAAACCGCCTGCAAACAGATGACAAGGATAATTACTTTCAGAACAGCGATTTGAATAAACACTGAGCAGAAGACAGGATGCAATTATTCTTCCTGTCCTAAGATGATCTCCTTTCAATGATTAAAAAGCGAACAGCACATAAGGCGGAAAAAAGAAGACTCCAGTAACACACAAGTAGTACATGACAAAGAGTCGAACACTTACAGCAAAGTTTGGATTGTGATAATCCTCCTTGTGCAAAGTTTGCAGAGTCCGAAACAGAGGGTGCCCAGGTATATCGTAGCGTCCACCACATAAATCAAGGCCTCCAATGAACGCAATTATTTTTCTTCTATTACCGCCAGCATCAGCATCCACGATAACTGTTTTCTGATGATGACTATATGTTGTTCCTGTTTCCTAGTTTTCAAAACCTTCACATGATAAATAAATGGCACTGAAGAATTGATACAATACAAGATTTACTTCATAAAATAAACAATTTAAATTGTGTGCAGCTATATATTTTAGTTTCCTGGTTAATTAATACTTCCTCTGTTCCAAATTATAAGATGTTTTGGTAGGCTATAAGACAGAGGTAGTAAATAGTAAGAACTGATATTCTGAAGTAATATAAGACAGCAGCATAATATAACTTTAAGGTTGCAAAAATAATGGATGGCACACAAACTAAAATCACACACATTAGCTAGGTGCACTGAACATAATACTTTCAGTCTCCAACAAAAGATGATCTACAATAACAGATAAGCAAAATGGTTATATGACATAATAATAGGGATAACCTTCTGTTTCACCCAGCTGTGACGTTTCCCAGCAGATCTTGGGCAGAGCAATATTTGAACCGGAGAGTGCTTGAAGAATCTACGTGTTTCCTCATCTCGTGTTCGCATATATCCATCCTATAATAAAATTTTGATTAGGAGGTCTACATAAATTCTTTCATCAGAAGTAAAAATAGGCTGTCCTATCTTTAACATGTTTAGCAACTTAAAATTTACAAATGAATGATAAGTATTACTGGGAGATTGGCTGCACTACAATTTTCATCTTGGATGCAAAATTGCCTCAACACAGCAGTTTTGGCCTCTATATGAGTAACTCATACCGTTCTGCCGATAATGGTCTCCGATGTTGGATCGTCCCAAACAAGAAGCAACACCCTTACTCCTTCCTGTGACTTCATCTTCAGCAGGTCCCCAAGTGACGGCACCTCCTCGGCCCCGTCCCTCACGAGCCGAATGGTGTGGAACACCGACCAGCCGGCGATGTAAATCAGCCGCCGTGCCTGGATTATGGCGGTGTACATGTCGCGCCAACATTGCCCATGTTGGTATTGGAGCCCATTGTCAAGCCGGATGTCCGGGAGACAGCCCTCCGGCACATGTGCATCCTGGTAGAGGGTCACCCTCATGCCACGGCGCAGAGGAAAGTATGCATTTGGCACCCCATGGCTGTCCGGCCCAGCAGTGACACCACGGTGGTACGCTCTGAGGTGAGCCACCGGGGTGTACTGTATGGAGAGCCGCAGCACTGCGCCGGGAGAGCACGGCTTGCCATTGGGATCCAGCAGAGGGTAGGCGCCCTCGATCTTGTCCCCGCCGAGGAGCTGCTCGGCGGGGATGGCCGCAGCGCCGATGAACTGGCTGCCGAAGACGTCGTTGTCCTTGACGGCGAACTGGACCTCGGCCGCCTCGTGGCCGACGGGCACCACGAAGTTCTGCGCCCACACGGGGTCCTCGCTGTTGGGCACGACGTAGGTGCGGGCGACGGTGGCGGCGGAGACCTGGACGGTGACGTAGGGGTCGCTGGTCATCGAGGCGCCGGGCACCCTGTCGGCGACGGAGCCGACGATGCGCAGGCCGAGGAGGTCGCCGAACTTCTTGTAGAGCACGCCCTTGTCGGGGAGCCCCCCCCGCGCCGCGCACCCAGATGTCGAGGCTGCCATGGAGCAGCACCACCTTGAGGGACGCCCTCGCGCTGCCGGGGCGGCGGCTGCTTCCCTCCATCGCCGGCCGCCTCCGCCAGTCCCGTCGGGCTGTGGGGTCGTCTGGTTCCGTATGGCTTCATCTCGCTCCCCGTCGACCCGTCGGCCTGAAATGGGCGAGGCGAGGACCGGACCTGCGGCAGCCGTGGGGTCTTCGGCGAGATGGGGACAAGGCGAGGAGCGGCAGCCGCGCGGTGGGGTGGAACGGAAGAGTCGTCGGCGCCGACAACGACGGCGGAAATGCGATGGAGGTTAAACCCGGAACACGACGGCGGCCGGTCCCGGCACGGCGGTCAATTGGTTTCCCCGACGGATTTTCCTAGTGTTATTTTTCAACAGGAAAATTCCGCGACTATGTCTATGGCCCAAGGACGAATTATCTTTTGAGACAAATTCCACGTGTTCACGCAGTGTATAGTGTCACAGCCACCAGGACAGCTGTCATTGCCAATTACTCCCTCCGTTCGTAATTATAAGATGTTTTAGATATTTTAAGATCGACTATATACAAATTAAAATGAATGAATATACACACTAAAACGCGTGCAAATCTAAAAAAATAGAGAAGAACTAAAACATTTTGTATTTAGGAACCGAGGGGGTATATCAAAGACACCAGAAAAAAGAAAATTGCACTCATGCCCCCTGAAACTCTTTGCGCTGCAATATCTTTTCCGACAAATAATTTACTTTATTTGCTTAAAATGAAGCATTATAGTGTAAAAAATGCTCTTATATTATGGAACAGAAAGAGTACAAAACATAGGAGCATACACCTAACCTCTGCATAGTTAGGATATGCACACGTTCAACACCAACTCACACGTACATGAAATATCGTCAACTAGCAAAGTCATATAATACCAAAGCTATGTGTAGGCGGGAAAAAAAAGAAGAAGAAAAAACCAGATGTTCACTTAGCAAACTACAACAATGACCATGGGAAAGGAAAGATATCGGGTGATACCGGGGAAAATATCAAGTGCTACCAGCACTTAGTTGATACCATGGTATGGGCTTCTGGGCCGTTGGATCTGAGATCTGACGGCTTCTTGAAATCTACTGTACTTACGTGAAATTTGAAGATTTTCAGATGACTTTTTGCAAAATGTTCAAGAGTTCCTTGGATCCGTCGGACCTGAGATCCAATGGCTCCCAGGAGCCCGTATCACGGTATCACCTAACGTCTGGTATCACCGGGAAAGTATCCCATGCTCCGAGAGCACCTACTCCAGAGTGAGCACTGTTCCAACGGTCATCTAAGGATGTGTGGGACCTAAACATAATTACAGGACTCCTTGAGGACTTTCTTGTAAATTTGTGTGAGCTCTCACTACGGACGTTGGAGTTGAGATTGAGCGGCTCAGGAGCTCACGGAGCACCTAAGCTCAATATTTTCCCACCAACCATCTCATGACACCACATGGACGATGAGATTCTTCAACAACAACGCCTTCAGGAAGGGATCGACACTCTAACACTATCGTCACCGGATCCAACCACAATGTCAGAATCTAGGTTTTCACCCTGAAGATTTAGTCCGAGCATAAACGAGAAATGTCTTCAACGAGGTAACGGCGGGGCGGCGCCACCACCGTCAGCGGCAGTGGCCAGGGATCATTGATGAGAGGGACTTGCGACGACGGCTAGGGTTTTGGCCCTCTAGAGCTGCTCGCGCGAGGATCCCGGGAGGGAGAGGGGAAAGTGATCTACTTCTCGCTTCCAGCTGTGACGATGAATCAAAGGATTACAGAAAGAAGAGGTGGACTTCCAGTTGCATCTTTTTAATACGCAAAGTAGCAACTACGAGACCCGAATCTTAAAGCCGTGGATAGGTATGTTACACCCGTCGCCGCGTCCAATCGCACAATTCATCACAAACATGGTGCTCCTTTAAGGTTTTGTGACCGACAAAGAAACTTCGGCGGTGTAAGAGCAATTCTAACTGATCTCCTAAATTTTAGAGGAGTAATGGTTGGGTATCCTCTAAAAATGTCGTTTCTAACCGAACCCCAAACCTAACATAGGAAAAAAAATCAGCGACACATAAACGGAAATTCGGTGTAAATAAAACTTATTAAAATAAAATTCAAAATTTAGACTAGAACTTTAAACCTACTTGCTAATCGAACTTATTCTTGATCTCCTTCCGCTCCGCTCTGCTCATCCCACCGATCATAGGGTTGGGGTCGTCGCTGTTGTTGTCGCCGTCGTCGTCGCTGGAGAGGTCGATGGCCTATGTCCTCCACGCCGCATACTCCTCGTACAGATGGTGCTCCGCCTCGATGTGCATCGTGTAGCGGGCCCTGCCATGTAAGCATCGCCGGCTTGCTCCGCCGCGATACGCTTGTGAGCCTCCCAATCTTCCCGCCTCTCATGTAGGGTTGCCACCTAGTGGTCGACCGGCTCCAATGGCGGCAGGCCGCGAGGAAGTTGCACTTGCTGGCGATGTCGTACACGTGCACCAACTTGATGTCGTATGCGCATGTCACCTTCTGCACGGAGTGAAGGAGCCAAGCCAATGGTGGCGGCTGATGTCGGGTCGTGTATATCTCCGCCCGCGCGTGCTGCCACACGCCAATGTATTTCGGCTTCGACGGCGGCAGAGGCAGGAGGTCGGGGACACAGGAGGAGGATGCGTCAACGCAGCGTGGATCCGCTGGCCGAGCACTACGGATGGGCGGCTGGGAGCGACGACGGCCGGATCGGTGATTGTCGCCGGTGCGCCGGCGATGAAGTGGACGTGGGTGATGTTGGGGGTGCCATGGCGTGGATTGGGTGGCAGGAGTGGAATGGGTGGCGGGGGCGGTGGCAGGTAAGGGGAGATGGACTGAGGATTTGCTTACTCAACGACCGCGAAATTGAGTATATTTAAGCATTGGCGTCCGTTCGGAGTAATTATTTTTACTCCACTAAAGGATTTGGGCTTTGTGTAGTTCCGGTTTACAGGACAAAAATTTACCATTAGCGTCACCCTTGCAACTACTAGTACTGCATACATTGGAGAGCTTTTAGATTACTACTCTTATAGTATTTCTTTACAGAGAGAGTTCTGATCTCACTCATGTCTATGTGTTAACTCACTCTGTGCCGATACATCATCAACCTCCAACAAATCACCGTCCACAGTAAAGATGAAAATCACTTCAGTAGTCTCGAAACCCATGCTACAAATTCTATCAAACCAAAACATGCATCAAAAGTTATGTGTACGTAATTTGCAAGCCCGTGAGTGAATAGGATATAGAAAATGTATGATTTTGTTCTTCATTGGCATCGAAAGCTGGGGTCATTTAACATGCATCTGACTTCATCAGTGTGGCCATCCACATACATTGTCAGCTACATGATTCTTACGGCTCTAAACAAAACCTATCGCTTCTTACGACTGCCTTCTTGGGATATTTTTTGTACGGTAAAACCATATTTTTACTGTTGCAACTGTCACTTGTCAACAGAGTATCATCTTTCAACTGTCAAACTGTTTATTATCTTCACGTCCGACCGACAGCTGGAGTCTCATCTTTGCCTCTCACACCTACAACTGTCAACTGTTTATCATCTTCGCTACCGGCAGCCGTCCCACTAACACCAGTTTGATCTTCAATTGTCATCATACCAAGCAGCAACCTATCAAGATGGTGCTGTGCTAACTTTCTCTGTCTGTACATACGCAAAAGCCTTTCCAGACACTTCAGAATGCCTTTTTTTTTATCAAAATCAGTAATAGCTTTTCCTGCATCTCCAGTCACATCTATTTGCTTTCGTTCCAAACCACCTGCAAACTGTACAAAACATAGCATGGAATTACTTATCAATTGCTTCACCACATCAGTTCATCGAAAATGCATTGGCTGTTTATAAACTTGGTTAGCTTCTCAACCTTAACGAGTTCAATTTCGGCCTCAGACCCAGGAATCACAACCTTTGCGATCCTCCATGCATACATCAAGTCATCATCTTCCATGCCACCAATCCAAGAAACACACGGATCACATATGTCGCGTAAAACCTTGGAAGTAGCCTTGGAGAGGATGTCAAGAATAGTCATGTAACCAAATTCATATACAACATCCGAATTAATCTGAAATCAACAAAAAAAAGGGGAATCAAATAAGCCTAATCATGTAAAACTACAGTCTACAGCAATCAATACACAAATAAAACATAGAGAAGCTGAAGTTCTTAAATTGATATAAATTTCATATTGTGAATGTTGATATATTTTTATAAAAACTCGGTCAAACTTGCACTCGTTTGACTTTTCAAAAAACTCAAATAATGAAATGTCTCAAGTATCACAATGAAATGTTGAATTCAGTAACGTGAACCTTAAACAATATTATGTACAAATTACTTTGGAAGGAAGTTTAATCACTGGACATGAACATTAAAATAGTGCGTCAAATGGAAATGATTAATGGCAACTTATCGAGAATAAAATGATTTTAAGATCCTTCTCATAAAACAAATACACCTTATAAAAAGGAACGGAGGGAGTACTGTACAATATGAACTACTGACCAGTTATGTCTTAGCATGATTACGCGCATCATAAATACCAACAAATTAGAAATACTCATGAATTCCACATTGTTGCAGACAAAAATACTTGTTAATGTAATTTAGTAAGATCTAATTTGATTACTAGTTCAAAGGATGGAAGGAAAAAAAACTCAAATAATGAAATGTCTCAAGTATCACAATGAAATGTTGAATTCAGTAACGTGAACCTTAAACAATATTATGTACAAATTACTTTGGAAGGAAGTTTAATCACTGGACATGAACATTAAAATAGTGCGTCAAATGGAAATGATTAATGGCAACTTATCGAGAATAAAATGATTTTAAGATCCTTCTCATAAGTATTGTTGGCAGGAAATAAACAGTACTTGAGAAACAGACGTATCAAAACATGGATTAATTACTACCTGCTTGAAATGATATGCTATATATTTCTGCATTGTTACAAATTGACATCATTGTATAAAGCAAATGCATGCAGTCATCCTGAGTGAGGATCAGCTAGAGATGAAACACAATAAGAACCACTACACAAGCATATATAAAAGGAAAAAGTAGTATAAATGATGGTAAACATGGTAAAGAAAAGTTTGATTTGGTAGGCGAGGAACAAAGATTGCTAATATGTAACAGAACAATGATGCCCGATAGTGCATTCTTGATGTTTAAATTAATTACAGAACAATATTGTTGCAGATTTCATGGAAGAACTTCATTTTCTTGTGCACCACCAATATTTGTTTTAATTCCAAACACCATATGCTAGTGCAGACAGAGGTTCAACCGTAAACCTCAAAATACAATAGAACAGTCATCAATGCTAGCTATAGACATGTATTTAAGCTAAGCAACACATCTATTAAAATGATCATGATTTAAATGTTTGACTGCTCAGGCCAATTATCATGGGAAGCTCTGCGGCTAAGCATTCACAGATTTAGGAAGCAACAGCTAATTCTTTAAGCGCTGAGAACATATGCTATTGCATAGTCCATGTCAATGTTCCAATTCTATGACACTGAAGGAAAAGTGGATAAACTAAATTGTTCTCAGCGAATAGGATAGAATTTTATTTCTGTGGTGTTCAATTACGTCAATGACACTCATGGGGGTAAATTCGCTTTTATGGAAAAGAAAACATATCTTAATTATTACTCCCTCATAGACACCTATTTTGGGACGGAGGGAGTATGATATAACAGGAGTGATATTATAGAATATAGAATAGAATTACAATAGCAAGGCGAGTAATTACCTTACTTGTGGATATTTTGATTTTATATGTTTCCAAGTCCCTTAGCAGTTGCTTGCTCATCGGAAAAAAATACTCATCGGTAAGCTTATCTTTTTCTTCGGGTATAAATTCAGATAGGAAATGCTTTAGTCCCCAAATCAACTCATCTACAGCTTCATCACCAGTCCAGCATTTGACATCCTGAGAAAATACGCAAAAATTAGAATGCCACACTCGACTAAATTAGCACTGATGATGAAAAATAAACAGTTGAGGGAACATAAACTGACTAGTTTCGACTCAATAACGGCTTTAAGTTCAGCGTCTTGAACAACCAATTCCTCATTAGCCTTGCAGAATCTTAGAATGAGTTGTCTCAGTTTGTCACCAGGACCAGTAACACTATCACGGACAACAGAATGCTCAACTCTTACAAAACCAAGGGCAAAGACAAGCTAACACGATCCAAAAGAACACTCGTCAGAATATGATGGTGAGCGACACATGCTGATAAATGCAACATGAACAAAATGCTGAATGGAGCAGACAAATGCTGATGAATGCAACATGAACAAATGATTCTAATCAAACTAACAGAACACAAATCACATAAGATGCAAAGTTTGGAAGTCGTTGGCTATCACACAAGAGGAAGATGGCACAGCAAGTGTGTCCTGTAATTGGAAAATAAAAGAAATTTCCCTAACAGTGCCGTATGAGGTTATCAATTGGTCCTCCTTGGCAGGGCCTATGTGCAGAGTGTGCAACATTCAGAGGTAACACCTATGCCACCTATGCCAGGTTGCTTAGATGTATGGTGTCAGCGGTAACACTCTTTGTAGCATTGTTGTAAAAGTTGAACACCTAGCCTTGCTAGGCACTTCATACACACAATGGCAAGTTGGCACTGGTCTGCTACCTAAAATTATCTGGGTATGTTTCACCACTGATGTTAGATTACTAAGGGAGTAAGGGCCTGTTTGGTATAGCTCTCCTGGAAGTCATTCTCTGTGAGACTCTGGGACTGAAACTAAATTCTATAACATAAACTCTGGGACTGCGGCCGGACTTCTTCGGCGTCGGTCCGTCGGTGAGCGCCCCGTCGACCTTCGATTCCTCTCCTCGTTGTTCGGGCACTACCTTCATCAAAGGGTTGGCCCTCTCCCGGTTGCGGTCCATCGCTTGTCTCGCGCCTGGCAGCTGGACCGAACTCGTCTCGCGCCCGGCAGCAGGACCGGACTCGTCTCGCGCCCGGCAGCAGGACCGGACTCGTCTCGCGCCCGGTAGCAGGACCGACTCATCTCGTGCCCGGCAGCAGGACCGGACTCGTCTCGCACCCGGCAGCAGGACAGACTCGTCTCGCGCCCGGCAGCAGGACAGAGCTCGTCCCGCGCCTGGCGGCAGGACGAGCCGATGGAGGCCAGTTTTGGCCGGCCTAGTGGGTCTCGGCGCTGGGGGCAGCTCAGGAGTGCTAAAGGCGGGGCCTTTCCACTCATATCTTTGGTTGGGGTAGCGATGGTGTTGGAAATATGCCCTAGAGGCAATAATAAAAGCATTATTATTATATTTCCTTGTTCATGATAATTGTCTTTATTCATGCTATAATTGTGTTATCCAGAAATCGTAATACATGTGTGAATAACAGACACCAACATGTCCCTAGTAAGCCTCTAGTTGACTAGCTCGTTAATCAACAGATAGTCATGGTTTCCTGGCTATGGACATAGGATGTCATTGATAACGAGATCACATCATTAGGAGAATGATGTGATGGACAAGACCCAATCCTAAACATAGCATAAAGATCGTATAGTTCGTTTGCTAGAGTTTTTCCAATGTCAAGTATCTTTTCCTTAGACCATGAGATCGTGTAACTCCCGGATACCGTAGGAATGCTTTGGGTATACCAAACGTCACAACGTAACTGGGTGACTATAAAGGTAGACTACGGGTATCTCCGAAAGTGTCTGTTGGGTTGACATGGATCAATACTGGGATTTGTCACTCCGTATGACGGAGAGGTATCATTGGGCCCACTCGGTAATGCATCATCATAATGAGCTCAAAGTGATCAAGTGTCTGGTCACGGGATCATGCATTACGGTACGAGTAAAGTGACTTGCTAGTAACGAGATTGAACGAGGTATTGGGATACCGACGATCGAATCTCGGGCAAGTAACATATCGATTGACAAAGGGAATTGCATACGGGGTTGATTGAATCCTCGACATCGTGGTTCATCCGATGAGATCATCGTGGAGCATGTGGGAGCCAACATGGGTATCCAGATCCCGCTGTTGGTTATTGACCGGAGAGTCGTCTCGGTCGTGCCTACATGTCTCCCGAACCCGTAGGGTCTACACACTTAAGGTTCGGTGACGCTAGTGAAGGAAATATGCCCTAGAGGCAATAATAAAGTTATTATTTATTTCCTTATATCATGATAAATATTTATTATTCATGCTAGAATTGTATTAACCGGAAACATAATACATGTGTGAATACATAGACAAACAAAGTGTCACTAGTATGCCTCTACTTGACTAGCTCGTTAATCAAAGATGGTTATGTTTCCTAACCATGGAAAAAGAGTTGTTATTTGATTAATGGGATCACATCATTAGATGAATGATCTGATTGACATGACCCATTCCATTAGCTTAGCACCCGGTCGTTTAATATGTTGCTATTGCTTTCTTCATGACTTATACATGTTCCTATGACTATGAGATTATGCAACTCCCGTTTACCAGAGGAACACTTTGGGTACTACCAAACGTCACAACGTAACTGGGTGATTATAAAGGAGTACTACAGGTGTCTCCAAAGGTAGATGTTGGGTTGGCGTATTTCGAGATTAGGATTTGTCACTCCGATTGTCGGAGAGGTATCTCTGGGCCCTCTCGGTAATGCACATCACTTAAAGCCTTGCAAGCATTGCAACTAATGAGTTAGTTGCGGGATGTTGTATTACGGAACGAGTAAAGAGACTTGCCGGTAACGAGATTGAACTAGGTATTGGATACCGACGATCGAATCTCGGGCAAGTAACATACCAATGACAAAGGGAACAACGTATGTTGTTATGCGGTCTGACCGATAAAGATCTTCGTAGAATATGTAGGAGCCAATATGGGCATCTAGGTCCCGCTATTGGTTATTGACCGGAGACGTGTCTCGGTCATGTCTACATTGTTCTCGAACCGTAGGGTCTGCACGCTTAACGTTACAATGATAGTTATTATGAGTTTATGCATTTTGATGTACCGAAGGTTGTTCGGAGTCCCGGATGTGATCACGGACATGATGAGGAGCCTCGAAATGGTCGAGACATAAAGATTGATATATTGGAAGCCTATATTTGGATATCAGAAGTGTTCCGGGTGAAATCGGGATTTTACCGGATTACCGGGAGGTTACCGGAACCCCCCGGGAGCCATATGGGCCTTAGTGGAAAGGTGAAAAGGGGCAGCCCATAGGTGGCCGCGCGCCCCCTTCCCTTAGTCCTATTAGGACTAGGAGAAGGGGCCAGCCCCCCCCCCCCCCCCCTCTCTCTTTCCCCCTTTAGCGGGAACTCAACGGGCTCCTCGTTAGCGAACTCGTCTCCCGGCTCTACCCAACAACACAAACAAGCAACAAGGATACAATCAACCACGTGCAAGGGCAACCAATAATGTGCAAAGATGACATGCTATGCGGGATGCAAAATGCAAGACGTGACAGGAAATGCATGAACCTGGCCTCAACTTGGAAAACCAAGTGTGCCACTGGATAGAGGGGAAGAAATCCCCTGAAAACGATATAAAGATCATGGCAATCGGAGCTACGGTTTAGAAATGGCAAGCGTTTTACTAAACGAACCGATCTGCAATTTACAGCAAGTAGGCTCCTACATGCATCAAAATGAACATGCTACAGCCACCAAACATGAAAATAAATTGCATGGCAGTGATGTACTCAAGAAGCTTAACAAATCACTAGGACTGAGGCATAGGCAAATTCATCCATTAAGGGCTTCAAACAAGCATGGCAAAACTGAATAAGCAAAACAGATTTTAGACTTAGCGAAATTAACGCTAGTCTGGAATTTCAGACCACGATGCTCTCTTCGGAGCAGTAAAACAACATGAAGCAAAACCTGAACATGGCAAGTGAGAGCATGGCATGGAGCTACTCAACAAGCTTAACAAAACACCCAAAATGACCTGGGGCCAAAAGGGTTCACAAAATACTCTACCGAGCACACGAACATCGATGAAACACAATCAGTTTTCAGACTTAGCGAAAACTGGGACATGCTGAAATAATAACTCACGGAGGCATGTAAACGAGCTCGATGCACTCACTACGGTGCAAGTCATGGCAAGGCAAGCATATATCCATTAAGAAGGCACAAAATGGTAGCTAGACATGGCAAAAACAATGGCATAGCATGCATGGATCACTAGCAATAACTCCGGCAAAATCGCAAAAGAGTTCACGATCTGCCCAAAACAACAACTATGCAAAAGTTGAGCTCGATTGAGTCAACCTAGGGTGCTCCAACATAACAAGTAAAGATATGGATGGATTAAGCACAACAAGCATAACAAATCGCTCTTATTGATCATCCTCAAAAGAGGCACGGATCACTAGGAAACAAGCTGGACATATAGCATCGTGAACTAAAACATCCCAGACTTAGTGATTTCACTAAGTCCCTGAAATCAGTAAACTCAGGTACCCCTCTTCGCAAGCTTGCACAAGACAACACACACATCCTAAAAATGCAAGGTAGGCACCTCTGGAAAGAAGACAACATGCTTAACAATTCATCCCAAAGGGGCACAGGCATATCATGCACACAATAATCATGGCAAAAATGACAAAAGTGCATGATGAACTGCCGGATCTGCAATTTAACTCATGATGCCTCCTTCCAACAGCATTTTGGCACCAATATGACCTCAAATGCAAATGATGCAATGGAATTAAATGATGTACTCGTCGAGACGAAGATTTTGATATATCATATGCCCAAATCGGAGCTACGGATGCAAAGATATGGCAGGTCAAAGTAGGCATGAAAATCTGTAAATTAGGTAAAAAGTCAACCGAGGGATTTTTCCAGATCCAGATCCAGCGCGGTTCCCGAGGTCGCCGGAATCACTGTTGCAGCCCGAGGTCGTGGTGGCCGGAATCCATGGCCGCGGTGGCCGGCGTGGAGGAGGGAGGAGGCCGGCGAGGTGAGGAGGAGGCGGTGGCCGGGGGCGACGGCGCCCGGGGCGGCGGACGACGGCGGGGAGCGGCCGGGCGGCGGGCGGCGAGGTGCCCGCGGCGGCGGCGACCTCCGGCTGGGGCGGCTGCGGCGCCCGCGGCGGCGGCGGCCGGCCGGCCGGGGAGAAGACGGCGGCGGGGCGTGGGGCAAGGCGCGGCGGGCGGATCGGGCTCGCGGGGGCCCCTCCTGGGCCTCCCGGGCCGGCGATGTGGGGCGGAGTGGCGGGCGAGTGGCGCGGCGCCACGTGGCAGCGGCGGGGCGGAGCGGACGTGTCCGGCGCGGGTGGACAATGTCCGGCGCGTCGGAGGGGATTTTTAGGGTTTAGGGGGGAGGGAGAGATCCGAAAAACGGGGAGTCTATTTATAGACCTAGAGGGAGCGAGGAGAGTCCAAATGAGGCGCGGTTTTCGCCCACACGATCGTGATCGAACGACCGAGACGATGGAGCAGAGTTTGGTGGGTTTTGGGCCAAAATGGAGGGGTGTTGGGCTGCACACACACGAGGCCTTGATACTCCCTCGGTTAACCGTTGGAGTATCAAACGAAGTCCAAATGACCCGAAACTTGACAGGCGGTCTACCGGTAGTAAACCAAGGCCGCATGGCAAGTCTCGGTCCAATCTGGAAATGTTTAATCCCCACACACGAAAGAAAGCTAGAAATGGCCACCGGAGGAGAACGAAGCGCCGGAATGCAAAACGGACAACGGGGAAAATGCTCGAATGCATGAGATGAACATGTATGCAAATGCAATGCACGTGATGACATGATATGAGATGCACGAAAACAAAAACAACACACGGAGACAAAGACCCGAACCCGAGAATTAAATATAACTTAATGCCGGAAACGGCAAGAGTTGGAGTACAATTTGGGAAGGTTACATATGGGGCGTTACAGTGTGATAAGCTCTACGTCCATCTACAACGGGTGCAAGCCAGTTTTGCACACGCAGAATACTCAGGTTAAACTTGACGAGCCTAGCATATGCAGATATGGCCTCGGAACACGGAGACCGAAAGGTCGAGCGTGAATCATATAGTAGATATGATCAACATAACGATGTTCACCATTGAAAACTACTCCATCTCACGTGATGATCGGTTATGGTTTAGTTGATTTGGATCACGTGATCACTTAGAGGATTAGAGGGATGTCTATCTAAGTGGGAGTTCTTAAGTAATATGATTAATTGAACTTTAATTTATCATGAACTTAGTCCTGGTAGTATTAGCATATCTATGTTGAAGATCAATAGCTCGCGTTGTTGCTTTCATATGTTTATTTTGATATGTTCCTAGAGAAAATTGTGTTGAAAGATGTTAGTAGCAATGATACGGATTGGATCCGTGATCTGAGGTTTATCCTCATTGCTGCACAGAAAAATTATGTCCTTGATGCACCGCTAGGTGACAGACCTATTGCAGGAGCAGATACAGACGTTATGAACGTTTGGCTAGCTCAATATGATGACTACTTGATAGTTTAGTGCACCATGCTTAATGGCTTAGAATCGGGACTTCAAAGACGTTTTGAACGTCATGGACCATATGAGATGTTCCAGGAGTTGAAGTTAATATTTCAAGCAAATACCCGAGTTGAGAGATATGAAGTCTCCAACAAGTTCTATAGCTAAAAGA
This sequence comes from Triticum monococcum, assembly GCA_034509565.1. Lineage (NCBI taxonomy): Eukaryota > Viridiplantae > Streptophyta > Magnoliopsida > Poales > Poaceae > Triticum > Triticum monococcum. Next base: position 593,154,657 of record CM067841.1, on the reverse strand, counting down.
TGGAGGAGAATCGCTCAACTAGTGAGCATGTGCTCAGATTGTCTGGGTACTACAATCGCTTGAATCAAGTGGGAGTTAATCTTCCAGATAAGATAGTGATTGAAAGAATTCTCTAGTCACCATCACCAAGTTAGTAGAACTTCATGATGAACTATGATATGCAAGGGATAACGGAAACGATTCCCAAGCTCTTCGTGATGCTGAAATTGATGAAGGTAGAAATCAAGAAAAAACATCAAATGTTGATGGTTGACAAGACCACTAGTTTGAAGAAAAGGGCAAAAGGGAAGAAGGGGAACTTCAAGAAGAACGGCAAGCAAGTTGCTGCCCAAGTGAAGAAGCCCAAGTCTGGTCCTAAGCCTGAGACTAAGTGCTTCTACTGCAAAGGGACTGGTCACTGGAAGCGGAACTGCCCCAAGTATTTGGCGGATAAGAAGGATGGCAAAGTGAACAAAAGTATATTTGATATACATGTTATTGATGTGTGCTTTACTAGTGTTTATAGCAACCCCTCAGTATTTGATATTGGTTCAGTTGCTAAGAGTAGTAACTCAAAACAGGAGTTGCAGAATAAACAGAGACTAGTTAAGGGTGAAGTGACGATGTGTGTTAGAAGTAGTTCCAAGATTGATATGATCATCATCGCACACTCCCCTATACTTTCGGGATTAGTGTTGAACTTAAATAAGTGTTATTTGGTTTTTGCGTTGAGCATGAATGTGATTTGATCATGTTTATTGCAATACGGTTATTCATTAAAGTCAGAGAATAATTGTTGTTCTGTTTACATGAATAAAACCTTCGATGCTCATACACCCAATGAAACAAGTTCGTTGGATCTCGATCGTAGTGATACACATATTCATAATATTGAAACCAAAAGATGCAAAGTTAATAATGATAGTGCAACTTATTTGTGGCACTGCCATTTAGGTCATATTGGTATAAAGCGCATGAAGAAACTCCATGCTGATGGGCTTTCGGAATCACTTGATGCTTGCGAACCATGCCTTTTGGGCAAGATGACTAAAACGCCGTTCTCCGGAACAATGGAGCAAGCAACAGATTTGTTGGAAATCATACATACTGATGTATGTGGTCCGATGAATATTTAAGGCTTGCAGCGGGTATCATGATTTTCTGACCTTCACAGATGATTTGAGCAGATATGGGTATATCTACTTAATGAAATAGAAGTCTGATACATTTGAAAAGTTCATATAATTTCAGAGTGAAGTGGAAAATCATCGTAACAAGAAAATAAAGTTTCTACGATCTGATCGTGGAAGAGTATTTGAGTTACGAGTTTGGTCTTCAGTTAAAACAATGTGAAATAGTTTCACTACTCACGCCACCTGGAACACCACAGCATAATGGTGTGTCCGAACGTCACAACCGTACTTTATTGGATATAGTGCAATCTATGATGTTTCTTACCGATTTACCACTATCGTTTTTGGGGTCATACATTAGAGACAGTTACATTCACGTTAAAAAAAGGGGCACCATCTATATCCGTCGAGACGACGCCTTATGAACTATGGTTTGGCAAGAAACCAAAGTTGTCGTTTCTTGAAGTTTGGGGTTGCGATGCTTATGAGAAAAAGTTTCATCCTGATAAGCTCAAACCCAAATCGGAGAAATATGTCTTCATAGGATACCCAAAGGAGACTGTTGGGTACACCTTCTATCACAGATCCTAAGGCAAGACATTCGTTGCTTATAATGGATCCTTTCTAGAGAAGGAGTTTCTCTTGAAAGAAGTAAGTGGGAGGAAAGTAGAAAACTTGATAAGGTAATTGTACCTTCTACCTTATTGGAAAGTAGTTCATCACAAAAATCTGTTCTTGTGACTACTACACCAATTAGTGAGGAAGCTAATGATGATGATCATGTAACTTCAGATCAAGTTACTACCGAATCTCGTAGGTAAACCAGAGTGAGATCCGCACCAGAGTGGTACGGTAATCCTGTTCTGGAGGTCATGTTACTTGACCATGACGAACCTACGAACTATGAGGAAGTGATGATGAGCCCAGATTCCGCGAAATGGTTTGAGGCCATGAAATCTGAGATATGATCCATGTATGAGAACAAAGTTTGGACTTTGGTTGACTTGCCCGATGATCGGCAAGCAATTGAGAATAAATGGATCTTCAAGAGGAAGACGGACGCTGATAGTAGTGTTACTATCTACAAAGCTAGAATTGTCGCAAAAGGTTTTCGACAAGTTCAAGGTGTTGACTATGATGAGAACTTCTCACTCGTATCTATGCTTGAGTCTGTCCGAATCATGTTAGTAATTGCCGCATTTTATGAAATCTGGCAAATGGATAAACAAAACTGCATTCCTTAATGGATTTATTAAAGAAGAGTTGTACATGATGCAACAGAAGGTTTTGTCAATCCGAAAGGTGCTAACAAAATGTGCAAGCTCCAGCGATCCATCTGTGGACTGGTGCAAGCATCTCGGAGTTGGAATATACGCTTTGATGAGTTGATCAAAGCATATAGTTTTATACAGACTTGCGGTGAAGCCTGTATTTACAAGAAAGTGAGTGGGAGCACTACAACATTTCTGATAAGTATATGTGAATGACATATTGTTGATCGGAAATAATGTAGAATTATTCTGTAAAGCATAAAGGAGTGTTTGAAAGGAGTTTTTCAAAGAAAGACTTCGGTGAAGCTGCTTACATATTGAGCTTCAAGATCTATAGAGATAGATCAAGACGCTTGATAAGTTTTTTCAATGAGTACATACCTTGACAAGATTTTGAAGTAGTTCAAAATGGAGCAGTCAAAGAAAGAGTTCTTGCCTGTATTATAAGGTGTGAAGTTGAGTAAGACTCAAAGCCCGACCACGGCAGAAGATAGAAAGAGAATGAAAGTCATTCCCTATGCCTTGGCCATAGGTTCTATAAAGTATGTCATGCTGTATACCAGATCTATTGTATACCCTGCACTGATTTGGCAAGGGAGTACAATAGTGATCTAGGAGTAGATCACTGGACAGCGGTCAGAATTATCCTTAGTGAAATAAGGATATGTTTCTCGATTATGGACGTGATAAAAAGGTTCGTCGTAAAGGGTTACGCCGATGCAAGTTTTGACACTAATCTAGATGACTCTAAGTCTCGGTCTAGATACATATTGAAAGTGGGAGCAATTAGCTAGAGTAGCTCCATGCAGAGCATTGTTGACATAGAAATTTGCAAAATACATGTGGATCTGAATGTGGCAGACCCGTTGACTAAGATTATCTCACAAGCAAAACATGATCACACCTTAGTACTCTTTGGGTGTTAATCACATAGCGATGTGAACTAGATTACTGAATCTAGTAAACCCTTTGGGTGTTGGTCACATGGCGATGTGAACTATGGGTGCTAATCACATGATGATGTGAACTATCGATGTTAATCACATGGTGATGTGATCTAGATTATTGACTCTAGTGCAAGTGGGAGACTGAAGGAAATATGCCCTAGAGGCAATAATAAAGTTATTATTTATTTCCTTATATCATGATAAATATTTATTATTCATGCTAGAATTGTATTAACCGGAAACATAATACATGTGTGAATACATAGACAAACAAAGTGTCACTAGTATGCCTCTACTTGACTAGCTCGTTAATCAAAGATGGTTATGTTTCCTAACCATGGACAAAGAGTTGTTATTTGATTAATGGGATCACATCATTAGATGAATGATCTGATTGACATGACCCATTCCATTAGCTTAGCACCCGATCGTTTAATATGTTGCTATTGCTTTCTTCATGACTTATACATGTTCCTATGACTATGAGATTACGCAACCCCCGTTTACCGGAGGAGCACTTTGGGTACTACCAAACGTCACAACGTAACTGGGTGATTATAAAGGAGTACTACAGGTGTCTCCAAAGGTAGATGTTGGGTTGGCGTATTTCGAGATTAGGATTTGTCACTCCGATTGTCGAAGAGGTATCTTTGGGCCCTCTCGGTAATGCACATCACTTAAAGCCTTGCAAGCATTGCAAATAATGAGTTAGTTGCGGGATGTTGTATTACGGAACGAGTAAAGAGACTTGCCGGTAACGAGATTGAACTAGGTATTGGATACCGACGATCGAATCTCGGGCAAGTAACATACCGATGACAAAGGGAACAACGTATGTTGTTATGCGGTCTGACCGATAAAGATCTTCGTAGAATATGTAGGAGCCAATATGGGCATCCAGGTCCCGCTATTGGTTATTGACCGGAGACGTGTCTCGGTCATGTCTACATTGTTCTCGAACCGTAGGGTCCGCACGCTTAACGTTACGATGACAGTTATTATGAGTTTATGCATTTTGATGTACCGAAGGTTGTTCGGAGTCCCGGATGTGATCATGGACATGACGAGGAGTCTCGAAATGGTCGAGACATAAAGATTGATATATTGGAAGCCTATATTTGGATATCGGAAGTGTTCCGGGTGAAATCGGGATTTTACCGGATTACCGGGAGGTTACCGGAACCCCCCGGGAGCCATATGGGCCTTCATGGGCCTTAGTGGAAAGGAGAAAAGGGGCAGCCCATAGGTGGCCGCGCCCCCCCCCCCCCCCTTCCCTTAGTCCTATTAGGACTAGGAGAAGGGGCCGACCCCCCTCTCTCTCTTTCCCCCTTTGGGAAACCTAGTCCAACTAGGATTGGGGGGGGGGGGAGTCCTACTCCCGGTGGGAGTAGGACTCCTCCTGCGCCCTCTCCCTGGCCGGCGCACCCCTCCCCCTTGGCTCCTTTATATACAGGGGCAGGGGGCACCTCTAGACACACAAGTTGATCCTTGGTGATCGTTCCTTAGCCGTGTGCGGTGCCCCCTGCCACCAAATTCAGCCTCGATCATATTGTTGCAGTGCATAGGCGAAGCCCTGCGTCAGTAGTACATCAAGATCGTCACCACGCCGTCGTGCTGACGGAACTCTTCCTCGACGCTTTGCTGGATCGGAGCCCGAGGATCGTCATCGAGCTGTACGTGTGCTAAGAACTCGAAGGTGCCGGAGTAACGGTGCTTGGATCAGTCGGATCGGGAAGAAGACGTACGACTACTTCCTCTACGTTGTGTGATCGCTTCCGCAGTCGGTCTGCGTTGGTACGTAGACAACACTCTCCCCTCTCGTTGCTATGCATCACCATGATCTTGCGTGTGCGTAGGAAATTTTTTGAAATTACTACGTTCCCCAACAGCTAGGGTTGTGAAGATATGTATATGCAGTAACCTGAATGTTGTTCGGAGTCCCGGATGAGATCCCGGACGTCACGAGGAGTTCCGGAATGGTCCGGAGGTAAAGAATTATATATATAGGAAGTGCTATTTCGGCCATCGGGACAAGTTTCGGGGTCACTGGTATTGTACCGAGACCACCGGAAGGGTCCCGGGGGTCCACCTGGTGGGGCCACCTATCCCGAAGGGCCCCATGGGCTGAAGTGGGAAGGGACCCAGCCCAAAGTGGGCTGGGGCGCCACTCCCCTAGGGCCCATGCGGCTAGGGTTGAGGGGAAACCCTAGAGGGGGCGGCCCCTTGCTTGGGGGGCAAGCCCCCCACCCCTTGGCCGCCCCCCCTAGGAGATCCCATCTCCTAGGGCCGGCGCCCCCCTAGGCACCCCTATATATAGTGGGGGAGAGGAGGGATTTCATAACACAGCCTTTGGCGCATCCCTCTCTCCCTGTTACGTCTCTCTCTCTCTCTCGTAGTATAGGCGAAGCCCTGCTACTGTGACGCCCTGCATCCACCACCACGCCGTCGTGCTGCTGGATCATCATCAACCTCTCCTTTCCCCTTGCTGGATCAAGAAGGAGGAGACGTCTCCCGTCCCGTACGTGTGTTGAACGCGGAGGTGCCGTCCGTTCGGCACTTGGTCATCGGTGATTTGGATCACGTCGTGTTCGACTACATCATCCCCGTTCTTTGAACGCTTCCGCTCGCGATCTACAAAGGTATGTAGATGCATCCGATGACTCGTTGCTAGATGAACTCATAGATGGATCTTGGTGAAACGAGTAGGAAATTTTTTTGTTTTCTGCAACGTTCCCCAACAAATGGGTGGCGGGTGAGGTGGCGTCGAGGTCTTGGATGCCGGGGCGGCGGCCCTGATGGTGGTGTCGTGGTGCTCATGGGCAGAGCCCGTGGCTTGGTGCTGCCCGGTGACCATGGTCGTGTGGGCGGCATGGTCGCCGGGGTGTGGCGTCCGGTGGCGGTGAATTTTGGTCGGGGTGAAAACCTGTTTTTTCTTCGAACGGACCAGCGTCGGCGAAACTCGTTCCCTTTTTGAAGGCGTCGTCGCGGCCATCATTGTCCGTCGTGTTGCTCCAGGGGAAACTTTGACCCTCGGGTCGGGCGGTGGCGGCGCTCCGGTGTCGTTTCCTTCCTAAAGGCGCCGCCTTGGAGCCCACGGTTCGTCGTATGCTGCTTCATCTCTTCGCGGTGGCGTGTTCACGGTCGAGGCCCCAGCTTCTCTTGTAGTGCTTGGGGTGGTGTCGTTGCGCTCAGCGCCTATGTATCTTGCCTTGGGTGTATGCGTGTGTTATGGTGGCGTGTATTTGTACCGGTTATTGTTGGTCATTGCTTTATATGTAAAGCGAGGCGAAAGCCTTTTCCGATAAGCTCCCAGCATCTTAGTTCGCTTCAGAGAATCAGTTCCTCTGGATTCACTCTGGGTGCTCGGCCAAACAGGCCACAAGTTCAATTGCAAAGAGCACATTGCATCATGATTGCAGCTAAAAAAACCTAGAAAAGAAAATGAGTTCCCCATGTAACCTGAGCCCGTACGGGATCAACAAACAAATTAACACTGAAAGTAATTAATATATACAGATGTTTCAGAGGTTGAACTGTACATTGCGCGCATCCATTATATCCGTAAAATATTTCCAGATATTCTGCAAAAATGGGGAAATTATTTATCAGTTTGAGGTTTCATTGACCATTTACACGACACAAAAAAAGAAGGAAAATAAATTATCCATCACACAAGGTGTGGGACAAGTACCTCATGAGGACTGGTAAACACATCCTCACGAACATTAAATATAGCAAAACCTGAGGGAGTTTGGAGCAGCACGCTCCTAAATTCCCTATTATCGAAATCCACAGGTTCCCTGCCAGTGAAATTAAGAACAAAGAAAATGAAAAGTGATCATGTGATTGGAATAAAGAAAGCAAGGCTGTCCTTCAACTTATGGTCAACATTCCAGCCGAAGGGCATCTCCAACGGCAATCCATAAATTTCCTTCCGCATCCATTCGCGAAAAAGGGGGACCAGTCCGCGGACACGGATGCGGGAGGACGCCATCCAACGCTTGCCACATACATTTCAAACTCTTTTTCAACAAACCAGGTGAAATTCGTGAAAACACGGCCGGATTTCATACAAACCGGACGAAAATAGTTACATTTTGGACATTTTTTTAATTAAAAAGGTAAAATTATGTGCACGTACGGTCGCGCGGAGCTTCACTCCCACGACACGGATACACTACACTAGTCTACGGCCGGCTGCGGCGGAGCCCTTTATCTTCCCCATGTCCGACAACCCGCTCATCAGGCTGCCGGGAGTCCCGGAGGCATATTCTTCCACCGTATCTTCCCTATGTCCGGCTGCGCCGCTCATTGGAGTGGCAAAGAGGGTGTTGCTGGAGGAGAAGGGTGCTTCCATGAAGCTCAAGCAAGTGCCCAGGATGGTCTAAGATAAAGAAGAACCGGACAGACAAGCCGGCGACGCGTCGGCAGTGGTCTTCCTGGGACCTAAGCGGCGGCGGCCTTCCGTGTTCTACTCCTCGATGATGGCCATGGGCGCAGACGTGCTGGCCGCGACCTCGTCGACATTCGCGCATGCAGCTTCTTTCTCTGCATGGATGGCACGGTCGCAGGCACTGGATGCGGCGATGCCCGTGCCGCTGTGCTCCCCGCTGTGCCGGCGTGGAGCAACTCGCCACTCCTCATCGAGCTGGCCTGAAGCTGCGAGTTGCTGAACCACGTGTCGGCTTGGGGCGTTAACTGACTCCGTCAGGCTAGGCGAGGTGGAGTAGCGAGCTGCCTCGCTCGTATCCGGCGGGCTCGGTGGGCCACCCAGCCAGCTTGTGCCGGAGAACTACTTTTAGGAAGCCATCAGAAGAGTGGTGAAGGAGGAGATGGGGGAGCGTTGGAGGGGTGCGATTCTTGCCCCGCTTCTGGCCACGTTTAAATAGAGGGTGGACAAGAGGAGCTTGGCCGGCGTTTGCGTATAACACCGGCCCGCTCATGACGTGTGGCTGGAGCAGGTTTCTCGGCTTCCACAAGGGTTTAATGAAGGCGTATGAATGCGGTGAGGAGGGGTGTTCAGCCGAGTGTGCAGCGGGCGACGCTCTCGGCCAGCGCACCGCTTCAATGGTGGAGGCAGTGAGAGGTCGCGCCCGTCCTGAGCCGCCTTCAATACGGAGTGGCACGCTCTACAGCGGCATGAACGCAGGCAGCTGGCGCCGGGAGGGAAGCGCGCGCAGGAGGGGGGAGTGGTTTTTGATGGGCCAAGGCGGTCAGAAGCGTGTTTGGGATCGGTCCGGACTCCCGCAAATCATCTAACTTTTGTCTCCGGTTTGCGGGAGAAAACACGTTCAGACGACCACACGGACCGATACAGGTCGACGTTGGATGACTTTCGCAATCCGGACAACACGGTCTAGACGGTTGCGGGAGATTTATAGGTCGATGTTGAAGATGTCCTAAGACTAGTATAGTCACATCCTATTCCAAGCTCAAGATAAATAACCGACAGCCAGAGCCTGAGACTAGCCTCCTAGCCAAGGCTCCAGCATCATAGCACATCAACAGCGCCACCCGCCACAATCACCAGCATGCTAAGCTACGAGGGACAACTATCTTAACAGGTCTTTTTCATTGTCGGCAACACATATCAAACCCTAAAGACCCTGTTAGGGATGAGTGGTCACTCGGAAGATTGTTTTAGTGCCTATTTTAAACTGGAACTCGAACCTAAAACACCAAGAGTTAGAGTCCAAATCACTACTGTACAAAAGTCACCGATTGTTACTTAACAGATCAGAAAAGAACAGGAATCAGCCCCCAAAAAGGTTTGAATTTGTTATCTTTTGCTTGTCTACTATAATCCACCAAATAATCGTTACAGAGCAGTTGAGATTAAGGTTCAACCTGCTGAGGGTTGTATATCGATGCTCACATAAAAATTAAAGAAAAGAACATAATCAATTCTTAATTGAGGGTATAGAGCAGATGAAAGACAAGTACTTACTCTGCCTTTTGGAGCTCTGACAAATCTGATCTGAAAAATATTACTTCCATAAGCTTCACATCCATAAGAATCTTGTCTCTTTGCTCAGGAACATTCAGAAGATAATTAAGGGTTTCCATTATCTTTTCTATGCCAGCCATAGTAAGGTCATCTCCACGTTCAGCTTGATGTATTTTTGCCTGATGTAACTTTGATGCCAATTCAGGTGAAAATGTCTACAAAAATACATCGATTAACCTTATGAACAGTGTATTATAAAAATCTACAACTATTAATTCAGATTCATTAACCTTGGAGAAACCATATTTTTCCACCAACTCAGGGACAAGTACCGATGCAAGGACTTTTACATAGTCCAAACCATCTTCAATAGTCTCACCAATCCCAACATACTCATCAAATAACCTCAATAATTATTTTGGATAAGTCTCTAAATTCAAGTCAAGGTAGCGCAAGTAACCAAATGTGGATATGAAAGATTTGTCAAGCTGAAATGGAGAGCAAAAGGAAAAAAAACAAGGTGCAGCAATTAGACTCAAGCTGCATCATAAGACATATGGAAGAGCTTCAATCTATACAAGTAGAAAACTGAGAAATCACAAGGCATGTAAATTAGGATAACTAGCGTGTGTAAAATGCATTGTGGCAGACAATAAATTGAGTAGCTAATGAAATTCAAACAGCAAAATACGGATGTCAGGATACACGAAAAACAATTTGAACAATAATAACTCCATTGTTCATAAGTTCATTCAAGAGAACACTCTACTTATTATACTTTTAGAAGGAAGAAAGGCATCAACAGTCTAAACAATAACTTAGCCATGGGCAAATGAATGAAAAACTTGAGTGGTGAACAGAGCAAGAGGCACACAATACTTAATAATTACTTCAGTGGAAATAATTGTGCATACATTCAATAAAAATTGCTTTCTTGACATGTAACACTCTAAGCAACAACAAGAATGACATGGAAAAACGAATCAATAGAAGTACAAGTGAGTAGTGTAAAAGGATTCTACTGATATGATGGGAAGAAACACAGTTTAAAATAACAGAAGACAACGCTAGGGGAAATGCATGGCATGTACAGCATAAATAATAATAACACTAGTAGAAAAAGGGCCTTCAGTCCCGGTTCTGAAACCGGGACTAAAGGGCGCGGCCACGTGGAGCTCCACCTTTAGTCCCGGTTGGTAACACCAACCGGGACTAAAGGAAATTTTACGATTTTTTTTATTTTCAAATTTCTGAATTTTTTTAACCTCTAGTCTGTAATCACCACCCCTCATCACTTCTCAATTTATCCTCTAATCACCCCTCATCATTCCAAATCATCTAACTTCCCGAACGGTCACCCATCCTCCCACTCCCCCAGCCTGAGCACGCTTAACTTCCAGGTTCTATTCTCCCTCGCTCCAAGTCTGCACTTGTTGTTTTCCTGACAATACTAAGATGTCAACCCAATTAACCTTCAGGAATTTTGCTTGAGCATGAAGTGACACATTTCATAGTTTTATTTTGAAACTATTGTTTTAAAAAACAATAATTATTTAGTAACACTAATATTTCTTGAATAATTAGTTTGACCATTGTTTGACCAGATTTGACCAAAATTGAAATAACTGAAATAATTATTTAGTAACACTAATATTCTAGAATAATTAGTTTGACCATTGTTTGACCACAGTTTGCCCACTGTTTGAATTTTTTTCGATTTTTTTCACTCTAGATCTTAAAAGCCCCGTAACTTTTTTCTATTAGGTTTTTGAGGATTTTGAAAATGTTTAACCGGGTTCCCCCGTTAAATTCGGATGTAACTTTTCGAGTAGATGACTTTTCATATAAAAAACTTTTTCATTCGAGTTAGTATGCAAAAGTTATGCCCATTTTTACAAATTTCAGAGAGATTTTGCAAATAAAGTCAAAATTCACATTTGCAAATTTTCCGAACAAGTAGACCACATATCACATGGGAAACTTATTTTCTTTTATTTTTTTGACATTTCCATCATTTTCTTTTATTTTTTTTAAACTGAAAAGGCGATCCAGGGGGTAGAGTTTGAAAATGGGACCTTTAGTATCGGTTCGTGGCACGAACCGGGACTAAAGGTCTCAACCCCATTAGTCCCGGTTTGTGCCTCAAACCGGGACTAAAGGTCTAATCTTTAGTCCCGGTTTGAGGCACGAACCGGGACCAATGGTTGTGGGCCAGGAACGAGGCCCATTGGTCCCAGTTCATCCCACCAATCGGGACCAAAAGGTCCAGATGAACCGGGACCAATGGCCCACGTGGCCCGGCCGGTCCCCTGGGCTCACGAACCGGGACCAATGCCCACATTGGTCCCGGTTCTGAACTGAACCGGGACTAATGGGCTGACCTGGACTGGACCAAAGCCCTGTTTTCTACTAGTGTAATTACCTTTGTTGGTGGGATATTGACTAAATAATATCGCAAGGCCTCTTGCAATCCCTCGCTCACTGGGAGACAATATTCCGGAGTTATATTGCACGCTTCTTCGTGAATAAATTTGTGCAGAACATTCTTTATCCCCCACATTAGCTCACCAACAGTATATCCATCACATATACATGTGACCTTCTGAGATGCAATTTAATCATTAGCAATACATATTGTATTAGTTTTTGTAATGATAATCACATAACCATAAAATAAAGAGCACATACACTGACAAGATTTTTCTCAATAGAAGCTTTAAGCTCCTTATCCTGAACAATTAATTCCTCTCCTGTCTTGCAGAATTTATTAATAAGCGACATCAGGTCCTTTCCAGGACCCTCATTACAATTCCGAGCAATAGATTTGTCATCAACTTTTCTGAAACCGAGCGCGATGAGAGCCTGCCATGGTTTACGATAACATAAGAAAGGGAAAGCAAGCATGAAACATTTAAAGAGAGTATGCAAGCCTAGAGCAACCATAAAAAGAGTGCACTAGACTAGAGGAAATGAAAGCGATTGGAGCCATGTGGGGTATCAAACAACTACTTATATAAATCAGCGACAACTAATATGGAACCGAGATAGTAACAAATGTTAGTAATATGTGCCAATTTATTACGCTATTTTGATGCACAAGCGTCCAGTCCTATTGAAACTGTGTCCAACCGCGTCCAAGACAAGGAACATGCCAAAACCAGAGGGGGTCTCGAGCAGAACCTTCCTTCCCTTCAAATGATCCGTATTCTCATATTCAAACATTTTTCCTGCCTGAGCAAATCAAGACTCAAGATTAATGGAAGAGGGGCTGTCTAGCAATCATTCAGATGTATTCTGCTCTCAACTTTTCCCAAACTAATAGACAGACAGATCAGATTAAATCAAACGCAGAAACAACTCCCAACACAACCCTCCAGCCAAAACAATGATCCCTGATTCACTTGACGCAACCAATCTGAACCAGATCAAAACAATGGCCCTATTTGGAAGTTTGAATCGATCAGTCTGTATAGATCTGAAGGTTTTGTGTTATCGACCTGTCGTTTAGCAGATACCAAAACAGAATCGAAACCAACAAAGAATAAATCCGGCTTCTTTCTTTGGGGTGCATCCTTAACGATCTGGGAGACATAATTTGGGTGGCAGGGGGCGCTACGTCTCAAAACCCAAAATGAGAACAGATCCAATCATTATTTGAAGGGATGCATGGGGCGGATAGATTGGACTGACCTTTGTTCACCAGTCACTGAGTCAAGCCGGCGGCGGAATACCGTTGGTGAGGCTGCAAAACCCTTGGCGTGGGGCACGATGGCAGGGAAGCAAACGTGCCCTTAAGGCTAGCCATAGTGGGGGTAACTTAGGTACTAGTAACTTAACACACCCCAAGACAATTTTACTTATGTGGCAAGTATTTAATAAGAAGAGAGGTGTTTGGAGTAACATAATATGTTACTGTAACATAGCATTTTCCGAGGTAAAATGAGTCTATAAGGCAATAAATGAAACAATCTATGACACTACTACTAAGATACTTTGCACTCTGGAGATAGTAACTTAGACTAATGTCATATGCATGACACTAGTATAAGTTACTCCCCACTATGACCAGCCTAAGAACGAAGGGAGCACAAGCGCCAATGCACGCGTGACAAACTTATGCATGACACGGGTAATTATGTGCAACTTAATTATTTTTCATTTTAATTTGCTTACTAGGAAGAATCACACGGTGATGTGTTAATTTCTAGCCTTGGCTAGAACATCGATCGGAAGTTTCAACCTTATCGTGCATGTTCCACTGTGCCCTTAACAAACTTTTTTTTGCAGGGAACCATTGACAAACATAAAACAATCAGATAAATATAAGTGATCACGAGCTAAAACAACTCTCGTAGCCAGGGGCGTACCCAAGTTGAGCTACCTGGGTGCACATGACACCAGGTGCAAGATATTTTTTTTGTAAGTTTCATGCAAAATATAGTGTGTGGCACCCCATTTTTAGATGAAAAATATGAGTGATCATATGTTAAGACAGCTGGTCATTTTCTCTCTAGGTCCACCCCTGCTCGTAGCCGTTTTTTTTTTGAATTTTCACCGAAGGGGAGAAGTAATTCTCCCCACCTGAATTGTATTCATTTTGCCTATAAGCTTTGCAGCCCAATACAAGATAGGGTAGTACAGGGGGGCACAAGTAGAAGAGATAATGTACAAACATACACAGATAACACATGATGAGGGGTCGAACTGCAACGGTCAGCCTAGACCAAAACCATGACACTGCACCGTCGACGCAATCAGGGGCGGACCCAGAACAAAAATGTCCCGGTGTCCATGTGTACATCATATATATGATAGCACACTTGGCAACTCAAAATGTATGACAGTAAGATTCCCTGCCAAAATGAAATGTTTCACTTCCATTGAAATACTAATTGATTATGTGAAGTTCAACACTAAAGCATGCAAACTCCAAACAATGAAAATAAATATAATCGGACGACGACATACGACATAGATCATGATTGCCTGTAAAAAAATAACTTAGTACATATTAAATGAACTTGCGCAAAAATTAATAAATTAAGTTACGAGCATTACTTTTTAAAATAACCCTCTATATCCTTTCCATCAATTTTCCTGTAATTTGCCGATTTTTATGTTCGAAAAAATGCACAACGAGTTACATCATCTGTGTTTGAATATGCAAGAATAAAAGCAGTAAATAAGCATATTGATTAAATTGTACAATTAGGGAGTTAAACTTACTGGACATTGTGCCTTCCTGCTGCCGTGCACGTGGTTGAGAAATAATCCAGTTGGATGTGAATCACTAATCGAAATTGGCAAATCGCAGCAATTTGTTCCCAATTGTATTACCTTTAAATTTTAGGACCCTAACCATACAATTAGGATAACATAAATTATACTCCTATAAAATTGAGATGCCTGCTGATAGTTGAGGGAGTCAGAGAGATCACAATTAATACCAAGTGCAGGGCGTCGTACCTTTGTTTATTTCAAAAATCAAAAATCAAAATTCCAGAAAGCTACGAGCGGGAGAGGCCGAGATGATAGAGTCTGGCGGTTGGGTGGTGTGGCAACTGGGCGGATTGGCGACCGGCCGTCTGGCCGAGCGGCGGAGGGGGTTTAGGGTTAGGGCGACGCCATGACCAGATGAGACAGACCAGAAAGGCCAAAAGCCGAACGGGCGAGCAGTGGTACAGAGATACGAGTAAACTGAGACCGATTAATCGATCGGCAGCTAATTAGCTAGCCAGGCCTAGGTCTGGGGTATGCGCACGTTAGCTAATGGGGCATTGACCGCTGGTGCCTACGTGTACGTGGGTTGCACTGCCTCACTGCTTAATCGTTGGGCTGGCCAGTGTCCAGCTCAAAAACTTACCGGTGTCCAGCCCATAAATATGGACCTCATATAATGTCAGTATGAGATTTACCCGGTATCCTGTGACACCGGGAGGGCTAACGTAGGTCCGCCCTTGGACGCAATCAAAAGGCGTCAGGCAACCAAGACTGCATAATGCCGTAGCACCATCTATGGTGTTGAAACCGTGGCAGATAAGATTCATCACTCCTGTACTACAATTATCTAATAAAAATGGAAAATATTTCATTCAGCCCACTGATTATAGTGCTGGCGTCCACCGCGCGATACGGCGTCCAGCCAGCTGAGTGTAAGGGTATCTTCAACGCTCCGCAAAATGCACGATGGATTCAGGCAAAATTTTCATTAGCCTCGCCCTTGCAACTATTAGTAGTGCAAAACCTTCGATAAATGTGCAGGTAGACTCATGTAATAGTATTCTGATCTCTCACTCATGTCTACGTGCTAACTCACGCTTCTATAGGTTAGGTGCCAGTACATCATCGACCTCCAACAAATCACCGTCCACAACAATACAACTGTTACAGTAACATGAAAATCACTCCGTGCTGCAAATTCTATGCTGCAAATCCTATCAAACGAAAACATGAACTATCAAAAGTTATGCGTATGTAATTTGCAAGCCCGTGAGTGAATAGGATACAGAAATTACATGATTTTGTTCTTCATTCGCATCGAAAGCTGGGGCCATTTAACATGCATCTGAGTTCACAAGTGTGGTCATCATACCAAGCAGTAACTTATCAAGATATATACTGCTGTGCTAACTTTCTCTGTCCGTAGATACCCAAAAGCCTTTCCAGGCACTCCAGAATGTCTTGTTTGTCACAATCAACAATATCTTTTCCTGAATCTTCGGGCACATCTATTTGCTTTGATCCCAAACCACCTGCAAACTGTACAAAACATAGCACGGAATTACTTCTCAATTGCTTCACCACATCAGTTCATCGAAAATGCATCATTGACTGTTTACAAACTTCGTTAGATTCTCAACCTTAGCGAGTTCAATTTCAGTCTCAGACCCGGGAATTACAACCTTTGCAATCCTCCATGCACACATCAAGTCATCACCTTCCATGCCACCAATCCAAGAAATATACGGATCACATATGTCGCGTAAAACCTTGGAAGTAGCCTTAGAGAGAATGTCAAGAATATTCACGTAACCAAATTCATATACGAAATCCGAATTAATCTGCAATTGACAAAAAGGAAAAAAAAATCAAATCAGCCGACTCATGTAAAACTACAGTCTACAACAATCAATACACAATAACACAAATAAACCATAGAGAAGCTGAAGTTCTTGAATTGATTGTTTAATACCGTAAAATATGAACTACTGACCAAGATGCTTTGCATCCAAATTCTGACCCCGATACTATTTACTGGGGTTTTAGTAAGAATGGCAAACACTCTGCCAAATTCATGTATAATCTCTCACCGTTAGGTTGGAGAAATCTCTTGCTGGGTGTCATTTCAAATGGATTTGGCTGGGCTACGTACCCTTGTTTTTTGAGGTAGCTACCCGCTTATTCCAAGCGGTCGTTGTTGCCAATTTTATTCCTGGTGCGATTCCTTCTTGCCTAACGATGAGAGATTATACATTGTTGGCTTTGCTGCAGTCACCTAGGCCATATGGAACAATTGTGTTACGTTTGAACATAAGCTAATTAAGGGCCTGATTGGATTGTCGTTTTCCTTCCAGATACACCCGTATAAAACTTACAGACCTCCGCTCGCCGTTTTGATTTCCGACCGGATATAGTTGTTGGCCGGTAAGTTACACTTGTAAGAATAATACACCCGTATTTAATTACACCGATGCCAAGCGCGGCCTAAGAGCCCCTTTGAGATTGTGTTCTCTGTTTGCATCTCACTTATCTACTGGGCAGGTCTCCAAAGGATGGCAACACTACTGAGAAATAGTTTATAGGTAGACGCGTATTAATAGCGCGCTGTATTGACCCACGCTACTGCTAATTAGTAGTAGCACGCTACATTAACCCCATGCTACTAGTAAATATTACTAATAGCGCCTGGCGAAAAAAACATGCTATTAGTAAATATCTCTCGCTGATAGGGCATAGTAGTAGCGCAGGTTGTAAAATATAGAGGGTGCTTGGATTCAAGGGACTATTTTTAATCTGACTAAAAATAGTCTTTTTTAGAGGCTAAAGTTACAAGCACCCCTGACTAAAGAAAGGCTAGGACTAGTTTTGAGACTAAAATTTTTTAGTCATAGGAAACCTATTAAAATATGTATTAGCCCTCTCTCTCCTCATTTAATTCCTCTACTTTAACACATGCGAGTTCTGTATTGGATGGTTTGAAGGATAATAAATGCTCAATAATTTGATTTTAGTCTCTTTAGTATTTGAATCCAATTTAGTATTTGAATCCAAACATGAATAAAGCTGGCAAGTTTTAGTCCTATTATTTTTAGTCATAGGACGTATCCAAGCACCCTCATATGCTACTACCCCTACTAAATGAATATCTAAAGCGCAGGTGAGACACCCACGCTACTACGTACCGAGTGTGTCCACCGCCACACCATCCACTCGAGATCCACTCCCACCCCACTAAACACTCTCTCGCGAATCCCTAAAAAAACTCTCTCTCAGGAATCTCACCCCCACCCCTCGGTCGAGCTCCTCTCCCCATGATCTCCTTGTCGCCGCCATCACCCACGCCGCCCGGTTCCAGCCGTGCGCAACGTGCCCCCAAGCTCCCAAGCTCCGCTCCGCCCCTCCCTCCCCTCCGTCCAGATCTGTGCCTCAAGGCCAGCACCCTTGCCCGCAGCTAGGGTTTCGGGTGCCCCCGTGTTCTTGTTGCAGAGTACCCAGGTCAGCCCGCCAGCCAATGAGCAGCACCCCGCCCCTTCGCGCAGTACAGGATTGGCCGCGGACGGAGGCGAGTGCAGGCGCGGCAGCGGGAGAAGCTGTGGCGGCGGTGGATCTGGCGACCGCCGGGTCGGCTCGTCGTTCGTGGCCGGCCGGAGTCGCGGCGAGGCGCTGTCGTTCATGGATCCCAGTGGCTGGCTGACGAGCAATTGCTCTTGGACGCTGCTGCGGGTGCTCATTTTTTGAATTTTTTGAATTTGTGATTGCTCTTGGCTTTGTCAAGTGCGTTTTCTGAATTTTCAGTTCTGCGCCTAGCTATGCCAAGTGCATTTTCTGAATTTTCGCAAGTGCAACAGCCAAGTTCAGTTTTAGTTGAGTGTAGTACTAGTGCAGGATTTGAAAGATCAGTTATAGTTCAGTGTAGTACTAGTGTATAACTAACAAATTAAATGTTAGCAGATAGATGCAAAGTTAGTTCAGTAATGTCAAGTTCAGTTTTCGTTCATTGTAGTGCTTCTCAAGTTGAGTGGTCTTGTCATTCTTGCGGCGGAGGTGCCGCGAATTCGCCGTCGTGAGAGAGCGGCGGAGGACTGACGCGAGGAGCCCAGTCTCGGGATTGACCGACGCGCGGACATCGCCTCCCCCCTCTCCCTCGCCTGCTGCTGCTCGCACCGGGCTGCACGTACCTCAGACTCGTGCGCACCGGCCCCGACGCAGGCATGAGGACCCAGCGGTGGCCGGGAACCACTTCTGGACCTGAGGGTGGTGGAGGTGGGTGGCGTACCTCGCGGAGCGGAGCAGTGAGCGGGGGACGTCACCGCGTTGAGTCGACGGGCGAGGGCGCTGAGGAAGAAGATCCGCCACTGCCAGGGCTACCTTGCTCGAGTAGCGACCTCCTCAAATGCGATGCAGAGAGCCACCTCTTCGATATTGATGTTGGAGCCGTCGGATTCTGAACCGGAGCTACCATTGTTTCCGTCGTCGTTGACGGCGAAGGACACGACATGACCCTACTCCTCTTGCCACCATCATCGTTGTCACACGAGTAGCAATGCCAACAGATGCGATACAACCGTCCCGACATCCCCACCCACACCATCGGCCAGTGATGACCGTAATATCGTGTGCGTCCGATTCCCAAAAGGCACGAAAGGAATTGATGACCTTTAGGGCAATGCCACAAAACGGGGAAGGACATGTTAGGCTTTCGCCCGATCCGAAAATGAATTGGCGAGCAGGAGCTCCACAACGACGCCAAATGAAAAGAAGTTTTTTTTAGAAAACTTGCCAAGCTTTATTCATTCGAAACAATGTTCATAGGTACACTAGCTGGGTCATGAGGATTGCCCAACCACACATGTCTACCTATACCTAGGTTACAAGAGAACTTGGCAAGATTATAAGCCTCAAAATTAAAGTTTCTACGCTCATGAATGAAATTACAGAACTGGAAACTATCTTTCCTATTCAATATTTCACGTATAATTGCAGCATGAGGACCTCCTGTCCCATGGTTGATATCATTCACCACTGTCTGGCAGTCCGAAGCGACCACAAAATTCTGAAGGCCAAGATCTTCCGCCAAAGCAAGGGACTCCCTACACGCGAAGGTTTCCAGAACCACCGGGTCATTTACCCCTTGAAAAGCAACTGCTGAAGATCCCAAATAAACACCATTATGGTCACGACATATTGCAGCCACTGCTCCCCCATGTCTGTTCCGAGCGAGCGTTCCATCTGTGTTAATTTTTGCCAAATTTTGAGGCGGGGCAAGCCACCTTTCCGCCACTTCCAATGGAGCTGGGATGGACACATGATGTACTGTTGCTTTCGGCAGCTGTTGGAGCTCGCTGATGAAAGAATTCACAAAGGCAATGGTCTGGAAAGGGCTCTGAAATTCCGCCTCGTATATAGCTTTCCTTCGGGCGTACCAAACTGACCAAAGTGTCACTACCATCTTCGTGAACATGTCATGGCTCAGCATGTCATACAAGCCGAACATCCAATTTTTGGCATTAGGTTCGCTATGAGCCGTAATCTTTGAGACTAGTTCCTCATCGGAGAGAGCCCAAATACATCTCGCCATGGTGCAAGAAATGAGAGCATGCTGCCACGAGTCTTCGCACCCACATAGAGGACAAACACTTGCATCTGACATGTTCCTTTTGTGCAAAACATCAATGGTCGGGAGTGAATGCTGGGCCAGTCTCCACATGAAAACTCTGAACTTTGATGGGACCGTCAGCTTCCAAAGACATGTCCATGATTTACCTTCCCTCTCATTCATAGACGAGCCACCTCTCCCCTCCAGCCAACTCTCCCTCTGGAGCTTGGTCTGGAGTAAGAATCTGTACGCCGAGCTCACTATAAAACGACCTTTCTTGTCCGGTGCCCAGGCCCAGAAATCATCTGTGTTACGCGTGCATACAAGAATTTTCAGAATTGCTTGTGCATCAATGGGCAAGAAGACTGAGCGGACTAACTCTGTGTTCCATGAAGCTATGGACGGCTGCATCAGCTCCGAAACCTTTCTTGGGGGGTTCTGAATGAGAGATGTAATCGGCCTTGGTGATGTTTCTTTTGGGATCCAATTGTCTTCCCATATATCAATGCTTTGTCCATTACCAATCCTGCGTATAATACCTTGCTTCATCATGTCTCGGCCCTTGAGGATAGCCCTCCAAATTTGCGATGGCCGAGACCCAAGTTCAGCGTCTAAAATTGTGTTATGAGGGAAATATGCTGCTTTGAGAATCCTTGCACTCAATGTAGAAGGTTGCTGTAATATTCTCCATGCCTGCCTTGCCAACAGTGCAAGGTTGAACAGTTCCAGGTCCCTAAAACTGAGACCTCCCAGATATTTTGGTTGTGTCATCACTTCCCACGAGACCCAAGCTGGTTTGCGTTCGCCCTGTTTACACCCCCATCAGAACTTCCTTATGATTGATTTGATGTGATCACACAAACCTCTAGGTAGTTTGAAACAGGACATCGAATAAACTGGGATTGCTTGTGCCACAGATTTTATCAACACTTCCTTTCCGCTAGCTGATAGACACTTGCTCATCCATCCCTTAACTTTGTCCCAGACACGGTCACTCAAATATTTGAAAGTGCCCTTCTTCGAATGCCCAACATCCATAGGCATCCCTAAATACCTGTCACTCAAAGATTCATTAGGCACACTCAAATAACCCTTTATTGCATCTTTCACTATATTTGGGGTCCCCTTACTAAAGAAGATTGATGACTTCTCCCTGTTAATCCTCTGCCCCGAAGCCTTACAATAGGCATCCAAAAGGTGTGATACCTCCTCCGCTCCATTGATACTTGCCCTGAAAAACAGCAGGTTGTCATCCGCGAATAAAAGGTGGTTGACCGTTGATGCTGCCGGTGTCACCTTAATGCCGCAAAGTTGGGATGACTGATTCTGAGATTTTAAAAGTCACGAAAGGCCCTCTGCTGCCAACAAGAAAATATATGGAGAGATGGGGTCTCCCTGACGAATACCTCGCGTAGGTTTGAACTCGTCCAATTTACATCCATTAAACATCACTGAAAAGGAAACTGAACTCACCATGTTCATTACAACAGATATCCATGGTGCTGCAAACCCAAGCTTTTCCATGATTGATTTCAAATAACTCCACTCCACCCTATCATATGCCTTCATCATGTCAAGCTTTAGTGCACAAAAACTATTGCTCTTGGACCCGTTTCTTTTCATAAAGTGCAGACACTCATAAGCTGAAATTATGTTGTCCGTTATAAGCCTTCGAGGCACAAACGCGGATTGCTCTTCAAATATGATATGTGGCAATATCATCTTCAGACGGTTTGCGAGCACTTTACAAGCAATCTTATAAAGCACATTACATAAACTTATAGGGCGAAACTGTGATAAAAGTGTGGGGTTTGATACTTTTGGTATAAGCACTAGCAAAGTATCATTCAAGCAGTCCAGACTTACTTCCCCACGTACAATGCTTAACACCGCTTGTGTAACAGCTGCACCACACACATCCCAATGTCTTTGGAAGAAGTGTGTCGGATACCCGTCCGGACCAGGGGCCTTGGTAGGAAACATTTGGAATAGCGCTACTTTCACTTCCTTCTCATCATAAGGGGCCAGTAACAACTCGTTCATCGCTGCGGTGACCTTAACAGGAACGTGCTGCAACACTTCTTCCACTCCTTGAACTCCCTCAGAAGAGTAGAGGGTTTTATAATAGTCACAAGCAAGTTGCTGCATCTCAGTTAAATCCTCCGTGATCTGCCCATCTGGCTGTTGAAGAGCCTTAATCAAGTCCTTCCTCCTACGCATAGAAGCTCGCAAGTGGAAGAAATGTGTATTGCGGTCCCCCTCTGATAGCCATTGAACCCGGGATCGCTGAAGCCACATTAGTTCTTCCCGCAGATATAACTCAAGCAGACGATCATTTATTTTTGTTTCCATGTGACTAGGACCTGTTCGCGCTGCATCACTTCGCAGCCGCTCCAACTCTTTCTTCAGCTTTCTGATCTCTCATCGAACACTTCCAAAAGTCGCTTTGCTCCACTCTCCCAAGTTACTAGCGAGTGCCTCAAGCTTAGCTCGAACTTCGTTCACTGATACTGTTGTGCCATTAGTGTCCCAGGAGGATCGAACTCTCTCATTTAGGCCAGCATGAGTCTCCCACATGATTTCATACCGGAAAGGTTTAGCCACCATGTCATTCACAGATTCTTCCAGCTTCACCAGAATAGGCGTGTGGTCTGAAGTTGCTGCAGCCATATGGTGTACCGACGCCAACGGAAAAAGTGAGCACCATTCCGCCGTGCCCAGAGCCCTGTCAAGACGTACCCTAGTATAGGATCCGCCCACGACCTTTTCATAAGTCCACCGTTGGCCATTGAAGCCCAGGTCCACCAGTGTGCATACGTCAACAGCATCCTAGAAGCCTTGAATCTGAGAGTGGCTCCTGTTCCTAATGCCATCATGCCCGTCATGCCTTAGTACTTCATTGAAATCACTTAAACATAACCAAGGTAGGTCTTGTGTTGTTGCAAGACCTTTCATTGTGTCCCATGTTTGATGGCGTATATGAGTCCGCGCCTCACCATAAAAACAAGACATTCTCCATGGGGCACCCCCAAGATCAAATTTTTTGAGATCTATGTGGTACCTTGAGTAACCCAAATTTTCAACTTTTATTTCATTATTCCAAAATACAGCCAAACCACCACTCCTACCGGTGGGATCAACACCAAAAGAACAAGCATAACCTATAGTACTTGCTAACTTCTCCGCTCGAACTCTGCTAATCTGAGTTTCTACAATGCAAAGCACTTTAGGGGAAAAATTTCTCATGAATTCACGTAGCTCTTGAATTGTCGGGGCGTTGCCAATCCCTCGACAATTCCAACAGAAAATATTCATTGGAACCGGCGGTCCTCCGCCGAGGAGGCCGCCAAACGCCCATCATTACCTTTTCCACCTTCACCGATTGGTACCTTCTTCACATTGTTGTTGATATTCTTCTCTGAAAGTCCCTTCTCTGTCATCAGTGACATTTTGGACCTCTTAGGATCCTGCTTAGGAGGCGGGCTAGGAGGAACAACGCCCCCTTTGGCCTTCTCAACAATCACCAGCTGCATCCCCGTCCCTGACTAGTTAACAACCTGCTCAGAGCCGCACTTTCGGCTAGGGTCGGCCACCTCCATGTCAATGTCCTCTGCACCTTGGCCATCAGCACCTACGGACTGTGGGTTCTCTTCAGTGTTTCTGGGCTGATTTTTTGCCTTTTGCATGTCATTACGCATGCGTGTCCCCCAAGCTGTAGTCGCTGGGGCGCGCAAATTCCTGAAGACAAGAGTAGAAGGAGGATTCACCCCATCCCCATGTTCTTTAAATTCATGGCCCATCATGCCACAAACTTGGCACCAGTCCAGCAAACGCTCATATTTCACAGCGAAGATCTCCCTCTCTCCGCCACGAATCAAAGATGTGGTTTTTTTCAGAGGATTACGAACATCAAGACGTACTCGAACCCGGTAGAAGTTGCCTTCGAAATCGAATGAGGATGGTTCAACATCAACATACTAACCAATCTTCGATGCTAGAGCCTTTATCTTTCCGTGGTATGCCATTGGAAGATCAAGTATTCTTGCCCAGATTTCAAAAGTGAAGAGCTCAATGGATGATGGTTTTGTGTATCCATCATACAGAGCAATAACCACCGGGTTTCCCCTAAAGTGCCACGGCCCTCCTTGGGTCACCTTCTCCCAATCGCCCAAGCAATTAAACTGCATCTGAAACAAGTTTTCCTCAAGTGTTTTGATCTTGACCGGCCTCGCCAGGTCCCAAGCTGATCTCATATTGCGAAAGAACCAGTATGTGCTAAAACTCTTGTCCATATGAACACGAGCTAGGATCATCCACCGCAGGTCCTCCTCCGCTAGAGCATCACCCTTGTCAAAGACCACATCATCAAGGTCATCATCCTTCAGAGCAAGCTCTTTCATAAGTGCCTCCAGTCTGTCCTTCCCCTTTGAGCCTGGTGCAGATGGATCGCCCCGTCGTGCCATGATCGACGCCGAAGGGAAACAGACAACAGATCGATCTCAATGATCTCACAGCCCCGGGAGATATCAAAAAACCCTAACCCCTACCCCAATCCGATCCGCCCCAAGGCCGGGTAGCAGTCCAAGACTACCCCGGAGTCGCCAAATGAAAAGAAGTGACGTCTGGGAGCGTCGTGTCATCAATGCCATTAGCCCAAAGTAAAGTTGGCGGATGTGCCTTGAAGTCCGGACCACGTGCATGTAATTTTGGTTCGGTACGACATGTGATTAAAAGGGTTGGGCCGACCTTCGGCTCACCATGAACAAGGCCGACCCCAAAAGGCGGGCCTTAAGGTCAGGCACAACACGACCCTTTTAATTGCGGGTCGGCATGACATGGCCCGATGTCGTATGCGACCCATTTGGCTTGTAAGTATTAACTAGGATTTCCCCCCTATTTTTTTAAAGATTTTCCTATATTTTTTATTTTTTTCTAGATTTTCATGCATTTATTTATCAGTTTTTTCTAGGTTTGGACCGGAGCAGCCCATCCTACGCTCCACACAACCGGTCCACATGCCCCCAAATCCCCCAGGTAGGCCCATCCAGAACGAGACCTCCTATATTGGCATGTGACGCGCTGGCCCATGAGCGGGGCTGGACGCCCCCATTTTTTATTCTTTATTCTTTTTGTTTTTCTGTTTGCTTTTATTTAATTTTCTTCTTCAAAATACTTCGTAATTTAGAAAAGTTCGAAATTTCAACAAAAGTGAATTTTGTAATAAAATGTTCATGATTTTTTGAAATTTAATGAACATTTTCTTCTTTTGGTGAAATTTTTTGCATGATCTTTTTCATAATGATGAACATTTTTTTAATATTTGGTGAACAAAATTTGAATATGATGAACTATTTTTAAAAACTTGATGAAAAAAACTTGTATTCAAGAATATTTTTTTGAATAATGGATGAACACATTCGATGGACAAATTTTGTATTTGATGCACATTTTTTTGAAATCGATGAACAAATTTGGAATTTGATGAATTTCTTTGAATTCGATGAACAAATTTTGAATTTGGATGAACATTTTTTCAATCCGATGAACAAAAAAAATGAATTTTATGAACATTTTTACACATTGATGAACATTTTTGAATTTGATACAAAAAAAACTTCGTGAATTTGGATTTTTTTTGCAAAAAAGTGAAAAGTAAAATAAAGAAAAAATTCCACCCCTTGTGGCCAAGAGGCACCGCTGCACCTCCACCCATGCCAGTAGTAGCAACCCGACGGCCTAGCCGCCTCCTTGCACGCCGGACACGGCGAGGGACGGGCAGATCGAGCAGGCCGCAAAACGCGGAACGAGATCCGGCCTCCCCGCACGTCACACAACGCCGGCACCGCGCCGCCCATGCCCTCGCCCGCCAGCAGGGAGTAAGGCCGCGACCCTCCAGCGACGCCGCACGACGGCAACGGCGACCTCCACGCAGCGCCCCGTCACGCGCCCCCGCGAGCCTCCCTCCCGGCACCTTCCGCGGCGCCGGCCAGCGGCAGCGGTGGTTGGTGGGGATGTGGTACTCGGCGGCCGCGGATCCGGATGCGCCTCCCCCGGATCGCCCGACGCAGACACGGGGCTGGGGGGAGAGTTGACTCGAGACAAAGTGTGCGTGCAATTTGCAAATGGAAAAATGTGGAGTTCACAGCTCCGCAAAAACTGGATTGCAGGTACCAATGTCATCTCAATCTCTATGCCAACAGTAGGGAGCAATATAATAGGTTTCAATTTCATTACGATTCAGATGGATGCACTGATCAACTACTTCAATCAATCAGACAATGTCTGCAGATACAGGGGAACAAGAATGCCGCACTACTCCTGCCGAGCAGCAATATTATGCCCATCAATGTAAACGACACCAACCTTGGCAATCTTGGGCCGATCAAGTTCGTCGTCGAGGCACCTCTGGATCAGCTCCGGACTGCACTTGGATATGGAGAGCCTCTTCAGCGACGCCGGCAAGCCGTTCGCTGGCAGTGTCTGAATGGCCGGGCAGTTGTCCACACACAGCTCTTCCAGAGCAGGCAGAGTGTACAGGTTCTCCGGCAGCTCACTCAGTTCACCGCAGCCTCCGATGCTCAGGCTGTGCAGCTTCTCCAGCCACTCAAACTCCCAGGAACCGTCGAAGAAGGCGCCGCGGCTCCCGTCGATCTCGAGTGTCTCGAGAGAATGGAGCTTGTCAAACATGTTCAGGCTCACAAACGACGTGTTCTCCAGCTGAAGGCTGTACACGTTGAACATGGAGCTCAGCCAGTCCAGAGGCTCAACGACCTTGCTGCCATGATCGGAGCTCATGTGCGAGCAGCCGCTGATTTTCAGCACCCACACCGAGAAGAGGAAAGGGTGCTCGTACACCCACCCGCCCCGCGCGACGAAGCACTCGCTGATCTCCAGCGTCCGCAGCGAAGCGTGGAACTTGTCGACGAGCAGCTTCGGGCAGTCGTACAGCGAGAGGTCCCTCAGCGCGGTGAGGTCCTTGAAGCCGTCGGGCAGATCGCAGGCGACGTCATCGCAGCTCTTGATCGACAGAGCCTCGAGAGACCGCAGGAGGTGCTGCTGCTGAAGAAGGCCGGATCCCAGGGACCTCAGCTTGTGGCACCGGTGTATGTGTAACGTGGTGAGCCGTGACGTCCATCTACCACCTTCCTCTGATGTTGATGACATTGCGTCTTCAGATGATGACTGCTTGTCGTGAATCATCGGCAGCAGCTCGAGACCAACGTTTTCAATGATCATGGTGGTGAGGGAAAGGGGGACGTCTGGGAAGGTCGTCAGGCTGGGACAGTTTCTTAACTCCAGCTTGCAGAGGCAGGGGAATGACATGTGTCTTGTCGAGTTGCTGGTCGACCATCCGGTGAAATGCGGAGCGTCTTCGATGATGAGCCTTTTGAGCTTCGGGAACAGTTCTTGGTCTGATAGTTGAGAAATGGCCACCTTGGTTACAGAGTTCATCCTCTTCATCTCAAGAACCTCGAGACAAGGCATGTCATGCAGACAAGGCAGGCTCTCCCAGTTCAGGCAGTCTGTCAGGCACATGGATGTCACATTCGGCAGCGAGCAAGAGGTCTTCAGCATCCATGGTGGAGACCTTATTCCTGCATAGCCCGAAACCGTCAGAACCTCTATGTTCTCATGTGGCTGCAGGCACTCAAGCACCTCTTCACCAACTGAAACCTCGTTGCTCCCGGCCATAGAGCTGCTGCTAGCCCAAGACAGGTGTAGTTTGCTCAGGTGCTGCAATTTGTTCAGGTGCTTTGTTCCCTTCAGGATACCCTTCTTGAATCCACTAGCATCGCTCCGGCGGAGATTCGCAACATGAAGCGCGCCTTTGAGCTGCACCATTTGGCGTAGGGCATTGGCATGTGTGCCACTCTTGATGCAGATTGCCTCCAGTTCTTGCAGATTTGAGAGTAGTTGTATGTCGGGTATGGCCGAAAGGAAAGCCTCACATGCACGCAGGTGCCTCAGATGAATCAAGTTTGTCATGCCATTGGGAGGACGGAGATAAGGAGAGTTGCACTTGACATCAATGACCTGCAGCAGGTGGAGTTGGCACACTGTCTCTGGAAGCTCAGTGAGTCTGTTCCTGGACAGGTTGAGATACCGGAGGTGTCGGAGCAGGCCGATCTCAGCAGGCAGAAGTGAAATGTTTGCAGACGATAAGCCGAGGACCCTCACGCTCTTTGCGATCGAGAAAACCTCAGCTAGAACTTCCAAGAAATCATCTGAATCGCCAAAATCTTCGAAGAACAGGATCGTGCGAACCCGCTGGAGGAAATGGTGATCGGAGGGATGTGAGAGCTGCAATGCCAGATCCATCTTCAGCTTCAGCAGGTTGTTAGTTGTGATTGTCAGGTGGCGAATTTCCTGTGGCACTTCACCTGAGCTATCAGTGACCATGTGAAACTGACTCGCCGAGACCGCTCCTGCTAGCTTCTGCATCGTGTTGTGCATGACATATCTGTTTCTTCCCAGAGGCTGGAAGAAGCATCGTTCGACAAGCTCGTCGAAGAACTCGCCGGCGACGTCCTCCAATGTCGCCGCGGGATCATCGGAATATATGAACCCATGTGCTACCCACATCTGCTCCAGTTCTTCCTTTCGGAAGACATAGTCACCTGGAAACACCGCACAGTACGCGAAGCACTGCTTGAGGCGGGGATCAAGGTGCTGGTAGCTCAGCCAGAGCGCCGGCGAGATCCCGCCGATTTCCCCCTGCTGCCACAAGTTGTCATCCAGGACATCTTTCCAGTGGCCTTCTTCGTCCCGCCGGAAGTAGAGTGAACGCCCGATTGCCCGTGCCGGTAACGGTGAGCAGCCCATGTTCTTGGCTATTTGGCATGCGACTTGCTCCATGGGTGATAGCTCCTCCTCCTCCTCTTCGAGGTCGTCCCATTCATCCACCAGCGGAGTGCAGTCTTCTTGGGCTTCATCTGCAGCCCCAAATGCGAAATGCTTGAACATCCTCCAGTAGTCATCGAATGCCAGAGGCCCGAGGATCAGCGGGGGCATTGTCCCTATAGCTGCGGCGGCATCTTCGGATTGAGTTGTCACCATGATCAAGCTCCTCCGAGCAGCTGGTTGCAGCACCTCCATCAGATCTCTCCACTGGGCATCGCTGACATCTGTGATGCGGTCGAGCACGAGGAGGAACCTCTTGCCGGCCAGTTGGGCCAGCAGAAGCTCCCTGGCGTCTTGGATGTCATGGCCGGCATCTCCGGCGACCACCGGATGGATCATCTGGAGCATGAGCTGCTTACTCAGCAGGAGCTCGCCGGAGACGTGCGCCCACATGCGCACGGGGAACTCGGCCTTGATGATCTCGTGGTGGAAGATGAGCTGGGTGAGCGCCGTCTTGCCGACCCCCTCTGCGCCGACGACGGGGAGCACGCCGACGCCAAGGCGGTAACGCAGGTCGTCGCCGAGCCTCACCGCCTTCACGATCTGGTCCACCTCGGCCTCCCTGCCGAAGATGTCGTACTTATCACGCACGGCGTCCCCTGGCGATTTTACGGAGACGATGGTGGCGTAGTTCTTCCGCGGCACGACGTGCTCGTACGTGGACGTGCACCTGTAGGCGGCCTGAGCCACGGCCTCAAATGCTTCTCTTAGTCCGTCCAGATTGGCATTGACGGCGCTGCTCCTCTTCTTGCTTGAGC
Organism: Triticum monococcum; assembly: GCA_034509565.1. NCBI lineage: Eukaryota > Viridiplantae > Streptophyta > Magnoliopsida > Poales > Poaceae > Triticum > Triticum monococcum. Next base: position 593,124,905 of record CM067841.1, on the reverse strand, counting down.
TTCTCCAAAGGGAGCTGCCACTGCCAGCAGATGAAGCGGTTCTTGGTGGGCTGAAGCACAGCAAGAACCTCATAGGGCTGCGTGGTTTCCTGGTGGCGCCGGCGCCGGCGACCGAGGCCGGCGTGCTGGCGTTCGACCCGGGATCGCCGCCTCCGGCCGCCTCGGCATGAAGGAGCGCGTACTCGAGGTCGTCGAGGGCGTCGTCCGCGGAGCAGGCCGCGTCGAGCAGGTCCTGGATGGGGCGCTGGCTCGAGTCGATGGCGCCGGCGTCGGCCGCGTCGAGCACGCGCCAGACGGGCGCGAGGAGCCCCTCGAGGCGGCGCAGGTGGCCCACGGCGGCCTCGTCGAGCTCGGCCAACAGCGCGATGCCCTTGCGGATCAGGCGGGCGAGCACGGCGGCGACGAACGCCGAGGCCGACCATCCGACCATCGTGGCGAGCTTGTGCGGTGGTGTCGCCATTGCCATTGCGATGTTCCCAGCGTTTGTTCGGGAGCTGGATAACCAATCTGCCAACTCGTATGATGATCAGTTCCATGGAAGAAGCAAATGGAAGCGGCTTGCTGTTGTGGTTGCCACGTCGCTGACTGTGCGCTGTTGATCAAGTCGTGCATCGATTTAAAAGCATTGATTGGTTAAGTCGTGCACGTACGCACCACGCACGCTAATGACTTAGTTTGTTGGCCGGTGCACAGACGACGTGCGTGCACGTACGCACGGTTCTTGAATTAGTGTGCGCTGCAAATTCAACATTATGGCTATGTTTGATAGCAAAGTATTGAGAAAAACAAAGTATCAACAAACTACAGCAGTTTAGTCCGTGGGTGTAAAATACCATGGTTTTGACATAATACAGAGCGCCTATCTGACAATGCCGTGGGCAGCGTTGTAAATTTAGCTGGCTAGCCGGCCGTTTTTTTTCTCGAATATGCATGAGTGTGCATATCATATATTAAAGAAGAAAGGTAAAGAATGCCTTCACCAATTTACAAAGGTCTTGTTACAACACTACTCCTCACTACTCATCCACCGCTCTACTCTAAGGAAGAAGGGGTCCATATTAACTTGCCGGCTATCGACCATAACCTTCCTTCAGGCCTAACCCTACCTAGGAGCTCACCCATCGAGGGCGAAGCCCCATCGAACACAATAGCGTTCCGATGCTTCCACAACTCCCACAAAGTTAGTACAAAGATAGTGTGGAGATCCTTCTTCTGCCAGTTGCTCGGCGCTTGCTTACTATCTAGCCGTTGGTGAATGGAGTCTTGTGCTGTCGGCGTCCAATCCAGCTTGCCCAGGGCCTCACAAACCACCGTTCATGTCGGTCTGGCAAACACACATGTTAGTAGTACATGATTTATAGTTTCATCCTCCTTGCATAAGGGACATGCGTCTTGATGCGGCAATCCTCTTCGTGCAAGACGATCCGATGTCCAACACGTATCCTTGAGTGCAAGCCAGGTAAAGAATTTGCATGTAGATGGGGCCCGAGACTTCCAAGTCAGCTCCTACATGGGTTCCACCGTCCGACCCCAAAACCTAGCCGCATATGCCGACCTCACCGAGAAGTGGCCGTTGGTCTCCGATGCCCAAGAAACCGAATCTTGCACGTCCACCTCTGGCTCCCACGTGCTGACTCTCATCCATAACGCGAGGAATTCCTGCAGTGCCTCACCCCCAAGATTAGGGCCAACATCCGCCGCCCAGGACCCATTTTTGATGGCCGAAGCAACCATCCTCGTCGATCCGATCCACACTGGGATCCTGTCATAGATCTTTGGAGCAATCTCCTGTACCCACATACTGTCTATCCATCGATCCTCCCAGAACAATGTATTGAGGCCACAATGCGCTTTACTCGTCGTCGCCGCCTGGAAAAGTAGCTTCGCTTCCTTAGGGACATTTATTTTGAATTCACTCCAGGGTCTACTTGTGTCCACCCTTTTGAGCCATGTCCACCTAGCTTGCATGGCCACATTGAGCCATCCGAGGTCCGGTATCCCTAGACCACCAGCCCACTTCGGTGTACAAACCGAATCCCAGGCGACCGCACAGTTGCCACTGTTTGCGGCAGCCCTTCTGCACCAAAGAAACCCTCTGCACACCTTGTTCATCGCATCAATAGTCTTCATCGGTAGATTGAGAGCCATCATGGCATGAATGGGCATGGCAAGTCGTCCGCTCTTCGGCATTAGAGCCGCTTTCCACTTGGGTAGGTAGTTTGCCATTTGATCAACTAGGTACTGCAACAGCGCCACAGATTGCTTTCTCAAAGACAATGGCAGCCCAAGGTATTTGATTGGAAAAAAGCCTCTCGAGGATCCCAGTTCTCCACAAGCCATAGTGATTTCCTGATCATTGCATCTTATTGGGAGGGCCGCCGATTTCACCATGTTTATTCGTAGGCCTGACGCCTCCCCAAACATTTCCAAGATGTTCTTGCACACCTTCAGTTCCACCGGTTTAGGCTTGATGAACACCACCACGTCATCTGCAAAGATGGACAAACGTCATGTGGCTAGTCGGCCGTTGCATTGTACTAATGGGCCATGCGCATGGTGCTAGCAAGCATCTAACTAATCCCATCATGATATCTCCTATGCAGCTACCTATCCAGCCTAAGCTATCTCGTAGGCATAAGGGCTTGTTTGGTACTTCTGTCAAGTTAATTGCATAATTGTGACACATCTGAGGCTAGGGGAACTGGTGTCTCTTTTTTTGCAGATTAATACCGAAGTACCGAGTTTGGGGCAGACTGTAGCAGATCGCGCTGATTCTCACTTAAAGTGGTTTTTACAGCAAAACTGACAACGTCCCCCCCCCCCCCCCGCGCGCCCAATTCATCGCTATCCCCCTCTCTCACTCCCTACCTACCTACATATCTCTCTCCACCCTCCGCCACCCAATGATGGCGGCGGCCCATCTACCATGAGATCCATGGGGAAGGTGGCTAGATGGAGGCGCGGTGAACCCTAGCCGCGTCAGGTCACTGACAGTGGTCAGGGACACCCTCCCCGTCTCAGTTCCCCAACTAGCGGAAGTGAGATCTGCCTTCCCTCGATCCAGATCCTATCCTCTTCTTCCTTCTCTCCCCAATTCCCTTCCTTACTTTTCTGTTTGATTCGGGGCAACAAGCACCCTCCCTCCATGGGCGTAGACAACTACCGGGACCTTCGCGGCGACATCGAACGGATCAAGGAGCGGCGGCTCCTGGCAGATCGAGGCACACCTAGTTGTTCTTCCAGCCGCCGATCCGGACGAGCGTGAGACAAGTTAAATGTTGAAGAGGTTGGGCTCCTTGGATGTCAGTGGCCGTGCAATTGCTGATGTCGTCATCCATGTCCACCAAACGGCCGCCGCCACTGCAAGTCAGGCCTTTGTGTAGTGGATGCGTCATTTTGGTGTATTTTATTTGTATTGTGATGATTGTATAATGTACAACCTATTGATATGTCTCTAACGTATCTATATTTCCAATGATGGGGTTCCTCGAAATGCATGAGGTCTTCATGAGCAAGCAAGTTGGATGCACATGTTGGAAATATGCCCTAGAGGCAATAATAAAATGGTTATTATTATATTTCTTTGTTCATGATAATTGTCTATTGTTCATTCTATAATTGTGTTAACCGGAAATCATAATACATGTGTGAATACATAGACCACAACACGTCCCTAGTGAGCCTCTAGTTGACTAGCTCGTTGATCAAAAGATAGTCATGGTTTCCTGACTATGGACATTGGATGCCATTGATAACGGGATCACATCATTAGGAGAATGATATGATTGACAAGACCCAATCCTAAGCATAGCTCAAAGATTGTGTAGTTCGTTTGCTATAGCTTTTCCGAATGTCAAGTATCATTTCCTTAGACCATGAGATTGTGCAACTCCCGGATACCGTAGGAGTGCTTTGGGTGTGCCAAACATCACAACGTAAATGTGTGACTATAAAGGTACACTACAGGTATCTCCGAAAGTGTCTGTTGGGTTGGCACGAATCGAGACTGGGATTTGTCACTCCGTATGACGGAGAGGTATCTCTGGGACCACTCGGTAATGCATCATCATAATGATCTCAATGTGACCAAGTGGTTGATCACGGGATCATGCATTATGGTACGAGTAAAGTGACTTGCCGGTAACGAGATTGAACGAGGTATTGGGATACCGACGGTCGAGTCTCGGGCAAGTAACGTACAGATTGACAAAGGGAATTGTATACAGATTGATTGAATCCTCGACATCATGGTTCATCCGATGAGATCATCGAGGAGCATGTGGGAGACAACATGGGTATCCAGATCCCGCTGTTGGTTATTGACCGAAGAGTCGTCTCGGTCATGTCTGCATGTCTCCCAAACCCATAGGGTCTACACACTTAAGGTTCGGTGGTGCTAGGGTTGTTGAGATATTAGTATATGGTAACCCGAAAGTTGTTCGGAGTCCCGGATGAGATCCCGGACGTCACGAGGAGTTCCGGAATGGTCCGGAGGTGAAGATTTATATATAGGAAGTCAAGTTTCGGCCATCGGGAAAGTTTCGGGGGTAATCGGTATTGTACCGGGACCACCGGAAGGGTCCCGGGGGTCCACCGGGTGGGGCCACCTATCCCGGAGGGCCCCATGGGCTGAAGTGGGAGGGGAACCAGCCCCTAGTGGGCTGGTGCGTCCCCCTTGGGCCTCCCCCTGCGCCTAGGGTTGAAAACCCTAGGGGTGGGGGCGCCCCACTTGGCTTGGGGGGCAAGCCACCCCCTTGGCTGCCGCCCTCCCTTGGAGATTGGATCTCCTAGGGCCGGCGCCCCCCTAGGGACCCTATATATAGTGGGGGGGGGGGAGGGAGAGGGCAGCCGCACCCTAGCCCCTGGCGCCTCCCTCTCCCTCCCGTGACACTTCTCCCTCTCCCTGAGCTTGGCGAAGCCCTGCCGAGATCACCGTTGCTTCCACCACCACGCCGTCGTGCTACTGGATCTTCATCAACCTCTCCTTCCCCCTTGCTAGATCAAGTTGGAGGAGACGTCTTCCCAACCGTACGTGTGTTGAACGCGGAGGTGCCGTCCGTTCGGCGCTAGGTCATCGGTGATTTGGATCACGACGAGTACGACTCCATCAATCCCATTCTCTTGAACGCTTCCGCGCGCGATCTACAAGGGTATGTAGATGCACTCCCCTCTCCCTTGTTGCTAGATGACTCCATAGATTGATCTTGGTGATGCGTAGAAAATTATAAAATTCTGCTACGTTCCCCAACAGCACACCCACTTAGTTTCATATTCAACTTGCATACACATATAGCTCTAGTGCATTTGTTGGATGACAATCCCTACTCCTCGCATTGATATCAGTTGTAATGCCTCTCCATTGCCTAACGATCCACTGAGTTGATGCGAGCCATTCTTTCTTTTTGACTTCCCTTATATATCTCTACCACCACATTCTATTCCACCAGTAGTGTTACCATGGCTCATGCTCATGTATTGAGTGGAGTTTATAATGTTGAAGCGCGTTAAAAAATATGATCCAATTGCTTGGTTTGACATTGGGGTGCTCATGATTTATATTTGTGTGGTGAAGGCGGAGTCATGCCATGCTTACATAATACAATGAGTAGGGATAACATTTGTTAAGCACCGTTTATTTTGAAAAAGTAATGATTATGTTCTTGTAATCATGGATATTATTATTTTGATATCAATTACTTCATAGTTCCTCAATATTTACACCGTGAAAATATTACATGATAAGCATGTTAGTCAGAATTCAACATCGAAATTCTGTTTTTATCATTTACCTACTCGAGGACGAGTAGGAAGTAAGCTTGGGAATGGTGATATGTCTCCAACATATCTATATTTTTTTACTGTTTCATGCTATTATATTATCAACCTTAAATAATTTATATGCAATTTTATATCATTTTGAGACTAACCTATTAACTCAATGCATAGTGTCTACTTTCTGTTTATTTTTGTATTTTCATAAAATCTGTACCAAAAGGAGTCCGAACGCTACGAGATTTTTTGACAATTTTTCTCCGGACACAAGAGAACCTAGAAGCTTCAGGAGGAGGCCAGGCGCGAAGCGAGGAGACGACAAGGCAATAGGGGGCGCCCTGATGCCTTGTGAGCCCTCGTGGCTTTGTTTAACCTAATTCCACTTCTACAAATTCTCGAATATTGGGAAACCCCCAGAGAGCCAGCCGAAACAATTTTTCCGCCGCCGCGAGCTTTGGTTCTTTTGCGATCCCATCTGGAGGCCTTTTCCAGTACTCTGCCAGAGGGGGAATCGATCATGGAGGGCTTCTACATCAACACTGCTACACCTTCGAAGATGTGTGAGTAGTTTACCACAGACCTACGGGTCCATAGTGATTAGCTAGATGGCTTCTTCTCTCTCTCTCCCTCTCTCTCTCCTATCTTCAATACAGTGTTCTCCTTTGAGTTCTATTTGATGAAATCTTCTTTTGTGGTGTGTTTATTGGAATCTGATGAATTGTGCGTTTATTATCAGATTATTCGTTGAAAGTAATTGAGTCTTTTCTGAACTTCATTATGCATGATTATTTTACCTTTGTATTTCTCTCCGATCTATCTGCTTGGTTTGGCCAACTAGATTGATTTATCTTCAGTGGGAGATGTGCTTTGTAGTGGGTTCAATCTTGTGGTGTCCTCACCCAGTCATAGAAGGGTAGTTAGGCACGTATCGTATTGTTGCTACTAAGGGTAAAACAACGGGGGTTAATCATATTGCTTGGTTTTATTCTATCTACAATATGTCATTTTTCTTAAATCATTATTCTATTTGTCAGGAACTTAATACCCTAGATGCATGCTGGATGGCGGTCGATGGGTGGAGTAATAGTAGTAGATGCACGCGGGAGTCGGTATACTTGTCATAGACATAATGCCTATATACATGATCATTGCCATGAATAACATCATACATATCTGCTTTTCTATTAATTGCCCAATAGTAATTTGTCTACCCACCATATGCTATTTTTATGAGAAGCCTCTAGTGAAAAATATGACCTCCGGGTCTACTTTACTCATATTACAAAAGCCAAAAATACCTTGCTGCAATTTTATCATTTTAATTTTAATTTGCAATTTATCTATCTATCACTATCAGATTTAATCCTTGCAAGTAACGAGTTCAAGGGGATTGACAACATTCTTGCCCGTGTTGGGTGCAAGTATTTGCTCTTTTGTGTGTAGGTACTGCTTACTAGGAATTTGCGTGGTTCTCCTATTGGTTCGATAACCTAGGTTCTCACTGAGGGAAATACTATCCGCTACTATATTGCTTCAGCCTTCCTCTTCAGGGAAAATCCCAACGCAGCTCACAAGTAGCAAAAAGAATTTCTAGCATCGTTGCTAAGGATATATCATCAAATACCTTCAGGTTCCTTCACATAAATTATCATTTACTTGTTCTATTTTTTATTTGCTTTTATTTTGCTTTCTCTTTTCATCTCCCTCCACTTCTCTACAAAAATACAAAAATATATTTTATTTTGCTTGTTTGCTTTCTTGCTTGCTTTGCCACTATGTCTCAAGACAATACTAAGCTATGTGACTTCTTGAATACTAATAAAAATGATTTTATTAGTACTCCAATCGCCCTTTCTATCATTAGCGAGAGATAGGAATCATCCTAGGCCAGGATCCATCTGTGCCCTCAATGGTGCCTACGACAAACAATCATGTCATGTTGTAGGTATGACGATCCTCTTACACTTACAGATACATGCGGGAGTTTAAATGCAATTGCTTTCCCATTCATTGCTTAAGACTTAGTCGAGCGTAGTGTTGCCATCAAAATATGAAGATTGGCACTGGGAAAATCATGTGGTTTCCCTTGATAATGTTATTGGTAAAACAACATTATTTTGCAGTAGGATGAAAACAAGTTCAGCTTCCAAGTTCCTTATCAGCCATATCATCAGAAAAAGCTTCTCAATTGATGGCACAAATCCAGTTTCAATGCAGCCTGCTATAGAGGTGAGAAAATATTTGATATTGATGAAAAAACTATTTTGTGCACCCTAACTTGAAGAATGAAACATTTGTAGGAAAGCAACACAACTTTCAGCTACAAAAACGCGAGAAGTTTGTTGCCATACTTTGAATTAAAGTTACAGTTTAGCTTCAATCCAATGCCTCCAATACTTCATTCATAATGGACACGAAACTACTTTATAGTCCATCTGTCCTTATCTAAGACACCTCCCTAGATAATACACCATCAGTTAGATTAGCTGCTCCCGATGATACACAAAAGATTCAAACAAGGTATTACTCATGGATATGCATACTTATTTAATTCCGCGACTAATGTTATACCACAAAATTATGTTTCACAAGAACTCCGGTACAGAAAAGAAAAAAACAAGTTTACTAAAGATGCTAACGACATCCTAGCAGGTAAATCGTACCATTCTTCATATATTTATTAAATAAAAATAAAATACATACGTTGATTTGACATTACTTTGTATCATCTGTTGGGGAACGCGCTATTTCAAAAAAAAAATCCTACGATCACGCAAGATCTATCTAGGAGATGCATAGCAACAAGAGGGGAGAGTGTGTCTACATACCCTCGTAGACCGAAAGTGGAAGCGTTAAGTAACGCGGTTGATGTAGTCGAACGTCTTCGTGATCCAACCGATCAAGTACCGAACGCACGACACCTCCGCGATCTGCACATGTTCAGCTCGGTGACGTCCCTCGAACTTCTAGATACAGCTGAGGTTGAGGGAGAGTTTCGTCAGCATGCACGACGGCGTGTTGACGGTGATGATGCAGTTACCAACGCAGGGCTTCGCCTAAGAACTACGACAATATGACCGAGGTGGAAATATGTGGAATGGGCACCGCACACGGCTAAGAATCAACTTGTGTGACTATGGAGTGCCCCCTCCCCCGTATATAAAGGAGTGGAGGAGGGGGAGGGTCGGCCTCCTAGGGCGCACCCCAAGGGGGGATTCATACTCATACTAGGAGTAGGTTTCCCCCCTTTCCTAGTCCAACTAGGAGGGGGGAGGAAGGGAAGAGGGAGAGAAGGAAACCCCCCCAAACCCTACCCCAATTCGGATTGGGCCTAGGGGGGAGCTCGCCACACATGGCCGCCTCCTCCTCTCTTCCACTATGGCCCATCAAGGCCCATTAACTCCCCGGGGGGTTCCGGTAACCCCCTTGGTACTCCGGTATATGCCCGAACTCATCCAAAACCATTTCGGTGTCCAAACATAACCTTCCAATATATCAATCTTCATGTCTCGACCATTTCGAGACTCCTCGTCGTGTCTGCGATCACACCCGGGACTCCGAACTACCTTCGGTACATCAAAACACATAAACTCATAATACCGATCGTCATCAAATGTTAAGCGTGCAGACCCTACGGGTTTGAGAACTATGTAGATCGACATGACCGAGACTCATCTTCGGTCAATAACCAATAGCAGAACCTAGATGCTCATATTGGTTCCTATATATTCTACGAAGATCTTTATTGGTCAAACCGCATAACAACATACGTTGTTCCCTTTGTCATCGGTATGTTACTTGCCCGAGATTCGATCGTCGGTATCATCATACCTAGTTCAATCTCGTTACTGGCAAGTCTCTTTACTCGTTCCATAATGCATCATCCCGTAACTAACACATTAGTCACATTGCTTGCAAGGCTTATTGTGATGTGCATTACCGAGAGGGCCCAGAGATACCTCTCCGACAATCGGAGTGACAAATCCTAATCTCGATCTATGCCAACTCAACAAACACCATCGGAGACACCTATAGAGCATCTTTATAATCACCCAGTTACATTGTGACGTTTGATAGCTGATACGTCTCCAATGTATCTATAATTTTTTATTGTTCCATTCTATTATATTATCAATCTTGGATGTTTTATATGCATTTATATGCTATTTTATATTATTTTTGGGACTAACCTATTAACCTAGAGCCCAGTGCCAGTTTCTATTTTTTCCTTGTTTTTAAGTATCGTAGAAAAGGAAAACCAAACAGAGTCCAATTGACCTGAAATTTCACGGAGATTATTTTGGACCAGAAGAAGCCCACGGAGTATCGAAGATGGGCCAGAAGAGTCCCGAGGCACCCATGAGGGTGGGGGCGCGTCCTACCCCCTAGGCACGCCACCTACCTCGTGGCCGCCTCGGGGACCCCCTTGACTTGTTCCCGACGCCAACACCTCTTATATATATATATATCCAAACTTCCAGAATATAACCTAGATCGGGAGTTCCGCCGCCGCAAGCCTCTGTAGCCACTGAAAACCAATCTAGACCCGTTCCGGCACCTTGCCGGAGGGGGGAATCCCTCACTGGTGGCCATCTTCATCATCCCGACGCTCTCCATGACGAGGAGGGAGTAGTTCACCCTCGGGGCTGAGGGTATGTACAAGTAGCTATGTGTTTGATCTCTCTCTCTCTCTCTCTCTCTCTCTCTCTCTTGTGTTCTTGATTCGGAACGATCTTGATGTATCACGAGCTTTGCTATTATAGTTGGATCTTATGATGTTTCTCCCTGAGGGAGTCCTGGATTAGGGGGTCTCCGTGAAGGAAATATGCCCTAGAGGCAATAATAAAGTTATTATTTATTTCCTTATATCATGATAAATGTTTATTATTCATGCTAGAATTATATTAACCGAAAACATAATACATGTGTGAATACATAGACAAACTTAGTGTCACTAGTATGCCTCTACTTGACTAGCTCATTAATCAAAGATGGTTATGTTTCCTAACCATGAACAATGTTTTGTTATTTGATTAACGAGGTCACATCATTAGTTGAATGATCTGATTGACATGACCCATTTCATTAGCTTAGCACCCGATCGTTTAGTATGTTGCTATTGCTTTATTCATGACTTATACATGTTCCTATGACTATGAGATTATGCAACTCCCGTTTACCGGAGGAACACTTTGTGTGCTACCAAACGTCACAACGTAACTGGGTGATTATAAAGGAGCTCTACAGATGTCTCCAAAGGTAGATGTTGGGTTGGCGTATTTCGAGATTAGGATTTGTCACTCCGATTGTCGGAGAGGTATCTCTGGGCCCTCTCGGTAATGCACATCACATAAGCCTTGCAAGCATTGTGACTAATGAGTTAGTTGCGAGATGATGTATTACGAAACGAGTAAAGAGACTTGCCGGTAACGAGATTGAACTAGGTATTGGATACCGACGATCGAATCTCGGGCAAGTAACATACCGATGACAAAGGGAACAACGTATGTTGTTATGCGGTCTGACCGATAAAGATCTTCGTAGAATATGTAGGAGCCAATATGGGCATCCAGGTCCCGCTATTGGTTATTGACCGGAGATGTGTCTCAGTCATGTCTACATTGTTCTCGAACCGTAGGGTCCGCACGCTTAATGTTACGATGACAGTTATTATGAGTTTATGCATTTTGATGTACCGAAGTTAGTTCGGAGTCCCGGATGTGATCACGGGCATGACGAGGAGTCTCGAAATGGTCGAGACATAAAGATTGATATATTGGATGACTATATTCGGACACCGGAAGTGTTCCGGGTAATTTCGGAGAAAATCGGAGAGCCGGAGGGTTACGGGAACCCTACCGGGAGAAGTAATGGGCCATATGGGCTTTAGTGGAGAGAGAGAAGGGCTGCCAGAGGTGGGCCGCGCGCCACCTCCTCCGTGGTCCGAATTGGACTAGGGGAGGGGGGCGGCGCCCCCCTTTCCTTCTCCCACTCCACCTCTTTCCCCCTCCTAGTAGGAGTCCTACTCCTACTAGGAGGAGGACTCCTCCTTGGCGCGCCACACCTGGCCGGCCGGCCTCCTCCCCTTGCTCCTTTATATACGGGGGCAGGGGGCACCCCAATTCACACAAGTTGATCCACGTGATCGTTCCTTAGCCGTGTGCGGTGCCCCCTGGCACCATATTCCACCTCGATCATATCGTTGTAGTGCTTAGGCGAAGCCCTGCGTCGGTAGAACATCAAGATTGTCATCACGCCGTCGTGCTGACGGAACTCCTCCCCGAAGCTTTGCTGGATCGGAGCCCGGGGATCGTCATCGAGCTGCACGTGTGCTAAGAACTCGGAGGTGCCGGAGTAACGGTGCTTGGATCGGTCGGATCGGGAAGAAGACGTACGACTACTTCCTCTATGTTGTGTCAACGCTTCCCTTGCGATCTACAAGGGTACGTAGATCATACTCTCCTCTCGTTGCTGTGCATCACCATGATCTTGCGTGTGCGTAGGAAATTTTTTTGAAATTACTACGTTCCCCAACAATGGCATCAGAGCCTAGGTTTTATGGTTTGATGTTATTTGCACGAGTAGAACACAAGTGAGTTGTGGGCGATATAAGTCATACTGCCTACCAGCATGTCACACTTTGGTTCGGAGGTATTGTTGGACGAGACGACCCGGACCAACCTTACGCGTACGCTTACGCGAGACCGGTTCCCCCGACGTGCTTTGCACACAGGTGGCTTGCGGGCCACTGTCTCTCCAACTTTAGTTGAACCGAGTGTGGCTATGCCCGGTCCTTGTGAAGGTTAAAACGGAGTCTATTTGACAAACTATCGTTGTGGTTTTGATGCGTAGGTGAGATTGGTTCTTGCTTAAGCCCGTAGCAGCCACGTAAAACTTGCAACAACAAAGTAGAGGACGTCTAACTTGTTTTTTCAGGGCATGTTGTGATGTGATATGGTCAAGACATGATGCTAAATTTTATTGTATGAGATGATCATGTTTTGTAACCGAGTTATCGGCAACTGGCAGGAGCCATATGGTTGTCGCTTTATTGTATGCAATGCAATCGCGATGTAATGCTTTACTTTATCACTAAGCGGTAGCGATAGTCGTGGAAGCATAAGATTGGCAAGACGACAACGATGCTACGATGGAGATCAAGGTGTCGCGCCGGTGACGATGGTGATCATGACGGTGCTTCGGAGATGGAGATCACAAGCACAAGATGATGATGGCCATATCATATCACTTATATTGATTGCATGTGATGTTTATCTTTTATGCATCTTATCTTGCTTTGATTGACGGTAGCATTATGAGATGATCTCTCACTAAATTATCAAGAAGTGTTCTCCCTGAGTATGCACCGTTGCGAAAGTTCTTCGTGCTGAGACACCACGTGATGATCGGGTGTGATAGGCTCTATGTTCAAATACAACGGGTGCAAAACAGTTGCACACGCGGAATACTCAGGTTATACTTGACGAGCCAAGCATATACAGATATGGCCTCGGAACACGGAGACCGAAAGGTCGAGCGTGAATCATATAGTAGATATGATCAACATAATGATGTTCACCGATGAAACTACTCCATCTCACGTGATGATCGAACATGGTTTAGTTGATTTGGGTCACGTGATCACTTAGAGGATTAGAGGGATGTCTATCTAAGTGGGAGTTCTTAAGTAATATGATTAATTGAACTTAAATTTATCATGAACTTAGTACCTGATAGTATCTTGCTTGTTTATGTTCATTGTAGATAGATGGCTCGTGCTGTTGTTCCGTTGAATTTTAATGCGTTCCTTGAGAAAGCAAAGTTGAAAGATGATGGTAGCAATTACACTGACTGGGTCCATAACTTGAGGATTATCCTCATTGCTGCATAGAAGAATTACGTCCTGGAAGCACCGCTGGGTGCCAGGCCTGCTGCTGGAGCAACACCAGATGTTATGAACGTCTGGCAGAGCAAAGCTTATGACTACTCGATAGTTCAGTGTGCCATGCTTTATGGCTTAGAATCGGGACTTCAACGACGTTTTGAACATCATGGAGCATATGAGATGTTTCAGGAGTTGAAGTTAATATTTCAAGCAAATGCCCGGATTGAGAGATATGAAGTCTCCAATAAGTTCTATAGCTGCAAGATGGAGGAGAATAGTTCTGTCAGTGAGCATATACTCAAAATGTCTGGGTATAATAATCACTTGATTCAATTGGGAGTTAATCTTCCAGATGATTGCGTCATTGACAGAATTCTCCAATCACTGCCACCAAGCTACAAGAGCTTCGTGATGAACTATAATATGCAAGGGATGAACAAGACTATTCCCGAGCTCTTCACAATGCTGAAAGCTGCGGAGGTAGAAATCAAGAAAGAGCATCAAGTGTTGATGGTTAACAAAACCACTAGTTTCAAGAAAAAGGGCAAAGGGAAGAAGAAGGGGAACTTCAAGAAGAACGGCAAGCAAGTTGCTGCTCAGGAGAAGAAACCCAAGTCTGGACCTAAGCCTGAAACTGAGTGCTTCTACTACAAGCAGACTGGTCACTGGAAGCGGAACTGCCCCAAGTATTTGGCGGATAAGAAGGATGGCAAGGTGAACAAAGGTATATGTGATATACATGTTATTGATGTGTACCTTACTAATGCTCGCAGTAGCACCTGGGTATTTGATACTGGTTCTGTTGCTAATATTTGCAACTCGAAACAGGGACTACGGATTAAGCGAAGATTGGCTAAGGACGAGGTGACGATGCGCGTGGGAAACGGTTCCAAAGTCGATGTGATCGCAGTCGGCACGCTACCTCTACATCTACCTTCGGGATTAGTATTAGACCTAAATAATTGTTATTTGGTGCCAGCGTTGAGCATGAACATTATATCTGGATCTTGTTTAATGCGAGACGGTTATTCATTTAAATCAGAGAATAATGGTTGTTCTATTTATATGAGTAATATCTTTTATGGTCATGCACCCTTGAAGAGTGGTCTATTCTTATTGAATCTCGATAGTAGTGATACACATATTCATAATGTAGAAGCCAAAAGATGCAGAGTTGATAATGATAGTGCAACTTATTTGTGGCACTGCCATTTAGGTCATATCGGTGTAAAGCGCATGAAGAAACTCCATACTGATGGACTTTTGGAACCACTTGATTATGAATCACTTGGTACTTGCGAACCATGCCTCATGGGTAAGATGACTAAAACACCGTTCTCCGGTACTATGGAGAGAGCAACAGATTTGTTGGAAATCATACATACAGATGTATGTGGTCCGATGAAAGTTGAGGCTCGTGGCGGATATCGTTATTTTCTCACCTTCACAGATGATTTAAGCAGATATGGGTATATCTACTTAATGAAACATAAGTCTGAAACATTTGAAAAGTTCAAAGAATTTCAGAGTGAAGTTGAAAATCATCGTAACAAGAAAATAAAGTTTCTACGATCCGATCGTGGAGGAGAATATTTGAGTTACGAGTTTGGTGTACATTTGAAAAATTGTGGAATAGTTTCGCAACTCACGCCACCCGGAACACAACAGCGTAATGGTGTGTCCAAACGTCGTAATCGTACTTTACTAGATATGGTGCGATCTATGATGTCTCTTACTGATTTACCGCTATCGTTTTGGGGATACGCTCTAGAGACGGCCGCATTCACGTTAAATAGGGCACCATCAAAATCCGTTGAGACGACACCTTATGAACTATGGTTTGGCAAGAAATCAAAGTTGTCGTTTCTGAAAGTTTGGGGCTGCGATGCTTATGTGAAAAAGCTTCAACCTGGTAAGCTCGAACCCAAATCGGAGAAATGTGTCTTCATAGGATATCCAAAGGAAACTATTGGATACACCTTCTATCACAGATCCGAAGGCAAGACTTTTGTTGCTAAAATCGGAAACTTTCTTGAGAAGGAGTTTCTCTCGAAAGAAGTGAGTGGGAGGAAAGTAGAACTTGATGAGGTAACTGTACCTGCTACCTTGTTGGAAAGTAGTACATCACAGAAAACTATTTCTGCGCCACCTACACCAATAAGTGAGGAAGTTAATGATAATGATCATGAAACTTCAGAACAAGATACTGCTGAACCTCGTAGATCAACCAGAGTAAGATCCGCGCCAGAGTGGTACGGTAATCCAGTCATGCTACTAGATCATGACGAACCTACGAACTATGAAGAAGCGATGGTGAGCCCAGATTCCGCAAAGTGGCTTGAAGCCATGAAATCTGAGATGGGATCCATGTACGAGAACAAAGTATGGACTTTGGTTGACTTGCCCGATGATCGGCAAGCAATTGAGAATAAATGGATCTTCAAGAAAAAGACTGACGTTGACGGTAATGTTACTGTCTATAAAGCTCGACTTGTCGCAAAAGGTTTTCGACAAGTTCAAGGGGTTGACTACGATGAGACCTTCTCACTCGTAGCGATGCTTAAGTCTGTCCGAATCATGTTAGCAATTGCCGCGTTTCATAATTATGAAATTTGGCAGATGGATGTCAAAACTGCATTCCTGAATGGATTTCTGGAAGAAGAGTTGTATATGATGCAACCGGAAGGTTTTATCGATCCAAAGGGAGCTAACAAAGTGTGCAAGCTCCAGCGATCCATTTATGGACTGGTGCAAGCCTCTCGGAGTTGGAATAAACGCTTTGATAGTGTGATCAAAGCATTTGGTTTTATACAGACTTTTGGAGAAGCCTGTATTTACAAGAAAGTGAGTGGGAGCTCTGTAGCATTTCTGATATTATATGTGGATGACATATTGCTGATTGGAAATGATATAGAATTTCTAGATAGCATAAAGGGATACTTGAATAAGAGTTTTTCAATGAAAGACCTCGGAGAAGCTGCTTACATATTAGGCATAAAGATCTATAGAGATAGATCAAGACGCTTAATTGGACTTTCACAAAGAACATACCTTGACAAATTTTTGAAGATGTTCAAAATGGATCAAGCAAAGAAAGGGTTCTTGCCTGTGTTACAAGGTGTGAAGTTGAGTCAGACTCAATGCCCGACCACTGCAGAAGATAGAGAGAAAATGAAAGATGTTCCCTATGCTTCAGCCATATGCTCTATCATGTATGCAATGCTGTGTACCAGACCTGGTGTGTGCCTTGCAATAAGTTTAGCAGGGAGGTACCAAAGTAATCCAGGAGTGGATCACTGGACAGCGGTCAAGAACATCCTGAAATACCTGAAAAGGACTAAGGATATGTTTCTCGTATATGGAGGTGACAAAGAGCTCACCGTAAGAGGTTACGTTGATGCAAGCTTTGACACTGATCCGGACGATTCTAAATCGCAAACCGGATACGTGTTTACATAAAACGGTGGAGCTGTCAGTTGGTGCAGTTCTAAACAAAGCGTCATAGCGGGATCTACATGTGAAGCGGAGTACATAGCTGCTTCGGAAGCAGCAAACGAAGGAGTCTGGATGAAGGAGTTCATATCCGATCTAGGTGTCATACCTAGTGCATCGGGTCCAATGAAAATCTTTTGTGACAATACTGGTGCAATTGCCTTGGCAAAGGAATCCAGATTTCACAAGAGGACCAAACACATCAAGAGACGCTTCAATTCCATCCGGGATCTAGTCCAGGTGGGAGACATAGAGATTTGCAAGATACATACGGATCTGAATGTTGCAGACCCGTTGACTAAGCCTCTTCCACGAGCAAAACATGATCAGCACCAAGGCTCCATGGGTGTTAGAATCATTACTGTGTAATCTAGATTATTGACTCTAGTGCAAGTGGGAGACTGAAGGAAATATGCCCTAGAGGCAATAATAAAGTTACTATTTATTTCCTTATATCAGGATAAATGTTTATTATTCATGGTAGAATTGTATTAACCGGAAACATAATACATGTGTAAATACATGTTGGAAATATGCCCTAGAGGCAATAATAAAAGCATTATTATTATATTTCCTTGTTCATGATAATTGTCTTTATTCATGCTATAATTGTATTATCCGGAAATCATAATACATGTGTGAATAACAGACACCAACATGTCCCTAGTAAGCCTCTAGTTGACTAGCTCGTTAATCAACAGATAGTCATGGTTTCTTGGCTATGGACATAAGATGTCATTGATAACGAGATCACATCATTAGGAGAATGATGTGATGGACAAGACCCAATCCTAAACATAGCATAAAGATCGTATAGTTCGTTTGCTAGAGTTTTGCAATGTAAAGTATCTTTTCCTTAGACCATGAGATCGTGTAACTCCCGGATACCGTAGGAGTGCTTTGGGTGTACCAAACGTCACAACGTAACTGGGTGACTATAAAGGTATACTATGGGTATCTCCGAAAGTGTCTGTTGGGTTGACACGGATCAAGACTGGGATTTGTCACTCCGTATGACGGAGAGGTATCACTGGGCCCACTCGGTAATGCATCATCATAATGAGCTCAAAGTGACCAAGTGTTTGGTCATGGGATCATGCATTACGGTACGAGTAAAGTGACTTGCCGGTAACGAGATTGAACGAGGTATTGGGATACCGACGATCGAATCTCGGGCAAGTAATATATCGATTGACAAAGGGAATTGCATACGGGGTTGATTGAATCCTCGACATCGTGGTTCAACCGATGAGATCATCGTGGAGCATGTGGGATCCAACATGGGTATCCAGATCCCGCTGTTGGTTATTGACCGGAGAGTCGTCTCGGTCATGTCTACATGTCTCCCGAACCTGTAGGGTCTACACACTTAAGGTTCGGTGACGCTAGGGTTGTGAAGATATGTATATGCAGTAACCCGAATGTTGTTCGGAGTCCCGGATGAGATCCCGGACGTCACGAGGAGTTCCGGAATGGTCCGGAGGTAAAGAATTATATATAGGAAGTGCTGTTTCGGCCATCGGGACAAGTTTCGGGGTTACCGGTATTGTACCGGGACCACCGGAAGGGTCCCGGGGGTCCACCGGGTGGGGCCACCTATCCCGGAGGGCCCCATGGGCTGAAGTGGGAAGGAACCCAGCCCTTAGTGGGCTGGGGCGCCACCCCCTAAGGGGCCCATGCGCCTAGGGTTAGGGGAAACCCTAAAGGGGGGGCGCCCCCTTGCCTTGGGGGGCAAGCCCCCCACCCTTGGCCGACGCCCCCCTAGGAGATCCATCTCCTAGGGCCGGCGCCCCCCCCTTGGCACCCCTATATATAGTGGGGAGAGGAGGGACTTGAGGCTACGCTTTTGGTGCTCCCCTCTCTCCCTGTTACATCTCTCTCTTGCGTAGTATAGGCGAAGCCCTGCTACTGTGACGCCCTGCATCCACCACCACGCCGTCATGCTGCTGGATCATCATCAACCTCTCCTTCCCCCTTGCTGGATCAAGAAGGAGGAGACGTCTCCCGTCCCGTACGTGTGTTGAACGCGGAGGTGCCGTCCGTTCGGCACTCGGTCATCGGTGATTTGGATCACGTCGTGTTCGACTACATCATCCCCGTTCGTTGAACGCTTCCGCACGCGATCTACAAAGGTATGTAGATGCATCTCATGACTCGTTGCTAGATGAACTCCTAGATGGATCTTGGTGAAACGAGTAGGAAAAATTTTGTTTTCTGCAACGTTCCCCAACAGTGGCATCATGAGCTAGGTCTATGCGTAGTTCTTCTTGCGCGAGTAGAACACAATTTTTTGTGGGCGTGGATTTGTCAACTTTCTTGCCGCCACTAGTCTTTTCTTGCTTCAGCGGTATTGTGGGATGAAGCAGCCCGGACCAACCTTACACGTACGCTTACGTGAGACCGGTTCCACCGACTAACATGCACTAGTTTCATAAGGTGGCTGGCGGGTGTCTGTCTCTCCTACTTTAGTTGGAGCAGATTCGATGAACAGGGTCCTTATGAAGGGTAAATAGAAGTTGACAAATCACGTTGTGGCTTTCACGTAGGTAAGAAAACATTCTTGCTAGAACCCTAATTCAGCCACGGAAAAACTTGCAACAACAATTAGAGGACGTCTAACTTGTTTTTGCAGCAAGTGGTTTGTGATATGATATGGCCAAAGTTGTCATGAATGATGAATGATCTATATGTGATGTATGAGATGTTCATGCTATTGTAATAGGAATCATGACTTGCATGTCGATGAGTATGACAACCGGCAGGAGCCATAGGAGTTGTCTTTATTCTTTTATATGACCTGCGTGTCATTGAGAAACGCCATGTAAATTACTTTACTTCATTGCTAAACGCGTTAGCCATAGTAGTAGAAGTAATAGTTGGCGAGCAACTTCATGGAGACACGATGATGGAGATCATGATGATGGAGATCATGGTGTCAAGCCGGTGACAAGATGATCATGGAGCCCCAAGATGGAGATGAAAGGAGCTATGTGATATTGGCCATATCATGTCACGTTTATTATTTGATTGCATGTGATGTTTATCATGTTTTGCATCTTGTTTACTTAGAATGACGGTAGTAAATAAGATGATCCCTCATAACAATTTCAAGAAGTGTTCTCCCCTAACTGTGCACCGTTGCTAAAGTTCGTCGTTTCGAAGCACCACGTGATGATCGGGTGTGATAGATTCTTACGTTCACATACAACGGGTGTAAGACAGTTTTACACATGCAAAACACTTAGGGTTAACTTGACGAGCCTAGCATGTGTATAGACATGGCCTCGGAACACAGAAGACCGAAAGGTCGAGCATGAGTCGTATAGAAGATACGATCAACATGAAGATGTTCACCGACGTTGACTAGTCCGTCTCACGTGATGATCGGACACGGCTTAGTTAACTCGGATCATGTAATACTTAGATGACTAGAGGGATGTCTAATATAAGTGGGAGTTCATTATATAATTTGATTAGATGAACTTTATTATCATGAACATTAGTCTAAAATATTTTACAATATGTCTTGTAGATCAAATGGCCCACGTAGTCCTCAACTTCAACGCGTTCCTAGAGAAAACCAAGCTGAAAGACGATGGCAGCAACTATACGGACTGGGTCCGGAACCTGAGGATCATCCTCATAGCTGCCAAGAAAGATTACGTCCTACAAGCACCGCTAGGTGAAGCTCCCGTCCCACAGAACCAAGACATTATGAACGCTTGGCAGACACGTGTTGACGACTACTCCCTCGTTCAGTGTGGCATGCTTTACAGTTTAGAACCGGGGCTCCAAAAGCGTTTTGAGAGACATGGAGCATATGAGATGTTCGAAGAGCTGAAAATGGTTTTCCAAGCTCATGCCCGGGTCGAGAGATATGAGGTCTCCGACAAGTTCTTCAGCTGTAAGATGGAGGAAAACAGTTCTGTCAGTGAGCACATACTCACTATGTCTGGATTACATAACCGCTTGACTCAGCTGGGAGTTAATCTCCCGGATGATGCGGTCATTGACAGAATCCTCCAGTCGCTTCCACCAAGCTACAAGAGCTTTGTGATGAACTTCAACATGCAGGGGATGCAAAAGACCATTCCTGAGTTGTTTTCAATGCTGAAATCAGTGGAGGTAGAAGTCAGAAAGGAACATCAAGTGCTGATGGTCAATAAAACCACTAAGTTCAAGAAAGGCAAGGGTAAAAAGAACTTCAAGAAGGACGGCAAGGAAGTTGCCGCGCCCGGCGAGCAAGCTGCCGGGAAGAAGCCAAAGAATGGACCCAAGCCCGAGACTGAGTGCTTTTATTGCAAGGGAAGCGGTCACTGGAAGCGGAACTGCCCCAAATACTTAGCAGACAAGAAGGCCGGCAAAACAAAAGGTATATGTGATATACATGTAATTGATGTGTACCTTACCAGTAATCGTAATAGCTCTTGGGTATTTGATACCGGTGCAGTTGCTCACATTTGTAACTCACAGCAGGAACTACGGAATAGGCGGAGACTGGCAAAGGAGGAGGTGACAATGCGCGTCGGGAATGGTTCCAAAGTCGATGTGATCGCCGTCGGCACGCTACCTCTTCATTTACCTACGGGATTAGTTTTAAACCTCAATAATTGTTGTTTAGTACCAGCTTTGAGCATGAACATTGTATCGGGATCTCGTTTAATTCGAGATGGCTACTCATTTAAATCCGAGAATAATGGTTGTTCTATTTATGTGAGAGATATGTTTTATGGTCATGCTCCTATGGTGAATGGTTTATTCTTTATGAATCTCGAACGTAATGCTACACATGTTCATAGTGTGAGTACCAAAAGATGTAAGGTTGATAATGATAGTCCCACATACTTGTGGCACTGCCGCCTTGGTCACATAGGTGTCAAACGCATGAAGAAGCTCCATGCAGATGGACTTTTAGAGTCTCTTGATTATGAATCATTTGACACATGCGAACCATGCCTTATGGGTAAAAATGACCAAGACTCCGTTCTCAGGAACAATGGAGCGAGCAACCAACTTACTGGAAATCATACATACTGATGTGTGCGGTCCAATGAGTGTTGAGGCTCGCGGTGGCTATCGTTATGTTCTCACCCTCACAGATGATTTGAGTAGATATGGATATATTTACTTAATGAAACACAAGTCTGAAACCTTTGAAAAGTTCAAGGAATTTCAGAGTGAGGTTGAGAATCAACGTGATAGGAAAATCAAGTTTCTTCGATCAGATCGTGGAGGAGAATACTTGAGTCACGAATTTGGCACACACTTAAGAAAATGTGGGATAGTTTCACAACTCACGCCGCCTGGAACACCTCAGCGTAATGGTGTGTCCGAACGTCGTAATCGCACTCTATTAGATATGGTCCGGTCTATGATGTCTCTTACCGATCTACCGCTATCTTTTTGGGGCTATGCTTTAGAGACTGCTGCATTCACTTTAAATAGGGCTCCGTTGAGACGACACCGTTTGAATTATGGTTTGGAAAGAAACCTAAGTTGTCGTTTCTGAAAGTTTGGGGATGCGATGCTTATGTCAAGAAACTTCAACCTGAAAAGCTCGAACCCAAGTCGGAAAAATGCGTCTTCATAGGATACCCAAAAGAAACTATTGGGTATACCTTCTACCTCAGATCCGAAGGCAAGATCTTTGTTGCCAAGAATGGATCCTTTCTAGAGAAAGAGTTTCTCTCGAAAGAAGTAAGTGGGAGGAAAGTAGAACTTGATGAAGTGTTACCTCTTGAACCGGAAAATGGCGCAACTCAAGAAAATGTTCCTGAGGTGCCTGCACCGACTAGAGTGGAAGTTAATGATGATGATCATGAAACTTCTGATCAAGTTGCTACTGAACTTCGAAGGTCCACAAGGACACGTTCCGCACCAGAGTGGTACGGCAACCCTGTCTTGGAAATCATGTTGTTAGACAACGGTGAACCTTCGAACTATGAAGAAGCGATGGCGAGCCCGGATTCCGACAAATGGCTAGAAGCCATGAAATCCGAGATAGGATCCATGTATGAAAACGAAGTATGGACTTTGACTAACTTGCCCGTTGAAAGGCGAGCCATAGAGAATAAATGGATCTTTAAGAAGAAGACAGACGCGGATGGTAATGTGACCATCTATAAAGCTCGGCTTGCCGCTAAGGGTTATCGACAAGTTCAAGGGGTTGACTACGATGAGACTTTCTCACCGGTAGCGAAGCTAAATTCCGTCCGAATCATGTTAGCAATTGCCGCGTTTTACGATTATGAAATATGGCAAATGGACGTCAAAACGGCATTCCATAATGGTTTCCTTAAGGAAGAATTGTATATGATGCAGCCGGAAGGTTTTGTCGATCCTAAGAATGCTGACAAGGTGTGCAAGCTCCAACGCTCGATTTATGGGCTGGTGCAAGCATCTCGGAGTTGGAACATTCGCTTTGATGAGATGATCAAAGCGTTTGGGTTTACGCAGACTTATGGAGAAGCCTGCGTTTACAGGAAAGTGAGTGGGAGCTCTGTAGCATTTCTCATATTATATGTAGATGACATACTTTTGATGGGAAATGATATAGAACTCTTGGACAGCATTAAGGCCTACTTGAATAAGAGTTTTTCAATGAAGGACCTTGGAGAAGCTGCTTATATATTAGGCATCAAGATCTATAGAGATAGATCGAGACGCCTCATAGGTCTTTCACAAAGCACATACCTTGATAAGATATTGAAGAAGTTCAATATGGATCAATCTAAGAAGGGGTTCTTGCCTGTGTTACAAGGTATGAAATTGAGCTCAGCTCAAAGTCCGACCACGGCAGAAGAAATAGAAGAGATGAGTGTCATCCCCTATGCCTCAGCCATAGGTTCTATTATGTATGCCATGCTGTGTACCAGACCTGATGTAAACCTTGCCGTAAGTTTGGTAGGAAGATACCAAAGTAATCCCGGCAAGGAACACTGGACAGCGGTCAAGAATATCCTGAAGTACCTGAAAAGGACTAAGGAGATGTTTCTCGTTTATGGAGGTGATGAAGAGCTCGTCGTAAAGGGTCGACGCTAGCTTTGACACAGATTTGGATGACTCAAAGTCACAAACCGGATACGTGTATATTTTGAATGGTGGGGCAGTAAGCTGGTGCAGTTGCAAGCAGAGCGTCGTGGCGGGATCTACGTGTGAAGCGGAGTACATGGCAGCCTCAGAGGCAGCACATGAAGCAACTTGGGTGAAGGAGTTCATCACCGACCTCGGAGTCATACCCAATGCGTCGGGGCCGATCAAGCTCTTTTGTGACAACACTGGAGCTATTGCACTTGCCAAGGGGCCCAGGTTTCACAAGAAGACAAGGCACATCAAGCGTCGCTTCAACTCCATTCGTGAAAATGTTCAGGATGGAGACATAGATATTTGTAAAGTACATACGGACCTGAATGTAGCAGATCCGTTGACTAAACCTCTCCCTAGGGCAAAACATGATCAACACCAGAATTCCATGGGTGTTCGATTCATCACAATGTAACTAGATTACTGACTCTAGTGCAAGTGGGAGACTGTTGGAAATATTCCCTAGAGGCAATAATAAAAGCATTATTATTATATTTCCTTGTTCATGATAATTGTCTTTATTCATGCTATAATTGTATTATCCGGAAATCGTAATACATGTGTGAATAACAGACACCAACATGTCCCTAGTAAGCCTCTAGATGACTAGCTCGTTAATCAACAGATAGTCATGGTTTCCTGGCTATGGACATAAGATGTCATTGATAATGAGACCACATCATTAGGAGAATGATGTGATGGACAAGACCCAATCCTAAACATAGCATAAAGATCGTATAGTTCGTTTGCTAGAGTTTTGCAATGTCAAGTATCTTTTCCTTAGACCATGAGATCGTGTAACTCCCGGATACCGTAGGAGTGCTTTGGGTGTACCAAACATCACAATGTAACTGGGTGACTATAAAGGTATACTACGGGTATCTCCGAAAGTGTCTGTTGGGTTGACACGGATCAAGACTGGGATTTGTCACTCCGTATGACGGAGAGGTATCACTGGGCCCACTCGGTAATGCATCATCATAATGAGCTCAAAGTGACCAAGTGTTTGGTCACGGGATCATGCATTACGGTACGAGTAAAGTGACTTGCCGGTAACGAGATTGAACGAGGCATTGGGATACCGACGATCGAATCTCGGGCAAGTAATATATCGATTGACAAAGGGAATTGCATACGGGGTTGATTGAATCCTCGACATCGTGGTTCAACCGATGAGATCATCGTGGAGCATGTGGGAGCCAACATGGGTATCTAGATCCCGCTGTTGGTTATTGACCGGAGAGTCGTCTCGGTCATGTCTACATGTCTCCCGAACCCGTAGGGTCTACACACTTAAGGTTCGGTGACGCTAGGGTTGTGAAGATATGTATATGCAGTAACCCGAATGTTGTTCGGAGTCCCGGATGAGATCCCGGACGTCACGAGGAGTTCCGTAATGGTCCGGAGGTAAAGAATTATATATAGGAAGTGCTGTTTCGGCCATCGGGACAAGTTTCGGGGTTACCGGTATTGTACCAGGACCACCGGAAGGGTCCCGGGGGTCCACCGGGTGGGGCCACCTATCCCGGAGGGCCCCATGGGCTGAAGTGGGAAGGAACCCATCCCTTAGTGGGCTGGGGCGCCACCCCCTAAGGGGCCCATGCGCCTAGGGTTAGGGGAAACCCTAAAGGGGGGGGGGCGCCCCCTTGCCTTGGGGGGCAAGCCCCCCACCCTTGGCCGCCGCCCCCCCTAGGAGATCCATCTCCTAGGGCCGGCGCCCCCCCTTGGCACCCCTATATATAGTGGGGAGAGGAGGGACTTGAGGCTACGCTTTTGGTGCTTCCCTCTCTCCCTGTTACATCTCTCTCTTGCGTAGTATAGGCGAAGCCCTGCTACTGTGACGCCCTGCATCCACCACCACGCCGTCGTGCTGCTGGATCATCATCAACCCCTCCTTCCCCCTTGCTGGATCAAGAAGGAGGAGACGTCTCCCGTCCCGTACGTGTGTTGAACGCGGAGGTGCCGTCCGTTCGGCACTCGGTCATCGGTGATTTGGATCACGTCGTGTTCGACTACATCATCCCCGTTCGTTGAACGCTTCCGCACGCGATCTACAAAGGTATGTAGATGCATCTCATGACTCGTTGCTAGATGAACTCCTAGATGGATCTTGGTGAAACGAGTAGGAAAATTTTTGTTTTCTGCAACGTTCCCCAACAATACATAGACAAACTTAGTGTCACTAGTATGCCTCTACTTGACTAGCTCATTAATCAAAGATGGTTATGTTTCCTAACCATGAACAATGTGTTGTTATTTGATTAACGAGGTCACATCATTAGTTGAATGATCTGATTGACATGACCCATTTCATTAGCTTAGCACCTGATCATTTAGTATGTTGCTATTGCTTTCTTCATGACTTATACATGTTCCTATGACTATGAGATTATGCGACTCCCATTTACCGGAGGAACACTTTGTGTGCTACCAAACGTCACAACGTAACTGGGTGATTCTAAAGGACCTCTACAGGTGTCTCCAAAGGTAGATGTTGGGTTGGCGTATTTCGAGATTAGGATTTGTCACTCCGATTGTCGGAGAGGTATCTCTGGGCCCTCTCGGTAATGCACATCACATAAGCCTTGCAAGCATTGTGACTAATGAGTTAGTTGCGAGATGATGTATTACGGAACGAGTAAAGAGACTTCCCGGTAACGAGATTGAACTAGGTATTGGATACCGACGATCGAATCTCGAGCAAGTAACATACCGATGACAAAGGGAACAACGTATGTTGTTATGCGGTCTGACCGATAAAGATCTTCGTAGAATATGTAGGAGCCAATATGGGCATCCAGGTCCCGCTATTGGTTATTGACCGGAGATGTGTCTCAGTCATGTCTACATTGTTCTTGAATCGTAGGGTCTGCACGCTTAACGTTACGATGACAGTTATTATGAGTTTATGCATTTTGATGTACCGAAGTTAGTTCGGAGTCCCGGATGTGATCACTGGCAGGACGAGGAGTCTCGAAATGGTCGAGACATAAAGATTGATATATTGGATGACTATATTCGGACACCGGAAGTGTTCCGGGTAATTTCGAAGAAAACCGGAGAGCCGGAGGGTTACCGGAACCCTACCGGGAGAAGTAATGGGCCATATGGGCTTTAGTGGAGAGAGAGAAGGGCTGCCAGAGGTGGGCCGCGCGCCACCTCCTCCCTGGTCCGAATTGGACTAGGGGAGGGGGGCGGCGCCCCCCCTTTCCTTCTCCTACTCCACCTCTTTCCCCCTCCTAGTAGGAGTCCTACTCCTACTAGGAGGAGGACTCCTCCTTGGCGCGCCACACCAGGCCGGCCGGCCTCCTCCCCTTGCTCCTTTATATACGGGGGCAGGGGGCACCCCAATACACACAAGTTGATCCATGTGATCGTTCCTTAGCCGTGTGCGGTGCCCCCTGGCACCATATTCCACCTCGATCATATCGTTGTAGTGCTTAGGCAAAGCCCTGCGTCGGTAGAACATCAAGATCTTCATCACGCCGCCGTGCTGACGGAACTCCTCCCCGAAGCTTCGCTGGATCGGAGCTCGGGGATCGTCATTGAGCTGTACGTGTGCTAAGAACTCGGAGGTGCCAGAGTAACGGTGCTTGGATCGGTCGGATCGGGAAGAAGACATACGACTACTTCCTCTACGTTGTGTCAACACTTCCGTTGCGATCTACAAGGGTACGTAGATCATACTCTCCTCTCGTTGCTGTGCATCACCATGATCTTGCATGTGCGTAGGAATTTTTTTGAAATTACTACGTTCCCCAACACTCCGGACAGTCAGACTATCTCCATTGGCCGGACTATTAGATTATGAAGATACAAGATTGAAGACTTCGTCTCGTGTCCGGATGGAACTCTACTTAGCGTGGAAGGCAAGCTAGGAAATATGTATATGGATATCTCCTCCTCTGTAACCGACCTTGTGTAACCCTAACCCTCTCCGGTGTCTATATAAACCGAAGGGTTTTAGTCCGTAGGACAACAACCACAACATACAATCATACCATAGGCTAGCTTCTAGGGTTTAGCCTCTCTGATCTCGTGGTAGATCTACTCTTGTAACACCCATATCATCAATATTAATCAAGCAGGACGTAGGGTTTTACCTCCATCAAGAGGGCCCGAACCTGGGTAAAACATCGTGTCCCTTGCCTCCTGTTACCATCCGGCCTAGATGCACAGTTCGGGACCCCCTACCCGAGATCCGCCGGTTTTGACACTGACATTGGTGCTTTCATTGAGAGGTCCTCTATGTCGTCGCCGTTAGGCTTGATGGCTCCTATTATCATCGATAGCGATGCGGTCCAGAGTGAGACTTTTCTCCCCGGACAGATCTTCGTATTCAGCGGCTTTGCACTGCGGGCTAATTCGCTTGGCCATCTAGAGCAGATTGAAAGCTACGCCCCTGGCCATCAGGTCAGATTTGGAAGTTTGAACTACACGACCGACATCCGCGGAGACTTGATCTTCGACGGATTCGAGCCATAGCCAGGCGCGCCCCCTGTCACGATGGGTATGACCCAGCTCTGCCACCGAACAGTACCCTAGAGGCCGCGCCCGCATCTGCTCCGACCCTTAGCTCGGAGCAAACTGCGCCAATCGAGGATGGGTGGCTAGACACCACCTCAGGGGCTGCAGTCTCAACGGCGATCGAGCCAAACACCAGCATAAACCTCTGCGCAGCCCGTGACTCCAAGGTGCCGGACTCTTTCCCGGACTCCGAACCGTCCACGCCCCTGCCAATCAAATCTGATTGGGCGCCGATCATGGAATTCACCGCCGTGGATATCTTTTAGCACTCGCCCCTCGGTGACATTCTGAATTCACTAAGGACTCTCTCTTTGTCAGGAGAGCGCTGGCCGGATTAGGGCCAACAGGATTGGGATGCAGAAGACGAAGAAATTCGACGCCCACCCACCACCCACTTCGTAGCCACTGTCGATGATTTAATCGACATGCTCGACTTCGACTCCGAAGACATCGATGGTATGGACAACGATGTAGGAGACGAACACGAACCAGCGCCTATAGGGCACTAGAAAGCCACCTCGTCATATGACATATACATGGTGGATACACCCAACGAGGGCAATGGCGACGAGATAGCGGAGGATGACCCCTCCAAGAAGCAACCCAAGCGTCGATGTCAGCGGAGCCGCTCTAAGTCCCGCCAAAGCAAAAGTGGTGATACCGGCACAGGAGATAATAACACTCCGGATAGCGCCGAAGACAACAACAATCCCCTCCAGGAAGATTTAGAGCAGGAGGATGAAGGAGCCAGCTCTCCTGAGAGAGCGGCTGGCGGAGAGGAGGAGGATGACAATTACATGCCCCCCTCCGAAGACGAGGCAAGCCTCGGCGACGATGAATTCGCCGTCCCAGAGGATCCCGTCGAACAAGAGCGCTTCAAGCGCCGGCTTATGGCCACGGCAAATAGCCTGAAGAAAAAGCAGCAGCAGCTTCAAGCTGATCAAGATCTGCTAGCTGACAAATGGACTGAAGTCCTCGCAGCCGAGAACTATAAACTCGAGCGCCCCTCCAAGAGTTACCCAAGGCACAGGTTACTACCCCGACTGGAGGAAGAAGCGTATGATACGGCTGATCGGCCACCTCGTGGCCGCGATAGAGAGACATCCCAGCCAAAAGCTCAGCCTCCACCCCAACGCCACTCAAATAAAAAGGCATGGGGAGATACGCCAGACCTGCGAGAAATATTGGAGGACAAAGCAAAGCATTCAAGATTGATCTACGGATCACGAGGGCGCACCTCTCTGCGAGACGGTAAACGTCACGCCGAATACAGTAAAAGCAAATCCGGCCGGGCCGAACACAGCGGGCAAGACCCATTCGAGCTGCGTCGCAATATAGCCCAATACAGAGGCGCTGCACACCCCTTATGCTTCACAGACGAAGTAATGGAACATCAATTCCCAGAAGGTTTCAAACCTGTCAACATTGAATCATATGATGGCACAACAGATCCCGCAGTATGGATTGAGGACTTCCTCCTCCACATCCACATGGCCCGCGGTGATGACTTACATGCCATCAAATACCTCCCACTAAAGCTCAAAGGACCAGCGCATCATTGGCTTAATAGCTTGCCAGCGGACTCCATTAGCTGTTGGGAAGATCTGGAAGCCGCATTCCTCGACAACTTTCAGGGCACTTATGTGCGACCACCAAACGCCGATGATCTAAGCCACATAATTCAGCAGCCAAAAGAGTCGGCCAGGCAATTCTGGACTCGATTCCTCACAAAGAAAAATCAAATCGTCGACTATCCGGATGCGGAGGCCTTAGAAGCTTTCAAGCACAACATCCGAGACAAGTGGCTAGCCCGGCACCTTGGTCAGGAAAAGCCGAAATCTATGGCAGCCCTCACAACGCTCATGACCCGCTTTTGTGCGGGAGAAGACAGCTGGCTGGCCCACAGTAATAACATATCAAAGAACCATGGTACCTCAGATACCAAGGACGGCAATAGCAGGTCACGTCGCAACAAGCATAAGTGCCGCATTAACAGCGAAAATACTGAGGATACGACAGTCAACGCCGGATTCAAAGGCTCCAAACCCGGTCAGCGGAAAAAGCCATTCAAACAAAGTATGCCGGGTCCGTCCAGCTTGGACCGTATACTCGATCGCTCGTGTCAAATACACGGCACCCCAGACAAGCCAGCCAATCACACCAACAGGGATTGTTGGGTGTTCAAGCAGGCCGACAAGTTAATTGCCGAAAACAAGGACAAGGGGCCGCATAGCGATGACGAGGAGGAGCCCCGGCAGCCGCACACTGGAGGACAGAAGAGGTTTCCCCCGCAGGTGCGGACGATGAACATGATATACGCAACCAACATCCCCAAGAGGGAGCGGAAGCGTGCGCTCAGGGACGTATATGCGTTGGAGCCAGTCGCCCCAAAGTTCAACCCTTGGTCCTCCTGTCCGATCACCTTCGATCGCAGGGACGACCCCACTAGTATCCGTCATGGCGGAATCGCCGCACTGGTTCTAGACCCAATCATCGACGGATTTCACCTCACTCGAGTCCTTATGGACGGCGACAGCAGCCTGAACCTGCTTTATCAGGACATAGTGTGCAAAAGGGGTATAGACCCCTCAAGGATCAAACCCCCAAAAATGACCTTTAAGGGCGTCATTCCAGGCGTAGAGGCCCATTGCACAGGCTCCATTACACTGGAAGTGGTCTTCGGATCCCCGGATAACTTCTGAAGTGAAGACTTAATCTTCGATATAGTCCCGTTCCGCAGTGGTTATCACGCGTTGCTCGGACGAACCGCATTTGCTAGATTCAATGTGGTACCGCATTATGCATACCTCAAGCTCAAGATGCCAGGACCTCGCGGAGTTATTACAGTCAATGGAAACACAGAGCGCTCTCCGTGAATAGAGGAGCACACCGCGGCCCTCGCAACAGAAGCACAAAGCAGCCTCTCAAGGCAATCTACCAGTTCGGCGTTTCAAAGCCCAGACACCTTCAAGCGCGCTCAGGGAAATCGGCAAATAGACCGCATGGCGCGATCTGAGCTCTCGTAGCAATACGGCGGCCACCCCAATCCCAGCCCAACATCGATATTCGTGCCGCGCGTACATAATTACGCATTAAAAATACCATGGGCATAGGTGGGGAGGGGGGCACAACTGCGGCACGCCCCAAAACGCGGCCTAAACCGCACTAGGGGCTTCCCGTTTGGTTATATTTTCTTTTTTCTTTCAGGACTTTAATCTCTGGAAACACGGTCTGGCAGCTCTATTGCCGAACACATGATACAGCAACCAAGGAGGCAGACAGCTACGTTATACAACGGAATTCCCAGGTTGATTACAGATTTTATATCATTCCTCAGCTCGCCCTTGGAAGGGACATAGTCCTACTCTCTTACTTATCGCACTATCTGTATCACTCTGCTTTAACACAATTTTTCAATAAACAATGCATGTCATTACAGCTATTATTGCATTCTTGTTATATATATATGTGTGTGTGTGTGTGTGTGTGTGTGTTCATTAATGACGCCTTGCAACCGTACACTCTGGTACGGCCAACACACCAGGGGCTCACATACCCCGCAATGCGGTGTGAAAATTCCGAACACTTTCACAAGTGCGGCACCCCGAACTTATAGCATTATATGCATCAGCTCCGAATCATGTCTTTGGTCAAATGTTGGGTTTGCCCGGCTCCTATGTTTTGGTACCTCACGTTCCGCTCTATCGGCTAAGGTAGCGCTAGGAGAACTACTGCGATTGTGCTCCGGTTCTGCCGGGCTGAGCACCTCAGTAGAGAAAGCTAAAACTAACTGTCATGATAAGGCGAGAGAATGGTCGCTGTTCGGCGAGGTTTTTCGAGTCCCTAAAGACTTATGCCGCTTAGGGCAAGGGGCCGGCTCTGTCCGGCTTACAGGCATGTATCGTGCCCCGAATTCGGCCTTCCGAATACCAGGGGCTTCACCAAAATTTAAAATTATAGAATTCTATGGTTAGGTGAGAGTGATAAAGCATTATTAGTCCGGTTGCCTTGTTCGTTGTGCTGAGAACCTCCCTCGAAGGACCCAAATATGGGAACAAGAGTGCTCAGGTTTATCCCGAACACCCCAGCACTCGTGGCATAGGGGCAGAAGCCGAGGACTAGCCATCTCTCAGATTGGATAAACAACCAAATAGAAGGTAATATTTGAAATTCTAACAAGCGTTGCATAGCGAATATGATACAAGTTTTCATACATACAGGACAAAACGAGCAAGTCTCATTCAAATATTACATTTTGTGAACACTCATCTGTGATAAGACAGGAACCCAGCAGAACACCCTCGTAGTACATCTCGGGGTGGCGGTGCTCCTTGCCCTTCGGCGGCCCCTCCTTGATCAGCTTCACGGCGTCTAGCTTGACCCACTGCATTTTTACACGAGCGAAAGCCCGGCGTGCACCTTCAATGCAGACGGATCGCTTGACGACCTCCAGCCGTGGGCAGACATCCACAAGCCGCCTCACCAGGTTGAAGAAGTTGTTCGGAAGGGCGTCGCCAGGCCACAACCGGACTATGAAGCCCTTCATTGCATGATCGGCCGCCTTATGTAGCTCGACCATCTGCTTCAGCTGGTCGCTCATTGGCACCGGATGTTCGGCCTCAGCATACTGAGACCAGAACAGCTTCTCCGTTGAGCTTCCATGCTCGGCCTGGTAAAATTGTGCGGCATTGGACACACTGTGGGGCAAATCTGCGAATGCTCCTGAAGAGCTCCGGATTCGGGTAAGTAATCGGTAATTCACTTTTACATGCTTGCTTTGCATATAGAAATCCTTACCCGCCGCTATCTTCTTCATCGCGTCGATCTCCTGAAGGGCCTTTTGGGCCTCAGCCTTGGCACTCTTCGCGCTCTCACGGGCCGCGGCAAGCTCAGACTCTCGCGTCTTCAAGTCAAGCTCCAATGCCTCGTGCTTCATCACGAGAGCATGGAGCTCTTGCTGCACCTCGCCCACCCGAGCCTCGTGCCTCTCTCGCTCGGTGAACTCCTTGGCCGCTGTATCTTCGGCCTTGGTCAGCGCTTGCTTCAGGGTCGCCACCTTGGTCGTGGCCCCTGGCAAAATATACAATGATCCTGTCATTTTGCAATCGTGTCCATATATATATACATACATACATATCTATAGACGGGGTATTACTTACCCTCGTTCTCCTCGAGCTGCCTCTTGGCAAGGCTGAGCTCTTTCTTGGACCCATCAAGGTCTTGCTTCAGTACGGCAACCTCCGCAGTTAGTGCGGCAGACGGCAGCAGAGAAGCCTGCATATGCATATTGACATACTTATATTAGACTCCTGCGATATTATTTGATCCTCTGTTTGGCTTTTCTTTGTGAACACCGAACAAAGAATCGGGGGCTACTGTCTATGCGGTAATACTTCTACTACATTTTAACACACTTACCTCGAAGCCTGTTAGAAGGCCGGCACATGCTTCAGTCAATCCGCTCTTAGCGGACTGAACCTTCTGGATCACCGCACTCATGATGGTGCGGTGCTCCTCGTCGATGGAAGCGCTGTGAAGCGCTTCCAGCAGGTTGTCCGATGCCTCTAGATGGGCAGAGGTCACCAGACGTTTTGCCCCTCTTAGAAGGGGACCACCTGCCCGAGCTTGAAACCGTTGGAGGGTCCGGCGCGGTGTTCGGCTGAGGGCCGAACTCGTAGCTCTTGGGGACCCCATCCCCTCGGCTCCCGGAGTCCGGAAGGTCGCCTTGAGGCGCCTCCGGGACTGTCCCCCTTGATCTGGTGCCTCTTGAGACAACACCTCGGCGTCGTCGGCTGGATGAGGGGAGGTGGCGGTCGGGACTGGATCACTATCCATGTCCGACGAGCCCAGGGAGTCGTCCGATGATACCTCGATATTGGCTTGGGGCGGCCTACACAATTCAGTTCAGCGTTAGGAAAAGTAGTGCGACAAAGGAATCCTATGGGTAACTTTGGTATCCGAATACTTACGATCTCCCCGGGGCCTTGGCCCTGGGCAACCACTCGTCTTCGCTTTCGTCGGCGGCGGTGGAGCTGTCCGGAAGGAGAGTCCTGCCCATTGGGAAACGTAGTAATTTCAAAAAAAATTCCTATGCACACGCAAGATCATGGTGATGCATAGCAACGAGAGGGAAGAGTGTTTGTCTACGTACCCTCGTAGACCGTAAGCGGAAGCGTTATATCAACGCGGTTGATGTAGTCGAACGTCTTCACGATCCGACCGATCCAAGTACCGAAAGCACGACACCTCCAAGTTTTGCACACGTACGGCTCGGTGACGTCCTCGCCTTCTCGATCCAGCAAGAAGGGCGAAGTAGTAGATGAGTTCCAGCAGCACGACGGCGTGGTGACGGTGTTGGTGAAGAACAATCTCCGCAGGGCTTCGCCTAAGCACTACGAAAACTATGACGGAGGATAAACTAGAGGGAACGGGGTTGCCGGCACACAGCTTGGTGTTTCTTGATGTGTCTTTGGTGCTAGCCCTGCCCCTCTATTTATATGTTGAGCCCTGGGGTCGAAACTTGGAGTAAAAGCCTCCACAAAGTCGGTTTCACATGAAAGGCAAGAGTCCTTCTCGGACTCCAGGGCCAGACGCCAGGGTTCCCGGCGTCTGGACCCAGACGCCAGGGTTCCCGGCGTCTGGCCCCTGGACTCCATAAAACTTCCTTTTGCGCTTTCCAAAAACCTTGTGGGCTTTCCCCTTTGGCCCAAATAAAGTGTTCTCGTACCCAAACATTTCGGGAAACATCCGGAACCCCTTCCGGTGATTTCCGGAACCCTTCCGGTGACCAAACACTATTATCCCATATATCAAACTTTATCTCCGGACCATTCCGGAGTTCTTCGTCATGTCCATGATCTCATCCCGGACTCCGAACAACATTCGGTCACCAACATACATAACTCACATAGTACTATATCGTCAACGAACGTTAAGCGTGCGGACCCTACGGGTTCGAGAACTATGTAGACATGACCAAGACACCTCTCTGGTCAATAACCAATAGCGGGACCTGGATGCCCATATTGGCTCCTACATATTCTACGAGGATCTTTATCGGTCAGACCGCATAACAACATACATTGTTCCCTTTGTCATCGGTATGTTACTTGCCCGAGATTCAATCGTCGGTATCCCAATACCTAGTTCAATCTCATCACTGTCAAGTCTCTTTACTTGTTCCGTAATACATCATCTCGCAACTAACTCATTAGTTGTAATGCTTGCAAGGCTTATGTGATGTGCATTACCGAGAGGGCCCAGAGATACCTCTCCGACAATCGGAGTGACAAATCCTAATCTCGAAATACGTCAACCCAACATGTACCTTTGGAGACACCTGTAGAGCACCTTTATAATCACCCATTTACGTTGTGACGTTTGGTAGCACACAAAGTGTTCCTCCGGCAAATGGGAGTTGCATAATCTCATAGTCATAGGAACATGTATAAGTCATGAAGAAAGCAATAGCAACATACTAAACGATCGGGTGCTAAGCTAATGGAATGGGTCATGTCAATCAGATCATTCACCTAATGATGTGATCCCGTTAATCAAATAACAACTCTTTGTCCATGGTCAGGAAACATAACCATCTTTGATTAACAAGCTAGTCAAGTAGAGGCATACTAGTGACATTCTGTTTGTCTATGTATTCACACATGTATTATGTTTCTGGTTAATACAATTCTAGCATGAATAATAAACATTTATCATGAAATAAGGAAATAAATAATAACTTTATTATTGCCTCTAGGGCATATTTCCTTCAGTCTCCCACT
This sequence comes from Triticum monococcum, assembly GCA_034509565.1. Lineage (NCBI taxonomy): Eukaryota > Viridiplantae > Streptophyta > Magnoliopsida > Poales > Poaceae > Triticum > Triticum monococcum. The sequence continues at coordinate 593,088,365 of CM067841.1, read as the reverse complement.
TGCACTAGAGTCAATAATCTAGTTCACATCGCCATGTGATTTAACAGCAATAGTTCACATCACCATGTGATTAACACCCATAGTTCACATCGATATGTGATCAACACCCAAAGGGTTTACTAGAGTCAGTAATCTAGTTCACATCGCTATGTGATTAACACCCAAAGAGTACTAAGGTGTGATCATGTTTTGCTTGTGAGATAATTTTAGTCAATGGGTATGTCATATTCAGATCCGTAAGTATTTTGCAAATTTCTATGTCAACAATGCTCTGCATGGAGCTACTTTTAGCTAATTGCTCCCAGTTTCAATATGTATCCAGATTGAGACTTAGAGTCATCTAGATCAGTGTGAAAATTTGCATCGACGTAACCCTTTACGATGAACCCTTTTTGTCACGTCCATAATTGAGAAACATATCCTTATTCCACTAAGGATAATTTTGACCGCTGTCCAGTGATCTACTCCTAGATCACTATTGTACTCCCTTGCTTAACACAGTGTAGGGTATACAATAGATCTGGTACACAGCATGGCATACTTTATAGAATCTATGGCTGAGGCATAGGGAATGACTTTCATTCTCTTTCTATCTTTTGCCGTGGTCGGGCTTTGAGTCTTACTCAATTTCACACCTTGTAACACAGGACAGAACTCTTTCTTTGACTGTTCCATTTTGAACTACTTCAAAATCTTGTCAAGGTATGTACTCATTGAAAAAACTTATCAAGCGTTTTGATCTATCTCTATAGATCTTGATGCTCAATATGTAAGCAGCTTCATCGAGGTCCTTCTTTGAAAAACTCCTTTCAAATACTCCTTTATGCTTTGCAGAATAATTCTACATTATTTCCGATCAACAATATGTCATACACATATACTTATCAGAAATGCTGTAGTGCTCCCACTCACTTTCTTGTAAATACAGGCTTCACCACAAGTCTGTATAAAACTATATGCTTTGATCAACTTATCAAAGCGTATATTCCATCTCCAAGATGCTTGCACCAGTCCATAAGTGGATCGCTAGAGCTTGCATATTTTGTTAGCACCTTTAGGATTGACAAAACCATCTTGTTGCATCATATACAATTCTTCTTTAATAAATCCATTAAGGAATGCAGTTTTGTTTTCCATTTGCCAGATTTCATAAAATGCGGCAATTGCTAACATGATTCGGACAGACTTTAAGCATAGATACGAGTGAGAAAATCTCATTGTAGTCAACACCTTGAACTTGTCGAAAACCTTTTGCGACAATTCTAGCTTTGTAGATAGTAACACTACTATCAGCGTCCGTCTTCCTCTTGAAGATCCATTTATTATCAATGGCTTGCCGATCATCGGGCAAATCCATCAAAGTCCATACTTTGTTCTCATACATGGATCATATCTCAGATTTCATGGCCTCAAACCATTTCGCGGAATCTGGGCTCATCATCGCTTCCTCATAGTTCGCAAGTTCGTCATGGTCTAGTAACATGACTTCCAGAACAGGATTACCGTACCACTCTGGTGCGGATCTCACTCTGGTTTACCTACGAGATTCGGTAGTAACTTGATCTGAAGTTACATGATCATCATCATTAGCTTCCTCACTAATTGGTGTAGTAGGCACAAGAACAGATTTCTGTGATGAACTACTTTCCAATAAGGGAGAAGGTACAATTACCTTATCAAGTTCTACTTTCCTCCCACTCACTTCTTTCGAGAGAAACTCCTTCTCTAGAAAGGATCCATTATAAGCAACGAATGTCTTGCCTTAGGATCTGTGATAGAAGATGTACCCAATAGTCTCCTTTTGGGTATCCTATGAAGACATATTTCTCCGATTTGGTTTTGAGCTTATCAGGATGAAACTTTTTCACATAAGCATCACAACCCCAAACTTTAAGAAACGACAACTTTGGTTTCTTGCTAACCACAGTTCAAATTGTGTCGTCTCAACAGACTTAGATGGTGCCCCTTTTTTTAACGTGAATGCAGCTGTCTTTAATGCATAACCTCAAATACAATAGTGGTAAATCGGTAAGAAACATCATAGATTTGCACTATATCTAATAAAGTACGGCTATGACGTTCGGACACATCATTATGCTGTGGTGTTCCGGGTGGCACGAATTTGTGAAACTATTCCACATTGTTTTAATTGAAGAACAAACTCGTAACTCAAATATTTGTCTCCGCGATCAGATCGTAGAAACTTTTATTTTCTTGTCATGATGATTTTCCACTTCACTCTGAAATTCTTTAAACTGTTCAAATGTTTCAGACTTATGTTTCATCAAGTAGATATACCCATATCTGCTCAAATCATCTGTGAAGTTCAGAAAATAATGATACTTGCCGTGAGCCTTAACACTCATCGGACCGCATACATCAGTATGTATTATTTCCAATAAGTCAGTTGCTCGCTCGGGAGAACGGAGTCTTAGTCATCTTGCCCATGAGGCATGGTTCGCAAGCATCAAGTGATTCCAAAATCCCATCAGCATGGAGTTTCTTCATGCGCTTTACACCAATATGACCTAAACGGCAGTGCCACAAATAAGTTGCACTATCATTATTAACTTTGCATCTTTTGGTTTCAATATTATGATTATGTGTATCACTACGATCGAGATCCAACGAACTATTTTCATTGGGTGTGTAACCATATAAGGTTTTATTCATGTAAACAGAACAACAATTTATTCTCTTACTTAAATGAATAACCGTATTACAATAAACATGATCAAATCATATTCATGCTCAACGCAAACACCAAATAACACTTATTCAGGTTCAACACTAATCCCGAAAGTATAGGGAGTGTGCGATGATGATCATATCAATCTTGGAACCACTTCCGACACACATCGTCACTTCACCCTTAACTAGTCTTTATTCTGCAACTCCCGTTTCGAGTTACTAATCTTAGCAACTGAACTAGTATCAAATACTGAGGGGTTGCTATAAACACTAGTAAAGTACACACCAATAACATGTATATCAAATATACTTATGTTCACTTTGCCATCCTTCTTATCTGCCAATCACTTGGGGTAGTTCCGCTTCCAGTGACCAGTCCCTTTGCAGTAGAAGCACTTAGTCTCAGGCTTAGGATCAAACTTGGGCTTCTTCACTTGAGCAGCAACTTGCTTGCTGTTCTTTTCGAAGTTCCCCTTCTTCCCTCCGCCCTTTTCTTGAAACTAGTGGTCTTGTCTACCATCAACACTTGATGTTTTTCTCGATTTCTACCTTCATCAATTTCCGTATTACGAATAGCTTGGGAATCGTTTCCGTTATCCATTGCATATCATAGTTCATCACGAAGTTCTACTAACTTGGTGATGGTGACTAGAGAATTCTGTCAATCACTATCTTATCTGGAAGATTAACTCCCACTTGATTCAAGCGATTGTAGTACTCAGACAATCTGGGCACATGCTCACTAGTTGAGCGATTCTCCTCCATCTTTTAGCTATAGAACTTGTTGGAGACTTCATATCTCTCAACTCGGGTATTTGCTTGAAATATTAACTTCAACTCCTGGAACATCTCATATGGTCCATGACGTTCAAAACGTCTTTGAAGTCCCGATTCTAAGCCGTTAAGCATGGTGCACTAAACTATCAAGTAGTCATCATATTGAGCTAGCCAAACGTTCATAACGTCTGCATCTGCTCCTGCAATAGGTCTGTCACCTAGCGGTGCATCAAGGACATAATTCTTCTGTGCAGCAATGAGGATAAACCTCAGATCACGGATCCAATCCGCATCATTACTAATAACATCTTTCAACACAATTTTCTCTAGGAACATATCAAAATAAATATATGAAAGCAACAACGCGAGCTATTGATCTACAACATAGATATGCTAATACTACCAGGACTAAGTTCATGATAAATTAAAGTTCAATTAATCATATTACTTAAGAACTCCCACTTAGATAGACATCCCTCTAATCCTCTAAGTGATTACGTGATCCAAATCAACTAAACCATGTCCGATCATCATGTGAGATGGAGTAGTTTCATTGGTCAACGCCACTATGTTGATCATATCTACTATATGATTCACGCTCGACCTTTTGGTCTCCGTGTTCCGAGGCCATATCTGCATATGCTAAGCTCGTCAAGTTTAACCTGAGTATTCTGCGTGTGCAAAACTGGCTTGCACCCGTTGTAGATGGACGTAGAGCTTATCACACCCGATCATCACGTGGTGTCTGGGCACGACGAACTTTGGCAACGGTGCATACTCAGGGAGAACACTTCTTGATAATTTAGTGAGAGATCATATCACATCACAACATGCCCTGCAAAAACAAGTTAGACATCCTCTACTTTGTTGTTGCAAGTTTTACGTGGCTGCTAAGGGCTTAAGCAAGAACCAATCTTACCTAGGCATCAAAACCACAACGATAGTTTGTCAAGTTGGTGTCGTTTTAACCTTCGCAAGGACCGGGCGTAGCCACACTCGGTTCAACTAAAGTTGGAGAAACAGTCACCCGCAAGCCACCTTTGTGCAAAGCACGTCGGGAGAACCGGTCTCGCGTAAGCGTGCGCGTAATGTCGGTCCGGGCCGCTTCATCCAACAATACCGCCGAACCAAAGTATGACATGCTGGTAGGCAGTATGACTTATATCGCCCACAACTCACTTGTGTTCTACTCGTGCAAATAACATCAAACCATAAAACCTAGGCTCGGATGCCACTATTGGGAAACGTAGTAATTTCAAAAAAATTACTACGCACACGCAAGATCATGGTGATGCATAGCAACGAGAGGGAAGAGTGTTTGTCTACGTACCCTCGTAGACCGTAAGCGGAAGCGTTATATCAACGTGGTTGATGTAGTCGAACGTCTTCACGATCCGACTGATCCAAGTACCGAAAGCATGGCACCTCCGAGTTATGCACACATACGGCTCGGTGACGTCCTCGCCTTCTCGATCCAGTAAGAAGGGCGAAGTAGTAGATGAGTTCCGGCAGCACGACGGCGTGGTGACGGTGTTGGTGAAGAGCAATCTCCGCAGGGCTTCGCCTAAGCACTACGAAAACTATAACGGAGGATAAACTAGAGGGAACGGGGTTGCCGGCACACGGCTTGGTGTTTCTTGATGTGTCTTTGGTGCTAGCCCTGCCCCTCTATTTATATGTTGAGCCCTGGGGTCGAAACTTGGAGTAAAAGCCTCCACAAAGTCGGTTTCACCCGAAAGGCAAGAGTCCTTCTCGGACTCCAGGGCCAGACGCCAGGGTTCCCGCGTCTGGACCCAGACGCCAGGGACCCTGGCGTCTGGCCCCTGGACTCCGCAAAACTTCCTTTTGCGCTTTCCAAAAACCTTGAGGGCTTTCCCCTTTGGCCCAAATAAAGTGTTCTCGTACCCAAACATTTCGGGAAACATCCGGAACCCCTTCCGGTGATTTCCGGAACCCTTCCGGTGACCAAACACTATTATCCCATATATCAAACTTTATCTCCGGACCATTCCGGAGTTCTTCGTCATGTCCGTGATCTCATCTCGGACTCCGAACAACATTCGGTCACCAACATACATAACGCACATAGTACTATATCGTCAACGAACGTTAAGCGTGCGGACCCTACGGGTTCGAGAACTATGTAGACATGACTGAGACACCTCTCTGGTCAATAACCAATAGCGGGACCTGGATGCCCATATTGGCTCCTACATATTCTACGAAGATCTTTATCGGTCAGACCGCATAACAACATACGTTGTTCCCTTTGTCATCGGTATGTTACTTGCCCGAGATTCGATCATTGGTATCTCAATACCTAGTTCAATCTCGTCACTGGCAAGTCTCTTTACTCGTTCCGTAATACATCATCTCGCAACTAACTCATTAGTTGTAATGCTTGCAAGGCTTATGTGATGTGCATTACCGAGAGGGCCCAGAGATACCTCTCCGACAATCGGAGTGACAAATCCTAATCTCGAAATACGTCAACCCAACATGTACCTTTGGAGACACCTGTAGAGCACCTTTATAATCACCCATTTACGTTGTGACGTTTGGTAGCACACAAAGTGTTCCTCCGGCAAACGGGAGTTGCATAATCTCATAGTCATAGGAACATGTATAAGTCATGAAGAAAGCAATAGCAACATACTAAACGATCGGGTGCTAAGCTAATTGAATGGGTCATGTCAATCAGATCATTCACCTAATGATGTGATCCCGTTAATCAAATAACAACTCTTTGTCCATGGTCAGGAAACATAACCATCTTTGATTAACGAGCTAGTCAAGTAGATGCATACTAGTGACATTCTGTTTGTCTATGTATTCACACATGTATTATGTTTCTGGTTAATACAATTCTAGCATGAATAATAAACATTTATCATGAAATAAGGAAATAAATAATAACTTTATTATTGCCTCTAGGCATATTTCCTTCACTTCCCTTCTTGGACCCTCCGGCCTCCCCAGTTGGGGCGGCCTTCCTTTTCTTGTCTCCCCCAGTCGGTGGGGGAGCTTCTTCTTCCTCTTCCTCGTCTTCTGGGGAAGAGTGCGCCACAGAGTCATCGGACGGTGAGTCCAAATACGCTTGGCGTCGGGAACTCTTTCGAGCTCCCTTGGCCTTCTTGGTCTTCTCCGGCACCTTATAAGGGGCCGGAGTCAACATCTTCGCCAGAAGGGCGTCTGCGGGGCCTTCGGGCAAAGGAGCCGGACAGTCAATCTATCTGGCCATCTTCTGCCAGTCCTGTCAAAGGCACGGGAGTTTAGATCCCGCATAGAGTCAATCTATATAAAAATAAAGTATCCTGTGAAAGGTAAAACAGCTTACCACACTGGCTTGGCGCTTCGCGCTGAATCCGCGATCCTCAGTAATGGGGGGAGGGACCTCGGCGCTCTTAAACAACACCCTCCAGGCATCTTCATGAGTCGTGTCGAAGGGCCTGTTCAGAGTTTGATGTTGTGCCGGGTTGAACTCCCACAAGGTGAACTCCCGTTGTTGGCACGGGAGTATCCGGCTGACGAGCATAACCTGGACTATGTTGACGAGCTTGAGCTTCTTGTCCACCATGTTTTGAATACATGTCTGGAGTCTGGTCAGCTCTTTTGAATTACCCCAGGACAGGCCCTTCTCTTTCCAGGAAGTGAGCCGCATGGGGATGCCAGATCGGAAATCGGGGGCCGCTACCCATGCGGGGTCACGCGGCTCGGTGATATAGAACCACCCCGATTGCCACCCCTTTATGGTTTCCACAAAGGAGCCCTCGATCCATGTTATGTTGGGCATCTTGCCCACCATGGCGCCTCCGCACTCCGCCTGGCGGCCGCCCACCACCTTCGGCTTGACAATGAAGGTCTTCAGCCATAAGCCGAAGTGGGGCTTGATGCGGAGGAAGGCCTCGCACACGATGATAAACGCCGAGATGTTGAGGATGAAGTTCGGGCCAGATCGTGGAAATCCAGGCCGTAATAAAACATGATCCCCCGGATGAAGGAATGGAGAGGGAATCCCAGTCCGCGGAGGAAATGGGTGAGGAATACCACCCTCTCATGGGGCCTGGGGGTGGGGATGAGCTGCCCCTCATCTGGGAGCCGGTGCGCGATGTCGTCGGGCAGGTATTCGGCTCTCCTTAGTTTCTTGACGTCTCCATCCGTGACGGAGGAGACCATCCACTTGCCTCCCGCTCCGAACATGGTTGGAGAAGGTTGAGATGGAAGTGAGGACTTGGGCGCTAGAGCTCGAGTGTGCGGGAGCGGATGAGCAGAGGAGGAAGGAGGCGTGGATAGAAAGGTGAATCCTTATCCCTTTATATGGGCGGACAAAACTAAGCATCCCCACTTGCCTGGTAAAACTCACTTATCCCCCAAGCGCCGCAATTGATGGCGCGGTTGGGTTACCCACGCCTGTATTGATGAGAATCCCGTAATAAGGGGACACGATCTCTGCTTTGACAAGACGTGTCGAAAAACTGCCTCGCGTTATGTGCGGGCTGGTTAAAAGGAACGGTTTGAATAATCACCGTGCCATGACATAACGTCGTGTTGCCAAAATAGGCCAGCAAATTAGATCTGCGAAAATTTTATTCTTTCTACGGTGGAATGTGGAACTTATTTTGCAGGGTCAGACACTATCCTCGTATTCAAATTCTTCTGTGATGTATTCGGAGAAGGAACCTGCCTTGCAATGCCGAAGACAATACTGCGCACCGGACTCATCATCATTGAAGCCTGGTTCAGGGGCTACTAAGGAAGTCCTGGATTAGGGGGTCTCCGAACAGCCGGAGTGTCTCCATTGGCCGGACTGTTAGATTATGAAGATACAAGATTGAAGACTTCGTCTCGTGTCCGGATGGAACTCTACTTGGCGTGGAAGGCAAGCTAGGCAATATGTACATGGATATCTCCTCCTTTGTAACCGACCTTGTGTAACCCTAACCCTCTCCGGTGTCTATATAAACCGAAGGGTTTTAGTCCGTAGGACAACAACCACAACATAAAATCATACCATAGGCTAGCTTCTAGGATTTAGCCTCTCTGATCTCATGGTAGATCTACTCTTGTAACACCCATATCATCAATATTAATCAAGCAGGATGTAGGGTTTTACCTCCATCAAGAGGTCCTGAACCTGGGTAAAACATCGTGTCCCTTGCCTCCTGTTACCATCCGGCCTAGACGCACAGTTCGGGACCCCCTACCCGAGATCCGCCGATTTTGACACCGACACTCCCCCTCTACTCTCTTGTGATGAATTGAGTTTTCCCTTTGAAGTTATCTTATCAGATTGAGTCTTTAAGGATTTGATAACACTTCATGTATGCCTTGCATGTGCTTATCTGTGGTGACAATGGGATATTCACGTGATCCACTTGATGTATGTTTTGGTGATCAACTTGCGAGTTCCGTGACCTCATGAACTTATACATAGGGGTTGGCACGCGTTTTCGTCTTGACTCTCCGGTAGAAACTTTGGGGCACTCTTTGAAGTTCTTTGTGTTGGTTGAATAGATGAATCTGAGATTGTGTGATGCATATCGTATAATCATACCCATGGATACTTGAGGTGACATTGGAGTATCTAGGTGACATTAGGGTTTTGGTTGATTTGTGTCTTAAGGTGTTATTCTACTACAAACTCTAGGATAGATCGAACGGAAAGAATAGCTTCGTGTTATTTTACTATGGACTCTTGAATAGATCGATCAGAAAGAATAACTTTGAGGTGGTTTCATACCCTACAATAATCTCTTCGTTTGTTCTCTGCTATTAGTGACTTTGGAGTGACTCTTTGTTTCTTGTTGAGGGATAGTTATATGATCCAATTATGTTATTATTGTTGAGAGAACTTGCACTAGTGAAAATATGAACCCTATGCCTTGTTTCAACACATTGCAATACCGTTTTCGCTCACCTTTATCATTAGTTACCTTGCTGTTTTTATATTTTCAGATTACAAAAACCTATGTCTACCATCCATATTGCACCTATATCACCATCTCTTTGCCGAACTAGTGCACCTATACAATTTACCATTGTATTGGGTGTGTTGGGGACACAAGAGACTCTTTGCTATTTGGTTGTAGGGTTCACTACAAAATAAAGACACATCCATGACATTTTGGGCCGGACGAATTTTTTTTCTGTCATACATATGACACTTCTATGACGATAATTGTGACAAAACCCAGTATCATCATAGATGTGGTGGGTTCCTACTTCTATGACACAAAATCATGACAGAAAATGGGCTTTTTGTCCTGGGCGGGCCGGAGACGCAGCTGCATGACATTCTTTGGGCCGTCCATGACGGAAAAAACCGTGGTAGAAGTGAGGGGGAGGAAAATTTCAGGGAGTTCCCGGTTACGGTGGGAGGTCGGGACCGAGCGATGCGCGTTTCTCTCGTACACGTATGCGCGTGTGTGCGAGGCGTTGGCTCTAACTGAACCCGAGCGAGCCGTTGGGCTCTAACTGAACCCGAGAGATTGCACTGCACGCTACGCGTTACTGAACCCGAGTGATCGATCGATGGATGTTAACTGAACCCAATCAAGCGATTCCTTCACTACTGCTGCTAACTGAAGCCGATCGATGCTGCCTCTGTGATGAACAGTGAGTGTTGCGCGGGGGGGGGGGGGGGGAGGGGGGTTGGATGAATAGTGAGCGGTGGCGTTGCCTCTGGAGGAACACGACCCTGTGGTGTGGTGGAGGGCTGGATGAACAGTAGACGGTGGAGGGGTGCCCATGGAGGGGTCGTTGAACAAGACCCCATGGTGTGGAGGGCTGGATGAACAGTAGACGGTGGAGGGGTGGTTGAACAGTAGCCGGTGGAGTAGCGCGCGGTGGAGGCTGGATGAATAGGAGCCTGTGGAGGCTGGAGGAGGTCAACGGTAGCCCGTGGAGGCTGGAGGAGGTCGGCGGTGGAGATGAACAGTATCCCGTGGAGTCCCGTTTTATGGTACGCCACACCCCTCCCGATGAACAGGACCCCCGTTTCAACCGTAGGATGTCCGTTTCATCCGTTTTGCGGTACGGCACACCCCTCCCGATCAACAGGACCCCCGTTTCGACCGTAGGAGGTCTGTTTCGTCCGTTTTGCGGTACGCCACACCCCTCCCGATCAACAGGACCCCCGTTTCGACCGTAGGAGGTCCGTTTCCTCCGTTTTGCGATACGCCAAACCCCTCCCAATAGGACCCTATTCAGGTCTCGTTTCCATCGCCTATTCCGTCCAAGCCCTCCCGATGAACACGACCATGCATTCCGTTCCGACCTAGCCAGTTGGCTCCCACGCGTTCCGTTGCCTCCCGATGAACACGACGCATTCCGTTGCCTCCCCATGAACACGACACATTCCGTTGCCTCCCCATGAACACGACGACGACGCTGTTTCTCCGTTCTGACCCAGCCATGTACACAAGCCCTGGCCGTACGTATGCGCGAGTAGGCGTTTGAGACCCTGCCCGTATGTACGTACGTGGCCGTATTTTCTTTCTTGCACCCTGGCCGCTGTACATACGTGTACATGCTACGTGCGCGCCTCTACTACGACACGTGCATGCCTCTACATCGACCAGTATATATGTACATACACGTTCGCGACCAGAATGACAATGCTACGTACGCTTCGACCAGGTGGGTCCCGACTGTCAAGTACTTTCTTGCGTGCGAAGATGTAGCTGGTGGGTCCCAGCAGTCAGGGGGGCGAATCGTTTTGTTTTTTTCCCGGACGCACTTCCTTGCGTGCGAAGGTGTAGCTGGTGGGTCCCAGCAGTCAGAGGGAAACGTTTTTTCGCAAAATACGGTGGCCCGTTCGATGGGTCCCCGCTGTCAGGTGGAGGAATAATTATTTTGCACGTAATAAGGAGGCACTTCCTTGCTGCGTCCGTGGATCCAGCTGTCAGCCTGTCCACGTACATTCCACGTCCGATGGAAGCCGTTCCTTGACCACGTTGACCACGCCACGCCGAGAGCACCAGGGCGGTGGATGACGGAGAGGCCTAGGAAGGGGACGACGTGGAGCCGAGGAAGACGCGGCAGTGGATGCCCACGCGTAGAGGAGTACGAGGGTTCACTGGTTCGCTGCGGTGTGAGGCTGCCGTCATCACAGAATAACAGGGGGTGTGGGTGAGTAGAGGGATGGCCTGGCCAGCGGTGGGAGTAGTAGGGGCGGTGAGTTCTCCGCCGCATCGCATACGGCCACGGGAGGCAGGAGCACGAGGCACGACCGGCACTGGTTTGGGCGGCTGGAGCAAGAAGACCAGAGGTTGAAGAAGCACTACGGCCGTTGGATGGACATCGTACGGTCACTAGAGCTAGAATCGTGCATATATTGACTAACTTGACAAAGCCCTCCGTCCCCGTCAACTTAGTAGGCCCACAAGTCAGCCTGCCACTATACTGGGTCCCAGCTAACAAGGGGAGTATTCATTTTTTGTGCGTAATAAAGAGGCACTTCCTTGCGTGCATAGATATAGCTGGTGGGTCTGAGCTGTCAGTGGCGATAACGTTTTTTTCGCGAAATACAAAGGCCCTTTCGGTGGGTCCCTAATGTCAGGTGGAGGAATCATTATTTTGCACATAATAAGGAGGCATTTCCTTGCGTGCAGACGTGGACCCAGCTGTCGGCCTCTCCACGTACACTCCACTTTAGATGCCTGTCGGTCATTGACCATGTTGACCAGGCCACGCCGAGAGCACCAGGGCGGTGGACGACGGCGAGGCCTAGGAAGGGAACGACACGGAGGCAGGGAAGACTCGACAGTTGTTTCCCACACGGAGGGGAGTACGACTGTACGAGGGTTTACTGGTATGTCTGCCGTCGTCGGAGAATAACAACACATGTGGGTGAGTAGAGGGATGGCTAGGCCAGCGATGGGAGTACGGTGGGGCGGTGAGGCCTGCGCGGCAGCACAGCCGGCCGCGGGGAGGAGGGAGCAGGCAGTCCTCCCACCGGCGCTTGTTTGAGTGGCTCGAGCAGCAAGAGCAGAGATTGAAGAAGCACGACGGCCATTCGATGGACATCCAACAGTCACTGCTTGTGCGTCAACCTTTTTTTAGGAAAGCATCAAATCTATGAAAAACAACATACAACCCATTTGCTAATCTTAAGGTTTTTTTTGGAGCCCATATTCTTTTTGTTAGCATTACAACACATATTGTGGCCACGGTTAAAAAATTATACGAAATTTTGCATATTTCGGTGCGGTCCGAACTGTTTTTAATCCTGAAATTTTGACTCGCATTCAAACTGATTTTAAAAATAAATGTATATCAATATAAAATCCAACAAATTCTCCACGCATAAAAATTAATGTAATTTAAAATCTCAAAATGAAAAAAAAGATATTTGAAACTAATTGTTGGTTTGATGTGTTTTAAAAATGTACATCCCATTTCTCATTACTGATAGGCCATTTTCTCGGCCAGCCGAATGAAAGCTCTCCTAGTCTTGAAAGATTTGCAGCCCAACAAGCCTAATAAAGCGACTTACTTGGCAAATCACAAAAAAACTAGGCTGTGGCCGTGGACCCAGCTGTCAGTCCATTTGTTTTTTTAGTCCATTTGGTGGGCTGGGTGAAACAATGATGTAGCATCTATGCAGCCCGTTTAAATCCAATTTGCATTTTTCTCGAAATCCGCGGACTTGCTGGGCTGGGTGAAAATATTATATTGGGCTAGATGGAGAAATGTTATAAAAACATAAACACATGATTGCGCGTCAGTAAAATCTTTGCAAGCTTATGTACGCAATCACTAGGAGTTAACTTGCCAAGTTATATATAAACAATTATTATTATTATTTTTTAAGAACTTTCAACTTACGAAATAAAATATCATTTTAATTTGATGAGTTAATACTACATGGGGTATTATTATTTTTTAGGCTAGACGTGGGACAATTGAGTTGGTTCTAGGGGAAAGTACTGGGAGAAAACTCAGTTTACATCGAAAAAGAAAGTGGGAGAAAATTCAGAGACCTGCTGGGTCCACCTGAGGAGGGGAATATGTTGGGAGGAAGGAGATTCAAAGCACCGCAGCCAAGTGAACTAGTTTTTTTTACGAACAAGTGAACTAGTTTAGATACATAAGCAAATAGCCACTAAAAAAGAAATCATTTAATGAGTTCTTAAAAGAAATATTTTGGACAAAACAGATAATTACGACACATAGGCTAGTGCATGAAACACTCAGATGATAAAGGTGCTTATAAACAGATAAAGTACAACATCTAGACCTTCCTGGCACGTTTGATCCTGACGCTGCGGCTATCCGTGTACTCGTCGGTTACGGGAAGCAGAGACGCCCTCATGTCTAAGATCTGCCTGTACATGTTGGAGCATGCGTATGCGTACTTGGCTGCGTAGGTTATGTAGGCTAGATTCAGAGGTACGTCCCACGTGTTCAGGCCGTCTTCTTTCATGTTGGCGTATTAGGGGTCGATGATGGTCTCAGCGAGGTCAACCACGGAGTCCTTCTCCTGCCCGTTGCTGATGATCTTGTATTTCTTCTCGATGTCGACAAGCTTGTTGCATCAGATGGCCGAATCGTCGCGTTCTTCCTTCTCTCCACCGTAGCAAAGGTGCAGTCGGCGCTGCCGATGAAACGAGCGAATGCTCCAGAACCTGGTGCAGCCATAGGACTGAGGTGAGGCAGAGCTTCACCGAGTCCGTATCGTTGGTGTACATCACATTCAACTTGGTGCAGCCATAGGACTGAATGGCGAACTCAAAGGGGAACTCCTTGCTGAAGTCCATATCCAGCAGGCTCACCCCTCGGATCGCCATTGGAGTCTCTTCGAGTGCACGAGTGTGTAGGCGGCGACAGCAGTTCGTTTTTCAGCTCTTGGGGAACTAGATTCAACAGTAAGCTGAGTGTGTACATGCGACAATAGTTACTACCCCTCCCTTGTCCGCTGCATGCCCGGCAGAAGATGCACCCTCGGCCACACATCGGTTCACGAGCGGGTCTGTATTGGTATTGTAATAACAGGAGTTAGTGGTCACTTTACTTAAATTTAATTAGCTTTAATAGAAATTTGTACTTAAAAGAAGCAATGCATTCACTCGTTCCATCCGTGCCACAGGATCAACATGCACAACAATTAGAATTATTACTCTCAGGATGCCCACGATCAGCACATTTGTCGCACTTTCACAAAGATAATACTACCAAGTTTGAACTGTTTGTTATGGTTGTTGTCCTCTGCATCATTATGCCGTGTTTCCGAGTTTGCAAGATTCAGAACCAACAAATAAGATCCAAATAATAAGTACAACAAAGATGCCTACACATGTCATTGGTTCCCAGCTTGCAAGATTCAGAACCAACAAATAAGATCCAAATAATAAGTACAACAAAGATGCCTACACATCTCACTGATTCCCAGCTTGCAAGATTCAGAACCAACCCATTAGAGCCTTTTGATAAAGTGAATATCGGGATTAAATCCATCTTGGCTAGCCATGTCATACAATCGAAGAACTTGGCAAATGCTCTTGACTGTCACAACATCTGTAGTTGAGTATTCCTGTTTGCACCGCACAAACAAGGAGACAAGAGAGCATGATTTCGCTTTAATAGCGGCCTCCTTGAACTCAACCTCCAGCTCTACTTGGATGAGGTCTGCCTGGAGTTCCATGATTCAATTCAAGCGCCTTTTTCTACAGTTCACCTGAAATGAAGCAAATATTGCATCATTCAGATAGCAAGAAGTACTTGCTCTTGTGAGCTGGCAGGTTCTTCTTTAGTAGTTGCACTAAAATTGAGGAACATTAAGGTTGGCTGTCCGGCTCATGTAAGATGCAACTATAATTTTCTTATCCTTTTGTGCAGTTCCACTAAAATAAAGTGCCATTGTGGTGACAGTGACGGCTCCATCTTGCAAAGGCTAATAAAATGTTGCACGAGATTACCAGCAAAACTTGATGGAGATTTTGGAAACTGCAATCACCATTTTGTGCAGTTCCACCAAAATTGAGAGATGTTGCCCACCTGACATTTTAGTTGAACTGCACAAGACACTCATTCCAAAATAAGTGTTTTGTGCAGTTCACCAAAAGGTCACAATAGCAACAAGTTGAAATGGATAGCCCTATCTGCACAAAAAGATAGAAAGTAAACAGTTGCTGGTCAATAAGAATATGCGAAACATATACAAAATGAAAAGAAGCATCTTAATTATGTTCATGGCAATCACGCAAGGATAGTAGAAATTTTAAAACATCAGCAATGCTTCATGTTACCAGAAGCATTACGATCAACAATGAGATTCCTCAAATATGGGATTACTTTAATGGTGGCATTGCTTGTTTACCAAACACAGTAAATCAACAGTAGCTAAAGAGTTGGTTAAGGGCATGGGACCGTGGGGACACCAGGACACACAGCAGTGTAAAGGAGCAACTTACTTATCATACTGGGGAAAACAGCAGGAGTGCCATTGTACTATGTGAGGGCAGCAAATCTAATCCTGGAGACCTTTCACTATGTGAGGGAAGCAAATCTAATCCTGGAGACCTTTTACTATGTGAGGGCAGCAAATATAATCCTGGAGACCTTTTACTATTCGAGGGAAGCAAATATAATCCTAAGACCTTTTACTATGTGAGGGCAGCAAATCTAATCCTGGAGACCTTTTACTATGTGATGGCAGCAAATCTAATCCTTGACATACTCTGTTGACTTGTCCACCAGCCGCCACTTTCTATCCTTTTTTCAACCAATAATAGATCTGTTCCTTATCCAGTTTGTACTGCGTTTTCCCATTATTTCCCTTTTCAACCAAGAGACCAGTTGGGTATCCGGTCTCTACTACTTTCACCATATTATTTCCTCTTTGAATCAAGTCCTAGATTCATGCTACAACTTTCCCCCCTTTCTTCGTTGTTTGAACAAAGCCCTAGATTTGAATGCATGAAGTAGCTTTACCTCTAATAATACTAAAAATTTAGGTGGCTTTGGAAGAGAAGTTGGGAGTAGAAAAAGATGCACATGCATACACGTGGGGAGCTGAGGCAGTAGAGCAAGGCCGCTTTCGAAGAACTTATACCTGAGGGTCGCCGGGATGTCGGTGGTGGCAGGTCGGATCTGCGGACAATACGGCAGGGAGGAAGAAGGGTCGGAGGACCTCCCGAGCCGGCCATGTGTCAGAGAGAACGGCACGGGCAGAGGATCGGGGCCCTCTGGCAGCTATGGGTTTCCTCCCTCAGCGGCGATGACCGCGTGAATGATGCACCTTTTAGTCCTCTACACACACCGGCCGAAGGGATCCGGCCGGATCTGTGACCAGCGGTGAGCAGAGAGAAAATGCCGCTATCGCTGTCTTGCTTATATCTAGAGAGGATGAGAGAATGAAGAGAGCAACCCGAGTAAAGCAAGCGCTCAGGCCCCTGCGTCCATATATAGCGGAGTGATTATCTTTTTTCTCTCCACAACAAGCGTTTCAATATGTGTATGTGGCATTAAAGAAAAGAAACTCTCTATTTAAGGTGACTACTGTACAACTCCTACTTACTACTAGTAGTACTACAGTATTGTTCACTTGTGCTCCCCGCCCCTCCATTCATTGAACAACCCCATGGGTGAATAAACATACAGTAAGTACTGTATTTATATAGAACGAACAAGCTCGAACTATTTTCGCGTAGTTAAAAGTTGAGGGCGGGGCTTTTCCCGGGCAGTACGCGCGGCAGTTTTCGGGTAGGGCTAGAAGACTATTTTAATTTTTTTTAAAACTTCAAGACGGCCACATAGCATGGAGCCGACCCCAACGATTTTCAGCTTACAGGCACGGTACACGCTATCCTAGACTACTATACACATGAAACTGCCACACGAGCGTCCGGGCTGTGCTTGGCTCTTTGCCTCTTCGGGAAGTCGAACAATGATGGAATACTACTGCACTGGAGGAGTACTATAGTACGCTTCTGGCCATCTAACACCGATTGAACTGCTGCATGTCAACCGCGTGCGGGAGGGAGAGCGTGTAGCGAAAGCTTCTCCTAGTCTTGCCAGCCACCACGCTCATGGGCGAGGGAGGGACGCTCCTGCCTTTGCATGTATGACAGGTGGGCCCTACAGGTGTGTGGCCAACCTGTCATACAGCCAAAGGCAGGTGCAGTTATGTCCGCGAGGCAGAGGATAATCAAACTTCTCGTTGATGTTCGAGTTGACGTGACACATCAAAGCACTACACTCGATATATTTCAATAATTTGCGTGTGTGACTCCCAGATGCAGAGGCTGGGGGTCATCATCCTCCTTTTCGAGAAAAAAATAGACGCGTGTGTGAGAGGACGAGGGCGTGTGTGCACCTCTTCTCTTCCTGTATAACGTACTACTAAACTCAGAGTACAAGTTTTTGTGGGTGGCACGATGGTGCGTGCGATAAGTCCCGAGAGATAGGTTTAATGCATTAATTGCAATGCATGCATGCATAAAGTACATGCATTGGTCAATTTTCTCTTAATACTTGCATGCAATGATTTAATGCACCTTGGAATATGAACATGTGTTGGGGACAACCAAATTGAGCCTTATAAAATGGAAAAGCTAAAATTTTGAGATAAGCCCTATAAAACCGGAAAGAAGGGAGTAGAAAAAGAAGTACTCCATCCGGGAATAGTGCCGCACTTTGAAACTAGAACCGCCAATAAATTTTGAGCTTGCGTCTCGTCACATTCCAAATTACTCCACGCTATATTGAATTGCAAACCTGTTCACACCGATCACAACCTAAACGGTTTCCCACTTAGGAGCGTATTAGTACTCGGTTATAAATACTAGTATGCCAAGATGACTGCACATTCCTCCTCAACTCCTCATCCACAAAAACAAACAAGTCATTCAGCATCCTTCCCTTGCGTCTGACATGGCCAGCATGAGTTCTGGGTCGAGAGATTGCCACCAAGGAGAGGCGAGCATGGAAGCGGAAGCACGAGAGATGTCCCGCCTCACTGCGAGAGCAACTGACATGTCCCACCGCGCGAAAGTAGCAGCACAGAGGTCCCGCCGCGCCGCTGAAGTAGCACGGAGGTCCCGTCGCGCCGTCGATGCAGTAGACTGGTCCGGCCGCGCCGCGGAAGCATCAGAGATGTCCTGCCGTGCCACGAATGCAGCAGAGAAGTCCCGCCGCGCCACGACGGCCTGGGAAAGTTTCTCGCGGGCAGGCGACGACTGTTACAGGCGCATGCATGCGGTCTTCCATAGCCAGATGGATCAGATCTCCAGCTCGGCGAGGTTGCAGGACGACATGATAGCCTTGTTTGAACAGGCTACCGGCGTCATCCGGCAACTAAGGGAGGGCAATGAGAGGCTCCGGGCCGAGCGCGACCTGCTGAGGGAGAAGATCGTCCGAAGTGCAGACTTGCAGGAGGAGACCAGTGCCTTGTTGAAGAAACTTATGGACGAGAATGACATGCTCCGCAACAAGCGCCAAAGGCTAGTGGAGGAATCCGTGGATGTTCTCAAGCAGCGTCTTGAGGACACGAAAGAGCTCATCACCGCTCGCCGCAGAGACTAGTTTCCTGGTTTCTTTTGATGTAATAATTGATTTAGGATGTGGATTGTGTCGTCGGTTGGGAAATGTTGGGTTCTAGCGCGGATGTTGGGCCTTTTTTGGCCTCTTGGGATGTTGCGATTTCAATCTGGTAGCTTTTAGTCCTTCATGTTAGGATGGAGTTGCACTGAACTTCTTGTGAATTGTGGTGGTTTTCAGTAATGAAAATCGAAAGGGGCAAGCCCTTCTTTTATCAAAAAAAAAAATTTAATCGTCCTTATATATTCATCAGTCTTGCTATAAGTCGCAGTAGATGCTATATAGGTCCGTCGGATCTTACATCAAGATCCGTGCTTTCAGATTTTCTTTTTTCTCTCTTAAATCTCAGTCGAGTGAGACATAGCCACGCCATTAAACAGAGGCTTGGGCGCCATTAATGGAGACCTTGGGAGAGAGGTGGACGGCAGATGGAGGTCAAAGGGCTCTCCTCCTGATAAGCACGCGCAGGGTCTGATCGCACGCCTCTCGTACTCAAATAGCTACCCTGCACGGCGCCTCCTAGCTAATAAAAAATGGGGACGCGTGGCAGCACGTAAATGGTCCTAGTAAGTAGAACGCCCACGGTTTCAATAATACCTGTGTTTCCTATTGTAACATGACAACACTTGTTCCAAAATGACTTTGTTGATTGTTAATGTGTGCGCCTTCGCAAATCGGACTGCAAATTTACCACAGCATGTTGGTGCCATGTCATGGCACCAAGCCAAGTTTCATTATTTTCATGCGTGTTTTGGATTTATAGGAATTAAAAAACTAAGTTTCTCAATGTTTCCAACCCAGCCATGACGCCCAGAATTTCATTCCCATTTCTTGCATGGAACCTAGAAATTTACCCGAGGACACACATGTGATTTTTCAACCAACTTTGGTGCACTGGAACATGTGCTTGTATTTCAAATTTGAATTATGCACACAAAGGTGACACGTTCCCTCCCAGAACCACGAGCCTTCTTGAGAGAAGCTCCGATTTGCAAGAAGTTTATACCAAAATTTGTTCCTATTCGGCCAATTTTTTTACCAAAATTTTTAGCCACACTCGGTTCAACTAAAGTTGGACAGACAGTCGCCCGCAAGCCATCTATGTGCAAAGCACGTCGAGGGAACCGGTCTCGTGTAAACGTACGCGTAAGGTTGGTCCGGGTCGTCTCGTCCAACAATACCGCCGAACCAAAGTATGACAAGCTGGTAGGCAGTATGACTTGTATCGCCCACAACTCACTTGTGTTCTACTCGTGCAAATAACATCAAACCATAAAACCTAGGCTCGGATGCCACTGTTGGGGAACGTAGTAATTTCAAAAAAATTCCTACGCACACGCAAGATCATGGTGATGCATAGCAACGAGAGGGGAGAGTGTTGTCTACGTACCAACGCAGACCGACTGCGGAAGCGATCACACAACGTAGAGGAAGTAGTCGTACGTCTTCCCGATCCAACCGATCCAAGCACCGTTACTCCGGCACCTCCGAGTTCTTAGCACACGTTCAGCTCGATGACGATCCTCGGGCTCCGATCCAGCAAAGCGTCGAGGAAGAGTTCCGTCTGCACGACGGCGTGGTGACGATCTTGATGTACTACCGACGCAGGGCTTCGCATAAGCACTGCAACAATATGATCGAGGTGGAATTTGGTGGCAGGGGGCACCGCACACGGCTAAGGAACGATCACCGAGGATCAACTTGTGTGTCTAGAGGTGCCCCCTGCCCCCGTATATAAAGGATCCAAGGGGAGGGGCTGGCCGGCCAAGGAGGGAGGCGCAGGAGGAGTCCTACTCCTACCGGGAGTAGGACTCCCCCCTCCAATCCTATTCCAACTAGGACTCCAAGGGGGAAAGAGAGAGAGAGGTGGCCGGCCTCCTCTCCTAGTCCTAATAGGACTAGCGGAGGGGGGGAGGCGCGCAGCCCTCCATGGCAGCCCCTTTCACCTTTCCACTAAGGCCCATGTAGGCCCATTTGGCTCCCGGGGGGTTCCGGTAACCCTCCCAGTATTCCGGTAAAATCCCGATTTCACCCGGAACACTTCTGATGTCCAAACATAGGCTTCCAATATATCAATCTTTATGTCTCGACCATTTCGAGACTCCTCGTCATGTCCGTGATCACATCCGGGACTCCAAACAACCTTCGGTACATCAAAATACATAAACTCATAATAACTGTCATCGTAACGTTAAGCGTGCGGACCCTACGGTTCGAGAACAATGTAGACATGACCGAGACACGTCTCCGGTCAATAACCAATAGCGGGACCTGGATGCCCATATTGGCTCCTACATATTCTACGAAGATCTTTATCGGTCAGACCGCATAACAACATACGTTGTTCCCTTTGTCATCGGTATGTTACTTGCCCGAGATTCGATCGTCGGTATCCAATACCTAGTTCAATCTCGTTACTGGCAAGTCTCTTTACTCGTTCCGTAATACATCATATCACAACTAACATCTTAGTTATAATGCTTGCAAGGCTTATGTGATGTGTATTACCGAGAGGACCCAGAGATACCTCTCCGACAATCGGAGTGACAAATTCTAATCTCGAAATACGCCAACCCAACATCTACCATTGGAGACACCTGTAGTACTCCTTTATAATCACCCAGTTACGTTGTGACGTTTGGTAGTACCCAAAGTGTTCCTCCGGCAAACGGGAGTTGCATAATCTCATAGTCATAGGAACATGTATAAGTCATGAAGAAAGCAATAGCAACATACTAAACGATCGGGTGCTAAGCTAATGGAATGGGTCATGTCAATCAGATCATTCAACTAATGATGTGACCTCGTTAATCAAATAACAACTCTTTTTTCCATGGTTAGGAAACATAACCATCTTTGATTAACGAGCTAGTCAAGTAGAGGCATACTAGTGACACTCTGTTTGTCTATGTATTCACACATGTATTATGTTTCCAGTTAATACAATTCTAGCATGAATAATAAACATTTATCATGATATAAGGAAATAAATAATAACTTTATTATTGCCTCTAGGGCATATTTGCTTCAGTCTCCCACTTGCACTAGAGTCAATAATCTAGTTCACATCGCCATGTGATTTAACAGCAATAGTTCACATCGTCATGTGACCAACACTCAAAGGGTTTACTAGAGTCAGTAATCTAGTTCACATATCTATGTGATTAACACCCAAAGAATACTAAGGTGTGATCATGTTTTGCTTGTGAGATAATTTTAGTCAACGGGTCTGTCACATTCAGATCCGTAAGTATTTTGCAAGTTCTATGTCTACAATGCTCTACACGGAGCTACTCTAGCTAATTGCTCCCACTTTCAATATGTATCCAGATTGAGACTTTAGATTCATCTGGATCAGTGTCAAAAACTTGCATCGACGTAACCCTTTACGGCGAACCTTTTTGTCACGTCCATAATCGAGAAACATATCCTTATTTCACTAAGGATAATTCTGACCGCTGTCTAGTGATCTACTCCTAGATCACTATTGTACTCCCTTGCCAAATCAATGCAGGGTATACAATAGATCTGGTATACAGCATGACATACTTTATAGAACCTATGGCCAAGGCATAGGGAATGACTTTCATTCTCTTTCTATCTTCTGCCGTGGTCGGGCTTTGAGTCTTACTCAACTTCACACCTTGTAATACAGGCAAGAACTCTTTCTTTGACTGCTCCATTTTGAACTACTTCAAAATCTTGTCAAGGTATGTACTCATTGAAAAAACTTATCAAGCGTCTTGATCTATCTCTATAGATCTTGAAGCTCAATATGTAAGCAGCTTCACCGAAGTCTTTCTTTGAAAAACTCCTTTCAAACACTCCTTTATGCTTTGCAGAATAATTCTACATTATTTCCGATCAACAATATGTCATTCACATATACTTATCAGAAATGTTGTAGTGCTCCCACTCACTTTCTTGTAAATACAGGCTTCACCGCAAGTCTGTATAAAACTATATGCTTTGATCAACTCATCAAAGCGTATATTCCAACTCCGAGATGCTTGCACCAGTCCACAGATGGATCGCTGTAGCTTGCACATTTTGTTAGCACCTTTCGGATTGACAAAACCTTCTATTGCATCATATACAACTCTTTTTTAATAAATCCATTAAGGAATGCAGTTTTGTTTATCCATTTGCCAGATTTCATAAAATGCGGCAATTACTAACATGATTCGGACAGACTCAAGCATAGATACGAGTGAGAAGCTCTCATCGTAGTCAACACCTTGAACTTGTCGAAAACCTTTTGCGACAATTCTAGCTTTGTAGATAGTAACACTACTATCAGCGTCCGTCTTTCTCTTGAAGATCCATTTATTCTCAATTGCTTGCCAATCATCGGGCAAGTCAACCAAAGTCCAAACTTTGTTCTCATACATGGATCATATCTCAGATTTCATGGCCTCAAACCATTTCGCGGAATTTTGGGCTCATCATCGCTTCCTCATAGTTCGTAGGTTCGTCATGGTCAAGTAACATGACCTCTAGAACAGGATTACCGTACCACTCTGGTGCGGATCTCACTCTGGTTTACCTACGAGATTCGGTAGTACCTTGATCTGAAGTTACATGATCATCATCATTAGCTTCCTCACTAATTGGTGTAGTAGTCACAAGAACAGATTTTTGTGATGAACTACTTTCCAATAAGGTAGAAGGTACAATTACCTTATCAAGTTTTCTACTTTCCTCCCACTTACTTCTTTCAAGAGAAACTCCTTCTCTAGAAAGGATCCATTATAAGCAACGAATGTCTTGCCTTAGGATCTGTGATAGAAGGTGTACCCAATAGTCTCCTTTGGGTATCCTATGAAGACATATTTCTCCGATTTGGGTTTGAACTTATCAGGATGAAACTTTTTCTCATAAGTATCGCAACCCCAAACTTCAAGAAATGACAACTTTGGTTTCTTCCCAAACCATAGTTCATAAGGCGTCGTCTCGACGGATATAGATGGTGCCCCTTTTTTAACGTGAATGCAGCTGTCTCTAATGCATGACCCCAAAAACAATAGTGGTAAATCTGTAAGAAACATCATAGATTGCACTATATCCAATAAAGTACGGTTATGACGTTCGGACACACCATTAAGCTGTGGTGTTCCAGGTGGCGTGCGTAGTGAAACTATTTCACATTGTTTTAACTAAAGACCAAACTCGTAACTCAAATATTTTACCTCTGCGATCATATTGTAGAAACTTTTATTTTCTTGTCACAATGATTTTCCACTTCACTCTGAAATTCTTTGAACTGTTCAAATGTTTCAGACTTATGTTTCATCAAGTAGATATCCCCATATCTGCTCAAATCATCTTGTGAAGGTCAGAAAATAATGATACCTGCTGTAAGCCTTAATATTCATCGGACCACATACATCAGTATGTATGATTTCCAACAAATCTGTTGCTTGCTTCATTGTTCCGGAGAACGGCGTTTTAGTCATCTTGCCCATAAGGCATGGTTCGCAAGCATCAAGTGATTCATAATCAAGTGATTCCAAAATCCCATCAGCATGGAGTTTCTTCATGCGCTTTACACCAATATGACCTAAACGGTAGTGCCACAAATAAGTTGCACTATCATTATTAACTTCGCATCTTTTAGTTTCAATATTATGAATATGTGTATCACTACGATCGAGATGCAACGAACTTGTTTCATTCGGTGTATGACCATCGAAGGTTTTATTCATGTAAACAGAACAACAATTATTCTCTGACTTTAATGAATAACCGTATTGCAATAAACATGATCAAATCATATTCATGCTCAACGCAAAAACCAAATAACACTTATTTAAGTTCAACACTAATCCCGAAAGTATAGGGGAGTGTGCGATGATGATCATATCAATCTTGGAACTACTTCCAACACACATCGTCACTTCACCCTTAACTAGTCTCTGTTTATTCTGCAACTCCTGTTTCGAGTTACTACTCTTAGCAACTGAACCAATATCAAATACTGAGGGGTTGCTATAAACACTAGTAAAGCACACATCAATAACATGTATATCAAATATACTTTTGTTCACTTTGCCATCCTTCTTATCCGCCAAATACTTGGGGCAGTTCCGCTTCCAGTGACCAGTCCCTTTGCAGTAGAAGCACTTAGTCTCAGGCTTAGGACCAGACTTGGGCTTCTTCACTTGAGCAGCAACTTGCTTGCCGTTCTTCTTGAAGTTCCCCTTCTTCCCTTTTGCCCTTTTCTTCAAACTAGTGGTCTTGTCAACCATCAACACTTGATGTTTTTCTTGATTTCTACCTTCGTCGATTTCAGCATCACGAAGAGCTTGGGAATCGTCTCCATTATCCCTTGCATATCATAGTTCATCACGAAGTTCTACTAACTTGGTGATGGTGACTAGAGAATTCTGTCAATCACTATCTTATCTGGAAGATTAACTCCCACTTGATTCAAGCGATTGTAGTACCCAGACAATCTGAGCACATGCTCACTAGTTGAGCGATTCTCCTCCATCTTTTAGCTTTAGAACTTGTTGGAGACTTCATATCTCTCAACTCGGGTATTTGCTTGAAATATTAACTTCAACTCCTGGAACATCTCATATGGTCCATGACGTTCAAAACGTCTTTGAAGTCCCGATTCTAAGCCGTTAAGCATGGTGCACTAAACTATCAAGTAGTCATCTTATTGAGCTAGCCAAACATTCATAACGTTTGCATCTGCTCCTGCAATAGGTCTGTCACCTAGCGGTGCATCAAAGACACAATTCTTCTGTGCAGCAATGAGGATAAACCTCAGATAACGGATCCAATCCGCATCATTGCTACTAACATCTTTCAACACAATTTTCTCTAGGAACATATCAAAATAAACACAGGGAAGCAACAACGCGAGCTATTGATCTACAACATAATTTGCAAAATACTACCACGTTTAAGTTCATGATAAATTTAAGTTCAATTAATCATATTACTTAAGAACTCCCACTTAGATAGACATCCCTTTAATCCTCTAAGTGATCACGTGATCCAAATCAACTAAACCATAACCGATCATCACGTGAGATGGAGTAGTTTTCAATGGTGAACATCGTTATGTTGATCATATCTACTATATGATTCACGCTCGACCTTTCGGTCTCCGTGTTCCGAGGCCATATCTGCATATGCTAGGCTCGTCAAGTTTAACCTGAGTATTCTGCGTGTGCAAAACTGGCTTGCACCCGTTGTAGATGGACGTAGAGCTTATCACACCCGATCATCACGTGGTGTCTGGGCATGACGAACTTTGGCAACGGTGCATACTCAGGGAGAACACTTCTTGATAATTTAGTGAGAGATCATCTTATAATGCTACCATCAATCAAAGCAAGATAAGATGCATAAAAGGATAAACATCACATGCAATCAATATAAGTGATATGATATGGCCATCATCATCTTGTGCTTTTAATCTCCATCTCCGAAGCACCGTCATGATCACCATCGTCACCGGCGCGACACCTTGATCTCCATCGTAGCATCGTTGTCGTCTCGCCAATCTTATGCTTCCACGACTATCGCTACCGCTTAGTGATAAAGTAAAGCATTACATCGCGATTGCATTGCATACAATAAAGCGACAACCATATGGCTCCTGCCAGTTGCCGATAACTTGGTTACAAAATATGATCATCTCATACAATAAAATTTAGCATCATGCCTTGACCATATCACATCACAACATGCCCTGCAAAAACAAGTTAGACATCCTCTACTTTGTTGTTGCAGGTTTTACGTGGCTGCTACGGGCTTAAGCAAGAACTCATCTCACATACGCATCAAAACCATAACGACAGTTTGTCAAATAGACTCTGTTTTAACCTTCTCAAGGACCGGGCGTAGCCACACTCGGTTCAACTAAAGTTGGAGAGACAGTCGCCCGCAAGCCATCTATGTGCAAAGCACGTCGAGGGAACCGGTCTTGCGTAAGCGTACGCGTAAGGTTGGTCCGGGTCGTCTCGTCCAACAATACCGCCGAACCAAAGTATGACATGCTGGTAGGCAGTATGACTTGTATCGCCCACAACTCACTTGTGTTCTACTCGTGCAAATAACATCAAACCATAAAACCTAGGCTCGGATGCCACTGTTGGGGAACGTAGTAATTTCAAAAAATTTCCTACGCACACGCAAGATCATGGTGATGCATAGCAACGAGAGGGGAGAGTGTTGTCTACGTACCAACGCAGACCGACTGCGGAAGCGATCACACAACATAGAGGAAGTAGTCGTACGTCTTCCCGATCCGACCGATCCAAGCACCGTTACTCCGGCACCTCCGAGTTCTTAGCACATGTTCAGCTCGATGACGATCCTCGGGCTCCGATCCAGCAAAGCGTCGAGGAAGAGTTCCGTCAGCACGACGGCGTGGTGACGATCTTGATGTACTACTGACGCAGGGCTTCGCCTAAGCACTGCAACAATATGATCGAGGTGGAATTTGGTGGCAGGGGGCACCGCACACGGCTAAGGAACGATCACCAAGGATTAACTTGTGTGTCTAGAGGTGCCCCCTACCCCCATATATAAAGGATCCAAGGGGAGGGGCTGGCCGGCCAAGGAGGGAGGCGCAGGAGGAGTCCTACTCCTACCGGGAGTAGGACTCCCCCCTCCAATCCTATTCCAACTAGGACTCCAAGGGGGAAAGAGAGACAGAGGTGGCCGGCCACCTCTCCTAGTCCTAATAGGACTAGGGGAAGGGGGAGGCGCGCAGCCCTCCATGGCAGCCCCTTTCACCTTTCCACTAAGGCCCATGTAGGCCCATTTGGCTCCCGGGGGGTTCCGGTAACCCTCCCGGTATTCCGGTAAAATCCCGATTTCACCCGGAACACTTCCGGTGTCCAAACATAGGCTTCCAATATATCAATATTTATGTCTCGACCATTTCGAGACTCCTCGTCATGTCTGTGATCACATCCGGGACTCCGAGCAACCTTCGGTACATCAAAATGCATAAACTCATAATAACTGTCATCGTAATGTTAAGCGTGCGGACCCTACGGTTCGAGAACAATGTAGACATGACCGAGACACGTCTCCGGTCAATAACCAATTGTGGGGCCTGGATGCCCATATTGGCTCCTACATATTCTATGAAGATCTTTATCGGTCAGACCGCATAACAACATACGTTGTTCCCTTTGTCATCGGTATGTTACTTGCCCGAGATTCGATCGTCGGTATCCAATACCTAGTTCAATCTCGTTACTGGCAAGTCTCTTTACTCGTTCCATAATACATCATCTCACAACTAACATCTTAGTTATAATGCTTGCAAGGCTTATGTGATGTGTATTACCGAGAGGGCCCAGAGATACCTCTCCGACAATCGGAGTGACAAATTCTAATCTCGAAATACGCCAACCCAACATCTACCATTGGAGACACCTGTAGTACTCCTTTATAATCACCCAGTTACGTTGTGACGTTTGGTAGTACCCAAAGTGTTCCTCCGGCAAACGGGAGTTGCATAATCTCATAGTCATAGGAACATGTATAAGTCATGAAGAAAGCAATAGCAACATACTAAATGATCGGGTGCTAAGATAATGGAATGGGTCATGTCAATCAGATCATTCAACTAATGATGTGACCTCGTTAATCAAATAACAACTCTTTTGTCCATGGTTAGGAAACATAACCATCTTTGATTAACGAGCTAGTCAAGTAGAGGCATACTAGTGACACTCTGTTTGTCTATGTATTCACACATGTATTATGTTTCCGGTTAATACAATTCTAGCATGAATAATAAACATTTATCATGATATAAGGAAATAAATAATAACTTTATTATTGCCTCTAGGGCATATTTCCTTCAATCCATGCCAAGTTTCATGATTTTCAGACGTGTTTTGGATTTACAAGAATTTTAAAACCAAGTTTCTCAATGTTCTCGGCCGAGCCACGATGCCCAGATGTTTTAATTTTATTCTCATTTCTTGCATGGGACCTAGAAATTCACCCGAGGACACAAATGTGATTTTTCAACCAACTTTGGTGCACGAAAGCATGTGCTTGTAGTTCAAATTTGAGTTATGCACATTAAATGACCTGAAACTCAATTAATGTATAAAAGACGACAAACAAACCCAGAATAATTCCAAAATTTAATAGGGCACTAATGTAGTTCTATGTTGCCGTTGTTCAGAAACTCAAGGGGGGCAGTGTATATCGTTTCACACTCAAAGGTGGCACGTTCCCTCTTAAAACCACGAGCTTCCAAATCGGCCCAATTTTTTACCACAGCATGTTAGTGCCATGACATGACACCATGCCAAGTTTCATGATTTCTAGGCAAGTTTGATTTACATGAATTTAAAATCAAAGTTTCTCGATGTTCTCGGCCGAGTCATAATGCCCAGATGTTTGAATTTCATTCTCAGTTCTTCCATGGGACCTAGAAATTCAACCAGGGACACACATGTGATTTTTCAACCCGCTTTGGTGCACCGGAGCATGTGCATGCAATTCATATTTAGATTATGCACATTAAAAGTCCAGAAACTCAATTAATGTATAAAAAGGACAAATGAACCCGAAATAATTCCAAAATTTAACAGGGCACTCATATAGTTCTATGTTGCCTCTGTAAATAAAATCAGGGGGAGGCAGCGTATGTCATTTCGCACACAAAGGTGACACGTTCCCTCTCGGAACCATGAGGCTTGTTGAGAGAATCTCCGGTTTTGCAAGAGGCTTATACCAAAACTTGTCCCAATTCAGCCAAAAATTATATGTATGAAAACAGGGTTTAGATTATCCCAAATATCTCGCTACCTAGACCAATAATGTACTATGATTTGAATTCAACATAAAATGGATACAAATATTTGAATTGGAGAGCGTATGGTACATGTACTTCATAGTGAAATATGATTACTGCTATATGTATGTTTTTTGTTATCAAGATAATATTTAAATTATTGTATAACTTGACAACAATCGTATTCAAGTAAGGAAAATTGATTCAAATTTAGTCCATATGGTAGACGACAATATATATGTTCACATGGTGGAGTAAAATGTTCATATATGATGGAAGATCAAAATGTACGACTACATCAATTATAAACCGCAAGGTCATCTAACGATATATTCGAATTCAACATAACGTGGATTCAAAAATTGAAATTCGAGATCATGGCATATGTAATCATATAAAAAGGGACATTACTCTTTCTTTGGTGGGAATTGATTTGTTTTTTGTTGTTGTTGAGGGAAGTGCGAATCGATTTGGTACTGTGCAGGGTAATTTTTTCAACGGCATCTATAGCAATATAGTAAAAGGGGACATGACTCTCTTGTGTCTTGTATGAATTGTTTTTTTACATGTTAAGTTTGTTCTGCCGAACAAGGAATCCGCACCTTGTTATCCCGAATTTTTCAAGCTCGAGTATCTTTTGTCTCACCTGCTTTGAAACTCCCGCTTCTTCAACCCGCGCCGCGCCTTGTTATCCTGAAATTTGGACGCGCGCGAGAACTCCCTCCTCATCCGAAATCTCTCCCGCAGCCCAGACACGCGAAATCCCCCTTCTACCCCTCAACCGGAAATGAAGTTCCACGTCGCGGTGTCAAAATCGGGGGGGGGGGGGGGGGTACGCTGGTAACTTACCCTACATTTTGGACAAGCGCGTCCCAAAGCTTGGCTCACCCCTCCCCCTTCACCCCCCCCATTCGTACACTGAGGCCGCCAAAACCCGTGAAACCCCACGCTCCTCCGTCGGCCTCCCGACCGCCGCCCAGCTGGAGACTATTCCCCGACTACGTCGTCCACCGCAACAGCTCGCCGTCCCTCATCCATCGCACCGGATGAGGATCCGTTGTCGATCTCGTCGTCCCGCCGGATCAGCTGCCCCATCCTCCACCTCCAAGGAGCTGCCCCGATGTTTGCCTCGTCTATCACGCCACCTCAATCCCCACAGCGCCGTCTTGACCTGCCCCACCGAACCGCAACACCCTCACCAATTCCTCCAATGAAGCCGAGGCCAACTCGGCGCCACCAAGGAGGTTCTGCACTCACCACTGCATTTTATCTTTTATTCGATCTCACGGGGCTGCTGGTGCTTGATACCGAGCAGACATGGCGTGTCTCCATCGATGGCGCCGTCGCCGGCCACATCATCCACGGCGTCTCTCCCCCATGTCGTTGCTTCCTCGGTGGCGACTTCCACAACGGCACTGGCTGCAGCTGCTCCGGCTCTCGCTCGCGATGTGGCTCTGTTCTTCTTATCGGCCGCGCTGCTGCACTGCTCCTTCTTTCATTCGTGCTGCTGCTCTGCTCTTGCTCTCGCTTGCGCTACTGCTGCTGCACGACCTTCGGCAGCTACAGGAGTTGCTGCTTTAGCACTCACTCGCGGTGCTACTGCACGACTTGCTCTCTGCTAGTGCGTTCCCTGCTCGAGCGTCTGATTTAGATCACTTCTTCTTTGCTACTAGTGCTCGAATGCCCTAAACATCTATTGCAATGCTTTGTTACTAGTTCAATCAGTTTCGACAGTAAAATTCAGTTCCGACTGTGAAGTTCATTTTCTTCAGTTAAGTTCAGAGTGAACAGTACTTACAGCATCTGTCGGAGTAGCCGTGGCGCGGCTGATGCGTTTACATCTAGCACTTTTTGGTGATGTATTTTACATCATCTATTGCAGATGATATTAGGGTCCCACTTCAGATTAACGTTGTCTGTCTTGTCATGCTTCAGCCTCGTCGCCGTACACCTTAGCAGAGCTGCTCCAACGACGGAACCGTCCATCACAGCGGAGCATTACCCTCAGCGCCATTTCCAAAGGCCTCGGATCTTCTTCCCCGCCTCTGACAGTCACACCAGCATCATCACCATCCTCCACGTCCAACCCAATGATGCTGAGGTCCACAAGGCTATGCCAAAGAGGTTGTACACTCGTCGCATCACTTTGTTTCTCCATTCCTCTGTTCTTCCAATTCATGTGAGCCAAACACCCAGGTTGACTGAAATCCTATGTTTCCAAATGCTCTATTTTGCACGTGCATTCCTATCCTATTCCTGTGTTTTTCCTGTCCCTGCGTTTATAGAATACTCTGATTCTAAGGAGCCCTTACAGATTTACTTCATTTTCAAATAGGCGTCAAAGAAAACTCTGTGTGTTATGTCCTGCTCCTGTCGTGCCATCAGCCACCCCACCTGAGGTACACCATCGACAGAAGCGTTCACTACAGCAGAGATCCCCCTGCAGACTTCCTTTCGCCGCCTCAGATCATCTTCCCCGTTGCCGGCTGCCACGCCAACTGCATTACCATCATCGACTTGAGCAGATGAACCTAAGGACTACACAGTTCCGGAAGAGAGGTCGCAGTCTTTCGTGTTTGCTTATGTTATACATCGGTTATTATTACCTGCTACTTTATCGTTCAATCTTGAGTTTTGAATTGCCCATGGGTCTCATATCGAGCCAGCAACGAATAGTATCTGTCTACTATCTAGTTCATCTGGGTCTTCTATGTGGTTCATGTTGGGTGGGCAACAAACAATAGATGATCCATTGTCTATCTTTTTAAACTGAAGCTATAATCTACCTGCTATCATTAGTTTTGGATCCATCCACTCGTTTGCTACCATCACTCTTGATTTTTGCATGCACCCCTTAGGCCTTACAAAATCTAACTATTTTTTTATTATGCATGTCAGATATTGTACACAATCGTACTAAACATGTAGAGAAAAAGAGAAGACTGTTGCGTGCGAATATAATGTCAAGCAGACGCCGCTCCATGGTGGGCGAAGTGCCCCCCTCCTGCATTTCCAGATTGTATTCCAGCGGAAGATAACTGTTCAGATGGAGATTCAGAAGGAGCCGACCATGCCTATTTACCACCTGAGGTGTTTGCTCTAACCTGGCATGCTGATGTTGGTCATATCATGCATATGGCGCCTTGCATTGCTTACATTATACATCTTATATGTCATCAGCTTAGTTTATATTTGCTTTGTGTGAATGCCACCTGTTTGGTTTCTATATCATACTCCCCCCATTCCTAAATATTTGTCTTTTTAGAGATTTCAACAAGTGACTACATACGGAACAAAATGAGTGAATCTACACTCTAAAATGTGTCTATATACATCCGTATGTGGTAGTCCATTTGAAATCTCTAAAAGACAAATATTTAGGAACAGAGGGAGTATATGGGAATTATGCAATGCCATCTTCTTTAGCCAGGCATGATATGCGTGAATCATGCAATGCCATCCTGTTTAGCCAGTCATCGTATATGTGAATTGTATCGTGCCATATTTTTTCCACAATGTATTCCATTTGTCAACAATGTTTATACATTCATCTACTCTTCCTGTGCATCAGCCATTTGAGTCGGTCATGGGAAAATCTGGAGTGAAAACAAGGTCTTCTGAGCAGTCAGTGCTACCTGTCGATGCAGATTTCTTGCTGGTTACAGATAGCTCCTCAGAGGAGGATTCAGAGAGAGATAAATAGTCGTATCCCCCCCCCCCCCGAGGTGCATGCTCTAACTTGGCTGGGTTATATTGCTCATATCATGCATATGGTGTCTTGCATTGCCATGCCATCTGCTTAGATTAGACATGCTTTGTGTGAATGCCTCGTGTTTGCTTTCTATATCAGATATGTGAATTATGCAATGCCATGTTTTTTAGCTAGTTATCATATATGTGAATTATGCACCGCCATGGAGCCAGGCATCATATATGTGAATTATCTCATGCCATCTTTTTTTATTATGTATTCCATTTGTCGACAATCTGTGTATATTGAACTACTCTTCATGTGTATCGGCCATTTGAGCCGGTTATGGAAAAATCTGGAGTGAAAACAAGGTCTTTAGAGAAGGCAATGGTACCTGTTGAAGCATATATCTCGATGGTTACAGGGAGGTCCTCAGAGGAGGATTCAGAGACAGATGACCAGTCCTATATCCCACCTGAGGTGTATGCTCTAAGTTGTAATGTTTATATTTCTCATATGATGCATATGGTGTCTTGCATTTCTTAGTTTAGACATCATATGCACAATATTGGATTCTATCTGCTTAGTTTAGAGATCATACATGCGAGTGCCAGCTGCTTAGTATATGAATCAATTATGTCAATTATATCATGCCATCTTGTATACTTAGACAACATGTATGTGAATTATTTCATCCCAACCTATTTTAGAAAGACATCATATAGTTGTGTCATGTCATCCTATTTAGGTATTCATCATATGTTGAATTATGCCATTATATCCTGTTAAGTTATCCATCATATATCTGAAGCTGTGTCATGCTATCCTGTTTAGTTAGGCATCATATATGTGAAACTGTGTCATGCTGTCCTGTTTGGTTAGACAACATATATGTGAATTACCACATCTGTCTATCATACAATGTCTGTACGTTCAATTTATTTTCTTGTTTATCAGCCATTTGAATTGGAGGGGGTTCTTGAACAGGACAGCGGTACTGGCCAGCTACAAGCACTTGTGCCAGCAGTATTGGCCAGTAACTCGAACAACAAGTTACTGTGGCTGATAAACACCAGTCCTTTCTTGTGCAACAGCAAGCGCTGGAGAATTTAAGCGCCAAGCAAGAGAAAGTTAATAAGCTTGCTAAGCATCTTGCCAGCATTATGGGTACCCAGGATATTGTTTCTTGAACTCTTCTGAAGTGGTTTCAGTTCTGGACTTGTTTTGCTGCGGCGTTTATATGCTGCTTTGTTCCCTATATTTGCACCGGTGGCGAACTTTGATGCCCAGTGGATGTAATATGTGTAATAGCCGTGATAGCCTAGCATAAGTTGCTTGCTTATTTATTTCCTTGTTGTCTTGTTTATTTGTTTGCTTGTAGTCAGTGCAGTTCTTTTTCCGCGGTTTGCTAGTGGCTGCAATAACCTATTTTTTAAAACTAGGCCACAATAACCATGGGCTAATATTTACTGTAGTGACACTGGGCCTCCTACGGGCCGTAGAAACAGTGGGCCTTCTAGGGGCCGTAGAAACAGTAGGCCTTCTACGGGCCGTAGAAACAATGGGCTTTCTACGGGCCGTAGAAACAATGGGCCTTCTACGGGCCGTATCATCAATGGGCCATATACGGGACATATGATCGATTGGCCAAACATGGGCCAATAACAGGCCGCATTATGGCCGTAAACGGGCCATCGTTAATAGTCCGTATTTGATGACACTATGAAAATGGCCCAACATATTAACGGACCACAAACAGGCCAACTGTAATCACGGGCTGAATTTGGCCCACAAGCAGAAAATGACAGTAATGGGTCGTAAGTAAACGAACGCTGGAAATGCGCCCAAGAATAAATGGTCTCTGAGAAGGCCGAAAGATAACATGGGCTGGAAACGGCCCAACGGAATAACGGGCCATTAATGGGTATAAAGTGATACACTATTCATTACGGGCCAGTTTCACCAAGGGCCGTTAATGGGTATAAAGTGATACACTGTTCATTACGGGCCAGTTTCACCACGGGATGTTAATAGGCCAAGAGTTACATAGGGCCTCATATGGGCCGAACGATGTCATGGGCATACATGGGCCAGAAGTGAAAACGGGCTGGAATCATATTGGATGGCCCAGATGATGCTACTGGGCCTAATTCGGATAGGGCGTAACGGGCCTTGGGTTAGCGGGCTGTAAATGGGCTATATGCGAACAGGCCGTTAACAGGCTTTCCATGGGCCGGCCCGCCACCTTTTGACCAAGTCAAACGGGCCGGCCTTTTCACAGGAATGGGCCTCTGTTGAGCCGTGCCACGTGTCGACGCATCATAGGCGCCTTCTGTCCAATGAGTGGATGGCATCTGTCCCAACGATGAGCCGACACGTGTTTCCTCCAGCCAATGATGATTTTACACGTGGAAAATCCCCATTGGTCGGGGCTGTTAACGGGTTATCGAATCCAAAACCCGACCCGATAGCTTAACGGCGTTCCGTTATGGTGGATGCCACGTGTTGGTCACCCTTGACGAAAGCACTTCTGTGACGCGCGATTTATCGTCATGGAAGTGCACACTTCCGTGATGATAATTTTGGTAATGTCATGGAACACTTCTACGACAGCACAGGTATGACTATCTTGATTCTGTCATAAATTTGTCATGGATGTACATGCATGACAAAAAACATGACCTACTGTGACAAACACGTATCATCACGGATGTGTATTTTTTTGTAGTGGTTGTTTGAGAGAGACCATCTTAATCCTACGCCTCACGGATTGATAAACCTTTGGTCATCCACTTGAGGGAAATTTGCTACTGTCATACAAACCTCTGCACTTGGAGGCCCAACAACATCTACAAGAAGAAGGTTGTGTAGTAGACATCAATAGCACACTAAGTGTTCCTCCGGTATTCAGGAGTTGCATAATCTCATAGTCATAGGAACATGTATAAGTTATGAAGAAAGCAATATCAATAAACTAAACGATCATAGTGCTAAGCTAACGGATGGGTCTAGTTAATCACATCATTCTCTAATGATGTGATCCCTTTCATCAAATGACAACTCATCTCTATGGTTAGGAAACTTAACCATCTTTGATTAATGAGCTAGTCAAGTATAGGCATACTAGTGACACTCTATATATATATATATGTCTATAAAGTTTCTGGTTAATACAATTCTAGCATGAATAATAAAAATTTATCACGATATAAGGAAATATAAATAACAACTTTATTATTGCCTCTAGGGAATATTTCCTTCAGTCTCCCACTTGCACTAGAGTCAATAATCTAGATTACATTGTAATGATTCTAACACCCATGGAGTCTTGGTGCTGATCATGTTTTGCTCACGAGAGAGGCTTAGTCAATGGGTCCACAACATTCAGATCTGTATGTATCTTGCAAATCTCTATGTCTCCCTCCTTGACTTGATTGGAGATGGAATTAAAGCATCACTTGATGTGCTTGGTTCTCTTGTGAAATCTGGATTCCTTTGCCAAGGCAATTGCACCAGTATTGTCACAGAAGATTTTCATTGGGCCCGATGCACTAGGTATGGCACCTAGATCGGATATGAACTCCTTCATTTGCTGCTTCCGAAGCAACTATGTACTCCGCTTCACACGTGGATCCCACCATGATGCTCTGGTTGGAACTGCACCAACTGACAGCTCCACCATTCAATAAAAATACGTACCGGTTTGTGACTTACAGTCATCCGGATTAGTGTCAAAGCTTGCATTGATGTAACCATTTACGACGAGCTCTTTGTCACCTCCATAAACAAGAAACATATCCTTAGTCCTTTTCAGGTATTTCAGGATGTTCTTGACCGCTGTCCAGTGATCCACTCCTGGAGTACTTTGGTACCTCCCTGCTAAACTAATAGCAAGGCACACACCAGGTCTGGTACACAGCATTGCATACATGATAGAACCTATGGCTGAAGCATAGGGAATGACTTTCATTTTCTCTCTATCTTCTTCAGTGGTCGGGCATTGAGTCTGACTCAACTTCACACCTTGTAACACAGGCAAGAACCCTTTCTTTGCTTGATCCATTTTGAACTTCTTCAAAACTTTATCAAGGTATGTGCTTTGTGAAAGTCCAATTAAGCGTCTTGATCTATCTCTATAGATCTTGATGCCCAATATATAAGCAGCTTCACCGAGGTTTTTCATTGAAAAATTCTTATTCAAGTATCCTTTTATGCTATTCAGAAATTCAATATCATTTCCGATCAACAATATGTCATCTACATATAATATCAGAAATGCTACAGAGCTCCCACTCACTTTCTTGTAAATACAGGCTTCTCCAAAAGTTTGTATAAAACCATATGCTTTGATCACACTATCAAAGTGTATATTCCAACTCCGAGAGGCTTGCATCAGTCCAAAAAATGGATCGCTGGAGCTTGCACACTTTGTTAGCACCTTTTGGATCAACAAAACCTTCTGGTTGCATCATATACAACTCTCTTTAAGATATCCATTAAGGAATGCAATTTTGACATCCATTTGCCAAATTTCATAATCATAAAATGCGGCAATTGCTAACATGATTCAGACGGACTTAAGCATCGTTGTGGGCGAGAAGGTCTCATCATAGTCAACTCCTTGAACTTGTCGAAAACCTTTCGCAACAAGTCGAGCTTTGTAGACAGTAATATTACGTCAGCGTCAGTCTTCTTCTTCAAGATTCATTTATTCTCTATGGCTTGCCGATCATCGGGCAAGTCAACCAAAGTCCACACTTTGTTCTCATACATGGATCCCATCTCAGATTTCATGGCCTCAAGCCATTTTGCAGAATCTGGGCTCATCATCGCTTCCTTATAGTTGGTAGGTTCGTCATGGTCAAGTAACATGACTTCCAAAACAGGATTACCGTACCACTCTGGTGCGGACCTTACTCTGGTTGACCTACGAGGTTCGGTAGTAACTTGATCAGAAGTTCCATGATCATCATCATTAGCTTCCTCACTGGTGTAGGAATCACTGGAACTGATTTCTGTGATGAACTTCTTTCCAATAATGGAGTAGGTATAGTTATCTCATCAAGTTCTACTTTCCTCCCACTCACTTCTTTCGAGAGAAATTCCTTCTCTACAAAGGATCCATTCTTAGCAACGAATATCTTGCCTTCGGATCTGTGATAGAAGGTGCACCCAACAGTCTCCTTTGGGTATCCTATGAAGACACATTTCTCCGATTTGGGTTCGAGCTTATTAGGTTGAAGCTGTTTCACATAAGCATCGCAGCCCCAAACTTTAAGAAATGACAACTTGGGTTTCTTGCCAAACCATAGTTAATATGGTGTCGTCT
Organism: Triticum monococcum; assembly: GCA_034509565.1. Lineage (NCBI taxonomy): Eukaryota > Viridiplantae > Streptophyta > Magnoliopsida > Poales > Poaceae > Triticum > Triticum monococcum. The sequence goes on along the minus strand of CM067841.1, from coordinate 593,049,551 downwards.
CAACGGATTTAGATGGTGCCCTATTTAACATGATTGCAACCGTCTCTAAAGCATAACCCCAAAACGATAGCGGTAAATCAATAAGAGACATCATAGATCGCACCATATCTAATAAAGTACGATTACGACGTTTGGACACATCATTACACTGTGGTGTTCCGGGTGGTGTGAGTTGCGAAACTATTCCGCATTGTTTCAAATGAAGACCAAACTCGTAACTCAAATATTCTCCTCCATGATCAGATCATAGAAACTTTATTTTCTTGTTATGATGATCCACTTCACTCTGAAATTCTTTGAACTTTTCAAATGTTTCAGACTTATGTTTCATCAAGTAGATATAACCATATCTACTCAAATCATCTGTGAAGGTCAAAAAATAACGATACCCACCGCGAGCATCAACACTCATTGGACCGCATACATCAATATGTATTATTTCGAACTAGTCTGTTGCTCGCTCCATTGTTCCAGAGAACAGAGTCTTAGTCATCTTGCCCATGAGGCATGGTTCGCAAGCATCAAGTGATTCCAAAAATCCCATCAGCATGGAGTTTCTTCATGCGCTTTACACCAATATGACCTAAACGGCAGTGCCACAAATAAGTTGCACTATCATTATTAAACTTATATCTTTTGGCTTCAATACTATGAATATGTGTATCACTACTATCAAGATTTAGTAAAAATAGACCACTCATCAAGGGTGCATGACCATAAAAGATATTACTCATATAAATAGAACAACCATTATTCTCTGATTTAGATGAATAGCCGTCTCGCATCAAACAAGATCCAGATATAATGTTCATGCTTAACGCTGGCACCAAATAACAATTATTTAGGTCTAAAACTAATCCCGAAGGTAGATGTAGAGGTAGCATGGCGAAGGCGATCACATCGACTTTGGAACCATTTCCCACGCGCATCGTCACCTTGTCCTTAGCCAATCTTCGCTTAACTAGTAGCCCCTGTTTCGAGTTGCAAATATTAGCAACCGAACTAGTAGCAAATACCCAGGCGCTACTGCGAGCATTAGTATGGTACACATCAATGACATGTATATCAAATATACCTTTCACTTCGCCATCCTTCTTCTCCGCCAAATACTTCGGGCAGTTCCGCTTATAGTGACCAGTCCCTTTGCAGTAGAAGCACTCAGTCTTAGGCTTAGGTCCAAACTTGGGCTTCTTCACTTGAGCAGCAACTTGCTTGCTGTTCTTCTTGAAGTTCCCCTTCTTTCCTTTGCCCTTCTTCTTGAAACTGATGGTCTCGTTGACATCCAACACTTGATGCTCCTTCTTGATTTCTACCTCCGCGGCCATTAGCATTATGAAGAGATCAGGAATTGTCTTATCCATCCCTTGCATATTATAGTTCATCATGAAGCTTTTGTAGCTTGGTGGCAGTGATTGAAGAAATCTGTCAATGACACTATCAACCGGAAGATTAACTCCCAGCTGAGTCAAGTGATTGTGGTACCCAGACATTCTGGGTATATGCTCACTTAAAGAACTATTCTCCTCCATTTTGCAGCTGTAGAACTTATTGGAGACTTCATATCTCTCAATTCGGGCATTTTCTTGAAATATTAACTTCAACTCTTGAAACATATCATATGCTCCATGACGTTCAAAATGTCGTTGAAGTCCCGGTCCTAAGACATAAAGCATGGCACACTGAACTATCGAGTAGTCATCAGCTTTGCTCTGGCAGGTGTTCATAACATCTAGCGTTGCTCCTGCAGCGGGTTTGGCACCCAGCGGTGCTTCTAGGACATAATTCTTCTATGCAGTAATGAGGATAATTGCTACCTCTTGAGCACTGTGTTGGTTTTTCCCTTGAAGAGGAAAGGGTGATGCAGCAAAGTAGCATAAGTATTTCCTTGAGTTTTTGAAAACCAAGGTATCAATCCAGTCGGAGGCCACACGCAAGTCCCTCGTACCTACACAAACAAATAAGAACCTCGCAACCAACGCGATAAAGGGGTTGTCAAGCCCTTCAGGTCACTTACAAGAGTGAGATCTGATAGAGATCATAATGATAAGGTAAATATTTTTGGTATTTTTATGATATAGATTGAAAGTAAAGATTGCAAAGTAAAATAGATTGGAAACTTATATGATGGAAAATAGACCCGGGGCCATAGGTTTCACTAGTGGCTTCTCTCAATATAGCATAAGTATTACGGTGGGTGAACAAATTACTGTCGAGAAATTGATAGAAAAGCGAATAATTATGAGAATATCTAGGCATGATCACGTATATAGGTATCACGTGCGTGACAGGTAGACCGGCTCCTGCCTGCATCTACTACTATTACTCCACACATCGACCGCTATCCAGCATGCATCTAGAGTATTAAGTTCATAAGAACAGAGTAACGCATTAGGTAAGATGACATGATGTAGAGGGATAACTCAAGCAATATAATATAAACACCATCTTTTTTTATCCTCGATGGCAACAATACAATACGTGTCGTTTCCCTTTCTGTCACTGGGATCGAGCACCGCAAGATTGAACCCAAAGCTAAGCACTTCTCTCATTGCAAGAAAGATCAATCTAGTAGGTGATGACCCACAATTATAGGGGATCTATCGTAGTCCTTTCGATAAGTAAGAGTGTCGAACCCAACGAGGAGCAGAAGGAAATGATAAGCGGTTTTCAGCAAGGTATTCTCTGCAAGCACTGAAATTATAGGTAACAGATAGTTTTGTGATAAGATAATTTGTAATGAGCAACAAGTAACAAAAGTAAATAAGGTGCAGCAAGGTGGCCCAATCCTTTTTGTAGCAAAGTACAAGCTTGGAAAAACTCTTATATAGAGAAAAGCGCTCCCGAGGACACATGGGAATTATCGTCAAGCTAGTTTTCATCACGTTCATATGATTCACGTTCGGTACTTTGATAATTTGGTATGTGGGTGGACCGGTGCGTGGGTACTGTCCTTACTTGCACAAGCATCCCACTTATGATTAACCTCTATTGCAAGCATCCGCAACTAAAACAGAAGCATTAAGGTAAACCTAATCATAGCATGAAACATATGGATCCAAATCAGCCCCTTACGAAGCAACGCATAAACTAGGGTTTAAGCTTCTGTCACTCTAGCAACCCATCATCTACTTATTACTTCCCAACGCCTTCCTCTAGGCCCAAATAATGGTGAAGTGTCATGTAGTCGACATTCACATAACACCACTAGAGGAGAGACAACATACATCTCATCAAAATATCGAACGAATACCAAATTCACATGACTACTAATAGCAAGACTTCTCCCATTTCCTCAGGACAAACGTAACTACTCACAAAGCATATTCATGTTCATAATCAGAGGGGTATTAATATGCATATAGGATCTGAACATATGATCTTCCACCAAATAAACCGACTAGCATCTACTACAAGGAGTAATCAACACTACTAGCAACCTACAGGTACCAATCCCAGACTTAGAGACAAGAATTGGATACAAGAGATGAACTAGGGTTTGAGATGAGATGGTGCTGGTGAAGATGTTGCTGGAGATTGAGCCCCTCTCGATGAGAGGATCGTTGGTGATGACGATGGTGATGATTTCCCCCTCCCGGAGGGAAGTTTCCCAGGCAGAACAGCTCCGCCAGATCCCTAGATTGCTTCCGCCAAGGTTTCGCCTCGTGGCGGCGGAGTCTCGTCCCGAAAGCTTGCTTATGATTTTTTTTCTCAACAAAAGACTCCATATAGCAGAAGATGGGCATCGGAGGGCAACCAGGGGGCCCATGAGGCAGGGGGCGCGCCCCCCACCCTCGTGGCTGGTGAGTGGCCCCCCTCTGGTACTTCTTGTGCTCAGTATTTTTTATATATTCTGAAAATAACTTCTGTGAAGTTTCAGGACTTTTGGAGTTGTGCAGAATAGGTCTCTAATATTTGCTCCTTTTCCAGCCTAGAATCCCAGCTGCCGGCATTCTCCCTCTTTATGTAAACCTTGTAAAATAAGAGAGAATAGGCATAAGTATTGTGACATAATGTGTAATAACAGCCCATAATGCAATAAACATCGATATAAAAGCATGATGCAAAATGGATGTATCAACTCCCCCAAGCTTAGACCTCGCTTGTCCTCAAGCGAAAGCCGAAATCAAAAAATATGTCCACATGTTTAGAGATAGAGGTGTCGATGAAAATAAAATACGGACATGAGGGCATCATGATCATTCTTAGAACATCAACATATATATTTTGTCATATGATCTCTTATGCTAAAGTAACAATTCAATCACAATTTCAAGTATGAATCAAAAACTTCATTGAGAACCAACAAACTCTAATATCAATCACTGAGGCAATTGCAATTTATCATAACATAGGAAAGAGTCAACATAATAACTTTTCAGCAAGTCCACATACTCAACCACCTTTTAGTCTTTCACAATTGCTAACACTCACGCAATATTTATGGGTATGAAGTCTTGATCGGACACATAGAAAGATAGGGGCTTATAGTTTTGCCTCCCAATGGTTTACCTCAAGGGTAATGTCAATAATAATAGTTCATGAAAACTCACATCCAATTAGCCATATATACTAGGATCTTTCCAACATATTGTGCTTGCCAAAAGATAAAATGTAAGAAGGAAAGGTGAGGAGCACCATGACTCTTATGTAAGGTAGGAGATAAAAGTAAAAGATAGGCCCTTCGTAGAGGGAAGCAGAGGTTGTCATGCGCTTTTATGGTTGGATGCACAAAATCTTAATGCGAAAGAACGTCACTTTATATTGCCACTTGTGATATGGACCTTTATTATGCAGTCCATCGCTTTTATTTCTTCCACATCACAAGATCGTATAAAGCTTATTTTCTCCCACACTAATAAGTCATACATATTTAGAGAGCAATTTTTATTGCTTGCGCTGATGACAACTTACTTGAAGGATCTTACTCAATCCATAGGTAGATATGGTGGACTCTCATGGCAAAACTGGGTTTAAGGGTATTTGAAAGCACAAGTAGTATCTCTACTTGGGGCAAAGAGTTCAGCTAGCATGAGGGGGAAAGGCAAGCTCAACCATGTTGGATGATCCAGGGCAATATAATTTATCTTAGATGTAAGAAAACATAACCCATTACGTTGTCTTCCTTGTCCAACATTAACTCTTTAGCATATCATATTTTAATGAGTGCTCACAATCATAAAAGATGTCCAAGATAGTATATTTATATGTGAAGACCTCTCTTTCTTTATTACTTCCTATTAATTGCAACGATGACGAAAACTATGTTTGTCAACTCTTAACAACTTTTATTCATCATACTCTTTATATGTGAGCTCATTACTCTCCATAAGATCCATATGATCTCTTTTATTCTTTTTATTTCTTCTCTTTTATTTTATTCCCTCAAGATCATAGCAAAATCATCAAGCCCTTGACTCAACACTAATCTTTATTATATAGCTCACGGACTCGATTACATAGAGGGATCATAAAGCAAAACTCAAAACTAGATCATACTCAAGCTTTATTCTACTAGATCAAGATATTACTAAAAGGATCAAACTAAGAAAAACGATAAAGATAGAGATGTGATGGTGATACGATACCAGGGTACCTCCCCCAAGCTTGGCAGTTGCCAAGGGGAGTGCCCATACCCATGTGATTATGTCTCCTTTTTGGGGATGGTGATGTGATATTCTTGGCAATGATGCCCCTCAGGATACGGTTCTCCTCCTCGAGCTTATTGACTTGCTACTTGAGGTCCATTATTTCCTTTCGAAGCTTTCCTGTAATAGCCAAAGCTCCCTACACCCAAGGGTGTTGCATAGCTGCGGGAGAACAAGTGACACTCTTTTTCATATTTTCATAAGAAAGAAATCTAACATTGGAAGGGATAACCGAGTTTGGGATAGCTGAGCTCTGTAGTTCCCCCATTGTGAATCCAGCTCGGAAGCGAGAAGTGACTTCTTGATCCTCCTCCATGGCATCTATCCTCTTCAAATCAGCCTCCATCTCTTCCTCTGTTGCTGGCCCAAAGTGGTCAGCATTGCTGTTTGTCATTGATCTCGATGCCGGATGACACACCCGGCTCTCCCCGACTGACTCTTGCAAAGGCATCTTGCTCTAATCTGCAGCAGCAACAGCTCGAAACACAAACAGAGGATAATTGCGTGATACGGGAGTCAAAACCTTCGGGAGATTACATAATGAATTTTTACCGACCAAAATACGTAACGTGCAAGAAAACGGAGTCCGAGGAGCGCACGAGGTGCCCACGAGGTAGGGGGCACGCCCTCCACCCTCGTAGAGCTCTCGTGTCCTTCCTGGACTGCTTCTTATTTTTCTAAATATTCCAAAATGGAGAAAAATTGCCATTAGACTGTTTTGGATTCGGTTTACTTACCGTACCACGTACCTATTCCTTTTCGGAGTCTGAAACATTCCGGAAAGTATCCCTTATATATTCCTTCGGGGTTACGGTTTCAATAACATTGGTTTCAACATTTATAGGATGACCTGAGATATAATGTTTGATTCTTTGACCGTTCACCACCTTCGGATTTGTGCCTTTGAAGTTGTTGATTTTTATGGCACCGGAACGATAGACCTGCTTGATAATGTAAGGACCTTTCCCATTTAGAGAGAAGTTTTCCTGCAAAAAATATTAAACGAGAGTTGTATGGCAATACATAATCACCTACATTAAACTCACGCTTGTGTATCCTTTTGTCATGCCATCTTTTAACTTTTTCTTTAAACAATTTGGCATTCTCATAGGCTTGGGTTCTCCATTCATCAAGTGAGCTAATGTCAAATAACCTCTTCTCACGGGCAAGTTTGAAATCATAGTTGAGCTCTTTAATAGCCCTGTATGCCTTATGTTCTAGTTTGAGAGGTAAGTGACATGCTTTTCCATAAACCATTTTATACGGAGACATACCCATAGGATTTTTATATGCAGTTCTATAGGCCCATAATGCATCATCAAGTTTCTTGGACCAATTCTTTCTAGATCTATTAACAGTCTTTTGCAAAATTAACTTAAGCTCTCTGTTGCTCAATTCTACTTGACCACTAGACTATGGGTGATAAGGAGATGCAACTCTATGATTAACGTCATACTTAGCAAGCATTTTACGAAAGGCACCATGAATAAAATGTGAACCACCATCAGTCATTAAATATCTAGGGACTCCAAACCTCAGAAAAAACTTCTTTAAGCATCTTAATAGAGGTGTTATGATCAGCACTACTAGTTGGAATAGGTTCTACCCACTTAGTAACGTAATCAACAGCAACTAAATATGTGTGTATCCATTGGAGGCAGGAAAAGGTCCCATATCATCAAAGCCCCAAACATCAAATGGTTCAATAACAAGTGAATAATTCATAGGCATTTCTTGACGTCTACTAATATTACCAATTCTTTGACATTCATCACAAGATACAACAAACTTACGGGCATCCTTGAGGAGAGTAGGCCAATAAAAACCGGATTGCAATACCTTATGTGCAATTCTATCTCCAGCATGGTGTCCTCCATAAGCCTCAGAGTGACACTTGCGTAGGATCTGTTCCTGTTCATGCTCAGGTACACACCGTCTAATAATACCATCTACTCCTTCTTTATAAAGATGTGGGTCATCCCAAAAGTAATGTCTCAAATCATAGAAGAACTTTTTCTTTTGCTGGTATGTGAAACTAGGTGGTATAAATTTAGCAACAATATAATTATCATAATCAGCATACCATGGAGCAGTTCGAGAAGCATTTATGACATTTAATTGTTCATCAGGAAAGCTATCATCAATAGGTAGTGGGTCATCAAGAACATTCTCTAACCTAGACAAGTTGTCTGCAACGGGGTTCTCAACTCCCTTTCTATCATTAATATGCAAATCAAATTCTTGTAGCAAGAGAACCCATCTAATAAGTCCAGGTTTAGCATCTTTCTTTTCCATAAGATATTTAATAGCAGCATGATCCGAGTGAATAGTTACTTTAGAATCAACAATATAAGGTCTGAACTTATCACAAGCAAATACAACTGCTAAGAATTCTTTTTCAGTAGTAGCATAATTTCTCTGGGCATTGTATAGAGTTTTACTAGCATATTGAATAACATTTAGTTTCTTATCAACTCTTTGCCCTAGAACAGCACCTACAGCATAATCACTAGCATCACACATAATTTCGAAAGGTAAATTCCAATCAGGTGGTTGAACGATAGGTGAAGAGATTAATGCTTTCTTAATTATTTCAAATGCTTCTACACAATCATCAACAAAGACTAACAGTATATCTTTTTGTAATAAATTAGTCAGAGGCCAAGAAATTTTTGAGAAGTCCGTAATGAACCTCCTATAAAAACTGGCATGACCAAGGAAACTTCTTATACCTTTGATGTCCTTGGGACACGACATATTTTCAATAGCATCAACTTTAGCTTTATCAACTTCAATGCCCCTTTCAGAAATTTTGTGCCCCAAGACAATACCTTCATGAACCATAAAGTGGCATTTCTCCCAATTCAAGACAAGGTTAGTTTCTTCACATCTCTGCAAAACTCGATCAAGGTTGCTTAAGCAATCATCAAAAGAGGATCCATAAACGGAGAAATCATCCATGAATACCTCACATATCTTTTCACAAAAATCAGAAAATATAGCCATCATGCATCTTCGAAAGGTAGCAGGTGCATTACATAAACCAAAAGGCATACGTCTATAAGCAAAAGTATCGAAAGGGCAAGTAAAAGTGGTCTTAGATTGATCATCAGCTGATACAGGTATTTGAGAGAAACCAGAATAACCATCTAGAAAGCAAAATTTTGTATGTTTGGATAATCTTTCTAGCATTTGATCAATAAAACGTAAGGGGTAATGATCTTTTTTAGTAGCCTTATTTAATTTGCGGAAATCAATTACCATCCTATAACATGTAATAATTCTTTGCAGAATCAATTCATCTTTATCATTAGGAACGACAGTAATGCCTCCTTTCTTAGGACCACAATGGACAAGACTTACTATAACGCCCTCGATGCGGCTATATCTCCCACGTGTCGAAGCATGACTTAGAGGCATAACCGCATTGAAAGCAATGTCGCAAGTGAGGTAATCTTCACACAACCCATGTAATACAATAGAGAAAAAAGATACATAGTTGGCTTACAATCGCCACTTCACACAAGTACATGAATAAAGCATTACATCAACCAAATACACTCATGGTCCGACTATGGAACCAAAATAAAAGAAGAACCCCAAATGCGACAAAGGTCCCCGATCGACCCCAACTGGGCTCCACTACTGATCAACTAGAACGAAACAACACAAAGGACAAGATCTTCAATGAGCTCCTCCTGAGCTGGGTTGCGTCATCTGCACGGACTCATCGGCACCTGCAAACTGGTTTTGGAAGTATCTGTGAGTCACGGGGACTCAGCAATCTCGCGCCCTCGCGATCAAGACTATTTAAGCTTATGGGTAAGGTAAAGTTATGAGGTGGAGCTGCAGCAAGCGACTAGCATATATGGTGGCTAACATACGCAAATGAGAGCGAGAAGAGAAGGCAAAGCACGGTCGATAAAATATGATCAAGAAGTGATCCTAAAACAACCTACGCCAAGCATAACTCCAACAACCGTGTTCACTTCCCGAACCCCACCGGAAAGAGACCATCACGGTTACACACGCGGTTGATTCATTTTAATTAAGGTTGACTTCAGGTTTTCTACAACCGGACGTTAACAAATTCCCATCTGCCCATAACCGCGGGCACGGCTTTCGAAAGTTCAAATCCCTGCAGGGGTGTCCCAACTTAGCCCATCACAAGCTCTCATGGTCAACGAAGGAATAGACCTCCTCCTAAGACATTCCGATCAGACTCGGTATCCCGGTACAACCAGACATTTCGATAGGGTAAAACTAAACCAGCAACACCGCCCGAATGTGCCGACAAATCCCGATAGGAGCTGCACATATCTCTTTCTCAGGGCACACTCAGATTGTCTTAGGTACGGGTAAGCCAGCCCAGAGTTGCCCCTGGTGGCCACCGGCAGCTGACAGGTGGACCAACACTCGGAGGAGCACTGGCCCGGGGGGGTAAAATAATGATGACCCTTGGGCGCGCGACCCCCAAGGGAAAAGAAAAGGCTAGGCGGCGAATGGTAAAACCAATGTTGGGCATTGCTGGAGGAGCTTTACTTAAGGCGAACTGTCAAGGGGTTCCCATTATAGCCCAACCGCGTAAGGAACGCAAAATCCGGGAACATAACACCGATATGACGGAAACTAGGGCGGCAAGAGTGGAACAAAACACCAGGCATAAGGCCGAGCCTTCCACCCATTACCAAGTATATAGATGCATTAATTAAATAAGATATATAGTGATATCCCAACAAGTAAACATGTTCCAACAAGGAACAAGATCTCCATGTTCCAACAAGGAACAAACTTCAATCTTCATCTGCAACTAACAACGCTATAAGAGGGGCTGAGCAAAGCGGTAACATAGCCAATCAACGGTTTGCTAGGACAAGGTGGGTTAGAGGCTTGGTTCAACAATATGGGAGGCATTATAAGCAAGTGGTAGGTATCGCAGCATAGGCATAGCAAAAGAGCGAGCAAACTAGCATAACAAAGATAGTAGTGATTTCGAGGGTATGATCATCTTGCCTGAGATCCCGCAAGGAAGAAGAACGAGTCCATGAAGAAGACAAGCGGACGTAGACGAACGGATCCTCACAAACGCGACGTTACCGGAACCAACCCGAAGAAGCAAACACCGGAAAGGAAGCACACAACATAGTAAACAACCACGACATGAACATGGCACGATGCACAATCAAGTATGATGCATGTCCGGTATAATGAGGCATGACATGGCAAAGTGCACAAACAAACCTACAAATTTAAGTGGAGCACAATATGCAACGGAGTTGCATATTGAAGAAAACACCACATGGCTTATTTAGTTCTCTCTCGTTTAGGTACCCAACAATGTTAAATGTTGTTAAACATGGCAAGAGGGTGAAGCAAATGAAACCTACCCATCTAGTCAAGTTTAAATGAGGTCGGGAACAACAAACAACAAATCCGGAAACTCCTCATGTGCATATATATTAGGTTAGGTCCTGTTCTGCCCTAAACCATAATTTAGGGTTGTTTAACATGCAAGATGAGTGCACCATGTTAAACTAGGCAAAATTCTACCCCATTTACATATAAAGTTTGTTAGATTTGGAGCTACGGTTAATTAGTTATGAATTAAATCATTTTAACATGGCATAGGAACAAATTTAATCAAACATCATTTTAAACATTTTAAACATAGATGAAAGTTGGATATTATTAATCTACACAAAATTCTAAGCAACTTTCATGTATAATTCATTTTAATCCGACGCACGGTTTGTGAGTTGTTATATGCATGAAGTTAGAGGTTTTTTTTGCAAATCTGTAATTCTCTGGATAATTGGCAAAAACACTCTGTGGGAAAAAAACGCATCTCGGGCCGAAACTGGCCCGAACTGGGCTGCACAGGAGCAAACATAAGATGGGCTTCCTCACATCAGGCTCCAGGGAGCCGGGCCTTGGCGCTGGGCCACGCACGCCTTGCCTCGCTTTGATCTACCCGGTCAACGCGCGGTCGAGCGCTGCTCGTCTTGAAGCAAAGGAGATAGTGCGTCGGCACGATGCAGAGGGGGCAGCAGCCAGTGGGACGCGGGGAGATCGGCCGGATCCTTCGAGGCAGAGGGCCCAGACTGGCCTGAACGGGTCGTGGAGGAGCCGTACTTGCCAGATCTCGCGAGGGTTGGAGCAAGGCGCGACTGCAGGGGGGGTGATGAAGACCTTTGTGCACCATGGCTCGATGAAGGTCTCGCGGCAATGGTCTCCGGCGAAGATCGAGGTAACGGGGCGATGGCGGATGTTGGAGGCGCGGCTGGGTCAACTCCAGCGCTCGGGCAAGTCCCGCAGGCAGCAGAGCGAGCGAGCGCGAGATGAGCGGGCTCCTGCTCGTTGTAGAGGAACTTGCAGCAGTGTCTGCCGTGAACAAGGAAGATGGCCGGCAACACTGCAGAACCAGGCGGGGATGGGCACGAAGGTAACGATAGCAACGCGGTCGACGAGCAGGGTGCTTGCCTCCTGCAACTTCCTGGAGAGGACAGAGCGCAAGTGAGAGAGGAAACAGAGGAAAGGGGGATACAGGGGAGGAAAGGAGCTTGACGAGGCCGGTCCTGGTCGTCGGTGCTGCGGCCGTGAGCTGGTGGAGGCCCTCAGATGCTGCTGCGACTGAACGGGGAGGCAAGGGGGTCGGGTGCGGCTGCACTGGTCTCCGGCGAGGCTGGTCGAAGTCGGCGACCTCAGGCAGGGGAGCTCGGCTCCTGGGTCGAGAGGGTGGGCGCGGGAAGGATGGATCGGAGGGGATGCACTGGTTGGGCGAGGGGATCGAGGAGGACTATGCGAGGGGATCCTGAGAGGATTAGTGGCGGCGGCTGAGAGGGATTGGATGGGACAGATCCCTAGTTTCTAGGGTTGCCCATTATATACGCAGGTGGGTTAGGTTAGGGGCTACCTCATCCCTACGATCGTAATCGTACGGTCGTGAATAAAATATTTAGGGAGCCCAAATAAGAAAACGATGACGTTTTGTAGATGTTTGGGGATGTTCCGGATCCAATGGTGACGACGGTCCGGGTCGGGTTTGGGACAACTTCGGACGCGCACATGAGGGGTTCGATGCACTGTGCAGAGAAGGTTAGGCTGGGTCTGACGGATTGTGAAGAGCGGGTTGGTCTGAGAGAAGAGGGGAGAGATGCAGCCCGGCACGGTTTCCGGAGACCGAAAACGTCCGACGTTAGACCGGCTACTATTGCCGCCATATTTATCCGTTGGGACGTCAAACGGACTCCGAATGCGATGAAACTTGGCAGGCGGTCTACTAATAACAAAACAACACCGCACGCCAACTTTCATCCCATTCCGAGAACATTTTCCGGCCACTTGTAAAATACTATTTCGGACATGCCGCGGGCGCGTGCAAGTGTGGTTGGACTCAGAATGGACAACGAAAGGAACGGGGAGACCTGGACGGATGCAAGTTTTGAAAACATGATGATGCAATGCACATGATGACAAGACAAGATGCAACACGCAAGCGAATGACATGACAACGACAGCGAATAACTGGCAGACAACTGGCACATCGGTCTCGGGGCGTCACAACACTCCACCACTACGAGAGGATCTCGTCCCGAGATCTAGAATGGCACCGAAGGGACAACGGAAGAGAAAGAGGAGAGGTAAAACTAAGTTGCTTCTTTGACAAAAGAGTGAAACCAACCAACCTTGAGAGGTTAAACAAATTGAAAGGAGGAATCCAACAAAGATGCAAGAAGTTGAAAACACTTCGTTATAAAAGAGGGGTAAGGAACATTGCGAGAACCTTGTAGGTTGAAAGAGAAATAAAAGGGTTGCAATGTACAAGAAGTATAAGCAAGCACTCCGATAGAAACGAGATGCACAAGGAATGCTAAGGATCAAATACGACAACACTCCGGTTGGAAATGGAAGGTAAAGAATATGAGCTTGGCAAAACGAAAGCACTTGTAAGAAGACTCCGGTTAGAAGAGGAATGATAGACATAACACTCCGGTTAAATGGATAAGCATGAAAAGAACACGATCCTCACAACTTGAGATGATGAGAGAAGAGAGAAACATCACAATGCCTCCAGAAGAAAAGAATAGAAGTTAGATCATTGTAATAAAAGAATGGAGTTGAAAATGCCAACCTTTTACCACAAAATAGTTTGAGAAGGCATCCTTAGGAGAAGGGTCGAATGGAGTTGTTGGAACACCAGCAACGAAAAGAACAAGGTTGTAGTGGGCTTATGGAGAACATCTCAAAACTATGAGGTGAAATTCTGCCACTAACAGAAACGATATATTAGATTGATAACAACAAGGTGATGAGAATCTTAATTCACCGGGAGGATAGATGAATAACTTGGGTCATTTATAAACACCATAGATAGCAACAATCCTTCGGGAAGGCTTTAGGTGAAATATAACCCAAGATAGCTCCAATGACGAGATTGATGGATTTAAAATATCCCAATCTTGACAGCATGTGAATCATTAAAACATGAACTCAAATTATCAAGAATGACATAATACCACCTCCAATGGTACGGTAGACAGAAATGCACTCCGGATTGCAAGATGAAGAATACATGAGCTCCTCTGAAAAGAATCTCGATGAACGCTTCAAGAAGGAATTTAATCCTTGATGAACCATCATGTAGAACCTCCATGAAGAACTCCGTTAAACAAAAGAATGATCCAACGGAAAGAAAGGGTAGTTGAAAACACAAGGTGGAACCTTATAAAGATTTAGATAGATCTCCGTGATAACATAATTGCGAGAGCTTGGAACTCCGGGAAAGAAAAAATAAGATGAACAATTGAGATCAAGAATTTTGATGAACCTCCGAAATAGGGAATTAACCACTTGGATAAAACAAGAATTAGAATTACATTATGCTTATCCTTCACCAATTAAATTGATGACAATCAAAGGATTCGACATATTACTTATTCTCGTAGAAAAGATTAAGATAGATATAGCGCCAACTTGAGAAGGTCTTCAAAGAACCACCGGTAGAATTTTAAAGAACGAAAGAATTGATATGACAACGAATGACGAGAACTCTTGAATGAACCACCATGAGAATTGAAAATGAACGAAGAGAAGATAAAGAAACACCGGGAAGAATTAAGCAAATGAACGAAGACGCTTGAGAGAATTTGAAACATGAGAACGAAGGGATCACGAACTGATTAGAGATCACTTGAATGATGCACCGGTAAGATCGGAGAATGATAACTGCAAACTGAGAATGAATAAACCTGAATTGTTGGACTCCAAATAACAAACTGAGAAGACTCTTGAATTGCTCCGGATAGATAAAAAGAATTCTCTCAATCAAACAATTATGAGAGGATGGCCTCGAATTAGAACCACGAATCTCTGAGAGAACGGATAAGATATGGAGGCAAAAATCTTCTTCGGTCTTCCAAAATCCGAGAATGACGATGGAAAAAAACCATCAAATTGTTGAGACACTCCGGAATGATTAAAAAAAGGTTGAGCCAAAGATGAAAAGAATTTAAAAGATCTTGGAGAAATACATTTGACCGATGATAACTCATTCTTACGTCAAACCTTGAGATGAATTTGAAAAGCTCCGGGAGAAATAAGAAGAGTCAGGTAAGATCCTGGGAAAAGACCTATGGGTTAGGGCCCACTCAAAAGAAAACACCATTGATGATTTAAAAGAGAGGTTGCACCGGTTGAATTTAATGGCATGAATGATATAGCAATCTCGAAAGAGCTTGAACGAAAGCAGAGTGGAAACAGGAATCTTCGAGATATCTTGAGCACCCCGGAATAAATGAATAGCAGAAATGAATGGTAAAGAGGTGCACCGGTAAGGAAAAAAATATTTGAAACGAGGAAAAAGTATGATCCACAAAACTTTACTTGAATCCACCGGAGAAGAAAATGAGTGATTAGAGACGAACTTGAAGCTCCGTTAGAATCCTTATGAGAATCACCGGATAAGAATATTGATAGAAAAGAATGGAGAGGCTTCACATCAATAAGATGGATACTCGATTAAGAAATCTGAGTCCTTCACGAAAAAGGGTGGGTGGGCGGGAAAACAAATGCAACTTGAGATGGATGAAACGAACACCGTAGAGAAAGCTGAGATTGAAACTTGCGGATGTTGCAATGACCGCAATGACCAGAACCACTTTGAGAGAAAACACGCCAGTTGAAAAGGATTGACAACATAATCTCGATGATCAAGACGTATTGGTATCCACATCGAAGTATGAGAACACCATTTGGGAAAGGTATGGAATCAACACTTGACTTCGAAGCAACTCGAATACCACGACTCAAAACAAAACAAAGGATTGGCTTGCAGAATAAGCCGGAACAAACATATGATAGAGATTTCATCCGAAGTTTTCGTGGTGGGGCCTACACGGGCTCGATCGTACAGCACCGTCATGTACAAGGCAGTGCACATGACATACGAAGCGTCCCCGAGTCGGCATAGCCAAGGACTCTTTAAGACACAACGAGACCATTGTAAAACCGACTGTGAATAGGCGGACCACTAGACGTCGAACCCCAATTTCATATCATACATTTGTTGGAAAGATATCCTAAGAGCTACTTGAATTCCCACTTATAAACTCCCGAACTTTTCCCAGTTATGCAATCAGGTGTTGGGGATACAAGGGAAGCATAATATCTCACCCAAAGCTAGCAAATCCTACATCCAGCTGTATCCATCCTTCAATACATAACCAAGAAACCTTCGGAAATCATCTACCTCAACCTTCGAAAAGCATCCGTTATATAAGTTATGGCAATACTCCCGAACTCCCGCCCCAGTACTGGGTGGCGTCGAGGTTATCTCACCAACGAACTGCATAGAAGAGATTTTCGATGTCGGCGTACTAATCTCAGGTATTCCAGAACTGCAACGATAAAATTATGACGACAACACCTCAGAGCTCAACTCCCCGGGACACTTCCACAAAACCCCTGACAGGAGGCACCAAGACAATGTTCTCGTCACAAAACCATCGGAACGATTCCAAGATACCCGCGTGATCCTAAAAAAAATTTAGTGAAATTTGAGAAGAGAAGAGTCAAAACTCTACGTCAGGATGCCTTACCAGAGCGATGA
This sequence comes from Triticum monococcum, assembly GCA_034509565.1. Lineage (NCBI taxonomy): Eukaryota > Viridiplantae > Streptophyta > Magnoliopsida > Poales > Poaceae > Triticum > Triticum monococcum. The sequence goes on along the minus strand of CM067841.1, from coordinate 593,032,799 downwards.
GGAGACTGGGAAGTAAAAAGAATTCCTAAACTCTCCGATATATAATTCCTGAATGACTCAAAACATTTTTCTAGACACAACTCGGCCGCTAAAAACGATCAAGCAGTGGGGGCTCCTAAGGTCGGGGAAGGCTCTGATTACCAACTTGTAACGCCCTCGATGCGGTTATATCTCCCACGTGTCGAAGCACGACTTAGAGGCATAACCGCATTGAAAGCAATGTCGCAAGTGAGGTAATCTTCACACAACCCATGTAATACAATAGAGAAAAAAGATACATAGTTGGCTTACAATCGCCACTTCACACAAGTACATGAATAAAGCATTACATCAACTAAATACACTCATGGTCCGACTATGGAACCAAAATAAAAGAAGAACCCCAAATGCGACAAAGGTCCCCAATCGACCCCAACTGGGCTCCACTACTGATCAACTAGAACGAAACAACACAAAGGACAAGATCTTCAACGAGCTCCTCCTGAGCTGGGTTGCGTCCTCTGCACCGACTCATCGGCACCTGCAAACTGGTTTTGGAAGTATCTGTGAGTCACGGGGACTCGGCAATCTCGCACCCTCGCGATCAAGACTATTTAAGCTTATGGGTAAGGTAAAGTTATGAGGTGGAGCTGCAGCAAGCGACTAGCATATATGGTGGCTAACATACGCAAATGAGAGCGAGAAGAGAAGGCAAAGCACGGTCGATAAAATATGATCAAGAAGTGATCCTAAAACAACCTACGCCAAGCATAACTCCAACAATCGTGTTCACTTCCCAAACCCCGCCGGAAAGAGACCATCATGGTTACACACGTGGTTGATTCATTTTAATTAAGGTCGACTTCATGTTTTCTACAACTGGACGTTAACAAATTCCCATCTGCCCATAACCGCGGGCACGGCTTTCGAAAGTTCAAATCCCTGCAGGGGTGTCCCAACTTAGCCCATCACAAGCTCTCATGGTCAACGAAGGAATAGACCTCCTCCCGAGACATTCCGATCAGACTCGGTATCCCGGTACAACAAGACATTTCGACAGGGTAAAACTAAACCAGCAACACCGCCCGAATGTGCCGACAAATCCCGATAGGAGCTGCACATATCTCTTTCTCAGGGCACACTCAGATTGTCTTAGGTACGGGTAAGCCAGCCTAGAGTTGCCCCTGGTGTCCACCGGCAGCTGACAGGTGGACCAACACTCAAAGGAGCACTGGCACGGGGGGGGGGGGGTAAAATAATGATGACCCTTGGGTGCGCGACCCCCAAGGGAAAAGAAAAGGCTAGGCGGCGAATGGTAAAACCAATGTTGGGCATTGCTGGAGGAGCTTTACTTAAGGCGAACTATCAAGGGGTTCCCATTATAGCCCAACCGCGTAAGGAACGCAAAATCCGGGAACATAACACCGATATGACGGAAACTAGGGCGGCAAGAGTGGAACAAAACACCAGGCATAAGGCCGAGCCTTCCACCCTTTACCAAGTACATAGATGCATTAATTAAATAAGATATATAGTGATATACCAACAAGTAAACATGTTCCAACAAGGAACAACATCTCCATGTTCCAACAAGCAACAAACTTCTATCTTCACCTACAACTAACAACGCTATAACAGGGGCTGAGCAAAGCGGTAACATAGACAATCAACGGTTTGCTAAGACAAGGTGGCTTAGAGGCTTGGTTCAACAATATGGGAGGCATTATAAGCAAGTGGTAGGTATAGCAGCATAGGCATAGCAAAAGAGCGAGCAAACTAGCATAGCAAAGATTGTAGTGATTTTGAGGGTATGATCATCTTGCCTGAGATCCCGCAAGGAAGAAGAACGAGTCCATGAAGAAGACAAGCGGACGTAGACGAACGGATCCTCACAAACGCGATGTTACCAGAACCAACCCGAAGAAGCAAACACCGGAAAGGAAGCACACAACATAGTAAACAACCACGACATGAACATGGCACGATGCACAATCAAGTATGATGCATTTCCGGTATAATGAGGCATGACATGGCAAAGTGCACAAACAAACCTACAAATTTAAGTGGAGCACAATATGCAACGGAGTTGCATATTGAAGAAAACACCACATGGCTTATTTAGTTCTCTCTCGTTTAGGTACCCAACAATGTTAAATGTTGTTAAACATGGCAAGAGGGTGAAGCAAATGAAACCTACCCATCTAGTCAAGTTTAAATGAGGCCGGGAACAACAAACAACAAATCCGGAAACTCCCCATGTGCATATATATTAGGTTAGGTCCTGTTCTGCCCTAAACCATATTTTAGAGTTGTTTAACATGCAAGATGAGTGCACCATGTTAAACTAGGCAAAATTCTACCCCATTTACATATAAAGTTTGTTAGATTCGGAGCTATGGTTAATTAGTTATGAATTAAATCATTTTAACATGGCATAGGAGCAAATTTAATCAAACATCATTTTAAACATTTTAAACATAGATGAAAGTTGGATATTATTAATCTACACAAAATTCTAAGCAACTTTCATGTATAATTCATTTTAATCCGATGCACGGTTTGTGAGTTGTTATATGCATGAAGTTAGAGGGGTTTTTTTGCAAATCTGTAATTCTCTGGATAATTGGCAAAAACACTCTGCGGGAAAAAAACACATCTCGGGCCGAAACTGGCCCGAACTGGGCTGCACAGGAGCAAACATAAGATGGGCTTCCTCACATCGGGCTCCAGGGAGCCAGGCCTTGGCGCTGGGCCACGCACACCTTGCCTCGCTTCGATCTACCCGGTCAACGCACGGTCGAGTGGTGCTCGTCTTGAAGCAGAGGAGATAGCGCGTTGGCACGATGCAGAGGAGGCAGCAGCCGGCGGGACGCGGGGAGATCGGCCGGATCCTTCGAGGGAGAGGGCCCGGACTGGCCTGAACGGGTCGGGGAGGAGCCGTACTTGCCAGATCTCGCGAGGGTTGGAGCAAGGCGCGACTGCAGGGGGGTGATGAAGACCTTGGTGCACCATGGCTTGATGAAGGTCTCGCGGCAATGGTCTCCGGCGAAGATCGGGGTAACGGGGCGATGGCGGATGTTGGAGGCGCGGCTAGGTCAACTCCAGCGCTCGGGCAAGTCCCGCAGGCAGCAGAGCGAGCGAGCGTGGGATGAGCGGGCTCGTGCTCGTTGTAGAGGAACTTGCAGCAGTGTCCGCCGTGAACGAGGAAGACAGTCGGCAACACTGCAGAACCAGGCGGGGATGGGCACGAAGGTAATGATAGCAACGCGGTCGACGAGCAGGGTGCTTGCCTCCTGCAACTTCCTGGAGAGGACAGAGCGCAAGTGAGAGAGGAAACAGAGGAAAGGGGGATACAGGGGAGGAGAGGAGCTGGACGAGGCCGGTCCTGGTCGTCGGCGCTGCGGCCGTGAGCTGGTGGAGGCCCTCAGATGCTGCTGCGACTGAACGGGTAGGCAAGGGGGTCGGGCGCGGCTGCGTTGGTCTCCGGCGAGGCCGGTCGAAGTCGGCGACCTCGGGCAGGGGAGCTCGGCTCCTGGGTCGAGAGAGTGGGTGCGGGAAGGATGGATCGGAGGGGATGCACTGGTTGGGCGAGGGGATCGAGGAGGACTGTGCGAGGGGATCCCGAGAGGATTAGTGGCGGCGGCTGAGAGGGATTGGATGGGACAGATCCCTAGTTTCTAGGGTTGCCCATTATATACGCAGGTGGGTTAGGTTAGGGGCTACCTCATCCCTACGATCGCAATTGTACGGTCGCGAATAAAATAGTTTGGGAGCCCAAATAAGAAAACGATGATGTTTTGTAGATGTTTGGGGATGTTTCGGATCCAATGGTGACGACGGTCCGGGTCGGGTTCGGGACAACTTCGGCCGCACACGTGAGGGGTTCGATGCACTGTGCAGAGAAGTTAGGCTGGGTCTGACGGATTGTGAAGAGCGGGTTGGTCTGAGAGAAGAGGGGAGAGATGCAGCCCGGCACGGTTTCCGGAGACCGAAAACGTCCGACGTTAGACCGGCTACTATTGCCGCCATATTTATCCGTTGGGACATCAAACGGACTCCGAATGCGATGAAACTTGGCAGACGGTCTACTAATAACAAAACAACACCGCACGCCAACTTTCATCCCATTCCGAGAACATTTTCCGGCCACTTGTAAAATACTATTTCGGACATGCCGCGGGCGCGTGCAAGTGTGGTTGGACTCAGAACAGACAACGGAAGGAACGGGGAGACCCGGACGGATGCAAGTTTTGAAAACATGATGATGCAATGCACATGATGACAAGACAAGATGCAACACGCAAGTGAATGACATGACAACGACAGCGAATAACTGGCAGACAACTTGCACATCGGTCTCGGGGCGTCACACTTACCCACTAACTATCAGCAACGGGATAAATTATACCTACCTCAAGGAGATTTAGTATTTCTTTTCTTACCATTTCTTTCATCTTAGGATTCAGTCGTCATTGGTGATCAATAACTGGTTTGGCATATTTTTCCAAATTTATTTTGTGTTGACATAGAGTGGGACTAATGCCCTTAAGATCATCAAGAGTATATCCAATAGCAGCACGGTGCTTCTTCAGAGTTTTCAATAATTTTTCTTCCTCCTTCTCTGAAAGGTTAGTGCTAATAATAACAGGATATATCTTCTTTTCATCAAGATAAGCATATTTAAGAGTATCAGGCAATGGTTTAAGCTCACACATGGGATCACCCTTGGGTGGAGGAGGATCCCCTAAGATTTCAACAGGCAAGTTGTGTTTCAGAATAGGTCCCTGTTTAAAGAACACCTCATCTATTTCCCTTCTTTCATTCATAAACATATCATTTTCATGGTCTAGAAAATATTGTTCTAAAGGATCACTAGGTGGTACGGCAATAGAAGCAAGACCAATAATTTCATCTTTACTAGGCAATTCCTGTTCACGGTGTTGTCTACGAAATTTGGAAAAGTTGAACTCATGAGACATATCACCTAAACCAATAGTAACAACATCCTTTTTGTAGTCTATCCTAGCATTAACAATGTTTAAGAAGGGTCTAACAAATGTAATGGGACAAAAGCTATCTTGTGGGGAACCAAGAACAAGAAAATCAGCAGGATATTTAGTTTTCCCACACAAGACTTCAACATCTCTAACAATCCCAATTGGTGAAATAGTATCTCTATTGGCAAGTTTAATTGTGACATCAATATCTTCTAACTCAGCAGGTGCAATATCATGCATAATTTCTTTGTATAAGTCAATAGGTATTGCACTAGCACTAGCACCCATATCACACAGGCCATGATAACAATGATCTCCTATTTTAATAGAAATAACATGCATGCCTACCACAGGTCTATGTTTATCTTTAGCACAAGGCTTAGCAATTCTAACAGTTTCATCACAGAAATAAATAACATGCCCATCAATATTATCAGCCAAGAGATCCTTAACAATAGCAATATTAGGTTCAACTTTAACTTTCTAAGGAGGTGTATAGGTTCTAATATTGCTTTTACGAACCACAGTTGAAGCTTTAGCATGATCTTTTATCCTAACAGGAAAAGGTGGTTTCTCAACATAAGCAATAGGAACAATAGGATCATTATAAGTGATAGTCTTTTATTCAACTTTAATAGGTGCAACTACTTTTACTTCTATGGGAGGATGATATTTAAACCACTTCTCAGGGAGATCAACATGAGTAGCAAAAGATTCACAGAAAGAAGCTACTATCTCGGAGTCAAGTCCATATTTAGTGCTAAATTTACGGAAAACATCGGTATCCATAAAAGATTTAACACAATCAAACTTAGGTGTCATACCTGAGTCCCTACCTTCGTCGAGATCCCAATATTCAGAGTTGCGTTTAATTCTTTCCAATAAATCCCATTTGAATTCAATAGTCTTCATCATAAAAGAGCCAGCGCAAGAAGTATCGAGCATGGTGTGATTGTTATTAGAAAGCCGAGCATAATTTTTGGATAATCATTTCTCTTGAGAGCTCATGATTGGGGCGTGAATATAACATTGATTTAAGCCTCCCCCCAAGCTTGAGCGATGCTTTCTCCTTCGCGAGGCCAAAAACTATATATATATATATATATATATATATATATATGTATATGTATATGTATATGTATATATATATATAATTACGATCACGATGAACAAGATGCATAGGATTAAACTTCTGATGAAATTCCAATTTCAATCGTTTGTAGTTCCATGATCCCATATCATCACATAGCCTATACCATGTCAATGCATCTCCCTCCAGAGATAAAGGGAAGACCTTCTTGATAACATCATCGGGAATACCTGCAAGCTTAAATAATCCACAAACTTCATCCACATATATTAGGTGCTCATCAGGATGTAATGTTCCATCTCCTGCAAAAGGATTAGCTAGCGGTTTTTCTATCATACCCGAAGGAGTTTCAAAGTAGACATTTTCATTTTCAGTAGGTTTACTAGGTTGAGGAGGAACTCTTTGCTCTACTGGTCGGGGTGAAGATACCCCGAACAAGCCCCTCAAAGAATTACTTTCCATAGTAACAAGTGACAGAAAATTTCAGCACACTATATAATTTTTTTCCTTACCAAATTCCACCTACCAAAGGCGCTTCACTCCCCGGCAACGGCGCCAGAAAAGATTCTTGATGACCCACAACTATAGGGGATCTATCGTAGTCCTTTCGATAAGTAAGAGTGTCGAACCCAACGAGGAGCAGAAGGAAATGATAAGCGGTTTTCAGCAAGGTAATCTCTACAGGCACTGAAATTATAGGTAATAGATAGTTTTGTGATAAGATAAATTGTAATGAGCAACAAGTAACAAAAGTAAATAAAGTGCAGCAAGGTGGCCCAATCCTTTTTGTAGCAAGGACAAGCCTGGACAAACTCTTATATAGAGAAAAGCGCCCCCGAGGACACATGGGAATTATCGTCAAGCTAGTTTTCATCACGTTCATATGATTCACGTTCGGGACTTTGATAATTTGGTATGTGGGTGGACCGGTTCTTGGGTACTGTCCTTACTTGGACAAGCATCCCACTTATGATTAACCTCTATTGCAAGCATCCGCAACTACAACAAAAGTATTAAGTTAAACCTAACCATAGCATGAAACATATGGATCCAAATCAGCCCCTTACGAAGCAACACATAAACTAGGGTTTAAGCTTCTGTCACTCTAGCAACCCATCATCTACTTATTACTTCCCAATGCCTTCCTCTAGGCACAAATAATGGTGAAGTGTCATGTAGTCGGCGTTCACATAACACCACTAGAGGAGAGACAACATACATCTCATCAAAATATCGCACGAGTACCAAATTCACATGACTACTAATAGCAAGACTTCTCCCATGTCCTCAGGAACAAACATAACTACTCACAAAGCATATTCATGTTGATAATCAGAGGGGTATTAATATGCATATAGGATCTGAACATATGATCTTCCACCAAATAAACCGACTAGCATCAACTACAAGGAGTAATCAACACTATTAGCAACCTACATGTACCAATCCCAGACTTAGAGACAAGAATTGGATACAAGAGATGAACTAGGGTTTGAGATGAGATGGTGCTGGTGAAGATGTTGATGGATATTGACCCCCTACCAATGAGAGGATCGTTGGTGATGACGATGGTGATGATTTCCCCCACCCAGAGGGAAGTTTCCTCGGTAGAACAGCTCCGCCAGAGCCCTAGATTGGTTCCGCCTCGTGGCGGCGGAGTCTCATCCCGAAAGCTTGCTTATGATTTTTTTTCTCAACGAAAGACTCCATATAGCAAAAGATGGGCATCGGAGGGCAACCAGGGGGCCCATGGGGCAGGGGGCACGTCCAGGGGGGTAGGGCGCGCCCCCACCCTCGTGGCTGGTGAGTGGCCCTCCTCTGGTACTTCTTGCACTCAGTATTTTTTATATATTCTGAAAATAACTTCCGTGAAGTTTCAGGACTTTTGGAGCTGTGCAGAATAGGTCTCTAATATTTGCTCCTTTCTAGCCCAGAATCCCAGCTGCCGACATTCTCCCTCTTTATGTAAATCTTGTAAAATAAGAGAATAGGCATAAGTATTGTGACATAATGTGTAATAACAGCCCATAATGCAATAAATATCGATATAAAATCATGATGCAAAATGGACGTATCAGTAGACCAAGCCAAACTAATAACTCGAAGAGACCTGTAAAGATAACCAATCATGCATAAAAGATTTCAGAGAAGAATCAAATATTGTTCATAGATAGACTTGATCATAAACCCACAATTCATCGGATCTCGACAAACACACCGCAAAAAGAGTTACATCAAATAGATATCCAAGAAGATCGAGGAGAACTTTGTATTGAGATACAAATAGAGAGAAGAAGCCATCTAGCTAATAACTATGGACCCGAAGGTCTGAAGTAAACTACTCACACATCATCGAAGGGGCCATGGGGTTGATGTAGAGGCCCTCCGTGATCGTTGCCCCCTCTGGCGGAGCTCCGGAAAAGGCCCTAAGATGGGATCTCTTGGGTACAGAAGGTTGCGGCAGTGGAAATAGGGTTTTGTGGTGCTCCTGGATGTTTTCAGGATATGTGAACATATATAGGAGGAAGAAGTAGGTCGGTTGAGCCACGAGGGGCCCACGAGGGGGAGGGCGCGCCTAGGGCGTAGGCGTGCCCCCTGCCTCGTGGACACCTTGTTCGTTTCTTGACGTCCACTCCAAGTCCTCTGGATCACGTTTGTTCCAAAAATCACGCCCCCGAAGGTTTCATTCCGTTTGGACTCCGTTTGATATTCCTTTTCTATGAAACACCAAAATAGGCAAAAAAACAACAACAATTTGCATTGGGCCTTGGGTTAATAGGTTAGTCCCAAAAATAATATAGAAGTGTAAAATAAAGCCCATTAACATCCAAAACAGATAAATATAATAACATGGAACAATAAAAAATTATAGATATGTTGGAGACGTATCAAGCATCCCCAAGCTTAATTCCTGCTTGTCCTCAAGTAGGTAAATGATAAAAACAGAATTTTTGATGTGGAATGCTTTCTAGCATTTTCTTCAATGTATTTTTCCCTATTGTGGCAAGAATGTTCAGATCCGAAAGATTCAAGATAAAAGTTTATTGTTGACATAAAAATAGTAATACTCCAAGTATGCTAATCAAGCAATTATGTCTTATCAAAATAACATAGCCAAAGAAAACTTATCCCTACAAAATCATATAGTTTGGCCATGCTTCATTTTTGTCACACAAAATGCTCTCATCATGCACAACCTCGATGACAAGCCAAGCAATTGTTTCATACTTAGCCTTTTCAAACTCTTTCAACTTTTACGCAATATATGAGCGCGAGCCATGGACATAGCACTATGGGTGGAATAGAATATGATGACTGAGGTTGTGTGAGAAGACAAAAAGGGAGAAAGTCTCACATTGACGCGACTAATCAATGGGCTATGGAGATGCCCACTGATTGATGTCAATGCAAGGAGTAGGGATTGCCATGCAACGGATGCACTAGAGCTATAAATATATGAAAGCTCATCAAAGAAACTAAGTGGGTGTGCATCCAACTTGCTTGCTCATGAAGACCTAGGGCATTTGAGGAAGCTCATCATTGGAATATACAAGCCAAGTTCTATAATGAAAAATTCCCACTAGTATACGAAAGTGACCAAATAAGAGACTCTCTATCATGAAGATCATGGTGCTATTTTGAAGCACAAGTGTGGAAAAAGGATAGTACCATTGTCCCTTCTCTCTTTTTCTCTTTTTTTTTGTTTGGGCCTTCTTTTCTATTTTTATTGCATCTTTTTTATTTTATTTTTATTTTTCGTCCGGAGTCTCATCCCGACTTGTGGGGGAATCATAGTCTCCATCATCCTTTCCTCACATGGGACAATGCTCTAATGATGATCATCACACTTTTATTTACTTACAACTCAAGAATTACAACTTGATACTTAGAACAAAATATGACTCTATGTGAATGCCTCCGGCGGTGTACCGAGATGTGCAATGATGCATGAGTGACATGTATGAAAGAATTATGAATGGTGGCTTTGCCACAAATACGATGTCAACTACATGATCATGCAAGCAATATGACAATGATGAAACGTGTCATAATAACGGAACGGTGGAAAGTTGCATGGCAATATATCTCGGAATGGCTATGGAAATGCCATAATAGGTAGGTATGGTGGCTGTTTTGAGGAAGGTATATGGTGGGTTTATGGTACCGGCGAAAGTTGCGCGATACTAGAGAGGCTAGCAATGGTGGAAGGGTGAGAGTGCGTATAATCCATGGACTCAACATTAGTCATAAAGAACTCACATACTTATTGCAAAAATATATTAGTTATCGAAACAAAGTATTACACACATGCTCCTAGGGGGATAGATTGGTAGGAAAAGATCATCGCTCGTCCCCGACCACCACTCATAAGGAAGACAATCAATAAATAAATCATGCTCCGATTTCATCACATAACGGTTCACCATACGTGCATGCTACGGGAATCACAAACTTCAACACAAGTATTTCTCAAATTCCCAACTACTCAACTAGCATGACTCTAATATCACCATCTCCATATCTCAAAACAATTATCAAGTATCAAACTTCTCATATTATTCAGTGCACTTATATGAAAGTTTTTCTTATTTCCATGATGTTCTAAAGGACTCTCAAAATAATATAAGTGAAGCATGAGAGAACAATAGTTTCTATAAAACAAATCCACCACCATGCTCTAAAAGATATAAGTGAAGCACTAGAGCAAAAACTATATAGCTCAAAACATATAAGTGAAGCACATAGAGTATTCTAATAAATTTTAAATCATGTGAGTCTCTCTCAAAAGGTGTGTACAGCAAGGATAATTGTGGTAAACTAAAAAGCAAAGGCTCAAATCATACAAGACGCTCCAAGCAAAACACATATCATGTGGTGAATAAAAATATAGCTCCAAGTAAAGTTATCGATAGACGAAGACGAAAGAGGGGATGCCTTCCGGGGCATCCCCAAGCTTAGGCTTTTTGGTGTCCTTGGTTTTACCTTGAGGTGCCATGGGCATCCCCAAGCTTAGGCTCTTGCCACTCCTTGTTCCATAATCCATCAAAATCCTTACCCAAAACTTGAAAACTTCACAACACAAAACTCAAAATAGAAAATCTCATGAATCAAGAGTGACATGTATGAAAAATTAAGCATGGTCGCTTTGCCACAAATACAATGTCAACTACATTATCATGCAAAGCAATATGACAATGATGATGTGTGTCATAATAAATGGAACGGTGGAAAGTTGCATGGCAATATATCTCGGAATGGCTATGTAAATGCCATAATAGGTAGGTATGGTGGCTGTTTTGAGGAATATACAAGGAGGCTTATGAGTGATAGAGCGTATAATATCATGGGGTTTGGATGCACCGGCGAAGTTTGCACCAACTCTCAAGGTGAGAAAGGGCAATGCACGGTACCAAAGAGGCTAGCAATGATGGAAGGGTGAGAGTGCGTATAATCCATGGACTCAACATTAGTCATGAAGAACTCACATCCTTATTGCAAAAATCTACAAGTCATCAAAACCAAGCACTACGCGCATGCTCCTAGGGGGATAGATTGGTAGGAAAAGACCATCGCTCGTCCCCGACCGCCACTCATAAGGAAAGCAATGAAAGAACACCCCATGCTTCAAATTTTCCACACAACGTTTACCATACATGCATGCTACGGGACTTGCCAACTTCAACACAAGTATTCATCAATTTCACAATTACTCAACTAGCACACCTCTGATATTACCACCTTTATATCTCAAAACAACTATCAAGCATCCAACTTATCTTAGCATTTAAAACTTATAACCAAAGTAAATTACCATGCTGATCTAAAGGACTCTCAAAATGATATAAGTGAAGCATGAGAGATCAATTATTTCTATAAAATAGAACCACCGCCGTGCGCTAAAAGATATAAGCGAAGCACTAGAGCAAAAATTATTCAACTCAAAAGATATAAGTGAAGCACATAGAGTATTCTAATAAATTTCAATTCATGTGTGTCTCTCCCAAAAGGTGTGTACATCAAGGATGGTTGTGGTAAACTAAAAATAAAAGATTCAAATCATACAAGATGCTCCAAGCAAAACACATATCATGTGGCGAATAAAAATATAGCTCCAAGTAAAGTTACAGATGGACGAAGACGAAAGAGGGGGTGCCTTCCAGGGCATCCCCAAGCTTAGGCTTTTGGCTTGTCCTTGGATTTTACCTTGGGGTGCCTTGGGCATCACAATCTTAGGCTCTTGCCACTCCTTGTTACATAATCCATCAAATCTTTGCCCAAAACTTGAAAAACTTCACAACACAAAACTTAAAGGAAAATCTCGTGAGCTCCGTTAGTAAAAGAAAACAAACCACCACTTCAAGGTACTGTAATGAACTCATTATTTATTTATATTGGTGTTAAACCTACTGTATTCCAACTTTTCTATGGTTCATAAACTCTATTACTAGCCATAGATTCATCAAAATAAGCAAACAACACACGAAAAAACAGAATCTGTCAAAAACAGAACAGTCTGTAGTAATATGTAGGTTTCGAATACTTCTGGAACCCCAAAAATTCTAAAATAAATTTATGGACGTGAGTAATTTATCTATTAATCATCTGCAAAAATAATTAACTAAATATCACTCTCCAGTAAAAAATGGCAGCAAATCTTGTGAGCGCTAAAGTTTCTGTTTTTAACAGCAAGATCGCAAAGACTTTCCCCAAGTCTTCCCAAAGGTTCTACTTGGCACAAACACTAATTAAAAGCATAAAACCACATCTAAACAGAGGCTAGATTAATTATTTATTATCAAACAGAATCAAAAAGCAAGAAACAAAAATAAAATTGGGTTGCCTCCCAACAAGCGTTATCATTTAACGCCCCTAGCTAGGCATAAAAGCAAGGATAGATCTAGGTATTATCATCTTTGGTATGCAATCCATAAGTGGCTCTCATAATAGATTCATAAGGTAATTTAATTTTCTTTCTAGTAAAGTGTTCCATGCCCTTCCTTAACAGAAATTGGAATCTAATATTCCCTTCCTTCATATCAATAATTGCACCAATCGTTCTAAGGAAAGGTCTACCAAGAATAATAGGACATGTAGGATTGCAATCTATATCAAGGACAATGAAATCTACGGGCACATAATTCCTAGTTGCAACAATAATAACATCATTAATTCTTCCCATAGGTTTCTTAATGGTGGAATCCACAAGATTCAAGTTTAAAGAACAATCGTCAAATTCACGGAAACCTAGCAAATCACACAAAGTTTTAGGAATCGTGGAAACACTAGCACCCAAATCACATAAAGCAAAGCATTCATGATCTTTAATCTTAATTTTAATAGTAGGTTACCACTCATCATGAAGTTTTCTAGGGATAGAAACTTCCAATTCAAGCTTTCTTCATAAGATTGCATTAAAGCATCAACGATATGTTTAGTAAAAGCTTTATTTTGACTATAAGCATGCGGAGAATTTAGAACGGATTGCAACAAGGAAATACAATCTATTAAAGAAAAATTATCATAATTAAATTCCTTGAAATCCAAGATAGTGGGTTCATTGTTATTTAAAGTTTTGACCTCTTCCATCCCACTTTTATCAATTTTTGCATCAAGATCTAAAAACTCCGAATCATTGGACACCTTCCAACTAGAGTTGACTCATCTCTAGTCCCATCATTATCAAGATTCATATTGCAAAACAAAGATTTAATAGGTGACACATCAATAACTTTTAGATCCTCATCTTTATTATCATGGAAACTAGAAGAACACGCTTTCACAAAGTAATCTTTTTTAGCACGCATCTTAGCGGTTCTTTCTTTGCACTCATCAATGGAAATTTTCATAGCTTTGAGAGACTCATTGATATCATGATTAGGTGGAATAGATCTAAGTTTCAAAGAATCAACATCAAGAGAAATTCTATCCAGTTCCTAGCCAACTCGTCAATCTTAGACAATTTTTCTTCAATCAAAGCATTGAAACTCTTTTGTGAACTAATAAATTCTTTAATATTAGATTCGAAATCAGAGGGCATATTATTATAATTTCCATAAGAATTTTTGTAGGAATTACCATAATTATTAGAGGAATTACTAGGAAACGGCCTCGGATTAAAATTACCTCTATACGCGTTATTACCAAAATTGTTCCTACCAACAAAATTCACATCCATAGATTAATTATTATTATAAATCAAAGTAGACAAAGGCATATCATTAGGATCAGAATAAACACTATTATTAGCAAACAATTTCATAAGTTCATCCATCTTTCCACTCAAAACATTGATTTCTTCTATAGCATGCACCTTTTTATTAGTAGATCTTTCAGTATGTCATTGAGAATAATTAACCATAAATTATCTAGGAGTTTAGTAGCTTCTCCTAAAGTGATTTCCATAAAAGTGCCTCCTGCGGCCGAATCAAAAAGATTTCTAGAAGCAAAGTTCAATCTGGCATAAATTTTTTGTATAATCATCCAAAGATTCAAACCATGTGTAGGGCAATTATGTATCATTAATTTCATCCTCTCCCAAGCTTGTGCAACATGTTCATGATCAAGTTGCTTAAAATTCATAATATCGTTTCTAAGAGTGATGATCTTAGCGGGAGGAAAATACTTAGAGATAAAAGCATCTTTGCACTTATTCCATGAATCGATACTATTTTTAGGCAAAGACGAAAACCAAGTTTTAGCACGATCTCTAAGAGAAAACGGGAATAGCTTTAGTTTAACAATATCATTATCCACATCTTTGTTCTTTTGCATATCACACAAATGAACAAGTTTTATGCATGATTGGTTGTCTTTGCAGCGGGTTTGGCACCCAGCAGTGCTTCCAGGACGTAATTCTTCTGTGCAGCAATGAGGATAATTGCTACCTCTTGAGCACTGCATTGGTTTTCCCTTTAAGAGGAAAGGGTGATGCAGCAAAGTAGCGTAAGTATTTGCCTTAGTTTTTGAGAACCAAGGTATCAATCCAGTAGGAGGCCACACGCAAGTCCCTCGTACCTACACAAACAAATAAGAACCTCGCAACCAACGTGATAAAGGGGTTGTCAAGCCCTTCACGGTCACTTACGAGAGTGAGATATGATAGAGATAATAATGATAAGGTAAATATTTTTGGTATTTTTATGATATAGATTAAAAGTAAATATTGTAAAGTGAAATAGATTGGAAACTTATATGATGGAAAATAAACCCAGGGGCCATAGGTTTCACTAGTGGCTTATCTCAAGATAGCATAAGTATTACGGTGGGTGAACAAATTACTGTCGAGCAATTGATAGAAAAGAGAATAATTATGAGAATATCTAGGCATGATCATGTATATAGGCATCACGTTTGCGACAAGTAGACCGACTCCTGCCTGCATCTACTACTATTACTCCACACATCGACCGCTATCCAGCATGCATCTAGAGTATTAAGTTCATAAGAACAGAGTAACGCATTAGGTAAGATGACATGATGTAGAGGGATAAACTCAAGCAATATGATATAAACTCCATCTTTTTATCCTCGATGGCAACAATACAATACGTGTCGTTTCCCTTTCTGTCACTGGCATCGAGCACCGCAAGATTGAACCCAAAGCTAAGCACTTCTCCCATTAAAAGAAAGATCAATCTAGTAGGGCAAACCAAACTGCTATTTCGAAGAGACTTGCAAAGACAACCAATCATGCATAAAAGATTTCAGGGAAGAATCAAATATTGTTCATAGATAGACTTGATCATAAACCCACAATTCATCGGATCTTGACAAACACACCGCAAAAAGAGTTACATCGAATAGATCTCCAAGAAGATCGAGGAGAACTTTGTATTGAGATCCAAAGATAGAGAAGAAGCCATCTAGATAATAACTATGGACCCGAAGGTCTGAAGTAAACTACTCACACATCATCGTTGGGGCCATAGGGTTGATGTAGAGGCCCTTCGTGATCGTTGCCCCCTCCGGCGGAGCTCCGGAAAAGGCCTCAAGATGGGATCTCTTGGGTACAGAAGGTTGCGGTGGTGGAAATAGGGTTTCGTGGTGCTCCTGGATGTTTTTGGGGTATGTGAACATATATAGGAGGAAGAAGTAGGTCAGCTGAGCCACGAGGGGGGAGGGCACGCCCCTGCCTCGTGGACACCTCGTTCGTTTCTTGATGTCCACTCCAAGTCCTCTAGATCACGTTTGTTCCAAAAATCACGCTCCCGAAGGTTTCATTCCGTTTGGACTCCGTTTGATATTCCTTTTCTGTGAAACACTGAAATAGGCAAAAAAACAACAATTTGCACTGGGCCTTGGGTTAATAGGTTAGTCCCAAAAATAATATAAAAGTGTGAAATAAAGCCCATTAACAACCAAAACAGATCATATTACTTAAGAACTCACACTTAGATAGACATCCATCTAATCATCTAAGTGATTACGTGATCCATATCAACTAAATCATGTCCGATCATCACGTGAGATGGAGTAGTTTTCAATGTTGAACATCACTATGTTGATCATATCTACTATATGATTCACGCTCGACCTTTCGGTCTCAGTGTTCTGAGGCCATATCTATATATGCTAGGCTCGTCAAGTTTAACCCGAGTATTCTACGTGTGCAAAACTGGCTTGCACCCGTTGTATGTGAACGTATAGCTTATCACACCCGATCATCACGTGGTTTCTCGGCACGACGAACTGTAGCAACAGTGCATACTGTTGGGGAACATAGTAATTTCAAAAAATTTCCTACGCACACGCAAGATCATGGTGATGCACAACAACGAGAGGAGAGTATGATCTATGTACCCTTGTAGATCGCAACGGAAGCGTTGACACAACATAGAGGAAGTAGTCGTACGTCTTCTTCCCGGTCCGACCGATCCAAGCACTGTTACTCCGGCGCCTCCGAGTTCTTAGCACACGTACAGCTCGATGACGATCCCCGGGCTCCGATCCAGCAAAGCTTCGGGGAGGAGTTCCGTCAGCACGACGGCGTGGTGACGATCTTGATGTTCTACCGACGCAGGGCTTTGCCTAAGCACTACAACGATATGATCGAGGTGGAATATGGTGGCAGGGGGCACCGCACACGGCTAAGGAACGATCTCAATGATCAACTTGTGTGTCTAGAGGTGCCCCCTGCCTCCGTATATAAAGGAGCCAAGGGGGAGGGGGCCGCCGGCCAGGAGGAGGGCGCAGGAGGAGTCCTACTCCTACCGGGAGTAGGACTCCCCCCCCCCAATCCTAGTTGGACTAGGATTCCCCAAGGGGGAAAGAGAGAGAGGGGGGCCGGCCACCTCTCCTAGTCCTAATAGGACTAGGGGAGGGGGGAGGCGCGCGGCCACCTTGGGCTGCCCCTTTCTCCTTTCCACTAAAGCCCATTAAGGCCCATATGGCTCCCGGGGGGTTCCGGTAACCTCCCGGTACTCCGGTAAAATCCCGATTTCACCCGGAACACTTCCGATATCCAAATATAGGCTTCCAATATATCAATCTTTATGTCTCGACCATTTCGAGACTCCTCGTCATGTCCGTGATCACATCCGGGACTCCGAACTAACTTTGGTACATCAAAATGCATAACCTCATAATAACTGTCATCGTAACGTTAAGCGTGCGGACCCTACGGTTCGAGAACAATGGAGACATGACTGAGACACATCTCCGGTCAGTAACCAATAGCGGCACCTGGATGCCCATATTGGCTCCTACATATTCTACGAAGATCTTTATCGGTCAGACCGCATAACAACATACATTGTTCCCTTTGTCATCGGTATGTTACTTGCCCGAGATTCGATCGTCGGTATCCAATACCTAGTTCAATCTCATTACCGGCAAGTCTCTTTACTCGTTCCGTAATACATCATCTCGCAACTAACTCATTAGTCGCAATGCTTGCAAGGCTTATGTGATGTGCATTACCGAGAGGGCCCAGAGATACCTCTCCGACAACCGGAGTGACAAATCCTAATCTCGAAATACGCCAACCCAACATCTACCTTTGGAGACACCTGTAGAGCTCCTTTATAATCACCCAGTTACGTTGTGACGTTTGGTAGCACACAGAGTGTTCCTCCGGTAAACGGGAGTTGCATAATCTCATAGTCATAGGAACATGTATAAGTCATGAAGAAAGCAATAGCAACATACTAAACAATCGGGTGCTAAGCTAATGAAATGGGTCATGTCAATCAGATCATTCAACTAATGATGTGACCTCGTTAATCAAATAACAACACCTTGTTCATGGTTAGGAAACATAACCATCTTTGATTAACGAGCTAGTCAAGTAGAGGCATACTAGTGACTCTAAGTTTGTCTATGTATTCACACATGTATTATGTTTTCGGTTAATACAATTCTAGCATGAATAATAAACATTTATCATGATATAAGGAAATAAATAATAACTTTATTATTGCCTCTAGGGCATATTTCCTTCAGTCTCCCACTTGCACTAGAGTCAATAATCTAGATTACACAGTAATGATTCTAACACCCATGGAGCCTTGGTGCTGATCATGTTTTGCTCGTGGAAGAGGCTTAGTCAATGGGTCTGCAACATTCAGATCCGTATGTATCTTGCAAATCTCTATGTCTCCCACCTGGACTAGATCCCGGATGGAATTGAAGCGTCTCTTGATGTGCTTGGTCCTCTTGTGAAATATGGATTCCTTTGCCAAGGCAATTGCACCAGTATTGTCACAAAAGATTTTCATTGGACCCGATGCACTAGGTATGACACCTAGATCGGATATGAACTCCTTCATCCAGACTCCTTCGTTTGCTGCTTCCGAAGCAGCTATGTATTCCGCTTCACATGTAGATCCCGCTACGACGCTTTGTTTAGAACTGCACCAACTGACAGCTCCACCGTTTAATGTAAACACGTATCCGGTTTGCGATTTAGAATCGTCCGGATCAGTGTCAAAGCTTGCATCAATGTAACCTTTTATGGTGAGCTCTTTGTCACCTCCATATACGAGAAACATATCCTTAGTCCTTTTCAGGTATTTCAGGATGTTCTTGACCGCTGTCCAGTGATCCACTCCTGGATTACTTTGGTACCTCCCTGCTAAACTTATAGCAAGGCACACATCAGGTCTGGTACACAGCATTGCATACATGATAGAGCCTATGGCTGAAGCATAGGGAACATCTTTCATTTTCTCTCTATCTTCTGCAGTGGTCGGGCATTGAGTCTGACTCAACTTTACACCTTGTAACACAGGCAAGAACCCTTTCTTTGCTTGATCCATTTTGAACTTCTTCAAAATCTTGTCAAGGTATGTGCTTTGTGAAAGTCCAATTAAGCGTCTTGATCTATCTCTATAGATCTTTATGCCTAATATGTAAGCAGCTTCACCGAGGTCTTTCATTGAAAAACTCTTATTCAAGTATCCCTTTATGCTATCCAGAAATTTTATATCATTTCCAATCAGCAATATGTCATCCACATATAATATCAGAAATGCTACAGAGCTCCCACTCACTTTCTTGTAAATACAGGCTTCTCCGAAAGTCTGTATAAAACCAAATGCTTTGATCACACTATCAAAGCGTTTATTCCAACTCCGAGAGGCTTGCCCCAGTCCATAAATGGATCGCTGGAGCTTGCACACTTTGTTAGCTCCCTTTCGATCGACAAAACCTTCCGGTTGCATCATATACAACTCTTCTTCCAGAAATCCATTCAGGAATGCAGTTTTGACATCCATCTGCCAAATTTCATAATCATAAAATGCGGCAATTGCTAACATGATTCGGACAGACTTAAGCATCGCTACTGGTGAGAAGGTCTCATCGTAGTCAACCCCTTGAACTTGTCGAAAACCTTTTGCGACAAGTCGAGCTTTATAGACAGTAACATTACCGTCAGCGTCAGTCTTTTTCTTGAAGATCCATTTATTCTCAATTGCTTGCCGATCATCGGGCAAGTCAACCAAAGTCCATACTTTGTTCTCATGCATGGATCCCATCTCAGATTTCATGGCTTCAAGCCATTTTGCGGAATCTGGGCTCAACATCGCTTCTTCATAGTTCGTAGGTTCATCATGATCTAGTAGCATGACTTCCAGAACAGGATTACCGTACCACTCTGGTGCGGATCTCACTCTGGTTGATCTACGAGGTTCAGTAGTATCTTGACCTAAAGTTTCATGATCATCATCATTAGCTTCCTCACTTATTGGTGTAGGTGTCGCAGAAACAGTTTTCTGTGATGTACTACTTTCCAATAAGGGAGTAGGAACAGTTACCTCGTCAAGTTCTACTTTCCTCCCACTCACTTCTTTCGAGAGAAACTCCTTCTCCGAAAAGTTTCCGAATTTAGCAACAAAAGTCTTGCCTTCGGATCTGTGATAAAAGGTGTATCCAATAGTTTCCTTTGGATATCCTATGAAGACACATTTCTCCGATTTGGGTTCGAGCTTATCAGGTTGAAGTTTTTTCACATAATCATCGCAGCCCCAAACTTTCAGAAACGACAACTTTGGTTTCTTGCCAAACCACAGTTCATAAGGCGTTGTCTCAACGGATTTTGATGGTGCCCTATTTAACGTGAATGCGGCCATCTCTAGAGCGTATCCCCAAAACGATAGCGGTAAATCAGTAAGAGACATCATAGATCGCACCATATCTAGTAAAGTACGATTACGATGTTCGGACACACCATTACGCTGTGGTGTTCCGGGTGGCGTGAGTTGCGAAACTATTCCAAAAAATTTCAAATGTATACCAAACTCGTAACTCAAATATTCTCCTGCACGATCAGATCGTAGAAACTTTATTTTCTTGTTACGATGATTTTCCACTTCACTCTGAAATTCTTTAAACTTTTCAAATGTTTCAGACTTATGTTTCATTAAGTAGATATACCCATATCTGCTTAAATCATCTGTGGAGGTGAGAAAATAACGATATCCGCCACGAGCCTCAATATTCATCGGACCACATACATCTGTATGTATGATTTCCAACAAATCTGTTGCTCTCTCCATAGTACCGGAGAACGGTGTTTTAGTCATCTTGCCCATGAGGCACGGTTCGCAAGTACCAAGCGATTCATAATCAAGTGGTTCCAAAAGTCCATCAGTATGGAGTTTCTTCATGCGCTTTATACCGATATGACCTAAACGGCAGTGCCACAAATAAGTTGCACCATCATTATCAACTCTGCATCTTTTGGCTTCAACATTATGAATATGTGTATCACTACTCTCGAGATTTAATAAGAATAGACCACTCTTCAAGGGTGCGTGACCATAAAAGATATTACTCATATAAATAGAACAACCATTATTCTCTGATTTAAATGAATAACCGTCTCGCATTAAACAAGATCCAGATATAATGTTCATGCTCAACGCTGGCACCAAATAACAATTATTTAGGTCAAATATTAATCCTGAAGGTAGAAGTAGAGGTAGCGTGCCGACCGCGATCACATCGACTTTGGAACCGTTTCCCACGCGCATCGTCACCTTGTCCTTAGCCAATCTTCGCTTAATCCGTAGTCCCTGTTTCGAGTTGCAAATATTAGCAACAGAACCAGTATCAAATACCCAGGTGCTACTGCGAGCATTAGTAAGGTACATAGCAATAACATGTATATCACATATACCTTTGTTCACCTTGCCATCCTTCTTATCTGCCAAATACTTGGGGCAGTTCCGCTTCCAGTGACCAGTCTGCTTGCAGTAGAAGCACTCAGTTTCAGGCTTAGGTCCAGACTTGGGTTTCTTCTCTTGATAACTGTCATCGTAACGTTAAGCGTGCGGACACTACGGTTCGAGAACAATGTAGACATGACTGAGACACATCTCCGGTCAATAACCAATAGCGGGACCTGGATGCCCATATTGGCTCCTGCATATTCTACGAAGATCTTTATCGGTCAGACACTCCATAATCGAGAAACATATCCTTATTCCACTAAGGATAATTTTGACCGCTGTCCAGTGATCTACTCCTAGATCACTATTGTACTCCCTTGCTAAAATCAGTGTAGGGTATACAATAGATCTGGTACATAGCATGGCATACTTTATAGAACCTATGGCCAAGGCATAGGGAATGACTTTCATTCTCGTTCTATCTTCTGCCGTGATCGGGTTTTGAGTCTTACTCAACTTCACACCTTGTAACACAAGCAAGAACTCTTTCTTTGACTGTTCCATTTTGTACTACTTCAAAATCTTGTCAAGGTATGTACTTATTGAAAAACTTATCAAGCGTCTTGATCTATCTCTATAGATATTGATGCTCAATATGTAAGCAGCTTCACCGAGGTCTTTCTTTGGAAAAACTCCTTTCAAACACTCCTTTATGCTTTGCAGAATAATTCTACATTATTTCCGATCAATAATATGTCATTCACATATACTTATCAGAAATGCTGTAGTGCTCCCACTCACTTTCTTGTAAATACAGGCTTCACCGCAAGTATTTATAAAACTATATGCTTTGATCAACTTATCAAAGCGTATATTCCAACTCCGAGATGCTTACACCAGTCCATAGATGGATCGCTGGAGTTTGCACATTTTGTTAACACCTTTAGGATTGACAAAAACTTCTGGTTGCATCATATACAACTCTTCTTTAAGAAATCCATTAAGGATTGCAGTTTTGTTATCCATTTGGCAGATTTCATAAAATGCAGCAATTGCTAACATGATTCGGACAGATTTAAGCATAGATACGAATGAGAAACTCTCATCATAGTCAACACATTGAACTTGTCGAAAACCTTTTGCGACAATTCTAGCTTTGTAGATAGTAACACTACTATCAGCGTCCGTCTTCCTCTTGAAGATCCATTTATTTTCTATGGCTTGCTAATCATCGGGCAAGTCAACCAAAGTCCACACTTTGTTCTCATATATGGATCCCATCTCAGATTTCATGGCCTCAAACCATTTCGCGGAATCCGGGCTCACCATCGCTTCTTTATAGTTCATAGGTTCGTCATGGTCTACTAACATAACCTCCAGAACAGGATTACCGTACCACTCTGGTGCGGATCTTATTATGGTTGACCTACGAGGTTCGGTAGTAACTTGATCCAAAGTTTCATGATGATCATCATTAAATTCCTCACTAATCGGTGTAGGCATCACTGGAACTGATTTCTGTGATGAACTACTTTCCAATTCGGGAGAAGGTACAATTACCTTATCAAGTTCTACTTTCCTCCCACTCACTTCTTTCGAGAGAAACTCCTTCTCCAGAAAGTTTCCGAATTTAGCAACAAAAGTCTTGCCTTCGGATCTGTGATAGAAGGTGTACCCAACAGTAATTTTTGGGTATCCTATGAAGACATACTTCTCCGATTTGGGTTTGAGCTTATCAGGATGAAACTTTTTCACATAAGCATTGCAACCCCAAACTTTGAGAAACGACAACTTTGGTTTCTTGCCAAACCATAATTCAGATTGTGTCGTCTCAACGGATTTAGATGGTGCCCTTTTTAACGTGAATGCAGCTGTCTCTAATGCATAACCCCAAAACGATAGTGGTAGATCGGTAAGAGACATCATAGATCGCACCATATCTAATAAAGTACGGTTATGACGTTCGAACACACCATTACATTGTGGTGTTCCAGGTGGCGTGAGTAGTGAAACTATTTCACATTGTTTTTAACTGAAGGCCAAACTCATAACTCAAATACTCTTCTCTACGATCAGATTATTTTCTTGTTACGATGATTTTTCACTTCACTCTGAAATTCTTTGAACTGTTCAAATGTTTCAGACTTATGTTTCATCAAGTAGATATCCCCATATCTGCTCAAACCATCTGTGAAGGTCAGAAAATAATGATACCGGCTGCAAGCCTTAATATTCATTGGACCACATACATCAGTATGTATGATTTCCAACAAATCTGTTGCTTGCTTCATTGTTCCGGAGAACGGTGTTTTAGTCATCTTGCCCATAAGGCATGGTTCGCAAGCATCAAGTGATTCCAAAAGCCCATCAGCATGGAGTTTCTTCATGTGCTTTACACCAATATGACCTAAACAGCAGTGCCACAAATAAGTTGCACTATCATTATTAACTTTGCATCTTTTGGTTTCAATATTATGAATATGTGTATCACTACGATCGAGACCCAATGAACTTGTTTCATTGGGTGTATGACCATCGAAGGTTTTATTCATGTAAACAGAACAACAATTGTTCTCTAACTTAAATGAATAACCGTATTGCAATAAACATGATCAAATCATATTTATGCTCAACGCAAACACCAAATAACACTTATTTAGGTTCAACACTAATCCCGAAAGTATAGGGAGTGTGCGATGATGATCATATCAATCTTGGAACCACTTCCAACACACATCGTTGCTTCACCCTTAGCTAGTCTCTGTTCATTCTGCAACTCCCGTTTTGAGTTACTACTCTTAGCAACTGAACTAGTATCAAATACTGAGGGGTTGCTATAAACACTAGTAAAGTACACATCAATAACATGTATATCAAATATACCTTTGTTTACTTTGCCATCCTTTCTTATCCACCAAATACTTGGGGTAGTTCCGCTACCAGTGACCAATCCCTTTGCAGTAGAAGCACTTAGTCTCAGGCTTAGGACTAGACTTGGGTTTCTTCACTTGAGCAGCAACTTGCTTGCCGTTCTTCTTGAAGTTCCCCTTCTTCCTTTTGCCCTTTTCTTGAAACTAGTGGTCTTGCCTACCATCAACACTTGATGTTTTTCTTGATTTCTACCTTCGTCGATTTTAGCATCACGAAGAGCTTGGGAATCGTTTCCATTATCCCTTGCATACTATAGTTCATCATGAAGTTCTACTAACTTGGTGATGGTGACTAGAGAATTCTGTCAATCACTATCTTATCTAGAATATTAACTCCCACTTGATTCAAGTGATTGTAGTACCTAGACAATCTGAGTACATGCTCACTAGTTGAGCGATTCTCCTCCATCTTTTAGCTATAGAACTTGTTGGAGACTTCATATCTCTCAACTCAGGTATTTGCTTGAAATATTAACTTCAACTCCTGGAACATCTCATATGGTCCATGACGTTCAAAACGTCTTTGAAGTCCCGATTCTAAGCCGTTAAGCATGGTGCACTAAACTATCAAGTAGTCATCATATTGAGCTAGCCAAACGTTCATAACGTCTGCATCTGCTCCTGCAATAGGTCTGTCACCTAGCGGTGCATCAAGGACATAATTCTTCTGTGCAGCAATGAGGATAAACCTCAGATCACGGATCCAATCCGCATCATTGCTACTAACATCTTTCAACACAATTTTCTCTAGGATTATATCAAAATAAACATATGAAAGCAACAACGCGAGCTATTGATCTACAACATAGATATGCTAATACTACCAGGACTAAGTTCATGATAAATTAAAGTTCAATTAATCATATTACTTAAGAACTCCCACTTAGATAGACATCCCTCTAATCATCTAAGTGATCACGTGATCCAAATCAACTAAACTATAACCGATCATCACGTGAAATGGAGTAGTTTTCAATGGTGAAAATCAATATGTTGATCATATCTACTATATGATTCACGCTCGACCTTTCGGTCTCAGTGTTCCGAGGCCATGTCTGCATATGCTAGGCTCGTCAAGTTTAACCTGAGTATTCTGCGTGTGCAAAACTGGCTTGCACCCGTTGCAGATGGACGTAGAGCTTATCACACCCGATCATCACGTGGTGTCTGGGCACGACGAACTTTGGCAACGGTGCATACTCAGGGAGAACACTTTTATCTTGAAATTTAGTGAGAGATCATCTTATAATGCTACCGTCAATCAAAGCAAGATAAGATGCATAAAAGATAAACATCACATGCAATCAATATAAGTGATATGATATGGCCATCATCATCTTGTGCTTGTGATCTCCATCTCCGGAGCACCGTCGTGATCACCATCGTCA
The DNA here is from genome assembly GCA_034509565.1 of Triticum monococcum. Taxonomy (NCBI): domain Eukaryota; kingdom Viridiplantae; phylum Streptophyta; class Magnoliopsida; order Poales; family Poaceae; genus Triticum; species Triticum monococcum. Next base: position 593,006,804 of record CM067841.1, on the reverse strand, counting down.
CCGGTGCGACACCTTGATCTCCATCGTAGCATCGTTGTCGTCTTGCCAATCTTATACTTCCACGACTATCGCTACCGCTTAGTGATAAAGTAAAGCATTACAGCGCGATTGCATTGCATACAATAAAGCGACAACCATATGGCTCCTGCCAGTTGCCGATAACTCGGTTACAAAACATGATCATCTCATACAATAAAATTTAGCATCATGTCTTGACCATATCACATCACAACATGCCCTGCAAAAACAAGTTAGACGTCCTCTACTTTGTTTGTTGCAAGTTTTACGTGGCTGCTACGGGCTTAAGCAAGAACCAATCTTACCTACGCATCAAAACCACAATGATAGTTTGTCAAGTTGATGTCGTTTTAACCTTCGCAAGGACCGGGCGTAGCCACACTCGGTTCAACTAAAGTTGGAGAAACTGACACCCGCCAGCCACCTGTGTGCAAAGCACGGCGGTAGAACCAGTCTCGCGTAAGCGTACGCGTAATGTCGGTCCGGGCCGCTTCATCCAACAATACCGCCGAACCAAAGTATGACATGCTGGTAGGCAGTATGACTTATATCGCCCACAACTCACTTGTGTTCTACTCATGCATATAATATCAAACCATAAAACCTAGGCTCGGATGCCACTATTGGGGAACGTAGTAATTTCAAAAAAATTCCTACGCACACGCAAGATCATGGTGATGCATAGCAATGAGAGGGGAGAGTGTTGTCTACGTACCCTCGTAGACCGAAGCGGAAGTGTTGACGCAACGTAGAGGAAGTAGTCGTACGTCTTCCCGGTCCAACCGATCCAAGCACCGTTACTCCGGCACCTCCGAGTTCTTGACACACGTACAGCTCAATGACGCACCCCGGGCTCCGATCCGGCAAAGCTTTCGGGGAGGAGTTTCGTCAGCACGACGGCGTGGTGACGATCTTGATGTTTAACCATCGCAGGGCTTCACCTAAGCACCGCTACAATATGATCGAGGTGTAATATCATGGAGGGGGGCACCGCACACGGCTAAGGAACGATCACGAAGATCAACTTGTGTGTCTATGGGGTGCCCCCTGCCCCCGTATATAAAGGAGTGGAGGAGGGGAGGGCCGGCCCTCTCTATGGCGCGCCCTAGGGCAGTCCTACTCCCACCGGGAGTAGGATTCCTCCTTTCCTAGTCCAACTAGGAGTCCTTCCATGTAGTAGGAGTAGGAGACAAGGAAGGGGAAGGGAGAAGGGAAGGAAGGAGGGGGCGCAGCCCCTCCCTCTAGTCCAATTCGGACTAGGCCTTGGGGGGGGCCTGCCCTAGGCAGCCCCTCTCTCTTTCCCGTATGGCCCAATAAGGCCCAATACTTCTCCCGGCGAATTCCCGTAACTCTCCGGTACTCCGAAAAATACCCGAATCACTCGGAACCTTTCCGAAGTCCGAATATAGTCGTCCAATATATCGATCTTTACGTCTCGACCATTTCGAGACTCCTCATCATGTCCCCGATCTCATCCGAGACTCCGAACTCCTTCGGTACATCAAAACTCATAAACTCATAATATAACTGTCATCGAAACCTTAAGCGTGCGGACCCTACGGTTCGAGAACAATGTAGACATGACCGAGACATGTCTCCGGTCAATAACCAACAGCGGACCTGGATGCCCATATTGGCTTCTACATATTCTACGAAGATCTTTATCGGTCAGACCGCATAACAACATACGTTGTTCCCTTTGTCATCGGTATGTTACTTTCCCGAGATTCGATCACCGGTATCCAATACCTAGTTCAATCTCGTTACCGGCAAGTCTCTTTACTCGTTCCGTAATACATCATCCCGCAACTAACTCATTAGTTGCAATGCTTGCAAGGCTTATGTGATGTGCATTACCGAGAGGGCCCAGAGATACCTCTTCGACAATCGGAGTGACAAATCCTAATCTCGAAATACGCCAACCCAACATGTACCTTTGGAGACACCTGTAGAGCACCTTTATAATCACCCGGTTACGTTGTGACGTTTGGTAGCACACAAAGTATTCCTCCGGCAAACGGGAGTTGCATAATCTCATAGTCATAGGAACATGTATAAGTCATGAAGAAAGCAATAGCAACATACTAAACGATCGGGTGCTAAGCTAATGGAATGGGTCATGTCAATCAGATCATTCACCTAATGATGTGATCCCGTTAATCAAATAACAACTCTTTGTCCATGGTTAGGAAACATAACCATCTTTGATTAACGAGCTAGTCAAGTAGAGGCATACTAGTGACACTCTGTTTGTCTATGTATTCACACATGTATTATGTTTCCGGTTAATACAATTCTAGCATGAATAATAAACATTTGTCATGATATAAGGAAATAAATAATAAATTTTTATTGCCTCTAGGGCATATTTCCTTCAAAAAAGAGAAAGGCCCAAATAAAAAAATGAGAGAAAAAGAGAGAAGGGGCAATGCTACTATCCTTTTTCCACACTTGTGCTTCAAAGTAGCACCATGATCTTCATGATAGAGAGTCTCTTATTTTGTCACTTTCATATACTAGTGGGAATTTTTCATTATAGAACTTGGCTTGTATATTCCAATGATGGGATTCCTCAAAATGCCCTAGGTCTTCATGAGCAAGCGAGTTGGATGCACACCCACTTAGTTTCTTTTTGAGCTTTCATACACTTATAGCTCTAGTGCATCTGTTGCATGGCAATCCCTACTCACTCACATTGATATATATTGATGGGCATCTCCATAGCCCGTTGATACGCCTAGTTGATGTGAGACTATCTTCTCCTTTTTGTCTTCTCCACAACCACCATTCTATTCCACCTATAGTGCTATGTCCAGGGCTCATGCCCATGTATTGCGTGAAGATTGAAAAAGTTTGAGAACATCAAAAGTATGAAACAATTGCTTGGCTTGTCATCGGGGTTGTGCATGATTTAAATATTTTGTGTGATGAAGATAGAGCATAGCCAGACTATATGATTTTGTAGGGATAGCTTTCTTTGGCCATGTTATTTTGAGAAGACATGATTACTTTGTTCGTATGCTTGAAGTATTATTATTTTTATGTCAATATTAAACTTTTATTTTGAATCTTTCGGATCTGAACATTCATGCCACAATAAATAAAATTACATTGATAATTATGTTAGGTAGCATTCCACATCAAAAATTTCTGTTTTTATAATTTACCTACTCGAGGACGAGCAGGAATTAAGCTTGGGGATGCTTGATACGTCTCCAATGTATCTATAATTTTTTTTGTTCCATGCTATTATATTATATGTTTTGGATGTTTAATGGGCTTTAATATGCTCTTTTATATTATTTTTGGGACTAACCTATTAACCGGAGGCCCAGTGCCAGTTTCTGTTTTTTTGCCTATTTTAGAGTTTCGCGGAAAAGGAATACCAAACGGAATCCAAACAGAATGAAACCTTCGCGATGATCTTTCTTGGACCGAAAGAAAACCAGGAGACTTGGAGTGGAAGTTTAGAACTCCGTGAGGGGGGCACGAGGCAGGAGGGTGCGTCCAGGGGGGTAGGCGCGCCCCCACCCTCGTGGGCCCCATGTAGCTCCACCGACGTACTTCTTTTGCCTATATATACTCTTATAACCTAGATCGATTGCAGAGAGCCACGGAACCATTTTTCCACCGCCGCAACCTTCTGTACCCGTGAGATCCCATCTTGGGGCCTTTTCCAGCGATCTGCCGGAGGGGGAATCGATCACGGAGGGCTTCTACATCAACACCATAGCCTCTCCGATGAAGAGTGAGTATTTTACCACAGACCTTCAGGTCCATAGTTATTAGCTAGATGGCTTCTTCTCTCTCTTTGATTCTCAATACAAAGTTCTCCTCGTTGTTCTTGGAGATCTATTCGATGTAATATTCTTTTGCGGTGTGTTTGCCGAGATCCGATGAATTGTGGGTTTATGAACAAGATTATCTATGAATATTATTTGGTTCTTCTCTGAATTCTTATATGCATGACTTGGTATCTTTGCAAGTCTCTTGGAATTATCGGTTTAGTTTGGCCCACTAGATTGATCTTTCTTGCAATGGGAGAAGTGCTTAGCTTTGGGTTCAATCTTGTGGTGTCCTTTCCCAGTGACAGTAAGGGTAGCAAGGCACGTATTGTATTGTTGCCATCGAGGATAAAAAGATGGGATTTATATCATATTTCTTGAGTTTATCCCTCTACATCATGTCATCTTGCTTAAAGCATTACGCTGTTCTTATGAACTTAATACTCTAGATGCATGCTGGATAGCGGTCGATGTGTGGAGTAATAGTAGTAGATGAAGAATCGTTTCGATCTACTTGACACGGATGTGATGCCTATATTCATGATCATTGCTTAGATATTCTCATAACTGTGCAGTTTTCTATCAATTGCTCGGTAGTAATTTGTTCACCCACCGTAATACATGCTATCTTGAGAGAAGTCACTAGTGAAACCTATGGCCCCCGGGTCTCTTTCTTATTATATTGCATCTCTTTTATTTACATCGCATCTCGTTTACTATTTTGCAATATTTACTTTCCAATCTATACAACAAAAATACCAAAAATATTTACTTTACTATCTTTATCAGATCTCACGTTTGCGAGTGACCATGAAGGGATTGACAACCCCTTTATCGCGTTGGTTGCAAGGTTCTTGATTGTTTGTGCAGGTACTAGGCGACTTGTGCATTGTCTCCTACTGGATTGATACCTTGGTTCTCAAAAACTGAGGGAAATACTTACGCTACTTTGCTGCATTACCCTTTCCTCTTCAAGGGAAAACCAACGCATGCTCAAGAGGTAGCACCGATCGTCATCGAACATTAAGCGTGCGGACCAACGCATGCTCAAGAGGTAGCACCGATCGTCACCGAACATGACCGAGACTCATCTTCGGTCAATAACCAATAGCGGAACCTGGATGCTCATATCGGTTCCTACATATTCTACGAAGATCTTTATCGGTCAAACCGCATAACAACATACGTTGTTCGTCATCGGTATGTTACTTGTCCGAGATTTGATTGTCGGTATCATCATACCTAGTTCAATCTCGTTACTGGCAAGTCTCTTTACTCGTTCCGTAATGCATCATCCCGTAACTAACACATTAGTCACATTGCTTGCAAGGCTTATAGTGATGTGCATTACCAAGAGGGCACAGAGATACCTCTCCGACAATCGGAGTGACAAATCCTAATCTCAATCTATGCAACTCAACAAACACCATTGGAGACACCTGTAGAGCATGTTTATAATCACCTAGTTACGTTGTGACGTTTGATAGCATACTAAGTGTTCCTCCGGTATTCGGGAGTTGCATAATCTCATAGTCATAGGAACATGTATAAGTTATGAAGAAAGCAATAGCAATAAACTAAACGATCATAGTGCTAAGCTAATGGATGGGTCAAGTCAATCACATCATTCTCTAATGATGTGATCTCGTTCATCAAATGACAACTCATGTCTATGGTTAGGAAACTTAACCATCTTTAATTAGTGAGCTAGTCAAGTAGAGGCATACTAATGACACTCTGTATGTCTATATGTTCACACATGTACTAAGTTTCTGGTTAATACAGTTCTAGCATGAATAATAAACATTTATCATGATATAAGGAAATATAAATAACAACTTTATTATTGCCTCTAGGGCATATTTCATTCATCATCACTGTTTAATTAACACCAATTTAATGTACTTTCACTTATTATGACTATCACAATTTTCTATTGATTTCTCACTTTACATTTTTCATGCAGCATTACAAACAACAATAACGCAGAGGACAAGCGGAGTAACGTCACTAGGAAAACTACATATCAAGGTATTATGCATCACATAAATCTAAAGTTGTTGTAGGTATCATCCTTCACCAAACTATCAAGTTAATACCTCCTAACAATGCTACAAATCTTCAAGATGTAAGGCAACATCATACTTTGCTAAAGAGAAAATACATGCTTCAGTTCCTTCCATGCCTGTTACCTATATAGTATTGCATATTTCTATAATCACTACACTGATTGTGACCTATTGTAACCGAGTATCATGCTCATACTTCTATGTGTTCTCGGTGGTACAAACTGCATATACATCATCACGTATTTGCGTGAGGTTTGTTGATACAGTCCACACATTTGGTTGATATATATGTGATGTTTATCGTCCTGCCATTGTGTGAATGTTTGGCCCAATTGTATTGGCAATTATGTATGATCGGCTTTTTGGTGGTAGATTGGGTTGTTTCATGGACAAGTTCATGCTTCTATTAACCATTTTGGATTTCCGTCTTCTGTTTGCATGCGAAATATAGTGCCATCGTGCAAGTTGTCCGAAATGTTTGAACAATGATTGCTTTGTCGTACAAATTTTAATAATTTTTAAGAGTTATAGCAATTGAACTTAGTTCTCTATATATGGTCTCATATTGTTCAATGTTGAAAGAAAATGATGTAATGGTTGCTTGAATGTGTTATGTTCTATTTACCTATCACCTTTGCTTTATGTGCCATCATTTTAAGTTTTTGCATTTTCAGGGTAATACACTATTAACTCTAAATGTTTTAAATACGATAGGAAAAATCTAATCGGTTGATGGATAAGATTATCCACCAATAAATTTGAATCATTGCCTATTTGTGAAATCTATTATATTCCTGACTAAAATTATTGTCTTCTTTCATTGTTGGGTTACTATGAAAATCCGCTACAAGTCCCGCAGCACACACGGGGCATCATCTAGTAGCATTTAGTTTCTCATACCAGAATACCACTACCATCAATTGTCAACCAAAATATATCGGTTCTTAGTTTTTATGAAATACCAAATATACCCATCTGTTCTTAATAACCCTATCATAAGGCAGACATCTCTCTCAGTCTTTGTTCTTCCACCTCCCGAACTAGTCGAGGATGGCGCCCCGCTCCACCAAGCCTCGCCAACGCCATCACCTTCCCCTCGACTTGCTCCTGTCCTAATGCCCAGAGTTTCCGCTCGGCCTCCAATCCTCACCCTATGAGATCCCACTCACTCCGCTGTCCCCCTCCCCATGTCGTCGCGTTGCTGCAAGGACTACGTAGGTGCCATGATCGTGACCTCGACTGCCCTTGCTCGTGCGCCCTCCCCGGGCTCGCCCCCTACGACCTCGACGACCTCATTTGCTAGGTTTGTCCCTTTCCTTTCTTTCCTACTGTCTATATGCAGTCTTGTTTACATGGCTCCAGAAGTGGTCAAGCCATGAACACGAATGTGGTTGCCTTCTTCCATTAGTCAAACAAAAGAGATCATGCAGCTTAAGAGGAAAATTCTACCACACTACTAGTTTCTAAGCTTTCAATGGAACGAGGTGTGCAATGAAGAAAATTACAAGAACTACATGCAACATCAAACTTTTTGGTATCAATGGCAGTGCCAATAATCTGAGAAGCACTAGCTGATTCTGCCCCCTCGGCGGCCTAAAAGTGAAATTTCATATGTCGAATCTCACTTTCCAGACGCAGCTACATAAGTATGTCCAAATACATTTTACTTTCTTTAAGTTCAACTGTACCAATGCCAAAATTAGCATCAATGGAACATGCTTCAACTTTCGTAGTATTTTATATTGCTCTGTGGCCTACATAGTTGTAATGTGCAAGATATATAGGACAGGAGACAATAACTATTTTTGAAACATATTTAGAGGATGTTCACAAGAATTTCAAAGTGCCAGACTTATTGTTGTCAGCACTTAATAGGGGTAAAAAATATGGGATGGAATCATGTATCAGATTACCCATAAAAGAATTGGAACCTTGTGGAACCTTAACACAAATGATGCTTTCTACAATATGGAAACCCCGCATTATTATGTTTGTTATTTGGATAAGCAGCCTAAATTAAGAGAGGTTTCCGCAAAAAGAAATACAACAAAGAAACAACCCATTTGATGCTAAGTTGCTAATGGTTGCATTTGAAATGTAAATAAACAAATCATTGGTAATAATAGAGCAAATTCAATGGGCATTTCATGCAAGTTTGTTTAGTAGCATGTAAAAAACTAGAATAATCCTCGTTGCTAGGTAGTACGTAGATAAACTTGCTAGCTAGCTCGACGGAAAAGAATGCGGTGAGACCGAGGGCATCTCATTAGAAGGACAGATGAACGAACCTAGATGTTGTGGCATTGCGTCTCGGCCTAGGATCGCTTGTCGAGGTTGGGAACCATGCGGAAGCGACGCCGGCAGTTCTTAACGAGCGGCCGATGGCCTCCTGCCACCGGCGCTGCGCATCCTCTGAAGGATTCTTCGCCGAAACCTCGAATGTCTTGAGGAAATCCATGGATTTTTTGCGTAGGTAAGACATGATTGATGATTAATCAATCTAATTGATTGATCAACTCTCAGTCCGTGTCTTCCTCCTACTTCTCTGTCCCTTCCGATCGGCCCATGTATACTTGATAAATATAGCCTTGTTTATTTTTGGTAGGTTGTTCAATGGCGTAGGTATTTCTTCATTGAAAGATCGCGAAAATAATGAAAAATGACTCACTATGTTCCCTCCCATCGATAAGCCTAGAAATCCTCCCATGATGATTTTTGTTTGTCATTGACACATGGACACACCCAGAGGTGCCCGTTTCTAGTGTCTTTTATAGTAATAATATTGCAAAACCCTAATGTTGGGTTGGTTATGATTGTACGCTAACTTAACATTAAGGAGATCTTTAAATCTGGTTTCTAAAGAGAAATTACTAGTTTGCGCTGATATATGGCGAGATCGTAATGCTAAATTTATACTTTATAATTTATAAAATAAATATAATTTATAATAAACTCTTGTACTTTATTACAATTTATTCTAGCATGGTATAATATAAGTGGATATATTCCTTATTACTTAGTTAGCTTTGTTTGTTCCATCAAACATAGTTAGCTTATTTTCACTATTGTTACTTAGTTACCTTAGTTAACCACATGACAATGATGCTAAATATTAAATATAATGCTCTTTGTAATTACACTAGTTTTTGCAATTTGTATTCATTTTCCTTAACAAGTCTTGAAACAAAATCCCTTTGAAGCATTGTTTCCTTAAAAATGAAAAAATTCGTGTCTTTTAACAAGACCTTAAAACCAATTTCTTAAATACAAAATTGAACAAAAAAGGCATAAACTTATTTGAAACAATTTTGAAAAAAACTAGCATATTTTCTACGTGTGTGTTTGTGTGTTCTTATGTGTTTTAATATCCTTCTAGATTGTTTCCTTATAAACATTATAAATTATATTGCTTAACAAATATCTCGATAATGGTTTTTATTCTATATTTACTATATCGTGTACAAATAACTTGAAATATTAGTTGTAGAGATAGTTTTATCTAATGGTGGAGAAGTGTAAAATCCTAGTGTCTTCGACCGTAGGATTTACTTTTTGACTGGATCTTGTCATGTGGCACCTCCAGAATATTCTACAAACTAGCCTGGCTATTTGGTCCATGATTCTCTAGAACAATCCTCTTAGAGCATAGCAACATGACGCACACATTTTGCGCTCTTGTGTAGGGATGCAAGCTTGGCGGGCTACTGGGCAACACCATAATACAAATGAAGTGTTAATTTTAAGTATCGATGAACACATATTAAATTTATGGATGAGTTCCGTGGGACGATGCAGGTTGTAGCTTGCACCCATATTCTTGTGTCCCGAGACAAACTTCCCGCCTGCACATTGCCATGGTCGGTCATCACAAAACCTCCCCAAGCAAAGTTCGCTCTGCCACTGTGGTCCGATATAGTAAGTTCCATGAGTCGACAAAGGCACAAAACTATTGACATATATAGCATATTGCACAAAAATATGTGACACCAAACTTCAAACTTTTAACCTTGCCATTTAAATAGAAACACATGTACATAATAGTAGGATGGGTGGCATGCTAAATATCCAACTATCATTACCTAGAGCGAAAACAATCACTAAAGATTAATATTATTTAAGGCAAAAGCTGAATCTGTATTTTATCCAGGATGTTCATATGTTCATATGCTCATTTTCTATACAAATTTGTATACAACATAAAGAATACCGGCAAAAAAAATTCATAGTACAATCTTTGTTTTGCCCTCCATCACCCCAAGAGCCATTTTGCTAGTCCTAAAGGTGTTTCTCCTCATTTCAAAGGTAATAAACATCAAGGTGCTTTGCGTATTGTGTTTAAACTAGCAAACTATTGTTTGCAGATTGCAATTTTCCTAACATCAGTCCAAGATAAATTGGTTTAGTCACTACCGGAAAACGGGCATACGCCGACGGCCAAACCTATGCCTACGGCTGCCGTCGGCCTAGTTTGAGATATGCCGACAGCCCAGTCCTGGCCGTCGGCTTACGTGGATCTATGCCGACGACCACCGTCGGCACAGAACGGCCGTCGACCTAGCCGCAGACATGCCGACAGCAGCCGTCAGCATAAACCAGCCGTCGGTATAACTGTGGGCCCGGCGACCCCGCCCATGACTAGCGGCTAACGCCGTCAAACCTATGCCGACGGTCGGGACGGGCGGCCGTCGGCATATCTCCGCATGCCACGTCACCGATCCGCGGCGTAGGTATGCCGACGGCAGCCGTCGGCATATCTGCCACGTCACCGAACCGCGGCACGGAGCCCACCAGAACTCTGCCGTATCTATGCCGACGGCATAGCTATTTTTTTTACATACTTTTTTTTGCATATGTTTTAATGCTTTTTTACATACGTTTTTTTGCATATGTTTTTATGCTTTTTAAAAAATATGTGTTCATGATTTTTTATGTATTATATGAATATATATGTAGTTCGTAATTTTTTCCATAGATTATGAACATATATATATAGTTTGTATTTTTTTGAGCACATTAATAATATGTTGTCATGTTCTTTTGAATATAGGTCCTTAAATTTTATTGAAATCAAAAACAGCTATGCGATAGAAGTTGAGTGGCGGTTACAAACGCCTGGCACCCGTCTCCGGAGTGTGACCCCCTCACGTCCGCGGTGTGCCCCCCTCACGGACGGCGCCGCCGTCAGCATCTGGAGGGCGGAAACAGCCGCATCCGGTCTATACGGAGGGGACGTTGCTCTCGAGTGTTTCTATGGGATGACCTACCACAACCGGGTGGTGTTGTGGCATGTTCGAAGAGGCGGCACGCATCTCCGGGGCATGGCCCCCCTAACGGACGGCGTCGCCGGCACCTAGAAGGGGAAAACGGACGCATCGGGTCTATACGGAGGGGATGTAGCTGTCGGTTTGGCCCGGATGTTGCTCGCAGGTGTCCCTCTGAGCTGACCTGACACAACCAGCAGGAGAGGTCCACTGTTCAAAGCCCGTCCGTGAAAAGTCAAAGGGCTAGATCTCGTGGTCAACCGCTCCAGGGTTAGGCGGGACGGGGGCCCTGAGGGGGTAGCAATGCCACCGGAGCGTCGCACTGGCCCCTCATACATGTGGGGTGGTGTGGTGGCATGTCCGAAGAGGCGGCACGCGTCTCCGGGGTTTGGCCCCCCTCACGGACGGCGCCACCACCAGCACCTAGAGTGGGGAAACGGATGCGTCGGGTCTACACGGAGGGGATCTTGCTGTGGGTCTAGCCCGGATGTTGCTCCAAAATGTTCCTATGGGCTGACCTAACACAACCGGGCGGGGAGGTCCGCTGGTCAAAGCCCGTCCGCGCAAAGTCAAAGGGCTAGATCCCGTGGTCAAATGCTACAGGGTTAGGCAGGACGGGGGCCCTTGGGGGGTAGCAATGCCACCGGAGCGTCGCACTGGGCCCTCATACATGCGGGGTGGTGTGGTGGCATGTCTGAAGAGGCGGCACGCGTCTCCGGGGCGTGGCCCCCCCTCACGGACGGCGATGACACGGTAGTAGACGTTCTGCGGTAACGATGCGGTGTGAATATTATTAAATACTCGGAGCACGATAAAATCATGAGTTTTTTTTTTGCACGACGTGGGCACATGTGCTATAGGAACGATGGTATTTTTTCGTAATTTTTGGTGATGGAGAAGTATCCGAAAAATTCCCTCTACGCGGATTGCCCTTCGCGCGTCTACGGCTTTGGTCGGCGGCCTCCGGGGGCTAGCATGCCGCCAAATCTTGCGTAGGCGGTCTCTCACAAGTCTGGAAGTGTTGTGACGGTTGCAAACGCCCGGCACGCGTGTCCGGGGTGTGCCCCTCTCACGGACGGCGCCGCCGCCGGCACCTGGAGGGGGGAACGGACGTGCCCGGTCTACACGGAGGGGATCTTGCTGTGGGTCTGGCCCGGTTGTTGCTCCAAAGTGTTCCTATGGGCTGACCTAACACAACCGGGCGGGGAGGTCCGCTGGTCAAAGCCCGTCCGTGCAAAGTCAAAGGGCTAGATCTCGTGGTCAAACGCTACAGGGTTCGGCGGGACGGGGGCCCTGGGGGGTAGCAATGCCACCGGAGCATCGCACCGGGCCCTCATACATGCGGGGTGGTGTGGTGGCATGTCCGAAGAGGCAGCACGCGTCTCCGGGGCATGGCCCCCCTCACGGATGACGATGACACGGTAGTAGACGTTTTGCGGTAACGATGTGGCGTGAATATTATTAAATACTCGGAGCGCGATAAAATCATGAGTTTTTTTTTGCACGATGTGGGCACATGTGCTATAGGAACGATGGTATTTTTTCATAATTTTTGGTGATGGAGAAGTATCCGAAAAATTCCCTCTACGCGGATTGCCCTTCGCGCGTCTACGGCTGTGGCCGGCGGCCTCCGGGGGCTAGCATGCCGCCAAATCTTGCGTAGGCAGCCTCTCACAAGTCTGGAAGTGTTGTGACGGTTGGAAACGCCTGGCACGCGTGTCCGGGGTGTGCCCCCCCTCACGGACGGCGCTGCCGCCGGCACCTGGAGGGGGGAAACAGACGCGCCGGCTCTACACGGAGGGGATCTTGCTGTGGGTATGGCCCGGTTGTTGCTCCAAAGTGTTCCTATGGGCTGACCTAACACAACCGGGCGGGGAGGTCCGCTAGTGAAAGCCCGTCCGTGCAAAGTCAAAGGGCTAGATCCCGTGGTCAAACGCTACAGGGTTAGGTGGGACGGGGGCCTTGGGGGGTAGCAATGCCACCGGAGCATCGCACCGGCCCTCGTACATGCGGGGGGGGTGTGGTGGCATGTCCGAAGAGTCGACACGCGTCTCCGGGGCGTGCCCCCCCCCCCTCACGGACGGCGATGACACGGTAGTAGACGTTCTGCGGTAACGATGCGGCGTGAATATTATTAAATACTCGAAGCACGATAAAATCATTAGTTTTTTTGCACGACGTGGGCACATGTGCTATAGGAACGATGGTATTTTTTCATAATTTTTGGTGATGGAGAAGTATCCGAAGAATTCCCTCTACGCGGATTGCCCTTCGCGCGTCTACGGCTGTGGCCGGCGGCCTCCGGGGGCTAGCATGCCGCCAAATCTTGCGTAGGCGGCCTCTCACAAGTCTGGAAGTGTTGTGGCGGTTGCCAACGCCCGGCACGCGTGTCCGGGGTGTGCCCCCCCTCACGGACGGCGCCGCCGCCGGCACCTGGAGGGGGGAAACGGACGCGCCGAGTCTACACGGAGGGGATCTTGCTGTGGGTCTGGCCCGGTTGTTGCTCCAAAGTGTTCCTATGGGCTGACCTAACACAACCGGGCGGGGAAGTCCGCTGGTCAAAGCCCGTCCATGCAAAGTCAAAGGGCTAGATCCCGTGGTCAAACGCTACAGGATTAGGCGGGACGGGGGCCCTGGGGGGGTAGCAATGCCACCGGAGCGTCGCACCGGGCCCTCATTCATGCGGGGTGGTGTGGTGGCATGTCCGAAGAGGCGACACGCGTCTCCGGGGCGTGGACCCCCCTCACGGACGGCGATGACACAGTAGTAGACGTTCTGCGGTAACGTTGCGGCGTGAATATTATTAAATACTCAGAGGGTGATAAAATCATGAGTTTTTTTGCACGACGTGGGCACATGTGCTATAGGAATGATGGTATTTTTTCATAATTTTTGGTGATGCAGGAGTATCCGAAAAATTTCCTCTACGCGGATTGCCCTTCGCGCGTCTACGGCTGTGGCCGGCGGCCTCCGGGGGCTAGCATGCCGCCAAATCTTGCGTAGGCAGCCTCTCACAAGTCTGGAAGTGTTGTGACGGTTGGAAACGCCCGGCACGCGTGTCCGGGGTGTGCCACCCTCACGGACGGCGCCGCCGCCGGCACCTGGAGGGGGGAAACGGACGCGCCGAGTCTACACGGAGGGGATCTTGCTGTGGGTCTGGCCCGGTTGTTGCTCCAAAGTGTTCCTATGGGCTGACCTAACACAACCGAGCAGGGAGGTCCGCTGGTCAAAGCCCGTCCGTGCAAAGTCAAAGGGCTAGATCCCATGGTCAAACGCTACAGGGTTAGGCAGGACGGGAGCCCTGGGGGGTAGCAATGCCGCCGGAGCGTCGCACCGGGCCCTCATACATGCGGGGTGGTGTGGTGGCATGTCCGAAGAGGCGGCACGCGTCTCCGGGGCGTGGCCCCCCCTCACGGACGGCGATGACACGGTAGTAGACGGATCAGGCACTCGCATAGTTACCGGATCAGGTACTCGGTAGCGGTACCCCTCAGTCAGTTGCTCTGCTATGTATCACCTTTCACGAGACCATAGAAAATATTTATATCATAAAGAAATGTTGCCCCCCTCAATTTATTTCGAAATATTTTAACACAATGTACATTTTTTGTTAGTACAATTTAGTAAATAATTATATCATAAAGAAATGTTGCTGACCATAGAAAAAATCTGGTTCAGAAAAAAATATACGTGATATTTTAGAAAATTGTTGTACAATATAAAAAAGGATCGTGTAATTAAAAATAATGTTTCAAACCATTAAAGAAAATGTATGGTACATTTTAAATAATGTTCATGCATGTAAAAAATATATATACCATGTATCATTTTTAATATAATTATATACCATGTATCATTCAAAAAAATTCAAGAACGTGTATTTGAAAAAAAAAGAAATATACCTATGCCTTCGGCTTAGCCGTCGGCATACATGCCACGTGGCATGATTAATATATGCCGACGGCTAAGCCGTCGGCATAGGTCGCCTTATCCATCCCCGGGCACGCCCCGTCCAGTCGTTTCCCGACCCCAGCTCGCCCCCGACCCCGATCCGCCGCCGCCGCATTCGGCCCCACCGCCTGCAGCCGCCCACTCCACCCTTGCCTTCCCCATAGCCGTCTCCACCCACCGTCGCCCCTGCCATCCCCGCCACCGTCTCCACCTGTCGTCTCCCCGCCGTCCCCGCCGTCTCCACCCCTGCCTCCCCCGTCGTCGTCTCCACCCGCCGTCACCCCGGCCTCCCCCGATCGCGCTGCGCCGCCCCGGCCTCCCCCTTCCCCAACACCGCCCCGGCCTTCCCCCGACCGCGCGCCGGCCGCGACTCCTGCCGGCCCGCACACCCGGCCCTCCCGTCCCCGGTCGTCCCTGCCCTCCCGGCCCGTCCCCGGCCATCCTGCCTCGGCCCTCCACCGCCGCCCCCTGCTCGCCGCTGCCCCGGCCGCCCTTGCCTCACCGCCCCCTGCCGCCCCTGCCTCACCGTCCGCGGCCGCCCCGGTGAGCTTTTTTTTCATTTTTTTGCATTTTTACTGCTTGTTATGTGATAGATGCATGTTGTATGGATGAATGGATGGATTAATGTATATTGGTTAGTTATAGCTTTGGTCAACTTAGTGATGTTGTCAAATGTTTTCAAATTTGAAGAACGAAATTGGTATATTTGAGATGTTCTCAAATAGCTATAGTTTCATTTTGTGATGTTGACAAAATTGGTATCTGATGAGTAGTTATTTTATCATGATGATCTTGCTAAAAAATTGAAGAACAAAATTTGACACTTGATGAAAATTAGGATTTGAAGTATCATGATGATCTAAAACCTTGACTAGATGTCATTAGCAATATGATTTTTTTTCATAGTTTGAAGTGTCAATGCTTTATGTGATGTGGTGCCGTCAAATTTTTTGACTCGGTAAAATTTACAGGTTTTGTGGTATTCATCTCCCTGGAGCCTTCGTCGTCTGGGTTTGGTCCGTGATCCTGCCGCTGCTCGACTACTTCCTCTACAGCGGAGGGTGAGCTACAAATCCACCTTCACCTCCTAGCCTCTTTTAACTAGATTAAATTTTCACATCAAGTCGCGTAACCTAGGTCTCCCGTCCGAAAGGGTTGCATCGATAAATATGCATTCAATTGCATATTTATCACTGCAGCTCTTTCGGATTGTCCAGCGCTTTCCACGGACAGCCCGAGGATGTGTAGATTGGGTATGTTGTTCATGCTCTACCCCGTTCCGAGACAGGATTTCGGCGGCGCCTCCCTGTTGTTCTCCGGATGCACATTCTCTCGGCATTTTGCCGAGACGTGTATTTGGAGAACAACTAGAGAAGATCTTCCCGCCAGGCTTCTTTACTCCGATGACACATCTCATTTTGCACCTCCCGAACGAGGTATTGTTGGGGGGCCCTGTGCAGAATCGTTGGCAGTACGGCCCTGAGAGACAGAACAAGCATCTGAGACAGAAATGTGGAAACAAAGCTAAGATTGAAGCTTCCATAGCTGAGGCAGTTATCCTAGAGGAGGTGGCAGACCTCAGGACAGCCTACTATCCGGACCATGTTCCCACGTTGCACAATAAGGTGTCTCGATACAATACAGAAGAACCCAAGTATAAACCCAAGTTGCCTCTATTCATCGGGCAAGGTGGTAGGGCTGGATGCTCGAAACCTTATCTCATGCCACGAGATGAGTGGGAGGATGTCATGTTCTATATCTTGCACAACATCAAGGAAGTTGAGGATGAGTGGATGAGGTAATACCTTTGCACCATTCTTTTAGTCAATTCGTTATGTTCACTTTGCCTAGTTCTTATACCGCTTTTCTTATTGTAGTCGATTCGTTGAAGAAGAATGGACGGGAATGCTGCCTCCTACTGAAGCGGAGGCACTTGCTCTTCTCCGAAAGGGTGTTGATGGAAGGAAAAATTTCGTTGCGTGGTTCATGGAGAAAGTAATTTTTCACACTTCCCTATTACCTATTTCAATTAAACTCATGCACCCTATAATTTCAATTAAACTCATGCACCCTATAATTTCAATTAAACTTGTAGGGAAATGATCCGACCGAATCAATGGATGAAGAATTGAGATGGGTTTCCATGGGTTTTGACCCTGTCGTCATGACATGCCAAAAGTATGATGTGAATGGGTATCGCTTCCATACAGAGGAGCACCAGAACAGTCGGCCTGATCCCAAAACCATAAATACCGGAGTCTTCACTGAAGGAGATAATAAAGTAGATTACTACGGAAGGGTAGGAAAAATATACGAGCTTACATTCAAACATGGCCGCGAACACCTAAGTCTCACTGTGTTCAAATGCCGATGGTTCGACCCCAAAAAGGGTCTGAGACATACGCCTTCTGTTGGTTTAGTTGAAGTTAAACCATCAACCGTCTATGCCGGAGCTGATCTCTTTATCGCCGCTACCCAGGCCACACAAGTATATTATCTGCCTTACCCATGCCAGAAAGAGTACCTAAAGGGTTGGAAGTTGTGTTCAAGGTGTCGCCGCATGGTAAGCTACCGGACCCAAACGATGATGATTACTACAACATAAACCCCATGACATACGAGGGAGTGTTCTATCAAGAGGAACATGATGACGTGGTCCGAAACAACGAGGATGATGACTTGGGTTATGTTGACCTGGACCCAAACGACGACGACGCACGGATTGATGGTGAGGCAGTTGTGAATCAAAGAGACATAATTATGCTTGAAAAGTTAAATGAAGACGCTGACGATGAGGAAGAGCATCCACCTCCGTCAGACAATGAAGAAGATATGCGTGATAGTGATGATGAGACTGGTCCACAAATAGATTACAATAGTGATGATTCATATGGGTTCTAGAAAATGTAAGTTCTTTTAATGATCATTACATTAGTATGCTTAATGTGCTCTTCTAGTATTAATGTTTTTCCTGTATGCTTGTTTAATTGATATCCTTACTAATTGTTTATTCTCTTCTCAATGCAGGTTTGCTAATCATGGGCAAGTCCAGCGGCGCCAGTTTCCTCAGTAAATTCAAAGGACTTACTCGGAGTGGACGAGCCCACAAGGTTCCCTCCCGACTACGCGAGGATGAAACCTCACAGGGAGGTGGAGGGGTCGGGGGAGGAGACCCTAGAGGAGGAGGCGGTGGGGGGAGAGCCCCTAGAGGAGGAGGAGGTGGGGGGAGAGGCAGCCGGGGCAAAAAACTCCGGGCCGTGTACGAAATAGGAGGGTCTTCTTCGATGCCCTCCTATACAGAGGCACCTTCTGAGTCCGAGGAGGAGGAGGAGTATGTTCCTGATGGCGAGGAGGAGGAGGGTGAGGAGGAGGAGGGCGAGGAGGAGGAGGCCGAGGAGGAGGGTGAGGAGGAGGGCGAGGAGGGTGGAGGGGATGTTGATCCCGAGTTGTGGGGTGACTTGCCACCGGGTGCTCCGCAGGGGTGGCTGCGTGGTAATGCCGGACTACCTACACCACCTTCTATCGAGGAGCACAAGTGGCTCATTGAACCTGTGGGGACAAAGTAAGTGCCTCTCAATCATATTTTCAACACATGACAACATTTTCTTATTGTACACATGGCAATCATTTGATTCTTTTGCAGAAACTGGATCCTTCGCGGAAAGGGCCGTAAACCAAACGGCCTTATCACTGTCCTGTTGAAGGAGTTTTGGCCTGGCCTATTCTACCCGCGGCCAGACAGGGACCCGCAGCTGCGGGTTTTGGCCACGAGCTAGGCCCACTACGAGGCTTGCAACAACGCGGAGTACGGGACGGCCGCTAAGGCCGTGATCACCAAATTTTGGGTAAGTTCTCTTCTGAATCACTTGTCTTCAGTTTCGTTCATAGTTTATCATTGAATCACTCAACTCATGCCTTGTTTGCTTCTAGTTTATGCATGATTGCAGCAACTCTATAGAGTTCTTGACGAGCACAAGGCCAGAGCCGACGTGGTCTTGCTTGCGGCTGCGAAGAAGAAAGCTCGTCAGTTGCAGTACGAGGTGCGCTGGGTTGCCGTCTCGCAGTACTACCACATCTACCTACAACAAAAGATGACCAAAACTCAAGCGCAGAGGCAACGACTTACCTTGAACAGGGAGCAGTTCATGATGGTAACTATTACTAACTTATCATTGTTTCAAGCATTCAACTATATGTTTCGTGCTCACATGTCATGCTTCCAAAATTTGCATAGGTTGTTCCTTGTTGGTGCTATGGAAGGCATGACGGATGGGCGAGTTTGGTGGATAGGTGGCTCGGCGACGATGCAGAGTTTGCTGCCAAGAGCATCAAGGCCCGGGCTAACCGTGGAAAAGACGGGACACACGGCCAAGGAAACAGGAACCACTGGTGCTTCAAGGCCATGAAGGTATATTTATATGCATGATGCATTTTTGTTCTTCTTTACCGTCATGTTCTTATGTATGGCTAACTTCTGTTTGACATTGCAGGAGGACAAGTTGAAGAGGCCGCTCTCAGACATTGAGTCGTGGAAGCTGGCCCGCGAGCGGAGTCATCCCAAGGAGGGCGAGAGCCAGTACTACGGCAAGACCGAGGAGCACCTGGAGTCTTACACTCAGCACTATCAGAAGTTGCATCCGGATGTTCCTGTTCCTGAGGTCGCCCAGTCTCAGATCGACGACACAGCGGTGGTGGCCATCCAGGGGAAGTCACATGGCCGGTATCCGTGTTTCGATGGCTTGATAACTCCTTCAATCTCGTACACACAGCTTCGGTCTACCAACCCGAGCCAGTTAGAGAGTACGGGGCGTTCACAGACTCCCTTAGCCCGCCAGCATGATGTAAGTACTTCCCCTTTATCTTTTTCTCTCTAGCATTCTCAGTTCATTTTCAGCATTGCTCACTTAGAAACAACCTAAATTATGTAGGCATATAAGGCCTTTGTCGAGCATAGGAATCTCGAGGTGCGAGAGTACTTGCAACGAGTGAAGGCAAATGATGATTACAACCGTCAGATGATGGCGGTTAGTTTTGCCCTCTTAAAACCAAGCTAAATTTTTGCACTTTCATTCCTTCTGACCTTCTAGTTTGCTTGTTTAACTAACATCTAGGCTATGTTGGCGTCTTGGAGTAACCGCACGGATCCACCACAAATGGGACCCCCACCACCACCTGCGGGAGAACCCCCACACGTGCCCACGTTTGATGAATGGGTGGCACTAGGCAGTGATGGTCCGGTTAGTACATTTGCCTAACTACTGGCAAACTAGTTCTCGTTCATTCAACACTATCATATCATATTTACCGTTAGAATCTTTTCTGAAACATGTAGGGGACCGGTGGCTCGACTACTGCTCCGTCGACCCCAGTCACTCCGATCTGGCAGAGTGATGGTGGTCACGGTGGCGGTTTTGGCGGAGGTGGTCTTGGTGGTGGTGGTGGTTTTGGCGGAGGTGGTCTTGGTGGTGGTTTTGGCGGAGGTGGTCTTGCTTGATGTCGATGATGATTCCATGCATGTGGCCGTCGTGCCATGCCTTTCATGTTGCTACTTTTATGATGTTACATGTCTTGCACTACTTTTATGTTCATGAACTTCCGCCGGTGATGATCTTTAGATGATGATGATGAACTTGACTATGTTTAGATGATGATGATGAACTTGAGTATGTTTAGATGATGAACTGTCATATTTCTGCATAATTCCATATTATTCTGCTTTGAAATGTTGTCAAATGAATTGAAAAAGAGAAAATAGGGAAAATAAAAAAACAAAAAAAAACTATGCCTACGGCAAAGCCGTCGGCATATATAAGCCCAGGAGTTACCAGGGCTTGCCACGTGGCAGATCTATGCCTACGGCAATGCCGTCGGCATAGATTTTCATCTATGCCGACGGCTTTGCCGTAGGCATAGCCCTGCCGCCAGGACAAACCAGGGAAAGACACGTGGCAGGACTATGCCTACGGCAAAGCCGTCGGCATAGATTCCATCTAGCACTGCCACCAGGAGCACCACGGGACGCCACGTGGCAGAGGTATGCCGACGGCTTGGCCGTCGGCATAGGTAGAAATTTATGCGCTTTTGACAGCGCTTTTGACGGCGCCGTCCGTTGCTGTCAGACGGAAAAACACTGCCGACGGCTAAACTATGCCGACGGCTGACCCCGTCCGTCGGCATAGGGACCTATGCCGACGGCTATACTACGCCGACGGTCTGACAAGACTACGCTGACGATATCTACGCCGATGGATCTATGCCGACGGCAGCCGTAGGCATAGATCTGTGCCGACGGTAGCCGTAGGCATAGATCTATGCCGACGGCAAAGGACCTATGCCGACGGCCCTTGGCCGTAGGCATAGACCGCGAGTCCGGTAGTGAGTCTCTTTTGCCTTTTATTTCCTTGCCAATAGTTTGCTGAAACAAGTAGAGCGACAAAGTGCAACACAATATAGCTATGAAGATATAATTACAAAGTCAAGATTCACAAACTTTGACCAAATTTATAGAGAAAATTATCTATATAATGCCAAATCAAGATTCACATTGTGGACAAGTATTCTGCCTAACATGTACCTAATGTTGATGACGATTAAGTTGGGACATTTTTTATGTTAAAGCAACCCGTTAAAACTAACAAAATAATGCTGGTTCCTTATGCTTAACTGTTGCAACTATGAACAAACCCTCATTTATGATGGGATGCTTGGCAAATGTACGCTAAAACTAAAATTGGACCACTAGAAAGCCACCACAAAGTATCAGTATGTGTATGTTTTAATATAATTTTATGTCCACTTATAAGGAGTATGATAACCTCAATAGTTGTTGGTTACTCATGTATTGTTTGTGTGGTGTGTGGATATTAAAATTTGCAGATCATGTAAATCTCCACCCTTGCGCAAAGAAGTTATATTGTGGAAAAGCACCGAAATGACACTCACAGCATCATTGGTGATATAAACTTGTTTGTGACATGTTATGAGACTACCACACGAAGAAATTATATTTTAAAAATGAAAATGATAGACAACATCCCTAAGCCAATTACCGCCTCCATGCGAGCAACAAATCAATTAGTGTTGCCAAAAACATTTGCACTATATGTTTCATATTGTGAAAACAGAGCCCAGAAAAAAAAAAGATAAGACGTCTGATATATCTAATTCATGTCACATGCACTATGTAGGAAGCTAGTATATGTCGAAAACACCGGCAGGCTACGCAAACAAACAGACGGTGGAAACATCGTTCGACGACCATCACGGGTCACCGTTGGCGAGGCAGGAGGCCGGGACGACGACTCCGACGGCCTTGCCGGACGCCCTGTAGCAGGAGGCCGTCGCGGCGCCCCCGCCCACCACGGTGAGGTTGACGTTCCTCAGCTCCAGCTCCCGGCACGGCACGGTGTCGCTGCACGCGATCTTGATCGCCTGCGCCGTCGCCGACGTGCCCCTCACGTCCACGAACTCCACATTGCGCACCTCCACCGCCTCCGTCTGCACGCCCACACACACAGGTTTAATTCACGCTTCAGCCCTCTGCGTCACACGATTCAGAGACGGTAAAAATGCAGTAATCCGGCACGTTGCAAGCATACCTGGTTGGCGCAGGGCGTCGGCTGGTCACAGTAGTACTGGTCGATGATGATGGGGTTGGACACGTTCTTCATCACGATGCTCTCGAACCTCAGGTCGCGGGCAGAGCCCATCCCACCCTGAAGCAACACGACACAAGTTGGTTGCACATGTTGCAGTGAGAGTGTTTTTACTACGTACTCCCTCCGTTCCGAATTACTTGTCACAGGTATGGATGTATCTAGATGTATTTTAGTTCTAGATATATCCATTTCTACGACGAGTAATTTGGAACGGAGGGAGTATATCCATTTCTGCGACGAGTAATTTGGAACGGAGGGAGTATATCCATTTCTGCGATGAGTAATTTGAAACGGAAGAAGTATTTTCTATAACAAAACTGTTCTTGTCTTTGTTAAATTATTACCTGCCAGCTCTTGATCCGGACGCCGTTGGTGGTGTCGGTGAGCAGGCAGGTGTCCACCCTCACGTTCTCGACCCTGTCCGTGGTCCGGTTCTTGCCCAGGCTCCCGATGCTGACCAGCACAACGTGCTGC
Organism: Triticum monococcum; assembly: GCA_034509565.1. Classification (NCBI taxonomy): domain Eukaryota; kingdom Viridiplantae; phylum Streptophyta; class Magnoliopsida; order Poales; family Poaceae; genus Triticum; species Triticum monococcum. The sequence goes on along the minus strand of CM067841.1, from coordinate 592,983,588 downwards.
GTGTTAGTGCTGCACAACACTAAATTCTAGCAGCAGCTGGGTTCAGTGGGTTCAGTGAGTAGTAAAGAGGTGTTGCACGGTAGTAGTAGTACCTGATACCGTGGCCGGGCCCGCACGAGATGTCTCTTACGCGGACGTCCGAGCAGTTGCCGACCATCGACACGCAGTCGTCCCCTGATCCATACAAAGCGACCACACTGGTGTAGATCAATCAATCATGCTGCTACACTATGTAACTCTGTGCTGCAAATGAAGCGTGTGAGTCTGAATTTCAGAACAGAAAAATCTAATTATCGGCAGCAATGTAGGACCGAACTGCATTTCGCTGTCAAGTTCACATCCATTTACGTCATTATTCTTCGTATCCCGGCCTGCGGCTGCTATCTATTTTGTCAGATTGTATTCGGTCAAGGTTCAACCAGCCGCCACCTTTGATCTTATCTTTCAGAAGAAGAAAAAAATGCAAGCAACGCTTTTTCAACAAGATTTGCAAGCGCGGATGATGTTAAGGCGTCGCAGTCTGACTCTGACGGGGAGAGGTCAGCAGAGCATAATGCCATATAGGGCACGCTTGACACTACTGCCAACGTACCCGTGGAGATGAGGTTGTCCATGATCTGGACGCGGGAGGAGTCGTTGAGGTGGATGCCGTCGGTGTTGGGGCTGTCCGCCGGCGCCACCACCCGGAGGAAGTTGGCCTTCACGTCCACGCACCGCGTGAAGGACAGGTGGAACTGCGGCCCGTTCTGCAGCGTCACGCCCTGCACGCTCACTCCCCTGCACTCCTCGAAGTGCAACGCCTGCAACACAACAGCATCGCAAAACCATCAGATTAATCTCGCCGTCCGGCGCTCTCGCCGCCGGTTCAAGACCGAGATTCAGGTGGTCGACTCACCCTCGGAGGAGGCCGCGTGTTGCAGGGCTGCGGGAAACCAAGATACATGTGTCACTTTGAGAGTTGAGAGGCAGGTGATGGCGGGTTGACTGGTAGCTACTAGTGACGTGGTACCTGGGTCTTCTTGCGCTTGCAGGAGCGCGCCCACCACTCCTGCCCGACGCCGTCGATGGTGCCGCCGCCGCTCACGGACAGGCCGTCCACGCCGTAGATGTACAGCCACTTCATCGGGTCCCTCCCCGCCCACTCGTCCGGGCTCGCCGGCGCCACGATCGTCCCGGCAATCTGGCCAGCGCCGCCGGCAACATCAAGAAACGCACGCGAGAACAAGGGACTGCGAAACTGTTCACAGGGGAACGCACGTACGTACCAGCAGCTTGAGCTTCTTCTTGCAGGGGCCGGAGAGCTGCACCGGCCAGATCCGGTAGGCCTTGGCGACGGGCACGGCGAGCACGGCCTGCTCCTCCGAGCCGCACGCCGCCGTCCACGCGTCCACGAAGGCCTGACCAATGCATCGAAACAGAGAGCGCCGTGAGGTCAATTAACCACGGCGATCGACGCGTAAAAATCAATCTGACAGCGTGTGTTATGTATGCGTCACCTGCGTGTCGTTGGCAATGCCGTCGCCGACGGCGCCGAAGTCGTCGAGGGTGAGGAGGACGCGGGCCTCGGCGGCGCCGGAGAAACACAGGACGGCCGCGCCGGCGAGCGCCACGAGCCCACGCAGCACGGACGCCGCCGGAGTCCTCACCATTCCCGCGCCGAATAAATCACCTAGCTAGCTCTGCTCGGGGCGCGCACCGCCGCACCGCTGGCACCGAGCGGCATACAAAGAAGTGAAGACGGGAAGCGGCGAGAGGACGGACGGGCGGGGCGAGCGGATTGCTTGCACGACACCTAGCATGTGCCGCCCTTGTACCTGGCCTGCTTTTTCCCGGGAAGCAAGTGAATTCCATCCGTGATTTTGTCGGGCGATCGCGAGATTTCCGCAGGTGGCAAAGGGGTCATTTGAGCTGCCTGCGGATTGGGCAACACATTGCTGCGCTTTCGTTTGATTCATAGCCATGTCTTGATCAAAATGCACTGTATATTGCTTTGTGTTAATGTAGGTTGGTATAGTTGGACAAGTGCTTTACTATGGGGCAAGTTATAGGATGGTATAACGAGCCACAGAATCGGCAAGAGTTTTGGACGAGTGGAAGGGGATCGGCCGATCAGGGGAATTTTGTGCAAAGGCTGGATGAATCGTCTGTAAGATTGATTTAGAGGTTTTTTTTTCTTTTTGGGCAATTGCAGCAAGCTATTTTTGGGTTTTTGGAATAAATGATGAGGTGAAGGAGAGAGAACTCATAAAAAAAGCTCGTATTCTCTTATTTAAGAGAAGACAAGAGATGATCTTTTAGCACAATATGTCTCATCACATTTTTAGGAATAGCTAGTTATTGAAGATAAGGCTAAGAAATAACCCATTGTAGACATCTTTTTTGTCATCTCTAAATTACATGCAAGTTTTAAAATAAGAATATCTTATCAACCATTGTACATGCCCTTAGGGCATCGTGCGCCACCGCACCGGCAAGCATCAACAGTCCAAGGGCAGCCGTTTGCGCGTAATTCTTTTCACGACGTCCTTGGCATAACGGATCAGGAACTAAAGGCGCCGGTTTCCGGTACACTGCATCCTGACCAGAAGAACTCCTCCCGAGCGCCGCTCGACAGTCGACAATCCATAACGACACCGTGATTATTGGTAACACCACAAAAACGAGTTCATACTTTGTCTACATTAGGAATGTGGGCTTCTCAATTTTGAAAGGTCTATCACGTAATACGTATAGATGAATGAAGAAGGGTTTTCAGGTTACACAATGGAATCGGTCAACGGGGTGCAAACGCAGATGAATCAAGGAGGATTTGGTACACCCAAGGCAAAGCAAGCATTCCTTTGCCCGTAAGTTCGACTGGCTTAAACTAATCATGGCCTTGTTTCAGTATTGTTATGCATGGAGGTGCTTATTTCGACTCATCTTTTGTGTTTTAGTGCTCATTGCAAAGAGGGTCAAGCAAAAGAAGACACGAATGTTCAAGGCATGCCCGCATATGGTGCATCATGAAACTGCAACTCTTCCAAGAAAAAAACATGGCTTATTAATAGTGCCATTTTATTTGGTGTATTGAATTTCTGAATTCATGTAATGGACCAGAACTTTTGTTTTGTCCAACTGTTTGTCTTATTTCGTATCACAAATGGTGTGTGGTTAATTAATTCTTAGTGACGAGCAGATGCGACACGTTACAGTTTTTCTATCAGGCTTCGAAGCTTACAGCAACAGCAGTACATTCTTGCTTGTGAATATGTGGAAGAAAATAGGAATGCAGAAGCACCAGCTGATAGTATGGTCCGGTTCAGCTGTACTACATCATGTGCTGAACACCTCAAATTGCCAGTAGGAATTAGATAGTAATAATTTTTTTGTTTCCGAAATTTTACATCCACAACAAGTCATACTCACTTGTTTCTGAAAATCAATACTCATCAAGGATGTACAATTCACATTCTAAACTCTGAAGCTGCATGCACATTACAAAAGACCAACTACCATCGGTGAGCTCACAAGCTACAATCTGCAAGTGCCAGAAAACAAGAACTAGAAAAATGCAGTGACATGGTCCTTGTTGCTATGCCGACTCTTGTATCAGGTGGAGGAACAACTGTTGGATGAGAGCGCAGTGTAGTGGAGGGTGTGCAGGTTGCGGACGGTGGCGTTGGGGACTGTTGGACTCGGCGTTGGGGACCACCGAGACGGTGAACGGGCGCGGTGGTAGGCCAAACGTGGTGGATCTCGCCGCCGCTATGAAAGGATCGCCAGTACCGTGGAGCAGTTTGGGGCGTACGGACGCAGAGGCAGGGCAAGAGCGGCCGGCGTTGAAGGGTTCACCGGGGCTGTGGAACCATTTGAGGCAGATAGGCGCGGAAGCGTGCCAAGCCCGCTGCCGGTTCACCGGGCCGTGCCGCCATGGAGCGATTGGAGGAGAAGCCAGAGGAGAGATGTGCTTAGATGATGGGTTATTAACAAATTGACATACTTAACTAAGATCGGCCGCGGGCCTGTTTTTTGCAAATCTGCCTTGCTTTTGACCCGATGCGTACGATGTCAATCGGCCGGCTCAGGACTCGATGGATACAGACAGGGATGCACGAACTAGGCCGGATGCATATGATACGACGTCCTAGATGTGCCATAAGTATTGCACATCTAAGTCCTATGTCATTAATCTTACATTGCGATTCGTGTGAATATTTTTTTTCTTTCTTCTTTATGCTTGATTCACTCATTTAGATGTGCAATAACTAGAGCACATCTAGATGTGCCCTAGACACACCCCCTTTTTATTTTCATCTTTACTATTTAAGTACTACTACCAGGTCAAAGTTGCTCCTCGCTAGCGTCAGGAATGCCCCCTGTCACTGAAAGAATAATCTACATAAATCGATCTATAGTTTTTTCTTTGAAAAATACTACTTAAGATTGAGTCGGAGTTGCGCTTTGGTAACAACAGGGTCACTCTCAGAATAATCCTCACAAATTGAATTAGAGGTTCTTTTCTTTAGAAGCTGATGAAGAACTGGTCGGAGTTGTGTCTGCCTATCAACGGAAATGCCGTCTTTCATTCAGAGGATAATCCACATTAATGAGACTAGAATGTGTCAAACCTGGGGTAAGTTTTTTTTTTGTTTTTTCTGGGATGTGCCTAACTATCCAACCACTTGTTGCTCTTGGGGTAAGTTTTGGGTTAAACTAAGTATTTTATGCACCTTAAATAGTTGTTGTTTGTGGCACGTTAAATAAGTACCAAAAATCTAGTTTCGTTAGTCTTAATGTCCATCACGGAATGTGAGCCATTGGCGTGGCACCTATAGTTGTCACCTTTTGAATGTTTTGATGAGGTGGCTTGCCTTAAAAAAATTAGTTTTTAGATTGGATAGATGAAAATCATATGCGTAAATTTTCTGTAAAACTAGATTAGATTTATGTAATAAAAAAGAAATGATAAAAGTCGTTTTTCAAAAGGCATGGTTGTGTCCAAAATAATAGAAGGTCACGCTATTGATGTTTTTTTTTACTTTTACTTAACATCTTTGATTTTTGCACATGTGCCCCCTCTTTGGCACAACAATCGCAAGCACTTCCCCTAGCTCATATCATCCTCTCGTGCTCATACGGTCCATGCATCTCTTACTGAAGAGAAAACAAAATAGAGATTGGTAAGCAACATGTCGAGCGACATGTCATCCTAGTTAGCGTCACATATGCACTACTAAGTGTAATGAGGGTAGCACCTGATTATATGATGGAAATAGGTTGATACCCGTAAACACGAGGTTAGTACCCAATATGTGTGTTAAGCTATTTCCCCCTCAAAAAAAAATGTGTGTTAAGCTATTTGTGGACCCCTAACACTAGTCATGTGGGTCCCATCTAGGCACGAAATAATTAAAGCTAGTTCCTACAACCTTTCCTTTATAATAATCAATCACATTAATTTACTTACCTTCTGAACCAATTTTACTTTAGTTTACTTACCAAATTTCTAATCAAAATATAAGGTAAATCATGGACAGAATTTGATGAACATTTATTTAAACAATCGCAACTATGGACAGGTAAATCACTTTTGATCAAATATTAGGTAAATCACAGGTAGAATTTGATGAATATTTATTTACAGAATCGCATATTATGGGCAGGTAAATTATAAGCTAACATACTAGAATATTTATATCCCGTTGAAACGCACAGACATTGTTTTAGTGAAAGAGAAAAATAGCATCCAGGATACAACCAATAACTGGTTAAATAGAATTCATGAAATGATACCATCTACGAAAATCGATCATCATAGGCATGAATTTTGAGATAATCTGCTTGTCTGGCTAACTAGCACAATATATAGCACGAGTGCATGACATCAATGAGGAGTATGCCTGAAAAGTGCATTTGGGGGATGAGCTCCAAGGAGCCCGTTATTTTTATAAGTGAATTTTTTTCCGCACCTAAAAAAGTATGCACATAAGCATATAGTTGTAGTATATACACGTACAAAACTTCGTTAACATACATGTTCATATGAGGTGTACAGAAAAAAGGCAAATACATAGATTAGATGGGCCTTTTCTTTGTTGTATTTGGACCAAAGTTTTGTCATTTTCGTGTGCTGCAAATAATGATTATTTAACGAAAAATTATGGACACCCAAAGAACATTTGTGTATATTTTTAGAAAAAGATGTTTTTAAACTTTTAAATAGTATTTCGAAAAAATTCAAGTAACGAGCTATATGGAGCCCGCCCTCTAAAACGTTGCATTTAGAATGTGCCCCACTAGCTGCTTAGCATGAGACCACAAACTTATGGTCCCATAGGATAGATAGATGAGTACGTAATCATTACAACGTGAAACATTTTCCCCTAGGGGCGACTAGGGTTTGTCTCCTCGGGCGACCGCGATCGCACTAAGTCTGCCTCGTTCTTCCTGCCGATCCACGACAGCGTTCTTGTTCAGGCGATGGCATCTAACTCAGACGCCTTCTCAGCGATGAGCGGAGGTGCGGGAAAGGGATGTGTTGATGGCATTGATGACTTCTTCGGCCAGTTAGACCTTGCATAGGAGGAACTCGACGACTTCGTGATTGATGAAAAGGATCCCTAGATCAATGATTAAGTCCGGTGGATGGTGCTTGCGAGAGTTCACACGGCAGACTTTCAATCAGGCAGCTTGCTTCCATGTTATGTGTGCAACATGGAATCCTGCGTAGCCGGTGAGATTCAGACCTCTTGGGGACAATCTTTTCGTGGTTCAGGCCTCACGTTTGGGAGATTGGGAGCGGATTATGAACCAGGGCCCCTGGATCTTCAGGTTCTAGACCGTCCTGCTACACCCATATGATGGATTTAGTTGTGTAGAGAATATTGAGATAGTGCATATGTCTGTTTGGCTGCAAATTCACAAGTTACCAGATGGTTTCTATGAGAAGGGGATCATGGAGAAGATGATCAAGAAGGCTGGTAAGGTGTTGGATATGCGCTTACTGGCAACTAGAAATCATTGACATTTTTATGTTCATCGATGGTCAGTGTAAGAGAGCTTATTTTAATACCAAGTACAGAACATTCACACATTGTTAACACATTACCGAACCCAACCTAGTGTAACTTGTATGGCTCATTTAACTAAGGGGAAAAAAGTAAAACCATGGTAACCTGTAAGGCGCATTTGAACACAAAAAAGGGGTAGAAAAATGATGCTTATCTTTCACTTTATACAATGTGTGTCTAGAATATTTTTCTAATTATACACTAGAAATCATTAGTGGGATAGTTGTTAGGCCATGAGTTTTACAGATTTTTGTAGAGAACTATAATGTTATTAAAATATACACAACACACACACACACACACACACACAATCCATGTCATTGTAAACGCAAAAAATAACTGAAGAAGTTATCAGATTCAATCATTTTTATTTATTTATTTATTTCTATTTAATATGTCTCGTTTCAAGGGAAATAAATATAAATTTTTGAGACAAACTATAATATAATTTCTACCACAATATAAGTGTATATTTCGATGATATACATTGCAGTTGTATAACAAAGAACAATTTAATTATTATGTAGCACTATTTTCATGTGGTTAACCCTTCTAATGAAGTAGAAAAAAACACTCAAAAATTGTATGTAAAAATTGGTGCTAAATATAAAAAATTAGTACAAATTAAAATTTAGCATATTTCTTAGTCTAAAATATAATTTAACATGTTTATACTCCAAAATTCATTGTCGATGATTATCCGAGACACATGTTAGATGAAAAATATTTTTTTTATTATGGATATGGTAGGTGATCTGTTTATCTCATTAAGATTAAAAAGGGGGAAATCACAACACTATCCTCGAATTAAGATCTCATTTATTACAAAAAATGTTCATTGGTTATATTTCTTGTGAGCATTTTAGGAAACGCCTCTAATGAGGGAAGCAACACCCGTGTGCGCTATCATCTGCGGCATTGATCATTGTCAAAGAATTAAGATTTCACCCAAAAATTGTACAAGACTAACCCACCAAATCTCTTGGTATGATCCAGCCACGCAAAAAACTTCTTGGCCACGATGTTGCGAATGCAAACTACTCACAATGCCTCTGAGAAGAAGGGCACACTCGAGTGTCATTCTCTTTGGCATCCACATCGGTTGACAACTTAAAATTTCACCTATTTGAGCTTGTGAAGGGGCATCAACCGTTGACACTATGAGACCAAGTTGCAACTCCGCTTGCACTTGCAATAGCATACCATCCCAAACGAAATTGAGGGAACAAACACCGCCATTACATCACCACGGAATTAAGCTCCCACCTACGAACACCACCACCATTGCCTCATCATCGGAGTCACGTGTGTGGGGGCACTATATACACTAACACCATCTACTTAGGCCCAGATTAGTCCACCCGTCATCTTCAGATGCCACACCATTTAGGACGCCCCACGAGCACACCCTGCGTCTAGATTTGTGGACCCATACTACATGCAACACCCATCACCACCTCTACCGCTCACAGTTACGGCAAAACTATGTTATGGCGCGCTCAGCCCAGCCGAAAATCACTAAAGAGTAGTGATGAGTTTGAGTCAGCTGACCATTTTTAATTGGGATAAGTATATTTTTTGTCCTTAAACTCTTTCGAAAGTACTATAGAAATGGTCTCTGGATTAAAAACCGACAAAACTTAGTCCCTCAACTTCTCAAACCGGATTAGTTTAGTCCCTCATACCTCTTCGAGTGGTTTCCATCTAACGTGGACACAATTCTGACCAAAAACTTTGACACGTCACCTAGATTTGACCGCCACGTCACATGCCATGTCATTTTTTTGGAAACACAATCCACATCACCAAGTGTCCCCAATACTCCCGGGCGCGACAAGGTCGGATGAGAACCCGGACAGCGTTGTCCATGATGGTCATGCCGCGGAGATGAAGTGCTCGAGCGGCCGGAGGAGCTCGGCGACCCAGGGCTTGGCGATGGCAGACGAGATCGGGTCAGCATGTTGGGTTTTGCTTGCATCTCCAGCGGGCCGAATCAATACGTAAGGGCGTATTTGGTTGCCATAGTGAATAGTAGTTGCGTTGCATACACATCTCAACCCAGCCTGGCTTTGAAAAAACAGCCTCATATGCGACATCTGCGAGTTGTTTGGTTGCCTGCATCTAGGGTCCCTGCATTAGGTAATACGCAAGTGCACTTTCTTTGGTTGCCTGCATTGGCCCAAGCGGCACATGAGCTGGGTGTTTGGTTGCATGCATGAGGTATGATTAAGAGCTAGCACTTCACTTAGCAGACAGGGTTAAGAGCTAGCAGAGGGGAGGGGAGAAAAAGTGCAGTGTGCGCCGGACAATGGCGACTACGGTGGATAGTGGCCGTGGCGCCGTGTCCGACATGACAAGTATGTAGTCGTGGACGAGCGACCACGTTGGCGGCACGGCGAGCGACACCATCGGTGAACTATGCTGGAATTTAGTCTATTTTGGGCAGCCCAATAACTATTTCAGAAATTCCTAATAAATCCTAGAGGCCCACTTAGCCCATTTGTGCAAGGCAAGGGATACTACTAAAGTTTAGTCCCACATTGCTAGTTTAGTGGGAGTTGGACCTCCTTATAAGGGAGGTTCTTTCCCCACTTGTACGAGCATGAGAACAACAGGGATATCCAAGCGCGCTCCTCCTCCGCCGCCCGCCTCGTCACGACGCGCCGCGCCATGCCGCGGGTTGCGGGAATGAGCCGAGCCGATATCTAAATTTTTGCCTCGCACTACGGGTATACGAAAGGTCACACGGAAGCTGAAAAGATTTTGCGAAAGTGGAGTTTGAATGCGAACGGTGCAGCCCTTCGGCTGCTGGTTGTTCGCTTCGTCTCCGTCTGTTCGTTTCAGCTCCCGGCACAACCTCTCGCCTCCTTCTCTTGCGCCTATAAAAGGGAGGTCGCTCCTCTCAGAGAGACGCACCAGAATCTCTTCCTCCACTCGCCACAAGTTCCTGAGCACTGCGCTGCTGCTACAATCTTTCCCATCCCGGCTTGCGGCGTGCACCGCAGGTCCGGACAGTAGGCCTCCGAAACCGCACCTCTTTGAGTCCTGTACGGGAGAAGGGTGATAAGGTTTTTGGGGAGCGCTCTGCGCGACTACTGACTGACTCCTTCGTCACGGACGCCCCGGACTCCGACGACTACTTCCCCGACGACGACTTCTTCCCTGACGTCGACAATCTCCTCGACGACATGGCTGGCGAGGACACCGACCCCAAGTCCAGTGCTACTGTTGCTGCTGTCCCGTATGTCTTCTCCTTTCTGTTAGATGTCCTGCCACAGTTTCTCGTACTAGTACTTGTCCTACATATGTTAGGTTCTACTTCATATATGCAACTAGTTCTACTGTCTGTTATAGATATGTTAGGCTACGGTTCATATATGCAAAAGCTATTTACCTTCTCTCTGTCAGAACGCATGACTTATTTTATCTCTACTATATTAGTCATGATTTATCTAGTACTTCTGTTAATAAAATCATTTGGTAAATTGCTCAAATTTCCAGCAATACAGAAACCTTATTATAGGCAATTTACACCAAGTGGTTTTGCTGCTTCTATGAGACCTCCTATGTTTGAGGGTATCCAATATAAGAGGTGGCGCGTGAGAGCAGTCTTATGGTTTCAAACCATGAGTTGCTATGATGCCACTCTTGGCAAACCTGAAGGGGAGCTTGATACTCAACAGGCACAAGCCTTTCAGAAAATGAATACTCTGTTTAAGGCTGCTCTCTTGAGTGTTCTTGGTGAGAACATAGTTGATGCTTATGCGTCAATTGATAATGGAAAAGATATGTGGGATACACTCGAGGCCAAGTTTGGGGTCTCGGATGCTGGCACTGAGCTGTACATCATGGAGCAATTCTATGATTACAGGATGACTAAAGAGCGCTCTGTGGTTGAGCAAGTTCATGAGATACAGTCATTTGCTAGAGAACTTGAGCACTTCAGTTGTATGTTACCGGACAAGTTTGTTGCCGGAGGTATCATCACTAAGCTTCCTCCTTCGTGGAGGAACTTTGCTACCTTACTGAAGCATAAGAGGCAGGAGTTTTCCGTTCCGGATCTCATTGGCACTCTTGATGTGGAAGAAAAGGCGAGAGCAAAGGACACACATGCTCGAGGTATTGAGGGAGGATCTAGTGCCAACGTGGTACAGAAGCAGAACTTCCAGCCCCACAAGTTTAAGAACAAGGGCAAGTTTGATGGTAAAGCAAAGTTTGATGGGAAGAACAAGGCTATGCAACACACGAACTTCAAGAAGAAGAATGGCAAGAAGAAAGGTGCTTGTCATTGATAACCCACAAGTATAGGGGATCGCAACAGTTTTCGATAAGTAAGAGTGTCGAACCCAACGAGGAGCTAAAGGTAGAACAAATATTCCCTCAAGTTCTATCGACCACCGATACAACTCTACGCACGCTTGATGTTTACTTTACCTAGAACAAGTATAAAACTAGAAGTACTTTGTAGGTGTTTTTGGGTAAGCTCGCAAGAAAGTAAAGAGCACGAAAATAAAACTAGGGTCTGCTAAGGTAAAGACACAACTAAAGTAAATATAGCGAGTGTGGAATAGTGATGATAGGAGTTGTGGAATTGTCCCTAGGCAACTGACTATGTTACTAGACCGGTAATCACTATTGCAATTCTATTTGAGGGAGAGGCATAAGCTAACATACTTTCTCTACTTGGATCATATGCACTTATGATTGGAACTCTAGCAAGCATCCGCAACTACTAAAGATTCATTAAGGTAAAACCCAACCATAGCATTAAAGTATCAAGTCCCCTTTATCCCATACGTAAACAACCTACTTACTCGGGTTTGTGTTTCCGTCACTCACGCAACCCACTATAAGCAAATCATAAACATATTGCAAACCCTACAACGGGAATCCCTCACGCTTGCGTGACACGGAGGGCACAATAGGACAGCACCAACAAAATATGCAACTCAAACCAATCATAGCAATTCATCAATCACCGATAGGACAACAGAAATCTACTCAGACATCATAGGATGGCAACACATCATTGGATAATAATGTGAAGCATAAAGCACCATGTTCAAGTAGAGGGTACAGCGGGTTGCGGAAGAGTGGACCGCTGTAGATAGAGGGGGGAAGGTGATGGAGATGTTGGTGAAGATGGCGAAGGCAATGGTGAAGATCGCGGTGATGATGATGGCCCCCGGCGGCGTTCCGGCGCCACCGGAAGCGAGGGGGAGAGAGCCCCCCTTCTTCTTCTTCTTCCTTGACCTCCTCCCTAGATGGGAGGAGGGTTTCCCCTCTGGTCCATGGCTCCCATGGCTTGGGAGGGGCGAGAGCCCCTCCGAGATTGGATCTATCTCTCTGTTTCTGCGTTCGGTTCTGGCTCTGTTTCAACGTTTCGCGTATATATGGAGATCCGTAACTCCGATTGGCCTGAAACCTTCGCCGTGATTTTTTTCCGAATATTAGCTTTCTTGAGGCAAAAGAAGAGCATCAACCGCCTTACGGTGGGCTCACGAGGGTAGGTGGCGCGCCCAGGGGGAGGGGCGCACCCCCCTGCCTCATGACCACCTCGGGCACCGTCTCGCGTGGATTTTTCTTCTGGAATTTTCCATATTTTCCAAAAATAAGCTCCGTCCGTTTTATCCCGTTTGGACTCCGTTTGATATGGATATTCTGCGAAACATAAAACATGCAACAGACAGGAACTGGCACTGGGCACTGGATCAATATGTTAGTCCCAAAAATAATATAAAAAGTTGCCAAAAAGTATATGAAAGTGAATAATATTGGCATGGAACAATAAAAAATTATAGATACGACGGAGACGTATCAGCATCCCCAAGCTTAATTCCTGCTCGTCCTCGAGTAGGTAAATGATAAAAAAGAATAATTTTTGATGTGGAATGATACCTAGCATAATCTTGATCATATGTCTAATCATGGCATGAATGTTAAGACACAAGTGATTCAAAGCAATAGTCTATCATTTGACATAAAAACAACAATACTTCGAGCGTACCAATAAAGCAATCATGTCTTTTCAAAACAACAAGGCCAAAGCAAGCTTATCCCTACAAAATCATACAGTTTGGCCATGCTTCATTTTCGTCACACAAAATGCCCCCATCATGCACAACCCCGATGACAAGCCGAGCAATTGGTTCATACTTTTTAACGCGCTTCAGCTTTTTCAACCCTCACGCAATACATGAGCGCAAGCCATGGATATAGCACTATAGGTGGAATAGAATATAATGATGGAGGTTATGTGGAGAAGACAAAAACGAGAAAGCCTCACATCGACGCGGCTAATCAACGGGCTATGGAGATGCCCATCAATTGATGTCAATGCGAGGAGTAGGGATTGCCATGCAACGGATGCACTAAGAGCTATAAGTGTATGAAAACTCAACAAAAGAAACTAAGTGGGTGTGCATCCAACTTGCTTGCTCATGAAGACCTAGGGCATTTGAGAAAGCCCATCGTTGGAATATACAAGCCAAGTTCTATAATGAAAATTCCCACTAGTATATGAAAGTGATAACTCAAGAGACTCTCTATATGAAGAACATGGTGCTACTCTGAAGCACAAAGTGTGGTAAAAGGATAGTAACATTGCCCCTTCTCTCTTTTTCTCTCATTTTTTTCATTTTTTTGGGCCTTCTCTTTTTTTTGGCCTTTCTCTTTTTTTTATTTTTTTCGTCCGGAGTCTCATCCCGACTTGTGGGGGAATCATAGTCTCCATCATCCTTTCCTCACTGGAGCAATGCTCTAATAATGATGATCATCACACTTTTATTTACTTACAACTCAATATTACAACTCGATATCTAGAACAAAGATATGACTCTATATGAATGCCTTTGGCGGTGTACCGGGATGTGCAATGATCTAGCGTAGCAATGACATCAAAAAACGGACAAGTCATGAAAACACCATGCTAGCTATCTTACGATCATGCAAAGCAATATGACAATGAATGCTCAAGTCATGTATATGATGATGATGGAAGTTGCATGGCAATATATCTCGGAATGGCTATGGAAATACCATGATAGGTAGGTATGGTGGCTGTTTTTAGGAAGATATAATGAGGCTTATGTGTGATAGAGCGTATCGTATCCCGGGGTTTGGATGCACCGGCGAAGTTTGCACCAACTCTCAAGGTGAGAAAGGGCAATGCACGGTACCGAAGAGGCTAGCAATGATGGAAGGGTGAGAGTGCGTATAATCCATGGACTCACATTAGTCATAAAGAACTCATATACTTATTGCAAAAGTTTATTAGCCCTCGAAGCAAAGTACTACTACGCATGCCCCTAGGGGGATAGATTGGTAGGAAAAGACCATCGCTCATCCCCGACCGCCACTCATAAGGAAGACAATCAAAGAAACACCCCATGATTCAAATTTGTCACACAACGGTTACCATACGTGCATGCTACAGGACTTGCAAACCTCAACACAAGTGTCTCTACAATCCACAACCACCCACTAGCATAACTCTAATATCACCATCTTTATATCGCAAAACTATTGCAAGGAATCAAACATATCATATTCAGCGATCTACAAGTTTATGTAGGATTTTATGACTAACCATGTGCATGACCAGTTCCTGTCATCTCTCTAAATAGATATAAGTGAAGCAAGAGAGTTTAATTCTTTCTACAAAATATATGCCCAAGCTCTAACAAATATAAGTGAAGTAAAAGAGCATTCTACAAATGGCGGTTGTCCAAGTAAAGAGAAACAGGCAATCCAAACTTCAAATGATATAAGTGAAGCACATGAAGCATTCTATAAAGCCATACTCAAAAGATATAGGTGAAGTGCATAGAGAATTCTATAAATCAACCAAGGACCATCTCATACCAGCATGGTGCATAAAATAAAAAATAAAAACCTAAATGCAAAAGACGCTCCAAGATTTGCACATATCACATGAATGAAACGAATCCGAAAACATACCGATATTTGTTGAAGAAAGAAGGGATGCCTCCCCAGCATCCCCAAGCTTAGACGCTTGAGTATCCTTGAATATTTACTTGGGGTGCCTCGGGCATCCCCAAGCTTGAGCTCTTGCCTCTCTTCCTTCTTCTCACATCGAAACCTTCTCAATCAAACACTTCATCCACACAAAACTTCAACAGAAAACTCGGTAAGATCCGTTAGTATAATAAAGCAAATCACCACTCTAAGTACTGTTGCAAACCAATTCATATTTTTTTTTCATTGTGTCTACTGTAACATAACTTTTTCATGGCTTAATCCACTGATATAAATTGATAGTTTCATCAAAACAAGCAAACTATGCATCAAAAACAGAATCTGTCTAAAACAGAACAGTCTGTATAAATCTGAACATTCACCATACTTCTGATACTTGAAAAATTCTGCAAAAATTAGGAAAAAAATTTGTAAAGAAATACAGTGCAAAAAGAATCAGAACCATTTGACGTTCCAGTAAACAATTAAAATTCGCGCACTACAGCCAAAGTTTCTGTCCTGCACCGCACAAACCAACAAGCATTGTAAACATCCTAAAGGAAAACCTTGGCACATTATTTTTTATAATACAATGGAATTGTACAAGGGGATAATTATTTTTGTTGAAAAGTTTCTGTAATCAAGATTCACAAAGTTTTCGTGAGCATGAACAAAGTTCAAGGAGCTCTCCCACTTCAACAATGCTTGTCTTTCTCAGTTTCACTTTCCTTTTTGAAAAGTTTTGGGTTCCCCTCTTTATTTTTGTTGTTTTTAAACTATATGAAAGCACTCAACAGAAATAAATGACTCTCTAAAACTTCCGGGTTATCTCCCTAGCAGCGCTTTCTTTAAAGCCATTAAGCTAGGCATATAGTGCTCAAGTAGTGAATCCACCCGGATCCCAAGATATATCAAAGCCAATTTTAATTAACAATGATTTGTAATTTAGTAGTGAGCACAAAGCAACATATATCAAGCAATGACGAAGTCTAACTCTCTTTCTATGCATCGGCATGTCATAAAAGAACAATTCATGCACACATAATAAAGGCCAATGCATAGTATAAACAGTTTCTTGCAATTTTATCGTATGGGAAACATAGAGAGGCGGAGATATAGTTCCTCTCTCATAATAATTGCAAGTAGGAGCAGCAAGCACATGCATATTATATCTATCAAAATCATCATGTGCAACGGTAAAAGGCAACCCATCAATATAATCCTTAATAAGTGCAAGCTTCTCTGATATAATGTAGTCGGGAGAATTCAAAAAGATAATAGGACTATCATGCATGGGTGCAATAGCAACAATTTCATGTTTAACATAAGGAACTATAGCAAGTTCATCTCCATAAGCATAATTCATATTGACATCTTGGCCACAAGCATAGCAAGCATCATCAAAAAGGGATATTTCAAAAGAATCAACAGGATCATAACAATCATCATAGCAATCATCCTTCGGTAAGCACGAAGGGGAATTAAATAATGTATGAGTTGGAGGGTTACTCTCATTAGAAGGTGGGCACGGGTAGCTAATCCGCTCTTCCTCCTTTTGTTCTTCGCTCTCCTCATCATCTTTTTCATCCAATGAGCTCACAGTTTCATCAATTTCTTCTTTCATAGCTTCCTGCAAAATATTAGTCTCTTCTTGGACAGCGTTGACTTTCTTCATAAAAGCATTAATATAGTAATTGTATTCATAATTTTCATAGCAATATCTAAGTATAGCAAGATTTTCAGGCCTATAAACATCATCATCTAAAGCTTCATACTTTTCAAACAAAGATTCAATTTCATAAGCAGCCTTAAAAGCAACAAATTCTTCTATTTGTTCCACATCATAGTAATCATATATACCATTAGCATAAGAAGCTAAGGTTTCATTATCATTAAATTTGCATGAAAAGGGAAGGTGTGGAGCCTCCATCCTAGAGCAACAAGTATAATCATATTCCAAGCATAGTTGTCTAGCATATCACTCAACATAATAAATTGATCCCATAATAGTTTCCCTTTTTGTGTCGAGCGATAATCCCTAAAGTATTGACGTTGATCCAGCGTGTCTCCCATTATAAAGTTGAATGGGGTTTTCTCGGGATTATCAAAGTAGTACATAATATTTCTCACATAATGAGAATCGAGGGTTTTAGGAGTTACCCCATCCTCATGAGTAGCAAGTACAGCTAATTTTTTTGGTATTTTGCGTTCCATATCCATAACTAAAGATAGAGAACAACTAAGAACAGCAAATAAAAATTACTTAGTGATAAAGCAAACAAGCACATACGAGAATATTCACCCCACGCTATTGCTCCCCGGCAACGGTGCCAGAAAAAGGTCTTGATAACCCATAAGTATAGGGGATCGCAACAGTTTTTGATAAGTAAGAGTGTCGAACCCAACGAGGAGCTAAAGGTAGAACAAATATTCCCTCAAGTTCTATTGACCACCGATACAACTCTACGCACGCTTGATGTTTACTTTACCTAGAACAAGTATAAAAGTAGAAGTACTTTGTAGGTGTTTTTGGGTAAGCTCGCAAGAAAGTAAAGAGCACGAAAATAAAACTAGGGGCTGCTAAGGTAAAGACACAACTAAAGTAAATATAGCGAGTGTGGAATAGTGATGATAGGAGTTGTGGAATTGTCCCTAGGCAACTGACTATGTTACTAGACCGGTAATCACTATTGCAATTCTATTTGAGGGAGAGGCATAAGCTAACATACTTTCTCTACTTGGATCATATGCACTTATGATTGGAACTCTAGCAAGCATCCGCAACTACTAAAGATTCATTAAGGTAAAACCCAACCATAGCATTAAAGTATCAAGTCCCCTTTATCCCATACGTAAACAACCTACTTACTCGGGTTTGTGTTTCCATCACTCACGCAACCCACTATAAGCAAATCATAAACATATTGCAAACCCTACAGCGGGAATCCCTCACGCTTGCGCGACACGGAGGGCACAATAGGACAGCACCAACAAAATATGCAACTCAAACCAATCATAGCAATTCATCAATCACCGATAGGACAATAGAAATCTACTCAGACCTCATAGGATGGCAACACATCATTGGATAATAATATGAAGCATAAAGCACCATGTTCAAGTAGAGGGTACTGCGGGTTGCGGAAGAGTGGACCGCTGTAGATAGAGGGGGGAAGGTGATGGAGATGTTGGTGAAGATGGCGGAGGCGTTGGTGAAGATCGCGGTGATGATGATGGCCCCCGGCGGCGTTCCGGCGCCACCGGAAGCGAGGGGGAGAGAGCCCCCCTTCTTCTTCTTCTTCCTTGACCTCCTCCCTAGATGGGAGGAGGGTTTCCCCTCTGGTCCTTGGCTCCCATGGCTTGGGAGGGGCGAGAGCCCCTCCGAGATTGGATCTATCTCTCTGTTTCTGCGTTCTGTTCTGGCTCTATTTCACCGTTTCGCGTATATATGGAGATCCGTAACTCCGATTGGCCTGAAACCTTCGCCGTGATTTTTTCTCTCCAAATATTAGCTTTCTTGCGGCAAAAGAAGAGCATCAACCACCTTACGATGGGCTCACGAGGGTAGGCGGCACACCCAGGGGGGAGGGGCGCGCCCCCCTGCCTCGTGACCACCTCGGGCACTGTCTCACGTGGATTTTTCTTCTGGAATTTTCCATATTTTCCAAAAATAAGCTCCGTCCGTTTTTATCCCGTTTGGACTCCGTTTGATATGGATATTCTGTGAAACATAAAACATGCAACAGACAAGAACTGGCACTGGATCAATATGTTAGTCCCAAAAATAATATAAAAAGTTGCCAAAAAGTATATGAAAGTGAATAATATTGGCATGGAACAATAAAAAATTATAGATACGACGGATACGTATCAGTCATGTGTGTGGGGATCCTGATCATTGGGCTCCTAGTTGCCCTAATCTCTATGACAAGCATAATCCTGGGAAAGGCGGCAAGACCGCTAATGTTGTCATTGGAGACACTGACATGAAGGATGTTGGGTATGGTATATTTCCCACTATTCTTTCAGTATGTCATTCTCCTGACTGGTTGATTGACATGGGTGCTAATGTGCATGTATGCGGTGATATTTCCATGTTTTCGTCTTATCAGACCGCAGGGACTTCAACCGTGCTGATGGGCAACGGTTCGAGTGCTTCTGTTCATGGTGTTGGCACGGTCGATCTGAAGTTTACTTCGGGGAAGATCGTGCGGCTGAAGAACGTGCATTATGTCCCCTCCGTCAATAAAAATCTTGTTAGCGGATCTATTCTGTGTAGAGATGGCTACAAGCTTGTCTTTGAGTCGAATAAATTTGTAATATCCAAGTATGGAACCTTTGTTGGTAAAGGCTATGAGTCAGGAGGCTTGTTTCGTTTATCCTTATCAGAAGTTTGCAATAAAGTTGTTAATCATATTTGCAACAATAGTGAATCCAATGTGTGGCATTCACGTCTTTGTCATGTTAACTTTGGTTACATGT
The DNA here is from genome assembly GCA_034509565.1 of Triticum monococcum. NCBI lineage: Eukaryota > Viridiplantae > Streptophyta > Magnoliopsida > Poales > Poaceae > Triticum > Triticum monococcum. The sequence goes on along the minus strand of CM067841.1, from coordinate 592,964,077 downwards.
CGCGACTAGCAAAGTTGAACTTAATCCCTAGTTTCACCACCGTCAAGGGATCTAAGTGTCAAGTGTGTGTGCAAGCTAAGCAACCTCGTAAGTCTCACACGACTGCGGAAACGAGAAATCTTGCACCACTAGAGCTCATACATTCAGATCTATGTGAAATGAATGGTGTTTTGACAAAAGGTGGAAAGAAATATTTCATGACGTTAATTGATGACTCCACTAGATACTGTCGTGTGTATCTTCTGAAATCTAAGGATGAGGCTTTGAACTTTTTCAAGATCTATAAAGCTGAAGTGGAAAACCAACTTGATCGAAAAATCAAGAGGCTTAGGTCCGACCGTGGTGGAGAGTATTTTTCCAATGATTTTGATGCTTTTTGTGCAGAACATGGTATAATTCATGAGAGGACGCCTCCCTATTCACCTCAGTCAAATGGGGTGGCTGAAAGAAAGAACCGTACTCTAACTGATTTGGTTAACGCCGTGTTAGACACATCGGGTCTCTCCAAGGCATGGTGGGGGAGGCGATATTGACAGCATGTCATGTCCTGAACTGATTCCCCACAAAGAACAAAGAGATAACTCCATTCGAGGAATGGGAGAAGAACAGGTTAAAACTCTCTTATCTGCGAACATGGGGTTGTTTGGCGAAAGTCAATGTTCCAATTCCAAAGAAGCGGAAGCTTGGACCAAAGACTGTGGATTGTGTTTTCCTGGGATATGCTTTTCATAGCATTGGCTATAGATTCTTGGTTGTAAAATCTGAGGTATCTGACATGCATGTCGGTACGATCATGGAGTCGAATGATGCGACTTTCTTTGAAGATATCTTTCCCATGAAGGATATGGCTACCTCATCTAATCAGGAGATGCCTAGTTCATCGAATCAGGAACCAGTTACAATTACCAAACCTACAATTTCGATGGAACACTTTGAAAGTCCTGTGGAGGAGAACAATGAAGTTCCTATTAGGAGCAAGAGACAGAGGACTGCAAAGTCCTTTGGTGATGATTTTCTTGTGTACCTCATAGATGACACTCCCAGTTCTATTTCAGAGGCCTATGCATCTGAAGATGCTGACTACTGGAAGGAAGCGGTTCGTAGCGAGATGGATTCCATCTTGGCAAATGAAACTTGGGAGATAACTGATCGTCCTTATGGGTGCAAACCTATAGGATGCAAATAGGTATTCAAGAAGAAGCTTAGGCCTGATGGTACTATTGAAAAGTACAAGGACTCGGCTCGTGGCTAAGGGTTATACCCAAAAGGAAGGTGAAGACTTCTTTAATACTTACTCACCTATGGCTCGACTGACCACTATTCGAGTTCTACTTTCACTAGCTGCCTCGCATGGTCTTCTCGTTCATCAAATGGATGTTAAGACTGCTTTCCTAAATGGAGAGTTGGACGAGGAAATTTATATGGAACAACCAGATGGGTTTGTACTAGATGGTCAGGAAGGGAAAGTGTGCAAGTTGCTGAAGTCTTTGCACGGACTTAAGCAAGCACCCAAACAGTGGCATGGGAAGTTTGAAAGAACTTTAACAGCTGCAGGCTTTGTTGTGAACGAAGCTGAAAAATGTGTGTACTATCACCATGGTGGGGGCGAGGGAGTTATCATGTGCTTGTATGTTGATGACATACTGATTTTCGGAACCAATCTGAATGTTATTAAGGAGGTCAAGAATTTCCTATCTCGTTGTTTTGAGATGAAGGATTTAGGAGTGGCTGATGTCATTCTGAACATCAAGTTGTTGAGAGACGATGATGGTGGGATTACATTGCTTCAATCTCATTATGTGGAAAAGATCTTGAGTCGCTTTGGTTATAGTGACTGCAAGCCCTCTCCAACACCATATGATGCTAGTGTGTTGCTTCGAAAGAATCGAAGAATTGCTAGAGACCAATTGAAGTATTCTCAGATTATTGGCTCGCTTATGTACTTAGCCAGTGCTACAAGACCTGACATCTCTTTTGCTGTTAGCAAACTGAGTCGGTTTGTTTTAAAACCAGGAGATGTGCATTGGAAAGCTCTAGAAAGAGTTTTGCGTTATTTGAAAGGCACCGCAAATTATGGAATTCACTACACCGGGCATCCAAAGGTGTTTGAAGGGTATAGTGACTCAAACTGGATCTCAGATGCTGATGAGATAAAGGCCACGAGCGGATATCTATTCACTCATGGAGGTGGCACTGTTTCTTGGAAGTCTTGCAAGCAGACCATCTTAACGAGGTCAACAATGGAAGCAGAACTCACAACACTAGATACAGCTACGGTCGAAGCAGATTGGCTTCATCGGCTCTTGAATGACTTGTCGGTTGTTGAGAAACCTGTACCGGGTATCCTTATGAACTGCGACAATCAAACTATGATCACGAAAGTGAGCAACTCAAAGGATAACATGAAGTCATCAAGACACGTTCAGAGAAGGTTAAAGTCTGTCAGGAAAATGAAAAACTCCGGAGTTATTGCATTGGATTATATCCAAACGTCTAAAAATCTGGTAGATCCTTTTACTAAGGGTCTATCACGTAATGTGATAGATAATGCATCGAGGGAGATGGGTATGAGACCCACAATATGAGTTGTTCACAGTGGTAACCTATTCTTTGTGATCGGAGATCCCGTGAATTAGATGTGGAAGACAAGCTGTTGGTCAACTGGGAGGAGAGTATCCTTACCGTTAAAATACCACTCCATAAAGATGCAATACTCTCCTAATCTGCATGGAAGGTTGATGTATATCTTAATGTGTTCTAAGTGGCTCTTTGAAGCAGAGATGTTGTCCTGCAGAACATCTTTTGAAAAATGCACCTATATGAGTCTGATTGTTAAACGTCGCAATCTATGAGAGTAGGGTTCTCTCTAGTAAACTCATGAAAGGTCACGGAGTATGACGCATAAGCTCCACCCGCGGGGAAGACCCACGGTAGCCACATATCAGTCAAGGCTTTATGTGAAGCTAGATTCGCAGAAAACTTCCAGTTCAAGGCCCAGTCCACTGTTCAAGTTGCTTACTAGTGTAGCATAGAGTTCTAGATGGAAGTTCAACTTAACAGTCTCCACTGCAGTACCGGTATATAAAACAGTGTTTTGGAACCAAAGGCAAATTTCTGTGTGCCTCTGGGATCTGGTGGGGGATTGCTGGAATTTAGTCTATTTTGGGCAGCCCAATAACTATTTTAGAAATTCCTAATAAATCCTAGAGGCCCACTTAGCCCATTTGTGCAAGGCAAGGGATACTACTAAAGTTTAGTCCCACATTGCTAGTTTAGTGGGAGTTGGACCTCCTTATAAGGGAGGTTCTTTCCCCACTTGTACGAGCATGAGAACAACAGGGATATCCACGCGCGCTCCTCCTCCACCGCCCGCCTCGCCACGCCACGCCTCATCACGACGCGCCGCGGGTTGCGGGAATGAGCCGAGCCGATATCTAAATTTTTGCCACGCACTATGGGTATACGAAAGGTCACACGGAAGCTGAAAAGATTTTGCAAAAGTGGAGTTTGAATGCGAACGGTGCAGCCCTTCGGCTGCTGGCTGTTCGCTTCACCTCCGTCTGTTCGTTTCAGCTCCCGGCACAATCTCTCGCCTCCTTCTCTTACGCCTATAAAAGGGAGGTCGCTCTTCTCAGAGAGACGCACCAGAATCTCTTCCTTCACTCGCCACAAGTTCCTGAGCACCGCGTTGCTGCTACAATCTTCCCCATCCCGGCTTGCGGCGTGCACCGCAGGTCGGGACAGTAGGCCTTCGAAACCGCACCTCTTTGAGTCCTGTATGGGGGAAGGGTGATAAGGTTTTTGGGGAGCGCTCTGCGCGACTACTGACTGACTCCTTCGTCACGGACGCCCCGGACTCCGACGACTTCTTCCCCGATGTCGACAATCTCCTCGACGACATGGCTGGCGAGGACACCGACCCCAAGTCCAGTGCTACTGCTGCTGCTGTCCCGTGTGTCTTCTCCTTTCTGTTAGATGTCCTGCCATAGTTTCTCGTACTAGTACTTATCCTACATATGTTAGGTTCTACTTCATATATGCAACTAGTTCTACTGTCTGTTATAGATATGTTAGGCTATGGTTCGTATATGCAGAAGCTATTTACCTTCTCTTTGTCAGAACGCATGACTTATTTTATCTCTACTATATTAGTCATGCTTTATCTAGTACTTCTATTAATAAAATCATTTGGTAAATTGCTCATATTTCCAACAAACTAGTTGCGGTGATCACGCAAAGACAGTGGACAGAGAAGGAGAATGCAGTGCTCGCGCCATTGCAGCGTCAGTGCAGTGGACGACAGAGGAGGCCGAGATGATCGACGCCGGAAATGACTCCAGTGTAGTAGGGCGCGAGAGAAGAGGCCAAGATGATCGACCCCATCGGTGGCGCGGTGAACTACAGTGTGCACGGAGGCAGAGGACACAAGAAAGCAGTGTGCGCGCCATTGCACCGTCAGTGCAGTAGGAGGACGACAGAGAGTAGGCCGAGATGAGCGACACCGGAAACGGCTCTAGTGTAGTAGGACGTGGGCAAGGAGATCAAGGGGAAGGGCGTCAGCGTCGAGAGGGACGAATAGGAGGGCTCTGAACAGAGAACAGAGGAGCTCGACATGGCGGCGACAGTGCAGTAGGCTGCTGTTCAAAGAGAGATGAAGTTATGATCGTTGAAACCAAAAATTTACAACACGAATGTTGTGAGGAACTGCGAGATTAGGCTGCTGGTCAAAGGAAATTTCATATGATCGATCGTGCGCGACGAATCTGACAAAATTCGTCCAGAATAGCTCCAAACGGGAACACGAGATTAAGAACTTACGGCCGACGAAACTATGAACCAATCGTCTGAATGGAACCGTAGCATCGAGGTACATCTTTTTCGTGTAGAGCTTACCTCGAACCGAAACACCATTGTGTAGATTAGAGGGAGGAGTTTAGATAGGAGCTTACTGGAGGTTGAAGAAGACCTCAGGTAATCACCTCGCATCCCTCGCGTCTCCGCTCGTGCAAGGGCCCACTCGCTTGTGCTCGGCTTGGCCTGGCTCGTGAGAAACTGCCGATCTGAGTGTTTCCAGTGAGTTAGGCCCAAAGGTGCTTTAAGTTTCATGCTATGCAGGCCCAACAGGAAAACTAGGCAACCAAACTGCCTGTTCCTTTCCCGCGCGGGTCTGGTTGGGCTTCATGTGAGCAACCAAACACGCCCTAAGTGAACGTATACCTGCGTGTTTTGCTGGCAGGTTAGAATCAATTAAGCAGCTAGTCTGCACTTCGTGTGAGAGGTGTGATTTTGGACCATAGTCCACCGCACCCACGCTCGATGCCGTCCGATTAATACTACTTCCTTAGAAATACGAGCCAGCTTATCACTCAAACTTCAAAGATTAAGCTAATTCTAGAATAGTATCGGGAGCAGGGCTATGCCCTTTCTTTTCTGAATCTAAGTGGGCCCAAGCAGTGCCCCAATGCTGATTCCCCTCCTGGTTGTCCCATGCAAATAAACCAATTAGTATATTTTTTGGATATTTATTTATAGAATGGCTACAGTGCACGCATGGTACATCGAAGTTTGTATGTGTGTTCATGATATTTATTCATGCAAAAAGAATACTTTTGCGTTCTTAGAAGAAAAAACTCTTGTGCTCTAAAAAGGTAAGATTACATGTGCTTTCACATAACTATCTCTATCCTGTTGTTGCTACGATTTTATTTTTCAAGAAATTGCTCAAAAGATATAAATAACCCAAATTTGATGTACAGACATGTAAAAAATGAATAGCATGCTGTTGCGCATAACGAGGCAATACAAAATGTTGAACAGTGGCTGTTGCCAATGCATAGGTGCTTAGATGAGGTGCTAAGCACATTAAATAGCTTAACAACTATACTCCCCAATGCATAGGTGCTTAGCTTATGGTTGCTAAGCTTGCTTCATTTAATGATTTAGCAACTAAAGCTCTTCATGTATTGGTGGGCTTCCTTCCTTTAAATGTTTTGCCTAGGTTCATGCGCTTAGCATTGGTTCTTCCTGGGGTCACCACACTCATCTCTCTCTTCTTAAATAACCTGCCACATCAGATTTTTTGCCTACGTGGAAGGCTTAGCACCTGTACAAGGTGGAGCATTGGGATGGGCCTGAGAAAACTAGTACATGCACCGATGCAAAGTTCCTATTTTATTCCCTATGGCACTTGCCATGCAGTAGGTTTATTAGCAACACTAGGACTGTTAAGACTGGTCACAGTGGGAGTAACTTAGCAAGTAACATAGCACACTTCAAGAAATTTTTGCTTATGTGGCAAGTAGTTAATGAGAAGTAGTAACATAATATGTTACTGTAACATAGCGTTTCCCAATACAAGATGAGTCTACAAGCTAATAAATGAAGCCATCTATAACACTACTACTATGTTACTTTACACTATGAAGGTAGTAATTTAGACTAGTGTCATATGCATGACACTAGTATAAGTTACTCCCCACTATGACCAGCCTAAACCATGGTTGATGATTCTTGCCATAAAATATGATAGACATTAGGCTCAAATTCCCAAATATGATGTGAGATGATGTAGTACTAGTATAGATGCTGCCGAACCATGGTCCCAAGCAACATTACTGACTTCGTGTTCCGTGAAAGCACTCGACTGCCGCCACACGCATGCACGCGTGCCAAGCACCTCAAGCTCGCACGCAGGTCACGCTCCTTCCTGGAGTACGTCTGCCTCGCAGGAGACCCAAGGCGGCGCTCAGGTCGTCCTCTACCCGCCGCGGACGTCCTCGGTACAGTGCCCGTGGGCGCCGCCCATGGCGTGCAGTCGCCCGCCTACGTGAGGTCACCTAGAGCTCGCCCTCATTGTCTGACATATTCAAAAGCGCTTCAATTTGCTGGCCAGGGCCACCTAGCGCCCCAGAGCTTCTGGCCTACCTCGTTTCTGATGAAGAATCGCCACCATGACCGCGCTTGAACCAACTCCAGACTTACGCCATGGTAGCACGGACGAGCGCAAGAGCACCTGCCGGTGCTCTCTCCCTCTGCCAGCGCGCGTCTGTGTTGTGCGTGTGCATCAGTGTTGTGCGAGTGTGTGCGTGCTGGTGGGTGTGATGTGCGAGTTTGTGCGTGCTGGCGTGTGCGTGTCATCGGCGAGGAGGCGATCCTTGGCGTGCCGCACCTCCCTGGCCGCATGCACCCAGTACGTGCGGCGCCGCAAGCTCCACGTCGACCTCCTTCTTCTATTCTTGACGCGCGCCAACTGCTCAACGAAATGCTCAGATGAGTTAAAAGATGGAAAGGAAGAAGATTGCCACATTGGCAACGCCGCGTCAAAACAACGCCAACTCAGCACCAAAACTACTTTTGTTGAGTCAAAAGACCAAACTAGTCTGGTTTTCAAAGTTGAGGGACTAATATTTACCGGTATTAGAGTTGAGGGACAATTTCTATACTTTCGAGAGATTTCAGGGATGAAAAATATACTTATCCCTTTTTAATTTAACCAAATGAATTGAAATTTCAAAGTTATGCCAATTTCAAATTTTTAGTTTATTTTCTTGAACTAATCAGGTGCAGAGGGTACCCTGAGGATCATCTATGAGAGCAACTCCAATGTGGCGACCCATTTCGTCCGCCCGCGTCCGTTTAGGTCGGCGCGGACAAAAGTGGCGGCCCAACGCGCCGACCCAAACTCAAATCTTGTCCGCCCGACGTCTGCGCCGACCCATTTTCGGCCCAAAATTGCGCCTGAAATGCGTCGGTGCGGACGCGAAGCGGACGCGCCGCCTGTCTCTTCGCCGTCTGCCGCGTCCCTACCTGGCGGCCGTCCAACTACTACGTGAAGGAAATATGCCCTAGAGGCAATAATAAAGTTATTATTTATTTCCTTATATCATGATAAATGTTTATTATTCATGCTAGAATTGTATTAACCGGAAACATAATACATGTGTGAATACATAGACAAACAGAGTGTCACTAGTATGCCTCTACTTGACTAGCTCGTTAATCAAAGATGGTTATGTTTCCTAAACCATGAACAAAGAGTTGTTATTTCATTAATGAGGTCACATCATTAGTTGAATGAGCTGATTGACATGACCCATTCCATTAGCTTAGCACCCGATCGTTTAGTATGTTGCTATTGCATTCTTCGTGACTTATACATGTTCCTATGACTATGAGATTATGCAACTCCCGTTTGCCGGAGGAACACTTTGGGTGCTACCAAGCGTCACAACGTAACTGGGTGATTATAAAGGAGTACTACAGGTGTCTCCAATGGTAGATGTTGGGTTGGCGTATTTCGAGAATAGGATTTGTTACTCCGATTGTCGGAGAGGTATCTCTGGGCCCTCTCGGTAATACACATCACATAAGCCTTGCAAGCATTATAACTAAGATGTTAGTTGTGAGATGATGTATTACAGAACGAGTAAAGAGACTTGCCAGTAACGAGATTGAACTAGGTATTGGATACCGACGATCGAATCTCGGGTAAGTAACATACCGATGACAAAGGGAACAACGTATGTTGTTATGCGGTCTGACCGATAAAGATCTTCGTAGAATATGTAGGAGCCAATATGGGCATCCAGCTCCCGCTATTGGTTATTGACCGGAGATGTGTCTCGGTCATGTCTACATTGTTCTCGAACCGTAGGGTCCGCACGCTTAACGTTACGATGATAGTTATTATGAGTTTATGCATTTTGATGTACCGAAGGTTGTTCGGAGTCCCGGATGTGATCATGGACATGACGAGGAGTCTCGAAATGGTCGAGACATAAAGATTGATATATTGGAAGCCTATGTTTGGACATTGGAAGTGTTCCGGGTGAAATCGGGATTTTACCGGAGTACCGGGAGGTTACCGGAACCCCCCGGGAACCAACTGGGCCTTATTGGGCCTTAGTGGAAAGGTGAAAGGGGAAGCCCAAGGTGGGCTGCGCGCCTCCCCCCTCCCCTAGTCTTATTAGGACTAGGAGAGGTGGTCGGCCCCCTTCTCCCTCTCTCTCTCTCTCTCGAGGAATCCTATTAGGAATAGGATTGGGGGGGGGGAGTCCTACTCCCGATAGGAGTAGGACTCCTCCTGTGCCCTCCTCCTTTGGCCGGCCAGCCCTCCCCCTGGCAACCTTTATATACGGGGGCAGGGGGCACCTCTAGACACACAAGTTGATCATTGAGATCGTTCCTTAGCCGTGTGCGGTGCCCCCTGCCACCAAATTCCACCTCGATCATACCGTTGTAGTGCTTAGGCGAAGCCCTGCGTCGGTAGTACATCAAGATCGTCACCACGCCGTCGTGCTGACGGAACTCTTCCTCGACGCTTTGCTGGATCGGAGCCCGAGGATCGTCATCGAGCTGAACGTGTGCTAAGAACTCGGAGGTGCCGGAGTAACGGTGCTTGGATCGGTCGGATCGGGAAGAAGACGTACGACTACTTCCTCTACGTTGTGTCAACGCTTCCGTTGCGATCTACAAGGGTACGTAGATCAGACTCTCCCCCTCGTTGCTATGCATCACCATGATCTTGCGTGTGCGTAGGAATTTTTTTGAAATTACTATGTTCCCCAGCAGTGGTATCAGAGCCTAGGTTTTATGGTTTGATGTTATTTGTACGAGTAGAACACAAGTGAGTTGTGGGCGATACAAGTCATATTGCCTACCAGCATGTCATACTTTGATTCGGCGGTATTGTTGGACGAGACGACCCGGACCAACCTTACGCGTACGCTTACGCGAGACCGGTTCCCTCGACGTGCTTTGCACATAGATGGCTTGCGGGCGACTGTCTCTCCAACTTTAGTTGAACCGAGTATGGCTACGCCCGGTCCTTGAGAAGGTTAAAACGGAGTCTATTTGACAAACTATCGTTGTGGTTTTGATGCGTAGGTGAGATGAGTTCTTGCTTAAGCCCGTAGCAGCCACGTAAAACTTGCAACAACAAAGTAGAGGACGTCTAACTTGTTTTTGCAGGGCATGATGTGATGTGATATGGTCAAGGCATGATGCTAAATTTTATTGTATGAGATGATCGTGTTTTGTAACCAAGTTATCGGCAACTGGCAGGAGCCATATGGTTGTCGCTTTATTGTATGCAATGCAATCGCGATGTAATGCTTTACTTTATTACTAAGCGGTAGTGATAGTCGTGGAAGCATAAGATTGGCGAGACGACAACGATGCTACGATGGAGATCAAGGTGTCGTGCCGGTGACGATGGTGATCATGACGGTGCTTCGGAGATGGAGATCACAAGCACAAGATGATGATGGCCATATCATATCACTTATATTGATTGCATGTGATATTTATCTTTTATGCATCTTATCTTGCTTTGATTGACGGTAGCATTATAAGATGATCTCTCACTAAATTATCAAGAAGTGTTCTCCCTGAGTATGCACCGTTGCCAAAGTTCGTCGTGCCCAGACACCACGTGATGATCGGGTGTGATAAGCTCTACGTCCATCTACAACGGGTGCAAGCCAGTTTTGCACACGCAGAATACTCAGGTTAAACTTGACGAGCCTAGCATATGCAGATATGGCCTCGGAACACAGAGACCGAAAGGTCGAGCGTGAATCATATAGTAGATATGATCAACATAACGATGTTCACCATTGAAAACTACTCCATCTCACGTGATGATCGGTTATGGTTTAGTTGATTTGGATCACGTGATCACTTAGAGGATTAGAGGGATGTCTATCTAAGTGGGAGTTCTTAGGTTATTTGATTAACTGAACTTAAACTTATCATGAACTTAGTACCTGATAGTATCTTGCTTGTTTATGTTGATTGTAGATAGATGGCTCGTGCTGTTGTTCCGTTGAATTTTAATGTGTTCCTTGAGAAAGCAAAGTTGAAAGATGATGGTAGCAATTACACGGACTGGGTCCGTAACCTGAGGATTATCCTCATTGCTGCACAGAAGAATTACGTCCTGGAAGCACCGCTGGGTGCTAGGCCTGCTACTGGAGCAACACCAGATGTTATGAACGTCTGGCAGAGCAAAGCTGATGACTACTCGATAGTTCAGTGTGCCATGCTTTACGGCTTAGAATCGGGACTTCAACGACGTTTTGAACGTCATGGAGCATATGAGATGTTCCAGGAGTTGAAGTTAATATTTCAAGCAAAAGCCCGAATTGAGAGATATGAAGTCTCCAATAAGTTCTATAGCTGCAAGATGGAGGAGAACAGTTCTGTCAGTGAGCATATACTCAAAATGTCTGGGTATAATAATCACTTGATTCAGATGGGAGTTAATCTTCCAGATGATTGCGTCATTGACAGAATTCTCCAATCACTGCCACCAAGCTACAAGAGCTTTGTGATGAACTATAATATGCAAGAGATGAACAAGACTATTCCCGAGCTCTTCACAATGCTGAAAGCTGCGGAGGTAGAAATCAAGAAGGAGCATCAAGTGTTGATGGTCAACAAGACCACTAGTTTCAAGAAAAAGGGCAAAGGGAAGAAGAAGGGGAACTTCAAGAAGAACAGCAAGCAAGTTGCTGCTCAGGAGAAGAAACCCAAGTCTGGACCTAAGCCTGAAACTGAGTGCTTCTACTACAAGCAGACTGGTCACTGGAAGCGGAACTGCCCCAAGTATTTGGCGGATAAGAAGGATGGCAAGGTGAACAAAGGTATATGTGATATACATGTTATTGATGTGTACCTTACTAGAGCTCGCAGTAGCACCTGGGTATTTGATACTGGTTCTGTTGCTAATATTTGCAACTCGAAACAAGGACTACAGAATAAGCGGACACTAGCAAAGGACGAGGTGACGATGCGCGTGGGAAACGGTTCCAAAGTCGATGTGATCGCGGTCGGCACGCTACCTCTACATCTACCTTCGGGATTAATATTAGACCTAAATAATTGTTATTTGGTGCCAGCGTTGAGCATGAACATTATATCTGGATCTTGTTTAATGCGAGACGGTTATTCATTTAAATCAGAGAATAATGGTTGTTCTATTTATATGAGTAATATCTTTTATGGTAATGCACCTTTGAAGAGTGGTCTATTTTTGATGAATCTCGATAGTAGTGATACACATATTCATAATGTTGAAACCAAAAGATGCAGAGTTGATAATGATAGTGCAACTTATTTGTGGCACTGTCGTTTAGGTCATATCGGTGTAAAGCACATGAAGAAACTCCATACTTATGGGCTTTTGGAACCACTTGATTATGAATCACTTGGTACTTGCGAACCGTGCCTCATAGGCAAGATGACTAAAACACCGTTCTCCGGTACTATGGAGAGAGCAACATATCTGTTGGAAATCATACATACCGATGTATGTGGTCCGATGAATATTGAGGCTCGTGGCAGATATCGTTATTTTCTCACCTTCACAGATGATTTAAGTATATATGGGTATATCTACTTAATGAAACACAAGTCTGAAACATTTGAAAAGTTCAAAGAATTTCAGAGTGAAGTTGAAAATCATCGTAACAAGAAAATAAAGTTTCTACGATCTGATCGTGGAGGAGAATATTTGAGTTACGAGTTTGGTGTATATTTGAAAAATTGTGGAATAGTTTCGCAACTCACGCCACCCGGAACACCACAGCGTAATGGTGTGTCCGAACGTCGTAATCATACTTTACTAGATATGGTGCGATCTATGACGTCTCTTACTGATTTACCGCTATCATTTTGGGGTTATGCTTTAGAGACGGCCGCATTCACGTTAAATAGGGCACCATCAAAATCCGCTGAGACGACGCCTTATGAACTATGGTTTGGCAAGAAACCAAAGTTGTCGTTTCTTAAAGTTTGGGGCTGCGATGCTTATGTGAAAAAGCTTCAACCTGATAAGCTCGAACCCAAAGCGGAGAAATGTGTCTTCATAGGATACCCAAAGGAGACTGTTGGGTAAACCTTCTATCACAGATCCGAAGGCAAGACATTCGTTGCTAAGAATGGATCATTTCTAGAGAAGGAGTTTCTCTCAAAAGAAGTGAGTGCGAGGAAAGTAGAACTTGACGAGGTAACTGTACCTGCTCCCTTATTGGAAAATAGTACATCACAGAAAACTGTTTCTGCGACACCTATACCAATTAGTGAGGAAGCTAATGATGATGATCATGAAACTTCAGGACAAGATACTACTGAACCACGTAGATCAACCAGAGTGAGATCCGCACCAGAGTGGTACGGTAATCCAATTCTGGAAGTCATGCTACTAGATCATGATGAACCTACGAACTATGAAGAAGCGATGGTGAGCCCAGATTCCGCAAAGTGGCTTGAAGCCATGAAATCTGAGATGGGATCCATGTATGAGAACAAAGTATGGACTTTGGTTGACTTGCCCGATGATCGGCAAGCAATTGAGAATAAATGGATCTTCAAGAAAAAGACTGACGCTGACGGTAATATTACTGTCTATAAAGCTCGACTTGTCGCAAAAGGTTTTCGACAAGTTCAAGGGGTTTACTACGATGAGACCTTCTCACCCGTAGCGATGCTTAAGTCTGTCAGAATCATGTTAGCAATTGCCGCATTTTATGATTATGAAATTTGGCAGATGGATGTCAAAACTGCATTCCTGAATGGATTTCTGGAAGAAGAGTTGTATATGATGCAACCAGAAGGTTTTGTCGATCCAAAAGGAGCTAACAAAGTGTGCAAGCTCCAGCGATCCATTTATGGACTGGTGCAAGCCTCTCGGAGTTGGAATAAACGCTTTGATAGTGTGATCAAAGCATTTGGTTTTATACAGACGTTTGGAGAAGCCTGTATTTAAAAGAAAGTGAGTGGGAGCTCTGTAGCATTTCTGATATTATATGTGGATGACATATTGCTGATTGGAAATGATATAGAATTTCTGGATAGCATAAAGGGATACTTGAATACAAGTTTTTCGATGAAAGACCTCGGGGAAGCTGCTTACATATTAGGCATAAAGATCTATAGAGATAGATCAAGACGCTTAATTGGACTTTCACAAAGCACATACCTTGACAAGATTTTGAAGAAGTTCAAAATGGATCAAGCAAAGAAAGGGTTCTTGCCTGTGTTACAAGGTGTGAAGTTGAGTCAGACTCAATGCCCGACCACTGCAGAAGATAGAGAGAAAATGAAAGATGTTCCCTATGCTTCAGCCATAGGCTCTATCATGTATGTAATGCTGTGTACCAGACCTGATGTGTGCCTTGCTATAAGTTTAGCAGGGAGGTACCAAAGTAATCCAGGAGTGGATCACTGGACAGCGGTCAAGAACATCCTGAAATACCTGAAAAGGACTAAGGATATGTTTCTCGTATATGGAGGTGACAAAGAGCTCACCGTAAGAGGTTACGTTGATGCAAGCTTTGACACTGATCCGGACGATTTTAAATCGCAAACCAGATACGTGTTTACTTTAAACGGTGGAGCTGTCAGTTGGTGCAATTCTAAACAAAGCGTCGTAGCGGGATCTACATGTGAAGCGGAGTACATAGCTGCTTCGGAAGCAGCGAACGAAGGAGTCTGGATGAAGGAGTTCATATCCGATCTAGGTGTCATACCTAGTGCATCGGGTCCAATGAAAATCTTTTGTGACAATACTGGTGCAATTGCCTTGGCAAAGGAATCCAGATTTCACAAGAGAACCAAGCACATCAAGAGACGCTTCAATTCCATCCGGGATCTAGTCCAGGTGGGAGACATAGAGATTTGCAAGATACATACGGATCTGAATGTTGCAGACCCGTTGACTAAGCCTCTTCCACGAGCAAAACATGATCAGCACCAAGGCTCCATGGGTGTTAGAATCATTACTGTGTAATCTAGATTATTGACTCTAGTGCAAGTGGGAGACTGAAGGAAATATGCCCTAGAGGCAATAATAAAGTTATTATTTATTTCCTTATATCATGATAAATGTTTATTATTCATGCTAGAATTGTATTAACCAGAAACATAATACATGTGTGAATACATAGACAAACAGAGTGTCACTAGTATGCCTCTACTTGACTAGCTCGTTAATCAAAGATGGTTATGTTTCCTAAACCATGAACAAAGAGTTGTTATTTGATTAACGAGGTCACATCATTAGTTGAATGATCTGATTGACATGACCCATTCCATTAGCTTAGCACCCGATCGTTTAGTATGTTGCTATTGCTTTCTTCATGACTTATACATGTTCCTATGACTATGAGATTATGCAACTCCCATTTGCCGGAGGAACACTTTGGGTGCTACCAAACGTCACAACGTAACTGGGTGATTATAAAGGAGTACTACAGGTGTCTCCAATGGTAGATGTTGGGTTGGTGTATTTCGAGAATAGGATTTGTCACTCCGATTGTCGGAGAGGTATCTCTGGGCCCTCTCGGTAATACACATCACATAAGCCTTGCAAGCATTATAACTAAGATGTTAGTTGTGAGATGATGTATTACGGAACGAGTAAAGAGACTTGCCAGTAACGAGATTGAACTAGGTATTGGATACCGACGATCGAATCTCGGGCAAGTAACATACCGATGACAAAGGGAACAACGTATGTTGTTATGCGGTCTGACCGATAAAGATCTTCGTAGAATATGTAGGAGCCAATATGGGCATCCAGGTCCCGCTATTGGTTATTGACCGGAGACGTGTCTCGGTCATGTCTACATTGTTCTCGAACCGTAGGGTCCGCACGCTTAACGTTACGATGACAGTTATTATGAGTTTATGCATTTTGATGTACCGAAGGTTGTTCGGAGTCCCGGATGTGATCACGGACATGACGAGGAGTCTCGAAATGGTCGAGACATAAAGATTGATATATTGGAAGCCTATGTTTGGACATCGGAAGTGTTCCGGGTGAAATCGGGATTTTACCGGAGTACCGGGAGGTTACCGGAACCCCCCAGGAACCAAATGGGCCTTATTGGGCCTTAGTGGAAAGGTGAAAGGGGCAGCCCAAGGTGGGCTGCGCGCCTCCCCCCTCCCCTAGTCCTATTAGGACTAGGAGAGGTGGCCGGCCCCCTTCTCCCTCTCTCTCTCTCTCTCTCTCTCTCTCTCTCTCGGAATCCTATTAGGAATAGGATTGGGGGGGAGTCCTACTCCCGGTAGGAGTAGGACTCCTCCTGCGCCCTCCTCCTTTGGCCGGCCAGCCCTCCCCCTGGCAACCTTTATATACGGGGGCAGGGGGCATCTCTAGACACACAAGTTGATCATTGAGATCGTTCCTTAGCCGTGTGCGGTGCCCCCTGCCACCAAATTCCACCTCGATCATACCGTTGTAGTGCTTAGGCGAAGCCCTGCGTCGGTAGTACATCAAGATCGTCACCACGCCGTCGTGCTGACGGAACTCTTCCTCGACGCTTTGCTGGATCGGAGCACGAGGATCGTCATCGAGCTGAACGTGTGCTAAGAACTCGGAGGTGCCGGAGTAACGGTGCTTGGATCGGTCGGATCGGGAAGAAGACGTACGACTACTTCCTCTACGTTGTGTCAACGCTTCCGTTGCGATCTACAAGAGTACGTAGATCAGACTCTCCCCCTCGTTGCTATGCATCACCATGATCTTGCGTGTGCGTAGGAAAACTTTTGAAATTACTACGTTCCCCAACACTACGGTCAACATAATTTATGACGACCGCCCACCTTGGGCCCACGCGTCAGCGACGGCGGTCGTCCTTTTTTAAGCCGGGCGTGCGGCGGGGCCGTCCTCATCCACTACCACTCGCCCCCCGTCCCCATCTGGCCACCCCTGCCCCCACGACGGCGACAACCCTAGCCACCGCCAGCATGGGTTTCTTCACCGGCATCGGCAGCAGCCACAAGGGCAAAGCCCCCGCCCGCCATTCCCCCTCCCTCCCCGCCCTCCCCGCGCCGACGCGCGCTCCCGACAGAGGCAGCGCATCAATGTGCCGTTGCACCAGGCCGAGTGGCACTGGCACCACCGCGTGCCTCTCCCGTACCTGGACGTGACGTTGCCGCACGACTGGCCTTTGGATCCGGAGAGAATCCCAGTGCCGGCGGCGCCGCGGACGGCCAGGGCCCATGCGGAGGAGGTGCGGCGGCGGCGGGCGTTGCTGAGCGAGGAGCAGCGCGCCGACCCGCGCTTCGTCGTCGACTCGCTCAACTGGGCTCGATGGTTCGCCATCGAGCACGAGGAGGCGAGGCGACGCGGCATCCGCGGCGTCGACCATAGCCTGCCGCCGCCCGCACTCGTCGTCCGCGACGAGGACCAGGAGGCCGAGGCCGCCTACCAGGCAGCCATCAAGGAGAGCGAGGAGGAGGAGCGGTGGAGGGAGGCGGACGAGGCGGCTTTCGAGGCTGCCATGGTGGAGGCCATGGCCCTCTCCACGGCGGGCGACTGCGTCGTGCCGCCGGTGGCCCCGCCGTCCCTGCCCAAAGCCGAGCCGGAGGAGCCGGCCTACCTCGAGCGCTACTCCTGGACCGGAGTAGTCCGCGAGTGGGTCAGCGCTCCGCCGATCTGGCTCGGGGCGACGGAGAAGCAGGAGGCGGCCTACCTCGACCACTGGCGCCGCGTTCGGCTTGCCGAGGACCGTCGGGAGGGCCAGCGCCTGTAGATGCTCGAGCGCGAGGCCGAAGAGGAAGCGCGCCAGGCCCAGGCAGCGGCGGCAAAGCCCGACATCACCGCCGTCTGGAACACGGCGTTCCCCTGGGCCGGCCCTGTGCCGACGTTGATCGACCTCACCGATCCCGACACAGACGCCGCCGTCGCCAAGGACGCCTAGGGCAGCGCGTCGTCTAGTTTAGTGTTTTTAATATAATGTGGACTTTCGCCAGCCTTCGTGGCCGGCTTTTATGTTTAATTAAATACATGTATTTATTTTCAAAATGCTTGCAATACTTTTTTTTGGCGCGCCGATGAAATGGGTTGGACCAGCGTTGAGCGTTCGCGCCGACCCAAACACAGTGCCGGACGTTTGTGTCCGTCAGGCCGACCCAAACGGACAAAAGCACCGTCCGTTTGGGTCGGCCCGTTGGAGTTGCTCTGGCAGCACAAACATGCATGTCCGAACCGGCAGAAATTAATTAGTAGGATTTGTCCTCACATATTTTCAATTTATGCCAGAACTATTCTGCCGAGCGATAAGATTGAAGCTCATAAGTCAAGTAGAAACAGCAAACACAAATGTCCGCGTGTCAAAGAAAGCGGCAGAGGAAAGTGTGAGATGATTGGTCTTTTCCGCAACGCCCAGCAAGAAAGAAAACGCCATGATTCCATATTCCAGAAAATCGGGCAGTCTTGGCTCCGAACATAGCCGATGTGGAGATTGAGCAGTGCAGGCCTTGTACAATGTTGGGTATTTAGAAAGGTGTATGTAAAAATAAATTAAATTTTTTTGAAACACCAGTGCCTATTTCTACATAAAAGATATTTAGTAAGCGTCTATTCTATACAAATAGGCATTAATGCTTAAGAAAAGCATGATTTATTTCTCTAAGCACCTCCCCTATGCATCTTGCATTGTACAAGGTTTTAGATAGATGTGAGGCGCTTAAGCCTACTGATAAGAAAAAAAAGGGACACTTGTATAGGTTGCTGTTGTACTGGAAGATGGAAAAGTGCAGGACAGAACATGCACAGCACGCTAAGTAATAAAAGTTGTACTAAAAATCATATGCTGTCCTACAAATATCTGATCACATATTCACATAGCAAAATGGAAGAGAACACTCTGTACAATCGAGTGATGATGAGACACACCGCTCACGGTTCTAAGCTACCCTCTATACATGGATCGTACTAAATCCGTGCGCCTACTACTCCATATACATACATGGGACAAATCACCGGTAACACGAGAGCAGGGAAGAAACTACCGAGGTTTATACAATATGTATGTACGTACGGGCTGCAGGGACGTAGAGTAGAGACGGATGATCAGCCACTGGCTCGCCTCGCCTTCGGTCTCGGTGGTGAACCGGCGGCCGTTCGAGCCTTGGGCTTGGCCGCCTTTGCCTTGCCGCCGTTGCTCTTCTTGGCCGGCTTTGCCTTGCCGCCGCGGAAGCAGGCGCAGAAGCCGCAGACGGCGACGCGGGGCGAGGGCGGGTCGAGCGCCGGCGAGACGCGGCCGGCGGACGCCCTGTACCCGGCGTGGCCCGTGGAGCGGCTCCGCTCGACCCGCACGGGCTTGATCTCCCCGGACAGGTGGCTGTCGCCGTCCCACACCATCCCCGACGAGCCCGACCGCCGGAACGTGCCGCTGGACCGCTGCAGCCCCGCCATCGCTCGCCGCCCTTGCTTCCCCTGTGGCGCGCGCGCTGCAGGAGAAGAGGAGCTGCCCGGCCGTGTCTGTGTCTACGCGTCGCGTGTGGCCAGCCCGGCCGTGGTGGTAAAACTTGGCGTGCGCGTACGCTGGGGCGCCGACGCAATCAACGCGGGCAGGAAACGATCGGGAGGAAATTTATGGAGCGGCAGGGGAAACCGAAAGGGATGTGGACGTAGGCCTGACTCTCACCCCGGGAGGGATGAAAACCCAAACGGATAGGATATGGCCGCCGGTTCATGCATGGCACGGTGATAATCTACTCTGGTCACCCGTCGGTGTCTGGCTACCATCACTCGTTCATATTCAAGCAGCAACTCGCGGCCAGGCCCTTCCGTTTCCGTCAGTGACAGCACGCGGCGACGACGGGTTCAATTCAAACAAGGACGCGCAACGACTTCGCCGTGGTTTCCCATGCCGAGTCCAGCCCGGACGTTCGCGTCGCAGCGGCTCGTCGGGCGGGAAGGTGGCGTGTACGGCTTCACGTACCTTGGCGAGCCCGTACGACACGGCTTGGAACTCGTACAGCGACGCGACGATCCGGCGTGGCTTCGATGGGAGCCGGTGTCGGCTCCGGCGCGTGCTTTGGTTATGTGTCGAGGTCGATCGTTCGCGTATGGACGCGGGACTGCACATCACGCCTCCATCCAGCAACAGTGGGAGTGGTTGTATGGCCCTTGTCATGTTGCTTCCAAATATCTCACTTTCGTTACAAAAGCTCCAAAACAGTGCAGCAGTTAGAGTGGGACAAGCTGTCACCGCTGCCGGACGGCCTCCGGGGCTCGTCCGAGTCCCATCGTCCTTGTCCGGCTGTTAACATTAGAGACCACCGCAGGGCGAGAGAGCACTTAGGCAAGCGAGGCTTCCCCTGAACATTTCGACAACAGGATTGGTACAAGAGTTTCTTCCAACTAGAAAGCCTGCCCGAGACTCGTCGCGCCAGTGAGTACACATTACAAGCTCAGCGCAACCACTGCCCCGAGACTCGTCGCACCAGTGAGTACACATTACAAGCTCAGCGCAACCAGGCAAAAGGATTTGGCACAAGGACAACACAAAGCAAAAGGGAACCACTGTTGGTTGGTTACTTCCACAGAAGGACGGCGGGCCAGGCGCTGAAAGGAGATGGGTATGTACATTTGCATCGCGACTTCACCCCTCGCGCGAAGGGACAGGTTTGGGGTTCCAGAAAGCATCAGGCAGGGCCCAGAATCGGACTATCCATCATGACATAATGGCAAGCAAGGTCCGAGTCAAGGAGCCTTCCTCCGGCCGCTGCTGCTAGGGCTTATAGGGCCCCCTTGTCTGCCGGAAGGGTACTTGTCCTGGCCCCTTGGCGAAGTGATGCCACTGGTAGTCCCTCCGGGCATCGCACGGCGAGGAGAGCCAGTTTTCGTGCTCTGCTCGGCCTCCAGTTGTTTAGCCTCCTCCACTAGCATAGCTAACTGTTTGCAATGAGCAAATAGCCATTAGTCCTGGAACGACCGAACAGCGCCATACAATGAAATCTAGTCCACTCACCCGAAGTTCGTTTTCTTTCACACGGTCCTCAAGCACAGTTATAGCTGGGGTCAAGCTAAGACAGCACAAGCACGATATGTTAGCAGCCGATTACACACTATGAGCAGTCACTGTATTTGGATAAGCAGAAGAAGAAAAAGAAGATTTTGCTCTCACCAGTATTCCATCAGTTTGCATAGAGAAGCATTGTATGTGGAGGTATGGTGCATAGATGTAAGTGGGTGCATCTTCCCATCACTGCACAAACAAACAAAACAAGTGCAACCTTTACGGTGAGACAAAGCATCCTGATATTACATTTTCATTAAGGAACCTGAATTACCAAATATTCTGAAGCATAGCTTGGTTATATGCTGATTGTTCCTCTTCAAACAGGACACGTTGCATATCACAGTAAGAACTCAACGTAGTGTCCAGCTTTAGCAGATGCCTTGTAGGGAATACTTTAAGTGGCACCTCCTTCCTTTTATACTCTGCACCACTATCACCAATAAACTGTAAATTAGAAACTAATATATCGTCATGTTAAAGCACAGCATCCTGCAATTGACAGGTCCGCTGCAGGGCATGAAGAATGATGAAAGACAAGTCATAGGATGTTCATATCATGTGATGCATCATACACTAGTTAAGAATGATGATTGTAACTGTAAATCACAACAAAGTTGTACAGGAGAACATGCTTAGGACAACACTAAGGGACTCTTTCAATATGAGAATTCGATCCAAGTCCATTACGCTTACTTCAAAATCCTAAAAAATCCCAGACAAATCTCATCATCCTAAAGACAACAAAGCCTGCTTGGTAATATTTTCGGCGTTAATAATGCTTTACTCATAAAAGAACATTGCCAGAGTGATTAGATGGCATTGGAAAACTCGAAAGATAAGCCATATAGCTATGTTTAATACTCCCTCCGTCCGGAAATACTTGTCAGAGAAATGGATATATGTAGTCGTATGTTAGCTCTAGATACATCCATTTTTATCCATTTCTTCGACAAGTATTTCTATACGGAGGGAGTATTACTAAGGTATATAGCCATTAGTTTGTTTTAACATGGAACCCAAGAGTATGTGACTCTAGCACCCTGAGAAAGATGTTAATATGCCATCATACTAGCTGATAGACAAACATTCCAGGAAGAACTCCTAGGTTCAGATGACATATCTTGTCCGAAAATATTCTGAACTGCTGAAAGAGTTATCAAGGGCAAAAAAAGAGTAAAGGCTAACATACAGTGCTTAAGATTTCTGGAAACTA
Source organism: Triticum monococcum (assembly GCA_034509565.1). Lineage (NCBI taxonomy): Eukaryota > Viridiplantae > Streptophyta > Magnoliopsida > Poales > Poaceae > Triticum > Triticum monococcum. The sequence goes on along the minus strand of CM067841.1, from coordinate 592,942,045 downwards.
TATATGCAGTTTGCTTAATAAATAAAAGATTTTGTGCAGGAAATTCATATACCTTATGTCCATGGTTGACCGGTGCAAAGCCTCCTGTATGCTTGGGGACAGATCTGAACCATCTTGATCAACAGAGGGTCCAGCACTGTTTTCCGGTTCGAAAGGAACAATAGCGTTTTCTATTGGTAGATGTCTTGCTGAATGATTTGTGTCCAAAGAAGGATACAGATCCATATCCTGAGATCTTCCCCAGACCTAAAAACATAAGTACATGCATAAATAATTTGATAATGTACTGGTAAGTACAAACCCACAGAATAGTGCACTGATTAACTATGGCTCCTAGCGCAAGTTACCCCGAATTGGTACTTAGAAGCTACAAAAATTCAACGGAGCAGCATAAACCAAGAAACTTTTACATAAGCAATTAACAACAGAGACAAAGTATGCTGCCAACTGTTAAATCAGGGGATGGGCTCGTCCAAACAAAATGTAGAAACAGTTAAGTGTGCTTCATTGTTCTAAATTTCTGATCTATCTGGCAGTTTGTTACCACGTTTAAAAAAACATTAGTATAGATATCTACTCTATCATTTGGTTGCAATATATCTAGACCTGCACATTCAAGTCGGAAAGCATCAAACTGAAACTTCTGAGCACAAACGTTGAGGAAATTATGGGGCTTTGCTGATCAGCAGGTGTCAGTTTTAACATCAGAACCAAATACCATATCTATACAATTAAATAAATTCATCAAGATAAAAGCTCCCTGAACATAATGTCTCTACTAGGTTGTTTCATATTCGCTTCCAAAACCAGCTACACATTAAACTGCTGCGACTTCAATGAAAAATTCTGAAATTATCCTGAAATTTCTTTATTACAAAATTGTTTCATATGACATGTTACTTACTGGCTCCCCTTCACCTGTCCAGCACCATTTATATATACTAATACCCAATGAAATAGTTGTCATAGTTCACGCTTTCTATTTTTTCTTGCCAAAACACATTGTTAAACAGTTGACCCATTATTTCAGATCATAAAAAGTGCTCGAACCACTAGAATTTTAGAGATTCAGCATCGAGCATCACATGCTGCTTGCCAAAAACTGGGCCCAAAGTCTACAATACTCACAATGCACCTTTGGTTAATCCCCCCACCCCCACGGTCGATTTAGCGCACTTAGATCATGCTGAACAATTTTTTTAAGGCAAAATAGGCTATTGCGATCAATTTATCCCACATTTCTGGAATACTCCATTAGCCTATTTACTGTTCAACCATTACTTGGGTTGGATGGTGAATTGGTGATGCACAGCTTGACTCTTTTATGTCCATCATCATGGACTCTTGATGTGAAATCAAAAGATGCTTCACATCATATGCGTGCCCACTTTTGAGGGTTAACATTTAGTGAACATGTAGTCAAGCTTTCCAGTCAAGACAGCCACCTAGGCCGTTAACATAAATAACAAATGGATTTGTTTTCCTGAATATCTTTTATTGTATGGCAGTATGCTCTGCTCTCCCGTGACCTCTACTCTAATCAAAAGACTAAACTAAAGGCTCAATTTATTCATTCGTTTTAAGTTTTTTTTATCCAAAAATGATAGCAACATAGTTTAAATGCTCTTTTTCTTACATTGGCATGTGCAAAGTAGGCGCCAGCTTTAAACATGCTCCATCCCGTAGGAAAGAATACAATGATGGAGTGATAATCAACACCCCTCACACCCTCAGACAAAATGGAAAGACGTCATGGAATTAAATGCTGTAATACCACAACACCCAGTATCAAAATAAACCTTGCTTCCGTTTGAAGCTCTAGAATCTCCAGTGTCCTGTTCAATGCCCTCAATCAATGCTAATGAGTTATCGGATGAACTCCAAGATGGTTCAAGGTTAATGACAGGATTGGTAATAACAGGAACAATAGCACGCTGTGTGTTCTGTGTCCCATCAAGTGACTGGAAGGCAATCACTTGGATTTTCCCAACCTGTGGCAACATCAAAATACGATTCAGCGAGACGAAAAGGTGCATACGTGTCCCAGATAGGAAGCAACCTTAATGTGTACACAGAGTATAAGCTTTCCTACCTTTTGAGCGTCTTCACTAAAACAGGAAAATATCAGCCCAACAAAGCCTGGATCTAGCAACTGAAACATAGCCTGGGTACGCACATCTGGAGAAAAAAAAGGCAAAGTTTAGCCTCACTGCAGATGGGCACCATCTCATAAGAGAGAGGCAGAGCATAAAAGCAGATGCACTAGCAAATTGTCTAGATTTATATTTTGCTGTGGTTAATTGCTTAGGAGCCAGTAATGGACCCTTGTATTCAGGACAGTATAGGGTTAGTGCTATACCGGAAATTCCGGAGCAAAGCTACATAGCTAAATATGGAACCCCCTATCCCAAATAGACAAAAGCATAGGTGATTAGCTACCACAGCCCACAACATATTGGCATCCATTTTCCAAAATGGGCAAGTGAACACTAATGGGGATAATTGAAGGGTTGCATATTTAAAACTAGCATGGCTAGGACAAAAAAAAACTTGCGAGTAGTAAATTCTCAAACTGCATAGACAAAAAAATATGTATCAAGCCACAGGTTTGTGACAAATCAATGCATACGGCAGGGTTGCCAGAACAGAAGGCACTTGAGCTTAGTGAAACACAGCCCTGGGCACACAATAGATCGCCAATGCGAGGGAATTCGTGTGGCCTACCTACATGGGAAGGCAGGACGGTGATATGCGGGTGCGAGTGGTACCAGCCGATCACCCGGGTCGTCTTCCCGATGGTGGCCGTCATTACGTGCTAGCAGAGTTAAAGACCAACATCCCCAAAACCCTACTGTCAACTCAATCCACACAACACCAAATAGTACTAATACTAAGGAACTAAATGAGAGGGGGAAGTAAAAAAGGATATCTCGGCCTGCGCCGACGCGGCGGCGAGCAGCTCGGGGTTGACCTCGACGCGGTCCTTCTTCCGCTCGCACCTCATCTGCGGCGACGCGCCCCATATCACCGCCGTGGAGCCGCCCTTGCTGGAGGACTGCGGGCAGGGAGAGAGGGGAATCAGCGCGATCTCGGACATTCGCGAGGGGGGGAGCGGGGAGGGGAGGGGAACGGGTAGGTGGGAGGGGAGGGGGGCGAACCACGACGTCGCCGAGGAGGAGGCCCATGACCTCCTCGGTCTCTGTGGTGAGGGCGTGGGAGAGGCAGGTGAGCCACACCTCCTCGCCGATCCTGACCTCCGTCAGCGACATCTCCGCCGGCCGGCCGCCGCCGATCGGCTGGGGTTTCGGGTCGGGCGCGGAGGGCTCGGTGCCGGAGGGAGGAGTGTGTTGTGCTGCGCCTCTTCTGGGCTCGCTGTGGGGTCGGTCGGAGTGGGCTCGGTCGATGACGGCTGGCTCGCCTTGTGATGTGTGTTTCGCTGACGGGCGGGCCCGGCGACGCGCTGTCCGGCACTGGACTACGGCGTGGGGTCGGCGGGTCGCGGCTCGTGTGCGGCCGCGCCAGCGGACTCTGTGGATGGTGCTCGCCCGCAGATCTGAGCTCGGTCGGAGAGTGCGGTGTCAGAGCTCGGGTTGGGTTGGGTTGGGCTTCATGGTCCTTCTGGGCTGGACGGAAACGGCAGAAGAGAAATGGGGTATTGGATTCTCTCGAGAAAAATGTGCGAAAGCCGAAAGGTGCATACGGAGAGACTGAGCTCCACGGAGCCCTTCATTTTTTGCAGAAAAAAAAAACTATTTCCACACCTCAAAAAATCTGGAAAAATATATAAACATAAGCATATATTTGTAGTAACCGCTTGGAATAAGTGGTTAGCTATCTGAAAAACAATCAACAACTCAAAAAAAGCATATATTTGTGGTGTATACACATACAAAATTTCATGAACATATAAGCACATACAATATGTGATATGAAAAAAACAAATACATAGTAAATAGCATTTTTCTCTTTGTTCAAGATATTTGTCTTTTTTGTGTAGTCTGCATAGCATTATACGATGAAACTTTACATATACTTTGAAAACATGTATATTTATTTTCAGAAAAAAAGATTGATATTTTAAAAACTTTTAAATATACGTTGAATTTCTTTTGAAACGAACTCCCTAGAGCTCGTCCTCTATAATGCCTCTTCACTGAAAAAAGCTTGATGCAATGTCTTTTGGATTATTATCCACACCACAACTACAACAATAAATGCCTCACCTTGCCCACTCTCTAGCCATGAATTATGAGAAGGCGTGACATAGGCTATCGAAGCCAAGTCACAACCAAAGTGGACATCTCATAAAGCATGATCATAACTTTCGGGTAGTCAAGATGAACATACCCTCCGCCATAGTGTCTAACGGAATTCGATCAGTGGACGGTGGAATCGGGATGGACCTGGAAAGAAGTCTATTAGGAGACGCTGACGTTGATATACATTATACCCCGTAGGCTCATGCTCCTGTCAGCGTCCAACACTACTCCAGTTGCACCTTGAAGACTCCATGAGCAACCTAGACGAACACCTCGAAAGATAGCACGAGGTCATGGTGTCACCGCAATCATATAGATTGTCTCACTAGTTGTATTTTAGAAACCCATTGCACTATGTATAATCAATTGAGAAAAATATAAGTACTTCAATCTCTATCGCCTCCATAACCATTGTGATTTGTTGTCATCACCCTAATCTATATCAACGCGTCACTTTCTTCATTGTGTCTAGCATAGTCCATCTCTCACGCGGGATGGAGTTGTTCTCATGCTTTTTCTCGAGTCCGCCGTCACGCTAACATCATTAAGAAAACCACCCTCCGCTATGGACACCAACATTGCAGTGGCGGTGTTGTAGACCCCATCACGCAACCATCATAGGCAGCGCAAAAGGGACCCCACCGTTGAAGCATCAAGGCCTTGTGTGTGGCAGGCTTCGAGATGATGGGACTTTCGTGTGGCCTACCCACAATACTCAGATGTGATATTGTAGCTAAGAGCGCAAAGGGTTCACCCGCAACCTCACATCGACGGCACACACAATATGTATGAAGCTAGTGGGGCTAAAATTAGAAATAAAACACAATACTTTAGATGGTACATATACATATTTGAATAATTCCATGATTTGTGTGAACATTTTATATGGATGAACATTTTCTGGTAGAAATAATTTTGAAATAACAAACGAGACATTTTTTTGTTACATGGGATGTTTTAACACTAGTACTATTTTTTATAAAATTTATTAAATGTGTAGAGTATAAATACTATTTTCTTCGTTCCTAAATATTTATTTTTTTAGAGGTTTCAAATAGACCACCACATACGGATGTATATAAACATATTTTAGAGTATAGATTTACTTATTTTATTTCGTATGTAGTTATTTGTTGAAATCTTTAGAAAGACAAATATTTAGGAATGGAGGGAGTATATTTTTAACCTTTTGGATTTATTTTGAGGGATTTAACCTTTTGGATTTAATAAAGCATGGAAAATCAGAAAATAACAGATGGCCTAGTAATGGCCGCAACAAATCCAGCTAGTCAACGGCGTGGTGTTCTGGAAAAATCTTGTCCCTGCCTTTGCCTAGCTCTTCTAGCTCCCGCTTGTCTCCGCCGCGGCCGCGGCCGGCGCCCGGTCGTCCGCACACGACGCACCGCCCCGCCCTGCCCTCCGCTCCCATTGTTCGGTCGGCCCAAGATCCTCATCCGAACTTAAGGTAGACGCAAAGAATTTCACCCTGTTTAAGAGTAGATCCGATTCAGGGGTTGCGATATCACGCCAGTCTAATTTCACATCTTCAAGCTGATTGTGTTTCCGGTAGATGCATGTGAGATTCGTGGAGAAAAGCCTGGTATTTTTTTTATGGCTCATAGCTGATTGATTTCTTTTGAAGGCAATAATAGTAGTTCAAGAAAATAGTAATTGAATTGCCATTCCTGGTTCTTAATGTTAAGTCCAACTTGAGGGGAACTACTTATACAAAAAAAAATTGTTCTCAAACGGATTTGAGGAGTTTGTATGTCACCTTTGCTCACCAGTAGTTCTGCAGATTAACTTTACTGTCTGTCCACACCACTGGGTTGGGTTAGTTTCTCTGCAATCCGAGTATGTATCTTCTAAGAAGAATGCAGAAAGGGGAACAGCCGGTGCCTCAGTGATGGCGAACTAGCACATAAAGCTTATCTGGATTTTGGAGCATACAACCATATTCCGTTTATTTCATTTAGTGCTTTCCTTTTAAACTGTTATGATGTTTTGGTTCAAGTTTAACACATGCTAGAGTGCACGCATGTTCTTTTGTAAGGAACTAAAACTTATGCATGTGATACATACAAGAAGGAAGATGGAAATGGGACTTTTAAGATTTGCGTATGAAGGGAAATTTAGTTTTCTGTACATTTACCTCAGTTACATTAAATGTTATTTTATAACAATTGGCAAAGTCCTGACGCTGTTATGTATCTACTTCTCTCTTCCGTAGTTGTTGCATTTAATTGTTTCTCCAGCTCTCAATTAACTCATCCGTGTTAACAGACAAAATGGGCTCGAGAGTTTTTGTTTTGTTCATCAGTGGCGTTGTCCTTTTGGGCAGTAACATCTTGGCCTTGGACCATACTGGTATGTAGCCGTTTTAACTCGATCCTGCATCCAGTTGTAAGCAAGCAACACAAGATTTATTTTATAACGGCTGTTTTGTTTTTCTGGGTAGAATTTTCTTTTTGTTATGGTAGTATACTGAAGGTACTACAAAAATCGGGAGTAGAAGTTCCAGATGAATATTCTTAAAATAATGCACATGTCGAGGTTATATTAGGCCCTGTTTGGCATGCAAGGATTATGTTCTCCCCCATGGATATTTGAGGTCCAGCCAGAAGTAGGAACTAAAATTACCACTATATTCATTTGGTTGCGAATTGGTCTGGACTCAAGTCTAGTAGAAGTACCTATATCCTGCCAGGCATGAAAATTAATTTCAGAAACCGTCCACTCCCAGGAAGGAGAATGGAAGGTATAATGTTTTATATCTGTTTATTTATCGTGTGCAGGCATGTGGTCTTCTTTGACCATAGGCCCTCTGAATTTGAGGAGCATCCCACTTATTCAAACATCAATATAAGTTGAATGAGGAGGGATCTCCATTCCCAAATCTCTTATTTTTCGTATCTCTATGTAAAGAAACTTATCAATGCCTATCTTTTATCCCTGGCTCCTCTAATTTCTGTATGTCCGCTCATGGACTCACCCAAAGACAATTGTCACTGATTACGATTTCAAATTCTTTTATATGTTCCAATTTTGTTAATTATGTCAGGATAAAGTCAGGCTCATATCATGTTAGTGATTACTGATAATCTTCTATCTTCTACACATCGGAGACTTACTTAACCGAGGTCTTTGTGTCACTGGTTCTTAGGGTTTAGGGTGTAGTATAATACTTCTTCCGTTCCTAAATATAAGACGTTTAGGGTTTAGGGAGTATATGATTAATATGCATGACCATGTTACATATTGTTTTCAGAATTTTGTTTGTTTGCTTGTTGTCTATGTTTTCAAATTATTTGGATATTCATCCTTGTTTTAATCAGTTTTTTATGTCTTATTTATTTGATCTTGTTGTAGTTGTTGAAAAGAGATTAAATGAGAACAAGGTATCACTTACAACAAAGGGAAGTCCACAACTATGCCAACTTTGCGAGCAGTTTACCACAGAAACCCTCTTCTATTTGAAGGAGAATGAGACACGGATCGAAATTATAGATACTCTTCACCAAGCTTGTTTGAAATTTCATTCACTTAAGTTAGAGGTATTTTTTTTACTTAAAGTAAAATCAAATGCTCTCTCTTTCTTAAATAGGTATACCTATGTTCTAAAGCGAGCATTTCACATTTCACGGTGCTCATGATTTTTACGTGGCAGTGTACAAAGTTTGTTGATTACTATGCAGCACTGTTCTTCGCACAAATTGATTCTCTAAGCCCTGAAGAATTTTGCGTATCAGCAAGTCTTTGTGAGGATGTTACATACATTCGCCTCCCAAGACATGAACATGCTTGCACCCTTTGCCATGAGGTTGTTGATGAGATTCGTACTGGTCTTGAAGACCCTGAGATGGAGGTATTCTTTATACGATTTTTTCCTTTTGAATTGGTATGTTCGTTCCTTATGTCCTTTGTGGCTGATTTAAATTATTATGCTCTGAAACTCCTGAGTTACATTTGGTGTATAAATGCATCGAAATCTAGTTCTCAAGAGCTTATTAGCCTTTTCTTTATCTTTCTTATGTTAGGAGAGGATATAGCAATGAATAACTTATCTCAACCCTTGTCGTTCTTCTCTTCATTTCTCTGCTATTCACCATGTTGATAGTGTAGTTTATCTCACTAGGATGGAGCTCTCTGCTCTGTAGTACGAAAACTACTAGTCAGTCCATATTGGGATTGTTTGCACAAGCATAAACCAGGGAAAGATTTATCGTTTATCTATAGTTGCCTATCTTGTCGAACACCCCCAAGTGCTAGGTTGTTTGTCCAGGTTATCTTCAGTTTGGAATTCAGACATCAAGTAGAGACAACAACCTACTGAATAATGCAATGCCGAAATGTTGTGCAACATGGTAGGGAGTGGCCAATTGCATGTTATTCACTGATCAATTTCCTACGTGGCATATCATGGACAATTAACTAGCGTAGTTGTAAGGAGCGTTGGGTTGGGTTGTGAGTTTCAAATGCTGACTTGCAACCTATCAGCTGGGAACTGCCAATGCTGGCAAGGCTGGTCTGATACGGAACCTGTGATGGCAAGGGTGGCCATATCTGATTTCTAATCTAGTCGAGACTCGCGAATGGGAGTCTTGGTCGAGCTCTATGTTCGTGTTCCGATTCTCCCTGGTTTAAAAGTGTCCTATCAGCTGGGAACTGCCAGTGCTGGATTAGGTTCTTTTTTGGCTTTTATGCACCCAGATGCCTCTCTATCTACTTAACAGCTTTTGTGTGGTAAAAGTGAGTGACTAGCCAAAAGAGGAAACCTAACCCTGCCATTGATCTGGTCTTGACAGCTCAAGATAATCGAGATACTTCTGAAAGGGTGCAACAACACAGAGAGTTTTGTACAGAAGGTAAGCATCTAAATATATCTTCTATTGAATTGCAGTGTATCGATTTTTAGTAGTATCATTCTTAATTGTACCATGTTGTAATTCAGTGCAAGAAGATGATAATCCAAAATGCACCACTCATACTAGAAGATATCAAGAAGTTTCTCGAGAAGAGAGATTTCTGCGATTCTATCCGTGTCTGTGGAGGCAAGATTGTTCGCCCTCGAGGAGAAGGCCTAAGAAGAGGCCTGTCTACTGCGTGAGCTCTTTTTCTCTCCTGAACACGCATGACGATTGCGTGTCATTTAATGAAGAACACGTATGGAGATTGGGCTCTCTAAGCTCACGCGTTGATGTTTACAAGAGAGATTGGTGGTGTACGGGTAATGAAGAAAATATATTTACTTCCTGAATATTTCAAAGCAGTGTATATATATTATAGTACAGCATTGGCTGTGTACCTGTAGAGAAGTGAAATGAAATTTCGACTGGGAAGCATGCACGCCCTCTGTGATAGTTGGTCCTACATGATTGTTATGAAACACGAGCAGAATGCATGCTTAAAGTGTACAGTGTATCTGTATGTAGACAAATTATTAATTATGTGCAGTGGACTTTTATTTATGATGCAGATCTGGCCCTGTGTTGACTATGCATTCGTCATGGAGATCTTTGCAACTTTGATCGTAGAGTCAGAGCCATGGCATTTTGTACACACACCTCAGATTAACAAGGAGACTAAATATAGCGAAAAGAAGATGCATACAGGCTAACAATATTTTGAAATCCATGCAATTGTGCTGGTCGAAAACTAGCGATCTTTTCAGATGATTTTGTGTCGATTTGAGTCCTCATCCCTCGTCTGATCTCACTAGGCCTTGTGCTGCTCAGACGATGTGCGATGAGCAGATAATGCCATGTGTGCTATCTGTTCTAGGTCATAAGGTTTTTTTTTTAAACGGTCACGGGGGGGGGGGGGGGGGGGGGGGAGTCCCCACCTGAATATATTGCTTAAAGTGGCCAAAATGCCAAGTGTTTGATCCAGTTTATAAGGAAAACCGGATCAAAAACCTTAACAGGTTGGCCCCGTTTATAAGAGAAACCGGGCCAAAAACCGCACAGGAGGGAAGGATTACATAGGGTGAGAACATATGGAGACGCCCCGAAGAAGGCACTACCTAGCCAGCAAGCCAAGAGACCACCACCATAAAAGTCGACTGGAAGGGGTGTGTCGTCGAGGAATCACAATACCAACACTAAACAACTATCCTAACGCACCACACCGGCGTGCGTACCAACCCCTTGGCACAACAGAGGAGCAGCACCAATCAACGAGTGACCCATCACGAACCTTAACTAGAAGCTCCGCCACAGCAAGCCGACACAATTAGCAAGGTGGGGAGGCATCGTTGCGTCGTAGTTGAGCAAAGATGAACCGAGATAGCACGAAGAGCGCGAAGCTCACCAAAACAGACGACAAACATGAGAGGGTCTTGATCTAGCAGAGCAAAGGATGACCAACCCCCAAGGGCAACGGAGGATGAATGGCGGCAAGGAGCTCCCTAGTGACACCTTCAAGAAGGTGGACGACATCCGAGGATGATGCCGTCACAGAGCTTTTGCCTGGAGCATAACCGGTTAAATTCCCAGAGGGCAGAGCCGAGAGCTGCGAATCCGGACCGAGAGATAGGAGTGGCACATGAGCCACGCCCCCAAGAGGGTAAGCGACGCTGGAGTAGCGCCGCCGTGGTCAGCTGACAAGGTCAGCGGGGATTTCTCCCGTAGCACATCCGTCAATGGTGGGCCGCCATCCAAGTGGAGACGAGAGGCAACAGAGGACAGTACCGAGACAAACGTGTGAGGCGGATGGTGAACCGAGGAAGGACGAGTGGAGCAAGCCGCCGGTGAGGAGGGTGGAGACGAGGTGGGGTAGTGGAGTAGCGGGGGCCGCTGTACCACGACAGGGGGTGGGGGCACTGCCGAGTGGAGGTCCTTCCCGGCAGGAACCAGCGGCGTCGGAGGTGGACAGAGCGTGGGGGCACCCGAGTGGAGGTTCTTCCCGTCAGGGACCTGCGGTGGAGGAGGCCAGGAGGGGTCCGTCGCTGGATCCACCGGACCAGCCGCAGCCCGTCCGTGACGGGCGCAGGGGGGCGGGGGCGGGGAGGAAGAGCATGGTGGAGTCGCAGGACGGGTCGTCGATGTGGAGGGGAGGGGACGCCGGCGCCGGATCTGCGGCCGCCCGGCTCCGGTCGTGCAGGAGGACGGGGTCGAGGAGGATCCGTGAGGAGCGAAGCGAGATGGAGCGGGGTGCATCGTCCGGCGAAGAGGATGGGGGTGGCGATGGAAGCTATGGGTGCTGCGAGCCGAGGGAGAGCCGGATCCGCACCCGGCACCGTCAGATCCGTCGCCGGCCAGCCGAAAACGGACGACCAGGAGGCTGAAACGCAGCCATGCACGGGCGCCGCCGGCGCTAGGGGCCAGGCCGCCCACCCACCAAGCGCCCATCGCAAAGAGCAGTGCCTCGCCACCGCCGTCGGCCGCGCGGGATTCTCCTGGCGGCGTCCTTCGGCTACGGCGAGGGGGAGAGAGGTGGGAGACGGGGCGGCGGCGGCTAGGTTTTCGGTCGCCGCCCGAGTCGCCCTGATCAGGTCATAAGGTTTGTGATAGGGGTACTTTGTTTTTTATGCTTTTTAAGATTCTTTCTGTTGTGTTCTGATTGCTAAGATGTTGATAGATGTAGGAAGTCAAATAGTGGTGGTTTAATGGCTATCAGCCTGGAGTTGCATGCTTCCGCAATGGTAGGTGAACCACAGAAGATACAAAAACACTGGTTGCTTATGGAGACCATATAAATCTGCTTGAAAAACAGATGAAGGACAATGTTCTGGTGCATAGACGAAAGGAATTGCATATACTAAGTACGTTGTTAAACCTGAAGAAGATGAGTTCATTCCAGCGACAGTGAACAAATTCTCAAGATGAATAACAAGATTGGTGATGGCACTGGGAAAAGCCAGAGGCTTGATTTGAGGAGGGAGAAGCTAGATTAAGAAGGTTGCATCATCGTCAAAATGACCCGTGTTTGTTCCGACGTTCCAAAGTTCTGACGGGTTATATCATCGCGAGAATGACTCGATTTGATGTGGCCGCTGCTGCATCGTTCTTGGATGAGACATGTCTGCTCACCCAGTTCATCGGAACAAAGTAGTAGATCTTTATTAGTATTATGATTACAGCATAATAGAACTTGAAAAGAGAAGTCTGACGAACACAAAGATACATCTCCCGTCAGACATTCATACGGACCCAAGAGGCCAGGCACTGAGCAGCACAGTTTTACAACAAGATGTGCGTCCGGAAATCATGAAAGTCGAACGAAAAATGTGTATCAAGAGAAGGAAACGAAAGCAAATTAAGCGCGAGCGCATGCATCTAGTGATCCCTGGTGATCTTCTCGGTGGTGGTGTCCTTGGTGGCGTTGGTGTTGTTGTCGCCGCCCATGCCCAGCGTGTTGGCCACGGCGTCCTTGGCTCCCACCACGGCGTTCACCACCGTCTCGCCGGCCTGCTGGAGCACGCTGCCGGTCTTGTCCTTGCCGGCGACGGCGGACTCCTTGGCGTACTGCGCCGCGTCGTAGGTCCTGTCCTGCGTGTACTGCGCCGCCCCCGCCGCCTTCTGCCTGGCCGCCTCGGCGGTCTCCGCCGCCTTCTGCTTTGCCATCTCCGTCTTCTCGCCGAGGAAGCTGCCGGTCTGGTCCTTGCTCTCGACGGTGCGGTCCTTGGCGGCCTGCGCCGTGCTGGCAGCCTTGTCCTTGGCCGCCTGCGCCGTCTGGGACGCCTTGTCGGTGGCCTCGCCGGCCTTGTGCTTGGTGGCCTCCGTGGCGCTCTGCCCCTGCCCGGACGCGTGCCACGCCATGTCCGCCGCCCGGTCCTTGGCCTCGTACGCCATGTCCTTGGCCGCGCCCATCACCTGCCCAGCCTTCTCCTGCAAACACCAACGCCACGGCCGAGCACAACGTTTGAGACGCGGCGCACGCAGCAGCATTTTCTCGAGGACATCCATGGAGAAGACGTACCACGTACCTGGGTGTGGCCCTTGGCCTCGCCGGCGCGGTAGCTCGCCTGCTCCTGGTTGGATGCCATCTCTCACGTACTATAAACTGGCTCAAACAAACTGACAAGATAATCTTTAGTACTTAGTACGTATCACTTTGGCTGTTGCTCAACTTTGTGTGTCTGACTGGCATAGGTCAGAGCGGGGGGCGTTTATATAGGCGGCACCTACGGGACAAGGCCGGGGACACGTCGCGCGCCGGAGCACGTCCATGGCCGCCACGTAGAAAGGACACGCGGTGTGACGCGTCCGTACCTTGGCGAAGCTCCATCGCCCTGCATATCACGAGCTAGCTGATACGGCACATGCGGAGGCCAGTGCCCAAGGCCAAGTAGGAGTCTTGTGTTTGATCAACGTGTCCCAGCCTCATTGCATCTCTGTTCCCGAGTTCGGATAGAGCCGATAGAAAATTATGCACACATGCGATGCTTCGACTACCACAAAGGGAAAGTGGAAACTATCCCGCTAATTATATTACGATCATGACGTACAAGAGGGGGCACCGGGGACATACTCTTCTCATTTTTCTACTCCCTATGTACTGTAAGCTAATCTAAAATGCACTTTTTAATGATCTAAACATTCTTATATTAGTTTACGAAGGGAGTATTGAGTTAGACATGGAGGGACGGGTGCCGGGTGGCGGATTCCCGTACAATGGCAAGGCGCTACTATTGCACATTGGAGAAGCGATAGGGTGCGGCAGATGTGGCTGCGGAGACCATCAGAGGTGAAGAAGAGATTTCACATACGGTGGCGACGATCTATGAGTGCGTCGGATCGGTTAATGCCTCAGACCCGGCATGTTGGTTGGGGCCTCCGGTTTTAGATGTTACGCTAAGTGAGAAGTCTGGGTATACGGCCCACACTTTCTGCACCCCTTCATCAATGAATAAGAGTAGCGACAGATGTTGCCAAAATGGCGGCTTCAGACATATTGATGTATTACTTTATGAGGTCTTTGTGGATAATTAATAAAGTTGCTGCATACATCTCCCAGATGTAGAGGCCGAGGATCATCCTTCTTTTCTAAAAAATATATCAGAATATTGCTCGAAGCACTTCCCAACTAGGGTTCCTCTTCCTCTCACCGGCATCGACGCCGGTCCGCCTCATCTCCGCTGGCCTTAGGGTCAATGGGAGTGCGGCGGATCCCGGCCCTTGCCGGTGGAAGGGCTCCGTTTTTAAATGTGTCTTCGAGTTTTGCTAGAGTTTGTGCCCTACTCAGGAAGGCGATACGGCAGTGGCTCTTTGAAGATGGAATAAGATTCTCCCCGCCTAGCCCCGTTCCGGTGATGCATCTAGCATCGTTGGTGGGCATGTGGATGTGCATCTCTGGCGGATCTTTTCTTGGTGGATTTGCTCAGATCTGTTCGTCGTTCGTCTATATTCGTGTGTTTTCAGGTTGGATTCTTACGTTCTACGCTACTCTTTATCGGCGGTGGTTGTTGTTCTGGTGTGTTGGTCCTATGGGGCCTTTAGCACGACGACATCCGAACTGTCTACTACAACAAGTTTTACCCGGCTCCGGTGAAGGAGGAGCGATGATGACAATCGTCACTAGGTGGTCTATGGACCTGGATGTAGTTTTTATTATTTTTAGTGTGTGTTGTACTGCCGTGATAAATGAGCCGCTGGAGATGCTCTTACATGGTTGATCTGGTTGAGACCTTCAGTAGCTTGGTCTTTACATTTATTTCGATCCATTCCTGTAACTACAAGATATGCTTCAGACAACTGGATCCGAAGATCACCATGACAAATGGAGTTACTGTTGGAAATATGAGCAATTTACCAAATGATTTTATTAATAAAAATATTAGATAAAGCATGAATAATATAACATGGATAAAAGTAGTCATGCAATCTGACAGAGAGAAGGTAAATAACATCTTCATATATGAACTGCAACCAAACATGTCTAAAGCAGATAGTAGAACAGGTTGCATAGATAGCGTAGAACCTAACATATGTAGGACAGACACTAGAGCAAAGAACTGCGAGAGAACTTCTAACAGAAAGAGCAAGAACACGTATGGGACAACAACAGCAGTAGCACTGGACTTGGGGTCGGTGTCATCGCCAGCCATGTCGTCGAGAAGGTCGTCAACGTCGGGGAAGAAGTCGTCGTCAGGGAAGTAGTCGTCGGAGTCCGGGGCGTCCGTGACGAAGAAGTCAGTAGTCGCGCTGAGCGCTCCCCCAAAACCTTATCACCCTTCTCCCGTACAGGACTAAAAATGTGCGGTTTCGGAGACCAACTGTCCCGACCCGCGGTGCACGCCGCAAGCAGGGATGGGGAAGAACGTAGCAGCAGCGCAGTGCTCAGGAACTTGTGGCGAGAGGAAGAAGAGGTTCCAGTGCGTCTCTCTGAGAGGAGCGACCTCCCTTTTATAGGCGCAAG
Organism: Triticum monococcum; assembly: GCA_034509565.1. Lineage (NCBI taxonomy): Eukaryota > Viridiplantae > Streptophyta > Magnoliopsida > Poales > Poaceae > Triticum > Triticum monococcum. The sequence goes on along the minus strand of CM067841.1, from coordinate 592,926,428 downwards.
AGAAGGAGGCGAGAGGCTGTGCTGGGAGCTGAAGAGAACAAGGGAGACGAAACGAAAAGGCAGCAGGCGAAGAGGTGTGCCGTTCGTATTCAATCTCCACTACAGAAAAATGTTCAGCTTCCGCGTGACCTTTCGTATACCCGTCGTGCGCGGCAAAAATTTAGACATCGGCTCGGCTCATTCCCGCAACCCGCGGCGTGGCGAGGCGGGCGGCGGAGGAGGAGCGCGCATGGATGTCCCTCTTGTTCTCATCCTCATACATGTGGAAAAAGAGCCTCCCTTATAAAGAGGTCCAACTCCCTCTAAACTAGCAATGTGAGACTAAACTTTGTTCCACCTCTTGCCTTGCACGAATGGGCTACGTGGGCCTTTAGGATTTATTAAGAATTTCTGAAACTGCTATTGGGCTAGGCCCAAAGTAGACAAAATTCCAGCAATCGCCCACCAGATCCCAGAGGCACACAAAAAATTGCCTTTGGTTCCAAAACATTGTTTTATATACCGGTACTGCAGTGGAGACTGTTAAGTTGAACTTCCACCTAGAACTCTATGCTACACTAGTAAGCAACTTGAACAGTGGGCTGGGCCTTGAACTGCAAGTTTTCTACGAATCTAGCTTCACATAAAGCCTTGACCGATACATGGCTACCATGGGTCTTCCCCGCGGGTGGACCTTATGCGTTATACTCCGTGACCTTTCATGAGTTTACTAGAGAGAACCCTACTCTCATAGATTGCGACATTTTGACAATCAGACTCATATAGGTGTGTTCTTCAAAAAATGTTCTGCAGGATAACATCTCTGCTTAAATGAGCCACTTAGAACACATTAAGATATACATCAACCTACCATGCAGATTAGGAGAGTATTGCATCTTCATGGAGTGGTATTGTGAATAGTAAGAATACTCTCCTCTCAGTTGACCAACAGCTTGTCTTCCACATCTAATTCACGGGATCTCCGATCACAAAGAATAGGTTACCACTGTGAACAACTCATATTGTGGGTCTCATACCCATCTCCCTCGATGCATTATCTATCACATTACGTGATAGACCCTTAGTAAAAAGATCTACCAGATTTTTAGACGTTTGGATATAATCCAATGCAATAACTCCGGAGTTTTTCATTTTCCTGACAGACTTTAACCTTCTCTGAACGTGTCTTGATGACTTCATGTTATCCTTTGAGTTGCTCACTTTCGTGATCATAGTTTGATTGTCGCAGTTCATAAGGATACCCGGTACAGGTTTCTCAACAACCGACAAGTCATTCAAGAGCCGACGAAGCCAATCTGCTTCGACCATAGCTGTATCTAGTGTTGTGAGTTTTGCTTCCATTGTTGACCTCGTTAAGATGGTCTGCTTGCAAGACTTCCAAGAAACAGCGCCACCTCCATGAGTGAATACATATCCGCTCGTGGCCTTTATCTCATCAGCATCTGAGATCCAGTTTGAGTCACTATACCCTTCAAACACCTTTGGATGCCCGGTGTAGTGAATTCGATAATTTACAGTGCCTTTCATATAACGCAAAACTCTCTCTAGAGCTTTCCAATGCACATCTCCTGGTTTTGAGACAAACCGACTCAGTTTGCTAACAGCAAAAGAGATGTCAGGTCTTGTAGCACTGGCTAAGTACATAAGCGAGCCAATAATCTGAGAATATTTCAATTGATCTCTAGCAATTCTTCGATTCTTTCGAAGTAACACACTTGCATCATAAGGTGTTGGAGAGGGCTTGCAGTCACTATAGCCAACCCGACTCAAGATCTTTTCCACATAGTGAGATCGAACCAATGTAATCCCACCATCATCGTCTTTCAACAACTTGATGTTCAGAATGACATCAGCCACTCCTAAATCCTTCATCTCAAAACAACGAGATAAGAAATTCTTGACCTCCTTAATAACATTTAGATTTGTTCCGAAAATCAGTATGTCACCAACATACAAGCAAAGGATAACTCCCTCGCCCCCACCATGGCGATAATACACACATTTGTCAGCTTCGTTTACAACAAAGCCTGCGGCTGTTAAAGTTCTTTCAAACTTCTCATGCCACTGTTTGGATGCTTGCTTGAGTCCATACAAAGACTTTAGCAACTTGCACACTTTTCCTTCCCGACCATCTAGTACAAACCCATCTGGTTGTTCCATATGAAGGAAATATGCCCTAGAGGCAATAATAAAGTTATTATTTATTTCCTTATATCATGATAAATGTTTATTATTCATGCTAGAATTGTATTATCCGGAAACATAATACTTGTGTGAATACATAGACAAACTAAACGTCACTAGTATGCCTCTACTTGACTAGCTCGTTAATCGAAGATGGTTATGTTTCCTAACCATAGACATGTGTTGTCATTTGATTAATGGGATCACATCATTACGAGAATGATGTGATTGACATGACCCATTCCATTAGCTTAGCACCCGATCGTTTAGTATGTTGCTATTGCTTTCTTCATGACTTATACATGTTCCTATGACTATGAGATTATGCAACTCCCGTTTGCCGGAGGAACACTTTGTGTGCTACCAAATGTCACAACGTAACTAGGTGATTATAAAGGAGCTCTACAGGTGTCTCCAAAGGTACATGTTGGGTTGGCGTATTTCGAGATTAGGATTTGTCACTCCGATTGTCGGAGAGGTATCTCTGGGCCCTCTCGGTAATGCACATCACATAAGCCTTGCAAGCATTGCAACTAATGAGTTAGTTGCGAGATGATGTATTACGAAACGAGTAAAGAGACTTGCCGGTAATGAGATTGAACTAGGTATTAAGATACCGACGATCGAATCTCGGGCAAGTAACATACCGATGACAAAGGGAACAAAGGATGTTGTTATGCGGTCTGACCGATAAAAGATCTTCGTAGAATATGTGGGAGCCAATATGAGCATCCAGGTTTCGCTATTGGTTATTGACCGGAGACATGTCTCGGTCATGTCTACATTGTTCTCGAACCCGTAGGGTCCGCACGCTTAACGTTACGATGATAGTTTCATTATGAGTTTATATATTTTGATGTACCGAAGGTTGTTCGGAGTCCCGGATGTGATCACGGACATGAAGAGGAATCTCGAAATGGTCGAGACATAAAGATTGATATATTGGAAGCATATGTTTGGACATCGGAAGTGTTCCGGGTGAAATCGGCATTTTACCGGAGTACCGGGAGGTTACCGGAACCCCCCGGTAACCTAATGGGCCTTAATGGGCCTAGTGGAGGAAGAGGAGAGGAGGCCTAGGGGCTGCCGCGCGCCCCTCCCCCCAAGTCCGAATTGGACAAGGAGGGAGGGCGGCGCCCCCCCCTTTCCTTTCTTCCCTCTCCTCCTTCCCCCCAAGTCCTAATCCAACTAGGGAAAGGGGGGGAGTCCTACTCCCAGTAGGAGTAGGACTCCTCCGGCGCGCCTCCTCCTAGGGCCGGCCGCACCCCCGTTGCTCCTTTATATACGGGGGCAAGGGGGCACCTCTAGACACACAAGTTGATCGTCGTGATCGTTTTCTTAGCCATGTGCCATGCCCCCTTCCACCATACTCCTCGATAATATTGCAGCGGTGCTTAGGCGAAGCCCTGCGATGGTAGAACATCAAGATCGTCACCACGCCGTCGTGCTGACGGAACTCTTCCCCGACACTTTGCTGGATCATAGTCCGGGGATCGTCATCGAGCTGAACGTGTGTTAAAACTCGGAGGTGCCGTAGTTTCGGTACTTGATCGGTCGGGCCGTGAAGACGTACGACTACATCAACCGCGTTATCATAACGCTGTTCGGGAACGTAGTAATTTCAAAAAATTTCCTACGCACACGCAAGATCATGGTGATGCATAGCAACGAGGGGGAGAGTCTAATCTACGTACCCTTGTAGATCGCAACGGAAGCGTTGACACAACGTAGAGGAAGTAGTCGTACGTCTTCTTCCCGATCCGACCGATCCAAGTACCGTTACTCCGGCACCTCCGAGTTCTTAGCACACGTTCAGCTCGATGACGATCCTCGGGCTCCGATCCAGCAAAGCGTCGAGGAAGAGTTCCGTCAGCACAACGGCGTGGTGACGATCTTGATGTACTACCGACGCAGGGCTTCGCCTAAGCACTACAACGGTATGATCGAGGTGGAATTTGGTGGCAGGGGGCACCGCACACGGCTAAGGAACGATCTCAATGATCAACTTGTGTGTCTAGAGGTGCCCCCTTCCCCCGTATATAAAGGTTGCCAGGGGGAGGGCTGGCCGGCCAAAGGAGGAGGGCGCAGGAGGAGTCCTACTCCTACCGGGAGTAGGACTCCCCCCCCAATCCTATTCCTAATAGGATTCCTCGAGAGAGAGAGAGAGGGAGAAGGGGGCCGGCCACCTCTCCTAGTCCTAATAGGACTAAGGGAGGGGGGAGGCGCGCAGCCCACCTTGGGCTGCCCCTTTCACCTTTCCACTAAGGCCCAATAAGGCCCATTTGGTTCCCGGGGGGTTCCGGTAACCTCCCGGTACTCCGGTAAAATTCCCGATTTCACCCGGAACACTTCCGATGTCCAAACATAGGCTTCCAATATATCAATCTTTATGTCTCGACCATTTTGAGACTCCTCGTCATGTCCGTGATCACATCCGGGACTCTGAACAACCTTCGGTACATCAAAATGCATAAACTCATAATAACTGTCATCGTAACGTTAAGCGTGCGGACCCTATGGTTCGAGAACAATGTAGACATGACCGAGACACGTCTCCGGTCAATAACCAATAGCAGGACCTGGATGCCCATATTGGCTCCTACATATTCTACGAAGATCTTTATCGGTCAGACCGCATAACAACATACGTTGTTCCCTTTGTCATCGGTATGTTACTTGCCCGAGATTCGATCGTCGGTATCCAATACCTAGTTCAATCTCGTTACTGGCAAGTCTCTTTACTCGTTCCGTAATACATCATCTCACAACTAACATCTTAGTTATAATGCTTGCAAGGCTTATGTGATGTGTATTACCAAGAGGGCCCAGAGGTACCTCTCCGACAATCGGAGTGACAAATCCTATTCTCGAAATACGCCAACCCAACATCTACCATTGGAAACACCTGTAGTACTCCTTTATAATCACCCAGTTCTGTTGTGACGTTTGGTAGCACCCAAAGTGTTCCTCCGGCAAACGGGAGTTGCATAATCTCATAGTCATAGGAACATGTATAAGTCATGAAGAAAGCAATAGCAACATACTAAACGATCGGGTGCTAAGCTAATGGAATGGGTCATGTCAATCAGATCATTCAACTAATGATGTGACCTCGTTAATCAAATAACAACTCTTTTGTTCATGGTTAGGAAACATAACCATCTTTGATTAACGAGCTAGTCAAGTAGAGGCATACTAGTGACACTCTATTTGTCTATGTATTCACACATGTATTATGTTTCCGGTTAATACAATTCTAGCATGAATAATAAACATTTATCATGATATAAGGAAATAAATAATAACTTTATTATTGCCTCTAGGGCATATTTCCTTCAGTCTCCCACTTGCACTAGAGTCAATAATCTAGATTACACAGTAATGATTCTAACACCCATGGAGCCTTGGTGCTGATCATGTTTTGCTCGTGGAAGAGGCTTAGTCAACGGGTTTGCAACATTCAGATCCGTATGTATCTTGCAAATCTCTATGTCTCCCACCTGGACTAGATCCCAGATGGAGTTGAAGCGTCTCTTGATTTGTTTGGTCCTTTTGTGAAATCTGGATTCCTTTGCCAAGGCAATTGCACCAGTATTGTCACAAAAGATTTTCATTGGACCCGATGCACTAGGTATGACACCTAGATCGGATATGAACTCCTTCATCCAGAATCCTTCGTTCGCTGCTTCCGAAGCAGCTATGTACTCCGCTTCACATGTAGATCCCGCTGCGACGCTTTGTTTAGAACTGCACCAACTGACAGCTCCACCGTTTAATGTAAACACGTATCCGGTTTGCGATTTAGAATCGTCCGGATCAGTGTCAAAGCTTGCATCAACGTAACCTCTTACGGTGAGCTCTTTGTCACCTCCATATACGAGAAACATATCCTTAGTCCTTTTCAGGTATTTCAGGATGTTCTTGACCGTTGTCCAGTGATCCACTCCTGGATTACTTTGGTACCTCCCTGCTAAACTTATAGCAAGGCACACATCAGGTCTGGTACACAGCATTGCATACATGATAGAGCCTATGGCTGAAGCATAGGGAACATCTTTCATTTTCTCTCTATCTTCTGCAGTGGTCGGGCATTGAGTCTGACTCAACTTCACTCCTTGTAACACAGGCAAGAACCCTTTCTTTGCTTGATCCATTTTGAACTTCTTCAAAATCTTGTCAAGGTATGTGCTTTGTGAAAGTCCAATTAAGCGTCCTGATCTATCTCTATAGATCTTTATGCCTAATATGTAAGCATCTTCCCCGAGGTCTTTCATCGAAAAACTTTTATTCAAGTATCCCTTTATGCTATCCAGAAATTCTATATCATTTCCAATCAGCAATATGTCATCCACATATAATATCAGAAATGCTACAGAGCTCCCACTCACTTTCTTGTAAATACAGGCTTCTCCAAACGTCTGTATAAAACCAAATGCTTTGATCACACTATCAAAGCGTTTATTCCAACTCCGAGAGGCTTGCACCAGTCCATAAATGGATCGCTGGAGCTTGCACACTTTGTTAGCTCCCTTTGGATCGACAAAACCTTCTGGTTGCATCATATACAACTCTTCTTCCAGAAATCCATTCAGGAATGCAGTTTTGACATCCATCTGCCAAATTTCATAATCATAAAATGCGGCAATTGCTAACATGATTCTGACAGACTTAAGCATCGCTACGGGTGAGAAGGTCTCATCATAGTCAACCCCTTGAACTTGTCGAAAACCTTTTGCGACAAGTCGAGCTTTATAGACAGTAATATTACCGTCAGCGTCAGTCTTTTTCTTGAAGATCCATTTATTCTCAATTGTTTGCCGATCATCGGGCAAGTCAACCAAAGTCCATACTTTGTTCTCATACATGGATCCCATCTCAGATTTCATGGCTTCAAGCCACTTTGCGGAATCTGGGCTCACCATCGCTTCTTCATAGTTCGTAGGTTCATCATGATCTAGTAGCATGACTTCCAGAATTGGATTACCGTACCACTCTAGTGCGGATCTCACTCTGGTTGATCTACGTGGATCAGTAGTATCTTGTCCTGAAGTTTCATGATCATCATCATTAACTTCCTCACTAATTGGCATAGGTGTCGCAGAAACAGTTTTCTGTGATGTACTATTTTCCAATAAGGGAGCAGGTACAGTTACCTCGTCAAGTTCTACTTTCCTCCCACTCACTTCTTTCGAGAGAAACTCCTTCTCTAGAAATGATCCATTCTTAGCAACGAATGTCTTGCCTTCGGATCTGTGAAAGAAGGTGTACCCAACAGTCTCCTTTGGGTATCCTATGAAGACACATTTCTCCGCTTTGGGTTCGAGCTTATCAGGTTGAAGCTTTTTCACATAAGCATCGCAGCCCCAAACTTTCAGAAACGACAACTTTGGTTTCTTGCCAAACCATAGTTCATAAGGCGTCGTCTCAACGGATTTTGATGGTGCTCTATTTAACGTGAATGCGGCCGTCTCTAGAGCGTATCCCCAAAATGATAGCGGTAAATCAGTAAGAGACATCATAGATCACACCATATATCTAGTAAAGTATGATTACGACGTTCGGACACACCATTACGCTGTGGTGTTTCGGGTGGCGTGAGTTGCGAAACTATTTCGCATTGTTTCAAATGTACAACAAACTCGTAACTCAAATATTCTCCTCCACGATCAGATCGTAGAAACTTTATTTTCTTGTTATGATGATTTTCCACTTCACTCTGAAATTCTTTGAACTTTTCAAATGTTTCAGACTTATGTTTCATTAAGTAGATATACCCATATCTGCTTAAATCATCTGTGAAGGTGAGAAAATAACGATATCCGCCACGAGCCTCAATATTCATCGGACCGCATACATCTGTATGTATGATTTCCAAAAAATCTGTTGCTCTCTCCATAGTACCGGAGAACGGTGTTTTAGTCATCTTGCCCATGAGGCACGGTTCGCAAGTACCAAGTGATTCATAATCAAGTGGTTTCAAAAGTCCATCAGTATGGAGTTTCTTCATGCGCTTTACACCGATATGACCTAAACGGCAGTGCCACAAATAAGTTGCACTATCATTATCAACTCTGCATCTTTTGGCTTCTACATTATGAATATGTGTATCACTACTATCGAGATTCAACAAGAATAGACCACTCTTCAAGGGTGCATGACCATAAAAGATATTACTCATATAAATAGAACAACCATTATTCTCTGATTTAAATGAATAACCGTCTTGCATTAAACAAGATCCAGATATAATGTTCATGCTCAACGCTGGCACCAAATAACAATTATTTAGGTCTAGTATTAATCCCGAAGGTAGATGTAGAGGTAGCGTGCCGACCGCGATCACATCGACTTTGGAACCGTTTCCCACGCGCATCGTCACCTCGTCCTTAGCCAATCTTCGATTAATCCGTAGTCCCTGTTTCGAGTTGCAAATATTAGCAACAGAACCAGTATCAAATACCCAGGTGCTACTGCGAGCATTAGTAAGGTACACATCAATAACATGTATATCACATATACCTTTGTTCACCTTGCCATCCTTCTTATCCGCCAAATACTTTGGGCAGTTCCGCTTCCAGTGACCAGTCTACTTGCAGTAGAAGCACTCAGTTTCAGGCTTAGGTCCAGACTTGGGTTTCTTCTCTTGAGCAGCAACTTGCTTGCCGTTCTTTTTGAAGTTCCCCTTCTTCTTCCCTTTGCCCTTTTTCTTGAAACTAGTGGTTTTGTTAACCATTAGCACTTAATGCTCCTTTTTGATTTCTACCTCCGCAGCTTTCAGCATTGCGAAGAGCTCGGGAATAGTCTTGTTCATCCCTTGCATATTATAGTTCATCACGAAGCTCTTGTAGCTTGGTGGCAGTGATTGGAGAATTCTGTCAATGACGCAATCATCTAGAAGATTAACTCCCATCTGAATCAAGTGATTATTATACCCAGACATTTTGAGTATATGCTCACTGACAGAACTGTTCTCCTCCATCTTGCAGCTATAGAACTTATTGGAGACTTCATATCTCTCAATTCGGGCATTTGCTTGAAATATTAACTTCAACTCCTGGAACATCTCATATGCTCCATGACGTTCAAAACGTCGTTGAAGTCCCGATTCTAAGCCGTAAAGCATGGTACAATGAACTATCGAGTAGTCATCAGCTTTGCTTTGCCAGATGTTCATAACATCTGGTGTTGCTCCAGCAGCAGGCCTGGCACCCAGCGGTGCTTCCAGGACGTAATTCTTCTGTGCAGCAATGAGGATAATCCTCAGGTTACGGACCCAGTCCGTGTAATTGCTACCATCATCTTTCAACTTTGCTTTCTCAAGGAACGCATTAAAATTCAACGGAACAACAGCACGAGCCATCTATCTACAATCAACATAAACAAGCAAGATACTATCAGGTACTAAGTTCATGATAAGTTTAAGTTTAGTTAATCAAATTACTTAAGAACTCCCACTTAGATAGACATCCCTCTAATCCTCTAAGTGATCACGTGATCCAAATCAACTAAACCATAACCGATCATCACGTGAGATGGAGTAGTTTTCAATGGTGAACATCGTTATGTTGATCATATCTACTATATGATTCACGCTCGACCTTTCGGTCTTTGTGTTCCGAGGCCATATCTGCATATGCTAGGCTCGTCAAGTTTAACCTGAGTATTCTGCGTGTGCAAAACTGGCCTGCACCCGTTGTAGATGGACGTAGAGCTTATCACACCCGATCATCACGTGGTGTCTGGGCACGACGAACTTTGGCAACGGTGCATACTCAGGGAGAATACTTCTTGATAATTTAGTGAGAGATCATCTTATAATGCTACCGTCAATCAAAGCAAGATAAGATGCATAAAAGGATAAACATCACATGCAATCAATATAAGTGATATGATATGGCCATCATCATCTTGTGCTTGTGATCTCCATCTCCGAAGCACCGTCATGATCACCATCGTCACCGGCATGACACCTTGATCTCCATCGTAGCATCGTTGTCGTCTCGCCAATCTTATGCTTCCACGACTATCACTACCGCTTAGTAATAAAGTAAAGCATTACATCGCGATTGCATTGCATACAATAAAGCGACAACCATATGGCTCCTGCCAGTTGCCGATAACTTGGTTACAAAACATGATCATCTCATACAATAAAATTTAGCATCATGCCTTGACCATATCACATCACATCATGCCCTGCAAAAACAAGTTAGACGTCCTCTACTTTGTTGTTGCATGTTTTACGTGGCTGCTACGGGCTTAAGCAAGAACTCATCTCACCTACGCATCAAAACCACAACGATAGTTTGTCAAATAGACTCCGTTTTAACCTTCTCAAGGACCGGGCGTAGCCACACTCGGTCCAACTAAAGTTGGAGAGACAGTCGCCCGCAAGCCATCTATGTGCAAAGCACGTCGAGGGAACCGGTCTCGTGTAAGCGTACGCGTAAGGTTGGTCCGGGTCGTCTCGTCCAACAATACCGCTGAACCAAAGTATGACATGCTGGTAGGCAGTATGACTTGTATCACCCACAACTCACTTGTGTTCTATTCGTGCAAATAACATCAAACCATAAAACCTAGGCTCTGATACCACTGTTGGGGAACGTAGTAATTTCAAAAAAATTTCCTACGCACACGCAAGATCATGGTGATGCATAGCAACGAGGGGGAGAGTCTGATCTACGTACCCTTGTAGATCGCAACGGAAGCGTTGACACAACGTAGAGGAAGTAGTCGTATGTCTTCTTCCCGATCCGACCGATCCAAGTACCGTTACTCCGGCACCTCCGAGTTCTTAGCACACGTTCAGCTCGATGACGATCCTCGGGCTCTGATCCAGCAAAGCATCGAGGAAGAGTTCCGTCAGCACGATGGCGTGGTGACGATCTTGATGTACCACCGACGCAGGGCTTCGCCTAAGCACTACAACGGTATGATCGAGGTGGAATTTGGTGGCAGGGGGCACCGCACACGGCTAAGGAACGATCTCAATGATCAACTTGTGTGTCTAGAGGTGCCCCCTGCCCCCGTATATAAAGGTTGCCAGGGGGAGGGCTGGCCGGCCAAAGGAGGAGGGCGCAGGAGGAGTCCTACTCCTACCGGGAGTAGGACTCCCCCCCAATCCTATTCCTAATAGGATTCCTCGAGAGAGAGAGAGAGAGGGAGAAGGGGGCCGGCCACTTCTCCTAGTCCTAATAGGACTAGGGGAGGGGGGAGGCGCGCAGCCCACCTTGGGCTGCCCCTTTCACCTTTCCACTAAGGCCCAATAAGGCCCATTTGGTTCCCGGGGGGTTCTGGTAACCTCCCGGTACTCCGGTAAAATTCCCGATTTCACCCGGAACACTTCCGATGTCCAAACATAGGCTTCCAATATATCAATCTTTATGTCTCGACCATTTCGAGACTCCTCGTCATGTCCGTGATCACATCCGGGACTCCGAACAACCTTCGGTACATCAAAATGCATAAACTCATAATAACTGTCATCGTAATGTTAAGCGTGCGAACCCTACGGTTCGAGAACAATGTAGACATGACCGAGACATGTCTCCGGTCAATAACCAATAGCGGGACTTGGATGCCCATATTGGCTCCTACATATTCTACGTAGATCTTTATCGGTCAGACCGCATAACAACATACGTTGTTCCCTTTGTCATCGGTATGTTACTTGCCCGAGATTCGATCGTCGGTATCCAATACCTAGTTCAATCTCGTTACTGGCAAGTCTCTTTACTCGTTCCGTAATACATCATCTCACAACTAACATCTTAGTTATAATGCTTGCAAGGCTTATGTGATGTGTATTACCGAGAGGGCCCAGAGGTACCTCTCCGACAATCGGAGTGACAAATCCTATTCTCGAAATACGCCAACCCAACATCTACCATTGGAAACACCTGTAGTACTCCTTTATAATCACCGAGTTACGTTGTGACGTTTGGTAGCACCCAAAGTGTTCCTCCGGCAAACGGGAGTTGCATAATCTCATAGTCATAGGAACATGTATAAGTCATGAAGAAAGCAATAGCAACATACTAAACGATCGAGTGCTAAGCTAATGGAATGGGTCATGTCAATCAGATCATTCAACTAATGATGTGACCTCGTTAATCAAATAACAACTCTTTTGTTCATGGTTAGAAAACATAACCATCTTTGATTAACGAGCTAGTCAAGTAGAGGCATACTAGTGACACTCTGTTTGTCTATGTATTCACACATGTATTATGTTTCCGGTTAATACAATTCTAGCATGAATAATAAACATTTATCATGATATAAGGAAATAAATAATAACTTTATTATTGCCTCTAGGGCATATTTCCTTCAAACACTTCCGCTGTCGGTCTACGAGGGTACGTAGACTACACTCTTCCCCTCGTTGCTATGCATCACCATGATCTTGTGTGTGCGTAGGAATTTTTTTTGAAATTACTACGTTCCCCAACAATGGTATCAGAGCCTAGGTTTTATGTGTTGATGTTATATGTACGAGTAGAACACAAGTGAGTTGTGGCGATATAAGTCTTACTGCTTACCAGTATGTCATACTTTTGTTCGGCGACATTGTTGGATGAAGCGGCCCAGACCGACATTACGCGTATGCTTACGCGAGACTGGTTCTATCGACGTGCTTTGCACACAGGTGGCTGGCGGGTGTTAGTTTCTCCAACTTTGGTTGAATCGAGTGTGGCTACGCACGGTCCTTGCGAAGGTTAAAACATCACCAACTTGACGAACTATCGTTGTGGTTTTGATGCGTAGGTAAGATTGGTTCTTGCTTAAGCCCATAGCAGCCATGTAAAACTTGCAACAACAAAGTAGAGGACATCTAACTTGTTTTTGCAGCGCATGTTGTGATGTGATATGGTCAAGACATAATGCTAAATTTTATTGTATGAGATGATCATGTTTTGTAACCGAGTTATCTGCAACTGGCAGGAGCCATTTGGTTGTCGCTTTATTGTATGCAATGCAATTGCGCTGTAATGCTTTACTTTATCACTAAGTGATAGCGATAGTCGTGGAAGCATAAGATTGGCGAGACAACAACGATGCTACGATGGTGATCAAGGTGTCGCGCCGGTGACAATGGTGATCATGACGGTGCTTCGAAGATGGAGATCACAAGCACAAGATGATGATGGCCATATCATATCACTTATATTGATTGCATGTGATGTTTATCTTTTATGCATCTTATCTTGCTTTGATTGACGGTAGCATTTTAAGGTGAACATCACTATGTTGATCATATCACTAAATTATCAAGAAGTGTTCTCCCTGAGTATGCACCGTTGCGAAAGTTCTTCGTGCTGAGACACCACGTGATGATCGGGTGTGATAGGCTCTACGTTCAAATACAACATGTGCAAAACAGTTGCACACGCGGAATACTCAGGTTATACTTGACGAGCTAAGCATATACAGATATGGCCTCAGAACACGGAGACCGAAAGGTCGAGCGTGAATCATATAGTAGATATGATCAACATAGTGATGTTCACCAATGAAACTACTCCATCTCACGTGATGATCGGACATGGTTTAGTTGATTTGGATCACGTGATCACTTAGAGGATTAGAGGGATGTCTATCTAAGTGGGAGTTCTTTAGTAATATGATTAATTGAACTAAAATTTATCATGAACTTAGTACCTGATAGTATCTTGCTTGTTTATGTTTGATTGTAGATAGATGGCCCGTGCTGTTGTTCCGTTGAATTTTAATGCGTTCCTTGAGAAAGCAAAGTTGAAAGATGATGTTAGCAATTACACGGACTGGGTCCGTAACTTGAGGATTATCCTCATTGCTGCACAGAAGAATTACGTCCTGGAAGCACCGTTGGGTGCCAGGCCTGCTGCTGGAGCAACACCAGATGTTATGAACATCTGGCAGAGCAAAGCTGATGACTACTCGATAGTTCAGTGTGCCATGCTTTACGGCTTAGAATCGGGACTTCAACGGCGTTTTGAACGTCATGGAGCATATGAGATGTTCCAGGAGTTGAAGTTAATATTTCAAGCAAATGCACGGATTGAGAGATATGAAGTCTCCAATAAGTTCTATAGCTGCAAGATGGAGGAGAACAGTTCTGTCAGTGAGCATATACTCAAAATGTCTGGATATAATAATCACTTGATTCAATTGGGAGTTAATCTTCCAGATGATTGCGTCATTGACAGAATTCTCCAATCACTTCCACCTAGCTATAAGAGCTTCGTGATGAACTATAATATGCAAGGGATGAATAAGAAAATTCTCGAGCTCTTCGCAATGCTGAAAGCTGGGAAGGTAGAAATCAAGAAGGAGCATCAAGTGTTGATGGTCAACAAGACCACTAGTTTCAAGAAAAATGGCAAGGGGAAGAAGAAGGGGAACTTCAAAAAGAACAGCAAGCAAGTTGCTGCTTAGGAGAAGAAACCCAAATCTGGACCTAAGCCTGAAACTGAGTGCTTCTACTGCAAGCAGACTGGTCACTGGAAGCGGAACTGCCCCAAGTATTTGGCGGATAAGAAGGATGGCAAGGTGAACAAAGGTATATATGATATACATGTTATTGATGTGTACCTTACTAATGCTCGCAGTAGCACCTGGGTATTTGATACTTGTTCTGTTGCTAATATTTGCAACTCAAAATAGGGACTACGGATTAAGCGAAGATTGGCTAAGGACGAGGTGACGATGCGCGTGGGAAATGGTTCCAAAGTCGATGTGATCGCGGTCGGCACGCTACCTCTACATCTACCTTCGGGATTAGTATTAGACCTAAATAATTGTTATTCGGTGCCAGCGTTGAGCATGAACATTATATCTGGATCTTGTTTGATGCGAGACGGTTATTCATTTAAATCAGAGAATAATGGTTGTTCTATTTATATGAGTAATATCTTTTATGGTCATGCACCCTTGAAGAGTGGTCTATTCTTATTAAATTTCGATAGTAGTGACATACATATTCATAATGTTGAAGCCAAAAGATGCAGAGTTAATAATGATAGTGCACCTTATTTGTGGCACTGCCGTTTAGGTCATATCGGTGTAAAGCGTATGAAGAAACTCCATACTGATGGACTTTTGGAACCACTTGATTATGAATCACTTGGTACCTGCGAACTGTGTCTTATGGGCAAGATGACCAAAACACCGTTCTCCGGTACTATGGAGAGAGCAACAGATTTGTTAGAAATCATACATACAGATGTATGTGGTCCGATGAATATTGAGGCTCGTGGCGGATATCGTTATGTTCTCACCTTCACAGATGACTTAAGCAGATATGGGTATATCTACTTAATGAAACATAAGTCTGAAACATTTGAAAAGTTCAAAGAATTTCAGAGTGAAGTTGAAAATCATCGTAACAAGAAAATAAAATTCCTACGATCTGATCATGGAGGAGAATATTTGAGTTACGAGTTTGGTGTACATTTGAAACAATGCAGAATAGTTTTGCAACTCACGCCACCCGGAACACCACAGCGTAATGGTGTGTCCGAACGTCGTAATCATACTTTACTAGATATGGTGCGATCTATGATGTCTCTTACTGATTTACCGCTATCGTTTTGTGGTTATGCTTTAGAGACAGTCGCATTCACGTTAAATAGGGCACCATCAAAATCCGTTGAGACGACGCCTTATGATATGTGGTTTGGTAAGAAACCAAAGTTGTCATTTCTGAAAGTTTGGGGCTACGATGCTTATGTGAAAAAGCTTAAACCTGATAAGCTCGAACCCAAATCGGAGAAATGTGTCTTCATAGGATATCCAAAGGAAACTATTGGATACACCTTCTATCACAGATCCGAAGGCAAGACTTTTGTTTCTAAATTTGGAAACTTTCTAGAGAAGGAGTTTCTCTCGAAAGAAGTGAGTGGGAGGAAAGTAGAACTTGATGAGGTAACTGTACCTGCTCCCTTATTGGAAAGTAGTATATCACAGAAACCGGTTTCTGTGACACCTACACCAATTAGTGAGGAAGCTAATGATGATGATCATGAAACTTCAGAACAAGATACTACTGAAACTCGTAGATCAACCATAGTAAGATCCGCACCAGAGTGGTACGGTAATCCTGTTCTGGAAGTCATGCTACTAGATCATGATGAACCTACGAACTATGGAGAAGCGATGGCGAGCCTAGATTCCGCAAAATGGCTTGAAGCCATGAAATCTGAGATGGAATCCATGTATGAGAACAAAGTGTGGACTTTGGTTGATTTGCCCAAAGATCGGCAAGCAATTGAGAATAAATGGATCTTCAAGAAGAAGACTGACATTGGCGGTAATGTTACTGTCTACAAAGCTCGACTTGTCGCAAAAGGTTTTCGACAAGTTCAAGGGATTGACTATGATGAGACCTTCTCACCCGTAGCGATGCTTAAGTCTGTCCGAATCATGTTAGCAATTGCCGCATTTTATGATTATGAAATTTGGCAGATGGGTGTAAAAATTACATTCGTGAATGGATTTCTGGAAGAAGAGTTGTATATGATGCAGCCGGAAGGTTTTGTCGATCCAAAGGGAGCTAACAAAGTGTGCAAGCTCCAGCGATCCATTTATGGACTGGTGCAAGCCTCTCGGAGTTGGAATAAACGCTTTAAT
Organism: Triticum monococcum; assembly: GCA_034509565.1. Lineage (NCBI taxonomy): Eukaryota > Viridiplantae > Streptophyta > Magnoliopsida > Poales > Poaceae > Triticum > Triticum monococcum. The sequence goes on along the minus strand of CM067841.1, from coordinate 592,909,631 downwards.
AGTGTGATCAAAGCATTTGGTTTTGTACAGACTTTTGTAGAAGCCTGTATTTACAAGAAACTGAGTGGGAGCTCTGTAGCATTTCTGATATTATATGTAGATGACATATTACTAATCGGAAATGATATAGAATTTCTGGATAGCATAAAGAGATACTTGAATAAGAGTTTTTCAATGAAAGACCTCGGTGAAGCAGCTTACATATTAAGCATTAAGATCTATAGAGATAGATCAAGACGCTTAATTGGACTTTCACAAAGCACATACCTTGCCAAAATTTTGAAGAAGTTCAAAATGGATCAAGCAAAGAAAGGATTCTTGCCTGTGTTACAAGGTGTGAAATTGAGTAAGACTCAATGCCCGACCACTGCTGAAGATAGAGAGAAAATGAAAGATGTTCCCTATGCTTCAGCCATAGGCTCTATCATGTATGCAATGCTGTGTACCAGACCTGATGTATGTCTTGCTATAAGTCTAGCAGGGAGGTACCAAAGTAATCCAGGAGTGGATCACTGGACAGCGGTCAAGAACATCCTGAAATACCTGAAAATGACTAAGGATATGTTTCTCGTATATGGAGGTGACAAAGAGCTCATCGTAAATGGTTACGTTGATGCAAGCTATGACACTGATCCGGACGATTCTAAATCGCAAACCGGATAAGTGTTTACATTAAACGGTGGAGCTGTCGGTTGGTGCAGTTCTAAACAAAGCGTTGTGGCGGGATCTACATGTGAAGCGGAGTACATAGCTGCTTCGGAAGCAGCAAACGAAGGAGTCTGGATGAAGGAGTTCATATCCGATCTAGGTGTCATACCTAGTGCATCGGGTCCAATGAAAATCTTTTGTGACAATACTGGTGCAATTGCCTTGGCAAAGGAATCCAGATTTCACAAGAGAACCAAGCACATCAAGAGACACTTCAATTCCATCTGGGATCTAGTCCAGGTGGGAGACATAGCGATTTGCAAGATACATACGGATCTGAATGTAGCAGACCCGTTGACTAAGCCTCTTCCACGAGCAAAACATGATCAGCACCAAAGCTCCATGGGTGTTAGAATAATTACTGTGTAATCTAGATTATTGACTCTAGTGCAAGTGGGAGACTGAAGGAAATATGCCCTAGAGGAAATAATAAAGTTATTATTTATTTCCTTATATCATGATAAATGTTTATTATTCATGCTAGAATTGTATTATCCGGAAACATAATACTTGTGTGAATACATAGACAAACTAAACGTCACTAGTGTGCCTCTACTTGACTAGCTCGTTAATCGAAGATGGTTATGTTTCCTAACCATAGACATGTGTTGTCATTTGATTAACGGGATCACATCATTAGGAGAATGATGTGATTGACATGACCCATTCCATAAGCTTAGCACCCGATCGTTTAGTATGTTGCTATTGCTTTCTTCATGACTTATACATGTTCCTATGACTATGCGATTATGCAACTCCCGTTTGCTGGAGGAACATTTTGTGTGCTACCAAACGTCACAATGTAACTGGGTGATTATAAAGGAGCTCTAAAGGTGTCTCCAAAGGTAGATGTTGGGTTGGCGTATTTCGAGATTAGGATTTGTCAGTCCGATTGTCGGAGAGGTATCTCTGGGCCCTCTCGGTAATGCACATCATATAAGCCTTGCAAGCATTGCAACTAATGAGTTAGTTGCGAGATGATGTATTACGAAACGAGTAAAGAGACTTGCCGGTAACGAGATTGAACTAGGTATTGAGATACCGACGATCGAATCTCGGGCAAGTAACATACCGATGACAAAGGGAAGAAAGTATGTTGTTATGCGGTCTGACCGATAAAAGATCTTCGTAGAATATGTGGGAGCCAATATGAGCATCCAGGTTCCGCTATTGGTTATTGACCGGAGACATGTCTCAGTCATGTCTACATTGTTCTCGAACCCGTAGGGTCCGCACGCTTAACGTTACGATGACAGTTTCATTATGAGTCTATATATTTTGATGTACCGAAGGTTGTTCGGAGTCCCGGATGTGATCACGGACATGACGAGGAGTCTCAAAATGGTCGAGACATAAAGATTGATATATTGGAAGCTTATGTTTGGACATCGGAAGTGTTCCGGGTGAAATCGGCATTTTACCGGAGTACCGGAAGGTTACCGGAACCCCCCGGTAACCTAATGGGCCTTAATGGGCCTAGTGGAGGAAGAGGAGAGGAGGCCTAGGGGCTGCCGCGCGCCCCCCCCCCCCCCAAGTCCGAATTGGACAAGGAGGGAGGGCGGTGCCCCCCCTTTCCTTTCTTCCCTCTCCTCCTTCCCCCCAAGTCCTAATCCAACTAGGGAAAGGGGGGAGTCCTACTCCCGGTAGGAGTAGGACTCCTCCAGCGCGCCTCCTCCTAGGGCCGGCCGCACCCCCCTTGCTCCTTTATATACGGGGGCAAGGGGGCACCTCTAGACACACAAGTTGATCCTCGTGATCATTTTCTTAGCCGTGTGCGGTGCCCCCTTCCACCATACTCCTCGATAATATTGTAGCGGTGCTTAGGCGAAGCCCTGCGATGGTAGAACATCAAGATCGTTACCACGCCGTCGTGCTGACGGAACTCTTCCCCGACACTTTGCTGGATCGGAGTCCGGGGATCGTCATCGAGCTGAACGTGTGCTAAAACTCGGAGGTGGCGTAGTTTCGGTACTTGATCGGCCGGGCCGTGAAGACGTACGACTACATCAACCGCGTTATCATAACGCTTCCGCTGTCGGTCTACGAGGGTACGTAGACTACACTCTCCCCCTCGTTGCTATGCATCACCATGATCTTGTGTGTGCGTAGGAATTTTTTTGAAATTACTACGTTCCCCAACACCATATAGATTTCCTCATCCAACTCTCCATTTAGGAAAGCAATCTTAACATCCATTTGATGAACGAGAAGACCATGTGAGGCAACTAGTGAAAGTAGAACTCGAATAGTGGTCAGTCGAGCCATAGGTGAGTAAGTATCAAAGAAGTCTTCACCTTCCTTTTGGGTATAACCCTTAGCCACGAGCCGAGCCTTGTACTTTTCAATAGTACCATCAGGCCTAAGCTTCTTCTTGAGTACCCATTTGCATCCTATAGGCTTGCACCCATAAGGACGATCAATTATCTCCCAAGTTTCATTCGCCAAGATGGAATCTATCTCGCTACGGACCGCTTCCTTACAGTAGTCAGCATCTTCAAATGCATAGGCCTCTGAAATAGAACTGAGAGTGTCATCTATGAGATACACAAGAAAATCATCACCAAAGGACTTTGCGGTCCTCTGTCTCTTGCTCCTAGTAGGAACTTCATTGTTCTCCTCCACAGGACTTTCAAAGTGTTCCATCGAAATAGCAGGTTCGGTAATTGTAACTGGTTCCTGATTCGATGAACTATGCATCTCCTGATTAGATGAGGTAGCCATATCCTTCATGGGAAAGATATCTTCAAAGAAAGTCGCATCATTCGACTCCATGATCGTACCGACATGCATGTCAGGTACCTCAGATTTTACAACCAAGATTCTATATCCAATGCCATGAAAAGCATATCCCAGGAAAACACAATCCACAGTCTTTGGTCCAAGCTTCCGCTTCTTTGGAATTAGAACATTGACTTTCGGCAAACAACCCCATGTTCGCAGATAAGAGAGTTTTAACCTTTTCTTCTCCCATTCCTCGAATGGAGTTATCTCTTTGTTCTTTGTGGGAACTCGGTTTAGGACATGACATGCCTTCAATATCGCCTCCCCCCATCATGCCTTGGAGAGACCCGATGTGTCTAACATGGCGTTAACCAAATCAGTTAGAGTACGGTTCTTCCTTTCCGCCACCCCATTTGACTGAGGTGAGTAGGGAGGCGTCCTCTCATGGATTATACCATGTTCCGCACAAAAAGCATCAAATTATTAGAAAAATACTCTCCACCATGGTCGTACCTAAGCCTCTTGATTCTTTGATCAAGTTGGTTTTCCACTTCAGCTTTATAGATCTTGAAAAAGTTCAAAGCCTCATCCTTAGATTTCAGAAGATACACATGGCAGTATCTAGTGGAGTCGTCAATTAACGTCATGAAATATTTCTTTTCACCTTTTGTCAAAACACCATCCATTTCACAAAGATCTAAATGTATGAGCTCTAGTGGTGCAAGATTTCTCGTTTCCGCAGTCGTGTGTGACTTACGAGGTTGCTTAGCTTGCACACAAACTTGACACTTAGATCCCTTGACAGTGGTGAAACTAGGGATTAAGTTCAACTTCGCTAGTCGCGACATGCAACCAAAGTTAACATGACAAAGAAGTGAATGCCATACATTTGATTCACTATTGTTGCAAAAATGATTAACAACTTTATTGCAAACATCTGATAAGGATAAACGAAACAGGCCTCGTGACTCATAGCCTTTATCAACAAAGGTTCCATACTTAGATATTACAAATTTATTCGACTCAAAGACAAGCTTGTAGCCATCTCTACACAGAAGAGATCCGCTAACAAGATTTTTATTGACGGAGGGGACATAATGCACGTTCTTCAGTCGGACGATCTTCCCCGAAGTAAACTTCAGATCGACGTGCCAACACCATGAACAGAAGCACTTGAACCGTTGCCCATCAGCATGGTTGAAGTCCCTGTGGTCTGATAAGACGAAAACATGGAAATATCACCGCATACATGCACATTAGCACCCGTGTCAATCAACCAATTAGGAAAATGTCAAACTGAAAGAATAGTGGGAAATATACCATACCCAGCATCCTTCATGTCAATGTCTCCAATGACAACATTAGTAGTCTTGCCGCCTTTCCCAGGATGACGCTTGTCATAGCGATTAGGGCAACTAGGAGCCCAATGACCAGGATCTCCACACACATGACAAACACCTTTCTTTTTGTCATTCTTCTTCTTGAAGTTCTTGTGCTGGACAACCTTGTTCTTCCCATCAAACTTTGCTTTACCATCAAACTTGCCCTTGTTCTTGTACTTGTGGGGCTGGAAGTTCTGCATCTGTACCACATTGGCACTAGATCCTCCCTCAATACCTCGAGCACATGTGTCCTTTGCTCTCGCCTTTTCTTCCACATCAAGAGTGCCAATGAGATCCGGAACGGAAAAATCCTGCCTCTTATGCTTCAGTAAGGTAGCAAAGTTCCTCCACAAAGAAGGAAGCTTAGTGATGATACCTCCGGCAACAAACTTGTCCGGTAGCATACAATTGAAGTACTCAAGTTCTCTAGCAAATGATTGTATCTCATGAGGTTGCTCAACCACGGAGTGCTCTTCAGTCATCCTGTAATCATAGAATTGCTCCATGATGTACAGCTCAGTGCCTGCATCTGAGACCCCAAACTTGGCTCGAGTGCGTCCCACATATCTTTTCCATTATCAATTGACGCATAAACATCAACTATGTTCTCACCAAAAACACTCAAGAGAGAAGCCTTAAATAGAGTATCCATTTTCTGAAAAGCTTGTTCCTATTGGGCATCAAGCTCCCCTTTAGGCTTGCCAAGCGTGGCGTCATAGCAACTCATGGTTTGAAACCATAAGACTGCTCTCACGTACCACCTCTTATAGTGGATACCCTCAAACATAGGAGGTCTCATGGAAGCAGCAAAACCATTTGGGGTAAATTGCCTATAATAAGGTTTTTGGATTGTTGGAAATATGAGCAATTTACCAAATGATTTTATTAATAAAAATATTAGATAAAGCATGACTAATATAACCTGGATAAAAGTAGTCATGCGATCTGACAGAGAGAAGGTAAATAACATCTTCATAGAAACGAAAAGGCAGCAGGCGAAGAGGTGCGCCGTTCGTATTCAATCTCCACTACAGAAAAACGTTTCAGCTTCTGCGTGACCTTTCGTATACCCGTCGTGCGTGGCAAAAATTTAGACATCGGCTCGGCTCATTCCCGGCGTGGCGAGGCGGGCGACAGAGGAGCGCGCGTGGATGTCCCTCTTGTTCTCATCCTCATACATGTGGAGAGAGAGTCTCCCTTATAAAGAGGTCCAACTCCCTCTAAACTAGTAATGTGGGACTAAACTTTGTTCCACCTCTTGCCTTGCACGAATGGGCTGCGTGGGCCTTTAGGATTTATTAAGAATTTCTGAAATTGTTATTGGGCTAGGCCCAAAATAGACAAAATTCCAGCAGTTACCCATGGGGAGCTGAATACTCCTCCATCAAGATGTACAAGTTGATTGCCGTTGGGGACCAAGCACCACCTATCTTTGCAAAGATATGGAAAAATGTTGCAATGTTGAGATATAAGATTTTTTTTTCTGGCCGCTCTTACATGACAGAGTCAACACAAGGAATCTCTTGCATAGAAAATCCTTCCATTTACCATCATAGAAATGTGAGCTATGTCACTCCAATGCTGAAGAAACCTCCCTGCATTTATTTTGGGACCGTGACTTTGCCTCAAGTTGTTGGGAAGCACTTCTTGGTCACAGAAACATAGGATTATCACCCTATGAAGAAATTACTCTCTTGGCCCAAGCACTACCCACCTCAATTGCCATGAAAATCCTCATGATAGGATGTTGGAACATCTGGATTCAAAGGAACGGAAAAAATTTCAAAGCTCGACAGCAGTCCATTCAGGCTTGGAAAGGCCTGTTGAAACATGATCTTCTGCTTCTCAAGCATAGAATCAAGTCCAAGTTTGAAGCTCAACTCTCCAGCTGGATTAATCAGTTTCTAGATTGAACATTCATAACATGTTGGGCTTTGATAGAGCAGGAATTGGTTGACTTTGTCCTTTGAGACTTGTACACTACCGTAAATACCTGTATTCTTATTAATATATATCGTAGAACGATTGTTCTACGGGTTTCAGTTAAAAAAAATCCATTTTTATGACAAATAATTCAGGATGTAGAAGCTAAACTTTGCAAACTTATACCGTGTTTCGGCGCAAACTTGGATGAAAAATCAAAGGGGTTCGTTTACATAAGAGGACCTACACTAATAATTAAACCATGATTCAACGCCATCAAAAGAAAGCCACCAGAACAAGTGCATAGACTAGGCACTAGCAAAATCGTGTCACGAACTGATGTCATCCAACATTTGATCTATTTTTTCTCGAGTACGCACGAGAGTGCGTACTATATATTATAGAAGGAGATGGGGTAGAAGAGCCCCTCCACCGAACAAGTTACAAATTACAGTTTTGAGCAGCAGGCTCCCTCTCAATCCACTCCACTCAACATTTAGTTTCACTACGATTACTCTGACCTACGCGCCCACTCTGCCAGCTTCCCAAGGAAGGTACAAACGTCTCCCCGAAGCATACCTGCCTTCCTCCATGCCGTGCCCTCCGTCTGTATGTTGCTAATCACTGCGCGTATGGAAGGCGAAATGCCATCAAAGACAATGGCATTGCAATGTTTCCAAAGCATCCATAGTACGAGTGTTGAGGCTGTTCTTGTGTCCTTGCGGTCCCTCCCTGATCCACCTATCTTTGCACACCATTGGCTTATGTTGTCCCCTGCCGTTGGCGCCCAGCTTGGTTTATTAGCGGCAGCCGAGACGATGGTCCAGACCTCAGTGACGAATACACAATGAAGCAGTAAATGGCTGATGCTTTCCTCCTCCTGATCGCAGAAAGGGCAACGCTCCGGGTGATCCAGGCCATGCCGGGCAAGCCGGTCCGCCGTCCAGCACCTGTTCTGGAGTGCCAGCCACGCGAAGAAGCGACAGCGAAGCGGAGCCCTCGATCGCCAGGTGAAGTCAGCCGTAGGGATCACTTCTCTGCCCCAGAATTTTGCCGCGTATGTAGACCTCGTCGAGAAGCAGCCGTCTTTCTCCCATGACCACGAGAATGAATCATTTGCGTTGGGGTTTAGTGTGGTTTGGCCCGCTTCGGCCCATAGGCTTAGGTATTCCGGTAGCATTTCGGCAGTCATGTCCGGCCCAAAGCTATCCGCCCATCTGCCATCTGCCAGTGCCTCCCAAACAGATAATTTTGAGCATACCCTTGTATTAATCTGCGCATAAAGGCGGGGGGCGATTTCCTGCACCCGGCGCCCGCGAAGCCACTTATCCTCCCAGAACAAGGCATCTTTGCCGTTCCCCAGGGTGCAACTGGTGGCCGCTTTCATGAGTTGTTTCGACTCTTCAGGCACCCTAATCTCGAATTCTGCCCACGGCCTCGTCTGGTCTGTCTTCTGGAGCCATGGCCATCTGGCCTGAATTGCACCGTTGAGCCACCTGAGGTTAGGGATCGCAAGGCCGCCCGCCCACTTCGGGGTACAGACCTTGTCCCACGCCACCATGCATTTGCCAGCCGGGGCTTCCGAGCTAGCACACCAGAGAAAGCTCCTGCAAATTTTGTTCATGGCGGCAATGGTCTTCCGTGGTAGGTCGATCGCTAGCATGGCATGTAGTGGGATGGCGCAAAGGACCGCCTGAACCAGGATGAGGCGCCCGCACTTGGGCATGGTGGCAGCTTTCCATCGCGGTAGCGCTCATGCCAGTTGGTCCATCAAGTCAGCAAGTTGGGCCGCCGTTTGCTTGCGCAGGGTGAGAGGCAAGCCAAGGTATTTGCATGGGAAGTAGCCTTGGTTGCAGCCCAGGATCTGTCCCACTATCTGCACCTCTTCGGCCGAGCAGCGTATTGGATAGGCTGCGCTCTTATTCATGTTTACCCGGAGGCCAGAAGCCTCACCGAACAGATGGAGTAGGGCTGCGCATGCTGCAAGGTCCGAAGCATTGGGTTTGGTGAAGATCATGACGTCGTCCGCAAAAAAGATAGATGTTGCTGCAAACCCGAGCTCGCTAGAGGCACCAGGACCCCCCTTTGCACCGCGAGGTCAAACATCTTTTGCAACGGCTCCATGATCATTATGAAGAGCATGTGCGAGAGCGAGTCGCCTTGCCAAAGCCCCACATGATTAAAGATCGGCATTCCCGGGGTCCCATTCACTAGGATCCTTGTAGAAGAATTCGCTAGCAGGCCGCAGATCCAGGAGAGCCACCGCTGACGAAAACCCATGGTGCGCAGAACTTCCACCAAGAAGGGCCATTGCATCGAGTCAAACGCCTTCGATATGTCTAGTTTGAGCATCACCGCCGGAGATCGGAGGGCATGGAGTCGACGGGCGGTGCACTGGACAAGCATGAATTTGTTGTGAATTGAGCGGCCTTTGACGAATGCGCTTTGATGTTTTCCAACCAGCCTAGGGAGGTCCACCGCAAGCCTTGTTGCCAACACCTTGACAAAGATTTTGATCGCGCCATGAATAAGGCTGATTGGGCGAAAGTCCTTGATATCCAGCGCTCCATCCACTTTGGGGAGTAAAGTCACCAGCGCCTTGTTGATAGCAGGCAGGCCTCGCATATCTCCGTGGTAAAAAGCCCCAAAAGCTCTCATAAGATCATCTTTTATTATGGGCCAGCAGGAGGCAAAGAACCTTCCGGTGAATACGTCCGGCCCCGGCGCCTTGTCCCGGGGCATAGATTTGACCACCTTCTCCACTTCTTCCTCTGTGAATGGCACCTCTAGATGGGACAGATCTGTGGCCTGCATCTGAAGGAGGGAGAGATCCAAAGCTGCGTTCCTCGCTGGCGGCCTTCCAAACAGGTGCTCGTAGTATCCATCAATGACCTCCGTAATCTCCTCTTGACTCGTGGCAATATGGGCTCCGCTTTGGATACTAGTGATCATGTTTTTTCTCTGGCGATGCCGGGCGTGCTGGTGGAAAAAGGAAGTGTTGGCGTCTCCCTCCCTTAGCATTAGGATGCGAGAGCGCTGCCGCGCGATCGTGCGTTCCAGCGAGCAAAGCCCCAGCAGCTTGCGCTTGAGAAGCCCCCTCAATTCCCTCTCACGAGCCGACAGGTCGCGCGAATCCATAGCCTTGTCTAATCTGAAAATCACCTCCATGGCAATTGCCAATGGACCGGTCGCTCCACCTCTTCAGTGCTTTCGCCGTCTTCCTAAGCTTTCCATCCAGCGCAACGAACGGGTTTCCTTCACTAGGAACAGACATCCACGCCTCCTCCACGGTGGTGAAGAAACCATCCACCTTCGGCCAAAAAGCCTCGAACCTGAACCGTCTTCCCACACATAGCTCGGCATTGAGATCGAGGAGAAGGGGCAGTGGTCGGACACCGCTGTTCCCAGGGCCGAGAGGCAGCAGGACGGGTGGGCCTCCTCCCAAGACGATGTGCAGAAAATGTGGTCGATCTTCTCAAGCGTAGCCTGGGCTCGATCATTAGACCAAGTGTAACGCCGCCCATTAAGGTATACCTCCTTGAGCTCGAGGGAATTCAGCTTAGATCTGAAGCGGGCGATCATCCTCCTGTTCACATGGTCGTTGCTCTTGTCCTCCTGGTTCACCAAGAGGTTGAAATCCCCCGCGAGCACCCAAGGCCCAGCCAGCAATTCACGGATCTCAACTATCTCCTCCATGAATTCAATTTTCTCCCTGTCCAGTTGTGGCCCGTAGACCCCCGTTAGCCACCACTCAGCCCCCTCGCATGGCTTCACGAGAGCTGACAACGTGTATTGGGTGTAGTGCGGGTTTGTCAGATTGACGGACGCCGCGTCCCAAGCGATGAGGATTCCACCTCTCGTGCCCACCGCCGGCAGATAATAAAACGTTTCAAATCGATTACCAAGGCAATGGATTACCACGTCTCTTGTTACAACCTCCATCTTTGTTTCCTGGAGGCAGATCACGGTTGGTTTGGCCGCGCTAACCACTTGTGCCACCGCGCTGCGGCGGGCCGGATTATTTAGCCCGCGCACATTCCACACTAGGGCCTTGATCGGTATAGTAGACATCAAACTGACCCACACACCGCAAGCTCCCCTCTACCAGCATTATAGCCGGTCCACCACCATGTCTTCCTGGCTCATGAGCGGGAGGGCAGACGCCTCCCAACCGAAGAGAGCCAAGATCGCCTTTATTTGGTCCTCCGCAAGTGGCTTCTCAAAGAGTTTGGCATACATCTCTAGCGCTTCATCACTAATAATTTCGGCTTCATTTGCCAAGCAGAGCTTGCGAATCAGGACTTGCTGCTGTTTGGATGCAGCAGAGCCCCGACCCACTCCCTTGGCTAGGCACACGCTCCTCCTGGGATTGGACACTGGAGCACGTTTCTGTCTCGGGCGTCGTCTTGTTTGACCCACCTCAACCTGGCCGGAAGTCAGAAGCGGCGAGAGTGCACGCCGCAACTCCGCGCACAGGGCGTCCACCGGGCTACGTAGCCTGGGCGGCGTGCATGGGCTGCATGGCAGCCGCCCAACCGGAGTAGGACTGGTGGTCTATGGTTATCTCAATGGGTGATGAGAATCCTAGAGTGAGTGCCTGGTTTAATAGATTCCTTTGTGCTTCATTGACTTGACGTATGCATCGGGCACCCTTGCAGTTTGTGTATCGGCATTGTTCACGGAAGTGAATTCTCTTCAAACAGACGGCACGGTGCCTGATGAGCCTGATGGATTGCAGCACCTGCCTGTTTTTGCCAAGTCCATAGCCGCTCATCTCCAGCAGACTCAAGTTGTACTGCTCAAATTTAGGTGTTTCACCGGATACATTGTTCTCGCGGGGGCCCATAGCGGCGAAGGAAGACAGACGACATAGCTTCATGCAAAAAATCATACTCAGAAAGACAGAAGCACACCTTCTCCATAATAAATCACACTAAAATACCTTTTGAATTCTTAGGTGAAAATTGTTAGATTTATCAAGAACATGCTTTCATAATATACATAAAATTTACTAGCCAATTTTCATTTCATTTATATATAAAGTAGATAGCGTGTGATTTGTATGTTGGGGATACTTTTGCGGGTGTCCAAAATTTTAGAGAAGAAAAGATAGTACCATCTACCTCCATAGAGAGCTTCTTGAGGAGAGGCGCGGCTTCTAGGACAAAAATAGTCCATGCCATTCCAAACACACCCAAACGTCCAAGATAAATATCTCTCAGGTTACTGAATGAGGGTGAGAGTTGTCTTGGATTTTCGTAGTAGTGAGACAGATGTATGATCGAGAGGTTGATGTCATGAAGACAAGGAACATAGCCAAACCGCAGGGTGGGAAAGCTCCCGGCCATATTATCGAGGTCACAAAGAAGCCGCTCAAGTTTTGGAACCCTGGTCAGGTCGACCGTGTGGTAGAAGCAAGCATGGATTTCCAGAGCAAGAAGTGAAGAGCCGGGAGCGTCTACCGATAGGATCGAGTTGGTGCCAGAGCCACAGCGAGTCAAGGAAAGGAGCTGGAGTCGGCTGCAGGCGTGGAGGAGGGCCAGGAAGTCTGAGGCAGTGAAACGTAGATTCTGCAGGGTGAGGCTGGTTACCCAGCTGAAAACCACGGGACAAGCACCAACGAATGACATGAAGCGTCGTCCGAGCAGAGCACGCTGCTCGTAGTTGATCATGGCGGCAGGCAGCTCCGTCCGGATGGTGAACTCGAGACGCTCGGGGGGTGAGCTGCTGCTCTTGAGAAGGGCGTCGCCGATGGTGTGCAGGTAAGGGTCGATCAGGTAGAAGGCGAGGCACAGGCTCTTGATGCTCCGTTCTCCAGCCAGAAACCACTTCGTGGAATCAGTGTAGCTCTTCATTATTCAGTCCACAGTGTGATGGGGTGGGGAGAAACCCTTGGGACGGGGTACCAAGGTGGCGACATCGATGACGAGGCTGGGGAGCATACGAGGGAGGTGCCTCCATCGTCTCGCGAGGGCGCCAGTCCTGACGGCCGTGCGCAGGTCGACGAATTGGAGGGTGGTGAGGAGGACGTCGTCAGGGAGCGCGCTGATCCTGTCATTGCAGGAGGGCCTTTTCTGCTGAAACGACACGGGAAAATTAGGGCAAAACAAGAGAGATCGTTCGGAGAAAAATTGTGAATTGGGCACAACAAAAGCAAAAAGACGCACGCACGTACGGATTGAAACAACGCGCGCGGCTGCAACTTACGTACCATGAGGGATCGCGGGACTGGAGCGCACCGCCGCCGGCCGGAGATATCTCGAGTCTTTTGTTGTTTTGGAGAAGACCAAATCGAGATAGGAACGGTTCCAATCGATCCACCGCAATGCCGAATAACCGCCTAGTACAACTTTAAAGCGGGCCTTGGCGTGCGGTGCCCGGTCCTAATGCTTTGACTAAGCGTGTGTGTCAAGTACTCCTATACTTTAACATTGAGCCAAGCTAAGTATGTATATCCAGCATCAATAATAAGAGCATCTACAGCCGGGCATCCCAAACCCTCCTTAAATGTCCGGGTAATCTGTTCGATCACTGACCGGTCATGATTTTTTGACTCAGACGGACGTTCAAACGTCCGGGCTGACCGGCATCCCTCATATCCAGCCCAAATATGAGACGCATGGACACGCCCACCACATCGGACCCGGCCCATGTTGTCCCACCCGACTCCATTTACATTCGTCCCCATCCGCTCGCCGGACCAAACCCTAGTCACTTCACTCCACTCCCCTCCGCCACCCGAACTCACCTTCGGCGGTTACTGGCTGTCTCCGGCATCGCAGGCAGTGGATCTGACTTCGAACAGTCCTGATCCGTCGACTGGGGTGTCATCCCCTGCGGGTTGGAGGGGGCAATGACGGTCCGCATTGCACTCCAACGTTTCCGCGCGCGCGGGGGAGGGGGGGGGGAGCGCAACCTGCGGACGGATCTGTCTGCCGTGACTCCATAGGGTCGGCTCAACGGGCGCTCGGGTCTTCTAGGGTTGGATCATCGCGGTCCCGACAGTCGGAACCCCTCTCCTTCCCCATCACCGGTCGGGCAGACTATGAGTCCTACCGGAAACGGGCGGCCCGTCATGGGCAGGAGAGGATAAAGGCCGCCGAGGCCGGTATCGCGGCGGAAATGGCGACGGCGCGGGCGGCCATAGAGGAGGAAGCCATATGCGTCCGCATTTTGAAGAAACGGTAGCGGAGGAACACCCGCGCCCTCGCTCGAGAGCAGAATCGGACGGTCCGTGCCATGGCCGTACTGTGTCTTCGACTGGTACTTCCGCGAGAAGGACGACAAGGGCACCGGGAAGGGCAAGGGAAACCATGAATGAACTCCACCATAGCTAAACATGTCAAATTTTAGTAGTCCGATGGCATGTTTAGTTAGTAGTGATGGAATGGCCGGACGATGTGTGCCCTTCACATAGTTGTATGAGTTTGTATGGATTTGAGATATGATTGAGGTGTTTGAATGTGCATTACATTATTTGAGGGATGCCTGGTCAGTGCCTGCTGACGCGCTCGGACGCGTCTGCGGGTGTTTGAGGAGCCGAATTTGCCAATCACAGTTGTAGATGCTCTAACTTGCGCACCTAGTCGAAAGTTTAATGGCAGCGCCTAAACGAAGTGCTCATAGTAAAGATATACCAAAAACGGAGTATTGTTGCTACTTGGTATAAGATCTTTTTGTTGAAGTCATGGCAAAAGGGAAGGCAATTAAATGTACCAAATGCAATGCAAATAAGAGACATGCTTTGTTAATAGGACTATTCATTTGAAATTTCATGAGAAATACAAATATATATTTTATTCCAAAAGCGAGTAAAGTCAATCGATCCACATCAAGTTAAATACAAACACCATACTTATTATATAGCACCAACAAGCCATAGCGGCAGCGAGATAAGGAACTTATATAGTTCCACATAAACATACTGTTAGATAGCTTCACCTGATCGTCTCGTCATTCAACACTTCACATGACACATCATATGAACCTCATGTGAGTAATTTCTTTAGTCAGTTGAAAAATATGATGTATTTCCCATGGACAACAGAATTATTAATCTTGGACCAGCATTTTCAAAGCTTATCAACAGTTTGCCGTCAGTAGTCTCGAAGCCGAAGACACATCATATTTTTTTTCAATCTTTGTTGTTTTGACAAAGTCTGACCAACCAGTAGTTATTGTGGCGTTGTCAAATTAAGCTTCAGGAATCCAAATAAACATGGGGCTTGTAATCCAACAATTCCTGGAATCAAAGTAATTTGTTGTCAAGAAATAAAAGTAGTCACCAGTAATTTGTTGTCAAGAAATTAGTAAACATATGATTGTCACATAAAAATATCCTTATCCCAAGGAAATAAAAAACAATATTTATGGTTGCTTGGTTGTGACCACATTAATAATACAACGCATACATCTAATACTCCAACCCCAATCAGTGTAGATAAAAAAGAAAACAAAAGAATTCATGGTTTCTTCAATTGTAAATTCATTTTATATTACTGAAAAAAATGAAGTGACAAATTAGAATACTCCCATTTGGGTGACCAAATTCCATATTTGAAATTCACAAATTAGGTTTGTCACTAAACATACGCTCAAATAGGAGGCACTTGAAAAGAAATCTGGATGAGACATAGAGGCGTACACCATTGCACTGTACATATTAATGCAGAAGGAATAGGAGGCATTTCAAAAGAAAGCTGGATGAAACATAGGGGCATATACCATTGCACTATACATATTAATGCAGATAGGAGGCACTTCAAAAGAAATATATATTGCAAGAGACTAAAAAACGATGGCGAAAACAAAAACAAAGATAGTTGCATTATCTCAATAAAAGAAATAGCTCAAGAGTGATTTACGTAAATGGTGTTTATTCCTCGTTGCTCGAAGAATCATTGATAATGAATTTGGAACATTAGAGCATCACTAGTAGTACCCTCAAACCCTTAAACCCTCAAACCAGTTTAAGGGTTGAGAATTGGCATTTTTTTGGGCACTTTTAATGGTTGAAAGACAGGGGCAAAGACTAGAACCCTCAAACCCAACCCTTATAACGGAATATTCCGTTATAAGGGTTGAGTTTGAGGATTCTAGTCTTTTGTCGCAACCCCAACCCTTAAAACTGTCATTTGACATATCACAATTTTCATCATCTCAATAATGGTTTGAAGAAAACAATAATCATTCTAGTTATTATTACAACACCGAATAGTTCCTTCAAGCACATGATAATCATTCAAGTTATTCGATTCAAATAGGACATAGAAAGGTAAAACAAAGGTAGATCATGGGCCTTGGCGCCGCCCATCCAACTGCCACAGGTGCTCTACTAGATCATCCCGGAGCTGACCATGAGTGTTTGCATCCTCAATCTCACGATGTGCTTTAAGAAAAGCTTGTACACGACAACAGTTTCTTTCCGGTTGCACACGGGTACCAACATTGTCATAGAAACAAGGCAGGTTTAACCCTCTCTCATCCTCGAGGATCATGTTGTGTAGAATCACACAACATTTCATGATGTTCTCCAAGGTTTTTTTGTTCCAAAAACGAGCTGGACCCCGAACTATGGAAAACCTTGCTTGCAAAACACCGAAAGCTCTCTCAATATCCTTGCGGGCTGCCTCTTGTGCCTTGGTGAAATGAGCCTGTTTTCTGGTTAAGGGCACCCCATTTTTCTCCTTGACGGGCTTCACAAGAGTTGCCCACTCGGGATAAATTCAATCGGTGAGATAGTATCCCATTGAGTACTCATTGTCCATGATTTTGTAGTTGTAAGTTGAAGCATCCCCAGAAACTAATCTTGCAAACAAAGGAGATCTATTAAGCACATTGATATCATTCAGTGTTCCCGGCAAACCAAAAAATGCATGCCAGATCCATGTGTCCGCCGATGTCACGACCTCAAGCACAATGGTAGCATCACGGCTTTTACCGCAATACATTCCTTGCCATGCTTTTGGGCAATTTTTCCAGGTCCAATGCATGCAATCAAAACTACCAAGCATCCCCGGCCATCCCCTTTTTTCATTCATCTCCATCAATCTCTTTGTATCTTCCTTGTTGGGTGCCCGAAGATACTCATCACCATACAACCGGATGACCAATTTTTCAAACCTACGAATGGACTCCGTGGTTGTATCTTGTCCAATGCGAAGATACTCGTCGGTATAGTCCGCGGGTATGCCATAGGCGATCACCCGCATTGCAGCCGATATCTTTTGGTACCCACTAAACCCCATGATACCGGCGGTGGATCTACGACGTTTGAAGTAATCTGAGGTGGCCTCACAATCGGTGCCAATCTTCACAAACAAACTACGGCGCATTCGGTACCTTCTCCGGAAGAGGCGAGGTGGGTATGTCGGTACCTCCGCGAAGTAGTCTTGCATCAATTGCTCATGTCCAAGACTGCGGTTCCGGTAGATGGCGACTCGCCCCATCTTCGACCCTCTCCTCTGATCCATCAGCTTCGCGCGGTCTTCAAACTCTTGCACGTCGAGGAGGAGGCCCATCATCTCGACGTCATCATCTTGAAGAAACTCCTCAATGTCTGAATCGTCCGATGATGACCAACCGGAATCATCGGACAACGACTCCATGTCGTCGGTGTTCACCTCCATCTACACAATACAACAAACAATAAATTGTGAGTGCCAACAATGAATCAAAAAGGAAAAAAATGAAAGAAAAAGAAAGAAAAAGAGGCATACATGTGTGTTGGGGAACGTAGTAATTTCAAAATTTTCCTACGCACACACAAGATCATGGTGATGCATAGCAACGAGGGGGAGAGTGTTGTCTACGTACCAACGCAGACCGACTGCGGAAGCGATCACACAACATAGAGGAAGTAGTCGTACGTCTTCTTCCCGATCCGACCGATCCAAGCACCGTTACTCCGGCACCTCCGAGTTCTTAGCACACGTTCAGCTCGATGACGATCCTCGGGCTCCGATCCAGCAAAGCGTCGAGGAAGAGTTCCATCAGCACGATGGCGTGGTGACGATCTTGATGTACTACCGACGCAGGGCTTCGCCTAAGCACTGTAACGGTATGATCGAGTTGGAATTTGGTGGCAGGGGGCACCGCACACGGCTAAGGAACGATCTCAAGGATCAACTTGTGTGTCTATGGGGTGCCCCCTGCCTCAGTATATAAAGGATGGAGGAGGGGGAGGCCAGCCAAGGCTATTGGTGCGGCCAGGATGGGAGTCCTACTAGGACTCCAAGTCCTAGTAGGAGTCCATCAAGAGGGGAGGAAGGGAGAAGGAAGTGGAGGAGAAGGAGAGGTGGCCGGCCCCCCTTTCCCTAGTCCAATTCGGACCAAAGGGGAGGGGGGGCGCAGCAGCCTTTTTCCTCTTCCCACTAAAGCCCATCAAGGCCCATTACTTCTCCCGTAACTACCCGGTACTCCGAAAAATACCCGAATCACTCGGAACCTTTCCGATGTCCGAATATAGTCGTCCAATATATCGATCTTTACGTCTCGACCATTTCAAGACTCCTCGTCATGTCCCCGATCTTATCCGGGACTCCGAACTCCTTCGGTACATCAAAACTCATAAACTCATAATATAACTGTCATCGAAACCTTAAGCGTGCGGACCCTACGGTTCGAGAACAATGTAGACATGACCGAGACACGTCTCCGGTCAATAACCAATAGCGGGACCTGGATGCCCATATTGGCTCCTACATATTCTACGAAGATCTTTATCGGTCAGACCGCATAACAACATACTTTGTTCCCTTTGTCAGCGGTATGTTACTTGCCCGAGATTCGATCGTCGGTATCCAATACCTAGTTCAATCTCGTTACCGGCAAGTCTCTTTACTCGTTCTATAATACATCATCCCACAACTAACTCATTAGTTGCAACGCTTGCAAGGCTTAAGTGATGTGCATTACCGAGAGGGCCCAGAGATACCTCTCCGACAATCGGAGTGACAAATCCTAATCTCGAAATACGCCAACCCAACATCTACCTTTGGAGACACCTGTAGTACTCCTTTATAGTCACCCAGTTACGTTGTGACGTTTGGTAGCACCCAAAGTGTTCCTCCGGCAAACGGGAGTTGCATAATCGCATAGTCATAGGAACATGTATAAGTCATGAAGAAAGCAATAGCAACATACTAAACGATCGGGTGCTAAGCTAATGGAATGGGTCATGTCAATCAGATCATTCATCTAATGATGTGATCCCGTTAATCAAATAACAACTCTTTGTCCATGGTTAGGAAACATAACCATCTTTGATTAACGGGCTAGTCAAGTAGAGGTATACTAGTGACACTCTGTTTGTCTATGTATTCACACATGTATTATGTTTCCGGTTAATACAATTCTAGCATGAATAATAAACATTTATCATGATATAAGGAAATAAATAATAACTTTATTATTGCCTCTAGGGCATATTTCCTTCAGTCTCCCACTTGCACTAGAGTCAATAATCTAGATCACATCACCATGTGATTAACATCGATAGTTCACATCATCATGTGATTAACACCCATAGTTCACATCGCCATGTGACCAACACCCAAAGGGTTTACTAGATTCAGTAATCTAGTTCACATCGCTATGTGATTAACACCCAAAGAGTACTAAGGTGTGATCATGTTTTGCTTGTGAGAGAATCTTAGTCAACGGGTCTGCCACATTCAGATCCACATGTATTTTGCAAATTTCTATGTCAACAATGCTCTACATGGAGCTACTCTAGCTAATTGCTCCCACTTTCAATATGTATCTAGACCGAGACTTAGAGTCATCTAGATTAGTGTCAAAACTTGCATCGGCGTAAGCCTTTACGACGAACCTTTTTATCACGTCCATAATCGAGAAACATATCCTTATTTCACTAAGGATAATTCTGACCACTGTCCAGTGATCTACTCCTAGATCACTATTGTACTCCCTTGCCAAATCAGTGCAGGGTATACAATAGATCTGGTATACAGCATGACATACTTTATAGAACCTATGGCCAAGGCATAGGGAATGACTTTCATTCTCTTTCTATCTTCTGCCGTGGTCGGGCTTTGAGTCTTACTCAACTTCACACCTTATAATATAGGCAAGAACTCTTTCTTTGACTGCTCCATTTTGAACTACTTTAAAATCTTGTCAAGGTATGTACTCATTGAAAAAACTTATCAAGCGTCTTGATCTATCTCTATAGATCTTGAAGCTCAATATGTAAGCAGCTTCACCGAAGTCTTTCTTTGAAAAACTCCTTTCAAACACTCCTTTATGCTTTACAGAATAATTCTACATTATTTCTGATCAACAATATGTCATTCACATATACTTATCAGAAATGCTGTAGTGCTCCCACTCACTTTCTCGTAAATACAGGCTTCATCGCAAGTCTGTATAAAACTATATGCTTTGATCAACTTATCAAAGCGTATATTCCAACTCCGAGATGCTTGCACCAGTCCACAGATGGATCGCCGGAGCTCGCATATTTTGTTAGCACCTTTCGGATTGACAAAACCTTCTGGTTGCATCATATACAACTCTTCTTTAATAAATCCATTAAGGAATGCAGTTTTGTTTATCCATTTGCCAGATTTCATAAAATGCGGCAATTACTAACATGATTCGGACAGACTCAAGCATAGATACGAGTGAGAAGCTCTCATCGTAGTCAACACCTTGAACTTGTCGAAAACCTTTTACGACAATTCTAGCTTTATAGATAGTAACACTACTACCAGCGTCCGTCTTCCTCTTGAATATCCATTTATTCTCAATTGCTTGCCGATCATCGGGCAAGTCAACCAAAGTCCAAACTTTGTTCTCATACATGGATCATATCTCAGATTTCATGGCCTCAAACCATTTCGCGGAATCCGGGCTCATCATCGCTTCCTCATAGTTCGTAGGTTCGTCATGGTCAAGTAACATGACCTCCAGAACAGGATTACCGTACCACTCTGGTGTGGATCTCACTCTGGTTTACCTACGAGATTCGGTAGTAACTTGATCTGAAGTTACATGATCATCATCATTAGCTTCCACAGTAATTGGTGTAGTAGTCACAAGAACAGATTTTTGTGATGAACTACTTTCCAATAAGGTAGAAGGTACAATTACCTTATCAAGTTTTCTACTTTCCTCCCACTCACTTCTTTCAAGAGAAACTCCTTCTCTAGAAAGGATCCATTATAAGCAATGAATGTCTTGCCTTAGGATCTGTGATAGAAGGTGTACCCAACAGTCTCCTTTGGGTATCCTATGAAGGCATATTTCTCCGATTTGGGTTTGAGCTTATCAGGATGAAACTTTTTCACATAAGCATCACAACCCCAAACTTTAAGAAATGACTACTTTGGTTTCTTGCTAAACCACAGTTCAGATTGTGTTGTCTCAACGGACTTAGATGGTGCCCCTTTTTAACGTGAATGCAGCTGTCTCTAATGCATAACCCCAAAACGATAGTGGTAGATCGGTAAGAGACATCATAGATCGCACTATATCTAATAAAGTATGGTTATGACGTTCGGACACACCATTACACTATGGTGTTCCATGTGGCGTGAGTAGTGAAACTATTTCACATTGTTTTTAACTGAAGGCCAAACTCGTAACTCAAATACTTTTCTCTACGATCAGATCATAGAAACTTTATTTTCTTGTTACGATGATTTTTCACTTCACTCTGAAATTCTTTGAACTTTTCAAATGTTTCAGACTTATGTTTCATCAAGTAGATATACTCATATCTGCTCAAATCATCTGTGAAGATCAGAAAATAATGATACCTGTCGCGAGCCTCAATATTGATCGGACCACATACATCAGTATGTATGATTTCCAACAAATCTGTTGCTCGCTCCATTGTTCCGAAGAACAGAGTCTTAGTCATCTTGCCCATGAGGCATGGTTTGAAAGCATCAACTGATTCATAATCAAGTGATTCCAAAAGCCCATCAGCATGGAGTTTCTTCATGCGCTTTACACCAATATGACCTAAACGGCAGTGCTACAAATAAGTTGCACTATCATTATTAACTTTGCATCTTTTGGTTTCAATATTATGATTATGTGTATCACTACGATCGAGATCCAACGAACTATTTTCATTGGGTGTGTAACCATATAAGGTTTTATTCATGTAAACAGAACAACAATATTCTCTTACTTAAATGAATAACCGTATTACAATAAACATGATCAAATCATATTCATGCTCAACGCAAACACCAAATAACACTTATTTAGGTTCAACACTAATCCTGAAATTATGGGGAGTGTGCGATGATGATCATATCAATCTTGGAACCACTTCCAACACACATCGTCACTTCACCCTTAACTAGTCTCTGTTTATTCTGCAACTCCCGTTTCGAGTTACTAATCTTAGCAACTAAACTAGTATCAAATACTGAGGGTTTGCTATAAACACTAGTAAAGTACACATCGATAACATGTATATCAAATATACGTATGTTCACTCTGCCATCCTTCTTATCCGCCAATCACTTGGGGTAATTCCACTTCCAGTGACCAGTCCCTTTGCAGTAGAAGCACTTAGTCTCAGGCTTAGGATCAGACTTGGGCTTCTTCACTTGAGCAACAACTTGCTTGCCGTTCTTCTTGAAGTTCCCCTTCTTCCCTTTGCCCTTTTCTTGAAACTAGTGGTCTTGTCAACCATCAACACTTGTTGGTTTTCTTGATTTTTACCTTCGTTGATTTCAGCATCACGAAGAGCTTGGGAGTTGTTTCTGTTATCCCTTGCATATTATAGTTCATCACGAAGTTCTACTAACTTAGTGATGATGACTAGAGAATTCTGTCAATCACTATCTTATCTAGAAGATTAACTCCCACTTGATTCAAGCGATTGTAAGTACCCAGACAATCTGAGCACATGCTCACTAGTTGAGCGATTCTCCTCCATCTTTTAGCTATAGAACTTATTGGAGACTTCATATCTCTCAACTCGGGTATTTGCTTGAAATATTAACTTCAACTCCTGGAACATCTCATATGGTCCATGACATTCAAAACGTCTTTGAAGTCCCGATTCTAAGCTGTTAAGTATGGTGCACTAAACTATCAAGTAGTCATCATATTGAGCTAGCCAAACGTTCATAACGTCTGCATCTGCTCCTGCAATAGGTCTGTCACCTAGCGGTGCATCAAGGACATAATTCTTCTGTGCAGCAATGAGGATAAACCTCAGATCACGGATCCAATTGCATCATTGCTACTAACGTCTTTCAACACAATTTTCTCTAGGAACATATCAAAATAAACACAGGGAAGCAACAACGCGAGCTATTGATCTAAAACATGATTTGCAAAATACTACCAGGACTAAGTTCATGATAAAATTTAAGTTCAATTAATCATATTACTTAAGAACTCCCACTTAGATAGACATCCCTCTAATCCTCTAAGTGATCACGTGATCCAAATCAACTAAACCATAACCGATCATCACGTGAGATGGAGTAGTTTTCAATGGTGAACATCGTTATGTTGATCATATCTACTATATGATTCACGCTCGACCTTTCGGTCTCCGTGTTCCGAGGCCATATCTGCATATGCTAGGCTCGTCAAGTTTAACCTGAGTATTCTGCGTGTGCAAAACTGGCTTGCACCCGTTGTAGATGGACGTAGAGCTTATCACACCCGATCATCACGTGGTGTCTGGGCACGACGAACTTTGGCAACGATGCATACTCAGGGAGAACACTTCTTGATAATTTAGTGAGAGATCATCTTATAATGCTACCGTCAATCAAAGCAAGATAAGATGCATAAAAGGATAAACATCACATGCAATCAATATAAGTGATATGATATGGCCATCATCATCTTGTGCTTGTGATCTCCATCTCCGAAGCACCGTCATGATCACCATCGTCACCGGCGCGACACCTTGATCTCCATCGTAGCATCGTTGTCGTCTCGCCAATCTTATGCTTCCACGACTATCACTACCGCTTAGTAATAAAGTAAAGCATTACATCGCGATTGCATTGCATACAATAAAGCGACAACCATATGGCTCCTGCCAGTCGCCTATAACTTGGTTACAAAACATGATCATCTCATACAATAAAATTTAGCATCATGCCTTGACCATATCACATCACAACATGCCCTGCAAAAACAAGTTAGACGTCCTCTACTTTGTTGTTGCAAGTTTTACGTGGCTGCTACGGGCTTAAGCAAGAACTCATCTCACCTACGCATCAAAACCACAACGATAGTTTGTCAAATAGACTCCGTTTTAACCTTCTCAAGGACCGGGCGTAGCCACACTTGGTTCAACTAAAGTTGGAGAGACAGTCGCCCGCAAGCCATCTATGTGCAAAGCACGTCGAGGGAACCGGTCTCGCGTAAGCGTACGCGTAAGGTTGGTCCGGGTCGTCTCGTCCAACAATACCGCCGAACCAAAGTATGACATGCTGGTAGGCAGTATGACTTCTATCGCCCACAACTCACTTGTGTTCTACTCATGCAAATAACATCAAACCATAAAACCTAGGCTCTGATACCACTGTTGGGGAACGTAGTAATTTCAAAATTTTCCTACGCACACACAAGATCATGGTGATGCATAGCAACGAGGGGGAGAGTGTTGTCTATGTACCAACGCAGACCGACTGCGGAAGCGATCACACAACGTAGAGGAAGTAGTCGTACGTCTTCTTCCTGATCCGACCGATCCAAGCACCGTTACTCCGGCACCTCCGAGTTCTTAGCACACGTTCAGCTCGATGACGATCCTCGGGCTCCGATCCAGCAAAGCGTCGAGGAAGAGTTCCATCAGCACGAGGGCGTGGTGACGATCTTGATGTACTACCGACGCAGGGCTTCGCCTAAGCACTGTAACGGTATGATCGAGGTGGAATTTGGTGGCAGGGGGCACCGCACACGGCTAAGGAACGATCTCAAGGATCAACTTGTGTGTCTATGGGGTGCCCCCTGCCTCAGTATATAAAGGATGGAGGAGGGGGAGGCCGGCCAAGGCTATTGGTGCGGCCAGGATGGGAGTCCTACTAGGACTCCAAGTCCTAGTAGGAGTCCATCAAGAGGGGAGGAAGGAAGAAGGAAGTGGAGGAGAAGGAGAGGTGGCCGGCCCCCCTTTCCCTAGTCCAATTCGGACCAAAGGGGAGGGGGGGCGCAGCAGCCTTTTTCCTCTTCTCACTAAAGCCCATCAAGGCCCATTACTTCTCCCGTAACTACCCGGTACTCCGAAAAATACCCGAATCACTCGGAACCTTTCTGATGTCCGAATATAGTCGTCCAATATATCGATCTTTACGTCTCGACCATTTCGAGACTCCTCGTCATGTCCCCGATCTCATCTGGGACTCCGAACTCCTTCGGTACATCAAAACTCATAAACTCATAATATAACTGTCATCGAAACCTTAAGCGTGCGGACCCTACGGTTCGAGAACAATGTAGACATGACCGAGACACGTCTCCGGTCAATAACCAATAGCGGGACCTGGATGCCCATATTGGCTCCTACATATTCTACGAAGATCTTTATCGGTCAGACCGCATAACAACATACTTTGTTCCCTTTGTCAGCGGTATGTTACTTGCCCGAGATTCGATCGTCGGTATCCAATACCTAGTTCAATCTCGTTACCGGCAAGTCTCTTTACTCGTTCTATAATACATCATCCCACAACTAACTCATTAGTTGCAATGCTTGCAAGGCTTAAGTGATGTGCATTACCGAGAGGGCCCAGAGATACCTCTTCGACAATCGGAGTGACAAATCCTAATCTCGAAATACGCCAACCCAACATCTACCTTTGGAGACACCTGTAGTACTCCTTTATAATCACCCAGTTACGTTGTGACGTTTGGTAGCACCCAAAGTGTTCCTCCGGCAAACGGGAGTTGCATAATCTCATAATCATAGGAACATGTATAAGTCATGAAGAAAGCAATAGCAACATACTAAACGATCGGGTGCTAAGCTAATGGAATGGGTCATGTCAATCAGATCATTCATCTAATGATGTGATCCCGTTAATCAAATAACAACTCTTTGTCCATGGTTAGGAAACATAACCATCTTTGATTAACGAGCTAGTCAAGTAGAGGTATACTAGTGACACTCTGTTTGTCTATGTATTCACACATGTATTATGTTTCCGGTTAATACAATTCTAGCATGAATAATAAACATTTATCATGATATAAGGAAATAAATAATAACTTTATTATTGCCTCTAGGGCATATTTCCTTCAATGTGGGGAGCTCTGGGCGGCGCGGCTGCCTCTGGCCCGCCTGGCCTCTGGCGCGGCGGCAAGGAGAGCTCGAGGAGGCCTGGGGCCGGCCTGCCTCTGGCTGCGGGACGCAGCTAGGGGGCAGGAGGCCGCTGTCGATGGTGGGCGGGGCGCGGCAGGCGGCCTAATGCGGGAGGCGGCGGGCAGCCGGGGGGCGGGGCACGGCGGTTGGGGGAGGTCGAGGAGGTGGAGGAGAGGTTGAGGAGGCCGGGTGGCGGTCGGGCGGCAAGGAGAAAGCTCGAGGCGGCGACGGAGGTCGCGCGGCACGGGTGGGTGCTGCGCCGAGCGGGAGGCGGCGGGGAACGGCGGATCCGGCGGCCGGGAGTGTGGCACAGCCAGCGGCGGGCGGCGTGCGTCAAGGGAAGACGGGGCCGGCCGGATTGGTGGCGGGCGGCGGCTTGGGAGGGAGGAGGCGGAAGGTTGGGAACGGGATTTTTCCATCCCGCGCGACGTGTGAAGAGGAGTGCGGGTTGGGGTCAAGTGCCCCTCTCCAACCCTCACTTCTAAAGGTTGGAATTGAGTTTAAGGGTTGGATCCTTACTTTTTTTTGATGGTTTGAGGGTTTAGGGGTTCTAGTCTTTGTGTTTTTTCTTCCAACCCAGAAAAAAGCGGTTATTTCTAAGGGTTTGAGAGTTTAGAGGTATTACTAGACATGCTCTTAGCCCATGAAGCAAAGTGGCCACCTCAATGTCTTCATTAAAGCTATGTAATATTTAAGACTTCTCTTCTATTAAGCCATGCAAAATCCACCACATAAGCGAACATCTTCATTAAGGATATTTTAAATCTTCTCTCCCACCGAGCCATGCAAAATCTGCCACATATCGAACTTATAAATTACAATTATTTTTTTATTAGTCTATGCATGTAACACTGCCACATCATACATGCATATTAGTCATCCTTCACATTTTTATTCAAAATTATATTTTTAACAGTAAAAAAAGTTTATATTCTATTTTTTAGAAACTTTGTTTTATTGATTTTTAAGCATATATTTTTTCATTAGATTTAGTTATTTTTAGCAACTATTTACGCATTTTTTGATAAAGTTGCCGCAACAACGCGCAGGGTATCATGTAGTTTCGAAGATTAGTGGCCTGCAGACGCTAGTGGATCATCCTCAGATGAGGCATGTCTGCTCACTCGGTTCATCGGAACAAAATGAGGGGAGGTATTTTCGTTTTGGCGGGTGAATGAGGTATTGATTACTTCTGGTCTGAAATTTCCACAGAAATTCTGTGGAAGGCCAAAGTGCCTGCAAAAATTAAAGTTTTTTGTGGCTAGTTAACAGGAAGAGCATTTTAACCAGAGATAATTTGTTGAAAAAATGATGGAAAAGAGGAAAGATGTGTGTGTTCTGTGAAAAAGATGAATCGGTTGACCACTTGTTTTTCAATTGTTCAGCAGCATCTTTGTTATGGGGATTGGTGTAACGCCCTCGATGCGGCTATATCTCCCACGTGTCGAAGCACGACTTAGAGGCATAACCGTATTGAAAGCAATGTCGCAAGTGAGGTAATCTTCACACAACCCATGTAATACATAAGGAAAAGAGATACATAGTTGGCTTACAATCGCCACTTCACACAATTACATGAATAAAGCATTACATCATCCAGATACAATCAAGGTCCAACTATGGAACCAAAATAAAAAAAGACTACCCCAAAAGCTACACAGATCCTCGATCGACCCTAACTGGGCTCCATTACTGATCAACTAGAACGAAACAACACAAAGGACAAGATCTTCATTGAGCTCCTCCTTGAGCTTGGTTGCGTCACCTGCTCGGTAACATCGGCACCTGTAAACTGGTTTTGGAAGTAACTGTGAGTCACGGGGACTTAGCAATCTTACACCCTCGCGATCAAGACTATTTAGGCTTATGGGTAAGGTAAAAGGTATGAGGTGGAGCTGCAGCAAGCGACTAGCATATATGGTGGCTAACATATGCAAATGAGAGCGAGGAGAGAAGGCAAAGCACGATCGAGAAACTATGATCAAGAAGTGATCCTAGAACAACCTACGTCAAGCATAACTCCAACACCGTGTTCACTTCCCGGACTCTGCCGGAAAGAGACCATCACGGTTACACACGCGATTGATGTATTTTAATTAAGGTCAACTTCAGGTTTTCTACAACCATACATTAACGAATTCCCATCTGCCCATAACCGCGGGCACGGCTTTCGAAAGTTCAAATCCCTGCAGGGGTGTCCCAACTTAGCCCATCACAAGCTCTCACGGTCAACGAAGGGTATTCCTTCTAGAGGGAAGACCCGATCAGGCTCGGAATCCCGGTTACAAGACATTTCGACAATGGTAAAACAAGACCAGCAAAGCCACCCAGATGTGCCGACAAATCCCGATAGGAGCTGCACATATCTCGTTCTCAGGGCACACCGGATGAGCAAGACGTCGGGTGGGCCAGCCTAGAGTTGCCCCTGGTAGCTCCGGACATCGCTTAGTTGGACCAACACTTAGAGAAGCACTGGCCCGGGGGGGTGTTAAAATAAAGATGACCCTTGAGTCTGCAGAACCCAAGGGAAAAAAAGGCTAGGTAGCGAATGGTAAAACCAATGTTGGGCCTTGCTGGAGGAGTTTTATTCAAGGCGAACTGTCAAGGGGTTCCCATAATAACCCAACCACGTAAGGAACACAAATCCAGGAATATAACACCAATATGACGGAAACTTGGGCGGCAAGAGTGGAACAAAACACCAGGCATAAAGCTGAGCCTTCCAACCTTTACCAAGTATATAGATGCATTAATTAAATAAGAGATATTGTGATATCCCAACAAATAAACATGTTCCAACAAGGAACAACATCTCCATGTTCCAACAAGGAACAAACTTCAATCTTCACCTGCAACTAACAATGCTATAAGAGGGGCTGAGCAAAACGGTAACATAGCCAAACAACGGTTTGCTAGGACATGGTGGGTTAGAGGCTTGGTACAACAATATGGGAGGCATGATAAGCAAGTGGTAGGTATCGCAGCATAGGCATAGCAAAAGAGCGAGCATCTAGCAAGCAAAGATAGAAGTGATTTCGAGGGTATGGTCATCTTGCATGAGATCCCGCAAGGAAGAAGAACGAGTCTAGGAAGAAGACAAACGGACGTAGTCGAACGGATCCTCACAACTCCGGAACGGGACCGAAGTTCACGAGAAAGGCAACCCGGAAAGAAGTAAACAACATAGTAAACAACCACTACAACAACATGGCATGATGCACAAAAAGTATGATGCATGTCCGGTTTAACGAGGCATGGCATGGCAAAGTGCACAAACAACCCTACAAATTAAGTGGAGCTCAATATGCAACTCCGTTGCATATTGACGAAACACCACATTCAAGTTATTTAGTTCGATCTCGTTTCTGTACCCAACAAAATTAAATGTTGTTAAACATGGCAAGAGGGTGAAGCAAAGTAAAAGTACCTATCTAGTCAAGTTTAAATGAGGCCGGAAGCAACGAACTACAATTCCGGTAAATCCCCATATGCATATATTAGGTTTGGTGATGTTCTGCCCTAAACCATATTTTATAGTTGTTAAACATGCAAAGTGGTGCCACCATGTTAAACTAGGCATTTTTCTACCCCATTTACATATAAAGTTTATTAGGTTTGGAGCTATGGTTATTTAGTTATGAATTAAATCATTTTAGCAAGTTATTTAAGCAAATTTAAACAAACATCATTTTAAGCATTTTAAACATGGATGAAAAAGACATATTATGACACTAGATGAAAAACTAAGCATATTTCATATATAAATTGTTTTAATCCGATGCACGGTTAATTAGTAATTAGATGCATGAAGTCTAGGGGGTTTTCTGCAAAAACTGTTGTCTCTGGAAAAATACTAAAAACGCAGATCTGAAAAAAAAGGAACTGGACCGAAACAGGGGCGGCTGGGCGCTCACCATGGGCCTTGGCCCGAAACTATGGAGAGGAGGAGGCAGGCCCGCAGCTGGTCTAACAGATCTGGGCCACGGGGAGGCTTGAGGCCCAGATGGCTGCCCACGCTGGCGCTTGAACAGGTCAACGGGGAGGCTTGGCCGAAGTAGAGCAGTGCACAACAGGGCCAGCGGGCACGAAGAAGAGCAGCGCCCGAGCTCCGGCGAGCGGGCAAGGTGGAGGGAGAAGGGTGGCGCCGAGGACCACTCCGGCGAGGCACGTACTTGGCGCGGGGTCTACGAAGGAGCAGCAGGAGAGGTTCGAGACGGCAGCAGCGACGCAGGCGGTGCTCCCGCGTCACGCTCGCCGGTGCGGCGGCGGAGGCCAGGGCGGAGAGGTCGCCGGGGCCCTGGGCGATGGAGGTCGTCGGAGGGCGAGGTCGCCGGCAGCAGGTCGAGCTTCTTCTCAAGGACGGAGGTGCGCGAGATGGTGCTTCGGCACATGAAATCAAGGCGGCGGGGTCGACGTGCTCAGGAACGAGGGCGCCATGGGAGGAGCTCGGGGTAGAGGAGAAGCACGGCGTTGGACTTGGCGTCCTGCAGGCCCGGGAGGGATGGCGACCCGAAGGCGTGGAATCGACGAGGCGGCGGAGTTTCTTCGGCAGCCATGGCGCCTGACGCGCTCCCTGCTGCAGCGGTACAGAGAGAAGGGGAGATGCGTGAGAGAGAGAAGAAACGGTAGAGGAAGAAGAGAGAGGGACGGGGCCTTGGACCTGTTGGCTCGAGGAGAGGTCAGAGGAGGCCGCGGGGTCCTGTTGGTGCTGCTTCCCATCGTCGGCGGGGACGGCTGGCTCGATCCGCTCGGGGTCGAGGTGAGTGCCTCTGCGGGAGGGTGCGGGAGGCAAGGCTGGGGCGATGGGAGCCTCCTGGGTCGTCGGATCAGAGATCTGGCGGTCCAGATCGAGTGGGAGAAGGCTGCGGTGGTTGGTGGAGTGGATCCGAGGGAGGGGGAAGTGGATCTGGCTGGGTGGCTGAGAAAAATGAGGAAGATGCGGCGGCTACCGAGGGGATGGATCCCGAGGGAGATTTGGAGTGTGGCAGCGGCTGAGGGGGACAAACGCTCTAGTTTTTAGGGTTTCGTCTTGTATATATAGCAAAAGGATTAAAAGAGAGGGATTTGGATTATCGGATCGAAATCCGACGGACGAGAATAAAATAGATACGGAGTCCAAAAAGAAAAACGAAGATGTTTTGTAGATGTCTGGGGATGTTCCGGATCCAATGGTGACGACTGCCCGGGTCGGGTCCAGGACAGCTTTCGGGCGCGCGCGCGAGGAGGGTCGCGGGCTGACAAGAGAGGTTAGGTAGGGCCTGGCAGTGAGTGGTAGTGGGCTGATATGAGAGGAGAGGAGTGCAGCCCGGCAACTGTTTTCGGAGACCGAAAACATCGGACATTTTGACCGACTATAATGTCGCTATAGTTATCCGTTGGGGCGTCAAACGGACTCCAAATGCGAAGAAACTTGGCAGGCGGCCTACCTACAACATAACAACACCGCATGCCAACTTTCAACCCATTCCGAGAACATTTTCCAGCCACTTATAAAATACTATTTCGGACATGCCGCGGGCGCGTGCAAGTGTGGTTGGGCTCAGAACGGACAACGGAGAGAACTCGGAGAACCCGGACGGATGCAAGTTTTGAAAAACATGATGATGCAATGCACATGATGACATAACAAGATGCAACACGCAAGCAAATGACATGGCAACGACGGCGAATAACTAGGAGACAACTGGCACATCGGTCTCGAGGCATTACAACACTCCACCACTACAAGAGAATCTCGTCCCGAGATCTAGAATGGCACCGGAGGGAAAAACGGAAGAGAAAGAGAAGAGGTAAAGCTAAGTTGCTTTTTTGACAAACGAGTGAAACCAAAGAAACTTGAAAAAGGTTAAACCCTTTCGAGAAAAGAATACAACGGAGATGAACGAAGTTGAAAGCACTCCGGTAGGGAAGGGGATCAAGGAAGACCAAATTCGGGCAGCACTCCGGTTGAAAAATGATAAGAAACTTTGTAAGATGAGAGAACTTGAGCAGATGGCACAACACTCCGGTTAAATGGATAAACCGAGAAAAGAACACGATCCTGACCAAACAAGAAGATGGGTTGAAGAGAGCAACATCACCGTGCCTCCGGAACAAAAGTAAGAATGGAATGGAATGGACGAAGGGAAACAAGATCTTAAGAGAGCACGCTTACAACAAATGCTAGAACGGAGTTGTTGGAAAAAACCAACAACGAAAAGAATAAGCTTGATATGGTCTTATGGAATACATCTCAAATTATGAGGTAACAACCCGCCACTCACAGGAAAAGAATTGGATTGATATGAACAAACTGACGAGAAAGTATGTCGCACCGAAAAGGATAAATGAAGAAATTGGATCATTTATAAGCACCATAGATAGCAACAATCCTTAGGGAAAGCTTTAGGTGAAATATAACCCAAGGTAACTCCAATGACGAGATTGATGGATTTAAAATACCTCATTCTTAATAACATGTGAATCATGAAACATGAACTCAAATTATCAAGAATGACATAATACCACCTCCAATGATACGGAAGAAAGAATTGCACTCCGGATAGCAAGATGAAGAAAGCTTGAGCTCCTTTGAAAAGAATCTCGATGAACACTTCGAGAAAGAATTAAATCCTTGATGAACCACCATGTAGAACCTTCATGAAGAACTCCGGTAAACAAAAAGGATGATAAAAAAAATAGAAGTTGAGAACATAAGGTGAAGCCTTGGAATGATATAGATGGATCTTTATGACGAGAAAAATGAGAGGGCTTGGATCTCCGGGAAAAGAAAGATGAACAAATGAAATCGAGAAATTGATGAGCCTCCGGAATAAAGAATTAATCATTTGGGTGAAACAAGAGTAAGAATTATGTTATGCGTATCCTTCACCAGTTAAATTGATGACAAGCAACGGATTGCAAACAACTTATTCTCATTGGAAGGATTAAAAGAGGTATGGCGCAAACTTGAGAAAGTCTTCAACGATCCACCGGTAGAATTTGAAAAGCACGAATGCATTGATATGATACACAAAGGAAGAAAACTCTTGAACGAACCACCATAAGAATTTAAAAAGAACGATGAGACGATAAAGAAACACCAGGAAGAATTAACAAATGAATGAAGATACTTGAGAGAATTTAAATCCATGAAAACGAAGAGATTACGAGCTGATTAGAGAATCCTTGATTTAAGCAGCGGTATGATTTAGAGTATGAGAGCTGAAAGCTGGAATTAATAACTTTGAGATGACGGGCTCCGGATAATCAAACTGAAAAAAACTCCTGAATTGCTCCGGAAGGATGAAAAGAATATCTCACAATCGAAAACAATTATGAGAGGATGACACGAAGCTAGAGCCATTGATCCTTGAGAGAGCGAAAAAAATATGGAGGAAAAGGAAAACTCTTCTTCGGTCTTCAAAATCTGAGAATGACGACGAGAAACACCACCATGAATTATTGAGGCACTCCGGGAGAATCCCAAAAAAACGAAGAGGTTGAACCAACGATGAAAAGAAATTAACCGATCTTGGAGAAAGGCATTTGACTGATGATAACTCATTCTTACGTCAAACTTCGAAAAGAATTTGAGAATAACTCCGGAAAAATAAGAAGAGTCAGGTAAGATCCTGGGAAAAGACCTGTGGGTTAGGGCCCACTCAAAAGAAACACCGTTGAAATGATTTAAAAGAGAGAATGCACCGGTTGAATTAAAATGGCTTGAATGAGATACCAATCTCGAAAGAGCTTGAACGAATGCATAGTGGAAACACGAATCTTCGAGATATCTTCAGCACTCCGGAATAATTGAATAGCGAGAAATGAATGAATATGATGAGCACCGGCATGAGAAAGTAGTTGAAATGAGGAAAAAGGATATGATCCACAAAGCTTGACTTGAATCCACCGAAGAAGAAAAAAATGGAGAATATTGAGCTAATAGAGCATCTTCATGAGAACCACCGGGTAAAAACATTGACGGAAAAGAATGGAGAGACTTCACATCAATAAGATGGATACTCTATAAAGAAATCCGAGTCCTTGAAGAAACAAGGGTGGAAGGGTGGGAAAACAAAGACATATTGGGACGAGTGAAACGAACAATGTTGAGAATACTTAGAATTTAAACTTGCGGATGGAAAGAATGATGGGATCATCTCGAAGAGAAGCGATTAGTATTCACATAGAAATATGAGAACACCGCTTATGCAAGGTATGGAATCAACATTTGACTTCGAAACAACTCGAATACCACAACTCAAAATAACACAAAGGATTGGCTTGCAAAATAAGCCTGAACAAACATATGATAGAGATTTCATCCGAAGTTTTCGTGGTGGGGCCTACACGGGCTCAATCGTACATCACCATCATGTACAAGGCAGTGCACCTGACATACGAAGCGTCCCCGAGTCGGCATAGCCAAGGACTCTTTAAGACACAACGAAACCACTGTAAAACCAACCGTGGATAGGCGGACCACTAGACATCGAACCCCAATTTCAAATCATACATCTATCGGAAAGATATCCTAAGAGCTACTTGAATTCTCACTTATAAACTCCCAAAAATTTCCCGGTTATGCAATCAGGTGTTGGGGATACAGGGGAAGCATAATATCTCACCCAAACTAACAAATCCTACATCCAGCTGTATCCATCCTTCAACACATAACCAAGAAACCTTCGGAAATCGTTTACCTCAACCTTCGAAAAGCATTCGTTATACGAGTTATGGCAATACTCCCGAACTCCCGCCCCAGTACTGGGTGGCGTCGAGGTTATCTCACCAACAACTGTATAAAAGAGATTTTCGATGTCGGCGAACCTAAACTCAGGTATTCTAGAACTGCAACGATAAAATTGTGACGACAACACCTCGGAGCTCAACTCCCCGGGACACTGCCACAACCCCTAAATGACAGGAGGCACCAAGAACAATGTTCTCGTCACAAAACCATTGGAACGATTCCAAGATACCCGCGTGATCCTAAATTTTTTAGTGAAATTTGAGAAAAGAAGAGTCAAAACTCTACGTCAGGATGCCTCACCAGAGCGACGAAGGGACTGAGGAGTAAAAAGAAGTCCTAACTCTCCGATATATATAATTCCTAAATGACTCAAAATATTTCTAGACTCAATAATGCCAGCGATTCGATCAAGCAGGGGGCTCCTAAGGTCGGGGAAGGCTCTAATATCAACTTGTAATACCCTCGATGCAGCTATAACTCCCACGTGTCGAAGCACGACTTAGAGGCATAACCGCATTGAAAGCAATGTCGCAAGTGAGGTAATCTTCACACGACCCATGTAATACATAAGGGAAAGAGATACATAGTTGGCTTACAATCGCCACTTCACAGGTTCGAGACGGCAGCAGCGACGCAGGCGGTGCTCCCGTGTCGCGCTCGCCGGTGCGGCGGCGGAGGCCAGGGCGGAGAGGTCGCCGGGGCCCTGGGCGATGGAGGTCGTCGGAGGGCGAGGTCGCCGGCAGCAGGTCGAGCTTCTTCTCAAGGACGGAGGTGCGCGAGATGGTGCTTCGGCACATGAAATCAAGGCGGCGGGGTCGACGTGCTCAGGAACGAGGGCGCCATGGGAGGAGCTCGGCGTAGAGGAGAAGCACGGCATTGGACTTGGCGTCCTGCAGGTCCGGCAGGGATGGCGACCCGAAGGCGTGGAATCGACGAGGCGGCAGAGTTTCTTCGGCAGCCATGGCGCCTGACGCGCTCCCTGCTGCAGCGGTACAGAGAGAAGGGGAGACGCGTGAGAGAGAGAAGAAACGGTAGAGGAAGAAGAGAGAGGGACGGGGCCTTGGACTTGTTGGCTCGAGGAGAGGTCAGAGGAGGCCGCGGGGTCCTACTGGTGCTGCTTCCCATCGTCGGCGGGGACGGCTGGCTCGATCCGCTCGAGGTCGAGGTGAGTGCCTCTACGGGAGGGTGCAGGAGGCAAGGCTGGGGCGATGGGAGCCTCCTGGGTCGTCGGATCAGAGATCTGGCGGTCCAGATCGAGTGGGAGAAGGCTGCGGTGGTTGGTGGAGTGGATCCGAGGGAGGGGGAAGTGGATCTGGCTGGGTGGCTGAGAAAAACGAGGAAGATGCGGCGGCTATCGAGGGGATGGATCCCGAGGGAGATTTGGAGTGTGGCGGCGGCTGAGGGGGACAAACGCCCTAGTTTTTAGGGTTTCGTCTGGTATATATAGCAAAAGGATTAAAAGAGAGAGATTTGGATCATCGGATCAAAATCCGACGGACGAGAATAAAATAGATAGGCAGTCCAAAAAGAAAAACGAAGATGTTTTGTAGATGTTTGGGGATGTTCCGGATCTAACGGTGACGACTGCCCAGGTCGGGTCCGGGACAGCTTTCGGGCGCGCGCGCGAGGAGGGTCGCGGGCTGACGAGAGAGGTTAGGTAGGGCCTGGCAGTGAGTGGTAGTGGGCTGAGATGAGAGGAGAGGAGTGCAGCCCGGCAACTGTTTCCGGAGACCGAAAATGTCCGACGTTTTGACCGACTATAATGTCGCTATAGTTATCCGTTGGGGCGTCAAACGAACTCCAAATGCGAAGAAACTTGGCAGGCGGCCTACTTACAACATAACAACACCGCATGTCAACTTTCAACCCATTCCGAGAACATTTTCTGGCCACTTATAAAATACTATTTCGGACATGCCGCGGGCGCGTGCAAGTGTGGTTGGGCTGAGAACGGACAACGGAGAAAACTCGGAGAACCCGGACGGATGCAAGTTTTGAAAAACATGATGATGCAATGCACATGATGACATAACAAGATGCAACACGCAAGCAAATGACATGATAACGACGGCGAATAACTGGGAGACAACTAGCACATCGGTCTCGGAGCGTTACAATTGGTCAGGTGTGTATGTGGGCTTAGAACTAGCCCCTCACTGTGAGAGATTGTTTTGGGGGTGGCTAGGCAGGTTTAGTATGGATGATAGGAAGCTAGTATTGGTGGGGATATCTACTTTGTTTTGGACCATTTGGAAGAATAGAAATGGGATTATTTTTAAAAATAAAAGGATAAATGATTCTTTCTCTATAATCAAACTAATGAGCCACTGACTGGTTGATTGGTCTATCTTACAGATAAAGTAGCCGCAAAAAAAGGTGATGAAGCTGGGAGCAAGACTGCTAGAGCGGTGATGAAGCTGGGAGCAAGACTGCTAGAGCGAGTAGCAAATAAAGTCTACACAGCGATACAGGGATGAAGAATCAATGTGGCGAGACTGGAAAGATAGAAAAGACTGCCTGCTGCTCAAGATGTAGCTTCTACGTTGCTGTGATGCTTTAGTGGTTTTGTTGTTCTTTTGGTGTCCTTATGTAATCCCAGGATGTTGGGGCGGGCAGAATGCAGACTTTGCTGGTGGTGCTGCGAAATGTTGAGCCTGGTAGCTTTTCGTTTCGTTTCTAGCTTTTGTTCTAGGGTAAATACTTTGGTCGCTGCTGGTTTTTAGTAATGAAAATCGGAAGGGGAAAGCTCTTCTTTGATAAAAAGAAAAGAATGAGGGGATGTGTCACATGACACAAACTATAGTACACCATGCCGCGTGTATAAGCTTAATTCCAAACTTTATTATTGTTACATCATACTAGAACTTGCAATGGCAAACACAAAGATACATAGTTGCGACCAAAAAGTGCGCGTGGAAATCATGAAACTGGCACACCAGATATGTGTGTATTGACTATTGAGAGAAGGAAACGGAAGCAAATTGAGCTCGTGCGCCTAGTGGTGATCCCTGACGATCTTCTCTGTGGTTCCGGTGGTGTTGGTGTTGGTGTTGTCACCGCCCATCCCCAGCGTGTTGGCCACGGCGTCCTTGGCGCCGACCACGGCGTTCACCACCGTCTCGCCGGCCTGCTGGAGGACGCTGCCGGTCTTGTCCTTGCCGGCGACGGCGGACTCCTTGGCGTACTGCGCCGCGTCGTATGTCCTGTCCTGCGTGTACTGCGCCGCCTCCGCCGCCTTCTGCTTAGCCATCTCGGTCTTCTCGCCGAGGAAGCTGCCGGTCTGGTCCTTGCTCTCCACGGTGCGGTCCTTGGCGGCCTGCGCGGTCTCGGAGGCCTTGTCCTTGGCTGTCTGCGCCGTCCCGGCAGCCCTGTCCTTGGCCGCCTGCGCCGTCTGGGACGCCTTATCGGTGGCCTCGCCGGCCTTGTGCTTGGTGGCCTCCGTGGCGCCCTGCCCCTGTCCGGAGGAGTGGCCCGCCAGAGCCGCCACCCGGTCCTTGGCCTCGTAGGCCTTGTCCTCGGCCGCGCCCATCACTTGCTCAGCCTTCTCCTGCAATGCAAACACCACGGTCACATCCCATCTCAGACACGGCGCAGGCACACGCGGCAACTCGTCGGAGACCGTCCACAGAAGTAGGAGTACGTACCTGGGTGTGTCCCTTGGCCTCGCCGGCGCGGTAGCTCGCCTGCTCCTGGTTGGATGCCATCTCTCACGTACTTAAACTGAACTGGATCAAACAAACCAGTGCTACAACTTCTGACTTCCTCTCGACGAACACGTAAAAACAATAGATCACTTTGGCTATTGCTCGACTCGGCTTCGATCGACTGACTGGTGACTGGCCTAGAGCGTGGTAGCAGCAATATATAGGCTGCGGCCACGGGACAGGGCCGGGGACACGTCGCGCGCCGGAGCACGTAGACGCACGCCACGTAGAAAGGACACGCGGTGTGACGAGCGTCAGTACCTTCGCGAAGCTCGATCGCCCGTATCGCCAAAGGGCTACCGGCTACTGCTGATTCGATCCAGCACGTGCGGATCGCCAAAGCCCAAAGCCAAGTAGGAGATGAACAAGTGCGAGTAAACAAGTGTAGGAGTCATCTGCTTGAACTCTTTATGTTACTTTGACGCATTTGGTATGTAAGAAATGAAGTCGTACACTCCAAACCTACTCCACCGCTGGACGTATCTATGAGGTTCTTGTGCAGCTATGTTTCTCCCATCATGAATTTGAAAATAAAGTCTGAACATGAGTACTGGACCTGAATGCTAGTGCATCAACTGTCAAACACTACAGAAACTACTGAACTGAAGTGGGAACCACCGGTGCAAGGCTTTATTAAACTCAACACCGACAGATCTTATATTGCATCTGATGGTTCTTCGTCTACTGGTATGATTTTGCGAGATACTACAGACAATATTGTGTTTGTTGCATGCCACCACCTACTAACATGCACTGATGCAGGAATCTCACTATCTATGCAATGGAGCAAAGATCATTGCATAGATGATGCATGCCATATGTACGGTGAAAAGTGAGAAGCCAAATAGATCAAGATTAGCTTTCTTGGCCCAAAAGATTAAATAGAAGCTCTTAGAGAGAAAAACTTGCATTGCTCATTTACACCGTAGTCAGAATATGGTGGAGAGTGTATATTCTACCATGCATGGTATATACCGTGCGTTGTCTGCATGGTGGGAAAGATATCATAATGTACTAATCACCTGCTGTACGTCTCACTTCTGTCAGATGTCAATTTATGTGGCAGCCTTTTCGTAAATAAATAATGTCCTGTCCTTTGGATGCCTCCCCTATCTCCTTGCAACTCTATCATAGAATTATATTTTCTATTCAAAGTAACTGTTTAGATACTTGATATCTTCTGAAATGAAGTTTCTTTTACATGCTATTTAGACAAATATTTTTATACCAATGATATATTTTAAATAAGACCTGTAGAAAACTGATCTATGTACCATAATGAGTTTCTGTGCGCATCAAATTGATCTATAGTGAACTTGACGAAACTTGACAAAACTTGGCACATAGTTTTTTTTTACAGTTTCATAAGGTCTCGCCATGTTTCAGATTCGAATTTTAAAACTTGTCAAAATATATTCAACAGTGATCTTATTTTAAAGTTCTCTTCAAAAGGAACACAAATATGCAAATGTATCGTAAATCAAACTGACGGTTCAAAAGATAAAATAAATTTAAATTTTAGAATCATATCATATGAAAAAAGAAAAGCATGAGTGAGTGTATTACTGCTGGTCTTTACTTCAGGGGTGAGAGCAGAGGTATTGCAGGCAACTACAGGAAAAGGTTGTCTGCACACATGAAGTAAAAGTGACTGATTGACAGGGTCATAAGTTGTGGTTGCAATGAGAACATGCATGAATGGATCCGAATCTCAAAGAGAGTGAGTGGTTGATACATGCACGGTATATACCATGCATGGGAGAATGTCTTTTCTCGAATATGGTGAGCCATTTCTTGTCAAAATTTGGTACTCCCTCCTTCCATCTATATAGGGCCTAATACATTTTTGAAGACCGTCTTTGACTTATGACAAGATTAATAGTACATGACATGCATAATATGAAAAATTATATCGTTGAAAGCTCCTTTCACATACGAATTCGACGGTGTGCTTCATGTATGTTGCATGTCATATATTATTGCTCTAACATTTGGTCAATGTTAGCTTCGAAAAATGCATTAGGCCCTACATAGATGGAAGGAGGGAGTAGTCGTACTGCCGCATGGTAGGTGCAGCACCCCAAGTCGCATAGTTATGCACCTATGATTGTATCAATCTTTGATGAGTAATACTCCCTCCGTCCCAAAATAAGTGACTCAACTTTGTATACAAAGTTGAGTCACTTATTTTGAGATGGAGGGAGTATAAATTTATCCTGCAAAAAAAGAGATGTAACAGTAATAGGCCGATCTGGCCGTAGAGGCCACCAGAGAAGAAGAAGGCAACAATCAAAGGGACGATAACATGGTTGAGCTGAATGCGGAGATGAGATAAACGGTCACACAGGTATAATTGTTTGTGGATTGGTGGAACTTCTTGTGGGTTCTTCATTTGATCATTCTAATGATAGCGACAGACCAATATGAAATGACATGTCATCAAGGTGTTCTTTCACTTTCCAATTTGTCCTACCTTTCACTTCCTATTTTTTTAAAAAGAAATGACATGTGTAACTCCACACCGGCAAACTTATTACCCAACGAACAAGACACATGTGTGTGTGTGTGTGGGGGGGGGGGGGGGGGGGGGGGGTAGAGGATATCACTTCAATAATTTTGAAATTCTTGGACTATTATTGCCCTATAAAGGTATATATCCCTATTTTTGTCAGTTGTGGCATTTTTACTTACATTATTGATAATTGTGTACTGGAGCTTGATACTTGATTTTTTTCTAATAAATGGTTGTGTGCACCGAAATGATGCAGAGATCGGGGTTTTCAAAAAAAAATATTGCACTAAAAAGGTAAGCAACACAAAATTAATGGTGTTGTTTGAATTATACCAACAACAAGCGACTAGTAATAGATTGTATAAAAAGCAAGTGTGGGTAGCACCCATTGTTGGGATCATTGCCTCTTTTGATATACCAAAGGCGCAAACACACAAAAAGTAGAGTAACTATCAGATGTAAATAATGAACAATTGCACATAATTATCATGACGTGAACTTAAGTTCCATAATCTTAATATGTAGTTTTCTAGAATAAGAATCCACTAAAGAAATAAAATTAGAAGTAGGTTAGGAATAAATAACTAGCAAGATGACCGTGCTATGCTACGGAACCACTTTAAGAAACAGAAGAGTGCAAGAGAAAGACAGGGGGGGGGGGCGACTTTTGGCATTGCACATCAATCTGTTAATCTAACATGTGAATATTGTCGACATAGAGCCCCCGTTCGGGGATTTAGGCGCGAGATAAAATCCTAAAACCTAGGGGCCTGGGGGAGTGCAAAGCCACACCTCATGAGAGTCTTTTTCACCCCTTCTTTTTTGTTATATATGTCCTTTTGATCATTTTTATCAAACCTTGTATTCTTCACCCCTTTGCTAAATCATTCCAAGCCAGCCAAGCTGGATCTTTCAAATAAAAAATATTGTTGACATCCATGACATCCATGAAAATTT
This sequence comes from Triticum monococcum, assembly GCA_034509565.1. NCBI lineage: Eukaryota > Viridiplantae > Streptophyta > Magnoliopsida > Poales > Poaceae > Triticum > Triticum monococcum. The sequence continues at coordinate 592,867,678 of CM067841.1, read as the reverse complement.
GTTGAGTACCTTTACCATAGATTGGAACTTTCCTTTTCCGGCGTTTGATGTCGATATGCTCGACGATCGACTGATAACCAATGACACACATGGGGTTTCTCGTCTAACCGAGTAGCTCGCCTTACGCTGATCTAGCAATGTTTGCCTATACTCAGCTGGTTAACTCTTTGACGTGCTCTTCGGCGTCTGTTCTTCTCTTGCCTTCCCTTAAGTCTTGAAGTTTGCATGCAACTTCTTCAGTGAGCATTGATCTCTTCCCTAGCCTAGGATGTTTTAACTTTGTAGGTGCTCTATCTGTTGGGGAACGTAGTAATTTCAAAAAAATTCCTACGCACACGCAAGATCATGGTGATGCATAGCAACGAGGGGAGAGTGTGATCTATGTACCCTTGTAGATCGACAACGGAAGCGTTAGGTTGATGTAGTCGTACGTCTTCACGGCCCGACCGATCAAGCACCGAAACTACGGCACCTCCGAGTTCTAGCACACGTTCAGCTCGATGACGATCCCCGGACTCCGATCCAGCAGAGTGTCGGGGAAGAGTTCCGTCAGCACGACGGCGTGGTGACGATCTTGATGTACTAATCTCGCAGGGCTTCGCCTAAGCACCGCTACAATATTATCGAGGACTATGGTGGAAGGAGGCACCGCACACGGCTAAGAATATGATCACGTGGATCAACTTGTGTCTCTAGGGGGTGCCCCTGCCTCCGTATATAAAGGCTCAAAGGGGGGGGTGCGGCCGGCCAGGAGAGGCGCGCCAGGAGGAGTCCTACTCCCTCTGGGAGTAGGACTCCCCCCCTTTCCTAGTTGGAATAGGATTCGCGGAGGGGGACAGAGAGGAGGAAGGGGGGCCGGCCCCCTATCCTTGTCCTATTCGGACCAAGGGGGGAGGGGCGCGCGGCCCACTTCGGGCTACCTCTTCTCTCTTCCACTAAGGCCCACTAAGGCCCATATACCTCCCGGGGGGTTCCGGTAACCTCCCGGTACTCCGGTAAAATCCCGATTTCACCCGGAACACTTCCGATATCCAAACATAGGCTTCCAATATATCAATCTTTATGTCTCGACCATTTTGAGACTCCTCGTCATGTCCGTGATCACATTCGGGACTTCGAACAACCTTCGGTACATCAAAACGTATAAACTCATAATATAACTGTCATCGAAACCTTAAGCGTGCGGACCCTACGGGTTCGAGAACAATGTAGACATAACCGAGACACGTCTCCGGTCAATAACCAATAGCGGGACCTGGATGCCCATATTGGTTCCTACATATTCTACGAAGATCTTTTATCGGTCAGACCGCATAACAACATACGTTGTTCCCTTTGTCATCGGTATGTTACTTGCCCGAGATTCGATCGTCGGTATCCAATACCTAGTTCAATCTCGTTACCGGCAAGTCTCTTTACTCGTTCCGTAATACATCATCCCGCAACTAACTCATTAATCGCAATGCTTGCAAGGCTTAAGTGATGTGCATTACCAAGAGGGCCCAGAGATACCTCTCCGACGGTCGGAGTGACAAATCCTAATCTCGAAATACGTCAACCCAACATGTACCTTTGGAGACACCTGTAGAGCACCTTTATAATCACCCAGTTACGTTGTGACGTTTGGTAGCACACAAAGTGTTCCTCCGGCACACGGGAGTTACATAATCTCATAGTCATAGGAACATGTATAAGTCATGAAGAAAGCAATAGCAACATACTAAACGATTGGGTGCTAAGCTAATGGAATGGGTCATGTCAATCAGATCATTCAACTAATGATGTGATCCCGTTAATCAAATGACAACTTTTTGTCCATGGTTAGGAAACATAACCATCTTTGATTTACGAGCTAGTCAAGTAGAGGCATACTAGTGACACTCTGTTTGTCTATGTATTCACACATGTATTATGTTTCCGGTTAATACAATTCTAGCATGAATAATGAACTTTTATCATGATATAAGGAAATAAATAATGACTTTATTATTGCCTCTAGGGCATATTTCCTTTAGTCTCCCACTTGCACTAGAGTCAATAATCTAGATTACACAGTAATGATTCTAACACCCATGGAGCCTTGGTGCTGATCATGTTTTGCTCGTGGAAGAGGCTTAGTCAACGGGTCTGCTATATTCAGATCTGTATGTATCTTGCAAATCTCTATGTCTCCCACCTGGACTAGATCCCGGATGGAATTGAAAGCGTCTCTTGATGTGCTTGGTTCTCTTGTGAAATCTGGATTCCTTTGCCAAGGCAATTGCACCAGTATTGTCACAAAAGATTTTCATTAGACCCGATGCACTAGGTATGACACCTAGATCGGATATGAACTCCTTCATCCAGACTCCTTCGTTTGCTGCTTCCGAAGCAGCTATGTACTCCGCTTCACATGTAGATCCCGCCACGACTCTTTGTTTAGAACTGCACCAACTGACAGCTCCACCGTTTAATGTAAACACGTATCCGGTTTGCGATTTAGAATCGTCCGGATCAGTGTCAAAGCTTGCATCAACGTAACCATTTACGATGAGCTCTTTGTCACCTCCATATACGAGAAACATATCCTTAGTCCTTTTCAGGTATTTCAGGATGTTCTTGACCGTTGTCCAGTGATCCACTCCTGGATTACTTTGGTACCTCCCTGCTAAAATTATTGCAAGGCACACATCAGGTCTGGTACACATTGCATACATGATAGAGCCTATGGCTGAAGCATAGGGAACATCTTTCATTTTCTCTCTATCTTCTGCAGTGGTCGGGCATTGAGTCTGACTCAACTTCACACCTTGTAACACAGGCAAGAATCCTTTCTTTGCTTGATCCATTTTGAACTTCTTCAAAATCTTGTCAAGGTATGTGCTTTGTGAAAGTCCAATTAAGCGTCTTGATCTATCTCTATAGATCTTTATGCCTAATATGTAAGCAGCTTCACCGAGGTCTTTCATTGAAAAACTCTTATTCATGTATCCCTTTATGCTATCCAGAAATTCTATATCATTTCCAATCAGTAATATGTCATCCACACACAATATCAGAAATGCTACAGAGCTCCCACTCACTTTCTTGTAAATACAGGCTTCTCCAAAAGTCTGTATAAAACCAAATGCTTTGATCACACTATCAAAGCGCTTATTCCAACTCCGAGAGGCTTGCACCAGTCCATATATGGATCGCTGGAGCTTGCACACTTTGTCAGCTCCCTTTGGATCGACAAAACCTTCCGGTTGCATCATATACAACTCTTCTTCCAGAAATCCATTCAGGAATGCAGTTTTGACATCCATCTGCCAAATTTCATAATCTAGGGCATATTTCCTTCACTATCACAGTCCAACGAACTTTCCTATGATCCAGGGCCTTAGAACAAATTACATGCCATCAAGTCTAAGTAATTCTTTGATTTTAACTTATGTACTTTGGGGAAACCACTTGATCAACATGTGAAGATAGGGGGGGTTGACTCGTGAGTATTTAACAAAGCAAAAAATGCCATGTCTACAAGTTGTAAATATTACAACAGACAGTTCAATTCATCCTGATTAGTTACAACCCAAAATCCATGATCCATAATGTTGTTATAAATTGGATAAAATGGATCAGGGTCCTCACTCTTTTCTAAGTCATTTTTTCTCACGTGTGTTGCTTCCACATATTACTACTAACTATACTTGACATGTAATTACATGGCGACTAAGAGGATGTGAACTATAAACAAAACTATTAACTATTTTGGGGAACATATATCATCTCTCCAATTTACTCTTCAATAGCATGTCATCAGTTACTATTACCTAATTAGTGATATATGGACCTTTTGTACATACAATTTGTAGTCTGCCGCATTTTTTCAATTATTTTAAAAATGTCATATATCATGTATATCTTCTACAATATTTCCCCCTATTCATATTAGGCACATTAATTATGACATAATATATCTCAAATAATGAGATGCGGAATAAAGTTCATGTAAAAGATATGAACCGATCATGTATTGAGCAGTAGACAAAATACATCCAGGAAATCCACCTTCCAGGATTCTACTAAAATACAATATCATTATCAACATCTTTTTAGGCTCTTTATTGGATCTTGGGTACCCAAGCTCAAAATAAATAAATAATTGAATAAATAAACGCACCCCAAACTCTTACATCTCAATAAGACCTTTGTTAACCTCTCAATTGTAGTAAAACTGGAGATAAGTTTATCTTCCAGTTCCTAATATTGCATCACACCCAGCAAAACATCAATAATATCCTAAGAAATTAATCAAAACTTATCAATTTAAGCAATTTGTTAATGTTTATAGGCATCTTGTTCTACATCAAAATTACCACACTCAATGATAGTCCAACTTTCATGATGAGTTAAAATAAATATAATTTATATTAAACTTGTATACTTCTTTATATTTCATTTTTTAGCATACCACAATGTAAACATGTATATTTTTTAATTACTTAGTTAGCCTAGTTAACCACATAACAATAATGCTAAATATCAATTGTATATTTTTTTGCCATATAGTTTTACTATATATAATTGCAAACCACATTTTAATTGCGCTAGATGTAAATAGTATTAAGTTATGCCAGTTTTGTCATTTTATAGACGTTTGTTGTAACAAGATCGTGACAACAAATCTCTTAAATGTGATTTTTTAAATGAAAAAATTGGACGTGTATTTGAATTGTTATTTTAATATTTTCACAACTCCTTACATTATGGTATACATATGTATGTGTATGTCTGTATACTTTAATATCCTTCTAGAGTATTCCTTTATAGAGAAATCCAAATGATATTGGCTGACAAATATATTAATATTGATTTCAAATTCTCGATTAGGAAAGCACAGAAACCTCTAGAGCAAAAATTGATTTGAACACCCCACTCCTCGCTTGTTAAGGATCATTTTCTTGCATGTACCTCGGTCTACCATTTCTCACATGGAAGCTCCATCGGACCAAATATCATTCCCTATGAGAAAAGTTGGAGCAAAGTTCTCAAGGCGTACATGATATTGCCATGTCGTGGTAGGACAGATGGTTGGGGCGTACTGAAAGGATCAAAGATGTCAACTAGGGGACGGGGGCTGCGATTAAATGACTATGGGTTTTTAGCTTTTATTTACAAGGTTAGGGATATGCTGAATTTAGTTCTCTAAACATGCAACTAGGTGATACAATCCCAGATGACAAGGTAAGCTACCTATACAAGGTAAAGCAAGTCACCAAGCTAGTGCCTTTGATTTGGCTCTATGACAAGGCCGCCCAGACATCCAAGCTTTATGTCATGCTTCATCATGGAATGCCACTAACTTTGCTCCCTCATAATCGGCCCAAAAAGCAAACTCTGCTCGACCATTTGGGCTCTGTGGGGGTGCAACATAGGTTCCATGAGTCGGCAGATGCACGAGACTATGATGTATATATCTTCTTGCGCAAAAATGTGGCGCGAAATACCAAAAATTTAAAACATGCCATTTTCACCCTAACATACATACATAACATTATAATGTGTGCAAAAGGTAAACATAAAAATAGCATTACCTGGAGTGATGTTGTTGCTTAAGATTTATATCATTCGTGGTAATAATTAGTCCCAGCTTAAAAAAAATTCTCTTTGGGGAAATGTATTCTCTGGGTAGTAAGTTCCCCTCTAGGATTTTGAACTCCTATGTGTAAACTAAATCAAAGAACTACAATCGAAAGAATAGAAACACACAAATCCAACCGCTTCAACCTCATCATATGCAACTATCTCTAAAAAGGGGTAAATGTAGTTACATGGTATCATATTTACATGGCCATCGAGACAACATATGTAAACCATATGGGAATGGAATTCTTCAATGAACATGTACATTCATTATCTAAATAAAACATTTGCATCTATATTGTGTATTCTTTTGGAAGTCATAAAACCAGTTAGCTTGTTCCTAGAAATGTTTATGCTTTAAGTTGGGTCGTTGTAATGGTACTTTGCTGTCGGCGGGTATTGTGTTGTGTTGCCCATCTGTTCAGTTGGTCCGGGGATATCGCTGCCTTCGGGCCTTCTGTTTTCTGTTTCTGCTAGTAGTCTGTATGAACCAGTTGTTTTCTCCTAATGAAAACCGTAGATGAAAACAAGAGGTGCCATGACATTACAAGTAACGGAATAAAACTCCGCTCCATGCCAAAATATTCTCTTGCAAGTCCTTATCTTGCCTTCTCCTATAATTCATAAAACCAGTTAAATAATAATACGAGAGGATACATCACACATCCAGCGGGACCATGCCGCGCATCTTATCCAAGGCCACCACCAAGATACATTCAACCACATCACACTCACCCAGCAAGAAAAAGGAGGAGATTCATGTGGCCCATTTCTTGCAACCCACTCAAAGTTCATTGTGAGCCACCACACTCAAGGTCTGAACCCAGGGGGAAAAAAAGGGGGGCATAAACCCAGCCCATGGCCATCACAAAACTTGCGGCGACCGTCCGAGCGGAGCCACCCGCCTCTCCCTTTTCCCCTATTTTGCTCCGACTATTATTATTTTCCCCCTTTTAGCCTCCTCGCTTTCTCCCCCGTCACGGAAGGAACGAGGCAGGCCGTCCGCCCGGCCCGAGAGCGCGCGCCACCCATCCCATCCCGTCCCATGCCGCCGCTGGAGGCCCTCCTCGGCGCCGCCGAGCTCTGGCGCCCCGCCGCGCGCGGGGCCGGCGGCTGGGCCACCGCCGCCGCGCTCCTCCTGCTCCTCGTCGCCCACCTCTCCGTCCTCCTCGTCCGCCGCCGCCGCCGGGGGCGGGCACGCGTTGCCCGGCGGCAGGAGGACGCCCCCGCGGCGCCCGCCCCCGCCTCCCCCTCCTCCGGGTCCGGGTCCAGCACAGGGTCGGTTGGATATTCCCTTCCTTTTCCCCTTTGGTCGGAATCGTGCGGTTGATTTGATCGGATGGGGGTGTTTGTGTTGGAGCGCAGGGTGGAGGGCCTCGTGACGGAGGACGATCTGAGGCAGCTGGTGGGCAGCCTGGGGATCGGCGCCCGCCAGCCGGAGCTCGAGGGCTGGGACCCCGTCATCGCCAAGGGGAACGACGCCGTCTCCTACAAGGCGTGGTGCGAGAGGACCGCGGTACCTGCCAGCGCTCCCCTGTTTCTCATTGATTTGTATTCATTCTTATCTTACACATAATATGTGCCAGAGTTTGGCTATTGTTCTTGGGTTCAGCCTAGAGATCCTACTATCCTAGGCTAGAAGCACGTTAAGATTTGTACCACATACATCATGGCACGGGCTCGTTGTGATTAATTCAGGGGTTTAGTCAGACAAGGATTCGCATTTCGCTCGACCCATCGACTGGTAATTGTTGGTAGTCGCCCACCACCCGACCACTAGTAATATTCTCAAAGATGGCTGCAGACAATTTTTTGAATAATTGTTATGTTTTTCCCCGGTGAATTCGAACTTTATCTGTTTTCTTTACATGAAATTGAGGCTTTGCAATTAGTTAGAACTCATAATGGTTGCAAGAGTTAATCACTAATTACTGATAAAATGGAATTTCAAAGGGCCTATGGGTTGTTTCTGGATTCTGAACAAGATTTTGCCATGATTGGGTGCAGAGTCTAGCTTATGAATTTTATTTATCTATCGTCATGTTCTCAAATGCAGGATGGCACACCTAGATATCTTAGTGTGACAACTTATGAGGGATGCTCAACAGAACTTTTGAGGGACTTTTACATGGATAATGAGTACAGGATGGAGTGGGATAACACCGTGATAAAGCATGAGCAGCTGCAGTGTGATGAAAATAGCGGAATTGAGATAGGGTGTACGGTTAAGAAGTTCCCTCTTTTAACACCAAGGGAGTACATATTGGCATGGCGAGTTTGGGCATCAAATGAGAACTCTTTCTATTGCTTGGTAAAGGTTAGTCACATCTCCCTCACCCTCCCTGCCTCTTGCATAAACTATTCACTTCCAGTTTCACACAACTGTGCATCAGTGATATATATACATGACATCTTTTCATCAGATATCGATTTATCTACAGTTGTGATATTGTTGGTTTTTGCACGGATGCAGAAATTTACTCACTATACATACATTCATGTACAGTTATCCTAATCATGAAGGGTTCAGTTTTCTCCTGAAATAATATTTGCTCGTCCTGTTTCACCTAGAACGTAGCAATGTTCCTGGAGTAATTACAGAATGAAGTTGATGGAACCACAGTTACATCTAAAATGTTCTATTCTAACCTGAAATTCAAGATTCAACTCTTATGCTCAATGTTGGGGATATCGCTTATCGGGAACTTATCGGTCGACCCATGATAAGGGGTAAATCGGCCAGTTTATCGGCATATCGGCCGATTTATTGGCATATCGGCTGATTTATCGGCCGATTTATCTTATCGGTCAGACAACGGTAAGCGATAAATCGGCCGATTTATCGGAATATCGGAAGATATCTTGAACAGTGCTTATGCTTGAAAATTCAGTGATGTGACTGCATACATACATATTATAGCAATAATGTTATGCCCATTATATAGATAACATAAAATCACTTGAACTAAGGTTGAACCAAAAAAATACAATCACATGAACTAAGGTTGAACCAAAAAATTACAATCACTTGAACTAAGGTTGAACCAAATAAACATGAAATCATTCGAACTAATGTTGAACAAACAAAAATTTAAAGTCACTTGAACTAAGGTTGAACCAAATAAACATAAATCACTTGAAACAAAAAAAAATATAAAATTGCATCAACTGATGTTGAAAAAAACTCACCTGAATGAAATTCAACCAGAAAACATTAAGTCACTTGAAATAATATTGAGCTGCCATTTAAAAAAAAAGTTGTCACTCAGTTTACACTTGAGTTGCTCCATATACAGTCTGAACGAGAATGACGTTGCTATTGTAAAATTACCTGATTGCCTTGTTTAATTAGTTTATCCTTGCAGGAATGTGAGCACTCTCTTGCGCCAAGACAAAGAAAATTTGTTCGAGTACGACTTCTGAGATCGGGGTGGTGTATTAGGAAAGGTAAGTGAAGATTGATACAAGGCCTTCTGTTTGGTATTCATTTAGCTTAGATTAGACTAAACTATCTTCTTTCAGTAACTCGTTTGGTGGTGATGGTCGCTTTTTAAAAAGTGGCATATAGAATGACGTTGAGTGAATGCTATTATGTGACTAACTTGTGTTACAACAGGAAATATCAGCCTATATAATTCCCATAAGATATAAATTTATACATAGTTTTCAGATTCAAATGCAACTACTATATCAGTTTTCAGAGCACAACTTTGTATCTTTATCAATTAATATGTGGATTGGATTGACTTGTACTTTGTCTAATAAAAGAACCCGAGGTTTTGTAATATTTCTGTATCCATTGAGTTGTACTGAATGCTATGCGCACGTTTGATAGGAACTCAAAACAAATAGAACTCAGAAGTTGGAAATGCTATGTGTACTGAGTTTTACTGAGTAGTATATTTCTGTAGCCATTGAGTTAATTTCCCGTATGACCTAATATGTGCCACTCTGATGGAAATCGGAAGTTGGAACAAATAGAGAGTGTCATCTTATACCTTTTTAACATTGGCTCATAATTATCTGTTTGATTTATATCTTGCTAATCCTTGTATATTATTATTTGCTTGAAATGTGCAGTAAATTCATCTACCAAGTACTCTCCATTCCAAAACATAGTGCGTATAGATTTTTTTAGAAGTCAAGCTTCGTAAAGCTTGATCAAGTTCATAGAGGAAAATATCAACATCAGGAAAACCAAATAAATACACTGTAAACACTATGTTGGAACAGGGGGGGGGGGGTATCTTTTCTGGATATATCTTACTACATGACGTTGTACACATGGACAGAGTTTTGAAGATGCAATTTCGCTCGTTATTTATTATATGAATATGTTAGCAAAGAAAGCTAAAAGCATACATAATTATGAAAAGATTTCATGACAAATCTAATGATGTTAGTATTTTCATTTTGATATGTCTCATTAATCCTTTTACATATAAATAGTAACTGTTAGAGAAATTTTATTGCACACTGTCTAGGGTCATCATTTTTGGAACGGGGTAGTTATATCATCTATGTGGTCTGTTGGTAATTTTACACCTACAATTTACCTTGTAGTCCCTGGAAGAGACGCATGTGAAATCACCGTGCTGCACCATGAAGACAATGGCATGAACATCGAGATGGCAAAGCTGGCCTTTTCCAAGGGCATCTGGAATTATATTTGTAAGATGAACAATGCTTTACGCCGGTATCCTCAGCAGCGTGGTCCGTCGATATCAATTTTGACCATGCGAAGACTTACCAAGAAGGTTAGTGCTTCTTACTAGTTTGTCGATTCATGTTAGTTTATTGCTTGTTATGGATTGTAAGTTGTCTCTTGCTTGCTCCCATGATTAAAATAAAAAAATGCAGGCAATGCAATTGTTTTGGAGATGGAATATGTTTATAAGTAGTACCAGCCTATTCTTTTGAATTTGAATTTAAAATTATGTATGTATCCACATGATGTGTGAATGTCATTCTGATGAATCTTTTTCCGTGCATCAGTTTCCCCAGGACTTGCAGAGCAACGTGGATGAAAGTAATCGATCTCCAGTGAATACAGCTGCGGCTGTTGCTCCTCCTACACCTTCATCCGGAACTTCTCCCTGCAAGCAGCTCGGGAAGAAGTCATCACGGGAAACGATTGCAAGTGGACTTTTGCTAATTGGAAGCATCGTTTGTCTGTCGAAAGGCCGATCTAACCTCGGCGCACAGCTTGCCATGGCATTCTTCCTGAAGAAGGCCTTTAAGCAGGACAAAGAACCAGGCTCTTCGCCAAGGGGAAGAACTGATGCGACGGTGCCCATGCAGTAGTAGTAGGACTGGCTTAAGCTGTTGATGCTACCGTTTTATCCTTACAAACTGAGTACTTACTACTTACATGAAATTGAAAAGGCATGATTGTACAGCGTTCTTGGCCGCAAATTATGTAAATGACAAGTTTTGAAATAACTTTTGTTCTCCATTTAGCACATGGTGGGTGACATTCAGTTATTTTTTTCTCAGCTCTTGTGCTTCCATTGAAATGTTAGCAAACCAGACTATTTTCTACTTTGAACCCATACACACTAACACACCTGTCTTTTTTCACAGCTGATATCGACCATGCTTGATGCTTCTCATTCAGCTGCTTATGAAATAAGTAAGATGCAAAATGTGCGTCTGTACCAAATCCAGGAATAACAGACTATCTGTTCAGCCTTTTCTCATGAACAAACCACACAGCACATACCCTTACAGTCATAATCAATTGTTTTTCCCGCTCCTGAAATATATACTAATTATTGAAGAGATAGAATTCACAACAAAGCTTAGGAACCTCTGTAATCTGAAATATGTTAAGCAATGACTTGAAAATGCAAAAGGTTGATGTATAAATAAGCATGGTATGCTTGCACAGCTGCTAGCTGCGAAGTCAGCTTGATACTTTGCAATGAGGGCGATGCACATCGACATTCTTTCTTGCATTGAAGCATATAAGAAAGAATATATAAGGTGAGATGAAGGTTTGACAGGTTGCTACTTTTCTAGTTTCGAGCATGAAGAATTGTACTCCCTCCGTTCCTAAATACTTATCTTTCTAGTCATTTCAACAAATAACTACATACGAAACAAAATGAGTGAATCTACACTCTAAAATATGTCTACATACATCCGTATGTAGTAGTCATTTGAAATGTCCTAAAATATGTCTACATACATCCGTATGTAGTAGTCATTTGAAATGTCTAAAAAGACAAATATTTAGGAACGAGGGAGTAGCTATCAGTGAGATTAAACGTGAATTGCACTTTCACAAGGAAACCAATATGTAGAGCCTGTTTGGGACTCGCACAGATAGCAAGTGAAGAAAGCTTCTGACAACCAACGGATTGAAGCTTCAATAATACTTACAACCAACGGATTGAAGCTTCAATAATACTTCTTCCGTAAACTAATATAAGAGCATTTAGATCTAATGTTTAAGAAGGGGTATTATATACTGTGCTAAAAGAACTTTATACTACCATAATAAAGAAATTTGGCCACATACAACTTTATTGCCACCTTCGACTGTCCTCGTTACATATCCATTTACACCAAAGTACATGGATTATAACTCATTACAGAACCGGACACGATCGAGTACCTCAAATCGAAGGCAAATTTACACTAAACGAGCTGAAATCACAAAAGAGGGAAACGTACAGATATGTAAAAGGACCAAACGAGTAATAAAGGAAGAAAATCAGCAAAGATTGGACGTGTGCATGCGTCTAGTGATTCCTGGTGATCTTCTCGGTGGTGCTGTCCTTTGTGGCGCCAGTGGTGGTGTTGGTCTTGTCGCCGCCCATGCCCAGCGTGTTGGCCACGGCGTCCTTGGCGCCCACCGCGGCGCTCACCACGGTCTCGCCGGCCTGCTGGAGCACGCTGCCGGTCTTGTCCTTGCCGGCGACGGCGGACTCCTTGGTGTACTGTGCCGCGTCGGAGGACCACTCCTGCGCGTACTGCGCCGTCTCCGACGCCTTCTGCTTGGCCGCCTCGGTCTTCTCGCCGAGGTAGCTGCCGGTCTGGTCCTTGCTCTCGGCGGCGCGGTCCTTGGCCGCCTGCGCCGTCTGGGCCGTCTTGTCCTTGGCCTCGCCGGCCTTCTGCTTCGTGGCCTCGGCCGTGTCGCCGGCCTTCTGCTTCGTGGCCTCCGTGGCCTGCCCCGCCTTGTCCTTGGTGGCGCCAACCATCTGCCCGGTCTTCTCCTGCACAATCAAGCCAAACCAAGAGAGCATTTTGAGATCACTGAGCACGAATGCACGATGAAGTGGTAGGCACCACGGGAGACGGCGGTTACCTCGGTGCGGGCCTTGGTCTCGCCGGCGTGGTAGCTCGCCTGGTTCTGGTTGGAGGCCATCTTCTCTTCTCTTCTCTTCTCTTCTCTCTCACAAACAAACACAAACCGACTGAAATCACTCGATCGGAAGGACCAAATCTCACTGCTAATACGTATTGCTCAACTCGGCTTGGAAGTTGGAATGGGATCGTCTGCCTGTGTTGGAAAGGAGGTTGGAGCAGGCGGCATTTATAGGCAGAAGCAACGGGACACGTCGCGCGGCGGTGCTCGTACCTGGCCGCCACGTAGCTACAAAGTAGCTTCGCGAAGCTCGATGGCTCACCCATATCACGAGCTAGCTGCTGATTCGATCCAACACATGCGGATGCCGGTGCCCAAGGCCAAGTAGGAGACCAACACAAGTGTAAAGGCAGGTTCAGGAAGGAGATTGGGTGGGGCAGTGCGACGGTGAAGTCCAATGCAGACCAGGCGATATGCGGTGGTCGGCGGGCCACGCGCCCTGGCTTCTGTTTCATCTTTTCAAAGCCTTAGCTTCTGTTTGATCGACGTGTCCAAGTCTCATTGCAAGATTTCATATATATATATATATATATATTTCTCTATTCTTGGGTGTTTAGTAGAGCTGATAAAATATTATGTGTGCATGCCGTGCTTTCCTACCACAAGTGGAAACAACTCTCATCATACTACAATTTTTTAAGAGCGGAACACAGGCCTAGATTTTTTTAGCATGAGCCTAGTTTATTTTGGCTAATTCTCTTAGAATCTTAAAGAATTAAACTTCCTCATAGATTTTCTCAGAATTTTGATCATCTTTTTATGCTCCTAGCTATTTAGGAGGAGGCCTGATTCTCAAGATTCTCGAAAAAATGGCCAAAAGAATTGAGCCATAGTTTGCTCAATTTTCTAAGTTGTGCCTCAATGGGCTAGAACGTAGAAGCTGGCGCCCGCTGAAGGCGAAATAGCGCGAGATAGATGTAGCTTCGAAAGCCACTGAAGATGAAATTAAGATATCAGAAGACTGCAAGAATCATGGCATGGTCAAGTTGAGTGGAGAAAATGGGAGATCAAATTTGGTGTCATGTGCGTGTTACTTTGAGTCAATGGTGGCGTCAAGCCCCACGCAGCGAAGCCAGTGGCCTGGGGGCGTGATGGCCGTTTCTTTGTTCATTGTAGATATATCAGCATTGTTCAACACTGTTGCTCTGTTGTTAGCATGGGGAGTGCGTCCAGCCTAGTGCCGCTACCACTTTGAGTGATGATCTTCTTCTGGCTTTGAAACCATATGGAGTAGTTTTGACTATAGACAACCTTCCACACTGAGATTGGCGTGATAGTAATTGTCATTTATTTTGTCACTGCAACGAATTCATTAAGCATATGTCTTTTAGTGCAAGTCGGCTCGTATGATGTACTCCCTCCGTCCCAAAATATAAGAACGTTTTCTATACTAGCATAGTATCAAAAACGTTCTTATATTTTGGGACGGAGGTAGTAGTTCATAGTTTGCGTAGCTTTCAACTTATACGCTCTTCGTGGCGTATGTAACATGTTTGACAACTAGTTCAGAGAAAATTTCATCCATGATATTACATTCCTCTCACACAGGTTCAAGACCTCTGTGAAACCACTTCTCATGGCATGGATCAACAACTTACCCTAATTGTCCAGGGAATGCTTTCTGTTAGTTCCTGTTTATAGTTGTTGTTGTACTTTGTTAAATAGGTAAGTTGTTCTACAACGGGCCAATCCAGGTTGAGGTAGACCATCAATCGGTGGCGAATGCGTTATCCCCAAGCACCATGAACAAAACAAGACTCTTTCCACTCATTGCGGACATCAACGCTGCCCTATCAGGATTCAGTTCCTTTGTGGTGAGATGGATTAGCAGGGACGGGAACAAAGTTGCCCACTGTCTGGCTTCAAGAGTGAAGTACCATGGAGATTTTTGCTACCTTGGCTCCGCTCCAAGCGAGGTGCAAGAAATTTTGTCCTACGATTGCAGCTAAGAGTTTTCAACCTTTGTAGGGCATCCTTAAAAAAGAAGGTAAGTTTTTCTTCTCTTTTGTCTTGTAAGGGCCCCTGATTATTTGAGTTTTAATAAAGGGCTGTGGGGCTTTTGCCTCATAGTACTGAGTCAAAAAATGGATCTCAGGATATTGTACGTCATGTTGATTCGGGCTGCCTCTAAAGGCATGGGTATGCGAGGTGCCATGTACTACTTCACCTTCATATTCCCCATGGCTTCTGTCTTTGGTCTCTAGCACTAGTAGAAAACGGAGCTTTAAAACCGGTTTGTAAGAGCCTTTAGTGCCGGTTTCATAACCGGCACTAATTGGTGGGCACTAAAGCCTCCCCCCTCCCCTTTAGTACCGGTTCGGCACGAACTGGCGCTAAAGTGCCACCACGTGGCGTGAGCTCGCGCCCTGGTATGGGGGACCTGTTACCAACCGGTACTAAAGGTTTTTCTTTTAAATTTTTTTTTGAAAATTTTGAATTTTTTTTTTATTTTTAATTTTTCTGAATTATTTGGTGATTTAGTCTCTAATCACCTCTCTTAACTGCTCAAGTGTGGATCACTCATTCCAAATCATCTAACTTCCCGACCGGTCACCCATCCCTCTCACTACTCCAAGCCGAGCACGCTTAACTTTCGGATTCTATTCTCCTTCGTTTCCAAGTCTGCACTTGTTGTTTTCCTGACAATAGTAAGATGTCAATCCTATTAACCCTCAGGAGTTTAGCTTGAGCATGAAGTCACACATTTCACTGTTTGAGTTGAAACTATTATTCTAAAAAACAGTAATTATTTAGTAACACTAATATTTCTTGAATAAGTTTGACCATAGTTTGACCAGATTTGACCAAAATTCAAAAAATTGAAATAATTATTTAGTAACACTAATATTCTTGAATAATTATGTAGTAACATTAATACTTCTTGAATAAGTAGTTTGACCAGATTTAACAAAAAAATTTAAAAAAAACTTAAATTTGACCATATCTTCTTTTCCTTTTGGAATTTGAGGATTCTAAAAAATTGCAAACAGGCCGTAGGCGGTCTCCATCGGATGCGGATTTTTGTGCTGAATTTTTTGATATATTATACGTTTTTTTTCTGACATCGTATGCAAAAGTTATAGCCGTTTTACATTTTCCCTACACTTTTTGCAAAACATGTCCAAATTTAAGTTTTCAAATTTTCCTAACTAGTAGATGTAGTAATATAACTACCTCTCGAAGGATTTTATTTTTTGAAGCTTTTATCATTTTCTTTTGATTTTTTCAGAACGGAAATGGCGACACACGCGGGGGGGGGGGGGGGGGGTAGAGTTTGAAAATTGGCCTATAGTGCCGGTTTGTGTCACAACCCGGTACTATAGGTTAAGACTCTTTAGTGCCGGTTGGTGACACAAACCGGTACTATAGGTTAGACCTTTAGTACCGGTTTGTGTTGTTAGAAATATGCCCTAGAGGCAATAATAAATTGATTATTATTATATTTCCTTGTTCATGATAATCTTTTATTATCCATGCTAGAATTGTATTGATAGAAAACTCAGATACATGTGTGGATACATAGACAACACCATGTCCCTAGTAAGTCTCTAGTTGACTAGCTCGTTGATCAATAGATGGTTACGGTTTCCTGACCATGGACATTGGATGTCATTGATAACGGGATCACATCATTAGGAGAATGATGTGATGGACAAGACCCAATCCTAAGCCTAGCACAAAGATCATGTAGTTCGTATGCTAAAGCTTTTCTAATGTCAAGTATCATTTCCTTAGACCATGAGATTGTGCAACTCCCGAATACCGTAGGAGTGCTTTGGGTGTGCCAAACGTCACAACGTAACTAGGTGGCTATAAAGGTGCACTACGGGTATCTCCGAAAGTGTCTGTTGGGTTGGCACGAATCGAGACTGGGATTTGTCACTCCGTGTAAATGGAGAGGTATCTCTGGGCCCACTCGGCAGGACATCATCATAATGTGCACAATGTGATCAAGGAGTTGATCACGGGATGATGTGTTACGGAACGAGTACAGAGACTTGCCAGTAACGAGATTGAACAAGGTATCAGGATACCGACGATCGAATCTCGGGCAAGTATCGTACCGATAGACAAAGGGAATTGTATACGGGATTGATTAAGTCCTTGACATCGTGGTTCACCCGATGAGATCATCGTGGAACATGTGCGAGCCAACATGGGTATCCAGATCCCGCTGTTGGTTATTGACCGGAGAGTCATCTCGGTCATGTCTGCATGTCTCCCGAACCCGTAGGGTCTACACACTTAAGGTTCGATGACGCTAGGGTTATAAAGGAAGTTTGTATGTGGTTACCAAATGTTGTTCGGAGTCCCAGAAGAGATCCTGGACGTCACGAGGAGTTCCGGAATGGTCCGGAGGTAAAGATTTATATATGGGAAGTCCTGTTTTGGTCACCAGAAAAGTTTCGGGTTTTATCGGCAACGTACCGGGACCACCGGGAGGGTCCCGGGGGTCCACCAAGTGGGGCCACAAGCCCCGGAGGGCTGCATGGGTCAAGTGTGGGAGGGGACCAGCCCCAGGTGGGCTGGTGCGCCCCCCCCCCCACCAAGGCCCAAGGCGCAAGGGAGAGGAGAAGGGGGCAAACCCTAGGGCAGATGGGCCCTAAGGCCCACCCTGGTGCGCCTCCCCCTCTCCCCTCCCCTTGGCCGCCACCCATAGATGGGATTGGGGCTGGCCTCCGCCCCTAGGTGGAACCCTAGGTGGGGCACACCCCTTCCCTCTCCCCTATATATACTTGAGCACTTGGGGGGCTGCCGGTACATGAGTTCCTCTCTTTCTTGGCACAGCCCTATCCCTCTCTTTCTCCTCATATCTCGCGGTGCTTGACGAAGCCCTGCTGGATCACTACGCTCCTCCATCACCACCACGCCGTTGTGCTGCTGCTGGATGGAGTCTTCCTCAACCTCTCCCTCTCTCCTTGCTGGATCAAGGCATGGGAGACGTCATCGGGCTGTACGTGTGTTGAATGCGGAGGTGTCGTCCGTTCGGCACCAGGATCTCCGGTGATTTGGATCACGACGAGTACGAATCCCTCAACCCCGTTCTCTTGAACGCTTCCGCTTAGCGATCTACGAGGGTATGTAGATGCACTCTCCTTCCCCTCGTTGTTGGTCTCTCCATAGATAGATCTTGGTGACACGTAGGAAAATTTTGAAATTCTGCTACGTTCCCCAACAGTGGTATCATGAGCTAGGTCTATGCGTAGTTACTATGCACGAGTAGAACACAAAGTAGTTGTGGGCATCGATATTGCCAATTATCTTGCCGTTACTAGTCTTATCTTGATTCGGCAACATCGTGGGATGAAGCGGCCCGGACCGACCTTACACGTACTCTTACGTGAGACTGGTTCCACCGACTGACATGCACTAGTTGCATAAGGTGGCTAGCGGGTGTCTGTCTCTCCCACTTTAGTCGGATCGGATTCGATAAAAAGGGTCCTTATGAAGGGTAAATAGCAATTGGCATATCACGTTGTGGTTTTTGCGTAGGTAAGAAACGTTCTTGCTAGAAACCCATAGCAGCCACGTAAAACATGCAAACAACAATTAGAGGACGTCTAACTTGTTTTTGCAGGGTATGCTATGTGATGTGATATGACCAAGAAGAATGTGATGAATGATATGTGATGTATGAGATTGATCATGTTCTTGTAATAGGAATCACGACTTGCATGTCGATGAGTATGACAACCGGCAGGAGCCATAGGAGTTGTCTTTATTTATTGTATGACCTGCGTGTCATTGAACAACGCCATGTAATTACTTTACTTTATTGCTAACCGTTAGCTGTAGTAGTAGAAGTAATAGTTGGCGAGACAACTTCATGAAAACACGATGATGGAGATCATGATGATGGAGATCATGGTGTCATGCCGGTGACGATGATGATCATGGAGCCCCGAAGATGGAGATCAAAAGGAGCAAAGTGATGATGGCCATATCATGTCACCTTTTGATTGCATGTGATGTTTATCATGTTTTGCATCTTATTTGCTTAGAACGACGGTAGTAAATAAGATGATCCCTCATTAAAATTTCAAGAAAGTGTTCCCCCTAACTGTGCACCGTTGCGAAAGTTCGTCGTTTCGAAGCACCACGTGATGATCGGGTCTGATAGATTCTTATGTTCACATACAATGGGTGTAAGCCAGATTTACACACGCAAAACACTTAGGTTGACTTGACGAGCCTAGCATGTACAGACATGGCCTAGGAACACAAGATACCGAAAGGTCGAGCATGAGTCGTATAGAAGATACGATCAACATGAAGATGTTCACCGATGTTGACTAGTCCGTCTCACGTGATGATCGGACACGGCCTAGTTGACTCGGATCATGTAATCACTTGGATGACTGGAGGGATGTCTATCTGAGTGGGAGTTCATAAGATGAACTTAATTATCCTGAACATAGTCAAAAGGTCTTCGCAAATTATGTCGTAGCTCGCGCTTCAGTTCTACTGTTTAGATATGTTCCTAGAGAAAATTTAGTTGAAAGTTGATAGTAGCAATTATGCGGACTAGGTCCGTAAACTGAGGATTGTCCTCATTGCTTCATAGAAGGCTTATGTCCTTAATGCACCGCTCAGTGTGCTGAACCTCGAACGTTGTCTGTGGATGTTGCGAACATCTGACATACACATTTTGATAACTACGTGATAGTTCAGTTAAACGGTTTAGAGTTGAGGCACCGAAGACGTTTTAAAACGTCGCAAAACATATGAGATGTTTCGAGGGCTGAAATTGGGATTTCAGGCTCGTGCCCACGTCAAGAGGTATAAGACCTCCGACGATTTTCTTAGCCTGCAAACTAAGGGAGAAAAGCTCAATTGTTGAGCTTGTGCTCAGATTGTCTGAGTACAACAATCGCTTGAATCAAGTGGGAGTTGATCTTCCAGATGAAATAGTGATAGTTCTCTGAAGTCATTACCACCAAGCTGCTAGAGCTTCGTGATGAACTATAATATATCAGGGACATATATGATGATCCTTGAGATATTCACGATGTTTGACACCACAAAAGTAGAAATCAAGAAGGAGCATCAATTGTTGATGGTTGGTGAAACCACTAGTTTAAAGAAGGGCAAGGGCAAGAAGGGATACTTCACGAAACGGCAAATCAGCTGCTGTTCTAGTGAAGAAACCCAAAGTTGAACCCAAGCCCGAGACTAAATGCTTATGTAATAAGGGGAACAGTCACTGAAGCAGAACCACCCTAGATACTTGGTAGATGAGAAGGCTGGCAAGGTCGACAGAAGTATATTGGATATGCATTACAATGTGTACTTTACTAGTACTCCTGGTAGCACCAGGGTATTAGATACCGGTTCGGTTGCTAAGTGTTAGTAACTCGAAACAAAAGGCTACGGAATAAACGGAGACTAGCTAAAAGGTGAGATGACGATATGTGTTGGAAGTATTTCCAAGGTTGATCAAATATCGTACGCTCCCTCTACCATCGAGATTGGTATTAAAACCTAAATAATTGTTATTTGGTGTTTGTGTTGAGCATAGACATGATTGGATTACGTCTATCGCAATACGGTTATTCATTTAAGGAGAATAATGGTTACTCTGTTTATTTGAATAATACCTTCAATGGTCTTACACCTAAAATGAATGGTTTATTGAATCTCGATCGTAGTGATACACATGTTCATGCCAAAAGATATAAGATAGTAATGATAGTACCTCCTACTTGTGGCACTGCCACTTAAGTCATATCGGTATAAAACACATCAAGAAGCTCCATGTTGATGGATCTTTGGACTCACTCATTTTTGAAAGGATTGAGACATGCGAACCATGTTTGTTGGTAGATATGCATGAAGAAACTCTATACAGATGGACCGTTTGGACTCACTTCATTTTGAATCACTTGAGACATGCAAATCATACCACATGGGCAAGATGACTGAAAGCCTCGTTTTCAGTAAAATGGAACTAGAAAGCAACTTGTTGGAAGTAATACATTTTGATGTGTGCAGTCCAATGAGTGCTGAGGCGTGTAGTGGATATTGTTATGTTCTTACTTCACAGATGATTTGAGTAGATGTTGAGTATATTTACTTGATGAATCACGAGTCTGAAGTATTGAAAGGTTCAAGTAATTTCAGGGTGAAGTTGAAAGATCGTCGTGACAAGAGGATAAAATATCTATGATATGATCATAGAGATGAATATCTGAATTACGAGTTTGGCACCGAATTAAGACATTGTGGAAATTGTTTCACAACTAATACAGCCTGGAACACCATAGTGTGATGGTGTGTCCGAACATCATAACTGCACCCTATTGGATATGATGGATACCATGATGTCTCTTATCGAATTACCACGATAGTTTATGGGTTAGGCATTAGAGACAACCACATTCACTTTAAATAGGGCACCACGTAATTTCGATGAGATGACACCGTATGAACTATGGTTTAGAGAAACCTAAGCTGTCATTTCTTAAAAGTTTGGGGCTGCGACGCTTATGTGAAAAAATTTCAGGCTGATAAGCTCGAACCCAAAGCGGATAAATGCATCTTCATAGGACACCCAAAACAGTTGGGTATAGCTCCTGTCTCAGATCCGAAAGCAATAAGTGATTGTTTCTAGAATCGGGTCCTTTCTCGAGGAAAATTTTCTCTTGAAAGAATTGAGTGGGAGGATGGTGGAGACTTGATGAGGTTATTGAACCGTCTCTTCAACTAGTGTGTGGCAGGGCACAGGGAGTTGTTCCTGTGGAACCTACACCAATTGAAGTGGAAGCTTATGATAGTGATCATGAAACTTCAGATCAAGTCACTACCAAACCTCGTGGGATGACAAGGGTGCGTACTACTTCAGAGTGGTACGTAATCCTGTCTTGGAAGTCATGTTGCTAGACAACAATGAACCTACAAGCTGTGGAGAAGCGATGGTGGGCCTGGATTCCAAAATGGCTCGAGGCCATATAATCTGAGAGAGGATCCATATATGAAAACAAAGTGTAGACTTTGGAAGAACTACTTGATGGTCGTAAGGCTGTTAGGTACATATGGATTTTAAAAGGAAGACGGACAATGATGGTAAATGTCACCATTAAGAAAGCTCGACTTGTCGTTAAGATGTTTTCCGACAAGTTCAAGGAGTTGACTACAGTGAGACTTTCTCACTCGTAGCGATGCTAAGAGTCTGTTGGAATTATATTAGCGATTACTGCATTATTTATGAAATCTTGCAGATAGGATGTCAAAACATTGTTTCCTCGACGATTTTCTTGAGGAAAGGTTGTGTGTCATACAACTGGAAGGTTTTGTCAATCCTGAAAGATGCTAACAAGTATGCAAAGCTCCAGCAATCCTTCTAAGGACTGGAGTAAGCATCTCGGAGTTGGAATGTATGCTTTGATGAGATGATCAAAGATTTTGGGTGTATACAAAGTTTATGAGAAACTTGTATTTCCAAAGAAGTGAGTGGGAGCACTATAGAATTTCTGATGAGTATATGTTGTTAACATATTGTTGATCTGAAATGATGTAGAATTTCTGGAAAGCATGCAGAGTTGTTTGAAAAGTGTTTTTCAATGGAAAGCCTGGATTAAGCTACTTGAACATTGAGCATCAAGATCTATAAGGATAGATCAAAACCAAGGTTGTCAGAATCGCGATTTTGAATTGAATCGGAGCTCTGATGGTAGGATCGCAAATCGTAGAATCTTCACTATCAGGATCGTAAAAACGTAGATTCTATGAACTAAAATCGTAGAATCAGAGGAGTTAGTTTGGATCATAAAGTCGTAGAATCGTATAACAGAATCACGATTCTGACAACCTTGATCAGAACGCTTAATGGTACTTTCAAATGAGCACATACCTTGACATGATCTTGAAGGTGTTCAAGATGGATCGATCAAAGAAGGAGTTCTTGCCTGAGTTGTAAGGTATGAAGTTAAGACTTAAAGCTCGACCACGGCAGAAGAAAGAGGAAGGACGAAGGTCGTCCCCTATGCTTTTGTCATAGGCTCTCTATAGTATGCTATGTTGTGTGCCGCACCTGAAGTGTGCCTTGCCATGAGTCAGTCAAGGGGTACAAGAGTGATCCAAGAATGGATCACAGGACAGCGGTCAAAGTTATCCTTAGTAACTAGTGGACTAAGGAATTTTCTCGATTATGGAGGTGGTAAAAGAGTTCGTCGTAAAGGGTTACGCCGATGCAAACTTTGACACTAATCCAGATTATTTTGAGTAGTAAACTGGATTCGTATAGTAGAACAATTATTTGGAATAGCTCCAAATAGAACGTGGTAGCTGCATCTAGGAGACGACATAGAGATTTGTAAAGCACACATGGATCTGTAAGATTCAGACCCGTTGACTATAACATCTCTCACAAGCATAACATGATCAAGCCCAGAACTCATCGAGTGTTAATCACATGGTAATGTGAACTAGATTATTGACTCTAGTAAACTCTTTGGGTGTTAGTCACATGGGGATGTGACCTTGAGTGTTAATCACATATCGATGTGAACTGGATTATTGACTCTAGTGCAAGTGGGAGACTGTTGGAAATATGCCCTAGAGGCAATAATAAATTGATTATTATTATATTTCCTTGTTCATGATAATCGTTTATTATCCATGCTAGAATTGTATTGATAGGAAACTCAGATACATGTGTGGATACATAGACAACACCATGTCCCTAGTAAGCCTCTAGTTGACTAGCTCGTTGATCAATAGATGGTTACGGTTTCCTGACCATGGACATTGGATGTCATTGATAACGGGATCACATCATTAGGAGAATGATGTGATGGACAAGACCCAATCCTAAGCCTAGCACAAAGATCATGTAGTTCGTATGCTAAAGCTTTTCTAATGTCAAGTATCATTTCCTTAGACCATGAGATTGTGCAACTCCCGGATACCGTAGGAGTGCTTTGGGTGTGCCAAACGTCACAACGTAACTGGGTGGCTATAAAGGTGCACTACGGTTATCTCCGAAAGTGTCTGTTGGGTTGGCACGAATCGAGACTGGGATTTGTCACTCCGTGTAAACGGAGAGGTATCTCTGGGCCCACTCGGTAGGACATCATCATAATGTGCACAATGTGATCAAGGAGTTGATCACGGGATGATGTGTTACGGAACAAGTAAAGAGACTTGCCGGTAACGAGATTGAACAAGGTATCGGGATACCGACGATCGAATCTCGGGCAAGTATCGTACCGATAGACAAAGGGAATTGTATACGGGATTGATTAAGTCCTTGACATCGTGGTTCATCCGATGAGATCATCGTGGAACATGTGGGAGCCAACATGGGTATCCAGATCCCGCTATTGGTTATTGACCGGAGAGTCATCTCGGTCATGTCTGCATGTCTCCTGAACCCGTAGGGTCTACACACTTAAGGTTCGATGACTCTAGGGTTATAAAGGAAGTTTGTATGTGGTTACCGAATGTTGTTCGGAGTCCCGGATGAGATCCTGAACGTCACGAGGAGTTCCGGAATGGTCCGAAGGTAAAGATTTATATATGGGAAGTGCTGTTTTGGTCACCGGAAAAGTTTCGGGTTTTATCGGTAACGTACCGGGACCACCGAGAGGGTCCCGAGGATCCACCAAGTGGGGCCACAAGCCCCGGAGGGCTGCATGGGCCAAGTGTGGGAGGGGACCAGCCCCAGGTGGGCTGGTGCGCCCCCCCACCAAGGCCCAAGGCACAAGGGAGAGGAGAAGGGGGCAAACCCTAGGGCAGATGGGCCCTAAGGCCCACCCTGGTGCACCTCCCCCTCTCCCCTCCCCTTGGCCGCCACCCATAGATGGGATTGGGGCTGGCCGCCGCCCCTAGGTGGAACCCTAGGTGGGGCGCACCCCTTCCCTCTCCCCTATATATACTTGAGCACTTGGGGGGTTGCCGGTACATGAGTTCCTCTCTTTCTTGGCGCAGCCCTATCCCTCTCTTTCTTCTCATATCTCGCGGTGCTTGGCAAAGCCCTGCTGGATCACTACGCTCCTCCATCACCACCACGCCGTTGTGCTGCCACTGGATGGAGTCTTCCTCAACCTCTCCCTCTCTCCTTGCTGGATCAAGGCATGTGAGACGTCGTCGGGCTGTACGTGTGTTGAACGCGGAGGTGCTGTCCGTTCGGCACTAGGATCTCCGGTGATTTGGATCACGACGAGTACGACTCCCTCAACCCCGTTCTCTTGAACGCTTCCGCTTAGCGATCTACAAGGGTATGTAGATGCACTATCCTTCCCCTCGTTGCTGGTCTCTCCATAGATAGATCTTGGTGACATGTAGGAAAATTTTGAATTTCTGCTACGTTCCCCAACATGTGTCACAAACCATCACTAAAGGGGCTCGTGGGGCCCTGGCCTGACGCCAGCCTGCCACCACCCCTTTAGTACCGGTTCGTGGCACGAACCGATACTAAAGGTTCATTACGAACCGGCACTAATGCATAGCCATTCGAATCGGCACTATTGATCACATTAGTGCCGGTTTTTTTACAAACCGACACTAATGTGCTTCACGTTTGACCCTTTTTCTACTAGTGTAGGCAGTCTCGATGGCGGGTCGTGCAACCTACTTGCCAATCTCTAGGCACTCTCGATGCTGTGTTCGACAGTCTACTTATTGATCTCTAGGCAGTCTCGATGCTCCTTGCATTCCATGGCTCCTACACCCTATGTGATGATCTCTAGGCACTCCCGAGGCTCCTCGCCTTCTATGGCTGGAGTTTGGGCTTAACGGGTTTAGTTGTGTTTTGCTTTGTTTGAACCAAGCATACCATCTCTTTATTTGCGTTTGTCTTGTATCATTCTCGTACTTTTTTTTATTTCCAAGCTTTGCGTATTCACCAAAAATAATGCTCATCCATCAATGAGCTATCAATGAAAGTATTTGCAGGCTTTGTGTATGCTTATATGTAATGAAAAAGCTTGAACTTTTCTTTTGTCGAGGAATCTAGCAAGAAGTAAGGCTCAATAAACACAAAGCTTCGGGCAACAATTTTCTTTAACATACATACACTCACTCCTATGAGTAGGAATGCACGCACTCCTATGAGTATTTTTGATACTCCCTTCGTTTTTATTTAGTCTGCGTATTAACTTTAGTCAAAGTCAAGTTTTGTAAACTTTGACCAAATTTATAAAAAAATATTAACATATACAATAACAAATCAACATCATTAGATTTATTATTAAATGTACTTTCACATCATATAGATTTGTTATGATAAATGATTGTATTTTTTCTATAAACTTGATCAAACTTTACAAAGTTTGACTTTAGTCAACTCTAATATGCAGAGTAAATAAAAACGGAGGGAGTACAACACATCTTTATTTTTAGAATGTACATACACTCATTCTTAGGAACGCACGCACATACTTCTATGCAATGTACATACACTCATTCTTAGGAACGCACGCACACACTTCTATGAAAACATCTGAGGTACCGATAATGATTTTTTTAAAGTACACACACTCATCACTATGATTGCAAGCACTTAGGGCATCTCCAGCCGCGGCCCCAACAGGCCCCCAGGCCACTTTTTCGGCACCGACGCCGAAAAAACGGCCCAGTCGCGCCCCCAGGACGCCAAAAATCGTCGGTTCGGACCTTTTTTCCGCCCGGCGGTCACAGGCCGAACCCGGCGCGCTGGGGAGCAGTTGGGGGCTCCGGCTCTAGGGAAAAGCACGCCTGGCCACACCGAGAGGGGACAAGTCAAGGTTTTCTTCCCCCGACTCGCCTCGCACCCCCCGCGCCCTCGGCCACCACTAGCTATATCCCGGCGACTATTGGGGAACGTAGTAATTTCGAAAAAATTTCCTATGCACACGCAAGATCATGGTGATGCATAGCAACGAGAGGGGAGAGTGTTGTCTACGTACCAACGCAGACCGACTGCGGAAGCGATCACACAACGTAGAGGAAGTAGTCGTACGTCTTCCCGATCCGACCGATCCAAGCACCGTTACTCCGGCACCTCCGAGTTCTTAGCACACGTTCAGCTCGATGACGATCCTCGGGCTCCGATCCAGCAAAGCGTCGAGGAAGAGTTCCGTCAGCACGACGGCGTGGTGACGATCTTGATGTACTACCGACGCAGGGCTTCGCCTAAGCACTACAACGGTATGATCGAGGTGGATTTTGGTGGCAGGGGGCACCGCACACGGCTAAGGAACGATCAACAATGATCAATTGTGTGTCTATGGGGTGCCCCCTGCCCCCGTATATAAAGGAGCAAGGGGAGGGGTTCGGCCGGCCAAGGAGAGGGCGCGGGAGGAGTCCTACTCCTACCGGGAGTAGGACTCCCCCCCTCAATCCTATTCCAACTAGGACTCCCAAGGGGGAAAGGAGAGAGAGGGGGCCGGCCCCTTCTCCTAGTCCTAATAGGACTTGGGGAAGGGGGGCGCGCGGCCAGCTATGGGCTGCCCCTTTTCTCTTTTCCACTAAGGCCCAATAGGCCCATTTGCCTCCCGGGGGGTTCCGGTAACCCTCCCGGTATTCCGGTAAAATCCCGATTTCACCCGGAATACTTCCGATGTCCAAACATAGCCTTCCAATATATCAATCTTTACGTCTCGACCATTTCGAGACTCCTCGTCATGTCCGTGATCACATCAGGGACTCCGAACAACCTTCGGTACATCAAAATGCATAAACTCATAATAATTGTCATCGTAACGTTAAGCGTGCGGACCCTACGGTTCGAGAACAATGTAGACATGACCGAGACACGTCTCCGGTCAATAACCAATAGCGGGACCTGGATGCCCATATTGGCTCCTACATATTCCACGAAGATCTTTATCGGTCAGACCGCATAACAACATACGTTGTTCCCTTTGTCATCGGTATGTTACCTGCCCGAGATTCGATCGTCGGTATCCAATACCTAGTTCAATCTCGTTACTGGCAAGTCTCTTTACTCATTCCGTAATACATCATCTCATAACTAACATCTTAGTTATAATGCTTGCAAGGCTTATGTGATGTGTATTACCGAGAGGGCCCAGAGATACCTCTCCGACAATCGGAGTGACAAAACCCTAATCTCGAAATACGCCAACCCAACATCTACCATTGGAGACACCTGTAGTACTCCTTTATAATCACCCAGTTACGTTGTGACGTTTGGTAGTACCCAAAGTGTTCCTCCGGTAAACGGGAGTTGCATAATCTCATAGTTATAGGAACATGTATAAGTCATGAAGAAAGCAATAGCAACATACTAAACGATCGGGTGCTAAGCTAATGGAATGGGTCATGCCAATCAGATCATTCAACTAATGATGTGACCTCGTTAATCAAATAACAACTCTTTGTTCATGGTTAGGAAACATAACCATCTTTGATTAACGAGCTAGTCAAGTAGAGGCATACTAGTGACACTCTGTTTGTCTATGTATTCACACATGTATTATGTTTCCGGTTAATACAACTCTAGCATGAATAATAAACATTTATCATGATATAAGGAAATAAATAATAACTTTATTATTGCCTCTAGGGCATATTTCCTTCAGCGACGGCCGCCGCCCTACTCCGCTAGATAGCCATTCCCTGCCGAAAAATAGCAGCGCTTCGCCACGGCAGCCCCTCCCACAGCAGCTGGGCGTTTCCGGCCGCCGTTTCCGGCCGCGGAGGCGCGGTTTAGCGGCGGGTACACGCCCACCGAGCGCAAGGTGTTCGGCGTTTTGCCTGACTCGGCGATGGACTCGGATGACGAGGAAGAGCTCGCCGCGCTGCTGGAGGAGGAAGCCGCGGCCGACGTCTAGGAAGAAGAGCGTCTGATGGTGCCCGCCGCCCTCGCCCAGCTGCTGGCGAGCAGTGAAAAGCCGCGACGAGGTGGCTCAGCGCCGGGGCGGGTGAAAGCAAAGAACCGGCATCGTCTACAAGGCTACTGCATGCTCTACTCCGACTACTTCGCCGATGCTCCACTTCATGGCGAGAGAACATTTCGGCGCCGTTATCGGATGAGCCGAAAGCTCTTCCTCAGGATTGTGAGTTCAATCCGGGAGTTCGACAACTACTTCAAGTGCAAGATGGATTGCACTGGCGCTCTTGGATTCACCTCCATCCAGAAGTGCACGACAGCGATGAGGATGCTTGCATATGGAGCTCCCAGTGATTCACTCGACGAATATGGGCGCATGGCCGAGTCCACCAGCATAGAGTGTTTCTACAAGTTCTGTCGGGCAGTGGTGGCAATGTTTGGGCCACAATACTTGAGAACACCCAATACGGAAGACACTGCTCGGATCCTAGCCCAGAATGCAGCAAGAGGATTTCTTGGGATGCTTGGAAGCATCGACTGCATGCATTGGAAATGGAAGAACTGCCCATTTGGTTGGCAGGGGATGTATAAAGGCGCCAAAGGCGGTTGCAGTGTGGTGCTTGAGGCGGTAGCCACACAGGACCTCTGGATTTGGCACTCCTTCTTTGGTATGCCAGGAACTCGCAATGACATCAACGTGCTGCAGTGCTCTCCTGTTTTTGCCAAGCTCGTTGAGGGCCATTCTCCTCCGGTGAACTTCGAGATCAATGGGCACCAATACAACAAGGGGTACTATCTAGCTGACGGCATCTATCCGAGATGGTCGACATTTGTGAAGACGATCTCAAACCCTATGCCAGGAGGCAAGAACGCCTGATTTGCGAAAGTTCAGGAGGCTTGTAGGAACGATGTCGAGCGGGCATTTGGTGTGCTCTAATCTCGATTCGCTGTTGTTCGGTACCCCGCTCAGACCTGGTCGAAAGATCAAATGTGGGAGATCATGACTTGCTGTGTCATCTTGCACAACATGATCATCGAGAGCGAGCAAGAAGACCCAGTGTTTGACACTGAACCATACTACAGGCAGGGTCCTCTAGCCGAAGTTGATCACCTGCTACCGGCAACTTGGACTGCCTATCTCAGTATGCGTCAGGAGATCCGAGACCCACAGGTGCATCATCAACTGCAGAAAGATCTGATTGAGCATCTATGGAGGCTCAAGGAGGACGCCTCGTGATGAAATACGAGTTTTTATTTGTTGAACAATATAATTTGTATTGAACTATTTGTTGTTGTAGTATTTTGTTGAAGTATTTGATTTTTCTGTGATGAAATATGTGATAAGAAATAATTGTGTTGATAATTGAACGCCGAGACACGGCAAAACCACGCCGAATATGGGCCTATTCTCGCCCATATGAGCCGTTTATTCGCTGAAATTGGGCTGCAAAGTGGGCCAATTTCGACGCCCGGGGCCAAGCTGGGGCGACGACTGGGTGTAAAACCGCCCCCAGCGTCGAATGCATCGCCGGCTCGCCCCAGGAAACGATTTTTATGCGTCCTAATGGGCCAACGGCTGGAGATGCCCTTAGCCAGCACAACATCTTCAGATTTGACGAAGTCGGTAAAAGATTCCTATTGACGGAACGTCTAATCATAAAAGACCTAAAATAAATTCAGACGCAACGTCTAATCATAAAAGATCTGAAATAAATTCAGAAGAATACAAGCACCGAGAACTGGAGTGGGTTGGCTCCTCCAGAGGGAACCTCACCATATGAGCCAGTTGGTCCGGCAACAACGGATTGAAGTTTCAATGATTACCGTGATAGAAGAAATTCGATCACATACAACTTTATAGCCGCCTTCGAGTGAAGTCGTACATCGATTATAACTCATTACAGAACCGGACACGAGTAGACCAAATCGGAGGCAAACTTGCACTAAATGAGCGGAAATCACGAAAAGGGGGAAACATACAGATATGTAGAAGGCCCGCGAACGACCAAACACGACTAAAGCAAAGCAAATTAAGCGCCAACGCATGCGTCTAGTGATTCCTCGTGGTGGTGGTGTCCTTGGTGGTGTTGTCACCGCCCATGCCCAGCGTGTTCGCCACCGCGTCCTTGGCGCCGACCACGGCGCTCACCACCGTCTCGCCGGCCTGCTGGAGCACGCTCCCGGTCTTGTCCTTGCCGGCGACGGCGGACTCCTTGGTGTACTGCGCGGCGTCGGAGGACCTCTCCTGCGCGTACAGCGCCGTCTCCGACGCCTTCTGCTTGGCCGCCTCCGTCTTCTCGCCGAGGAAGCTGCCGGTCTGGTCCTTGCTCTCGGCGGCGCGGTCCTTGGCCGCCTGCGCCGTCTGGGCCGTCTTGTCCATGGCCTCGCCGGCCTTCTGCTTGGTGGCCTCCGTGGCCTGCCCCGCCTTGTCCTTGGTGGCGCCCACCATCTGCCCGGTCTTCTCCTGCACAGCCAAACCAAGAGAGCATTTCAGATCATTGAGCACGAATGCACGATGAAGTGGTACGTAGGCACTGCGGGAGACGAGGGTTACCTCGGTGCGGGCCTTGGTCTCGCCGGCCGCGTAGCTCGCTTGGTTCTGGTTGGAGGCCATCTTCTCTTGTCTGTCACAGTCTCACGAACACGAACAAACACGAACTGAAATCACTGTAAATCTCACTGCTATTGCTCAACTCGCTTGGATGAATCGACCGCTTGTGTTGGAAAGGAGATTGGAGCAGGCGGCATTTATAGGCAGATGCAACGGGACACGTAGCGCGTCGGTGCTCGTACATGGCCGCCACGTAGCGAGAAAGTAGCTTCGCGAAGCTCGATCGCTCACCCATATCACGAGCTGCATTCTGATTCGATCCAACACATGCGGATGCCAGTGCCGAAGAAGGCCAAGTAGGAGACCAACACAAGTGTAAAGGCAGGTTCAGGCGAAGTCCAATGCCGACGTTACTCACGATGCAAAGAAATGGTAGAAATGTACCACAAGTAAGATATGAGGTGGTCGGCGGGCCACGCGCCCTAGCTTTAGCTTCTGCTTTCTTTTTTCAAAGCCCTAGCTTCTGTTTGATCCACGTGTCCATGTCTCATTGCAAGATCTCATATTTTTCTACTCTTGGGTATATTTTGTAGAGCTGATAAAATATTATATGCACAAGCCGTACGTACGCGTGCTTCTCTTACCACAACCACAAATGAAAATCACTCACTCATACTACTCCCTCCAGCCTGCGTATTGTACAGAGGCTGCGTCAATTAAGTCACAGCCTATTACTGTATTGTATAGAGACTGTGCCAATTAATTTGGACCGGAGGGGCTATAATTTTGTAAGAGCAGGAACATAGTCTGCTTGATTTTCTAAGTTGTGCCTCGATGAGCTAGAAAGGGTTGTACGGCAGATGACCGTTTGACACACGAAAAGCTGGCGCATGTTAAAGGAGAAAATGGCAATAGATAGATGCGGCTTTGAAAGCCATTGAAGATGAATATTGAGATATCATAAAACTGCAAGAATCATGGCATGGTCGAGTTGAGTCTTGAGTGGGAAGAATGGGAGATAAGATTTGATGTCACAGATACACAATTGTGTGTTACTTTGATTGAAGATCTTCTTGTGGCTTTTAAACCATGAAGTAGTTTTGACCATAGACAACCTTACATATCGGGGTTGACATGATAGTAACTGCCATTTAGTTTGCCACCACGAGTAATTCATTAAGGTCATGTTCTTTAGTGTAACTCTGCTCGTGTGATGTAGTAGTTCACAGTTTGTGATTCTAACTTATACACTCTTCGTGACGCATGTAACATGTTCGACAACTGGTTCAGAGAATGATAGAAGTTCTTTTTTTAATCTCATATCCTCGCAAGGGCAGCAACCTTATGTTAGTCTTTGTTTTAGAATATGTGTTCTTTCTTGTTAGGAAAACATTTCTTCTACTCTGATTATGCATGCGTTGACACTGTACGTGGCGGAAGATAATAGTCTTTTGACGATGACGTCTATTGGGATTTTGCTTGTGGCTGGAAGCTATTCATATCGAAAGGGAACCTCAATCATATGAAAATATTTGTAGTTCTATGGTTTAATTGTTGAGATACCGCAAATCTCCGTATTCAACGACTTCTACTTCTATCGGAGGATGTGTTGACCCATGCTTAGCCCAAGTTGTCGATGGTAACTAGGGCAAATTATTGAATAAAAAGCTATTTCGGTTTCATATCCCCTTTTTGTTCTAATTCGAGGCTTCGAGCAAGTGCCCTAGGATTTGACTGCTGACTTGAAAAGCCACCTACAAACAATTTACATTCATTCATTTTGGATAACGCTTGTATCCTTTACTGACCCAAATTTGTGAAATGAAAGAGTGTGAGCATAAAAGATGAGGTGAACAGTAGAGTGACTTGTATAAAGAATTAGAGACCTTGCTTATTTTCATGAAAAAGTAAATGGGTGTAAAAGAAAGAATAGCATTTCTATCAAAGAAGATGGTGAGAGATCTATACATTTTTCAAAAGAGCTAAGAGAAAATATCACTTCATACTTATTTGGGAGAGTAGAGTAAAGCAATGTTCACTTACTTTGAATTCCATGCCAAAGGGAAGCTTTTTGAAAGATAGCATGCGAAATGACATCAAGAAGAAACCTATCATAGTACACGACACAAACGAGTGACGTCCCACGTTCAAGACCAAGTGCAATACCAAAATGACAGGATATCAATAGGTGTTTATCTAGTGGTGGCAGGGGAAACCTAAATTGCGCCGCCACCTACCCCTCCCTCCTCCTCATTTCACCGCCACCAGAAGAGTAGCCGTCGAAGACTGCACTAACTCCCGAGATTTCGGCAGCAGAGCTCCTTGGTTGGCTTGGATCGCCCTTTGATGGCGCCGCAGTGGTGTTCCCCCCCCCCCCCTCCGAGTTGCAAACATGGCTATGGGCCGGACTATGGTGGGTTCGCCATGGTGATTCCCCGGTTATGGCCGCCTTTGGTAGCTGGACACATGAGGCTTCCCGGTAGGCCTCTTGCCGATGCGACTCTGGCCCCGGTTGCCCTTGGCATGCGTTCTCCAGCATCCATGGCTCGTCGTCATCCTCTGCTGGCATGGCTCTGTCACAATTGTTTCGGAGGTTGCGTCCTCGCTACCTTCTTCGGCTCGCTAGCGTCCTGGTGGCTTTGGCCCCGACCGCCCAGATCTGCGTTAACTCTAGTTCCTGGCTCTTCGACATCAGAGGTTGTCGTTGCATCCTTCGCTATCCCTCCCCACCCCGCCACCTCCCTGAAGGAAATATACCCTAGAGGCAATAATAAAGTTATTATTTGTTTCCTCGTATCATGATAAATGTTTATTATTCATGTTAGAATTGTATTAATCGGAAACTTAGTACATGTGTGAATACGTAGACAAACAGAGTGTCACTAGTATGCCTCTACTTGACTAGCTCATTAATCAAAGATGGTTAGGTTTCCTAACCATAAACATGAGTTGTCATTTGATTAACGGGATCACATCATTAGGAGAATGATGTGATTGACTTGACCCATTCCGTTAGCTTAGCACTTGATCGTTTAGTTTACTGATATTGCTTTCTTCATGACTCATACATGTTCCTATGACTATAAGGTTATGCAACTCCCGATTACCGGAGAAACACTTTGTGTGCTACCAAACGTCACAACGTAACTGGGTGATTATAAAGGTGCTCTACAGGTGTCTCCGATGGTACTTGTTGAGTTGGTATAGATCAAGATTAGGATTTGTCACCCCGATTGTCGGAGAGGTATCTCTGGGCCCACTCGGTAATGCACATCACTATAAGCCTTGCAAGCATTGTAACTAATGAGTTAGTTGCGAGATGATGTACTACAGAATGAGTAAAGAGACTTGCCGGTAACGAGATTGAACTAGGTATTGAGATACCGACGATCCAATCTCGGGCAAGTAACATATCGATGACAAAGGGAACAACGTATGTTGTTATGCGGTTTGACCGATAAAGATCTCCATAGAATATGTAGGAGCCAATATGAGCATCCACGTTCCGCTATTGGTTATTGAACGAAGACGTGTCTCGGTCATGTCTACATAGTTCTCAAACCCGTAGGGTCCGCACGCTTAAAGTTCGGTGACGATCGGTATTATGAGTTTTTGTGTTTTGATGTACCGAAGGTAGTTCGGTGTAGCGACCAGACCTCAACCGGTCTGATCTCTGTGCTCCGGTGTCATCCCTGGATCAGTAATGCTGACACCACACAGTACTCGGAGGATTTATAGCAGGGTAGCAATCACACACTTATTACATCGAGTGTCTCAAAAGAGATCTTATTACAATAAATATGGCTTAAGGCCATCTAATAAAGATAACAGCGGAAGGCTTGGAAGATAAGTGAGTCCATCAACTCCAACGGTATCATTGAGTATATAACCACAACCTAAAAACTCCTTAATCGTCGTCTGAAAAGTCTGCAACATTAACGTTGCAGCCCGAAAACGGGTCAGCTCATGGAATATGCTGGCAAGGTAACACATAGAGAGTAATGGAATGAAACAGCTATACTATATGCATATTTGGCTGGTGGAAATCTCTATGGTTACAGTTTTGCGTAAAGCCAATTTTTCCCTACTTCAAAGGAATAATTTTATTTAACTATCATGGTAGTTGTTAAACATTGAGAATGGTTGACAGCATTCTCAATCCCAATTAAGCATCATCATTAAACATAACCCAATAAAATTAATTTAGAGTAACATATTGAGATTCACATGATAATCCAAGTACTAGATACTCAAGATGTCCATAACCGGGGACACGGCTAACCATGATTAGTTTATTACACTCTGCAGAGGTTTGCGCACTTTTCCCCACAAGACTCGATCGCCTCCATTTGGTTTCTCACACTACATGGTGTTTGAAAAGACGGATGACCGAGACATAGTCTTTCAGAAGCGCTAGCACCTTACGATCGGGTAGACCGTACCACCTACATCCCCTACATCTGCTAGTCTACCACTGTAAGAGTTCGCATGACTTAGTCAACTATGCTAGAGCCCATAATAGCTTGTGGCTGCACACGGAAGTTTCTAGCATGAATAATTTCATGATCCCTTTGAGCCTGGGTGGCGGTCCAAAAGAAAACAGGCAAGTCCTGGGATACCCAGGTGCCTCAATCCACCCAGATGTGTGTTTAAGTTGCCACCTTAGATAAACCATTAATTAACAAAACTCACATCTATCATGGATATCACTCACCCAATCCACGTCTACTAGCATAGCATGGCATAATAAGCAATCGTAGAAGTAACTCCCAAAGGTTTGATAATAAACAGGTAATAGGTACTACCTCATCTACTTCCCATCCCACAATTTAATTAGATCCTAACCATGCAATGTGTGAGGATTGATCTAATGCAATAAAACTGGGTAGTAGAAAAGGTATGATCAAAGTGTTACTTGCCTTGCTGATGATCCGGGAAACCTAACGATTCGAAGTAACAAGCAGCGCACTCCGGGTACTCTATCACAGACAAACAAACAAGCATACAATAAGTACTCATCTAATGCACAGGTAAAACTCAAATAAGAGATCTAACCAGAAAGTTCAACTTAAGAACTCCGGTTGGCAAAAAGAATCAAATCGAACGAAGCAACGAAAGTCAAACGGCGAAAGAAAACAACTCCGTTCTACTAATCTGGATCTAGGTCAAATTTTACAGTAGCAAAAACTTGTTTAAGTTGGTTAAACGGATAAAGGGTTTCGAGACGAATCTCTAGGTGCTTGAATCGCCTGATTCCGATAAACGAGCGAAAAGTTATACTAAAACAAAAATCGGATCAGGAATCGCGATCAGAAAAATCGTGGATTTAATCCGAGAAAAAGAAAAACGACGAACGCTTGCTAGAACGAACGAACGGACGAACGCTCACTAATTAAATAAACCGGAAAAACCGATCTATTTAAAAAACCGAAACTAAAAAACGATGAAAAATCGATCTTTTTTAAAAAAAACGTGGGCACGGAAGTCGAGGCGGCGGCGAACCTCGGCGGCGGCGAGTGGCGGTGGCGCGGGGATCGAGGGCGGGTGGGGCTGGCGGCTAGGGTTTCTCCCGGGGGGCTGGGCCGGCTTATATTGCCTAGTCGGGCCAGAGTCCTAGTCGGACACGGCCCGTTAGGTCGGTTCTTTTTTTTAAATTATTCCGCTCGGAAGAAAAATAAAAAGAAATACTAAACGGACTCCAAAAATTTTGAAGTAAATTTTCACGGGCTTCTAAAATCAAGCCGCACAAGGTGAACATTTATTTGGGACCTAAATGCAATTTTGAAAAATGCACATTTTTCCTAAATTCAAATAAAACACCGAAAAACTCCGAAATAAAATCTTATTTGATTTTATTATTAAATCCTCAATATTTCTTTATTTTGGGAAAGTCATTTTATTCCCTCTCTCATATTTTTGTAATAGAAATAATTGATGATAAAATAAATAAAATCAAATGATTCTATTCTCAAAATTTGAGAAAACTCAAATATGAAAATAATGAAATCCCCAACTCTCTCCGTGGGTCATTGAGTTGCGTAGAATTTTCTAGGATCAACCAAAATGCAAAATAAAATATGATATGCATAGATGATCTAATATATAACATTCCAAATTGAAAATTTGGGATGTTACAAACCTACCCCCTTAAGATGAATCTCGCCCCCGAGATTCGGGTTGGCTAGAAAATAGGTGAGGGTGGTCCTTGAGCAAATCTTCCTCTCGTTCCCAGGTGGCTTCATTCTCTGTGTGGTGGCTCCACTGAACTTTGCAAAACTTGATAACCTTGCTGCGGGTAACTCGGCTGGCAAACTCGAGGATCTTAATTGGTTTCTCCTCGTAGGTCAAATCGTTATCCAACTGAATAGTTTCCAAAGGCACTGTGTCTCTCAATGGTATGTCAGCCATCTCCGCGTGACATTTCTTCAACTGGGAAACGTGGAACACATCATGAACTCTGACAATCCTTCGGGCAATTCCAACTTGTAGGCTACCTCTCCCATACGCTCCAAAACTCGATATGGTCCTACAAATCGTGGCGCTAACTTCCCTTTTACTCCGAAACGCTTTGTTCCCCGAAGTGGAGATACTCGAAGATAAGCTCTATCTCCGACTTCATAAACTGTCTCCTTGCGTTTAGAATCTGCATAACTCTTCTGTCTGGACTGGGCTACCTTGAGCCTATCGCGAATCAACTTCACCTTCTGTTCAGACTCTTTAATCAAGTCAGGTCCAAAAAACTGGTGGTCTCCAACTTCGTCCCACGACAACGGTGTCCTGCACCTTCTTCCGTACAAGGCTTCGAAAGGGGCCATCTTCAAACTGGTTTGATAATTGTTGTTGTAAGAGAACTCGGCATATGGCAGATTGTCGTCCCAACTAGATCCATAATCTAGCGCACAAGCTCTCAGCATATCCTCCAAAATCTTATTGACTCTCTCGGTCTGTCCATCTGTCTGTGGATGAAAAGCTGTGCTGAACTCTAGCCTGGTTCCCAAAGTTTCGTGCAACTGCTTCCAGAACTTTGAGGTAAACTGGGTTCGTCTATCCGATACGATACTCCTTGGAACTCCATGCA
Source organism: Triticum monococcum (assembly GCA_034509565.1). Lineage (NCBI taxonomy): Eukaryota > Viridiplantae > Streptophyta > Magnoliopsida > Poales > Poaceae > Triticum > Triticum monococcum. The sequence continues at coordinate 592,829,295 of CM067841.1, read as the reverse complement.
AACATACGATCCTGGTCATGTATATCTTTGCCAACTTAGCACTGGTGTAAGTGGTCTTTACTGGGATGAAATGAGCTACTTTCGTCAATCGATCGACTACAACCCAAATCGAGTCATAGCCTGAACGAGTCCTGGGTAATCCCGTGATAAAATCTATGCCTAGCTTATCCCACTTCCATTCGGGTATCGGCAATGGTTGTAACAATCCTGTTGGCTTCTGATGCTCTGCCTTTACTCTCTGACATACATCACAAACTGCTACGTACTCCGCAATATCCTTCTTCATTCTGGTCCACCAGAAAATATACTTCAAATCCAGATACATCTTGGTATTTCCTGGGTGAATCGAATATGGTGAATCGTGTGCCTCTTGCAAAATCAACATCCTAATCTCCGGGTCATTGGGCACGTAAACGCGGTCTTCAAACCATAGGGTGTCGTGCTCATCCTCACGAAATCCTTTAGCTTTTCCTTTGCTCAGTTTCTCCTTAATAGCGGCAATCTCTTTGTCAGCCTTCTGAGCTTCCCTGATTTTATCCATCAAAGTTGACTAGATCTCTAATGCTGCTACATAGCCTCTCGGAACTATTTCCAAACATAGCTCACGAAGATTTTCGGCTAACTCCCTTGGTATTTCTCCCGTCATTAACGTATTGACATGACTCTTACGGCTTAATGCGTCTGCTACTACATTAGCCTTTCTGGGATGATAATGCAATTTCATATCATAATCTTTGATGAGTTCCAACCATCTCCTTTGTCTGAGATTCAACTCCTTCTGTGTGAAAATGTACTTCAAACTCTTATGATCCGTGTACACCTCACAATGGTTTCCAATAAGGAAATGCCTTCATGTTTTCAATGCATGCACTACGGCTGCTAACTCCAAGTCATGCGTGGCATTATTCAACTTATGAGGCTTCAGTTGTCTTGAGGCATATGAAACAACTCTCCCTTCCTGCATAAGCACTGCTCCAAGTCCTCAACGTGAAGCGTCGCAATACACTTCATAATCCTTGGTCTGGTCTGGCAAAATCAACACTGGTGAGGTAACCAAACGTTTCTTCAACTCTTGGAAACTAGCCTCACATTCCTCCGTCCATATGAACTTGGTATCTTTCTTCAACAACTCAGTCATAGGCTTCGCAATCTTTGAGAAATTCTTAATAAACCTCCGGTAGTATCCTGCGAGTTCAAGAAAACTCCGGATCTCTCCAACTGTAGATGGGGCTTCCCACTTGGTCACGGTTTCCACTTTAGTGGGATCAACTGCTATACCTTCTCCGGATATAACGTGTCCGAGGAATTCTACTTCCTTCAACCAAAACTCACATTTGTTGAACTTGGCATACAATTGATGTTCTCTGAGCTTTCCAAGTACCAAACACAAATGCTCCTTATGCTCCTCTTCATTCTTCGAATGAACCAGGATATCATCAATGAACACTACGACAAACTTATCCAAAAACTCCATAAATACTTTGTTCATCATGTTCATAAAATAGGCAGGTGCGTTAGTCAGACCAAATGACATAACAGTATACTCGTACAACCCATACCTGGTGGTAAAAGCTGTCTTCGGAATATCCTATTCTCGAATCTTCAACTGGTGGTATCCTGATCGCAGATCGATCTTGGAAAATACCTTAGCTCCTTGCAATCGATCGAACAGATCATTGATCATCAGCAGTGGGTACTTGTTCTTGATCGTTACTTCATTCAATCCTCGATAATCAACAACCATCCTTAACGACCCATCCTTCTTTTTCACTAGAAGTACTGGCGATCCCCAAGGTGAAGAACTTGGGCGAATATATCCCTTATCCAGTAACTCCTTAATCTGCTTCTTAATTTCCACCAAATCCTTTGCTGGCATCCTATATGGTCTCTTTGATATTGGCCCTGTGCCTGGAATAGCTCAATCAAGAACTCAATATCTCTATCCGGTGGCATGCCCGGCAACTCTTCCAGAAATACATCGGGAAAATCCCTTACCACTGGTACTTCCTCCTGCACAACTCCTGTTAAGCAATTTACTTGAGTCCTCTTTGGCACATGCCGGGATACATACTTGATCCTTCTCCCTTCTGGGGTGGTAAGCAAAATTGACTTACTAGCACATCCAATATTCCCTTCATACTTTGACAACCAATCCATGCCTAATATCACATCCAATCCTTGGGATTCCAATACTATTAGGTCTGAGGGGAAAACATAGTTACCAATTCTTAATGGTAACCGATCACACCATAGACTAGCCACATACTCTGCTCCAGGCGAGGTTACTAACATGGGTGACCTAAGGGCTTGGGTTGATAGGTTATACTTGCCCACAAATCTCCTTGAGATGTATGAATGTGATGCACCAGTATCAAAAAGAACGAGTGCAGTAAATGACTTAACCAAAAACTTACCTATTACTGCATCGGGCTGAGCTTCAACCTCCTCCACGCTAACGTGGTTCACCTGTCCCCTGTTGAAAGGGTTCGGCTTCTTCCCAGAACTTCCATTGCCATTTGGGCCTTCAGGACATTCATTGGCATAATGTCCGGTCTTCTGACACTTAAAACAAGTGACTTGGCTCAGGTCCTTCTTGGTTGGGGTTGGTGGGTTGATGCGATTCTGGCCGTTGCTTCCTCCATTACCATTTCCATTCTTGGTGCCATTGTGATTGTGCGAGCTACCTCCTCCATGAGTATGCTGAAAATATCCTCCCGGTCTAGGGGTAAAACGTGGCTTCTGCTGAGCTCCTGAAGTGTACTTCCCTTGTCCATACTTCCTCTTGCGATACTCAATTTGCTGCTGCTTCCCTTCAATCATAAGAGCATGATCTACCAACTCCTGGTAGTTGTTGAAGGTGGCTACCATGAACTGCATGCTCAACTCATCATTCAGTCCTTCTAGAAACTTCTCCTGCTTAGCTGCATCCGTAGCGACGTCATCTGGGGCATAATGTGCGAACTTACTAAAGTCCTCCACATACGGGCCAACTGTCCGTCCTCCTTGGCGTAAGTTGTGAAACTCACGCTTCTTCATGGCCATAGCTCCTGCTAAAACATGGGCAGTACGAAAAGCCTGCTGAAATTGGTCCCATGTGATAGTGTCAACTGGGAAGGTGTCTGTGAAATTCTCCCACCATGATGCTGCTGGTCCTTCTAGCTGATGTGCAGTAAACTTCACCTTCTCCGCATCTGTGCATCCTGCTGTGGTCAACTCCCTAGCTGTCTTGCGGAGCCAATCATCTGCTACTATCGGCTCGGTGCTACTGGAAAACACCGACAGATTCAGCCTAAGAAAACGGGCTAAGTGGTCAACATGTGGTGGTGGTGGTGGGTTGTTGTTGTTGTTCCCCTGATTCTGATTCTGGACTAGCAACTACATCAATGTGTTCTGCTGTTGGATCAACTGGGTGAGTTCCGGTGGAAAGGCAAATCCGGGGTCACGTCTCGGAGGCATCTGAGGGTTTAGAAAAGATGAGATGTAAGAATAGAGGGGGTCTAAAGAGAAAACACTACCCATATGCACATGAGGCAAAAGCAAACAATTCACTTCAATCAATCAAACAAGGGCATACAATCGATCTATCTATCGCAAAAGTGCTCGGACTGCTATATTTACATGGTGGACTACTACTACTTATGAGGTGGTCTACTAGAAATATTCTTCGGTTGTTGACTCCATAATATCTGCTCCAGCTTCATCAACATAGTCATCATCGCTAATATCTGGTTCCGAGTCGGTGTCGTCGATGATGATGTAGTCTTCCGGGCTAATCTCCTGGGGTTCTTCGTCTTCATCTACTGGCATAGGGCCTCCCATAAATATTCCAATCTTCTTGATCAGGTCGTCATTCTTTTCCACCAATACTTCAATTTCTTCTTCATAATCTTCACGTGTCGCCTTGAGTTCTTCCTCCAGTTCCTTGATTCTAGTCTTAGCCTTCTTCAGATCTATCATGTCGGCGCGCATCTGGTTCTCCTGTCGTCGAATGTGCTGGTTTAACTCCTGAATAAAAGCTGCGATTGACCTATCCTTCCTGGTGCTGATCATCTCCCAGTGCTCATCTCGGCGCCCACAAATCTGGTAGATAGTATCCTTGAGATCCTTGCGGTAGACTTTTCCAGTGCGTCCCATGGCGATGTGAGCTGCCATGCTCTTTCCTAGACTCCAAGTTGGTGCATCAAAAGAAAACTCTATGGGCTCAGTGACTGGCATGAACGTCCTTCCTGGAACTTGAACTTGAATCATCCAGCGCTCTTCCTCAGGTAAAGTGGCGTTGTAGGTTCCTGTGAAACTTGGTACTCCCATGTTAAGGTATCTAGTGACTTCTTTCAAGTGTCGTCCAAAGGGTGTATCTTCATCCGGTTGCGTGAACTTGTTCTTTGCATCCGCCATCCTAAAGAGTAGAAAAGATGAGAAGTAAGAGGAGAAGAGAGTGAATACTGATCTAGGTCTTTAGCTTAGTGGTCGTGTCCTACAGTCAACCTGGCTCTGATACCATCTCTGTAGCGACCAGACCTCAACCAGTCTTATCTCTGTGCTCCGGTGTCATCCCTGGATCAGTAATGCTGACACCACACAGTACTCGGAGGATTTATAGCAGAGTAGCAATCACACACTTATTACATCGAGTGTCTCAAAAGAGATCTTATTACAATAAATATGGCTTAAGGCCATCTAATAAAGATAACAGCGGAAGGCTTGGAAGATAAGTGAGTCCATCAACTTCAACGGCATCACTGAGTATAGAACCACGACCTAAAAACTCCTTAATCATCGTCTGAAAAGTCTGCAACATTAACGTTGCAGCCCGAAAACGGGTCAGCTCATGGAATATGCTGGCAAGGTAACACATAGAGAGTAATGGAATGAAACAGCTATACTATATGCATATTTGGCTGGTGGAAATCTCTATGGTTACAGTTTTGCGTAAAGCCAATTTTTCCCTACTTCAAAGGAATAATTTTATTTAACTATCATGGTAGTTGTTAAACATTGAGAATGGTTGACAGCATTCTCAATCCTAATTAAGCATCATCATTAAACATAACCCAATAAAATTAATTTAGAGTAACATGTTGAGATTCACATGATAATCCAAGTACTAGATACTCAAGATGTCCATAACCGGGGACACGGCTAACCATGATTAGTTTATTACACTCTGCAGAGGTTTGCGCACTTTTCCCCACAAGACTCGATCGCCTCCGTTTGGTTTCTTGCACTACATGGTGTTTGAAAAGACGGATGACCGAGACATAGTCTTTCAGAAGCGCTAGCACCTTACGATCGGGTAGACCGTACCACCTACATCCCCTACATCTGCTAGTCTACCACTGTAAGAGTTCGCACGACTTAGTCAACTATGCTAGAGCCCATAATAGCTTGTGGCTGCACACGGAAGTGTCTAGCATGAATAATCTCATGATCCCTTTGAGCCTGGGTGGCGGTCCAAAAGAAAACAGGCAAGTCCTGGGATACCCAGGTGCCTCAGTCCACCCAGATGTGTGTTTAAGTTGCCACCTTAGATAAACCATTAATTAACAAAACTCACATCTGTCATGGATATCACTCACCCAATCCACGTCTACTAGCATAGCATGGCATAATAAGCAATCGTAGAAGTAACTCCCAAAGGTTTGATAATAAACAGGTAATAGGTACTACCTCATCTACTTCCCATCCCACAATTTAATTAGATCCTAACCATGCAATGTGTGAGGATTGATCTAATGCAATAAAACTGGGTAGTAGAAAAGGTATGATCAAAGTGTTACTTGCCTTGCTGATGATCCGGGAAACCTAACGATTCGAAGTAATAAGCGGCGCACTCTGGGTACTCTATCACAGACAAACAAACAAGCATACAATAAGTACTCATCTAATGCACAGGTAAAACTCAAATAAGAGATCTAACCAGAAAGTTCAACTTAAGAACTCTGGTTGGCAAAAAGAATCAAATCAAACGAAGCAACGAAAGTCAAACGGCGAAAGAAAACAACTTCGTTCTACTAATCTGGATCTAGGGAAAATTTTACAGTAGCAAAAACTTGTTTAAGTCGGTTAAACGGATAAAGGGTTTCGAGACGAATCTCTAGGCGCTTGAATCGCCTGATTCCGATAAACGAGCGAAAAGTTATACTAAAACGAAAATCGGATCAGGAATCGCGATCAGAAAAATCGCGGATTTAATCCGAGAAAAAGAAAAACGACGAACGCTCGCTAGAACGAACGGATGGACGAACGCTCACTAATTAAATAAACCGGAAAAACCGATCTATTTAAAAAACCGAAACTAAAAAAACCCGACGAAACACCGATCTTTTTTTCTTTTATTAAAAAAACATTGGCACGGAAGTCGAGGCGGCGGCGAACCTCGGCGGCAGCGACGGCGGCGGCGCGGGGCGGCGGCGGCGGCGAGTGGCGGCGGCGCGGGGCGGCGGCGGCGGCGAGTGGCGGCGGCGCGGGGATCGAGGGCGGGCGGGGCTGGCGGCTAGGGCTTCTCCGGGGGGGCTGGGCCGGCTTATATTGCCTAGTCGGGCCAGTCGGACATGGCCCGTTAGGTCGGTTCATTTTTTTAATTATTTCGCTCGGAAGAAAAATAAAAAGAAATACTAAACGGACTCCAAAAATTCCGTAATAAATTTTCACGGGCTTCTAAAATCAAGCCTCACAAGGTGAACATTTATTTGGGACCTAAATGCAATTTTGAAAAACGCACATTTTTCCTAAATTTAAATAAAACACCGAAAAACTCCGAAATAAAATCTTATTTGATTTTATTATTAAATCCTCAACATTTCTTTATTTTGGGAAAGTCATTTTATTCCCTCTCTCATATTTTTGTAATAGAAATAATTGATGATAAAATAAATAAAATCAAATGATCCTATTCTCAAAATTTGAGAAAACTCAAATATGAAAATAACGAAATCCCCAACTCTCTTCGTGGGTCATTGAGTTGCGTAGAATTTTCTAGGATCAACCAAAATGCAAAATAAAATATGATATGCATAGATGATCTAATGTATAATATTCCAAATTGAAAATTTGGGATGTTACATTTGGACTCCCGGATATGATCACGGACATAACGAGGAGTCTCGAAATAGTCGAGGCGTAAAGATCGATATATTGGACGACTATATTCGGACATCGGAAGTGTTCCGGATGGTTTCGGAGAAAACCAGAGTGCCGGAGGGTTACCGAAACCCCTCCCCCCTCCCCCCCCCCACGGGAGAAATAGTGGGTCTTATGGGCCTTAGTGAAGAGAGAGAGAGAGGGCTGGCCTAGGGCAGGCCACGCACCCCTTCCCCTCTGGTCTGAATTGGACTAGGAGAGGGGGGCGGCGCCCCCCTTTCCTTCTCCCTCTCCCCCTTCCTTTCCCCCTCCTAGTAGGAGTAGGAAAGAGGGGAGTCCTACTCCTACTAGGAGGAGGACTCCTCCTCCTGGCGCGCCTACAGGGGCCGGCCGGCCTCCCCTCCTTGCTCATTTGTATAAGGGGGCAGGGGCACCTCTAGACACACAAGTTGATTTGTTGATTTCTCCCAACCGTGTGCGGTGCCCCCCTCCACCATAATCCACCTCGATCATATCGTAGCGGTGCTTAGGCGAAGCCCTGTGTCGGTAGTATCATCATCACCGTCATCACACCGTCGTGCTGACGGCACTCTCCCGTGAAGCTCTGCTGGATCGGAGTTCGTGGGACGTCATCGAGCTGAACGTGTGCTGAACTCGGAGGTGTCGTGTGTTTGGTACTTGGGTCGGTCGGATCGTGAAGACGTACGACTACATCAACCGCGTTCTGCTAATGCTTCCGCTTTCGGTCTACGAGGGTACGTGGACACACTCTCCCCTCTCGTTGCTATGCATCACCATGATCCTGTGTGTGCGTAGGAATTTTTTTGAAATTACTACGTTCCCCAACACTCCCAACCCCATCCACCTCCTTGTCTCGTCCTCCGCCATGTCCAAGACGCATGTTCGGTGGTGCTACTGCAACCTTGCGGCAACAGGCGCAACTCCCCTTCTTGTGGTGGCGGTTCTGAACAACGACTTGATTTCCTCGTCTCTGGATCTTTTTCCGATCTTTTTTTGATGGATATGAGATTGCTCAAACTTAGATTAGAGATAAATCCTTACTCGATTGCTGATGCTGGTAGTGGTGACACTCTCGCGACTGTCATCCCCTTCTTAGAGGCGTTGCCATGACATTTATCTGCGCCCCTCTTCGAGCATAGGGAGAAACCCTAGGTCCAGCCCTTCAAATTAGATGACGGCGACACATCACTCTCTTTTTTGAGGGTGTTGTCTTGTTTGCATGTGTCGTCTCCGATGATGGATCTAGGGATATTGGATGTCAGGTTGGTCAGGCTGCCTCTCAAGGCATGGACAACTAGGGCGTCATGTATGACTTCACCGACACTTTCCTCATGGCATTTGTCTCTGGTTTGTAGGCAATCTCAATGGCAAGTTATGTAGCCTACTTGCATATGTGCAGCCTACTTGATCTCTAGGTGGTCTCGATGCTCTTGTCTTTCATGGCTCCTCCAGCCTGTTTGCCGATCTCTAGGCACTCTCGAGGCTCCTTGCCTTCCATGGCTAGAGTCTGGGCTAAAAGGATTTAATTGTCTTTTGCTTTGTTCGGGCCGAGCATACCATATCTCTCTCCTTGAAGCAGACCTGTTTGAGCCTTTTTGTGTTTTGTGTTGTCTTTCTTATACACTTTTTATTTGCAAGCTTTGCATATTCACAAAATAATAGTGATCGTCTAGTGAAAATATCCTATTTCTTTGTGGTGTACCTTTCTCGTATTTTTCATTTGCAAGCTTTGCGTATTCATAAAAAAATAGATGTTTTATCCATGAAAGTATTTGTGAGCTTTGTGTATGGTTATCACCTTCGATATAACCGGCACAAAAATATGAGCTTTGTGTATGTTGAAGGGCCAGAGGCCGATCTTTATTAGAAGAAGAAGAAGAGCAGTACAACACCAGAAGCAGTCCAGGAGGTCTGGGCCTGCCAGCTGGTAATCAGAGAATACAAGCGCCGGGGAGTGTGTTGGCTAACTAACTAAATCAGCCACACATCCGGCCGATCTCCATATTCCAATGTCCTCCCTGATAAGATCTAAAACCCTCTCAATGTTACAAGCAGTGTGTTGAAAAATTCTCGCATTCCGCTCTTTCCAGATCCTCCAATGAATAAGGATGGCGATAGTGTCAAAGTTCCGGCGCGCTTGCTTTGGAATTGTCCTCCTTGCCGCCAGCCACCAGTCTTCGGTGCTGTCGAAGTTGCTGTCCGGGATGGGGAAATCAACTCTAGCCCATTGTTTAAAAGAGTTCCATAACTGCTGAGTAAATCCGCAGTGTACAAATAGGTGAGCGCAGTTCTCCGGCTGAGCTAAAAAAGTGGGCAGTCCCGATTGGACGGCCATCCTCGCTTCTGAAGGTTGTCTGCCGTAAGGCACTTCTTATGTATGACAAGCCACATGAAGAACTTGCAACGTGGGGGTGCTTTGGATTTCCATAAGGGTTTGTAACAAGCAAACCTGATTCCAGCCATGAAAAACATCCTATAAGCGTTGCTGACTGTGAATTGGTGGTGCTCTGTTCTCCTCCACTCAAGTCGATCCTAAGCCTCCGAGTCGAGTACAGCCGCCTGTGCAATGTCCCAGACCCATAGGTATTGCGCTAAAGCTTGGACTGTCAAGCCGCCTTTGATGTCCTTAATCCATCTTCGATTATGCAGCGCATCCCGGACTGACAGCCTGGAATCCTTCACAAAAGAAAACAAGGCTGGTGCCAACGAGGCAATGCTACGCCCTTCCGGTGTCCAGTTATCAGTCCAAAACCTCGCAGTCTCGCCTCTCCCCAGTATCACTCGACCTGCAGCCGCAAGAAGAGCAGAGGCATCTTTGTCATGTTGATCTGGAAATAGCTTCCAAGGACGTTTTTCAGTATCCCATCTTAGCCATTGCCATCGACACCGAAGCGCGATCCCAAAATCTTTCAGATTCAAAAGACCGAGGCCTCCCCATTCTTTAGGCCTACAAACCCGGGCCCAGGGTATCAGGCAATGTCCTCCGTTAATTTCCTCCTCGCCTTTCCACACAAAGGCTCTACATCTTCTGTCGATAATCTTCAGAGCCCATGCCGGTAATGGGATAACAGACAGAAAATGCATCAGAAGAGCCAGCAAAATCGAGCTCGTTAGTGCCACTCTGCCAGCTGGCGCCAGCAATTTGGGTTTCCACCCTTTCAACTTGCTGGAGTATTTGTCAATCAGGGGCAGAATGTCTTGTCTCTTCAATTTGAAGATTGAGAGCGGAAGTCCCAAGTACTTTAGGGGAAACTGAATGTGCCGACAATTAAAGAAAGCCGCAACCTCCATGGTCTGCTCTTCCCCACACCTGATGCCCGTGACTGAGCTTTTCTCGAAGTTGATTCATAGCCTGGAGGCCTCGCCGAACAGCTCAAGAATTGCCGAAATGACCTATAAATCAGATGCAACTGGGGCGGAAATAATAACCGCATCATCCGCAAAGATAGAGGCCCTTGGGGTTCTTGCATCCACACCAAGATTAACCAGCAGATTTTGACTCGCAACCCAACTAAGCATGGATTGCAGCGCATCGATGGCCAAGATAAAAAGAGCTGGCGATATGGGGTCACCCTGCTTTACCCCCTTCCCCAGAGCGAACTGCATGCTGGTCTCCCCATTGATGAGAACCGAAGAGGAGGCAGAGCTCAGAAGACCGCATATCCAGGAGCACCATTTGTTTCCAAAACCCCTGATCTGCAAGATCTCCAATAGGAATTCCCAAGACAAGGAATCAAAAGCTTTTGATATATCTATTTTCATAAGCACAGATGGGCTTCTCTTCTGGTGCAGGGCTCTGGCTGCATTCCGAACAAACTTGAAATTCTCATGTATAGATCTCCTAATGACAAACGCACTCTGTGCTCTGGATATAATACTTGGAAGCAGCAAAGCCAAGCAATTTGCCAAAACCTTCGAAAAGATCTTGGCCACTCCATGAATTAGGTTAATAGGCCTAAAATCCGCTAGCTGCATCGATACCTCCTTTTTCGGCAAAAGCGTGAGGATGGACATGTTCAGCGTCCTGAAGGAAGAGAAGTGGCCCTGGTGAAGTGCATCCATAACTGCCATAAAGTCATCCGCGATGATATCCCAACAAATCTTGTAGAACAGCCCAGAGAAACCATCTGGACCAGGGGCCCGATCAGAAGGCATTTCATCCAGCACCTTCTTAATCTCCTCTCTAAGGAAAGGAGCCTCCAGCTCCCGAGAAGAGGCCTCAGAAATCTTGCCAAGGCCCAACCTCGCCAGGTCAATAACTTTGTGTCTAGCCGTTGGAACCCCGATCGATTCCTTAAAGAAATCATGAGCCAGGTTTAACTTTTCTTCCATGGAGGTAGCCAAGCGCGCTCCAGATTGCAGGCAGGGAATAAGATGCTTCCTTCTGCGCCCGTTAGCTTTGAGATGAAAGTATTTCGAGTTTGCATCTCCTTCCTTCAGATCCCTGATTTTTGCTCTTTGCCTTAGCCTAACTCTCTCCAAGGTTGCCAGAGCCAGGCATTTACCTTTCAAAAATCCCTTGAGTTTTCTCTCCTCAGGAGATAAAACTCTAGTCTCTTGTGATGTGTCCAGCCGGAGAATGATCTCATTAGCTATCTGAAACTGCAAATTCATGTCACTATGTTTCCTCTGAACCCATCTTCGTAGTGCCTTAGCAGTGCATTCGAGTTTAGTACTTAAGACATGTATCGGATTTGTACTGGATACCTCCTCCTCCCAAGCCTCTTTTACCACCTCTTGGAATCCTGGTAGCTTACACCAAAAGTTTTCAAATCTGAACCTGAAGGCCCTAGTTCTGCCCGAAGAGCAGGATAGGAGCATTGGACAGTGATCAGAAATATTAGAGCTCAAGGGCAGTAGGTCGCTGATTGGATACAGTTCTTCCCATTCATTATTAAACAGGACTCTGTCCAGTTTGGCCATTATGGATCTTTCCTGCCCATTACACCATGTGAATTTCCTTCCCACCAGAGGCATGTCATGCAGACCCAGCTAGTTGATTGTGTGTCTGAACTTATTCATCAGCCTTCTGTTAGCTCTCCCTGTACTGCGCTCATCCCCGCACCCGCCGTCCCCGCTGTCGGTCGTCTTCCTGGCCTTGGACCCGCATTCGCCGCCTCCTCTGTCACCCTTCTTCCCGGCGTCAGCCGCGCACCCCCCGCTCCACTGCTGCCGCCGAAAAACTGCACACTTGCGCCCGTCGCCCGCCAGCCCCGCGCACCCGCCGCCCGCCAGCCGATTCAGGAGGAGATGAGGGAGAGGAGTGGTCGGTGGCGCGGATCCAGGAGAGGAGCGTCCGGCGGCGCAGATCCAGAGAGGGACCGGCCGGCGGCACGGATTGAGGGAGGGAGCAGATCGAGAGTGCCTCGAGCGCGAGAGAGAGGGCTTCATGCGAGAGGAAAGGAACGAGCGACGGTTCCGCGTGGTCCGCTCGATTTGGAGAGACCGCTCAGTTCCGGATCTGAGGGGAATATTCGGTGGGTGGGAACGATTGGGTTCCGTCCCAGTTACAAACCAAACACTAGAACATGGGTCAGGGACGGGTCCGACCCGTTACATTCCAGTTGGTTCCTGAAACCAAACACACCCTAAGAATCCATGGAAGCTGCACCTGCTCACCATGCTGCTCAATCTCCTCCAAGAACCGCACCTTGTCCCCATCCTCTTGCGGTCCATAAACCAATGTGACCAGCCAGGTTTTGCCATCAGCCAGGGAAGTCACCGTAGCCAAAATAGAGAACTCCAGCTTCTGGACATTTGTGATCCGTAGACGATCAGATCTCCAGGCTAACAGAATTCCTCCTCTGGTGCCTTCCGCTGGCAAAGCTTCAAACCCATCAAAATCTAGGCCAAGCGTCTAATTAACCACCAAAGGATCAAGCACATTCAGCTTAGATTCTTGGAAGCAAACCAGGGACACATCACAAGACTGCATAAATAAACGGATAGAATTGCGTCTGGCCGGGTTATTCAGCCCCCTAACATTCCACACAAGTAGTCTAGATGACATGACTAACAGCAGACAACACACCCACAGTGCGTACAGGAGATCTAGGCTCTGCACGGCTCAACATTCTCCGGCAAGTTGAAGACCGCAAAACCCTCGTGCGCCGGTTCGTCAAAGGCGTCTCCGTCCGGATCAAAGAGAGCGGCTACCGCCTTGATATGGTGCGGAGCCAATGGCGCTTGAAAGAGCTTCAGATAGGCATCCATGGCCTCCGGAGACACGCGTTCTTCAGCCCGGATCACTCCGAGGCCACGAAGTAGGACATTTTGTGCCCTCTCGACCGACCCCACGCGAGCCCCTCCATTCATCTTGGAGAGCCGCTCACTCCTGCGTGGGGTGAAGCCGGGCGGCAGAGTCTTCTTTCGCCGGACTGGAGCTGATGCCGACGGCCGTTGCCCCAGGATAGACGGCCTGGGCGAAGCGCCGAGCCCTACTAGCAGTGAATCATGCGCCGGCAGGGGACCAGCCACCCCGCGCCTCCTGTAGACGCGGACAGCAGCGGAAGGAGCTGATGAGGTTGCAGTGGGACAGCAAAGGGTGTGGTCACCGCGCTCCCCTGCTCTCCAGACTGTGCCTCCCGCGTATCAGGCATCTTGAGCGGCGGCAGTGAAGCAGATGAGCCCGACGGGATGGCCAGCTTCGATGCCTGATCGTCTCCTGGCCTGTCATCCCCAGCGCCCTCCGCTGGACTGAACGAGAGGCGTCGAGGGGATGGGCCGCACCGTCCGAAGCCAAACCCATGGTCTAGCATTTGCCCCATCGCCTCAGATCCCACCGCCGTGGTCGCGACCGAAGAACGGCCGCAAGGGGTGTCTCCCCATGCCACCGAGCCGACCGCGGTGGAAGCCGCCGATGAGGTCTCAGACTTGCGCACGTCGACCGACACGGTCGCGGGCCTGACCAGGCCCGACACCATGATGGGGCTCGCCCGCACCGGGGAGCCAAGCTCCAATCCTCCAGCCGGAGCAAGGAGGCCATTAACTCGACGGCCATCCCACTCCCCAGCGATGCGCAGGCCGCCCGATCTACCAAAGGGGTGGCCTCCCGAGCGAATGGCGGTGCCCCGGCCCTCGCCGTCGATCCGTCCCCTGAAGCAGCTTCTAGAGTAGTCATGCCTCCTTTTGAGGTCTTCGTCATCCTCTGGCTCGTAGTTTGGGCGAAGCTCCATGTACGGCACCATACGATCCACCACATCTAACACATGGATGGTAAGGGGGTGGATTAGAGTGCGACGTTCAGTTGGTGGCGCCGGCGGCGGAGGCGCGAATGGCCAGTCCTCATCCACCATGTTGGACAGACCCACCGGTTCGGGAATCTCCAGATCATACACCTTGGGGATGCCGGATGGATTGCGCATCCAAGCGGTGACATCAACCTGCCAGCGATCTTCTTGCGGAAGCACCTCCACCAGTTGGCCTTGAAGATTGTTGACGAGCTGGCCCAGCGTCTCCCAATCCCAGCCACTCGCCGGCAACCCCTCGATTCCCAGCTTGCAGAAGAACTCGAGCTTGCCACTGGATGCTTGAGTGCACCAGTGCCAGTGCTGGAACGCAATGGGAGCGCCCGCACACCGGATCCGGCCGGTACGGTTGAAGACCCGGTCACAATCCTCTGTAGAAGCAAACAAGATGAAGAAATCCGCTGGGTGCGTCACCTCCACCCGGAAATACCTCCTCTCGACTCCGCACTCGCGCCCCAGGGCTTGTACCAACGCCTCAGGCGACACCGCAGGCCGCCGACCTTGCACCGAGGCGAGCAGCGCGCGGTTGCGGAAATCCGCCTCGAGCGCATCCATGCCCGCGGAGCGCGAGATAATGCCGCCACTGCGAGCCGGCCTCAGATCGGGATCCCCGTGGGTAAACACCTCCCCAGGGAAGCGCACGCGAGCCAGAGGGGGGTAGTGCGCCATGGAGCCAGATGGGGGCGGAGGAGGCGGCGCGGAAGAGCCCATCGTCGGTGATTTGGGATGCGCGCGGGGATTATGCGAAGCCCCGCGAGATCTGGCAGGTCGCGGCGCCCAGCTATGCGAAGGGAGGGAGGAACAGGAGCGAGCAATGTGACCCGAGACCCAACAGCGATGGCAGCGAATTTCACCGGAGCACTCCGCCTTAAAGTTGCCTGCCTCCAGGCATTTAAAGCAGAAGCCCTCCAGCCACCGGGGAATCCGAGGCTTGGATGCATCTGGGAGCTTGACGGCAGGAGCATCTCCATAACGGCGCCGGTGACGGCGATTCCGCACCTCGACCCATCCGTCGCCATCTGGCTCCAGATCTACCGTGGCAGGACGAGAGCGGCCCGGAAGCGGCGCCGCGGACAAAGCAGACGAACGGAAGGCCGCAGCCGGCGCAAGGGTGTTATCTGGCCGTTGGGATTCGGAGCGAAAGCCCAGCGGGTGAGGCTGTGGTTGGGAGAAGCGGCCACGGATAGGGCCGTTGACGACGGCGGTGGCGTAGGAGCGAGCAGGAGGACGAGAGGACCGTTGGGAAGCCATCTTTGTGTATGGTTATCACCTCCGAGATACTAAGCCAGAGATATTAATCCAGCACAAAATACGAGCACGCGTGTGCATCTTCGGGCAAAAGTGACAAGTGCAGAATTAGTCGTTTTGTGTTGTACCCTTTTTGTACTCTCTTTTTTTCTTTTTCCTATTTGCAAGCTTTACGTATTCTCATCTAGAAATCTAGGTCCAGTTCGGTAACGACTATAGTAGTCCTATGTCATTCGATCTTGGAGATTTGTGTATTATGTATTTAAGTGTTATTGTTCTTAGAGATTTATGTATTGCACATTTAAGTGCTATGTCATTGATCCTGGAGATTTATGCAGGTATCTACATTTTTTTCTTTTTATTTTCTTTTTATAAAGATTTGTGTAGTTTTTTTTAAAGGAGATTTGTCCCCGACCTCTATATCTAAACGATGCATGCAGTCATATTATTAAAAGTCTCAAAATGCATAAAGTTTTAGATTCATTACAGCTCGCAAGCGGAGCAAAGAAAAAAAATACACAACTCAATACCACAACCGGTATGTATAATAGAACAAAAACCCTAGACTCCTATCTTATTATGAAACCATCATCCAAATCGGTTGAATATAGCCCGTACTACCATCTCCCACTGGTTGCACCCAGTAACCAAAGGCTCACTAGAGTCCGTAGGAGTGAGTAAGGACCACGTACAGATCCATGCTGTAACTTAAAAAATGATCTACGAGAAGTTTAAAATGTGTTGTCTGTTAAAATCATATCATTCCTGTAGTTCCATATAAGCCCAAATAAGCGCGCATATTCCAATTCAAATACGCGACGCAATAATATAATCTACTCCAGCTAACCACGTCTCAAATAAAGCTTCAACGATAACTGGAGGAATTATCTTAAAGGCTATATGAATTGTTTGTTAAAGTAATTTTGTATTTGCGAGAGGGCAAATTTATGAATAGATGTTGTATTGTTTTTTCCTGATAACAGAAATACAAACCGTATGTAGTTATTTTCTATATATTTTTATGCTTGTGACATGACTATTCTAGATAGACCTATTTAATAATATTTTTTATGCCGGTGACATGACTACTCTAGATAGACCCATTTAATAATTTTTTTATGCCGGTGACATGACTATCCTAGACAGACCCATTTAATAATATTGTTGTGGAGTGATTAATCTAATGGTTATGTAGACAGTAGTATCCTAGCCCGACGAGGATGCTTATGTTCAGTGAAAAGCCTAGCCCGACGAGGAAGGATGCTTATGTTCAGTGAGAAGCCTAGCCCGACGAGGATGCTTGCGTTTAGTGAGAAGCCTAGCCCGATAAGGATGCTTGCGTTCAGTGAGAAAAACGACGGTGCTTGTGTTCAGTGAGGAGACGAGCTCAACGAGGGTGCTTGTGTTTAGTGGGAGAAGACTTTCCTTAACTATAAGATGTCTATGGTAACTTTGTAAAAAAAATTATGATAACTTAGTAAAATCTTAAAGTCTACGGTAACGAGACCAGAGAAGACGTTTCCGTCCATTTTCATTAACGAGACCAGAGAGTCCTCAAACCTTCAAATTCCTAAAATGTTTTTATATTTTTTTTAAAGATCCAACCCTCAAACCCTCTTCTAATCCTTAAAAGTATCAAGTGAAGAGTTGGGAGCAAAACTTATCCCAACCCCTATCCCAACCCTTATTTTGACAGTTATACTCGCGTGAAGGGGAAAATCCTCCCAACTCCCGCGACCGCCCTGCTAGTCGCCCCGTTAGTAATGCCCTGCTAGTCGCCCCGTTAGTAATGCTGATCTTTTGGACCCTTAAAAAGCTAGTGACCGAGGGTTCTGCTAATAATGCTCTCAGGGACGTAGTCCTATCGAAGGGTCTTAGGGTAGGATGTGGGCATATGCATTCATAGAAATGAGGGGAAGGAATGTATACCATCGGAATAAAGAAATTACACTTTATTGCCGCCTTCGAGTGTCCTCGATATCCATTTACACCAAAGTATATGGACCATAACTCGTACTAATACAGAACCGGACACGAGGAGTAGATGAAATCGAAGGCAAACTTACACTAAATGAGCGGAAATCACGAAAGAGTGGAAACATACAAATATGTAGAAGGCCCGCGAACGACCAAACACGACTAAAGAAAGCAAATTAAGCGCGAACACATGCGTCTAGTGATTCCTGGTGGTGGTGGTGGTGTCCTTGGTGGCGGCGCCGGTGGTGGTGTCCTTGGTGGTGTTGTCGCCGCCCATGCCCAGCGTGTTGGCCACGGCGTCCTTGGCGCCGACCACGGCGTTCACTACCGTCTCGCCGGCCTGCTGGAGGACGCTGCCGGTCTTGTCCTTGCCGGCGACGGCGGACTCCTTGGTGTACTGCGCCGTCTCCGACGCCTTCTGCTTGGCCGCCTCGGCCGCCTCGGCGGCCTTCTGCCTGGCCGCCTCCGTGGTCTCGGCGGCCTTTTGCTTGGCCGCCTCCGTCTTCTCGCCGAGGGTGCTGGCGGTCTGGTCCTTGCCCTGGGCGGCGCGCTCCTTGGCCGACTGCGCCGTCTCGTACGTCTTCTCCTTGGCCGCCTGCGCCGTCTGCGCCGTCTTGTCCTTAGCCTCGGCGGCCTTCTGCTTGGTGGCCTCGGCCGTCTCGGCGGCCTTCTGCTTGGCCGCCTCCGTGGTCTCGCCGGCCTTCTGCTTCGTGGCCTCCGTTGTCTGCCCCGCCTTCTGCTTGGTGGCCTCCGTGGTCTGCCCCGCCTTGTCCTTGGTCGCGCCCATCACCTGCCCGGTCTTCTCCTGCAGTTCATCCAACAGACAGAACAATATCTCAGATCGCCGCCGGAGCAACGGCGCATGCGCGCGGCAGAGTGCACACTACACACTAAGGAGGGAGACTAGGGTTACCTCGGTGCGGGCCTTGGTCTCGCCGGCGTGGTAGCTGGCCTGGTTCTGGTTGGACGCCATCTTGGTTTCTTGAACACGAACTGGAATCAATGGGAAGGGGGAAATCTCACTCGATCGCTTTAGGCTTCTGCTCGACTGTGCTTGGAAGTTGGAATGGATCGTCTTCGTGTGATATGGTAAGGAGCTTGGAGCAGGTGGGCTTTATAGGCAGAAGCTACGGGACACGTTGCGCGGCGGTGCTCGTACATGGCCGCCACGTAGGGAGGACACGCGTCGCCGCTCCCCGGCCGTACCTTCGCGAAGCTCTGCCATGTAGATGGAACCGATTCGACCGAGCCCATGCCGGAGGAAGAAGAGGCCAAAAGCGGGTGAAGAAGCTGCAATAAACAAGTGTAAAGGAGTGCCGCGTGTGACGGCAACGAGTCGTCTGCCTGCCCGGCAGGGTGCACGCACGCTGGCGAGCGATCGAGCACAAGTTGGATGCGGCTCTCTTGGTGGCGGTGCGGTGGAGCATGCATGCATGGGCGCCATCGCCGCCGCCGTGTGCATCGGCATCGATATCTCTGATCCGTCGACGTGTTGCCCTCGATCTCGGTGTGATTTGTTTGTGCGTGCGCGACGCTTGTCTCGCCGCAAAAGGAAACCACACGAGCCACACGAATAAACAAACGCGGCGTCGCTCCATTCGATGAGATCGGACGCTTCTTCTTCCAGAAGTAGCAGCGGTGACAGCGGGTAAAAAATTGCACCGTATGTTCCCTCGGAAATCTCGCGATTTAACCAAGAAAGAAAAATATTGTGAAGCTCAACGCATCGGCGCGTCTTTGTCTAGCTTTGAGTGAGACGAAAGAAGACCTAGCCTCAAGGACGTCCTAAATGGCCTAAATGTAAGGGGCCGTCTGGAGAGAAACGCTGGCTCCCTAAGCAGATGTTATTTATATATATAAATTGTTTCGCTCAATTTTTTATTTATAAAATACTGAAAATAGAATTTAGTTGAATTTTAGTAATGCTCATCGCACATTTTGAAAATATTCATGAAGTGCAAAACTTTGCGTGGTTCCCAAAACAATATTTCATATCATTCAAAAATAATATACATGACATTTTTAATAAATCTTCACATATTTAAAAACAATGCTCTCACATTTAAGTATATATAAGATAAAGCAATGTTCGCATAATTTAAAGAAATGTTTAACGCCGTTACAAATGTTCACCATGTATTGACAAATGTTCAACATATATTCGCAATGTTTAAAACATGTATTTAAAAAACTTTCAACTTTGTAAAAAAAATGTTTCGCGTGTATACTAAAAATATACAGTGTGTATTGACTATTGAAGAGTAGACATATGTTGAAAAAGATAGTGAAGAAAAAAAATCAAATGAAACACCGATAAAAAACACATAGAAACAACAATAAGGAAGCTTCTAAGGTCAGTACGAACCAGACTATAGGAATCTAAAGTGCAGGGCCGGCCCATAAGGTGAATTAGGGAAAATTCTTTAGACAGGTTTGGACCAGTTTTAAGAACTTCAATGTGGTATTTTCTTTAAATATTTTTCCTATGTTCCTTCATCCATTTTTTGTTTTACCAAATTTTTCTTAGTTTTTCTTTTACTTTACTTTCAAATAAATGTCAACTTTTCTCAATACACGTTGTACATGTTGTGTATACATATGTAACATTTTTTGTTATGCGTTGAACATTTTTCAAATACATGATGAATATTATTTTGAAATATATGTTTAAATGCTTCTTTACATAAAATGTTGAATATTCTCAAATACACATTCAACATTTTTGTGAATGGTACGAAACATTTTATATATATTACACAAACATTGTTCACATTATTTGAATATTTTTTCTAAAAATTACACCAATTTTTTTTATTAATGTGAAATCTTTTTAAATGTCATGTACACTTTTCTAATGGCGTTAAACATCTTTTATACTTAAGTGAACATTTTTCATTAAATAAACATTTGTAAAAATTTCATGAACAATGTTTTGAGACACGTGTACATTTTTTTATATCATTCACGAGCTTGGTTTTTTAATGGCATTATGCATTTTTTATTAAATTTATATGCGCTTTTATTTTAAGTTTATAAACATATTTAAAAATACCACAAACATTTTTTTAATACATGCGAACCATAAGAGGAAGAAAACAAATAAATCAAACAACAACAAAAATTCTTCAAATCAGTACAAACATTTCCTAAATTGCATGATCAAATTTTCACAATGTATTAACATTTTTTTATGCACAGTTAGTTTTTTGAAATTTTTCATAAATTAACTTCTGAAGTATATTAATTAAACTATTTTGAAATATAAAGAAAATAAGAAAGAATGGAAGTTAACCAACGAAAAAAATGTATGAAGAAAGATGTTGTTTTTTGCAATTTTTAGCATCTTCTACCTTTTCACATTTCTATGTAGAAATGTGATGTTGGTTCTTAAGACGATATTGTTTATCAGATGTAACTATACTCATCAATACGAGTGTGGCGTTTCGGTGCCCAGGCTCATCTGCACCTGGTCAAAAAAATCAAAACAAATAATAAAAATAAAATCATTTTTTGTGTGGTAAATAATTTGATGCGTGAGGTTCGCTCCAATTTTTAGATCATTTGGACATGTGAGCAGTTCCCAGCAAAAACAACAAATCGTGTCAGAACAGTGCGTGAACACTAAACAA
Source organism: Triticum monococcum (assembly GCA_034509565.1). NCBI lineage: Eukaryota > Viridiplantae > Streptophyta > Magnoliopsida > Poales > Poaceae > Triticum > Triticum monococcum. The sequence continues at coordinate 592,808,093 of CM067841.1, read as the reverse complement.
TTTTACAGACCCTGAATTTGTCTTTTTTGCCGAGAGATACTCAGATTTCCAAATAGTTGGGAAATTGGAGGGAACCTCGTGCATCAAATTATCTACCACATATTTTTTTTGAATGGAATTTTTCTAATATTTGTTTTGATTTTTTTTCGTCAGTGCAGGTGCAGCTGAGCCCGGGCTCAGAAATGAATTACCGCACCAATACAAAGTTCTCTCACCCAATAAATGTTTTTTGTGTGCGCAACTAAGACCATTTTTCTGCTCTTTCATTGTAAAATCTTAGTCAGCAGAGCCGGCATGGGAGACAAGAAACACAAGGTAAATTCCAAGTTGACGCTTTGCACTATCAATACAACATTGTATTGATCCGAGGAATTTTTCTGTTATTTGATTTATTTATTTTCTCCCTCTTACGATTTGCTGACCGGATTGTGGGTGCCTGCAAAACGACGACAAGCCAACAACTGAGTACATGGATTGAAGTATGAGGCTGCGAGAGATGTGGATTTCATGCCTTTGCTTGGATCAATTTTACATAATAACCCCTATATGTTAGTTTAATAGCAGTTGACTGATCTTAATGTGAGGTGCTATTTTAGTTATAAATACCTTTTTCTGATGTACATGAATATGAATGACACTTTAATTGCCCTCTTGATAAGAGGTACATGGATATGATACCTACCAATAGCGGAGCCATGTGAAAAGGCTTGGGGGCGGTCCCCCCCCCCCCCCCCCCCAAAAAAACAAAAATTTCTTATCATTAGGTATGAACTGGCCCTACCGCCTTGCAGCTTGCTGTAGGAGATAGACTGATCTCACGAAAAAAACATTAGGTATGAACTGGCTCTGCTGCCTTGCAGCTTGCTGTAGGAGATAAGCTAGGCTTCCTCGAGCCGGCTACACATCGCGAAGAGGCGAGGAAAGATTCAGAAAGGATGTTCGTTGACTGCATGAACTCTGGCCAGTCGTCCGTCGTCATGGTCGACCTTCACGCTCTGGACAAGCTCTCTGAAAGCGCTCATTCCCTATATGGTACTTCCTTTGTTCGGAATTATTTACCTTGGATATGAATGTATCTAGAACTAAAATATATCTAGATACATCCATTTCCGCGACAAGTAATTCCGAACGGAGGAAGTACAATGGATTGGCCCACACACTTTCTTGTCAAGGTCCGCCACTGATACCTACTCAAATTTTGGAAGAGTCATGACAAAGATTTTCCAGGGACTTTTATTGCGCTTTGTGAAATTCATTTTGTTTCTTGCCAACCTACAGTAAATTGATCAAATGAAGGTTTTGTTTCTAGAAAAAGGAAGATAAATAAAGCTTAATTTTACTTGTTTTTAGCATAACATTCACTCATGCTTTGGAGGATTATTTAAATCTCCTGAGTTTTTTTAGGATCACTTTTTTTAGGGTTTTTATTATTTTTTTAGGATCATATTTTTTTTTAGCTTGGGTAGTAGGATCTGCGATCAAATTCGCGTACATGGATCGGCCCCAATTTAGGGCATTGATCTAGGCCCACTAAGAAATACCATTTGGATAAACCCAGCCCGGCCCAGCCCAGAAGGCACGCACTAATCGCCAACCCAAAACCATTCTGCCCACACTACCCCTCTCACCCGGAGAAACGAAGGCCGGCGGCGAGGAACAAGAAGAAGAAAGCCATGGTGGTGCGGATCCGGCTCGCGCGGTTCGGCTGCCGGAACCGGCCCTTTTACCGTGTGATGGCCGCCGACAGCCGCTCCCCGCGCGACGGCAAGCACCTCGAGGTCCTCGGCTACTACAACCCGCTCCCCGGTGAGACAGCCCCCCACCCCGAATCCCCGGTCGTTCTGTTCATGCTGCTCGCATCTCGATTGGGGAGGGACGAATCGGCCCCGCTTACTCTGGTCGCGCACGCCAAGGATTTGTGATGCGATTCTGGGCGTGCTGCTGGGAGTGGCAGTGGCGGATCTAGAATAGCGCTGCGGGAGTATATAGCAAATAAAGTTCGCATTTTCAGAGGGGCCGTGCGTGGGAGCTGTAGTGGTAACTGAAGAGTGGCTGATGAGGAAATGCGTCCTCCTTTTCTGTTGCTGTTTGCAGGGAAGGATGGTGGCAAGAGGATGGGGCTCAAGTTCGACCGGGTCAAGTGAGTTTGGCTTGCTCCTGATTTGAAATTCATTTAAGGGAGTATTGTTCAGCTACTCCTTTTTGCAGAAAATTTCGCATGTTGCAGCTTCTGCTGCACCTGCTCTACAAGAGTGTCTGTTCATTCAAGTAACCTTATTCTTTCACGGACGATTGGGTATTTAGAGGCTAAAGCTAAATAGATTATGCCTTTTCTGTGAAACCTAAACAATGTGGGCCTTGTCGTTCTCATCCTTTGCGGCGGTACATTGTATCATTGGGGATATTGAGTGGGTAGGCAAAACAGAAGAATGACAAGCAAACTATCTGCGGCTGCACTATGCTACTTCCTCTGTCCCATAATATAAGAATGTTTTTGATACTACACTAGTGTCAAAAACGTTTTTATATTATGAGACGGAGGGAGTAGTTGATTGTAGTGCCAACTGGCAAGCACCGTTCACTTCTACGTTTGCTTTGCCTCCCTCCATTGGGATGTGTTGCAAGTACATGAGACGTGTTTGATTTCATCCATAGCAGGCCTAATGAGTAGTCGCTACAAATATGCCATGCTGTTTTTCCCGATTGTCCTGCAAAAACGCATGACAGCATGCAACTATAGTGACACCAATATGACCGTACTTGTGTTGTAGGTACTGGCTATCTGTTGGGGCACAGCCATCAGATCCCGTGCAGCGTATCCTCTTCCGTGCTGGTCTTCTGCCTCCACCTCCGTTGCTAGCTATGGGCCGGAAGTGTGGGCCTCGTGACAGGAACCCTATTCATCCGATGACTGGCCGCCCCTTGGATCTTGAGGGTGTCACAATTGTTGATGATCCCAATGCTGCTGAAGTTGATACTGAAGAACCTTCATTGGAGACGTGATAGTTTTTCTGCTGTGGAATATGGAGTTGTGCTGCAAGACAACTGAATTTGTTTGTTGTGCTCCTGACAAGACTATGACTATATGTCAACACTTTAGTCATGTAACTCGTGGTTTTTTAGCCTTTGCTGCACCATGAGTTAGCCAGGCCAGCCGGCTCCAGTCTAGTAGTAATATGATTCCTTTTGAATTTATTGTGGATGGTATAAATTGCACCTCCAATGGATTTCTGCATTCCTTTGGAATGCTCAAGTTGACAGATAATGTTGACCATAACCATTTGTGGTGAAGCTGTATACATATGCTTGTATGATTATTCCTGCTGTGTGATGCAAATCCTATCGAATATGATGGTTGCTTTATTTGATGTTGCAAAGGTGACATATTGCTTGATTATTATGGATATAAAAAGGTGGCATATATTGTGTGTGATCCCTTCCTTGCATTGGTCTGGCCAGGTGTGTTGTCTCAGCCATGGAAGGCATGTTGCCTCCTAAAAGCAAAATATGTCCCAAAATTACGAAGTTATTTAGCTGAAGGGCATGTCGTCATTATTATGTATTGTCTCATTGCCCCTTTTTAAGGGAAGGGCAACAATCGGATCGATGTTGCTATGCCGGCTAAGTCTCTCGGCTCGGAGGTGCTCATAGCGATATAGTGTGCATCTTTATGTTCATAGGGATGAGTGTGGTAGGAACTTGTACCCTACCAGGCCTGGGGCGTAAGCAGTAACGAAAGGAGGGAGCTAGGCGAGGCGATGAGCGGCCGCGCCGGCGCGGGAGAGGAGGGAGATGGCGGCGGCGGCTAGGGTTCCGGCTCCTCTGGGAGCCGGGCAATAGAGATAATAATCTTCTTATTGCTTAATTCCAAAAAGAGTATTACAACATATGTTTATAACCTACACTTCTCCCCGCCTGCACAAACAACTCGTCCTCAAGCTGTAAGATGGGGAAGCGCTTGCGGAACTCCTGGAGGCGATCAACCAGCGTCAAACACCTTCTCGACAGCTGGGGCGGCCAGGCCGGCGGCGGCGGTGTCCTCTGGAATGTAGTCTGCAACCTCCAGGTAGAAGAGTCGCAGGCAGGCATGGCCGGGCGTGTAGGGCTCGTCGCAGTTGAAGCACAACCCTTGGCGAAGACGCTCGAGTAGCTCGGCTAATGTGAGCCGGCGGAACGGCCGCGCCGCGGTCGCGACGAGGGGTGTCGCAGAAGCCTGCGCAGGCCGACCCTGCGCGGAATCCGGCCCGGGTAGCAACCCGGCGGTCCGGGACGGTGATTCCTGCTGGATGGCCACCGTGCGGCGCTCGAACGCGTGGGCGTGGTACATGGCCGACTGGAGATCCTGGGGTCCCCGAAGCTCCACGTCCACGCGGATGTGATCCGAAAGTCCACCGAGAAAAGAGGTCGGCCCGCTGCTGCGCCGTTACACCCGACGCATGGCATGCCAGGGCCTGGAAACGGTCAGCGTAGTTCTGCATCGTGGAGGTGAAGGGAAGGCGGCCGAGCTCCGCCAGGCGGCTCCCGCGAACCAAAGGCCCAAAGCGAAGGAGGTAGAGCTCGCGGAAGCGCTCCCAAGGGGGCATGGCGCCCTCGTCCTGCTCGAGAGCGTAATACCAGGTCTGTGCCGCGTCGCGGAGGTGGTACGAGGCGAGCCAAGTATGCTCCGATGCGAGGGTGCGCTGCCCGCGAAAGAACTGGTCGCATTGGTTGAGCCAGTTGAGGGGGTCCTCCGTGCCGTCATAGGTGGCGAAGTCGATCTTGGCGAACCGCGGCGGTGTCTGGGTCGGAGCGCCGTGTCGAGCTGGCTCGGAGGTGCGGAGCAGCGAGGCGGGTGGCGCCTGGTTGGAGTACTCCTGGTAGGGACCGGCGGAACCAGATGCCCCCCCCCCCGGACTGCGGGAACGTAGTCGGCTGTTCGGGGACCGTGGGGATAGACTGGCGAAGACGAAGGCCCAGCCGCCCACGCTGGAAGTGGCGACGGGGAGGACGGGAACCAGACCTGATGAATCGGGAGGCCGGTCGCGAGGGTGCCCCCGAGCTAGGCAGGGGCGGTGTCGGTGGTTGTAGCGTTGGTGGCGGGGGGTGGGCGGGGGCGTCGGTGGCCGCGGGGGGGGGGGGGTGGCGGCAAGTACCACAGAGGGGCCGCGGCCGGCGTGGTCCCGCCGGGGTGTCCCACCTGGAACGGCAGCAGCGGCTGCCCGGTGCAAGTCGGCGCGGAGAACGGCTGCAGCTGTCCGGTGGCCGCCGCCTGCGATATCTGCTGGAGCGGCCAGGGGCCCGAAGACGACGTCGGCGCCAGGGGCCAGAGGGGCGCCGCGGCAGCCGGAGGGCCGCCCGGTGGAGCCGCCTGGAGCGGCAGCATCAGAGGGGCGCCGTATGGACAGACGCCCTGGGCCGGCCACGGCGTGTGGCCGTCGGCGGCAGCGGCCGCCGTCGGCAGGGGCCTGTAGGGCCCGGCCGCGTACTGCTGCTGTAGGTGGAGGCTCTGGACGGCGGTGACGAGGTCCCGCAGGGTGGCTGTGACTTGCTCTGGGGTGAAGACGGCGGACGGTGATGGCGCAGGAGGAATCGTGAAGGACGGCGCGGCCGGGGTTGCGGTGGAGGCGGGGGCCGCCAGCGCGGTTGACCCGGCTGCGGACGTCATCGGCGCGGTGAGGGGCGGCGCCGACAGCATCGACGCGGTGAGGGACGACGCCGTCGTCATCGGCGCGGTGGAGCCGCTGGAAAGCGTCGGCGGCGGTGGTGGCAGCGACATGATCGGAACTTGGTCTCTGATTACCAAATTGGTAGGAACTTGTACCCTACTAGGTCTGGGGCGTAAGCAGTAAGGGAAGGAGGGAGCTGGGCGAGGCGATGAGCGGCCGCGCCGGCGGTTGGACACCGTCGCGGGAGAGGAGGGAGATGGCGGCGGCGGCTAGGGTTAAAGGCGGCTAGGGTTCCGGCTCCTCTAAGAGCCGGGCAATAGAGATAATAATCTTCTTATTGCTTAATTCCAAAAAAAGTCTTACAGCCTATATTTATAACCTAGATAACTTGCAGAAGAATTAATCTAAGATAACTTGTATAAGAATTAACCTAAGTTAACTTGTGGGGTAAGATTGTCCGATGGACCTAGCTAAACCGGCCATAACAGAGTGTATATGAGAGACTTCGATGGTATTGCGTTGAATTTCAGCATCAATTAAAATTTATAAAATTAAAAAAAAACGCAAGGTTCGTTTTCATGCCACATTGACCGCATTCTACCTTCCCTTCGTCCGCCCTCATGAGAAAAACATGCTTCTTCGCCCGGTTTTCTCCGGATTTGGCTTGCCTGCTCCCTTTTCATGCTTCCATCCGTGCTTTCACTTCATCCTATAGTTGTCTTTTTTTTTCTAATCTAATCATCTCTCCCCTGATTTTAAGGGGGTGGGGCCGGGTCTTATTTTGTTTCAATCAAATCATGCCATGTATGCAGGAGCACGGATGGATGCACGCTGGGGAAGCAGGCAAGTCTTGTCCGTTTTCCCCCCCACCAGGCCCGAGCCCATGGGGGTGCAGCCTGTGCGGGCGCACAGGGCCCCCCCGTTTTCAGGGGCCCCAAATTTTATACGCAGCAGTACTACTTCTTTTCATAGACGGGCCACTTAAATTTGGATCTGGGCCGATATTGCCTCGCGTCCGGCGGCTCTCGCACGCGTGAAGAGCGAAGCAACGAGGCGTCCCTTCGTCTTTTCTTATGGCGCTGGCGGCCATCGACGCGGCAGGTTAGGGCTCCTCCAGTTCTCCTCTCATGCCCATGAATCTCTAGGCTCTTGTCGAGCAGCTCCGTTCCAATGCTGAAAGATTTTTTTCAGGAGTCAGGAACATGAGGGCAAGACCAGAAAGGAAGGCAGGAACGGCCAAACTGCAGCCGGCAGGAACGACCTGATTCACCTGAAGGCAAGGAAAGTTTAGGCCATCACCCGATCTCTGAATTTTTAAGCGTCGCCGCATCAAGAACAGGTGATTCCTTGAGCCCTTGACTCTGAGTTTCGATTTCTGCCCGCTTTTTAGTTATGCTAAAATCTTATAGTTAATTTAATTTTTTTCATTTATTAGGCATCTAGTACTGCAAGATTCAAGTCATCTTTATTTAGAAAACATGAATCAGGTTATCAAAAATGGGTGAAAAAACAAAAAAGATAAAGGATTTAACTCGAAAGGAGATATGAATAAGTTTGCTATAAAAAACACAAGTGTCCTCCTGTAACCGGTCACTTGATCAAGATTACGCAGATGATAATAATGTTAACATTGATCCTAGACCTAGAGATGACCAGATGATAAGGTCTATTTTAGAGTTTCGCACAGGGCCTCCGATTTTGCCGGCTCAGCCCTACCCCCACCTAAGAGATCACAGGATGAGGAAAACAGGCGCACGTCACGCCCAACAATTCGGAATGCAATCCAATACTCCGGAGAGAAAGGAACGAATCAGGGCCGCCTCCCGCAGGATCTTAACTGTGCCCATGCCGCCTCCAAAGGGGGAGTTGGATCTCCAGGACGTCGCCGCCCCAATACAACCCCAGCGCCACCTCGCACAGCGCCGCATGTGACGTCGCGCCTGCGCGTCGACGGCTGGCTCACGTCTGGACATGGCCTTGGCGTCTTGTCGACACCGGCCTCATGGCGGCTGGACACCGGCCTCATCGCGAGTACGCTGCTACGACCACCTATGGATCCATTGTCATCTTAATATTCAACCATGACGTGCATAACCCGTGGATCATCCCAGGATTCGATCGCCTCCATCGCCCCTTCGAGCACGGCCGGCCCGCGTCGCCACACCCAAAGCGATGGAACTCGTGAGCACACCATTAACAAGTTTCACCACCTCTTTTCGTTGGATTTTGTTTCTTTGTTTCCAAGTTTGGTAAACACGTTCTTGTCATGCAGGCAGGCAGGCATTCTTGGCCATCAGCCTTCACTACCGGTAAATCCAGACATCTTTCATGTGTTGTCTGATTTGCTGCACATCGCCCGTTTAATTTATTTTAACCATTAACTTTTACCAGTCAATTATACATGTCTTTGATGCTGAAAACACACCTCCTCTTGACCATCAATTCTGCGTATCCTATTTAGCTCATATTGGCGAGGCAATACAATGCAAGGTTGTTGGAAGGTACTACACATTATTTCCTTCCAGTTAGAAACTGCTCATAATCGCTTTTTTCAAGATCAAAGGTTATATAATGCTCCAGAGTGAAAACTTTGAAAATCTTGGGCTTCGTTAGTACAAAGGTTCCTTACAATCTGGCCTTTTTAAAGTAGAACACAATTATTCTATCTCACACGCTACATAAATATTTCTGAAAATCACAGCGCTACGTAGGGCGCTGCAGTTACTTTTTTCTTTTTGGTTATGAGAATTCATATGACATGGTAGATTAATTAAAGTTACATCCTCCCCCGCAAAAGAAATTAAAGTTACATTCTGCATTTTTTTTCAAATCAGGAAGATCATTTCTTGTGGGCTGCAGGTTTTGATTGCTTATTTACTACAGGATCTCCTATGCTACTTTTATGTCTTAAGTGTACTTTTTTGGTATACAATCATATTAGTTAACTAGAATATCATGCCTCGTTCCAACGCACGGGCAATTGCCTTGTAATATCTAAAATGAAGCAAAGTTTTCCTTTCCTGCCATGCTGACTGCATCCTGCCTAGCCTTCATCCAATCCTCTAACCCACGTCTCCACCGGGTTTTTTGTCCGATCCTCCCACACACGCCCCCCTGGGTAAATATTCCTCACGAACGTAATGAAAAATAGTCAAACAACCCCATCTCCCCGTCCCTTGCCTCTCACCTCAAACATAGCCGCAATCTCGCCTCCCTCTCCTCTAATTGGCCTGAAGTCTCCCGCCTCTATTGCATCTGGTTTTTGGGGGATTAGCGTGATTAGGGCTTTGTTAAGTGCGCCAAAACCTTGGCCAGCTCCCACATAGAGCTTTAAAATGGTTGCTATTAATAAAGAACAATAAAACTGAGCCACCTAGGACCTCTCACAGCGATTTAAGGCCGCCAGCCGTTGGATCTGCAAACAAGTGCTTTAACGCGAACCGGGCCGTAGTGGGTTCCTCGGCCACTAGCAGGTTCAGCCTTCACATGAGCATGGCCTAGGATCTTAAAACAAACGTGAACAAGGCTTAGGAGTGTGTGTTTTCCTATTTCATTTCGGTTTCTCCTGACTCTGGTGTGCACCCAGCCCAAACAAAGATGCACAAACAATCTCCATGTAGTTTTCCACTTTGCTCACTTCCTCACCTAATTTTGGTTTGATTTTAGTGATACCATGTCCCTTTGAGAATGGAGCAAAATTAGTAAATTGGTCTACAATGTTTTTCTTTCATGGTGCCATAATCACCAATGTTTCACTTAGCAGTGACCGCACTATTAACATTTTGTAACCTTCCAAAAAATGCCACGGATGTAGGCATGTATGCATTCACCTTCCACAATGTAACTTGAACTGTTTAAATTCTAGATATTTAATTGTCCAAATTTTCCAAATACTTATTGCTCTTTCTCAAATGAACGGGCATGGCAACGCGCGCTTTTATGTTCTACTATTGTTATCCTGTTTGATGATACTCTAGGCCTTTGTGTTTGATAAAAGATGCCCATGAACCCAGACTTTAGTTTCCGTAAAAGATGCATCCAAGTCTTGAGATCAACATCGTTCATCCAAATAGCATTTAGATCTCTAGTGCTCCCAGCAGCTCCTCAAAAGCCTATGAAAAAGCCTCCATCTTGCCCTCCTGGTCCGAGATGACCGTGCCACTCACTTTAACAGCAGGGTGAAGTTTTTCATTCTTCGCCCATTACCCACTACCTGGAAGTGTTTCGTGTTAGCATCAGTGCATCACCTTCTTTGTCGCGCGATCATGCGTTCCAAAGAAGCAAGCCGTAGCACAGACAATTTTAATGTGCGCCACAACCATAACTCCAGCACCATGAGAGTTCTTATCTCTTGTGCATCCTCGAGCTTGAAAATGATGGCATTTTCGACGGCAATTTGAATCCTTACACCCCCCCCCCCCCCCCCAGCAGGCATTCCACTATGTTGTGGAACATGGCATCCAGCCGCTTAAAAGGGTCGCCAATACAATTGTTACAAACTGAAGCTTCCTTGACAGCCTCTTGGAATCCTTCCAGACACGTCCATAGGAGGTCAAACCGGAATCAATTTTGGGGTTGTGGCCAACATTGAGCGTGAGAAGCAGCGGTGCATGGTTTAAAACAATGGTCGATAATGCTTAGTATAACAAGTTCTTTTTAGTAAGTATAGCGTTATCTAGGCCGCTGGGTCAAAAAATGAACGTTTCAGAATAATTTATGTAGTGTAAAAGGATCCTTAAAATAATAACAAAATACAAAAACATAATTAATCTTATTAGCGAATTATGGGTTCTCTAGTTCTTCCCTCAGCACTATGGATAACAAGCCAACCCCCATTTGAGTCTGCCCACGTAGCCTACTCCCGTGGTGTTCTTTTTAGGGTGCAAAAAGCAAGTAGTTTGCAGCTAGTGTGCGGAAGATGAGTGAAAGGTGAGGTGAGGGGAGGAGGGTCTTTTATAAGCAAGAACAACCATCGCAAGTGTGAAGAGGTGGACGTTTTCTTAAAAAGAGTGTGAGGAGGAGGAAGTTGCCGTGAAAGGCCCGGGAAACCGTCTAAACCCCATTTGGGAAGGGCTAGTGTCGTGGCTGCAGTGAGCTGCCGGCCCGGTATCCACAACAATTGGCAATCATTAGTGTTGTGATTAACGGTAGTACAATACTATAATGGAAGGATTCTTGAGCACAATATGCATGGAGATATGTGAACACACACCATTTTAACATCGTGTGCACGAAAAAACAATAGAAAATGTTGTATAGATTTACTCTATGTAAATACATAGTCGCTCGAATAATGGAGTATATGTTGGCTTGAGCATGAAAGGAAGGAAAGAAACTAGAATTACAATCTCATCAATCAAAATGGCAGGAAACAATTGGTGGATGAGGTTTGAACCAGATGCATGCCCTGAATGTTGGCCTCTGATATGATCGGTGCAATCGCAACAAATTTTTTGGAAAATCTTCAACATTTAAATAGTCTCCTCTCCACTCCTTTCCTCTCCCCACAATATCCTAGAAAACCCCCAGCCAGCACTACAAATCCTTACCTCTCATCTACACACTCTTACCCATCCCTCTATCCATCTCGAACAAACCCATGATAGCCAGCTAGCAATGGCAGTGCAGCCAATGCGGGCTTTGACACGTAGGCGCACGCCCGCCGTCAAGTATCGGAAGCAGGAGGCGGACGTCATTAACGAGCGAAAACGCTACAATTTGTCGGTGTCTAGCAAGATGAAAGAAGGCCAAGAGATCAATGATGAAGAAGGATGACCTGCGTTGAGGATCCTACACACAAGGTGAGTGATTCAGTGTTCGTCGGTGGGCCATTCCTCGCCGACGAGGTTCACAGCAAGTGGCCCAGCCAATACCATCGCCACCGCGCCCAAAGCAGTTTACACATCGTCAATCTATTTGTCATATCTTTCGGTAAATCCACCAAGGGCCATCTCGGTCTTGGCTATCTATGGCGTCGGTGCTGGATGTGTTTGAGCAGGACCGTCGTCAACCAGGACGTCTAAGTGAGGTCCAACTATGCCGCTACCATGGTCGGCGGCATAATCTACTGCATAGGGGACGGCATCCACGTCTCGGTGAAACATAACACCGCTAGATCTCTTTAGTTTTCATCTCTAGCTCACCTTTGAATGGATACTCCTTGTGCATAATTGGGTTCGCAGAATAGTCGAGTTCTTCGAGGGCATGGACGACCGTCGTTACGTCACCTGCCGGTGGTTTTCTGTCTAGAAGATACGGTGATTTTCTGTCTAGAAGATACGGTGATATCGAAGGAACAACTCCTCCAAGACCACACCCATGACCCGATGTGTGTGTTCTTGTCCGACGAAAGGAATGGCAATGAACTTCACTGCATTGTGTTGAAGGTTAACATTGTCCAGGTTGATCCAAATCTATGAATCTGTGATGCCTGCCTCACTTATCTATATTTTCTCATCTTTTACGGACCTTGTTGCAGCTCGATCCAGAAGCCAAGGCTCGACTACCAGCTGACGGGGACCTGTATTTGGACATGACATATGGCGTCCCTACTCCACTTCTACAAATAACACACAAAGTAATTTCTGCACCAATTCTTAACTTCCAACCTTTGTTATGCTTTGTACAATATAATGGTGATGTTACGCAAACTAATTCTATACTGACATGCCCTCTCCTTTGAATATTTGGAGTTAAATTTGTTATAAATCCATTAGATTTTCAAAATTAATCAGATTTGAAGATTTCTTAAAATACACATGTGAAACTTTTTTGCCACCAAGTTCAATTGATCATACTCATGTTGAAGCTTAAAAGTTAGTGTCCAACTACAACTTGTACCCATAAATTTAAATATAAGACATAAGCCTTTTTGGTGATCAAAGATTTGACTTGCTTGTAGATAATAACAAGAATTCTAGGATCACATCTGATGGTGATGTTGATTTGGAGGCTGACTCTCCACCCACAAAAGCGACACTTCTCGACATTTATTCGGGTTGTGGTGGAATGTTTCCCGAATTCTTGTTATTATCTACAAACTCAAATATTTGATTTAAAAAAGGCTTAGGTCTTATATTTGAATTTACAGGTACAAGTTGTAGGTGTACACTAGATTTCAGAATTCAACATGATTATGATCGACCACACTGAACTTGGTAGCAAAGTAGTTTCACATGTATTTTAAGAAATCTTCTAAGCCTTGTAGTTAATTTTGAACATCTACTGGGTTTACAACAAATTTAAATCAAAAAATTCAAAGGAGAGCGCACAACAGTATAGAATTAGTCTGCATAACAACACCATTGTATTGTGCAAAGCATAGCCAAGGTTGGGAGTTGGGAATTGGTGTAGCAATTACCTTGTGTGATATTTATGCCATGTTGAAATATAGGTCCCCATCAGTCGCCACTCGAGCCTTGGCTTCTGGATCGAGCTACGACATGGTGTGTAAAAAAATGAGAAAATATAGATGAATGAGGCAGGCATCACAGATTCCCACCTTTGGATCAATCTGGACGATATTGACCTTCAACACAATGCAGTCAAGTTCGTTGTCGTTCATTTCGTCGGACAAGAACACGCGCCTCGGGTCATGGGTGTGGTCTTGGAAAAGTTTCTCCTCACATATCACCATATCTTCTATACGGAAAAACCACCGTGAAGTAGCAGCCCTTGTCCACGCCCTCGAAGAACTCGGCTATTCTGCCAATGTAATCAGACATATTTCTCCCTGCCTACACACAAACGGGTAAGAAAGGAATAACATTTGTAAATTAGAGAAGTAGGAGTATTAACTCTACTGGATATTCATGTCGCAATCTGCATGGAGAAATCGAGCTTAATTTACTACTACCTACTTTTTTTTGAAGAATCATTTAATTGCTAGTACTGGGATCAAATCAATGTTGATATCAAGATAGAATCTGATGATATATGTAGTTGGTCGAAAGCATATATTCTTGTCGATGCCATTGATCGATCTGTGTCTCCGGTTTGGAGGCTGAACGACAGGGACTAGTACGCTCCTACGACCACCTATGCATTGTCCTCATAATATTCAAAATCATGATGTGCATAACCCATGGATCAGGCCAGGATTCGATCACCTCCATCGTACAATCTATCTACGGCCCGCGTCGCCACACCCAAGGCGATGGAACTCGTGAGCACACCATTAATAAGTTTCCCTAGCTCTTTTTGTTGGATTTATTATATTTTTCATTTGTTTCCTAAGTTTGGTAAACACGTCCTTGTCATGCATGCAGGCACGCATTCTTGGCCGCCTCCACTACCGGTAATCCAGAGATCTTTCAGGTGTTGTTTGATTTGCTGCACATTGCTCGTTTAATTTATTTAATTATTAATGATGATGTATCGGTGTCTTATCCATACCATTACTGGTCATTGTACATGTCTTTGCCAAGAACACACCACCTAATGACCATATTCATTATGCGTATCCCGAGACTGGCGAGGCAATACAATGCAAGGTTGTTGGACGTTTTGAAAGGTACACATTTTATTTCCTTCCAGTTAGAAACTGCTTGCAGTCCCTTTTTTCATGATCAAAGGTTATAATGCTTAAGAGTGAAAACTTTGAAAATCTCGTGCTTCGATAGAACAAAGGTTCCTTATAATCTGGCCTTTTTAAAGTAGAACACAACTATTTGTCTCACACGGTATATAAATATTTCTGAAAATCGCTGTGCCACGTAGGGCACTGCAGTTACTTCTTTCATTCCGTTATGAGAATTCATATGACATAGTAGATTTTTTATAATATTATATTAGTTAGGGTTCATATTGCAACAGGTCTAAAACAATTAAAGTTACATTCTGCATTTTTTTCAATTGGGAAGACCATTTCTTGCGGGCTGCGGGTTTTGATTGCTTCTTTGCTACATGATTTCTTATGTTACTTTTATGTTCTAAGTGTACTTTTTGGTATACAACCATATTAGTTCACTAGAATATTTATGTCCCGTTGCAAAGCATGGGTAATTGCCTGGTAATACCTAAAAAGAACCTAAGCTTTACTTTCCTTCCATGTTGATTGCATTCTGCCTAGCCTTCATCCAATCCTCACACCCACCCCCCTGCCGGATTTTTCCTCCCACCCACTCCCCTGCCGGTAGATCTTCCTCCTAAGCGTAATGATAAATAGTCGAACAACCCCATCTCCCCCGCTCACCCCTCGCCTCTCTCCTCAATCATCACCGCAATCTCGCATCCCTCACCTCTCAAAAACTCGCACTGCCACTCTAGCCCTAGTCGCCGGCCAAACCCTTCAAGGACGCCGCCACCCTACCGTCTCGCTGCCACACGTGCTGATGTGGCTAACCCTAGCAGCCTTCGGGAGGACGCGGCCGCCGGTGCGGGACAATATCATCGCCATTGAGGGACCACGTCCTCAATGTGCCGGCGAGCAATATTGGGATGATTGGAGGTGGCTACCAACACCATGGCGCAGCCAGGGAAGCTCCTGGACAATAGTAATCGATCCGAGTAGGGAGAATTGAGTGCAGGCATACGGGCCTCCGTAGGCCGTTGCCTATGTAGGTTAGCATGGGATCTTCTACCCTTTCTTAAGGAATGAGATCTTCTATGCGACATGTACATACATAACAATAAGACTGATGGCTCAGCTCGTTCGTGGATGGATGAATGCGAAGACCATGAGCTTAGGAAATGCAAGCCCATCGTAGAGAAACTTACGGCGAGCTGCTATGGTGGCGCCAAGAGTGAAAATTATGTATATTTCAAGATGCTTAGTTCGCTCTCATCTTGCTCATTTTTAGTCTTGCTACACTTTTTACTGTATATGTTGTTCGAATACAATTTTTTAACCGGTGCAATGGATAAACCATGATAGGGAAGATACCCTGGAGTACATTGAGAAACTCTCGTTGGTTATTATTTGACATTGTCAGCAAACTTTTATTTAATGTTCACTAATCCTTCTTCAATGTTCAGTCGTTGCCCACTTGAAATTAATCAATTTGTTAGAATGCTATATGCGTAAAATTTTACCACTGGGTGCTCACTATTTTTTTCTAGTTTTTTAGCCCAACACTAGATTGGTTGATAACATTTACTTGTGACTTTACATTTTAAGGGGCGTCTTGTGCGGGGACCGCCTTATCAAAGATTCAGCGGACACAATCGGAATAGAAACTATGATCGACCCTTACGAGATGAGAAAAATAGGTAGATGGTCATATTTATGGACATCGTGTCCTTCCTTACACCAAAGTTCGTTCTCATGAAGAACGTTGTCGATATTATTCTTAAGTTCATTGATGGTTCCGTTGATAGATATGCCTTGAGCCATCTGCGGCTCAAGGCATATCTACCAACAGAACCACCAACAAATTTAAGAATTTGGACAACGATGAAAGAACTTTGGTCTAAGGAAGAACACAATATCCATAAATATGACCATCTGTCTATTCTTGTCATCTTGTAAGGGCTGCTCACAGTTTGTATGCCCGTTGTGCCCTGCTGAATCATGCAGAAGACATCAATGTCGCCCTTTAAAATGTAAAGTCAAATAGTACTCCCTCCGGTCCTTTTTAGTCCGTATATAAGATTTGTCCAAAGTCAAAGTATCCCAACTTTGACCAAACTTATAGAAAAAAAGTATTAACGTTTACAATGCCAAATAAACATTGTTACATTAATTAAGAAATGTAGTTTCATAGTATATATATTTGGTATTGTAGATGTTTGTACTTTTTGATATAAATTTGGTCAAATTTTACAAAGTTTGACTTGACAAAAATCTAATATGCGGAGTAAAAAGGGTTGGAGGGAGTACTACCTCAGTCCGTATTTAATTGCCCCCTAGTATTTTGAACCAGACTTTGACCGTCCATATGACTAATAAAATATAAAATATATGCTACAAACGTACATTGTTAGATTTGTATTTGAAAGTGCTTTCCGATTGTATAATTTTTGTGACATATAATTTAGATTTCATTAGTTAAATTTGTTGGTCAAAATTTAGCCCAAAATGAAAGGGACCTAATAAACCCGGACGAAGGGGGTACCAACCAATATAGCGTTGAGCTAAAATGTAGGAAAAAGATCTCAGGCACTCATAGGCAGTGGTAAATTTTTACGCCACCTTCTTGAACGAATTGTTTAATTTCAAATGGACACTGACTGAACACTGAAAAAAGGTAGTGCACATTAAATAAAAGTTTATCGACAATGCCTAATAATTATCAACCGGAGTTTCTCAATGGACTCCCAGGTATCTTCCCAATTTTGCTCCATCCATTGCAGCTGCTATAAAATAGAATTAGTATGACATATACACAAAAAAGTGCAGCAATACTAAAAATGAACATGAGAATGAAAGTAATACCTTTGAAGTATATGCAATTTTCCCTCTTGGCGCCACCATAGCAGATCGCTGTAAGTTTCTCTACAACGGGTTTGCATTTTCCAAGTTCATGGTCTTCCTCTTCATCCTTCAACGAATCAGCTAAAACCATCAGCCTAATTGTTATGGATATACGTGTCGCATAGGAGATTCCATTCCTTAAGAAAGGCTAGAAAATTCTCTGCCTTTTTCTTACGAAAACATTAAAAAGACCAAGACAATTTATATTCGGTAGACTAGAGAGAGTACTTGTATAGCATACGTATAAGATGCATTGCGACATGTCTCTGTGCTTGGATGGTTAAACTTGAAGGGCTCACATACATAGCTATTAAGATCAACAACCCGTTGCTGGAAATATTAAAAAAATGATATTATATATGCACATGGTATTGAAGAGAAATCACTAACTTGTACTTTTAAACAAGTAAGGTAGAATTACACCATTTGGAGTTGATGACCAAGCTATTGTTGCACCCAGGCACAAGCCGGTGGACATTCCACCGGAACCTGAATAAAGGTCGAGAAGTGTCCCTTTTGTCGATGGAGAGTCAGCCTCTGATTCAGCATCACCATCAGATGTGATCCTAGAATTCTTGTTATTACCTACAAGCAAGTCAAATGGTTGATTACCAAAAAGGCTTAGGTCTTATATTTGAATTTACGGGTACGAGTTGTAGGTAGACACTAAATTTTTAAGGCTTCGTTTTTCTCGGGCAAGCTGCTATGAAAGCATTTATTCCAAGCTATGGGGCTTATAGGCCCTGATTGTTTGGGTTTTTTCTTTTGTTTTTTCAGCTTTTTTACTTTGATCAAAAAGCAATAAATAAAATGTGCCATAGTTGAGTTTGATGCCTTGGTCCACTCGGAAGCTAACCCATGGAGTGAGAACCAAATCAGCAACCAGCGCTTCTGCCTCTGACGGCTCGACCGGGTAGGTTAGGACCCCGATCAAAGCAAGCACGCAGCGGCAACATCCTCGTTTACTCATCAAAAAGAAAAGCAAATAATTAGTCCGGTGCATCACAATTGCAACCGGCGACCACGTAGGTGGCGGCCGGTCATCATTGATCCCACAGGTGCGGTGCTGTGCATGCATCTTGGTCGTAGTGGCAGCTTTGCCCACAGGCACAACTCATGGACGCACGGACAAGGATGATGATAGTGCATGTAGACGCACACATCACTGTAATCAGGATAGCTGGCTAGGCCGGGTAGGCTACTAGGTTAGGAGTACCACATCACATGCATGTAACCACTGCATTTCATCCAGGACCCTTCTATCCGTTCGATCGTGCCCGTGCACTCACGCTGACGCATCGTTGCGCTCGTAGTCCCCTCCATTTCACCGACTCGTATCAATCTCCTAGCTAATTACTAGTAGCAAACTACTCCTTCTGTTTGCAAATATAAGTTGATTTAAGTATAAGCTATATACAGACTAAAATGAGTGAACAAACATACTAAAATATTTGATTCGGAAAAAAGTTAGAACATCTGATATTTGTGATTCTCAGAGGAAGTAATTACTATTCCTATACATGAACCACACGTGGTTCAGCATGATCGAACGATCTTTTGTCATCGGTGAGCTTAGTGAAAACTGAAAAGGCCAAACAATCGATGTTGTCGAGGACGACCAGACCAGCTCGTGCACTTCTGAAGCTGGAGGCATATGCATGCATGATCTCGTGCAAATGAAGCACTATAGGTAGTGGTTGACATTGTTCAAATCAGACCCATCCGTCATCACTGTCGCATAGACCAAATCAATGGTGGCCTGAATCATTTGTGCCATTGCAAAAAAGTTGCCGCCACTTGCCCTCTTACAGCTTCACACTCCGCTCATCGCCAGTATATAAGGAGGAGATAAGATGACTAACTCATAGCACAGGTAGCAGTGGTACAAGAAATCGGATGGCTAAACTGACAATGCCCGTCTTCACTGCCATCTTGGTGATGGCCCTGTTGATCACGGCATCATCTTCAGGTACGCTGCTTCTTCCCTCTTGCTTGTTTTTCATCGGTACGGTTTACCCTAATGTGAATGAGCTTCATTAGTTTATCTGGTTGCAACGCATGCAGGAGAAGTTTCAACGACAGAAGGTGATAGGGATGCCTCCAAAGTGACAAAGGTCTGTATGTTTTTGACAGCAAGGTCTGCATATGTTAATAATCCGAAAGAATTGATTGACTTGGTTATGTCAAACATATGGTGTCATCTATGAAAATTGAAAAGTATTGCATTTTGTTAATTAATGTTGCTTGGTCCGTCTGAGAGAAATTGAAGGGAATGGCAGAGCTAGTGTCATTATGTACACTCCGTTACATTATTTTTCATTTTCTCACATTCATGATAACAAAATGTCAAATGCTGATTGACTGAAGATGGTACTAAACTACAATTGTGTATGGCTCTAGATACGTACACAGATCAACAGGCAGAACTGCTTATAAAGTCTACTGATCTTTTTCCGTTTGTTTAACCCAGGGCCACACTTCTCTTTACCATCTTCAGATGCAGAGTCACAGCAGGATGAGGATTCTGACGGATTTTCTGGACTACGACTATGGAGGAGCCAACTCCAGACACGATCCACACAGGAGGCCCGGGAACGGAGGACACTAGGCACTAGCTAATAGCTCGCTCTCCCAAGCATTCGACAGAGCCCGGTGTTTTGGACTGGTGTCATGTGTGGGCGTGTTCAGTATTCAGGGCATTTTGTTATCTGAGACAGTTAGATTGTCGATCTGGTATTACAAATCAGGAGTATCTGAGCTAAAAGAATACTCGTAACAGATAAAAAGAGAGTGGTGCATTACAAAATCAGGAGTATCTATTATTTTTAGCTGTACTGTGATGTTGTAATCTTAAGAGTTAAAATGAAGCACTCCAAAAGTCCAGTTCGGCAAGGAAGGGAAATCTCAGAACCAACCATGGCGATTGTCTGGCTAACCCGTAGATACGTAGCTTTCCCGTCATTTGTGCCTGCTTAATATTGGCCGTAGCTTCTAGGAGTATTTTTTTTTTGAACAAGCTTCTAGGAGTATTTGGGAGAAAGAAATCCCTCGAACCGGGAATTTTCTTCAGAGAAGATAGGCATCAGTGCATCACGTATGGGTCATGGTGAAATGAGATGGCTTAGCTAAGCTTCCAGTGTTGGTTTTATTGAAAAGAAAGAAAAGTTTTTAAAAAGTTCGAGTAATTGGTCGCTGTTCATGATGGTGCGCTGAACCTATCTCTACTTCTAATGTCTCAGTTGGTAGGCCGCGTTCCGGGTTTTATTTTCGTCCCACCTTATCCGGTCTTTTTTGGTACCTGCTTCCACCTCCCGCTCAGCCGCGTGGAACCAAAAAAAACCCTCAGGGCCGAGTCCCCAACCCGCCCCCACGCGCCAAAACCTCCTGTCGCACCCATCTGATATGGACAAACCGGCAACAATTAACCAGCAAAAAAAAAACCGGCGAAAATTAACCAGCGAAAAAAAATCCGATAACGAATCGCACGAGCGAGGCCTTCTGCCCTCGAGCGAGCAGTCGCACGCACCAGTCGCACACCAGATCCCTTCACCGCCGCCCTCCATCCTTCGCCATCGCAGATCCATCCCGTCGCCGCCGCCGCTGCCGCCGCTCCATCCCTCTCTTCCCTCCAAGCTTGTCGCCGGCGGCGAAGCGTACGGCACTCTATCCCTTCGCCTGCAGAAACCTATCACGCGCGCCGAGGCGAGGGCCTTGTGGACTCCATCCGACGCCGCTTGGCCGACGACCCCGCCGTCGGGCAGGAAGAGTGTTCCGCGCCGTGAGGAACCCGTCACGCGCGTCAAGGCGAGGCGCCTCCTGGGCTCCATCCGTTTCTAGAGCGAGCGCCCGCGAATACCTAGCTAGCCGCCGCCGTCGTGACCGTTCCAGCCACCGCCAAGGTAAGGTGCTTTCTCCATCTCAATTTCCTTCCTTCCCCATCAAGGTTAATTTGGATGCGTACTTAAGTGATTTTGGTGTTGCTCATCGGATTTGTATATGTACGTACGTGTGTCTTCGATCTGCTTCGTTTGGATACGTTGTTAAGTAATTCACATCTTTCCTTTTGCAATACGTGCATGATCTTGTCTTGTGCTCTCGGGTTTATATATTTGCTTGCTTAACATCTACCTACTGCCTGAAATCAGCAGTCAATTTGTTCAGGAAAAGAAATCCACTTATTAGGAAGTAAAGTGAAGCAACCATATCGATCCATCAATTTGTTCATTGTATTTTGTTTGATGTGTGATGTGCTTGTGTGGTGAGAGGCGACGAGTGGCTTCAGGTCCCTCTCCTTTTTGCCTGACTGAGTAAGAAGAGAAGAGAAACAGTAGAAGGAATTTAGAACTGTATTTCCTCAATTCAGATTTACTTTTGTTCAGTGACAGGTTCAGACCAAGTACATTACCTAGCCGGCACACAGGCCCCACTCACACATGATTAACTCACACGCACACCTGTACCCTGCGCCATCGAACACCACATATGGAGGAGGTGGCGCCAGTGTACAGCTAAGGCACGGCGTCATGCATGACATGGTTCTGTATTCTGTATACAGTGTGATACAAATAGTTCGAACATGCTCTGAGTGTTGAAAAATTCACATTTGGTACCGCAATTTCTCTTGAACAATTTACTCTTGTGTTTTTATTTATCCTGTATTTATTTTCGATGCTGATATTGCAGGGTTTAACGACTGCATCAATATTGTAGGAAGAAGTGTGGAACTAGAAGCATAGAAATAGTAATGAAGGCAAGACCGACTTAGAAAAGCTTTTGTTTTTTGTTTACTGTGGTCTTCTTACATAATTTAAGTTTTAGGTCCAATGCATGAGCAGAAAATGCTAGGTTCTTAATACATGTGAGACGATATGCAGGATAGTATATTTATTTATTTACTTAGGGAAGGAGAGAATATAATTTAGGTATAATGTACATGGTCATTTTACTTTTACTTTGACATATGCTTATGTTCCTTTTTTGTAGCTAGATCAAACTCAGCACAGATGCACATGCACCGCGCGCCTCACTGATGTGAGGATCCATTTCCTCAATCCCCTCTTAATCTCCAACATCTCCCCCTTCCAGTGTTGGTGTACTTGACCGGAAGTGAGTGCGCGGCGGAGCAAAGCTCAGCCTGGGTCTTCATCAATGCAAGACGGGGCAGGAGGGAGCGGGAAGTTTTTCAGCCGCATGAATGTGGAAGGCGCTTGACAAATCAGAGATGTATGAAGCTTCTGCCGAGGTAATTGATGAGAGAAGCCCTCATGTTTTGTTCTTGATCCTCAAACAAAGCGACTGGTCAGCGTGTTTCTGTACTATGCCCAAATGCCCTTACATATTTCATCTTTCGTTTTTGTAGTCTTAATATATGGGTCTCATCTATTTTCGGTTGCAGATGTTTGAGAGGGGGCAGCATAGACATAAGAGGGGTTCAATATTGTTAACTCACATCATCCAGACCAGGTTAGCACACATGCCATGCAGATTCTACTACTTGATGTAGCCTTTCTCTTAGATGTAAGTAGTATTTTTATTGTGCTACTCTTTGATCTCGAGTAGTTTGTTCATGTATTGTTTAAGATGCCAAATAGAATTAAATGGAATATAAGTTTCAAAGTTTCATTATGACAGATGAAAAGTACACGAAGGTAAACTAATATGTCTCCTGCCACTCATATAGTCGTGGTTGTCCTTGACTATAGTGTACTTAGTAGGAGGAGATGAACATGAAGAATGAGTTCGTAATGTGGTTGTCGTTGATTAATGGCACCCCAGCAGCGGTGATAATGACCATGGGGAGGAGAGCACGAACATCAACAACCTCTTGGCCTTGTTGGCTTCTCCGACATCAATAACGACGACTAGCTCGCCATACAGTTGCTAGAGTGCTAAAGAATGGTCGAGAAGAACAATGGATTGTTGATGGAGCCAATCAACAAGGACGATAAGGACGGCCGCAACAGTGAGAATAAGAAGGCGGAGCTCATCGCCGTCGGCCGCCAGCTCTGCAGGGAGAAGAAGAAAACGACAATGCGTTAATTATAAAGAAGTCAACAATGCCACCTGGTGTGCAAAGGGTCCTAAGGTATATGTTATCCACCATTGGTATTGACCCATTAGAATATGTAAGCCCCCGATGCAACATACGGACAATTTATATACATCGTAGCCCATAGCAACGTTGCCTGCACCATTGGAGTTGTATATATTAGAATTGAGTTATGATGGCATAATTTTTTCTGTCACAAGTTAAATGAGCATTGTGTAAAAGTCTAACTAAGTTTTGTTTCACATTCTTCTATAAATTGGAAGTCCAATATAGATTTCTCAATGTATCATTTTGGGATTATTTGACCATCGAACAATATTGCCATGCTGACCATTTCTCTTGTCTTTGCAATATCTATAGGATCTAATGTAAAAGTATAATGTGTTTCACAGATTTTTTATTTCTTTTGATTTTGCCTTGCTTGTTATTTATGCTTATAGCTTTATATGTGAGATTCTATTTGGCGACACCTTTTTCAATTGTTAGTTGAGGTGCTTCTGAGTTTATCAATCAGGTGAGGCATGTGGTGCCCTTTCGGAATGTCGTTTTCTTCTTCCTTGCATCTCAAATGCAAGCAACCATGCTTCTACCGAGGCTTAGAAGAAACGAAGATGTATGTTCCAGAACCTCTTTTATATTATTTCATCACAAAAATTTACTGCAATATTTGCTCTTTTTTGTAAATACACATGATAGACTTGAACGATCTTTTGTTATATTGCATGATGCCCAATTGATATGGTACGAGAAAAAAAATTCTGATTGTAAGGTTTATCTTCATATAGCAACTTCCATGAAATATGTTGCAACTTCAGAAATCTAAAATGATGGTTTTAATATTAATGTCCGGGATGAGGCCATAGGTTTTTTTGATCCGTATCTAATCTTCCAAAGGTTGAAGATGTCTTTACTGTCAAGTTTATAGTCATCAAATGGTCCTTCATTACCTGATTGCAGGCTGTTGTCAAGAATTTCACCCCACCCATTGCATTGGATATCACCTATGGCTGCAGCAATAGTGTGTCAATCTAGCTCACGTGAATTGAGCTACGCAATGTCCTATTATTACTCTGTTACTCAAAGAGTTGGTATCCCTAAATAGTAAGAACAGAGAAGATTCTTAGTGAGTTATTACACGTATTTTATTCTGATCTCCTATAAAAATCTTTTGTGGTTTAGGCAGAACCCATATTATGGTTCTTTTATACCAAGTAAGTTCACTATTCAACGAAATTCCTTTTCACTGAAATAAGAACCACGTAATGCTTACAATTGATCTGGTCAGCTAGATAACTAAATGAGTTAAAATTATGCGTACTATCTTTTGACATATGTAATGTGGGGTAGAAGACCAGTGTCTCTCGCTAGGGATTTCTGGAGGCAACATCCCTCTGATTGTATGCACTTAACTATTTTGCTTCTGGCTTCTTGCTATTGTATTTTACGTTGTCTGCAGATGCAAATTCTTTTACAACTAATCAGTCTCGGATAATACTTCAACCCAGACATCAACGGAGCAAAGAACTTGATTAAAAGGTACATTCCTGATTACCAATGCCTAGCTATTTTTCGATCTTGACTAACACAAAGGGTGCAATATGTAGGTTCGAGGAGCTCCGACGCTTTCTATGACCAAAGAATTCATTCAAGCCAGATTTTCTTTCAAGATAACAATAATGCCTAGGAGCATCCTTATCCATTGAACAATACCGGAGAGATAGAGCGCTACTGCCTTACACTTTTCAATATCCCTAGCTTTATTTTCATTATTGTGATAATTGTGGTATTTAAAAATTTAGAATGCCTTGTGCGATTATCTGTGGATTTTGCAACCCATGTAATCTCCTATTAGACTGGATATGATCAAAATAATTCAGCTTTTCATCATTGGTTGTCATCAAGTAGAGCTTATTTTGTGGATGGATGCATTGGTTTATGTTTCCAGGCTTTTAGTTTTTCCCTTATAATATTCAGTTGATTCCTGTGAGGGGCGGCGACCCATGCTGGACGTGTGATGAGGGGAGTGTTGTTGATGCGGTATGGGAGATGTCTCGTGGAGAGAGGGGAGGGTGAAAAAGTGGTGGATCGCAAATGTTTGGATGTGCTCGATCTAACGATTGGTATGCATGCTTCAACAATAGTACTTACTTATGTTATGTGAGGAGTAATGTAAGATGCAGTGAAACATGGTGGGCATGGCTTCATGACAGACCTGGCGGACAGATATCAAGGGTGATGTTGAGGCCGGCGGCGAAATAAATGGCCAAACGGGGCTCCTCAATGCAAGTGAGAAGGCTGATTGATTCCCGTGGAGCAATGCAATGTTGCATCAGAATGTATTGGGTTCCATTTTCGGGCAGAGAAGAAGTGATTAAGGCATGTGCACGATTTATTTGTTTATTCATTTAATCCTTCCTTATTTCACTCAACTTAGATTCATTAACTTTTGCACTTGCTCATGATTGATGGATTGAGAAATTTAGTGACATTAATTGCAATGAGGACTATCATATATCCATAAAACTCAGATTTTTTTCCCAATAGAACATGATCATGATGAGCCAGTAAGATTTTTGATTTTTTTAAAATGCCCGTGGCAACGCGGTGGGGATAAAGGGATGTGTGGTGTGCTTGTGTGGTGAGAGGCGAGGAGTGGCTTTTCCTTTTTGTGGGAGGCTGTTCATATTTGTCTATTCTATTTTTAAATTCAAGATACACACAATTATTTATCATCATTATAATCGAGATAATAAATATTTATTTATTCCAGTATGTGTTGAGTTATTTTGTTTTTGATTTTAATATGCTCTCATGGAATGGTAAAAAAATGGATCATCCAATTTACAAGTGGAGTACTCTATGTTTGCACGTTCTTACATTTTTCATGTGAAATCTTCATGCTAACTGTATGAAGTACTCATGCAGGATGGTTACAAGTCAATGAAGATTTTTTTTTACTATAATTGCTCAAGTACTGTGCGAAGAAAGCTGAAGACAATATTCCTGATATTTTAGGAGATGCAAGTGAAGTGGAATAATGAAAATACACTGCACCAAGTACATTTTTCGATTGTTACTGTAAATTTTTTCTATACATGTGAAATTGGAAGTGCATTATGCTTATGTATACAATCAGAAAAAAATTTAAAAAGCCCGTGGCAACACACGGGCATTGTACTAGTCCCAACTAATGAATCCTATATACCTAAGAGATTCATCCCCACTACCTTATTTATCTCCACATGCAAGCTATCCACCTCAGCCATGCAACCACATCAGCCCATCTAATGATTTTCGTTCCAGGTTCACGCACCACGTCATCCCTTTGCTCTCGCCCCCGGCACAGTGGAGGAGTCGCTGCCTTCTCCACGACGCATGGTTTACGCCAATTAACTGCCCATCCACTAATTTTATCTCATCCTATTCATCTTCTCCACTGAATAAAGGCGGGCCTTTTCTTTTCTTTCCCATAATGTAATTGTTCCGTTTCGTCTTCCATCCATCAGTCATAAATAGATGTGCATTGGTGCCTACACGAAGCACCAAGCGCGGCCGCCGTCTGCCTCGCACCTACCCGCTGTTGTTGCATCACGAGGGCAGCCGATGGATGCTCCAGCCCTCCCTCTTCATACCCTGAGCCATCCCCTCTCCATTGTCCAGCCCCTGCGCGAGTCACGCCAGGAGGCCTTCGTCCCACTTCCCCATCTCCTCTCCTCCCGATCCAACCCCTGCGCGAGGTCGACGAGGAGGATTGCGCGAGGTGGAGAACTCTGGTACCCTCCTACCCCAACCAAGGTGAGGCCTCCTTTCCCGATCCATAGGTAGACGAGTAGATGGTGAGGACCAAGGGCTGCTCACTGTTGCCTCATCTCCACCAAGGTTGAGTCTGATCTACTCCTACACGCCGTCAGAGAACCCCACGCGGATAGCAAGCTGATGGTGAGGACGAGGGGCTGCTCCCTCGTCGCCTCGTCGCCACGGTGGTCCAGGTCGATCTGCTCTTGCATGCCGTTAGGAAATCCCACGCCAAGGTCGATCTGCTCTGACTCGAGCATTTGCCATCACATGGTGACAACCATGAGCACCTGATCCAACACTCTATTTTCTTCCTATTCCTTTCTTTCTGTAGATTTATCTGGTGGATACATCTATGGTTTGTGGATTCTTCTTCATTGTTTCTACTGGAATGCTGCTGTTATCCATCTGGGAATATTATATTTATATAGTAAGTGCTGCTCTGACTCTTCACACATACTACAGCATGAGGAAGTTTATTTCACTTCAACCAATCCAGGCCATTCTGATGTTGGTCTTTTAATTGGTACAAATAAGTTGATGTCCATTATGTGCACCGAACCAAGCAGCTAGCTACTGGTGTGTCAATGATGAAAGGGAAAATTCTCATTATGGCCCAGTTATCATTATACAAATCTTTATGTATATTGTGTTATTAACGTAGAGCAGTTTTGAGTGTTACGTTTTTGACTCATCTGATGCTGGGAACGTGTTGACTGCAGCTAAGGGTAAACTTGCCTGGGAAGACAACACAGGATGATCCGATGCATTGTGTACTACTTGGGTGCATCATGGGCGCCGAGGAATGCAGCTTACAAGTTTTCATGCATAGTTTCTTTTTGTCGGAAACAAATTCTGACTTCAATGCTATAATTTGGGTCTCGGTTCTTATCATAAGTCATGCTCTTTTCATACAAAGAAATTGGCACTCACTTTGGCGAAAATGAGAGAGAAGGAATTTGTTCTTTTTGTTGATATTGGACCTCCACCATTCACTGTCACGTATTGCAAGCAACTATAATGGTCAATATTTGTGTGTAGTTATCATTCTTTGTGAAGATCGTAAGCATGCAGATATGAAAATTGATTTACGACAACAACTACAATAACTATCCAAAAAAGGCATTTGTACATAACCTTTCATATTGTATCTATTTCAGAATCCATGTTAGCGTGTTGATATACGTTAATATTCATGTAAGTCACATGAGATTGCTTATGTCCTGTATTTAATAAAAAAGATAGCATATTTCACATTTTGCAATATTTATATTTATACCAAGTATCCATTGCAAATTTTTTTATCTTAAGTATGTAAATACACTATGCAAAAAGCTGTTCAATTTGTCTACCATCATGGCTATAGACTAAGAATTCCCGCAGCAACGCGCGGGATATCATCTAGTTAGTGAAGATGGCATGTCCAAGCGCTTCATTACAGGTCTAATGACAGACGAAGGCACAACAGTTAAGGCTAAAAAAATAGGAAAAAGAAGACAATGTTCAGACTAAGACTAGCTCAGTTCACAGGTCTTATAAATGGTGGGGTGAGAGAGGCTCGAACTCTCGACCTCAGGATCACTCGCATTCAGCTATGAGACCTACGCGCTAGCCAACTGCGCCACCACCCCACTTGTTGCTTAACAAGCGAAACAAACGTCCTTGTTCAGTAGCAGGACCATTGCAAATCATGAGTGGTTCACTGTGTTCAGTTTAACGCTACTCAAGGAATGACTGTATCTCGCCGACTCAAGTTCAGTTAAGCTCCCCGATGAACAGCCGGATGAGATTTGAGACAACATCATTATCCCCCAATTTCTCACATTCATGATAACAAAATGTCAAATGCTAGTACTGGTCAGGTGATTGACTGAAGATGGTTAGCGTATCGATCTGGATACTCAGGAAGATTACAAATTGCCGGATCGAATATTTTAGCTACAATAATAACAGCCAGAAGAGTGTGGTACGTTGCAAAATCAGGAGCATCTGTTGTTTTAGGTGTGATGTGATGTTGTAACGTCTGAGTTCAGATGGAACACTCCAAAAGTCCAGTCCGGGAAGGGAAATCTCAGAGCCAACCTTGGCGATACGTATCTTTCTCTCTGGTGACGTGCTAAACGTGGCTAGCTCCTCGGTGTATCTCAACTCTCGATCGTCGGTGGACAGAGAAATATACATGTGCGATTCTTTGGACTGTGCCGACCCTATTCCCTGTGCCTCGCCTTGCCGTCCTACCATTTCCTCCTCGATTTCCTTGGATTTTATAAGAGCGTTGCCCGGTCAGATCAAACTCCATCTTTTGCGCCTGATTAATATTGGTCATAACTTCTAGTATTTGGGAGAAAGAATGCCCAGGAATTTTCTTCAAGGAAGATAGGCATCACGTACGGGCATTGGTCAAACGAGATGGCGTAGCTCGCTTCCAGTGTTGGTTTTATTGAAAAGAAACAGAAGTTATTACAAAGTTTCGAGTAATTGGTCGCTGTTTATGATGGTGCGCTGAGCCTATCTGAATTAATTGGATCAAAGTTTCATTGTCGCCGACACCGTACCAAGTACGTACTTCTAGTGTGTTAGAGGAATACCACAGTTTTTTTGTAAACAACGGTTTTTTTTTTTGAACGATAACAGGAGAGCTGTTATATTCATTGATGAGAAGAAGACGGTACGAGGACCTGAACTGCTCGGTTTATTAAAGGAAAACCGGGCGAAAACCTGAACAACGGCAAGCCACATCTAGCAACCTAGGTCTAAAACACCACAATACATACAAGACGCCAGCAAGGCTGACAAAGTCTGCCATGAGCCTATCCATCAACCTCGACGACACCGGAGAGGAACGACATGCCCAAAGAAGGCGGACATATGCCGCTCCGATCCCACAAGAACCGACCAACATGGCTCATCTGATGCCTCGCATGTGAAGGGTGCTCAAGCTGCCCAACCTCGACGACCGACGTGCATCCGCTCCACCCACGAGCCACGAATCCCTCTGACCAAATCCAACTCCAAAACAATGCCCTCAAGGGTGAGCTCTAAGCTTCAACATTGTCCAATCCGGAAGACCAAATCTAGGGTTTCCCCTGGAGTATGGTGGAAAGGAGGATGAGGACTACACATCGACGCCTCCAACAAGGATACGACGCCTGAAGGCGCCGCCATCGATGACTCCGGCCGGGGCCGAAGTATGGTTTTCACCGGCAGCCTCAACTATCCAAAGCCAAGGACCGGCCAGCCCATCTGACCAACCACCTTCGCGTGCCACACCGACCGTCGGACCTCCTGCCGCCAGCGTCGCGCCATCAACAGGAGCAGCAACGCCGGCGGCCCCACCATGCTGGCCGGCGCACGTGCACCCAGCCGCCCGCACCGCCGCCCGCAGTTCCATGCCTCCGTCGCGTCGCCACGTAGATCTGGAGCACATCTCGTTGTGGCCCGGCGGACTCCGGCACCCAGGCCACAACGGCGCAACGTGCCGCGACCACCAGGCCCTCCGGGCCGCCGCGCGGAGCCCATGTCGCAGCACCGCAGCCCCATGCCCCCGCCACGTCGCCGCGTAGATTTGGGGCGCACCTCGTTGCGGTCCAACGCCGCGCGCCCACGCCCCGCGCCCTGAGCTGCCCAGCCGCCACCTTCCTTGGGCCATCCCGAGCTTCATTGGGATGCGCCCTCCGGCGGCGGCGGGACGGGAAGAGAAGGGGGACAAAGCTACGGCGGCTAGGGTTTTCTCCCCCGAGCCGCCAGGGAGCCGACGCGGGGGTCGGGTCGTGTTGCCTGGACTGGTTTTCTCTCCTTGTTTTGTTTCTTGCCCTAAACAATGGTTTTAATTTCATTATTTTGAATGTGTTTTCCATAACCAATGCATTAGGGCATCTCCAACGGCAACCCGCCACATCTTTCCGTGGACAGGGGGATTAGTCCACGGACACAGATGCGGGAGGCCGCCATCCAACCATCATAGCCGCATACATCCGGCCTTCCGTATTTTTTTATCCGTGCGATCAATAGCCGCATACAAAGTGTACAGATGTTCAAATAGCCACATGCAACAGTAGTTCAAATTTAAAAAAGTTCAAACATTACACCCCAACATTGTTTTCCCCTTTGACCGCCCACTGATACTCAATCAGATTTTCCCTCAGCTGCTCGTGAGTTCGTCGATGCCGAATTTGTTGATGCATTTGAATAAACTCTTCAAATGTGACCGGCCGGATTCTGGTCTGGAAATTGGATAGGAACACCCATCTTCTCAATTCTAGAGTTGTGGCAGCATCGTCACCCTCATCCTCGACATAAGGTCTTTGGATCTCATTGTTTAGCAGGTCCACAAACAACTGCAAAACAGGCCTGCAGAACTCCAAATGCATTCTCGGCATCCTTTCTAGCTGCCTCTTGTCTTTGGGTAAAGTGAGACTTATTCTGACCAACTGGTTTAGAGATGGTGCTGACAAAGGTAGCACACAAAGGATAGATACCGTCAACTAGATAGTAGCTCATGCTGTACTCATGTCCATTGATAGTATAGTGGCAAGGAGGAGCTTTTCCCCCAGTCAGCCTCGCAAACAAGGGTGATTGTTGCAGCACATTGATGTCATTGTGAGACCAGGGCAATGCCAAAGAAAGTGTGCCAAATCCAAAGATTTTGTGATGCAATTGCTTCAAGAATTATGGTGGCCTTCTTAACATGACCCTGATGTTGCCCTTGTAAAGCCTTCAGACAGTTTTTCCATTTCCAATGCATCCAGTCAAGAGATCCAAGCGAACCTGACCACCCTCTTGTTTCTAAGATTGCCAAGAGCCTCTCCGTGTCTGCCACGGTTGGGTCTCTCAGGTACTGAGGTCCGAACACCTCGACCACTGCAGTTGCAAACCTGACCATGGCATCTCCTCATGTGCTCTCAGATATCCGTAGGTACTCATCCCATGAATCAGCAGTCGTGCCATATGCAAGCATCCGGAGTGCGTCCGTGCACTTCTGGCAATCAGAGAACCCAATCGTTCCCGCGGCGTCCTTCTTCAGAATGAACTAGTCATCATAGGACCGAACGCCATGGTACAAACGGTCGAAGACAGTCTTGCGCATCCAAAAACACCGGCGAAAATGGTCAGGGAAGAGTGCATCGGGGGAAAAGTAGTCAGCTATCAGTGTCAAATGGTCGCGTGCCTTGTTGTAGTTGAGCACTCGATGACCCTTGATTGAGCCCTTGAAATTGAGAACATGCTCCTCCGCACTCTTTGCGTCTTCAAGGACCACCTGTCGTGGTTCTAAGTCTGACAGTGAGGTAGGGGGGTGTGTATGAAGAGGCTAGACCTTAGCTATTGGGAAGTTGTAAGCACGCAAGGTTTACGAGTTCAGGCCCTTCTCGGAGGAAGTAACAGCCCTACGTCTCGGTGCCCGGAGGCGGTCGACTGGATTATGCGTGTGTGAAATGACAGGGGTGCGAACCCTTGATGCTGAGGAGGGGCGGCTTATATAGAGTTCGTCAGCCCTCTCCTGCCCTCAGCAATGCAGGGTTTAAGGTACATTTAAGGTGGGCGTTACTGATAACGTCCCTAATAAAGCGTCATAATGATCATAAAGGCTACTTAATAACCGACCGTTTGCCTACGGAGTGACTTGAGGTCTTCTGGCAGTCGAGTGGTTGGCTCCTTGGTCGAGTGTCTTCAATCCGTCGAGTGGGATATCTTCAAGTTGTCTGAAAGGTGACTTCCTCTAAGGATGTCCTTCGGTAGGGCTCTTAGGACGGGTCCGTGTCCCTACCGTAGGTACATGACTACATCATTAGCCCCCGAACGGATCGAGGCTGGAGTGGAAAAAGGGGTTAGGGACCTTTTCATCCGACCCCTCGGGTTATTATGGGTGCTTCGTTCTGGGTCGACTGTCACGGATGACGTCATTAACCTTTTTCAGTCGTCTTGATCTGTTCCAGGTCTTTCGTCGAATGGATTTCTTCACCTGCGAGGCATCGAGCGCCGGCGTGCGCGGGATTTCCGTTTCGTCAAGTTGTTCTGCAGCTGGCGGAGATCGCGGGATTCGGATTTTTTGGGAAGCGCGCGGAATGGGGGCGGCCGCAGTAATCGGGAGCGACAGTGCGAAGGCTCCTCGATCCCCGCGCCGCCTTTTTCGCCACGTGCAGTGCGCGCGCCTGCCACGGGATTTGACTGGATAGCTCGGGCCTACCTGCCAGCCACTCGGGAGCGGCCCCTTATAAATAGTTGGCCCGGAGCCTCTCTTCAGTACGCGTGCTCATCTCTTCCTCTTCCTTCTCTGTTTCTCCGTCGTCTCCTCCGCTTCCTTCGCTCTCGCCCCGCCACCACAAAACCAGCCCAAGACCTCGCCGGCGACGATGGTGAAGGGCATGACGACCGCTCTGGAGCGCGCGAAGAAGGCGGCGGCGGCGGGGAAGGGAAAGAAGTCTGCGCGCGGGGGTTCTTCCTCTCGGACGGCCCTGCCCAAGGGGTGGATCCAGGGCGACTGGATGCCCTCGGTGCTTCGTCAGGAGGACCTCGACGACCTGGTCGAGGGAGGAGTCATCCCCCACAAGGCGGCGCGTCTTCCAGGGGGAGAAATCGAGCCCCAGCCACGCGACGGTGAGCGCGTCCTCCTGGCGACTCATATTGACCGTGGTTTCTCTCTGCCGCCCCACTCTTTTTTCTGCAATTTTCTGAACTTCTTCGGGGCGCAGCTCCATCACTTCACTCTGAACTCCATAGTCTACCTTGCCACTTTTATTTCTATGTGTGAGGCGTTCCTGGGGTGCCGCCCACACTGGGGACTTTTCAAGCATATCTTCACCGTTCACTCTCAGTCGGTGAAGAAGGCTAAGTCGAGTGACGAGAGGACACAGGTGATCCAGCTGTGCGGGGGTTTGGCGATCCAGACAAGGGGGGAAAATTTGTTTTCCCTCCATCACCTTCCCGGAGTCAGTTCGAGGGTGGCAGGCGACTTGGTTCTACTGCCAGGACCAAGTGACCCCAGGGCAGTCGACTGGACTTCCACCCTTCACCCTCGACCAAGCCGAAAAGCCGGCTTCTCTGAAGGTGACGCCCGAAGAAAAGGCCCAGGTCAAGATACTGGCGGGTCGAGTGGTCGAACTTGTCCGTGAGGGCGTGACGGGGATGGACCTGCTCGAAGTCTTCCTCAAGAGGAGAATCCAACCACTCCAGGCTCGGGACCACCCGATGTGGCTGTACTCCGGCCTCGAGGACTCCACTCGGATCCACCCGGAGGAGGTCACCGACGAGATGTTGGAGCGGTGGCTGTCAAGCATTACAGGGAACAAGGACAACCCCCGAGGAGCTAGGAGGGTCATTCCACTCGACAGCTCATATGAGGTTGACCAGGTGTGTCTTTATGTTTCTGACTGAAATCTTGCTTTCTGCATTGGTCTTCTTTTGAGCGAGTCGACTGACTTTCCATTTTGTCTGCTGTCTTTCAGGCGACTACTGAGATGTATTCGACGCCCAACGGGGCATAGGGGTCGACTGAGGAAGGAGAAGGGAGCGGAGGTGAGAGCGGGGACGACCAGGGCGAGTGGGAGTCAGACAGCGAAGGAGAGGGAGGCGATGACATCTTCTCCAGCGAGGAGGAGGAGGAAGAGGCCGAACCTCCCCGCCCAGAAAGGCGATCCAAGCTCGCACACGACCCGGCGCAGGGACGTGGTCAGGCGACTGCCTCCGCCAGGCCATCGTCGAAACGCCCTCGGACCTCTTCTCCAACACCGACTGGGAAGGTCCCCAAGCAACCACGCACGACGCAGTCCAAGCCGCCCAAGACTCTGCCGAAGATGAAGATAACTGTCCCTGTTATCTCCGGGTAACAAGCCTTGTCTTCTTTCGTCGATTGGAGGACAGATCCTCAGTCGACTCGTTATGCTGAACTGGCTGATTCTTCGAAATTTGCAGTGCTGCTACCTCCGAGGTCTCAGCCAAGGACGACGACCAAGAGATGGGGGACGCTGCAACCTCCAACCCTGGTACGATCATTGACGTTTTGTTTTTGAGTTGGCTTGGTTGTTTCTTGCAATTCTGGTCGATTGAAAGTTCTTCCTGCAGCTCCTCCTCATGTTATCGACCTCCCGGATGACGATGACAACGAGCCGCTGAGGATAGGGAGGACCAAGAGGCCGTCGACTGACAGGGCTCCCCAGCCTGCTCCGGCGCCTGAGGCCGTGGCTCGGGACGGCGGTGATGCCCCTCGGGCTTCTGTGTCCTTCGCCAATCCCCTGTCGAGTGCGCAGCCCTCGGCGTCGACTGCCAATCCGACTGCCAATCCCCTGTCGAGTGCGCAGCCCTCGGCGTCGACTGCCGATCCGACTTCACTCTTTGTCGCGTACTCTGTCCCTGAAGACGAAGTGGCCGCTGCGAAGGAGGCCATACACCAGGCAGGGGTCATGATGGAACAGGTGAAGAAGGCTTGGGAGGCCAGCCAGGCGGCTTACGATGCGAGTTCGGCGCTTCAGAGTAACGTCCAGGTCAGTTGACTTGATACTTGTTTGTTTGAAGAGCCTTTCTCTCTCTTTCTTTTTCTTTTGAAGATCTTTGTATCTGTACTTGTACACCCACTGGGTGTGTTTTCTCCAGTGGGGGCACGCAGAGTGCACCCACTGGGTGTAGTCCCCGAGACTACGGTGGACTGCTGGCAGTCGACTGTAGTCTGTATATTGTGTTTGTGAATCTGTACTTCTTCACTCGGTTTGGTCTGCCAGGTCGAGTGGTCCGTGTCCTGTCGACTGTGGGCAGTCATTTTTTTGGTCGAACCAGTGGGGGCACGCAGAGTGCACCCACTGGGTGTAGTCCCCGAGACTACGGTCGAATGTTTTTGATTCGGCTGTGGTCTTAGAAACGTCACCATTGTTCCTTAGTTACTCGGAAGCAACTTATCTCGAACGTCTGTCGGCTGGTTTTTCCTTTTGCAGAGATCCCGCGAACTTGCCGCTCGTTATGCTGAATTGGAGAAACAGAAGATTCAACTGGACCTTGATCTAGAGCTGGCCAGGACGGAGTTGCAGAAGGTCAGGGAGGGCGCCGCAGGTAAAGCGACTTTGTCGACTAATTTTGTTTTCAGGCTTGGGCATTCCTTTGCTGTTTCCGATTCAATCGCCGTTTCTTTGTAGGAGAATTGGAAAGAGCTTTGGCGAGGAAGGACCAGGACCTGGCTGTTGCCCGCAAGGCGGCTGACGACAAGATGGCTCTGGCCGAACAGAAGCTGGCTTCGGTCGACCAGTTGGAACAAGAGAACACTAGGTTGCAGACCGCTCTGACTGATGCCAACAAGCTGACTGCCGGTTGGAAGAAGAAGAACCTCCTCTTGGGCGAGGAGATGGAAGGCATCGCCCGTAGGAGGGACGACCTGGAGAGCTACCTGAGGAGCCTCGCCAAGAGGCTGTACATCAAACTTGAAGGTGCACGTCTAATTTCGACTGTTTTGTACTTTTGTGTCGATTCAATCTTGTGATCATTGGCTTATCTTTAGGTCTTGTGTGCAGAATTCTGTCAGAACTTCGAAGAGGAGACCGGGCGGATCGAAACGGGTCTGGACCCAATCAATTCTCCGGTGAAAGACGATACTGCCATGAACCTGCTCCGACTGGAATCTCGAATCGACGGCGCCGTGGATTACCTGGCTCGACTGAAGGTTGCCGTGTCGTGGATCGACTCGACACTTTGGCCAGAATCCGCGCTCCAGAACGATCTCGAGTCTCTTATGGCTCGACTTGACAAAATCCCCGATCGAGTGCACGAGTGGAAGAAGTCCTCTGCCCGGTGCGGCGCTGACGTGGCTCTATCCTTAGTCCGCGTTCACTGCAAGGAGGCGCGAGAAGAAAAGCTGGCCGCCATCCAAGTCGCCAATACCAAGAGGCACAGCTTCCAGGATTTCATGGAGACCTTCATCGCTGCAGCCACTCGCATTGCGGACGGAATCGACCTGGATGAGTTCGTCGCTCCTGCCAGCCCTCCTCTTGAGGAGTGAGAAAACTTTTTATGCCTCCCCTTAAATTAGCCTCGGAATGCCGAGTGGACTTGTAATCGTTTAAATTCTGCCGAGCTGAGGGCTCGAGTACTTTGATTCGGGGCCCAGGGCCTTTTAAGCTTTATCCGAACTTAATTTTTGATGAATGTCTTCGTGGTCTGGAACTGTCGTGGGAGGCTTGATGGCCGACCCCACCCTGTTGTTGTACATTGTATTTGTGGCGGAGCTCTCGGGAAAAGGTGGCAGTCGACCCACACCCTGCTGTCGTACATCGTATTTGTGGCGGAGCCCTCGAGAAAAGGTGGCAGTCAACCCACACCCTGTTGTTGTACATTGTATTTGTGGTGGAGCTCTTCAGGAGAAGGCGGGTTTTGAACTTAGGCGAGTATCTTACTGCAGCTAAGTCCCTTCGTGAAGAACTTAGGCGAGTGCTGAACTACAGCTAAGCTCCCGAGTGGGAGGTTCGCTCTCCACTCGGTAGGATTTTTCAAACTTAGGAGAGTGTCTGACTGCAGCTAAGTCTCTTCCTGGAGAACTTAGGCGAGTGCTGAACTGCAGCTAAGCCCTCGAGTGGGAGGTTTGCTCTCCGCTCGATAGGATTTTTCAAACTTAGGCGAGTGTCTGACCGCAGCTAAGTCTCTTCGTGGAGAACTTAGGCGAGTGCTGAACTGCAGCTAAGCCCCCGAGTGGGAGGATTGCTCTCCACTCGGTAGGATTTTTCAAACTTAGGCGAGTGTCTGACTGCAGCTAAGTCTCTTCGTGGAGAACTTAGGCGAGTGCTGAACTGCAGCTAAGCCCCCGAGTGGGAGGATTGCTCTCCACTCGGTAGGATTTTTCAAACTTAGGCGAGTGTTTGACTGCAGCTAAGTCTCTTCGTGGAGAACTTAGGCGAGTGCTGAACTGCAGTTAAGCCCCCGAGTGGGAGGTTTGCTCTCCACTCGACAGGATTTTTCAAACTTAGGCGAGTGTCTGACCGCAGCTAAGTCTCTTCGTGGAGAACTTAGGCGAGTGCTGAACTGCAGCTAAGCCCCCGAGTGGGAGGATTGCTCTCCACTCGGTAGGATTTTTCAAACTTAGGCGAGTGTCTGACTGCAGCTAAATCTCTTCGTGGAGAACTTAGGCGAGTGCTGAACTGCAGTTAAGCCCCCGAGTGGGAGGATTGCTCTCCACTCGGTAGGATTTTTCAAACTTAGGCGAGTGTCTGACTGCAGCTAAGTCTCTTCGTGGAGAACTTAGGCGAGTGCTGAACTGCAGCTAAGCCCCCGAGTGGGAGGTTCGCTCTCCACTCGGTAGGATTTTTCAAACTTAGGCGAGTGTCTGACTACAGCTAAGTCTCTTCGTGGAGAACTTAGGCGAGTGCTGAACTGCAGCTAAGCCCCCGAGTGGGAGGTTCGCTCTTCACTCGGTAGGATTTTTCAAACTTAGGCGAATCGGATTCGCAGCTAAGTCACCCACTGGGGGATTTCGGATACATACAACAGTGACAACAATTATTGGAACACTCTTATTTCTGATAAAAATGAACCTCAGGAGTTTTTCTTATTACATCTGGTTTGAGAGCGGACTTAAGTGTAAAAGGGGCGGAGAAGCTCCGCGTTCCAAGCTCGAGGTTCGTCGATTTGTCGATCAACATTGTAAAGGTGATATGCTCCGTTGTGGAGGACTCTGGTGATGATGAAGGGGCCTTCCCAAGTGGGAGCGAGCTTGTGAGGTTTCTGTTGATCCACTCGGAGGACCAAATCTCCTTCTTGAAAGGCTCGACTCTTCACATTCCGGGCGTGGAATCGACGCAAGTCCTGCTGGTAAATGGTCGATATGATCATTGCCATCTCCCTCTCTTCCTCCAAGAGGTCGACTGCGTCTTGACGGGCCTGCTCCGCTTCATCTTTGGTGTAAAGTTCAACTCGGGGCGCATTATGAAGGAGATCGCTTGGCAGGACAGCTTCGGCTCCATAAACCAGAAAGAACGGGGTCCTTCCAGTCGATCGGTTAGGGGTGGTCCTTAATCCCCACAGCACTGACGGAAGCTCGTCGACCCAAGCACCTGCCGCGTGCTTGAGATCGCGCATCAGCCGAGGTTTTAGCCCTTTGAGGATCAGACCATTTGCCCTCTCAGCCTGTCCGTTCGACTGGGGGTGAGCGACTGAGGCGTAGTCGACTCGTGTGCCTTGAGAAGCGCAAAATGCCCTGAATTCGTCCGAATCAAAGTTTGACCCGTTATCAGTGATGATGCTGTGTGGGACTCCATATCTGAATGTCAATCCTCTGATGAAACTGATAGCGGTGCCAGCGTCAAGGCTCTTTATGGGCTTAGCTTCGATCCATTTGGTAAACTTGTCGACTGCCACAAGCACATGAGTGAACCCACTCCTGCCTGTTCTCAAGGGGCCAACCATGTCCAATCCCCAGACGGCAAAGGGCCAGACGAGCGGAATGGTTTTCAGGGCTGACGCGGGCTTGTGTGACATGTTGGAGTAGAACTGGCAGCCCTCGCACCTGTCGACTATCTCTTTCGCCATCTCATTTGCCCTTGGCCAATAAAATCCAGCTCGGTATGCCTTAGCCACAATGGTCCGAGAGGACGCATGGTGACCGCAGGTTCCCGAGTGGATACCGTTGAGGATTATTTGACCCTCTTCTGGCGTTATGCATTTCTGGCCGACTCCGATCGCACTTTCTCTATACAGCTGTCCCCTTATGACTGTGAAGGCCTTAGATCGGCGGACGATCTGTCGAGCCTCCTCTTCGTCCTCCGGGAGTTCTTTCCTTAGGATATATGCAATGTATGGTATCGTCCAGTCAGGGGTGACTGCCAAGACTTCCATGATTAGGTCGACTACTGCAGGCACTTCAACTTCAGTCGGGTCCGTGGCACTTTTCGGCTGCGGGGCTTCTTCTGTGAAAGGATCTTCTTGGACTGACGGTGAGTGGATGTGTTCCAAGAACACGTTGCTTGGAATGGCTTCTCTCTTGGAGCCTATCTTTGCCAAGTCGTCAGCTGCCTGGTTTTTCAGTCGGGGGATGTGGTGGAGTTCCAACCCTTCGAACTTCTTCTCTAGCTTCCGTACTGCATTGCAGTACCCAGTCATTGCCGGACTCCTGACGTCCCATTCCTTCATCACTTGATTAACCACCAGATCTGAATCGCCATAGACCATGAGGCGACGGACGCCGAGCGAAATGGCCATGCGCAACCCATACAAAAGTGCTTCATACTCTGCTTCATTATTGGAGGAATCGAAGTGAATCTGGAGAACGTATCTGAGCTTATCTCCTCGGGGGGAGACC
Source organism: Triticum monococcum (assembly GCA_034509565.1). Taxonomy (NCBI): domain Eukaryota; kingdom Viridiplantae; phylum Streptophyta; class Magnoliopsida; order Poales; family Poaceae; genus Triticum; species Triticum monococcum. The sequence continues at coordinate 592,767,927 of CM067841.1, read as the reverse complement.
AGAACTACCCCCGCGCCCGAACCATTCAGCATCTTGGATCCATCGAAGAACATAGTCCAGTGTTCCGAGTGAACTTGAGTCGGAAGTTGCTGTTCAATCCACTCTGCGATAAAATCCGCGATTGCTTGAGACTTGATGGCTTTCTTTGCTTCAAACTTGATGTCTAAAGGAAGGAGTTCAATCGCCCACTTGGCCACTCGACCAGTTGCATCTCTGTTATGCAGGATCTCTGATAATGGGGCGTCGCTGACGACTGTAATGGAGTGGTCAGAGAAATAATGTGCAACTTTCTTCGTGGTCATGTAAATCCCATATACAAGCTTCTGGTAGTGGGGGTATCTTTGTTTTGAAGGGGTCAAAACTTCAGACACATAATAAACAGGGCGTTGAACTTTGAAGGCCTTCCCTTCCTCTTCCCACTCGACCGTAAGTACTGTACTGACAACTTGTCCCGTGGCTGCAATGTAAAGCAGCAGAGGCTCTTTGCTGATTGGAGCAGCTAGCACCGGCTGGGTGGAGAGCAGAGCTTTGAGCTCTGCAAACGCTGCATCAGCTTCTGGAGTCCATTCGAACTTGTCAGACTTTTTCATCAGTCGGTAAAGAGGCAACGCTTTTTCACCGAGTCGAGAGATGAATCGACTTAAGGCGGCCAAGCAGCCTGTAAGTTTTTGGACATCATGCACGCGTACAGGACGCTTCATCCGAAGTATGGTGCCAATTTTTTCAGGATTGGCGTCGATTCCCCGTTCGGAAACGAGAAAACCGAGTAGCTTGCCACCTGGAACTCCGAAAGTGCATTTCGATGGATTGAGCTTGATATCGTATCTCCTGAGGTTGGCGAAGGTTTCAGCAAGGTCAGCCCGTAGGTCGGAACCTTTCCGGGACTTGACTACGATATCGTCCATGTACGCCTCCACATTCCGACTGATTTGAGTGAGTAAACACTTCTGGATCATTCTCATGAATGTGGCTCCGGCGTTCTTGAGGCCGAATGGCATGGTGACGTAACAAAGCATCCGAATGGAGTGATGAAAGCTGTTTTGATTTCGTCGGGCCCATACAGACGGATCTGATGGTACCCGGAGTAGGCATCTAGAAAAGACAATCTCTCGCACCCCGCAGTTGAGTCGACAATTTGGTCGATGCGAGGGAGAGGAAAATGATCTTTCGGGCAGGCCCGATTGATATGCTTGAACATGCGGAGTGACTTGTCCTTCTTGGGGACCATGACAACATTGGCGAGCCACTCGGAGTGGTAGATCTCTCGAATGAACTCAGCTGCTAAGAGCCGAGCCACTTCTTCGCCGATGGCTTGTTTTTTCTGGACGGCGGACCGCCGCAGATGTTCCTTCACGGGTTTGAACTTTGAGTCGACTCACAGGCGGTGCTCAGCCAGCCCCCTGGGAACTCCGGGCATGTTAGAGGGTTTCCATGCGAAGATGTCCCAGTTCTCACGGAGGAGCTGGATGAGCGCTTCTTCCTATTTGGAGTCGAGCGTCATTGAGATGTGAGTCGGAGCTGCGTCGGGGTCGGTCGGGTGAATGTGGACCGTCTTCGTTTCGCCGGCCGACTGAAAAGCTGACTCGGAGGCAGGCTTCTTAGCCCGCAGCAATTCACTCGGGTCGGCAGTCTTTCGGTACTCTTTCAGCTCGATTACTGCCATCTGAGCGTCGGCGATCTTTGATCCCCTCTGAAAACATTCTTCTGCTTTCTTCCGGTTGCCCGTAACAGTGATCACACCTTTGGGGCCAGGCATCTTTAATTTAAGATACACGTAGCATGGTCGAGCCATGAAGCGTGCGTAAGCCGGCCTGCCCAAGATGGCGTGATAAGCACTCTGGAAGTCCACAACTTCAAACGTTAACTTTTCCTTGCGGTAATTCTTTGAATCACCGAAAACCACATCAAGAGCAATCTGGCCGAGTGACTCGGCTTTCTTCCCAGGAATGACTCCGTGGAAGCTCATGTTACTGGTGCTGAGTCTGGACATCGGAATGCCCATTCCTTTCAAGGTTTCCGCGTACAGTATGTTCAGGCCACTGCCACCGTCCATCAGGACTTTGGTCAGTCGAGTGCCTTCGACAACTGGGTCGACCACCAAAGCTTGCCTCCCAGGGGTGGCAATGTGTGTTGGGTGATCGGATTGGTTGAACGTGATGGCCGTCTGAGACCACTTTAGGTAACTGGGAGTCGCAGGGGCAACCATGTGCACCTCCCGGTTAATGACTTTCAGTCGACTTTTGCTTTCGACATCGGCAAAAATCATCAGGGTGGAATTGACCTGGGGGTATCCATCGTCGCTATCATCCCTGTCCTCAACCCTGTCTGGCTCTTTTTCTTTATCCTTGGGCTGCTTGCCCTGAAACTGCTGGATCAGGAGCCGGCATTGTCGAGTGGTATGTTTGGGGTAAATAAAATTACCCTCTTCATCTTTCTTGGTGTTGATGTGACACGGCAGATCCAAAACATCATTCCCATCCTGATCCTTGACTTTCTTGGGCTTCCAAGTGCCCTTGGGTTTCCCCTTGAAGTTTCCCAGGGCCACGGCCAGGGCCTCCCCGGGAGCGGCGGGCTCAGCCTTCCGCTTCTGCTTCCGACTGGAGTTTCCTCCGGTTTCTTGGGCGACTGACTTAAGTTTGCCGCTTCGGAGTCGGTCCTCGTCTTCTCCATTAGCGTACTTGGTGGCAATCTCCATCATCCGATTAAGGGACATCTCTCCGGTCCGGCCAAATTTCAGATTCAACTCCCTGTACTTGACGCCTTCCTTGAAAGCGCAAACTGCTTGATGGTCTGGCACGTTCTCGACCGAGTGGTGCAGTGTGATCCACCTCTGGATGTATTCCCTCAGTGTTTCATTCGGCTTCTGTACGCAAGACCGCAGCTCCGTAAGGCCTGCGGGGCGCTTGCATGTCCCTTCGAAGGTTGTAACAAACACTCGGGAGAGATCCTCCCAAGTGTAAATGCTGCTGGGCGCTAGCTGATTCAGCCACGCCCTAGCTGAGCCTTCCAACATGAGGGGTAAATGCTTCATGGCCACCTCGTCGTTGCCGCCGCCGATCTGCACAGCCACTCGGTAATCCTCGAGCCACGTGTCAGGCTTGGACTCGCCGGTGAACTTGCTGATTCCAGTCGCCAGCCGGAAGTTGGGAGGGATCACCGCAGCCCTGATGGCTCGACTGAAACACTCAGGCCCCGAGGCGTGTGCCCTGCTGCCGGTGGGCGTATCTCTGTTGTGGCCCTCTCGATGAGCCCTGTTCCTGTCCACTAGACCTTGAACGAGGATGGATCTCGCGTCAAAGCCTGTGTCTCTGGGGTCGACTAGGATCCTCTGCCCAGTGTGATGGGGGCGCCTGTTGTCTCGATGCTGAGGTGCATATGATCCACTCCGCGGAGGAGGGGACGGCACCCGACGCCCATCATCACGGTCGGGTCGGTGATCATATTGCTCGTTCCTCCTATGCCGATCGTGCCGGTCTCCACGCCCCTCACGCCTCGGGGGCGATCTCGGGCTGTGAGCCGACTGGACGGTCTCCGTTGCGACGGATCGACTGTGGATCCTGTCCCGCGACTGAGAGATGGCGGAATTCTGATTCCCCGCTGCTCGGAGCAATGCTCTGATCTGCAGCAATCCTCTTCCAGCCTCTGACTGGGAGGGCTGGATCGACTCCGCTATGCGGGCCGCGGCAGCCAGGTTCTGAACCGGAGTTTGGTACACCTGTGGTGGTGGGAAGAGCTGCCGTCGACTGGGTTCGGGTGCCTGCTGGCGTCGACTGGACTCGGGAGCCTGCTGGCGTCGACTGGACTCGGGAGCCTGCTGACGCGCCCGCTCGTCGAGAGCCCGCTGTAGATTCTCTAGTCGAGTGCGCTCGGCTAGATTAGCTAAGCGCGCGTCCTCCAAGACCCGGGCCTCGGGGGTTTCTCCAACAATAGGCGTGTAGAGCGCGTCCATGTTCCGGCGACGAAGCTCCTCCCGTTGCAATGACGTAAGAGGCTCGGGGAGGTATTCGTCGTGAGGGTGCGACGGATCGCCCCTGTCGGCACCATCATCAGCGCGATGGAATCCGGGGGGACTGCGTGTCCCCTCGACCGCCAGAACCTCCGCCAGGGGGTCGCTGCTGTCACACTCGGAAGCGGTCTCCGTGGAGCCAGTCGACAGATCGAACAGGCCGCAGAGGGATTCGTCGGGCTCGATTGCAGCGACTTGCGGGGTCGCTGACTGGCGGGCCGCGGCGTGCTTCATCCACCGCTGGAGCCTCGACCGACCCGAGCGCTTGCGCTGGCGGGAGACAGGACGGGGAGATGGCACGGGAGTCGACCGATAGGGGGCCGATGGCTGCCTCAGGAGGACGCCACGCACGCACGCGCGGAAGTGCGTCGCACCGCGGACGGGGAGCGCGTCGACGTCGAGCGGTGCCTCCTGGAGCCAGGCGGAGTCGTCGGCAATGAAAGTGAGTCTGCCGAGATGGATCTCGCAGCCCTCTGCCAAAGCTCCGCGGGAAAACATGATCAAGTGGATCGGAAAAAATCGCAACTTCTCCAATTAGGCACTAAGACTAATGCCCCACGGTGGGCGCCAACTGTCGTGGTTCTAAGTCTGACAGTGAGGTAGGGGGGTGTGTATGAAGAGGCTAGACCTTAGCTATTGGGAAGTTGTAAGCACGCAAGGTTTACGAGTTCATGCCCTTCTCGGAGGAAGTAACAGCCCTACGTCTCGGTGCCCGGAGGCGGTCGACTGGATTATGCGTGTGTGAAATGACAGGGGTGCGAACCCTTGATACTGAGGAGGGGGGCGGCATATATAGAGTTCGCCAGCCCTCTCTTGCCCTTAGTAATGCAGGGTTTAAGGTACATTTAAGGTGGGCGTTACTGATAACGTCCCTAATAAAGCGTCATAATGATCATAAAGGCTACTTAATAACCGACCGTTTGCCTACGGAGTGACTTGAGGTCTTCTGGCAGTCGAGTGGTTGGCTCCTTGGTCGAGTGACAGCTCTTGGTCGAGTGTCTTCAATCCGTCGAGTGGGATATCTTCAAGTTGTCTGAAAGGTGACTTCCTCTAAGGATGTCCTTTGGTAGGGCTCTTAGGATGGGTCCGTGTCCCTACCGTAGGTACATGACTACATCACCGCCTACATCATTGTCGTCTCATCGAAGTACTCCTCCTTGTCCGACAAGCCGTCAGACAACTCAACACACTGCTTGTATATGTGCTCCAAATTGGAATCCATTGTTAGAAAGAAGAAGCGAAAACTTCTTTGGCTCTCGCAATTCATTGAACAGTTGCCGACCATGATGAGTATAGCAGTAGCGGACGGTACCTGGTGGGGCGGTCGAAGGACAAGGGTTGAAAGGCGACGGAGGAGAAGCGGGATGGAGCCTTGCTGGAGCGCTGGAGGTGACGGAGACTTAGAGTTTTAGCAGGGGTGTGGCGTGGCGGCCGGGGTGGTGGAGCGGCGACGAAGGCAAGAGAGAAAGAAGGAAGGAGAGAAAATGGGGAGGATGGGGCGTGGGGTCCGAGAAGAGTTTTGGGTGGGCATAGCATTTGCCAAAGTTCATCTAAAGACCCATTTAGTGCACGGACGAGCACACTGCCACTGTTGCGGCTGATATGCAATGCCCGATGATGCAATTCCAGGTGCAAGTCTGCCTCTCTCCATCCATGAGCCTTCTACCTATCATCCATAAGATTGACCAGAAGCTATCTACTTGGCGTGCATCCATGCTCTTCAAAGGAGATGGCTAGCCTTGTTTGACACGCCCTTTCCACAATCCCGACCCACTTCCGAATCATCATCTTCTTCAACCATTTCGTCCTCAAGAAAGTGAACCAGATCATCCGTGGATTCCTTTGGGTTGGGAGTAAGGAGGCGCATGGTGGCCAGTGCCTCATTAACTGGCAGAGAGTTTATCGTCCACTTTCTCTTAGCGGGCTTGGCATCCGTGACTTGCAGCACGCGAGCATCGCCCTTCGAACGTGTTGGCTTTGGCTCAAATGCATGGACCTATCTAGGCCCTGGAGCGACCTGCACATGCCGCACGACACGGATGTTAGCACCATCTTTCGAGCATCCACCACCTAGACTATTGGCAACGGCACCAACTGCAAATTCTGGACCGACCAATGGATCAATGGACGATCAGTGGCTGAATTGCACCTCAAATCTACGCGATGATTCCTCGACGGTGCTGCAAAATACATGGCATGCACCACATATCCTGGGTGCAAGATATTCAAGGTAATCTCGGGCTATCGAGTCCCTTGTCAGACTCTTGAGCTATCGAGTCCTTCGCCTGACTTTTCGATGTACCTAAAACGTGTTGTTATAATCACTGTGTTACATATGACATTTGATGTCACGCCCAATATGCGACTCAATCCTAAAGGAACTCGAAGGTCCCACCAAGGATAGAACCACATATTGACACACTTTTGCAAGGTGGATATCATTACATCGTACCATTACATAATAGTTGGGGATACATATATACAAGACATACAAATGCCGCATGAATACATCAAACCTCATACATGAGAACAACATCCGACTACGGCTGAAACACAAATAGAAACTCAAACGACGTCCACCTTGCTAGCCCAGGCTGCCGACCAGGAACCTAACCCAAGATCGATGAAGAAGAAGAAGAACTCCAAAACAAGAAAACATCGCTCTCACGTCAGATCATCGCATAACCTGTACCTGCAAATGTTGTTGTAGTAATCTGTGAGCCACGAGGACTCAGCAATCCCATTACCATGGGTATCAAGACTAGCAAAGCTTAAAGGGTAGGAAAGGGGTAAGTGGTGAGGTTGCAGCAGCGACTAAGCATTGTATGGTGGCTAACTTATGAGTACAAGAGTAAGATGAAAAACTATGCAAACGGTCGCAAACTAGTAATGATCAATAAGTGATCCTGAACTACTTACGTTCAAACATAACCCAACCGTATTCTCCTCTCGAACTACCTCAAAAAGCGATAGTCACGGTTCCGCACGCGGTTGGTGTATATTAATTGAGTTTAGTTCAAGTTCGCTACAACCGGATATTAACAAATTCCCATCTTCCACATAACCGCGGGTACGGCTCTCGAAAGTTTAAACCCTGCAGGGGTGTCCCAACTTAGCCCATGACAAGCTCACGATCCATGGATACAATCCTCCATCCCGGGACCCTCCGATCAGACTCGGAATCCCGGTGCACAAGACATTTCAACAATGGTAAAACAAATCCAGCAAGACCTCCCGACGTGCCGACACCCTGATAGTAGCCGCGCGTATCTCATCTCAAGCCACGAGGATGAGCTAAGCTTACAGTCGCTGAGACCCAAGTTGCCCAGGGGGCGCCGCAAGGTGCTCTAGTTTGGACCAGCACTCATGAGGAGCACTGGCCCGGGGGTTGATTAAGAATCCTTGGGTGCTAGCCAGTCCCTATGCAAGTTTTAGTTGTTATTAGGCAAATGTTAAAATCAGTGGTGGGCCTTGCTGGAAGAGTTTTATTCAAAGCGAACTGCCAAGAGGGGGCCATAAACCCTCATCGTGTTAGAGACGCAAAATCAAGGAACATAACACCGGTATGACGGAAAACTAGGGCGGCATGAGTGGAACAAAACACCAGGCAAAAGACCGAGCCTTCCACCCATTACCAAGTATATATGTGCATTAATTAAATAAGAGATATTGTGATATCCCATGATATCCATGTCCCAACATGGAACAACCTGCAATTGCACCTGCAACTAGCAACGATATAAGAGGGGTTGAACAAAGTGGTAACATAGCCAAACAATGGTTTGCTAGGAAGGGTGAAAAGGTTAGAGGCTATCATGGCAATTTGGGATGCTTGATAAACAAGTGGTAGGTAGCGCGACATAGTGATAGCATCGAGACAAGTAGCATAGCAAAGATAGTAGTGAGATCCAAGGTGACGGTCATCTTGCCTGAAATCCCGCTAGGAAGATGAACGAGTCCAAGAAGTAGATGAAGTCACGTAGACGAACCAAACGTGGATGAACGAATCCTCACGATCACAATGAAACAGGAACTATCGAGAAGAAGCACAACCGGAAAGAAGCAAACAACACGGTAAACACACAACACATAACATGGCATGATGCTCAACCAAGTAAGATGCATGACAAGGCTACATGATGCTACACATGGCAAGAGATGATGCATACAAGAACAACACATCAAAGCAAGTTTAAATGAGGCCGGAAACAACATACAACAATTCCAGAAACTCCCCATATGCAATTTTCAAAATTGGTCAGATCTGAATATATTGGGGAACGTACTAATTTCAAAAAAAATCTACGCACACGCAAGATCATGGTGATGCATAGCAACGAGAGGGGAGAGTGTTGTCTACGTACCCTCGTAGACCGATAGCGGAAGCGTTATGTCAACGCGGTTCATGTAGTCGTACGTCTTCACGGCCCGACCGATCAAGCACCGAAACTACGGCACCTCTGAGTTCTAGCACACGTTCAGCTCGATGACGATCCCCGGACTCCGATCCAGCAAAGTGTCGGGGAAGAGTTCCGTCAGCACGACGGCGTGGTGACGATCTTGATGTACTAATGTCGCAGGGCTTCGCCTAAGCACTGCTACAATATTATCGAGGACTATGGTGGAAGGGGGCACCGCACACGGCTAAGGATATGATCACGTGGATCAACTTGTCTGTCTATGGGGTGCCCCCTGCCCCCGTATATAAAGGAGTGGAGGAGGGGAGGGCCGGCCCTCTCTATGGCGCGCCCTAGGGGAGTCCTACTCCCACCGGGAGTAGGATTCCCCCTTTCCTAGTCCAACTAGGAGTCCTTCCATGTAGTAGGAGTAGGAAACAAGGAAGGGGCGCAGCCCCTCCCCCTAGTCCAATTCAGACTAGGCCTTGGGGGGGGGCCTGCCCTAGGCAGCCCCTCTCTCTTTCCCGTATGGCCCAATAAGGCCCAATACTTCTCCCGGCGAATTCATGTAACTCTCCGGTACTCCGAAAATACCCGAATCACTCGAAACCTTTCCGATGTCCGAATATAGTCGTCCAATATATCAATTTTTATGTCTCGACCATTTCGAGACTCCTCGTCATGTCCCCGATCTCATCCGGGACTCCGAACTCCTTCGGTACATCAAAACTCATAAACTCATAATATAACTGTCATCGAAACCTTAAGCGTGCGGACCCTACGGGTTCGACAACAATGTAGACATGACCGAGACACATCTCTGGTCAATAACCAATAGCGGAACCTGGATGCTCATATTGGCTCCTACATATTCTACGAAGATCTTTTATCGGTCAGACCGCATAACAACATACGTTATTCCCTTTGTCATCGGTATGTTACTTGCCCGAGATTCGATCGTCGGTATCTCAATACCTAGTTCAATCTCGTTACCGGCAAGTCTCTTTACTCGTTCCGTAATACATCATCTCACAACTAACTCATTAGTTGCAAGGCTTAAGTGATGTGCATTACCGAGAGGGCCCAGAGATACCTCTCCGACATTCGGAGTGACAAATCCTAATCTCGAAATACGCCAACCCAACAAGTACCTTTGGAGACACCTGTAGAGCACCTTTATAATCACCCAGTTACGTTGTGACGTTTGGTAGCACACAAAGTGTTCCTTCGGTAAACGGGAGTTGCATAATCTCATAGTCATAGGAACATGTATAAGTCATGAAGAAAGCAATAGCAACAAACTAAACGATCAAGTGCTAAGCTAACGGAATGGGTGAAGTCAATCAGATCATTCATCTAATGATGTGATCCCATTAATCAAATAACAACTCTTTGTCTATCGTTAGGAAACATAACCATCTTTGATTAATGAGCTAGTCAAGTAGAGGCATACTAGTGACACTCTATTTGTCTATGTATTCACACATGTATTATTGAAGGAAATATGCCCTAGAGGCAATAATAAAGTTATTATTTATTTCCTTATATCATGATAAATGTTTATTATTCATGCTAGAATTGTATTAACCGGAAACATAATACATGTGTGAATACATAGACAAACAGAGTGTCACTAGTATGCCTCTACTTGACTAGATCGTTAATCAAAGATGGTTATGTTTCCTAACCATGGACAAAGAGTTGTTATTTGATTAACGGGATCACATCATTAGTTGAATGATCTGATTGACATGACCCGTTCCATTAGCTTAGCACCCGATCGTTTAGTATGTTGCTATTGCTTTCTTCATAACTTATACATGTTCCTATGACTATGAGATTATGCAACTCCCGTTTGCCGGAGGAACACTTTGGGTACTACCAAACGTCACAACGTAACTGGGTGATTATAAAGGAGTACTACAGGTGTCTCCAAAGGTAGATTTTGGGTTGGCGTATTTCGAGATTAGGATTTGTCACTCCGATTGTCGGAGGGGTATCTCTAGGCCCTCTCGGTAATGCACATCACATAAGCCTTGCAAGCACTGCAACTAAGATGTTAGTTGTGGGATGATGTATTACGGAACAAGTAAAGAGACTTGCCGGTAATGAGATTGAACTAGGTATTGGATACCGACGATTGAATCTCGGGCAAGTAACATACCGATGACAAAGGGAACAACGTATGTTGTTATGCGGTCTGACCGATAAAAGATCTTCGTAGAATATGTAGGAGCCAATATGGGCATCCAGGTCCCGCTATTGGTTATTGACCGGAGACGTGTCTCAGTCATGTCTACATTGTTCTCGAACCGTAGGGTCCGCACGCTTAAGGTTTCGATGACAGTTATATTATGAGTTTATGAGTTTTAATGTACCGAAGGAGTTCGGAGTCCCGGATGAGATCGGGGACATGACGAGGAGTCTCGAAATGGTCGAGACGTAAAGATGACAGTTATATTATGAGTTTATGAGTTTTAATGTACCGCGGTTATGGGCAGATGGGAATTTGTTAACGTCCGGTTGTAGAAAACCTAAAGTTGACCTTAATTAAAATGAATCAACCGCGTGTGTAACCGTGATGGTCTCTTTCCGGCGGAGTCCGGGAAGTGAACACGGTTGTTGGAGTTATGCTTGACGTAGGTAGTCCAGGATCACTTCTTGATCATATTTTGTCGACCGTGCCTTGCCTTCTCTTCCCGCTCTCTTTTGCGAATAGGTTAGCCACCATATATGCTAGTCGCTTGCTGCAGCTCCACCTCATACCTTTACCTTACCCATAAGCTTAAATAGTCTTGATCGCGAGGGTGCGAGATTGCTGAGTCCCTGTGGCTCACAAATTACTTCCAAAACCAGCTTGCAGGTGCCGAGGTTACCGTGCAGATGACGCAACCCAGCTCAGGAGGAGCTCATTGAAGACCTTGTCCATTTGTGTTGTTTCGTTCTAGTTGATCAGTAATGGAGCCCAGTTGGGGTCGATCGGGGACCTTTGTCGCATTTGGGGTTCTTCTTTTATTTTGGTTCCGTAGTCGGACCATGAGTGTATTTGATTGATGTAATGTTTATTCATGTAATTGTGTGAAGTGGCGATTGTAAGCCAACTATGTATCCTTGTCCTTATTATATTACATGGGTTGTGTGAAGATTACCTCACTTGCGACATATGCCTTCAATGCGATTATGCCTCTAAGTCGTGCCTCGACACATGGGAGATATAGTCGCATCGAGGGTGTTACAGGGAGGGGCTGGCCGGCCAAGGAGGGAGGCGCAGGAGGAGTCCTACTCCTACCGGGAGTAGGACTCCCCCCTCCAATCCTATTCCAACTAGGACTCCAAGGGGGAAAGAGAGAGAGAGGTGGCCGGCCACCTCTCCTAGTCCTAATAGGACTAGGGGAGGGGGGAGGCGTGCAGCCCTCCATGGCAGCCCCTTTCACCTTTCCACTAAGGCCCATGTAGGCCCATTTGGCTCCCGGGGGGTTCCGGTAACCCTCCCGGTATTCCGGTAAAATCCCGATTTCACCCGGAACACTTCCGATGTCCAAACATAGGCTTCCAATATATCAATCTTTATGTCTCGACCATTTCGAGACTCCTCGTCATGTCCGTGATCACATCCGGGACTCCGAACAACCTTCGGTACATCAAAATGCATAAACTCATAATAACTGTCATCGTAACGTTAAGCGTGCGGACCCTACGGTTCGAGAACGATGTAGACATGACCGAGACACGTCTCCGGTCAATAACCAATAGCGGGACCTGGATGCCCATATTGGCTCCTACATATTCTACGAAGATCTTTATCGGTCAGACCGCATAACAACATACGTTGTTCCCTTTGTCATCGGTATGTTACTTGCCCGAGATTCGATCGTCGGTATCCAATACCTAGTTCAATCTCGTTACCGGCAAGTCTCTTTACTCGTTCCTTAATACATCATCCCGCAACTAACTCATTAGTTGCAATGCTTGCAAGGCTTCTATAATGTGTATTACCGAGAGGGCCCAGAGATACCTCTCCGACAATCGGAGTGACAAATTCTAATCTCGAAATACGCCAAGCCAACATCTACCATTGGAGACACCTGTAGTACTCCTTTATAATCACCCAGTTACGTTGTGACATTTGGTAGTACCCAAAGTGTTCCTCCGGCAAACGGGAGTTGCATAATCTCATAGTCATAGGAACATGTATAAGTCATGAAGAAAGCAATAGCAACATACTAAACGATCGGGTGCTAAGCTAATGAAATGGGTCATGTCAATCAGATCATTCAACTAATGATGTGACCTCGTTAATCAAATAACAACTCTTTGTTCATGGTTAGGAAACATAACCATCTTTGATTAACGAGCTAGTCTAGTAGAGGCATACTAGTGACACTCTGTTTGTCTATGTATTCACACATGTATTATGTTTCCGGTTAATACAATTCTAGCATGAATAATAAACATTTATCATGATATAAGGAAATAAATAATAACTTTATTATTGCCTCTAGGGCATATTTCCTTCTGTCTCCCACTTGCACTAGAGTCAATAATCTAGATTACACAGTAATGATTCTAACACCCATGGAGCCTTTGTGCTGATCATGTTTTGCTCGTGGAAGAGGCTTAGTCAATGGGTCTGCAACATTCAGATCCGTATGTATCTTGCAAATCTCTATGTCTCCCACCTGGACTAGATCCCGAATGGAGTTGAAGCGTCTCTTGATGTGTTTGGTCCTTTTGTGAAATCTGGATTCCTTTGCTAAGGCAATTGCACCAGTATTGTCACAAAAGATTTTCATTGGACCCGATGCACTAGGTATGACACCTAGATCGGATATGAACTCCTTCATCCAGACTCCTTCGTTCGCTGCTTCCGAAGCAGCTATGTACTCCGCTTCACATGTAGATCCCGCTACGACGCTTTGTTTAGAACTGCACCAACTGACAGCTCCACCGTTTAAAGTAAACACGTATCCGGTTTGCGATTTAGAATCGTCCAGATCAGTGTCAAAGCTTGCATCAACGTAACCTCTTACGGTGAGCTCTTTGTCACCTCCATATAGGAGAAACATATCCTTAGTCCTTTTCAGGTATTTCAGGATGTTCTTGACCGCTGTCCAGTGATCCACTCCTGGATTACTTTGGTACCTCCCTGCTAAACTTATAGCAAGACACACATCAGGTCTGGTACATAGCATTGCATACATGATAGAGCCTATGGCTGAAGCATAGGGAACATCTTTCATTTTCTCTCTATCTTCTGCAGTGGTCGGGCATTGAGTCTGACTCAACTTCACACCTTGTAAAGCAAGAACCCTTTCTTTGCTTGATCCATTTTGAACTTCTTCAAAATCTTGTCAAGGTATGTGCTTTGTGAAAGTCCAATTAAGCGTCTTGATCTATCTCTATAGATCTTTATGCCTAATATGTAAGCAGCTTCCCCGAGGTCTTTCATCGAAAAACTTTTAGTCAAGTATCCCTTTATGCTATCCAGAAATTCTATATCATTTCCAATAAGCAATATGTCATCCACATATAATATCAGAAATGCTACAGAGCTCCCACTCACTTTCTTGTAAATGCAGGCTTCTCCAAAAGTCTGTATAAAGCCAAATGCTTTGATCACACTGTCAAAGCGTTTATTCCAACTCCGAGAGGCTTGCACCAGTCCATAAATGGATCGCTGGAGCTTGCACACTTTGTTAGCTCCCTTTGGATCGACAAAACCTTCTGGTTGCATCATATACAACTCTTCTTCCAGAAATCCATTCAGGAATGCAGTTTTGGCATCCATCTGCCAAATTTCATAATCATAAAATGCGGCAATTGCTAACATGATTCTGACAGACTTAAGCATCGCTACGGGTGAGAAGGTCTCATCGTAGTCAACCCCTTGAACTTGTCGAAAACCTTTTGCAACAAGTCGAGCTTTATAGACAGTAATATTACCGTCAGCGTCAGTCTTTTTTTTGAAGATCCATTTATTCTCAATTGCTTGCCGATCATCGGGCAAGTCAACCAAAGTCCATACTTTGTTCTCATACATGGATCCCATCTCAGATTTCATGGCCTCAAGCCACTTTGCGGAATCTGGGCTCACCATCGCTTCTTCATAGTTCGTAGGTTCATCATGATCTAGTAGCATGACTTCCAGAACTGGATTACCGTACCACTCTGGCGCGGATCTTGCTCTGGTTGATCTACGAGGTTCAGTAGTATCTTGTTCTGAAGTTTCATGATCATTATCATTAACTTCCTCACTTATTGGTGTAGGTGTCGCAGAAACAGTTTTCTGTGATGTACTACTTTCTAATAAGGGAGCGGGTACAGTTACCTCGTCAAGTTCTACTTTCCTCCCACTCACTTCTTTCGAGAGAAACTCCTTCTCTAGAAAGTTTCCGAATTTAGCAACAAAAGTCTTGCCTTCGGATCTGTGATAGAAGGTGTATCCAATAGTTTCCTTTGGATATCCTATGAAGACACATTTCTCCGATTTGGGTTCGAGCTTATCAGGTTGAAGCTTTTTCACATAAGCATCGCAACCCCAAACTTTAAGAAACGACAACTTTGGTTTCTTGCCAAACCATAGTTCATAAGGCGTCGTCTCAGCGGATTTTGATGGTGCCCTATTTAACGTGAATGCGGCCGTCTCTAAAGCATAACCCCAAAATGATAGCGGTAAATCAGTAAGAGACATCATAGATCGCACCATATCTAGTAAAGTACGATTACGACGTTCGGACACACCATTACGCTGTGGTGTTCCGGGTGGCGTGAGTTGCGAAACTATTCCACAATTTTTCAAATGTACACCAAACTCGTAACTCAAATATTCTTCTCCATGATCTGATCGTAGAAACTTTATTTTCTTGTTACGATGATTTTCAACTTCACTCTGAAATTCCTTGAACTTTTCAAATGTTTCAGACTTGTGTTTCATTAAGTAGATATACCCATATCTGCTTAAATCATCTGTGAAGGTGAGAAAATAACGATATCCGCCACGAGCCTCAATATTCATCGGACCACATACATCGGTATGTATGATTTCCAATAAATCTGTTACTCTCTCCATAGTGCCGGAGAACGGTGTTTTAGTCATCTTGCCCATGAGGCACGGTTCGCAAGTACCAAGTGATTCAAAATCAAGTGGTTCCAAAAGTCCATCAGTATGTAGTTTCTTCATGCGCTTTACACCAATATGACCTAAACGGCAGTGCCACAAATAAGTTGCACTATCATTATCAACTCTGCATCTTTTGGCTTCTACATTCTGAATATGTGTATCACTACTATCGAGATTTAACAAGAATAGACCACTCTTCAAGGGTGCATGACCATAAAATATATTACTCATATAAATAGAACAACCATTATTCTCTGATTTAAATGAATAACCGTCTCGCGTTAAACAAGATCCAGATATAATGTTCATGCTCAACGCTGGCACCAAATAACAATTATTTAGGTCTAAAATTAATCCCGAAGGTAGATGTAGAGGTAGCGCGCCGACCGCGATCACATCGACTTTGGAACCGTTTCCCACGCGCATCGTCACCTCGTCCTTTGCTAATCTTCGCTTAATCCGTAGTCCCTCTTTCGAGTTGCAAATATTAGCAACAGAACCAGTATCAAATACCCAGGTGCTACTGCGAGCATTAGTAAGGTACACATCAATAACATGTATATCACATATACCTTTGTTCACCTTGCCATCCTTCTTATCCGCCAAATACTTGGGGCAGTTCTGCTTCTAGTGACCAGTCTGCTTGCAGTAGAAGCACTCAGTTTCAGGCTTAGGTCCAGACTTGGGTTTCTTCTCCTGAGCAGCAACTTGCTTGCCGTTCTTCTTGAAGTTCCCCTTCTTCTTCCCTTTGCCCTTTTTCTTGAAACTAGTGGTTTTGTTAACCATCAACACTTGATGCTCCTTCTTGATTTCTACCTCCGCAGCTTTCAGCATCGCGAAGAGCTCGGGAATAGTCTTGTTCATCCCTTGCATATTATAGTTCATCACGAAGCTCTTGTAGCTTGGTGGCAGTGATTGGAGAATTCTGTCAATGACGCAATCATCTGGAAGATTAACTCCCATCTGAATCAAGTGATTGTTATACCCAGACATTTTGAGTATATGCTCACTGACAGAACTGTTCTCCTCCATCTTACAGCTATAGAACTTATTGGAGACTTCATATCTCTCAATCCGGGCATTTGCTTGAAATATTAACTTCAACTCCTGGAACATCTCAGATGCTCCATGACGTTCAAAACGTCGTTGAAGTCCCGATTCTAAGCCGTAAAGCATGGCACACTGAACTATCGAGTAGTCATCAGCTTTGCTCTGCCAGACGTTCATAACATCTGGTGTTGCTCCAGCAGCAGGCCTGGCACCCAGCGGTGCTTCCAGGACGTAATTCTTCTATGCAGCAATGAGGATAATCCTCAAGTTATGGACCCAGTCCGTGTAATTGCTACCATCATCTTTCAACTTTGCTTTCTCAAGGAACGCATTAAAATTCAACGGAACAACAGCACGAGCCATCTATCTACAATCAACATAAACAAGCAAGATACTATCAGGTACTAAGTTCATGATAAGTTTAAGTTCAATTAATGATATTACTTAAGAACTCCCACTTAGATAGACATCCCTCTAATCCTCTAAGTGATCACGTGATCCAAATCAACTAAACCATGTCCGATCATCACGTGAGATGGAGTAGTTTCATCGGTGAACATCATTATGTTGATCATATCTACTATATGATTCACGCTCGACCTTTCGGTCTCCGTGTTCCGAGGCCATATCTGCATACGCTAGGCTCGTCAAGTTTAACCTGAGTATTCTGCGTGTGCAAAACTGGCTTGCACCCGTTGTAGATGGACGTAGAGCTTATCACACCCGATCATCACGTGGTGTCTGGGCACGACGAACCTTGGCAACGGTGCATACTCAGGGAGAACACTTCTTGATAATTTAGTGAGAGATCATCTTATAATGCTACCGTCAATCAAAGCAAGATAAGATGCATAAAAGATAAACATCACATGCAATCAATATAAGTGATATGATATGGCCATCATCATCTTGTGCTTGTGATCTCCATCTCCGAAGCACCGTCATGATCACCATCGTCACCGGCGTGACACCTTGATCTCCATCGCAGCATCGTTGTCGTCTCGCCAATCTTATGCTTCCACGACTATCACTACCGCTTAGCAATAAAGTAAAGCATTACATCGCGATTGCATTGCATACAGTAAAGCGACAACCATATGGCTCCTGCCAGTTGCCGATAACTTGGTTACAAAACATGATCATCTCATACAATAAAATTTAGCATCATGCCTTGACCATATCACATCACAACATGCCCTGCAAAAACAAGTTAGACGTCCTCTACTTTGTTGTTGCAAGTTTTACGTGGCTGCTACGGGCTTAAGCAAGAACTCATCTCACCTACGCATCAAAACCACAACGATAGTTTGTCAAATAGACTCCGTTTTAACCTTCTCAAGGACCGGGCGTAGCCACACTCGGTTCAACTAAAGTTGGAGAGACAGTCGCCCGCAAGCCATCTATGTGCAAAGCACGTCGAGGGAACCGGTCTCGCGTAAGCGTACGCGTAAGGTTGGTCCGAGTCGTCTCGTCCAACAATACCGCCGAACCAAAGTATGACATGCTGGTAGGCAGTATGACTTGTATCGCCCACAACTCACTTGTGTTCTACTCGTGCAAATAACATCAAACCATAAAAACCTAGGCTCGGATGCCACTGTTGGGGAACGTAGTAATTTCAAAAAAATTCCTACGCACACGCAAGATCATGGTGATGCATAGCAACGAGGGGGAGAGTCTGATCTACGTACCCTTGTAGATCGCAACGGAAGCGTTGACACAACGTAGAGGAAGTAGTCGTACGTCTTCTTCCCGATCCGACCGATCCAAGCACCGTTACTCCGGCACCTCCGAGTTCTTAGCACACGTTCAGCTCGATGACGATCCTCGGGCTCCGATCCAGCAAAGCGTCGAGGAAGAGTTTCGTCAGCACGACGGCGTGATGACGATCTTGATGTACTACCGACGCAGGGCTTCGCCTAAGCACTACAACGGTATGATCGAGGTGGAATTTGGTGGCAGGGGGCACCGCACATGGCTAAGGAACGATCTCAAGTATCAACTTGTGTGTCTAGAGGTGCCCCCTGCCCCCGTATATAAAGGATCCAAGGGGAGTGTAACGCCCCGAGACCGATATGCCAGGTGTCCTCCAGTTATTCGTTGTCGTTGCCATGTCATTTGCTTGCGTGTTGCATTTCATCATGTCATCATGTGCATTGCATCATCATGTTTTTCAAAACCTGCATTCGTCCGGGTTCTCCGAGTTTCTCTCCGTTGTCCGTTCTGAGCCCAACCCCACTTGCACTGCGCCCGCGGCATGTCCGAAATATTATTTTATAAGTGTCCGGAAAATGTTCTCGGAATGGGATGAGATTTGACGTGTGGTCTTATTATAGTGTAGACAGACCGCCTGTCAAGTTTCATCGCAATCGGAGTTCGTTTGACACCCCAACAGATAAATATAGCGGCAATAGTAGCCGGTCTAACGTCGGACGTTTTCGGTCTCCGGAAACAGTCGCCGGGCCGCCCCCTCTTCTCTTCTCTCAGCTCGGGACCGTCTACACATCTCACTACCTATCGCCAGGTCCTACCTAACCTCTCTTGTCAGCCCGCGACCCCCCCTCCGTGCGCGTCCGAAAGTTGTCCCGGACCCGACCCGGACTGTTGCCACCGTTGGATCCGGATCAACCCCAAACGTCTACAAAACGTCTCCGTTTTTCTCTTTGAGCTACCTAACCTATTTTTTCCCGTCCGTCCGATTAAGATCGGAGGGACCAAATGCCCCCATCCAAAATTCCACTTACGATATAAAAAGAGCAACCCTAGAATCTAGGGGAGTTGTCCCATCAGTCCCATCCCGCCGCCGCCACCCGGTCTCGATCCTCATCGGGATCTCCTTCTCCTCTTTTTCCTCCACCCACCAATCCAGCCTCGTCTCGCTTCCCGTGCCTGAGGCGCATCGAACCAGAGGAGCCCGAGGCATCCCGCAGCCGCCGCCTCCTGTCTGATGCGTTTCTTCCTCCCTGCCCCGCTCGAACCCAAAGGAGAGGAGCTCCTCGAGTCCCTCGTCGCTGGCCGGTCTCGTCGGAGACCACATGCAGCAGGATTTTGCGCCCCTGCATCTTCCTTCCCCGTCCTTCTCTCCTCTCTCTCTCTCACCGTGTGCTCTCTTCTCGCCTCTCTCCACAGGAAACCACTAGGCCGCTGCCATGGACGCCCGACGAAGCTCGCGCCTCGGCCCCGAATTGGACCGGATCTCCTCGCCCCGCCGCCTTCACCTGCCGGATCCGCCTCCTCGAACCTCGGTCTGGCTGGATCCGCCGCGCCCGCGGGTCCCCTGCCTCTGCATCCCGACTATGGTCGTCTTCCGCGTCGCCGTGACCTGCTGCTGCCTCTGTTGGTGCGAACAACTCCAGGTCGCCCGCGCGCACGCACCTGCCTCCTGCCTCCCGAGCCTCCCCGTGCTCCTCCACCTGGCCTCCTCGGGAGCCCGCGCCTACCGCCGGCCGGCCAAGGCCAGGTCACCTCGCCTCCTCTCTCTCTCACTCCGGCCCTCTCTCTGTCCCTGTCACTTGTCTGAATTTTCCCTGCCATGGCCCTGCAGTTCCTCCCCGCTTTGGAGCTCCCTTGCGTCGCCGGATCCGAGACCCCCTCGCCTGGACCTGCCCATTCCCGGCGCTCGCGTCGCCGTCGGCCACCCATTGCCGGAGTTCCGTGTTGGCTCTCGCCGGCGTTGACCCAGCCAAGCCCCTCCTCTGTTTCGTTCTACAGGGAGGACGAGGCGCCCTTGTCTCGCGTGGATCCACCGCAGCCCGCATCGCTCCCCTGCTTCCTCTTCGCGCTCGAGGCCCAGTTCCAGCTCGGCCCAGTCCACGGCAAGCCTCACGCCGGCCGCGTGGGCCGCATCCAGCGCCGAGCCGGCCCACCGCTCCTCCGCCTTGGGCCAAAGCCCATGGTGAGGCCGCATCCAGCGCCTCCTTATTTTTTTTCCCTGTTCTGTTGGACCTTTACTCAGTTTCGGCCCATGTAGTTTTTTTTCCCTGCTGCGATTTGTCTATTTATCCAGGGAATTTACAGATTGCAGAAAACCCCCTATACTTCATGCATTTAATAACTAATTAACAGTGCATCATATTAAAACAAACTTAATATGAAAAGTGCTTAGAATTGCATCTAGTTTCATAATATGTCATTTTCATCCATGTTTAAAATGCTTAAAATGTTGTTTGATTAAATTTTGCTCTATGTCATGCTAAGATGATTTAATTCATAACTAAATAACCGTAGCTCCGATTTAAATAAACTTTATATGTAAATGGGGTAGAATTTTGCCTAGTTTAACGTGGTGGCCTCATCTTGCATGTTAAACAACTCTAAAATTGTGTTTAGGACAGATCAGGACCAAACCTTAAATTATGCCATGGGGATTTTCCGGACTTGTTGTTTTGTTGTTCCGGCCTCATTTAAACATGCCTAGATTAGATAGTTTCATCATGATTCACCTCTTGCCATGTTAATCAACATTTAATATTGTTGGGTACATAAACGAGGGAGAACTAAATAATTGATGTGGTGTTTTGTCAATATGCAACTCGTTGCATATTGTGCTCCACTTAATTTGTAGAATTGTTTGTGCATTTTGCCATGCCATGCCCTCTTTAAACCGGACATGCATCATTCTCGTTTGTGCATCATGCCATGTTGATGTCGTGGTTGTTTACTATGCTGTGTGCTTCTTTTCCGGTGATTGCTTCTTCGGGTTGGTTCCGATAATGTCATGTTGTGAGGATTCGTTCGACTACGTCCGTTTGTCTTCTTCATGGACTCGTTCTTCTTCCTTGCGGGATTTCAGGCAAGATGATCATACCCTCGAAATCACTACTATCTTTGCTATGCTAGTTTGCTCGCTCTTTTGCTATGCCATTGCTACGATGCCTACCACTTGCTTGTCAGCCTCCCAAATTGCCATGTTCAGCCTCTAACCCTCCTATGTCCTAGCAAACCGTTGATTGGCTATGTTACCGCTTTGCTCAGCCCCTCTTATAGCGTTGTTAGTTGCAGGTGAAGATTGAAGTTTGTTCCTTGTTGGAACATGGAGATCGTTCCTTATTGGAACATTTATTTACTTGTTGGGATATCACTATATATCTATTTAATTAATGCATCTATATACTTGGTAAAGGGTGGAAGGCTCGGCCTTGTGCCTGGTGTTTTGTTCCACTCTTGCCGCCCTAGTTTCCGTCATATCGGTGTTATGTTCCCGGATTTTGCGTCCCTTACGCGGTTGGGCTATAATGGGAACCCCTTGACAGTTCGCCTTAAGTAAAGCTTCTCCAGCAATGCCCAACATTGGTTTTACCATTTGCCACCTAACCTTTTCTTTCCCTTGGGTTCTGCAGACTCAAGGGTCATCATTATTTTAACCCCCCCCCCCCGGGCCAGTGCTCCTCTGAGTGTTGGTCCAAAACGTCAGCCGCCGG
Source organism: Triticum monococcum (assembly GCA_034509565.1). Taxonomy (NCBI): domain Eukaryota; kingdom Viridiplantae; phylum Streptophyta; class Magnoliopsida; order Poales; family Poaceae; genus Triticum; species Triticum monococcum. The sequence goes on along the minus strand of CM067841.1, from coordinate 592,745,934 downwards.
TGGCTACCAGGGGCAACTCTGGGCTGGCCTACCGGAAGTTTGGACAATCTGAGTGTGCCCTGAGAAAGAGATATGTGCAGCTCCTATCGGGATTTGTCGGCACATTCGGGTGGTGTTGCTGGTTTAGTTTTATCCTGTTGAAATGTCTTGTTGTACCGGGATACCGAGTCTGATCGGAATGTCTCGGGTGGAGGTCTATTCCTTCGTTGACCGTGAGAGCTTGTGATGGGCTAAGTTGGGACACCCCTGCAGGGATTTGAACTTTCGAAAGCCGTGCCCGCGGTTATGGGCAGATGGGAATTTGTTAACGTCCGGTTGTAGAAAACCTAAAGTTGACCTTAATTAAAATGAATCAACCGCGTGTGTAACCGTGATGGTCTCTTTCCGGCGGAGTCCGGGAAGTGAACACGGTTGTTGGAGTTATGCTTGACGTAGGTAGTCCAGGATCACTTCTTGATCATATTTTGTCGACCGTGCCTTGCCTTCTCTTCCCGCTCTCTTTTGCGAATAGGTTAGCCACCATATATGCTAGTCGCTTGCTGCAGCTCCACCTCATACCTTTACCTTACCCATAAGCTTAAATAGTCTTGATCGCGAGGGTGCGAGATTGCTGAGTCCCTGTGGCTCACAGATTACTTCCAAAACCAGCTTGCAGGTGCCGAGGTTATCGTGCAGATGACGCAACCCAGCTCAGGAGGAGCTCATTGAAGACCTTGTCCATTTGTGTTGTTTCGTTCTAGTTGATCAGTAATGGAGCCCAGTTGGGGTCGATCGGGGACCTTTGTCGCATTTGGGGTTCTTCTTTTATTTTGGTTCCGTAGTCGGACCATGAGTGTATTTGATTGATGTAATGTTTATTCATGTAATTGTGTGAAGTGGCGATTGTAAGCCAACTATGTATCCTTGTCCTTATTATATTACATGGGTTGTGTGAAGATTACCTCACTTGCGACATATGCCTTCAATGCGATTATGCCTCTAAGTCGTGCCTCGACACATGGGAGATATAGTCGCATCGAGGGTGTTACAGGGAGGGGCTGGCCGGCCAAGGAGGGAGGCGCAGGAGGAGTCCTACTCCTACCGGGAGTAGGACTCCCCCCTCCAATCCTATTCCAACTAGGACTCCAAGGGGGAAAGAGAGAGAGAGGTGGCCGGCCACCTCTCCTAGTCCTAATAGGACTAGGGGAGGGGGGAGGCGCGCAGCCCTCCATGGCAGCCCCTTTCACCTTTCCACTAAGGCCCATGTAGGCCCATTTGGCTCCCGGGGGGTTCCGGTAACCCTCCCGGTATTCCGGTAAAATCCCGATTTCACCCGGAACACTTCCGATGTCCAAACATAGGCTTCCAATATATCAATCTTTATGTCTCGACCATTTTGAGACTCCTCATCATGTCCGTGATCACATCCGGGACTCCGAACAACCTTCGGTACATCAAAATGCATAAACTCATAATAACTGTCATCGTAACGTTAAGCGTGCGGACCCTACGGTTCGAGAACGATGTAGACATGACCGAGACACGTCTCCGGTCAATAACCAATAGCGGGACCTGGATGCCCATATTGGCTCCTACATATTCTACGAAGATCTTTATCGGTCAGACCGCATAACAACATACGTTGTTCCCTTTGTCATCGGTATGTTACTTGCCCGAGATTCGATCGTCGGTATCCAATACCTAGTTCAATCTCGTTACCGGCAAGTCTCTTTACTCGTTCCGTAATACATCATCCCGCAACTAACTCATTAGTTGCAATGCTTGCAAGGCTTCTATAATGTGTATTACCGAGAGGGCCCAGAGATACCTCTCCGACAATCGGAGTGACAAATTCTAATCTCGAAATACGCCAACCCAACATCTACCATTGGAGACACCTGTAGTACTCCTTTATAATCACCCAGTTACGTTGTGACGTTTGGTAGTACCCAAAGTGTTCCTCCGGCAAACGGGAGTTGCATAATCTCATAGTCATAGGAACATGTATAAGTCATGAAGAAAGCAATAGCAACATACTAAACGATCGGGTGCTAAGCTAATGAAATGGGTCATGTCAATCAGATCATTCAACTAATGATGTGACCTCGTTAATCAAATAACAACTCTTTGTTCATGGTTAGGAAACATAACCATCTTTGATTAACGAGCTAGTCTAGTAGAGGCATACTAGTGACACTCTGTTTGTCTATGTATTCACACATGTATTATGTTTCCGGTTAATACAATTCTAGCATGAATAATAAACATTTATCATGATATAAGGAAATAAATAATAACTTTATTATTGCCTCTAGGGCATATTTCCTTCAATATGGCCAAGACATGATGCTAAATTTTATTGTATGAGATGATCATGTTTTGTAACCAAGTTATCGGCAACTGGCAGGAGCCAGATGGTTGTCACTTTATTGTATGCAATGCAATCGCGATGTAATGCTTTACTTTATCACTAAGCGGTAGCGATAGTCGTGGAAGCATAAGATTGGCGAGACAACGATGCTACGATGGAGATCAAGGTGTCGCGCCGGTGACGATGGTGATCATGACGGTGCTTCAGAGATGGAGATCACAGGCACGAGATGATGATGGCCATATCATATCACTTATATTGATTGCATGTGATGTTTATCTTTTATGTATCTTATCTTGCTTTGATTGACGGTAGCATTAGAAGATGATCTCTCACTAAATTATCAAGAAGTGTTCTCCCTGAGTATGCACCGTTGCGAAAGTTCTTCGTGCTGAGACACCACGTGATGATCGGGTTTGATAGGCTCTACGTTCAAATACAACGGGTGCAAAACAGTTGCACACGCGGAATACTCAGGTTATACTTGACGAGCCAAGCATATACAGATATGGCCTCGGAACACGGAGACCGAAAGGTCGAGCGTGAATCATATAGTAGATATGATCAACATAGTGATGTTCACCAATGAAACTGCTCCATCTCACGTGATGATTGGACATGGTTTAGTTGATTTGGATCACGTGATCACTTAGAGGATTAGAGGGATGTCTATCTAAGTGGGAGTTCTTAAGTAATATGATTAATTGAACTTAAATTTATCATGAACTTAGTCCTGGTAGTATTTTGCAAATTATGTTGTAGATCAATAGCTCGCGTTGTTGCTTCCCTGTGTTTATTTTTGATATGTTCCTAGAGAAAATTGTGTTGAAAAATGTTAGTAGCAATGATGCAGATTGGATCCGTGATCTGAGGTATATCCTCATTGCTGCACAGAAGAATTATGTCCTTGATGCACCGCTAGGTGACAGACCTATTGCAGGAGCAGATGCAGACGTTATGAACGTTTGGCTAGCTCAATATGATGACTACTTGATAGTTTAGTGCACCATACTTAACGGCTTAGAATCGGGACTTCAAAGACGTTTTGAATGTCATGGACCATATGAGATGTTCCAGGAGTTGAAGTTAATATTTCAAGCAAATACCCGAGTTGAGAAATATGAAGTCTCCAACAAGTTCTATAGCTAAAAGATGGAGGAGAATCGCTCAACTAGTGAGCATGTGCTCAGATTGTCTGGGTACTATAGTCGCTTGAATCAAGTGGGAGTTAATCTTCCAGATAAGATAGTGATTGACAGAATTCTCTAGTCACCATCACTAAGTTAGTAGAACTTCGTGATGAACTATAGTATGCAAGGGATGACGAAAACGACTCCCGAGCTTTTCATGATGATGAAATCGATGAAGGTAGAAATCAAGAAAGAGCATCAAGTGTTGATGGTTGACAAGATCACTAGTTTCAAGAAAAGGGCAAAGGAAAAAAGGGGAACTTCAAGAAGAACAGCAAGCAAGTTGCTGCTCAAGTGAAGAAGCCCAAGTCTGGTCCTAAGCCTGAGACTAAGTGCTTCTACTGCAAAGGGACTGGTCACTGGAAACAGAACTGCCCCAAGTATTTGGTGGATAAGAAGGATGGCAAAGTGAACAAAAGTATATTTGATATACATGTTATTGATGTGTACTGGATCAGTTGCTAAGAGTAGTAACTCGAAATAGGAGTTGCAGAATAAACAGAGACTAGTTAAGGGTGAAGTGACGATGTGTGTTGGAAGTAGTTCCAAGATTGATATGATCATCATCGCACACTCCCCTATACTTTCGGGATTAGTGTTGAAACTAAATAAGTGTTATTTGGTTTTTGCGTTGAGCATGAATATGATTTGATCATGTTTATTGCAATACGGTTTTTCATTAAAGTCAGAGAATAATTGTTGTTCTGTTTACATGAATAAAACCTTCGATGGTCATACACCCAATGAAAATAGTTCGTTGGATCTCGATCGTAGTGATACACATAATCATAATATTGAAACCAAAAAGATGCAAAGTTAATAATGATAGTGCAACTTAATTGTGGCACTGCCGTTTAGGTCATATTGGTGTAAAGCGCATAAAGAAACTCCATGCTGATGGGATTTTGGAATCACCTGATGCTTGCGAACCATGCCTCATGGGCAAGATGACTAAGACTCCGTTCTCCGGAGCGAGCAACTGACTTATTGGAAATAATACATACTGATGTATGCGGTCTGATGAGTGTTAAGGCTCACGGCAAGTATCGTTATTTTCTGAACTTCACAGATGATTTGAGCAGATATGGGTACATCTACTTAATGAAACATAAGTCTGAAACATTTGAAAAGTTTAAAGAATTTCAGAGTGAAGTGGAAAATCATCGTGACAAGAAAATAAAGTTTCTACGATCTGATCGCGGAGACAAATATTTGAGTTACGAGTTTGGTCCTCAATTAAAACAATGTGGAATAGTTTCACAAACTCATGCCACATGGAACACCACAACATAATGGTGTGTCCGAACGTCATAACCGTACTTTATTGGATATAGTGCAATCTATGATGTCTCTTACCGATCTACCACTATCATTTTGGGGTTATGCATTAGAGACAGCTGCATTCACGTTAAAAGGGCACCATCTAAATCTGTTGAGACGACACCATATGAACTGTGGTTTGGCAAGAAACCAAAGTTGTCGTTTCTCAAAGTTTGGGGTTGCAATGCTTATGTGAAAAAGTTTCATCCTGATAAGCTCAAACCCAAATCGGAAAGGTGTGTCTTCATAGGATACCCAAAAGTTACTGTTGGGTACACCTTCTATCATAGATCCGAAGGCAAGACTTTTGTTGCTAAATTCGGAAACTTTCTGGAGAAGGAGTTTCTCTCGAAAGAAGTGAGTGGGAGGAAAGTAGAACTTGATGAGGTAATTGTACCTTCTCCCTTATTGGAAAATAGTTCATCACAGAAATCTGTTCCTGTGACTACTACACCAATTAGTGAGGAAGCTAATGATGATGATCATGTAACTTCAGATCAAGTTACTACCGAATCTCGTAGGTAAACCAGAGTGAGATCCGCACCAGAGTGGTACGGTAAACCTGTTCTAGAAGTCATGTTACTAGACCATGACGAACTTGCGAACTATGAGGAAGCGATGTTGAGCCCAGATTCCGTGAAATGGCTTGAGGCCATGAAATCTGAGATGAGATCCATGTATGAGAACAAAGTATGGACTTTGATTGACTTGCCCGATGATCGGCAAGCCATTGAGATTAAATGGATCTTCAAGAGGAAGACAGACGCTGATAGTAGTGTTACTATCTACAAAACTAGAATTGTCGCAAAAGGTTTTCGACAAATTCAAGGTGTTGACTACGATGAGAGTTTTTCACTCATATCTATTATTAAGTCTGTCCGAATCATGTTAGCAATTGCCGCATTTTATGAAATCTGGCAAATGGATAAACAAAACTGCATTCCTTAATGGAGTTATTAAAAAAGAGTTGTATATGATGCAACCAGAAGGTTTTGTCAATCCTAAAGGTGTTAACAAAATATGCAAGCTCCAGCGATCCATCTATGGACTTGTGCAAGCATCTCAGAGTTGGAATACACGCTTTGATAAGTTGATCAAAGCATATAGTTTTATACAGACTTGCGGTGAAGCCTGTATTTACAAGAAAGTGAGTGGGAGCACTACAACATTTCTGATAAGTATATGTGAATGACATATTGTTGATTGGAAATAATTTAGAATTATTCTGCAAAGCATAAAGGAGTATTTGAAAGGAGTTTTTCAAAGAAAGACCTCGGTGAAGCTGCTTACATATTGAGCATCAAGATCTATAGAGATAGATCAAGACGCTTGATAAGTTTTTCAATGAGTACATACCTTGACAAGATTTTGAAGTAGTTCAAAATGGAACAGTCAAAGAAAGAGTTCTTGCCTGTCTTACAAGGTGTGAAGTTGAGTAAGACTCAAAGCCCGACCACGGCAGAAGATAGAAAGAGAATGAAAGTCATTTCCTATGCCTTGGCCATAGGTTCTATAAAGTATGTCATGCTGTATACCAGATCTATTGTATACCCTGCACTGATTTGGCAAGGGAGTACAATAGTGATCTAGGAGTAGATCACTGGACAGCGGTCAGAATTATCCTTAGTGAAATAAGGATATGTTTCTCGATTATGGACGTGACAAAAGGTTCGTCGTAAAGGGTTACGCCGATGCAAGTTTTGACACTAATCTAGATGACTCAAAGTCTCGGTCTAGATACATATTGAAAGTGGGAGCAATTAGCTAGAGTAGCTCCATGCAGAGCATTGTTGACATAGAAATTTGCAAAATACATGCGGATCTGAATGTGGCAGACCCGTTGACTAAACTTCTCTCACAAGCAAAACATGATCACTTTTTGGGTCTTAATCACATAGCGATGCGAACTAGATTATTGAATCTAGTAAACCCTTTGGGTGTTAGTCACATGGAGATGTGAACCAATCACATAAAGATGTGAACTATGGATGTTAAATCACATGGCAATGTGATCTAGATTATTGACTCTGGTGCAAGTGGGAGACTGAAGGAAATATGCCCTAGAAGCAATAATAAAGTTATTATTTATTTCCTTATATCATGATAAATGTTTAATATTCATGCTAGAATTGTATTAACCGGAAACATAATACATGTGTGAATACATAGACAAACAGAGTGTCACTAGTATGCCTCTACTTGACTAGCTCGTTAATCAAAGATGGTTATGTTTCCTAACCATGGACAAAGAGTTGTTATTTGATTAACGGGATCACATCATTAGTTGAATGATCTGATTGACATGACCCGTTCCATTAGCTTAGCACCCGATCGTTTAGTATGTTGCTATTGGTTTCTTCATGACTTATACATGTTCCTATGACTATGAGATTATGCAACTCCCGTTTGCCGGAGGAACACTTTGGGTGCTACCAAACGTCACAATGTAAATGGGTGATTATAAAGGAGCATTACAGGTGTCTCCAAAGGTAGATGTTGGGTTGGCGTATTTCGAGATTAGGATTTGTCACTCCGATTGTCGGAGAGGTATCTCTGGGCCCTCTCGGTAATGCACATCACATAAGCCTTGCAAGCATTGCAACTAATGAGTTAGTTGCGGGATGATGTATTACGGAACGAGTAAAGAGACTTGCCGGTGACGAGATTGAACTAGGTATTGGATACCGACGATCGAATCTCAGGCAAGTAACATACCGATGACAAAGGGAACAACGTATGTTGTTATGCGGTCTGACCGATAAAGATCTTCGTAGAATATGTAGGAGCCAATATGGGCATCCAGGTCCCGCTATTGGTTATTGACCGGAGACGTGTCTCGGTCATGTCTACATTGTTCTCGAACCGTAGGGTCCGCACGCTTAAGGTTTCGATGACAGTTATATTATGAGTTTATGAGTTTTGATGTACCGAAGGAGTTCGGAGTCCCGGATGAGATCGGGGACATGACGAGGAGTCTCGAAATGGTCGAGACGTAAAGATCGATATATTGGACCACTATATTCGGATATCGGAAAGGTTCCGAGTGATTCGGGTATTTTTTGGAGTACCGGGTAGTTACGGGAGAAGTAATGGGCCTTGATGGGCTTTAGTGGGAAGAGGAAAAAGGCTGCTGCGCCCACCCTCCCCTCTAGTCCGAATTGGACTAGGGAAAAGGGGGCCGGCCACCTTTCCTACTCCTCCACTTCCTTCTCCCTTCCTCCCCTCTTGGTGGACTCCTACTAGGACTTGGAGTCCTAGTAGGACTCCACACCTGGCGCGCCTAGCCTTGGCCGGCCTCCTCCTCCTCCATCCTTTATATACAGGGGCAGGGGGCACCCCATAGACACACAAGTTGATCATTGAGATCGTTCCTTAGCCGTGTGCGGTGCCCCCTGCCACCATATTCCACCTCGATCATATCGTTGTAGTGCTTAGGCGAAGCCCTGCGTCGGTAGTACATCAAGATCGTCACCACGCCGTCGTGCTGACGGAACTCCTCCCCGAAGCTTTGCTGGATCGGAGCCCGGGGATCGTCATCGAGCTGTACGTGTGCTAAGCACTCGGAGGTGCCGGAGTAACGGTGCTTGGATCGGTCGGATCGGGAAGAAGACGTACGACTACTTCCTCTACGTTGTGTCAATGCTTCTGTTGCGATCTACAAGGGTACGTAGATCATGCTCTCCCCTCGTTGCTATGCATCACCATGATCTTGCGTGTGCGTAGGAAATTTTTTGAAATTACTACGTTCCCCAACGGTGGCATCCGAGCCTAGGTTTTATGGTTTGATGTTATTTGCACAAGTAGAACACAAGTGAGTTGTGGGCGATATAAGTCATACTGCCTACCAGCATGTCATACTTTGGTTCAGCGGTATTGTTGGACGAGACGACCCGGACCAACATTACGCGTACGCTTACGCGAGACCGGTTCCCTCGACGTGCTTTGCACATAGATAGCTTGCGGGCGACTGTCTCTCCAACTTTAGTTGGACCGAGTGTGGCTACGCCCGGTCCTTGAGAAGGTTAAAACGGAGTCTATTTGACAAACTATCGTTGTGGTTTTGATGCGTAGGTGAGATTGGTTCTTGCTTAAGCCCGTAGCAGCCACGTAAAACTTGCAACAACAAAGTAGAGGACGTCTAACTTGTTTTTGCAGGGCATGTTGTGATGTGATATGGTCAAGGCATGATGCTAAATTTTATTGTATGAGATGATCATGTTTTTGTAACCGAGTTATCGGCAACTGGCAGGAGCCATATGGTTGTCGTTTTATTGTATGCAATGCTATCGCGATGTAATGCTTTACTTTATTACTAAGCGGTAGTGATAGTCGTGGAAGCATAAGATTGGCGAGACGACAATGATGCTACGATGGAGATCAAGGTGTCGCGCCGGTGACGATGGTGATCATGACGGTGCTTCGGAGATGGAGATCACAAGCACAAGATGATGATGGCCATATCATATCACTTATATTGATTGCATGTGATGTTTATCTTTATGCATCTTATCTTGCTTTGATTGACGGTAGCATTATAAGATGATCTCTCACTAAATTATCAAGAAGTGTTCTCCCTGATTATGCACCGTTGCCAAGGTTCGTCGTGCCCAGACACCACGTGATGATCGGGTGTGATAAGCTCTACGTCCATCTACAACGGGTGCAAGCCAGTTTTGCACACGCAGAATACTCAGGTTAAACTTGACGAGCCTAGCGTATGCAGATATGGCCTCGGAACACGGAGACCGAAAGGTCGAGCGTGAATCATATAGTAGATATGATCAACATAACGATGTTCACCATTGAAAACTACTCCATCTCACGTGATGATCGGTTATGGTTTAGTTGATTTGGATCACGTAATCACTTAGAGGATTAGAGGGTGTCTATCTAAGTGGGAGTTCTTAAGTAATATGATTAAATTGAACTTAAATTTATCATGAACTTAGTCCTGGTAGTATTTTGCAAATTATGTTGTAGATCAATAGCTCGCGTTGTTGCTTCCCTGTGTTTATTTTGATATGTTCCTAGAGAAATTGTGTTGAAAGATGTTAGTAGCAATGATGCAGATTGGATCCGTGATCTAAGGTTTATCCTCATTGCTGCACAGAAGAATTATGTCCTTGATGCACCGCAAGGTGACAGACCTATTGCACGAGCAGATACAGACGTTATGAACGTTTGGCTAGCTCAATATGATGACTACTTGATAGTTTAGTGCACCATGCTTAATGGAATAGAATCGGGACTTCAAAGACGTTTTGAACGTCATGGACCATATGAGATGTTCCAGGAGTTGAAGTTAATATTTGAAGAAAATACCCGAGTTGAGAGATATGAAGTCTCCAACAAGTTCTATAGCTAAAAGATGGAGGAGAATCGCTCAACTAGTGAGCATGTGCTCAGATTGTCTGGGTACTACAATTGCTTGAATCAAGTGGGAGTTAATCTTCCAGATAAGATAGTGATTGAAAAAATTCTCTAGTCACCATCACCAAGTTAGTAGAACTTCGTGATGAACTATCATATGCAAGGGATAATGGAAACAACACCCAAGCTCTTCGTGATGCTGAAATCAACGAAGGTAGAAATCAAGAAAAACATCAAGTGTTGATGGTTGACAAGACCACTAGTTTCAAGAAAAAGAGCAAAGGGAAGAAGGGGAACTTCAAGAAGAACGGCAAGCAAGTTGCTGCTCAAGTGAAGAAGCCCAAGTCTAGTCCTAAGCCTGAGACTAAGTGTTTCTACTTCAAAGGGACTGATCACTGGAAGCGGAACCACCCCAAGTGATTGGCGGATAAGAAGGATGGCAAAGTGAACAAAAGTATATTTGATATACATGTTATTGATGTGTGCTTTACTAGTGTTTATAGCAACCCCTCAGTATTTGATATTGGTTCAGTTGCTAAGAGTAGTAACTCGAAACAGGAGTTGCAGAATAAACAGAGACTAGTTAAGGGTGAAGTGACGATGTGTGTTGGAAGTAGTTCCAAGATTGATATGATCATCATCGCACACTCCCCTATACTTTCGGGATTAGTGTTGAACTTAAATAAGTGTTATTTGGTTTTTGCGTTGAGCATGAATATGATTTGATCATGTTTATTGCAATACGGTTATTCATTAAAGTCAGAGAATAATTGTTGTTCTATTTACATGAATAAAACCTTCGATGGTCATACACCCAATGAAACAAGTTCGTTGGATCTCGATCGTAGTGATACACATAATCATAATATTGAAACCAAAAGATGCAAAGTTAATAATGATAGTGCAACTTATTTGTGGCACTGCCGTTTAGGTCATATTGGTGTAAAGCGCATGAAGAAACTCCATGCTGATGGGATTTTGGAATCACTTGATTATGAATCACTTGATGCTTGCGAACCATGCCTCATGGGCAAGATGACTAAGACTCCGTTCTCCGGAGCGAGCAACTGACTTATTGGAAATAATACATACTGATGTATGCGGTCCGATGAGTGTTTAGGCTCACGGCAAGTATCGTTATTTTCTGAACTTCACAGATGATTTGAGCAGATATGGGTATATCTACTTGATGAAACATAAGTCTGAAACATTTGAAAAGTTCAAAGAATTTCATAGTGAAGTGGAAAATCATCGTGACAAGAAAATAAAGTTTCTACGATCTGATCGCAGAGACAAATATTTGAGTTACGAGTTTGGTCTTCAATTAAAACAATGTGGAATAGTTTCACAAACTCTTGCCACCTGGAACACCACAGCATAATGGTGTGTCCGAATGTCATAACCGTACTTTATTAGATATGGTGCGAACTATGATGTCTCTTACCAATCTACCACTATCGTTTTGGGGATATGCATTGGAGACAGCCGCATTCACGTAAAATAGGGCACCATCTAAGTCCGTTGAGACGACACAATCTGAACTGTGGTTTGGCAAGAAACCAAAGTTGTCGTTTCTTAAAGTTTGGGGTTGTGATGCTTATATGAAAAAGTTTCATCCTAATAAGCTCAAACCCAAATCGGAGAAATATGTCTTCATAGGATACCCAAAGGAGACTGTTGGGTACACCTTCTATCACAAATCCGAAGGCAAGACTTTTGTTGCTAAATTCGGAGTTTTTCCAGAGAAGGAGTTTCTCTCGAAAGAAGTGAGTGGGAGGAAAGTAGAACTTGATGAGGTAACTGTACCTGCTCCCTTATTGGAAAGTAGTTCATCACAGAATTCTGTTCCTGTGACTACTACACCAATTAGTGAGGAAGCTAATGATGATGATCATGTAACTTTAGATCAAGTTACTACCAAATCTCGTAGGTAAACCAGAGTGAGATCCGCACCAGAGTGGTATGGTAATCCTGTTCTGGAGGTCATGTTACTTGACCATGATGAACCTACGAACTATGAGGAAGCGATGATGAGCCCAGATTCCGCGAAATAGTTTGAGGCCATGAAATCTGAGATATGATCCATGTATGAGAACAAAGTTTGGACTTTGGTTGACTTGCCCGATGATCGGCAAGCAATTGAGAATAAATGGATCTTCAAGAGGAAGACGGACGCTGATAGTAGTGTTACTATCTACAAAGCTAGAATTGTCGCAAAAGGTTTTCGACAAGTTCAAGGTGTTGACTACGATGAGAGCTTCTCACTCGTATCTATGCTTGAGTCTGTCCGAATCATGTTAGTAATTGCCGCATTTTATGAAATCTGGCAAATGGATAAACAAAACTGCATTCCTTAATGGATTTATTAAAGAAGAGTTGTATATGATGCAACAGAAGGTTTTGTCAATCCGAAAGGTGCTAACAAAATGTGCAAGCTCCAGCGATCCATCTATGGACTGGTGCAAGCATCTCGGAGTTGGAATATACGCTTTGATGAGTTGATCAAAGCATATAGTTTTATACAGACTTGCGGTGAAGCCTGTATTTACAAGAAAGTGAGTGGGAGCACTACAACATTTCTGATAAGTATATGTGAATGACATATTGTTGATCGGAAATAATGTAGAATTATTCTGTAAAGCATAAAGGAGTGCTTGAAAGGAGTTTTTCAAAGAAAGACTTCGGTGAAGCTGCTTACATATTGAGCTTCAAGATCTATAGAGATAGATCAAGACGCTTGATAAGTTTTTTTCAATGAGTACATACCTTGACAAGATTTTGAAGTAGTTCAAAATGGAGCAATCAAAGAAAGAGTTCTTGCCTGTATTATAAGGTGTGAAGTTGAGTAAGACTCAAAGCCCGACCACGGCAGAAGATAGAAAGAGAATGAAAGTCATTCCCTATGCCTTGGCCATAGGTTCTATAAAGTATGTCATGTTGTATACCAGATCTATTGTATACCCTGCACTGATTTGGTGGAGTACAATAGTGATCTAGGAGTAGATCACTGGACAGCGGTCAGAATTATCCTTAGTGAAATAAGGATATGTTTCTCGATTATGGACGTGACAAAAAGGTTCGCCATAAAGGGTTGCGTCGATGCAAGTTTTGACACTGATCTGGATGACTCTAAGTCTCGATCTAGATACATATTGAAAGTGGGAGCAATTAGCTAGAGTAGCTCCATGCAGAGCATTGTTGACATAGAAATTTGCAAAATACATGTGGATCTGAATGTGGCAGACCCGTTGACTAAGATTCTCTCACAAGCAAAAGATGATCACACCTTAGTACTCTTTGGGTGTTAATCACATAGCGATGTGAACCAGATTACTGAATCTAGTAAACCCTTTGGGTGTTGGTCACATGGCGATGTGAACTATGAGTGTTAATCACATGATGATGTGAACTATCGATGTTAATCACATGGTGATGTGATCTAGATTATTGACTCTAGTGCAAGTGGGAGACTGAAGGAAATATGCCCTAGAGGCAATAATAAAGTTATTATTTATTTCCTTATATCATGATAAATGTTTATTATTCATGCTAGAATTGTATTAACCAGAAACATAATACATGTGTGAATACATAGACAAACAGAGTGTCACTAGTATGCCTCTACTTGACTAGCTCGTTAATCAAAGATGGTTATGTTTCCTAACCATGGACAAAGAGTTGTTATTTGATTAACGGGATCACATCATTAGATGAATGATCTGATTGACATGACCCGTTCCATTAGCTTAGCACCCGATCGTTTAGTATGTTGCTATTGCTTTCTTCATGACTTATACATGTTCCTATGACTATGAGATTATGCAACTCCCGTTTGCCGGAGGAACACTTTGGGTGCTACCAAACGTCACAACGTAAATGGGTGATTATAAAGAAGCAATACAGGTGTCTCCAAAGGTAGATGTTGGGTTGGCGTATTTCGAGATTAGGATTTGTCACTCCGATTGTCGGAGAGGTATCTCTGGGCCCTCTCGGTAATGCACATCACATAAGCCTTGCAAGCATTGCAACTAATGAGTTAGTTGCGGGGTGATGTATTACGGAACGAGTAAAGAGACTTGCCGGTGACGAGATTGAACTAGGTATTGGATACCGACGATCGAATCTCAGGCAAGTAACATACCGATGACAAAGGGAACAACGTATGTTGTTATGCGGTCTGACCGATAAAGATCTTCGTAGAATATGTAGGAGCCAATATGGGCATCCAGGTCCCGCTATTGGTTATTGACCGGAGACGTGTCTCGGTCATGTCTACATTGTTCTCGAACCGTAGGGTCCGCACGCTTAAGGTTTCGATGACAGTTATATTATGAGTTTATGAGTTTTGATGTACCAAAGGAGTTCGGAGTCCCAGATGAGATCGGGGACATGACGAGGAGTCTCGAAATGGTCGAGACGTAAAGATCGATATATTGGACGACTATATTCGGATATCAGAAAGGTTCCGAGTGATTCGGGTATTTTTCGGAGTACCGGGTAGTTACAGGAGAAGTAATGGGCCTTGATGGGCTTTAGTGGGAAGAGGAAAAAGGCTGCTGCGCCCCCCCTCCCCTCTAGTCCGAATTGGACTAGGGAAAAGGGGGCCGACCACCTTTCCTACTCCTCCACTTCCTTGTCCCTTCCTCCCCTCTTGGTGGACTCCTACTAGGACTTGGAGTCCTAGTAGGACTCCACACCTGGCGCGCCTAGCCTTGGCCGGCCTCCTCCTCCTCCATCCTTTATATACAGGGGCAGGGGGCACCCCATAGACACACAAGTTGATCATTGAGATCGTTCCTTAGCCGTGTGCGGTGCCCCCTGCCACCATATTCCACCTCGATCATATCGTTGTAGTGCTTAGGCGAAGCCCTGCGTCGGTAGTACATCAAGATCGTCACCACGCCATCGTGCTGACGGAACTCCTCCCTGAAGCTTTGCTGGATCGGAGCCCGAGGATCGTCATCGAGTTGTACGTGTGCTTAGAACTCGAAGGTGCCGGAGTAACGGTGCTTGGATCGGTCGGATCGGGAAGAAGACGTACGACTACTTCCTCTACGTTGTGTCAACGCTTCCGTTGCGATCTACAAGGGTACATAGATCATGCTCTCCCCTCGTTGCTATGCATCACCATGATCTTGCGTGTGCGTAGGAAATTTTTTGAAATTACTACGTTCCCCAACAATAGTGCACCTTTATAGTCACCCAGTTACGTTGTGACGTTTGGTACACCCAAAGCACTCCTACGGTACCCGGGACTTGCATAATCTCATGGTCTAAGGAAATGATACTTGACATTTGGAAAAGCTATAGCAAACGAACTACACGATCTTTGAGCTATGCTTAGGATTGGGTCTTGTCCATCACATCATTCTCCTAATGATCTGATCCCGTCAATGACATCTAATGTCCATAGTCCGGAAACCATGACTATCTTTTGATCAACGAGCTAGTCAACTAGAGGCTCACTAGGGACGTGTTGTGGTCTATGTATTCACACATGTATTACGATTTCCGGATAACACAATTATAGCATGAACAATAGGCAATTATTATGAACAAGGAAATATAATAATAACCATTTTATTATTGCCTCTAGGGCATATTTCCAACAGTCTCCCACTTGCACTAGAGTCAATAATCTAGTTACATTGTGATGAATCGAACACCCATAGAGTTCTGGTGTTGATCATGTTTTGCTCTAGGGAGAGGTTTAGTCAACGGATTTGCTACATTTAGGTTCCTATGTACTTTACAAATATCTATGTCTCCATTTTGAACACTTTCACGAATGGAGTTGAAGTGACGCTTGATATGCCTGGTCTTCCTGTGAAACCTGGGCTCCTTGGCAAGGGCAATAGCTCCAGTGTTGTCACAGAAGAGAGTCATCGGGCCCGACGCATTGGGTATGACTCCTAGGTCGGTAATGAACTCCTTCACCCAGATTGCTTCTTGTGCTGCCTCCGAGGTTGCCATGTACTCCGCTTCACATGTAGATCCCGCCACAACGCTTTGCTTGCAACTGCACCAGCTTACTGCCCCACCATTCATAATATACACGTATCCGGTTTGTGACTTAGAGTCATCCAGATCTATGTCAAAGCTAGCATCGATGTAACCCTTTACACGACGAGCTCTTCGTCACCTCCATAAACGAGAAACATATCCTTAGTCCTCTTCAGGTACTTCAGGATATTCTTGACCGCTGTCTAGTGTTCCATGCCGGGATTACTTTGGTACCTTCCTACCAAACTTACGGCAAGGTTTACATCAGGTCTGGTACACAGCATAGCATACATGATAGACCCTATGGCCGAGGCATAGGGGACGACACTCATCTTTTCTCTATCTTCTGCCATGGTCGGGCATTGAGCCGTGCTCAATCTCGTACCTTGCAACACAGGCAAGATGAGTGTCAAGGTACGTACTCTGTGACTGATCCATATTGAACTTCTTCAATATCTTGTCAAGGTACGTACTCTGTGAAAGACCAATGAGGCGTCTCGATCCATCTCTATAGATCTTGATGCCTAATATATAAGCAGCTTCTCCAAGATCCTTCATTGAAAAACACTTGTTCAAGTAGGACTTTATGCTTTCCAAGAATTCTATATCATTTCCCATCAACAGTATGTCATCCACATACAATATGAGAAATGCTACAGAGCTCCCACTCACTTTCTTGTAAATGCAGGCTTCTCCATAAGTCTGCGTAAACCGAAATGCTTTGATCATCTCATCAAAACGAATGTTCCAACTCCAAGATGCTTGCACCAGCCCATAGATCGAGCATTGGAGCTTGCACACCTTGTCAGCATTCTTAGGATCGACAAAACCTTCCGGCTGCATCATATGCAATTCTTCCTTAAGGAAACCATTAAGGAATGTCGTTTTGACGTCCATTTGCCATATCTCATAATCATAGAATGCGGCAATTGCTAACATGATTTTGACGGACTTCAGCTTCGCTACGAGTGAGAAAGTCTCATCGTAGTCAACCCCTTAAACTTGTCGATAACCCTTAGCGACAAGCCGAGCTTTACAGATGGTCACATTACCATCCGCGTCTGTCCTCTTCTTAAAGATCCATTTATTTTCTATGGCTCGCCGATCATCGGGCAAGTCAGTCAAAGTCCATACTTCGTTTCATACATGGATCCTATCTCGGATTTCATGGCTTACAGCCATTTGTCGGAATCTGGGCCCACCATCGCTTCTTCATAGTTCGAAGGTTCACCATTGTCTAACAACATGATTTCCAGGACATGGTTGCCGTACCACTCTGGTGTGGAACGTGTCCTTGTGGACCTACGAAGTTCAGTAGCAACTTGATCTGAAGTTTCATGATCATCATCATTAACTTCCTCTCTAGCCGGTGCAGGCACCTCAGGAACATTTTCTTGAGCTGCGCCACTTACCGGTTCAAGAGGCAATACTTCATCGAGTTCTACTTTCCTCCCACTTACTTCTTTCGAGAGAAACTCTTTCTCTAGAAAGGATCCATTCTTGGCAACAAAGATATTGCCTTCGGATCTGAGGTAGAAGGTATACCCAATAGTTTCTTTAGGGTATCCTATGAAGACGCATTTTTCTGATTTGGGTTCGAGCTTTTCAGGTTGAAATTTCTTGACATAAGCATCGCATCCCCAAACTTTTAGAAATGACAGCTTAGGTTTCTTCCCAAACCATAATTCATACGGTGCCCTCTCAACGGATTTCAACGGAGCCCTATTTAAAGTGAATGCGGCAGTCTCTAAAGCATAGCCCCAAAATGACAGCGGTAGATCGGTAAGGGACATCATAGATCGCACCATATCCAATAGAGTGCGATTACGACGTTCGGACACACCATTACGCTGAGGTGTTCCAGGCGGCGTGAGTTGTGAAACTATTCCACATTTCCTTAAGTGTGTGCCAAATTCGTGACTCAAGTATTCTCCCCCACAATCTGATCGCAAGAACTTGATTTTTCTGTCATGTTGATTCTCAACCTCACTCTGAAATTCCTTGAACTTTTCAAAGGTCTCAGACTTGTGTTTCATTAAGTAGACATACCCATATCTACTCAAGTCATCAGTGAGGGTGAGAACATAACGATAGCCACCGCGAGCCTCAACACTCATTGGACCGCACACATCAGTATGTATGATTTCCAATAAGTTGGTTGCTCGCTCCATTGTTCGTGAGAACGGAGTCTTGGTCATTTTACCCATGAGGCATGGTTCGCACGTGTCAAATGATTCGTAATCAAGAGTTTCCAAAAGTCCATCTGCATGGAGCTTCTTCATGCGTTTGACACCTATGTGACCAAGGCGGCAGTGCCACAAGTATGTGGGACTATCATTATCAACATTATCAACATAATCAAGAGATTCCAAAAGTCCATCTGCATGGAGCTTCTTCCGCTTTCAGTGACCACTTCTCTTGCAATAAAAGCACCCAGTCTCATGCTTGGGTCCATTCTTTGACTTCTTCCCGGCAGCTTGCTTACCAGGCGCGGCAACTCCCTTGTTGTCCTTCTTGAAGTTCTTTTTACCCTTGCCTTTCTTGAACTTAGTGGTTTTATTCACCATCAACACTTGATGTTCCTTTTTGATTTCCACCTCCGCTGATTTCAGCATAGAATATACCTCAGGAATGGTCTTTTCCCTCCCCTGCATATTGAAGTTCATCACAAAGCTCTTGTAGCTCGGTGGAAGCGACTGAAGGATTCTGTCAATGACCGCGTCATCCGGGAGATTAACTCCCAGCTGAGTCAAGCGGTTATGCAACCCAGAAATTTTGAGTATGTGCTCACTGACAGAACTATTTTCCTCCATCTTACAACTGAAGAACTTATCGGAGACTTCATATCTCTCGACCCGGGCGTGAGCCTGGAAAACCATTTTCAGCTCTTCGAACATCTCATATGCTCCGTGTCTCTCAAAACGCTTTTGGAGCCCCGATTCTAAGCTGTAAAGCATGCCCCACTGAACGAGGGAGTAATCATCAGCACGTGACTGCCAATCATTCATAACGTCTTGGTTCTCTGGGATGGGTGCTTCTAGAACATAATCTTTCTTGGCAGCTATGAGGATGATCCTCAGGTTTCGGACCCAGTCCGTATAGTTGTTGCCATCATCTTTGAGCTTAGTTTTCTCTAGGAACGCGTTGAAATTGAGGACAACATGGGCCATTTGATCTACAAGACATATTGTAAAGATTTTAGACTAAGTTCATGATAATTAAGTTCATCTAATCAAATTATTCAATGAACTCCCACTCAGATAGACATCCCTCTAGTCATCTAAGTGAAACATGATCCGAGTCAACTAGGCCGTGTCCGATCATCACGTGAGACGGACTAGTCAACATCAGTGAACATCTTCATGTTGATCGTATCTTCTATACGACTCATGCTCGACCTTTCGGTCTTCCATGTTTCGAGGCCATGTCTGTACATGCTAGGCTCGTCAAGCAACCTAAGTGTATTGCGTGTGTAAATCTGGCTTACACCTGTTGTATTCGAACGTTAGAATCTATCACACCCGATCATCACGTGATGCTTCAAAACAATGAACCTTCGCAACGGTGCATAGTTAGGGGGAACACTTTCTTGAAATTATTATGAGGGATCATCTTATTTAAGCTACCGTCGTTCTAAGCAAATAAGATGTAAAACATGATAAACATCACATGCAATCAAATAGTGACATGATATGGCCAATATCATTTGCTCCTTTTGATCTCCATCTTCGGGGCTCCATGATCATCGTTGTCACCGGCATGACACCATGATCTCCATCATCATGTCTTCTTGAAGTTGTCTCGTCATCTATTACTTCTACTACTATGGCTAACGCTTTAGCAATAAAGTAAAGTAATTACATGACATTTATGTTGACACGCAGGTCATAAATAAATGAAGACAACTCCTATGGCTCCTGCCGGTTGTCATACTCATCGACATGCAAGTCGTGATTCCTATTACAAGAACATGATCAATCTCATACATCACATATATCATTCATCACATCCTTTTGGCCATATCACATCACACGGCACATGCTACAAAAACAAGCTAGACGTCCTCTAATTGTTGTTGCAAGTTTTTACGTGGCTGCTATAGGTTTCTAGTAAGAACGTTTCTTACCTATGACAAAACCACAACGTGATATGCCAATTTCTATTTACCCTTCATAAGGACCCTTTTCATCGAATCCGATCCGACTAAAGTGGGAGAGACAGACACCCGCTAGCCACCTTATGCAACTAGTGCATGTCAGTCGGTGGAACCAGTCTCACGTAAGCTTACGTGTAAGGTCGGTCCGGGCCGCTTCATCCCACGATGCCGCCGAATCAAGATAAGACTAGTAACGGCAAGCAAATTGACAATATCAATGCCCACAACTGCTTTGTGTTCTACTCGTGCATAGAAACTACGCATAGACCTAGCTCATGATGCCATTGTTGGGGAACGTAGCAGGATTTAAAAAATTTCTACGCATCACCAAAATCAATCTATGGAGTCATCTAGCAACGAGGGAGAGGGCAGTGCATCTACATACCCTTGTAGATCGTGAGCGGAAGCGTTCAAGAGAACGGGGTTGATGGAGTCGTACTCGTCGTGATCCAAATCACCGATGACCTAGCGCCGAACGGACGGCACCTCCGCGTTCAACACATGTACGGTTGGGAAGACGTCTCCTCCAACTTGATCCAGCAAGGGGGAATGAGAGGTTGATGAAGATCTAGCAGCACGATGGCGTGGTGGTGGAAGCAACGGTGATCTCGACAGGGCTTCGCCAAGCTCAGGGAGAGGGAGAGGTGTCACGGGAAGGAGAGGGAGGCGCCAGGGGCTAGGGTGTGGCTTCCCCCCCTCCCCCCCCCCACTATATATAGGACCCCTAGGGGGTGCCGGCCCTAGGAGATGGGATCTCCAAGGGGGGCGGCCAAGGGGGTGGAGTGCCCCCCAAGCCAAGTGGGGCGCCCCCCACCCCTAGGGTTTCCAATCCTAGGCACAGGGGGAGGCCCATGGGGGCGCACCAGCCCACTAGGGGCTGGTTCCCCTCCTAATTCAGCCCATGGGGCCCTCCGGGATAGGTGGCCCCACCCGGTGGACCCCCGGGACCCTTCCGGTGGTCCTGGTACAATACCGATTACCCCCGAAACTTTCCCAATGGCCAAAACTTGACTTCCTATATATAAATCTTCACCTCCGGACCATTCCAGAACTCCTCGTGACGTCCGGGATCTCATCCGGGACTCCGAACAACTTTCGGGTTACCATATACTAATATCTCAACAACCCTAGTGTCACCGAACCTTAAGTGTGTAGACCCTACGGGTTCGAGAGACACGCAGACATGACTGAGACGACTCTCCGTTCAATAACCAACAGCGGGATCTGGATACCCATGTTGGCTCCCACATGCTCCTCGATGATCTCATCGGATGAACCACGATGTCGAGGATTCAATCAATCCCGTATACAATTCCCTTTGTCAATCGGTACATTACTTGCCCGAGACTCGATCGTTGGTATCCCAATACCTCGTTCAATCTCGTTGTCGGCAAGTCACTTTACTCATACCGTAATGCATGATCCCGTGATCAACCCCTTGGTCACATTGAGCTCATTATGATGATGCATTACCGAGTGGGCCCAGAGATACCTCTCCGTCATACGGAGTGACAAATCCCAGTCTCGATTGGTGCCAACCCAACAGACACTTTCGAAGATACCCGTAGTGCACCTTTATAGTCACCCAGTTATGTTGTGACGTTTGGTACACCCAAACAAAGTTGTCAGAATCGTGATTTTGAATCAAATCGGAGCTCTGATGGCAGGATCGCAAATCGTAGAATCTTCACTATCAGGATCGTAGAAACGTAGATTCCATGAACTAAAATCGTAGAATCAGAGCGGTAAGTTTGGATCGTAAAGTCGTAGAATCGTATAACAGAATCGCGATTCTGACAACCTTGCACCCAAAGCACTCCTATGGTATCCGGGAGTTGCCCAATCTCATGGTGTAAGGAAATGATACTTGACATTCAGAAAAGCTATAGAAAACGAACTACACGATCTTTGAACTATGCTTAGGATTGGGTCTTGTCCATCACATCATTCTCCTAATGATGTGATCCCGTTATCAATGACATCTAATGTCCATAGTCAGGAAACCATGACTATCTTTTGATCAACGAGCTAGTCAACTAGAGGCTCACTAGGGACGTGTTGTGGTCTATGTATTCACACATGTATTACGATTTCCGGATAACACAATTATAGCATGAACAATAGAAAATTATCATGAACAAGAAAATATAATAATAACCATTTTAGTATTGCCTCTAGGGCATATTTCCAACAGGCATGTTGGAGGCAAGAAATAAACATGCTACAGTGCAAGACCATGGCAAACAAAAGCATGGCATTAAAGCACCAGTTATACATGGCAAAATATGATTACTAATATTCTCCATATAACATCTATGTCAATGGCATTCATCAAGACAAGTAAGCAAGTCATAATAGATTCTCAGACTTAGTGAAAACCATAGCAAGGCTGAAAACAGATTCATGGTGCATACTTTCAGACAACAAAAGTATATGCTACAGGAACATCTCATGGCATCAAAGGGCATCGCAAGCATGTACATGTCAAGCACTACAAAACATGAACACTGAGCTACTGCTAAATACCACTCGAACATGCTCAAAACATCATGGCAAGAATGCAAATGATAACAGATTCACAGACTTAGTGAAATAAACTGAACATGGCAGGAACATCGACAGTAGGCATGTTTGCGAGTTTGTGCAACTCACCACAAAGCATTTCATGGCATGTGAATGTAACCAATAGCAAGAAGGCATATTTGTTCAGCTACTCATGGCAAGAACATGGTCATAGGAGGCTTAGAACACTAGCTATTCACATGGCAAGAATGAACTTACTGTTAACAGACTGACAACAACATTATTTAGCAAACTTTAGGGCATGGTAACAATAAGCTACAGCAGGCCATAATTGCAAACAAGGGCACAGATGGATAGAGCACAACAAGATCTACAAAACATCCTTACTGAGCATCTCCAGATTATGCATGGATTCACTTGTAGCATCAAGTTAACATGGCAACATAAAGTAGCAGATTCAGACTTAGCAGAAATCATCAAGTCACTAATATCAGCAATAACAAGTACCCTACTTTGCATGTTTGTGCTAGTCACCACAAGGCACATAAAAATACATGGATTGCACTACTGTAAAGATGGCATGAATACTCTCCTAAAACATGTTGACATGATGCTCAAAAGATAAACAAGCAAAATGCTATGAAAAAGACAAATTAGCAAGTTATGACAACTTCCAGCAGATTATAACATTTAGCACTTATGCAACGATGATTAAGACATCAATATGAATCCTAACATACGTGAAAAACACACCATCATATATATCACAGAGAGTGCAACATATACATATGAAGATCATCACAATCGGTCATATATGCACCAAGATATGGCCTACACGAAATGCATGAATGATGTTGAAAACGCCAGGGACTTAGTCATTTTCAGGGCCAAACAGAGTGAGCGACGGCAACTAACATACGCCCAGAGCGATGGATAGCAGTGGGGGCGGAGCTCACCTTGCAGGTCGAGGCCCAGGTAGCGAAGGAGGTCGGCTAGGCCAAGGGAAGGTGGACCGGGCCGGCTTGACAGGCCGGGCGCGCTGGGCCTTGGCAAGGCCCGCGAGGTGGTGGCCCACGTGAGCACCAATGCGGGTGGGCGCAGAGCCTGTCGTCCTCCCTGATGGGACCGGTAGAAGAGGAGCGATGCGCCGGAGCGCGACGGGCGGCGGAGATGGGGAGGCCAGAAGGCGGCCGGGGCAGTGGGAATGGGCGGATCCGGTCGGCGGCTCGTCGGATCTGGGGTCGGCGGGATCAGGGCGCGCGCCGGGGTCGAAGACGGCGGCGGGAGCTCCGGGCGGCGGTGGCTGCTGTTCATGGCAGCAGAGGAGAGAGTGGGTCAGCGAGAGGGAGAGACGAGGAGAGGGAGGCCATGGGGAGGCGGCGACCTAGCGGAGGTGGCGGTCGCGGACTCCGGCGAGGTCGGCAAGGTGGCGACGCAGACCGGCCGGCGGCGTGTAATGCGGGACGAGCCCGCCTGGCTCGGGCACCGGGCTCCAGGGAGGTTCCAGGCGGGCATATGTTAACTCTCTGTGTTATATAAATAGACTTGTGGCGATAGCATCTCAAAGTGTAACAAAGAAGTTGGGTCATTTAAATATGATCTTTAGAATTCTTCTAACGTCATATTCTCAATGTTGTTTTGGGACTATCGTTACACTTAACAATATCCCAAGATCTGGAAAGCATGATCACAAACAACACTTAAGCTAATCCTGGAGCAAGATTAGGAATCGGGTTTTACCGTTTATCATTCCACATGTGCTAATGAACTTTCCATTGAATCACATATTTTAGGATCATAACATTTATAGCATAAAATTTAAACTCTTAATATAAACATGGAAATAAATAATACAACATTATTGCCTAGGCATATTTCGAACATATGTTGCATGAGATTGTATGGGTATGAGGATTTGCATATAAGGAGGATAGTTGTGAAGGCGGACAATTGAGGGAGGACCAGACACCAGACACATCCTCAGATGTATAGGGAGTCAAATTAGACAAGTTTGATTATAGGTACTCTTATAACTCATGGCTTCTGAATATAAAATAAAGACAATGCATGCAGATGTCTCACCCGCTCATCACCGGTATGTCGGCTAGATCCTGCCTCGAAGAGGATAAGATCACTAAGGGCATCTTCAACACGGACTCTCAAACAGCCCGCTCAACCGAGCTCTCATGACGCACTTTGTCGTTCAATGCGGACCCGTATTTATCCGAGGACATATCTGCGTGTCCTCTTTTTGTAAACCGAATGCAAATCAGGAGAGCTTTATAAGAATTCGGATATCCGTATGACCAATCAAAAACCCCACATATCCCTGTCCACTTTGTCTGTCCAGGATTTGGTCGAGGCTTTTGTTTTGCGGCAGGCTACTAATTGTGGTGGTGTAAACTAAAAGATTTGGTGGAAGGCTACTAGTATGAATTAGTTAACTGGTCATTTTTTTGAAATGGAGGCAAAAGATTTGCCTCATCTATTAAATAATAGGAGAATAGAGTTTAAGTCGGTTACAGGACCCCACCCCACGCGGCATGGCAATTACTCGCTTAATACAATTTTCCCTAGTTTCTTAGCACCGACAATAACCCAAAGGCTAGCTGTTGGGGAACGTAGCAGAAATTCAAAATTTTCTATGCATCACCAAGATCAATCTATGGAGAAACCAGCAACGAGGGGAAGGAGAGTGCATCTACATACCCTTGTAGATCGCTAAGCGGAAGCGTTCAAGAGAATGGGGTTGAAGGAGTCGTACTCGTCGTGATCCAAATCACCGGAGATCCTAGTGCCGAATGGACGGCACCTCCGTGTTCAACACACGTACAGCCCGGTGACGTCTCCCATGCCTTGATCCAGCGAGAAGAGAGGGAGAGGTTGAGGAAGACTCCATCCAGCAGCAGCACAACGGCATGGTGGTGGTGGAGGAGCGTGGTGATCCAGCAGGGCTTCGCCAAGCACCGCGAGATATGAGGAGAAAGAGAGGTAGGGCTGCGCCAGGGAGAGGTCAAGAACTCATGTGTGTTGGGCAGCTCAAACCTCAAGTATATATAGGGGAAGGGGAGGGGCTGCGCCCCCACCTAGGGTTACCTCCCTAGGGGTGGCGGCAGCCCCCAGATCCCATCTGGGTGGCGGCCACAAGGGGGAGAGGGGGAGGCGCACCTGGGGTGGGCCTTAGGGCCCATCTGCCCTAGGGTTTGCCCCCCCCCCCTTCCCTCTTGGAGGCGCCTTGGGCCCTTGTGGGGGGCGCACCAACCCACCTGGGGCTGGTCCCCTCCCACACTTGGCCCATGTAGCCCTCCGGGGCTTGTGGCCCCACTTGGTGGACCCCCGGGACCCTCCCGGTGGTCCCGGTACGTTACCGATAAACCCCGGAACTTTTCCGGTGACCAAAACAGGACTTCCCATATATAAATCTTTACCTCTGAACCATTCCGTAACTCCTCGTGACGTCCGGGATCTCATCCGGGACTCCGAACAATATTCGGTAACCACGTATATCTATTCCCTATAACCCTAGCGTCATCGAACCTTAAGTGTGTAGACCCTATGGTAGAGGGAGCGTATGATATTTGATCAACCTTGGAAATACTTCCAACACATATCGTCATCTCACCTTTTAGCTAGTCTCCGTTTATTCCGTAGACTTTTGTTTCGAGTTACTAACACTTAGCAACCGAACCGGTATCTAATACCCTGGTGCTACCAGGAGTACTAGTAAAGTACACATTGTAATGCATATCCAATATACTTCTGTCGACCTTGCCAACCTTCTCATCTACCAAGTATCTAGGGTGGTTCTGCTTCAGTGACTGTTCCCCTTATTACAGAAGCATTTAGTCTCGGGCTTGGGTTCAACTTTGGGTTTCTTCACTAGAACAGCAGCTGATTTGTCGTTTCATGAAGTATCCCTTCTTGCCCTTGCCCTTCTTGAAACTAGTGGTTTCACCAACCATCAACAATTGATGCTCCTTCTTGATTTCTACTTTTGTGGTGTCAAACATCGCGAATATCTCAAGGATCATCATATATGTCCCTGATATATTATAGTTCATCACGAAGCTCTAGCAGCTTGGTGGTAATGACTTCGGAGAACTATCACTATTTCATCTGGAAGATCAACTCCCACTTGATTCAAGCGATTGTTGTACTGAGACAATCTGAGCACAAGCTCAACAATTGAGCTTTTCTCCCTTAGTTTGTAGGCTAAGAAAATCGTCGGAGGTCTTATACCTCTTGACGTGGGCACGAGCCTGAAATCCCAATTTCAGCCCTCGAAACATCTCATATGTTTCGCGACGTTTTAAAACATCTTCGGTGCCTCAACTCTAAACCGTTTAACTGAACTATCACGTAATTATCAAAATGTGTATGTCAGATGTTCGCAACATCCACAGACGACGTTCGAGGTTCAGCACACTGAGCGGTGCATTAAGGACATAAGCCTTTTACTGTCTGCATAATTGCTACTATCAACTTTCAACTAATTTTTCTCTAGGAACATATCTAAACAGTAGAACTAAAGCGCGAGCTACGACATAATTTGCAAAATCCTTTTGACTATGTTCAGGATAAACAAGTTCATCTTATGAACTCCCACTCAGATAGACATCCATCTAGTCATCTAAGTGATTACCTGATCCGAGTCAACTAGGCCGTGTCCGATCATCATGTGAGACGGACTAGTCAACATCGGTGAACATCTTCATGTTGATCGTATCTACCATACGACTCATGCTCGACCTTTCGGTCTCTTGTGTTCCGAGGCCATGTCTGTACATGCTAGGCTCGTCAAGTCAACCTAAGTGTTTTGCATGTGTTCCGAGGCCATGTCTGTACATGCTAGGCTCGTCAACACCCGTTGTATTCGAACGTAAGAATCTATCACACCCGATCATCACGTGGTGCTTCAAAATGACGAACTTTCGCAACGGTGCACAGTTAGGGGGAACACTTTCTTGAAATTTTAATGAGGGATCATCTTATTTACTACCGTCGTTCTAAGCAAATAAGATGTATAAACATGATAAACATCACATGCAATCAAATAGTGACATGATATGGCCAATATCATATTGCTCCTTTTGATCTCCATCTTCGGGGGCTCCATGACCATCATCGTCACCGGCATGACACCATGATCTCCATCATCGTGTCTTCATGAAGTTGTCTCGCCAACTATTACTTCTACTACTACAGCTAACGGTTAGCAATAAAGTAAAGTAATTACATGGCGTTGTTCACTGACACGCAGGTCATACAATAAATAAAGACAACTCCTATGGCTCCTGCCGGTTGTCATACTCATCGACATGCAAGTCGTGATTCCTATTACAAGAACATGATCAATCTCATACATCACATATCATTCATCACATTCTTCTTGGCCATATCACATCACATAGCATACCCTGCAAAAACAAGTTAGACGTCCCCTAATTGTTGTTTGCATGTTTTACGTGGCTGCTATGGGTTTCTAGCAAGAACGTTTCTTACCTACGCAAAAACCACAACGTGATATGCCAATTGCTATTTACCCTTCATAAGGACCCTTTTTATCGAATCCGATCCGACTAAAGTGGGAGAGACAGACACCCGCTAGCCACCTTATGCAACTAGTGCATGCCAGTCGGTGGAACCAGCCTCACGTAAGAGTACGTGTAAGGTCGGTCCGGGCCGCTTCATCCCACAATGCCGCCGAATCAAGATTGGACTAGTAACGGTGAGCACATTGAACAAAATCAATGCCCACAACTACTTTGTGTTCTACTCGTGCATAGAAACTACGCATAGACCTAGCTCATGATGCCACTGTTGGGGAACGTAGCAGAAATTCAAAATTTTCTACGCATCACCAAGATCAATCTATGGAGAAACCAGCAACGAGGGGAAGGAGAGTGCATCTACATACCCTTATAGATCACTAAGCGGAAGCGTTCAAGAGAACGGGGTTGAAGGAGTCGTACTCATCGTGATCCAAATCACCGGAGATCCTAGTGCCGAACGGACGGCACCTCCGCGTTCAACACACGTACAGCCCGGTGACGTCTCCCATGCCTTGATCCAGCAAGGAGAGAGGGAGAGGTTGAGGAAGACTCCATCCAGCAGTAGCACAACGGCATGGTGGTGGTGGAGGAGCGTGGTGATCCAGCAGGGCTTCGCCAAGCACCGCGAGATATGAGGAGAAAGAGAGGTAGGGCTGCGCCAGGGAGAGGTCAAGAACTCATGCGTGTTGGGCAGCCCAAACCTCAAGTATATATAGGGGAAGGGGAGGGGCTGCGCCCCCACCTAGGGTTCCCTCCCTAGGGGTGGCGGCAGCCCCCAGATCCCATCTGGATGGCGGCCACAAGGGGGAGAGGGGGAGGCGCACCTGGGGTGGGCCTTAGGGCCCATCTGCCCTAGGGTTTGCCCCCCCCCCCCTTCCCTCTTGGAGGCGCCTTGGGCCCTTGTGGGGGGGGCGCACCAGCCCACCTGGGGCTGGTCCCCTCCCACACTTGGCCCATGTAGCCGTCCGGGGCTTGTGGCCCCACTTGGTGGACCCCCGGGACCCTCCCGGTGGTCCCGGTACGTTACCGATAAACCCCGAAACTTTTCCGGCGACCAAAACAGGACTTCCCATATATAAATCTTTACCTCCGGACCATTCCGGAACTCCTCGTGACGTCCGGGATCTCATCTGAGACTCCGAACAATATTCGGTAACCACGTATATCTATTCCCTATAACCCTAGCGTCATCGAACCTTAAGTGTGTAGACCCTACGGATTCGGGAAACATGCAGACATGACCGAGATAACTCTCTGGTCAATAACCAACAGCGGGATCTGGATACCCATGTTGGCTCCCACATGCTCCACGATGATCTCATCGGATGAACCACGATGTCATGGACTTAATCAATCCCGTATACAATTCCCTTTGTCTAGCGGTACAATACTTGCCCGAGATTCGATCGTCGGTATCCCGATACCTTGTTCAATCTCGTTACCGGGAAGTCTCTTTACTCGTTCTGTAACACATCATCCCGTGATCAACTCCTTGATCACATTGTGCACATTATGATGATGTCCTGCCGAGTGGGCCCAGAGATACCTCTCCGTTTACACGGAGTGACAAATCCCAGTCTCGATTCGTGCCAACCCAACAGACACTTTCGGAGATACCTGTAGTGTACCTTTATAGCCACCCAATTACGTTGTGACGTTTGGCACACCCAAAGCACTCCTACGGTATCCGGGAGTTGCACAATCTCATGGTCTAAGGAAATGATACTTGACATTAGAAAAGCTTTAGCATACGAACTACATGATCTTGTGCTAGGCTTAGGATTGGGTCTTGTCCATCACATCATTCTCCTAATGATGTGATCCCGTTATCAATGACATCCAATGTCCATGGTCAGGAAACCGTAACCATCTATTGATCAACGAGCTAGTCAACTAGAGGCTTACTAGGGACATGGTGTTGTCTATGTATCCACACATGTATCTGAGTTTCCTGTCAATACAATTCTAGCATGGATAATAAACGATTATCATGAACAAGGAAATATAATAATAATCAATTTATTATTGCTTCTAGGGCATATTTCCAACACTAGCCTCATCGGCAACTATTTTAAGGAGGATCGGGTGCGGCGCGCTCTTGTGGTGAGGGAAGCCATAGCTCTCTTGTTAGGATTTGTCATGTCGGTTCTTCTATCCCACCAATCGAAGAGTAACTCATGAAGATGCCAAACGGTGGTGTTCATGTGCACGAGCCCATATTTTGCGATGACCATGTTCTGAAGCCTCCTGGTGAAACAACATTTGACAAAGAGGTGGCTGCCTTTTTCTTGTTCTCTTTTGCAAAGAGGGCATAGGCCACAATTTGGCCAACCTCGGCACTCCAAGCGACCGACGGTCCAAATCCGGCCTTGCAAGGCTAGCCATGCGAAGAACTTATCCTTTGGGGACATCCAAACCTTCCAAACCATGAAATCCATGGGGGAAATAGCAAACCGAGAAACTGTGCCTTGTAGGCGGTGGCCGCCGAGTATATCCCGTCCAAAGAGTGCTTCCAAACAATGTCATCTTCGGCAAACTCGTCAAGATGAAAATCATGAACAAGCATCAAAAGTGTGAAGAATTCACGAACGTGGTTTCCGGTGATGACGGTGTCTCACTTGATCTTTAGCATCCAATCATTCCCAGTCCGAGCCTCACGCACTTTCCAGATTTTTCTCCTCTAGACCTCAAAATTAGTGGGGCAATATCCTTGGGCTTCCGACCAAGCAACCAAGGGGAGTCCCAAAAAGTTGTTTTTGCACCATTGCCCAAGATGATCGTCGTGGAGGCATAGAAAAAATCACGGTCCTCCACGGTGCATGGGTTTCCCAAACCCACCCACAATTTGCTCGACTCTTTCCATTCATACCAAAGCCACAAAGCCATCTCAATCGCAAGGCGCGGGCAAACTTGTCGGTGTTGAAAACTCCTAGGCGTCCGTATGCACTAGGACGACAAACACTCCCCCCCCCCCCCCCCCCCACCAGTTGACTTTGCACTCTGCACCAGCTGTCTTGTCTGATCCCGACCAAAGAAAGGCCCTCTCAATCTTATTTAGGTTGTGTAGCGTCCCTTGCGGGACAATAAGGGGCGTGATGGAGTACACGGCTTGAGAGGTGATGACTAATCTGACTAGGAATTGGGAGAGGGTTGAATGACCGGCTCGCGTAGCCAGGTCCACACAGACAAGTCCAGACCAATCTGTGGATAAATATTGTAAAATATTGTATTCGTTTGAGGGTCAGCGTTGCCGTAACTCATAGCACGGCAGCTGAAAAATCTCGACTCCTAAACTCAAGACAGTCCTCGCTGCAACCCCTTGTGGTGGCTCTACTGGTCACTGCATCTTCAGGTACACTATTCCTTCCCTTTTGCTGGGCCTTCGGTTGTTCTTTCAACAGTTTATCCCTGTGGAACGACCTTCACTAGTTTATCTGATTCCAGCGCAGGAAAAACTTCAACGGTAGGAAGTAGTCATGACAGGGATACTTCGACTTCAAAAGTGATAAAGATGCGTATATAAGTTAATCCGGAAAGAATTGGTTTTTGTGGTCATGTGTGAGAACTATTCCTTTTGTTTTCCTGGTTATTAGGAAGCTTTGCTTGGCCTGCATGAGAGAAATGAATTAATGACAGAGCCGGCCAGTGGTGTTCTGTACACTCTTGCATTGTGTCACACATTCATGATAACTGAGGGCTAGTGCTAACCAGGCGATTGACTTTAGATGGTACACTGCAAACGTATATGGTTTCAGATGTAGTACTTGCTATACTGTGTGCTGCTACGTTTGTTTACTTCAGAGTCACACTTGTCTTTACCCTCTCGAGATGCAGAGTCACATACAGACAGCGGCAATGTTACACGTACAAACAGTTTATAGGTGAGTTAGTTTTTATTGATCAACAAGTGAACAGGACGGCCCACCTTCTTAAAAATCAGAGAGAAAGAGGTTTGTGATTGGTTGTTAGATGGAAAGAGCTTGTAAATCTTTATATATCTAGCATTTTGAAACAGGCAGAGGTTATTGACTACGACCACGGCTCCGGACACGACCAGCCGGGCTACGTAGGAACCATGCATGCATCTCCTGTTTCAGCAATGTTTCTCTCACCTTCCAGAGCTGAAATGAAACGCATCCCAGTTCGGGAAGGAACATCTGAGAACCAACCAGCTCTATCCGGTGGCGTGCGGTGCGGCCACGACGCACCGCACCGCACCGCACCTTTTAAAATTCTGCAAGCAACCAGTTTGTAACGGCTTGTGCGACTGCAGCCACATATATCGTCTTGGCACAAGCAGGAGTATCTGAATTTTCTTGAGTGACATGTGATTCTTTGGACTGTGTATCCTCTCCCCTTGCCTCACCCTGTTGGAAACGTCTTATACCTGTCGTATTGTAATCTAACTCTGTATTGTTGGTCTTATATATATACGAGATATGTGGAGGCTATGCCCCACGCAACCCTAAATCAAACTTGGTAACAGAGCCTCTCTTCCAATCGCGCCGTCGCATCTCGCGTCGTAGCCGCGCCGCACGTTCTTCGCGTCGCCGCTCGCTCGATCCATCGCCGCTCGCCTCGATCGATCTCGCGTCGCCGCTCGTTCCTGCGTCAACGCCCGGCCTCACAGCTCCTGTTCGATGGCGTCTGCTTCGTCTTCCGCAGCGCTTCAACTGGCCATCATCGGCCCGGTTGTGACGCCTCCGGCCGCGACGGCGCCAGTCCCGTCCATCGCGCCCTCCCTTGGTGTCCGATTGGATCGCGGCAACTTCCCGCTATGGCGAACCCTCACCATGACGCATCTCTCCGGTGCCTCTCTCCATGGCTACCTCGACGGCTCCGTTGCTGCCCCGCCCACAACCATCTCCCAGGGGGCGGGTGATGCCGCCACCATGGTGGCCAACCCTGCGTACGCCACATGGTGGACGCAGGACCAGAAGGTCCTCGGGATGCTCCTCTCCTCCATGACGGAGGACATTGCGTCTCAGCTGATTAGCTGCAAGTCCGCTGCTGCCGCGTGGACCTCCATCCATGCCATGTTCAGCGCGCAGAACCGTGCCGGGGTTCGGCACATCCGGCGACAGATTCAGTCGCTGAAGAAGAACGACATGACTGCCAGCGAGTACATGCACAAGGTGAAGGCTCTTGCCGACGCCATGGCCTCCGCTGGATCCCCCCTTGCTGATGACGAGATTATTGACTACATGCTCACCGGATTAGGCAAGGCCTTCAACCCGATCGCGGCCTCGCTCAGCGTCGTGGTCACCCCGGTCACGCTGGCTGATTTCTACTCCATGGTTCTTAACTATGAAGCGCTGCAGCTGTCGCAGCAGGCCGACGATGAGGAGTGGACCTCATCGGCCAATGCCGTGGCACGGTCCGGTGCTCCCGCCCCCGTCAACCGTCCTCGAGCACCCAACGCTGGACGCGCCGCCGACGTCCGCCCCGCTGGAGGCTACCCGCAGCAACAGGGGCAGGGCTACCAGCACGGCGGCCAAGACAACCGTCGTAACAACGGCGGTGGAGGAGGCGGCAACGGCCGCAACGGAAATCGTCGCTGGCGCCCGAGGTGCCAGATTTGCAAGAATTGGGGTCACGAAGCTGACACCTGCAAGAAGCGCTTCGATTCAGACTACTCCAGCGGCAATGGTCGCTCGGCATATAATGCATCGACCTCCTCCAACAACTCCACGCACTGGGTCCTGGACTCCGGCACCACGGATCACCTGACTAGTGACTTGGAGCGTCTTCAGTTCCGCGAGCGCTACGGCGGCCATGATCAGGTTCAGGTGGCCAACGGCTCAGGTTTGTCTATTTCGCATATTGGGCACTCGACCTTAGCCGGTTCTTCTCTTCGCCTGAACAATATTTTGCATGTTCCAAATATTAGCCAACATCTTCTATCAGTCTATCGTCTTGTGTCGGATAATCGTATCTTCATTGAATTTCATAAATATTTTTTCCTTGTTAAGGACAAAGCCACCAGGAGAATTCTTCTTCGAGGTAGAAGCAAAGGAGGGCTCTACCCTCTTCCACTCGGACGAGCCTCGCATCAGTCCGAGCGTCGAGCGTCGTCTAGCGTTCGTGTCTCCTCATCTCAGTGGCATCAGCGTCTCGGTCATCCATCCAAAAATGTCGTCAGTTCCATTGTTAGGAATAATGATCTCGAGTGTTCAACCTTAGATACTTCTGCTTTAGTTTGTGATGCCTGTCAATGTGGTAAAAGTCGTCAACTATCTTATACTTCTTCTGCTCGTGTGTCTACTATGCCTCTTGAATTAGTTCATACTGATGTTTGGGGCCCTGCTCGTGCTTCCTCTGGGGGGTACAAGTATTATGTGAGTTTTATTGACGACTACTCTCGTTTTTGCTGGGTCTATCTACTAAAACATAAGTCTGATGTTGAACAGGTGTTCTATGCTTTTCAAGCACATGTTGAGCGCCTTTTGGATACTAAGCTTAAAGCTGTCCAATCTGATTGGGGTGGTGAATACCATAAGCTGCACCGTTATTTTCTTCGTACGGGCATCTCTCACCGAGTCTCTTGCCCTCACACCTCCCAACAGAACAGTATTGCCGAGCGAAAACATCGACACTTGGTTGAAACTGGTCTTGCTTTGTTGGCTCACTCGTCTCTCCCTTTACGTTTTTGGGATGAAGCTTTTCTGACTGCGTGTTATCTCATTAACCGCATGCCCACCCCTATGCTTGGTCAAGATACTCCTATTCATCGTCTTCTGAAAATTCCACCCAATTATTCTTTCCTTCGTATTTTCGGGTGCGCTTGTTGGCCTAGTTTGCGGAAGTGTAACTCACACAAACTAGAGTTTCGATCCAAGATGTGTGTTTTCCTTGGATATAGTCCTATGCATAAGGGGTACAAGTGTCTTGATCGTTCTACGGGTCGTATATACATCTCGCGTGACGTTATCTTTGACGAGTCTGTCTTTCCGTTTGCTACTCCCGGTGTCACTGTCGATGTGTCTACACTTGACGAGGCTATATCTTTTCCATCCACAGAACCGGCTACGAGTGCTCATGTGCGTAATTACGACCTAACCTACTTGGCTACTAATACCTCTGGCCTAGCCAGCTCCTTTCCTGTGCAGGATTTTCCGCGTCTGGACACGGTCGATACGCTGCTCGACACGCATGGCAGCGCGGCTTCCCAGGCGGGGTCCCCGCCTATGCATGCAGGGTCTGCACCGCCCGGTGCTGCGGCTGGCTCCTCGCCTGCCCGTGCACCAGTTTCGCCAGCGCCCACCTGCGCCTCTCCGGCCCGACAACCGGTTTCGCCAGCGCCGGGTGCAGCGGCTGCTTCCCCCTACGCTCCGCCGGCCCATGAGCCGGCCCATGAACCGGTTTCGCCAGCTCCTATGACACTGTCGTCAAGTCCAGCAGTGTCGCCGTCCTCGTCTACGCCTCCGCCCGTCGAGCACCTTCATCCTATGGTCACTCGTACCCGTGATGCTACTCGTCGTGACAAGGAGTTTACTGATGGGACGGTGCGGTATAATCCTCTTCGTCGTGCTTTCTTTGCGACACCGGTGTCACATCGTGATGCTCTTCGTGAGCCGGCGTGGCGTGATGCTATGACTGCTGAGTTTGCAGCGCTTCGTCAAAACGGCACTTGGGTCTTGGTCCCTCGACCTCCTGGCGTTAACATTGTTGGCAGTAAGTGGGTTTTCAAGACGAAGCAACATGCCGATGGGTCTGTTGACAAGCACAAGGCTCGCCTCGTCGCTCGTGGTTTTACTCAACAGCACGGTATTGACTATGGTGATACCTTCAGCCCCGTGGTAAAACCGACTACTATCCGTCTGGTTCTTTCGCTTGCTGTTTCTCGCGGATGGAGCTTGAGGCAGATTGATGTTAGCAATGCATTTCTTCATGGCTTTCTTTCCGAGACTGTTTATATGCAGCAACCACCAGGTTTTGAAGATGCCCGGTTTCCTTCGCATGTGTGCAAGTTGCAACGAGCTCTTTATGGTCTCAAACAGTCGCCACGTGCTTGGTATGCTCGTCTCAGTGCTCGCCTTCTTCAGCTTGGTTTTGTTGCTTCAAAGGCGGACGCCTCTCTATTCATCTTTGCTGCGCATGGCGTCCAGATATACATGCTTGTGTATGTTGATGATATTGTGATTGCTGGCTCCACTCCGGCTGCAGTTGATCGTTTGGTGCGATCCATCTCCGACAGTTTTCCTATCAAGGATCTTGGTCCTCTCCATTATTTCTTGGGGCTTGAAGCGTCCTTCAATTCAGGGGGCATGACGCTGACTCAAAGAAAGTATGCACTTGATCTTCTTCATCGTGTGAGTATGGAGAATTGTAGGCCTACCTCTACACCATTATCTGCCACTGAGCACCTGGCTCGTGAGGTCGGCACCCCTTTGGGTGTTGAGGATGCCACTCGATATCGCAGCATTGTTGGAGGACTTCAGTATTTAACGCTCACTCGTCCCGACCTGTCCTTTGCAGTCAACAAGGTTTGTCAGTATTTATCACAACCAACTACTGAGCACTGGGAAGCTGTCAAGCGTATATTGCGTTATGTCAAAGGGACTTTGAGTACGGGATTGAGGATTCGTAAATCTCCTTCCACTGGTGTCAGTATTTTCACGGATGCTGATTGGGCTGGATGCATTGATGATCGCCGTTCCACTAGTGGTTTTGCTGTGTTTGTTGGCTCCAATCTTGTCTCATGGAGTTCCAAGAAACAGCCAACTGTCTCCAGATCAAGTACGGAGGCAGAATACAAAGCTTTAGCTAATGGAGCAGCTGAAGCAATCTGGGTGGAGATCTTACTCAAGGAGCTTGGGGTTTTCAAGCAGCGTACCGCCATTCTATGGTGTGATAATCTTGGGGCTACATACCTGACGGCAAACCCAGTCTTTCACGCAAGAACCAAGCACATAGAGATAGATTTTCATTTTGTGCGTGAGCGCGTTGCTTCTGGTGTTTTAGATGTCAGGTTTATCTCGACTAATGACCAACTGGCTGATGTATTTACTAAACCAGTCACACGACAGATGTTAGAACGTTTCCGGTCCAATCTGAACCTTGTATGTAGTAGTGGTTCAGATTAAGGGGGTGTGTTGGAAACGTCTTATACCTGTCGTATTGTAATCTAACTCTGTATTGTTGGTCTTATATATATACGAGATATGTGGAGGCTATGCCCCACGCAACCCTAAATCAAACTCACCCAGCCCGTCGTCTCGCTCGGATCGTTGCGTGTTCAGATAAGAAGTCCAACTTGGCTCGCGATAATCTATTCTGTGGTTTTCTTGAGGTATGGCTTCATTCATTTTCTGGGGGAAAGGAAAAGAATGCCGTCCCACGCTTTGAGACTTGTGTTGTGCAAAGAAAAGATGGGCGCCGGAGGTCATGGTCAGACGAGATGGCTTGGCTAGGTCGCTGTGCAATGATGATGGGCCACTCCCACTCATGGCTGAGCTTTTTGGTTGACGCCTCCTAATTAATTAAGCAGCACTGTTAGCCGTCGCTAATCTAATCTGATTCATTTGCTCCGGTTAACCCCGCCGACAAAGAAAAGGTCCAGAGACTTCCCACCGCCCACGTCGTTGAATTTGCCGGGCTCTCCGGAAACAAGATATCATGAAAGAGTCCTCGAAGAATTGATGAAGACCAACTCTACCGCGGTTTTGTCCGGACTTTGTCTGTTTGAGTAGGGTAATGGGGTTATGTTTGAGTCGTTTTTAAGATGCGGTGGCCGTGCGTCCAACGCGCGGACGTATTCCGACCGCATCCTATCCGCATATTTTTTCTTTGTAAGTCTTAAACTTTTTTTCATCATTCATTTTTGATACATAGGAATACATCATCAAATTTTAACTAGAAAAGTAAAACAAAAAAAAACAAGAACCACAAGAATACATTTTAGAAGATATCCAACTTCCATAACTGCTCCTATAAGTTGGATTAGTGTCTTCTCGATGCATTCATTGTTAATCTGCGGAGGAGCCGCCTCCATCTTGCGTGTTTCTTTCTTCTTCATCTTGCGTGTTTTTTTTTCTTCGAGTCTAAAGAAGTAGAGATTGCTTTCTCGTATCTAGTCTGGTGTCTAGCCTCTAATCTAACAACAAGTGCACTTGTCTCATCTACAGCCTCTATACTAACTAAAAGTGCACGAGCAACCACTAAATTACGCTCTATCAATATATCGATGTACTCTTTTTCCCAATATCAAAACTTGCATCCATTCTACACAACAAAATTTGGAGTTAGCATAACTAGTCAAATCTAAAGCATAAATCGAAGCTAAAAAGAGCACATACCCCATCGTTTAAGCACTTAATGAACATCCATCCGGAATGTCCCGGCGTTGTAGACACGCAGCACACGACCTTCTTTAGGCAGTGGTCGCACTTAATGAGCGGCAATGGTGCACCGACGAGCTTTTGGGCTAGCACCGAGTCCGGCCGACCACCATTCGTGTATCTGCCGGCGGACCATCGACGGTGTAGATCCGAGCGGCTAGAGGAGGAGCCACTGCCTGCATGTGGCGTTGCGGCCCTGCCAGGGCCTTCCGGCCCGGTGCCCGGCCAGTCCATGGCGCGGCGCGGCCTCCCACAGCCGGGCGAGCTCAAGACTGACCGGATCCGCCCCAAATTCGGACGGCGAATGCGCAAATCAGGTAGCCGTGGTTCGCTAGCTCGGGGACGCCGAGGGGAAGGGGCTGGGCGAGCGCGCGTCCGAGCTGCACAGCTACAATGGCAGCGGCGGCGGCGAGTGGAGAAGAATAAGGACGTGCGGCCGGAAGCAGGGAGGGGGCGGATAGAAAAAGGCGCCCCTGTGCCACCGACAGGCGAGCCAGGGAAGGACACGCGCAGACGGCCCGCATGTTCGCATGATGTCTGTTTCACCCCAAAAACGACGCAAACTTGAAACGGAAATGGGTCGAAAGCGGATAGAAAATGGATAAAAGTCTATTTACGCCCGCGCGCTGGGCTGTCTAATTCATCTCTTTTATCTTAGACGAACACACGCGAACATGATAGGATCATATGGTGAAGTTGGCCAGGATGGAAGTGAAGGGCTGAAGGCTGAAGTGCCGGAGCGTGCATGTCTGGTCGACTCGACCATTCCACTTCGCTCACCCATACGCTTCTGGATCGGATATCTCGCTCGATTTTGTTGCCATCCTTCATGCATGCGTCATGCGTGGCGTGGTTAGCCTGCAGCTTGGACACCTCATGAGTGGGCGGAGCAGGAGCCGGTGGACCACGATTGATTTCGTGCCGCCGGGCATGCACGAGATCGCATTGTTTTATCGGAAAGCAACGCCGTTCCGTATATCTTATCGGAGGCAGATAATCGCTTTTGTTTCAGCTCGTGCTGCAGTAGGTCGGCCATTAAGAAAAAGATACAGCAACATGGATGCCATGCAACAACTCCATTTTTCTTGGTGGCAAGCGAGCTAGCTAAGGGGGCGTTTGTTTACATGGACTTATTAATGTAGAGATTTAAAAAGATCTCTTTTGGTCTCATCTAAACCATACAGGAGGGTCTTATAGAGACAGACCTTCTTTGGTTCATAGGATAAGAATGTTATAGAAATAGGAAGATTATAGGAAGTGAGATGACATGTATCTCAATTCCTAAAACTTATGAATCAAACAGGGCCTAAGCTTATAGGCCCTGCACTGTTGTTAGCTCGTCCTATTCCCACCTACAAATTATTATTAGTGGACTATAAATGTAGGTACGTCCTTCATGAGAAACGGGGAAGATGAAGAGAATAAGCGGGCCACTGTAACTTGAACACTTCTCGCGTACACTCAATTGGATTCCTTGGCCGGTCGGAAGCTTCAGAAATGGCTTCCCGAAAGAGAGAAAAAAAAATCTCTAAAGGAAGCCGTAGATTTCGAGTGCTGGGGAGAAACCCCGACCGACAACGTGCGGCGCGATGCCCACACGCCAACGCGCGGCGACGCAATGTTGAACGGCACGAGAAAAGGATCGCTGGGATCGGCCGGTGGCTGGTGGTAGCACCGGTAGCGGCATCGCGGCGGACCCGGCCGCCACCGACGCAGACGCACGCACGGCAGCCAACGCGTGGAGGCGGAGGAGCGGCGGCACCGCCCGGCCCCAGCCTGTGGCACCGGTGTGGGGGCAGCGAGTGGACGGCGACACCTCGTCATCGCCTGCGGTGCGCGGCCGTGTGAGTCCACCGCCCGTGCGCGTTCGTTTCGCTTTTCGTGGCCCACGCACGAATGTTGCCGTGCGCGCGGGCATCGTGCCGACTGATAGCCGGAAGCTGGAGATCTCCAGTGCTGGACTGGGGCAGGATGACTGAACTGAATCTTGTCTTTCCACGGGTGAACCGTGACTTGAGCAGTTGAAAGCTTTGGAACACCAAATTTGCTTTCCTATTTTTTTCTGGCTGTTTTGCTAGTTATTAAATGAGAAATGACTGCTCCGCATTTCTAAGCCATGTCAACAAAATATTGAAGAGTAAAATGCATTTCTAAGCACATCACGACACGTATGTGACCTTCTGCACAAAGAAAAGATGATGGCTCCATCTTCTTTCCTTAGAACCGCTCCTGCCCCCGCTCCTCCATCCGCACCAACTAATCCCGCACAATTTAACTTCACCCATCCCCTTGGTGGTGGCGTCCCGTCCACCTGGAGGAAACAACAAGTGACAAGTTGTTCCTTGTATTGATAGCAGGGGCATAGGTGATAACTGTCTTTCCTTTCCTTGGATCATTGTTTACTCATATAACTTCGAAGCTGTAGTTTTAAGTCCCAAAACCATGTAAATTTATACATCTCAGGTCATAAGCTTGCATGGTCAGCATCTATGGTGCATTTTTTCTAATGAGTTTATATGTGTTTACTCCCCCCAAAGTGATCCATACACTTTCACGTCACAGTGTGTCTTGCAACATGCGCGCCCGCCGGGAGAGGGAGTATGCCATTCCACCCCCACCCCCACCCCCTCTCTCTCTCTCTCATGACATCTCATATTGTTGTTTGGGCAGGAGTATGGCCATATGTAGGGAATTGTTGATCCTGTCGGACGACTTGAAGGAGTGCACGGAAACCGCGAAGTTGGCACAAAGGTCGGCGAGAGTGACACATCCCCAGCGACAGCCACAGATGAGTAGCAATTGGACATTGTGCGATGTGTCGTTCTGCTACTGCAGGGTGAGGCTGTGATGACCGGTCTACTCTCCTCGTTGGAGCTCAAGCCATCATGCCACTGATGCCCTCCTTACTGTTGCCTCTGAGCATTTTGTGGGTGGGAGAAGATAAGGGTGTGAGAATGAAGCGAGACAACCCTCGAGGCATTTTCTTGCATATTTACCTTTTATAAGTTAACTTGGCGGGTTCATTGGGTCAAGGTGGTTATAGTCCAAGCATTTCCAAGCGACACGTCTATGGGTCCCTCCGTTTCTTTTTTACTTCGCATATAAGATTTGTTTAAAGTCAAACATAGTTGACCATGTTTATCTGAATAAATATCAACATTCACAAGAATCAGTCTCATCAGATGCATTATGAAAATAATTTTCATATTGTATAATTTTAGTATTATACATATAGATGTTTCTAAATATAAATTTGGTCAAACTTTTATGAATTTTGATTTACGACAAATTTTATATGCGGAGTAAAAAGAAACAAAGGAAGTACTAGAGATTGTTACTTGAACTTTATGTGCATCGTAATGATGCAATGGCTGGGGGTGATCCTCCTTTTCTAAAGGAACATCCACTTATCTTTAATCCTGCCTCTATGTGATGATCTTTGGGGTCAATGACTAGACTCAATAGCCACTCATAATATTTTCATTGTATAGGAGTTGATTCATCTTGTCCATCTCCATGCACATTTTCATTCACCCCGCATTCATGGACGTGAGCTCTTCTAACCTAGAATGGGACTTTCAATTTCACGTGTCACATTTCCAAATTTCTCTTTGCTCTGATCATTGTTAATAGGTTTAATACCACATGCTTTTGCTCAACTTATGTTGTAGCATGCCATAAACTACCTACTCCCTTTTTCTCAATGAACTGTTGCTCAAAGGGAAGTATCTAGGCGTATTTCAACGTTGGATACATCCGTAGAATAATATAGAACGGGGGAGGCATTTTGTTTAAGACCCCGACTCGCTTTTCTTTTGAGGAAAAGAAAGGTTATTATCACGCAAAGCAACGTTGGTGAAAAAGGTCACGCGGTTTCTTCTTCGGCCCCCTCTTCATATATACTCCTTCCGTCCCAAAATAAGTGTCTCAAGCTTAGTACACAACTTTATACTAGCGTCACTAGTCCCTCCGTTTTTTCTAGTCTGCATATAAGGTTTACTCAAAGTCACGCTTTGTAAAGTTTAACTAACTTTATATTAAAAAAATGTCAATATTCACAATATGAAATCAATATTATCATATGCACCATGAAATGTATTTTCATATTATATAGTTTTAGTACTGTAGATGTTCATATTTTTTATATAAACTGGATCAAATTTTATGTAGTTTGACTTTGACAACATTTTATACGTGGAGTAAAAGGAAACAGAGGGAGTATAAAGTTGGGACACTTATTTTGGGACGGAGGGAGTACTTCCTCCGTTTCTAAATATTTTTTTAGATACTTCACTGCAGATTACAGACGGAACAACATGAGTGAATCTATATTCTAAAATATGTCCATATAAATTCGTATGTAGTTTGTATCTATACTCTTATAAAAAAAACCGAGCAAGCTATGACAATTTTGCAAAAAGATACCCGCACCCCTCTCCACATTTGCAGATAAGGCCTTCCCTCATTCATCTTCGTGTCCCACGAGATAAACAGCTCATGCATCTTGATGTTCCGTGTAACACATGGGCCTCTTGCTAATTGGATATATTTAGGAATGGACGAAGTAGTTTCCGACGTTTCTTATCGGTTGAACTACGCTTCCGACTCCAACTGTAGATTATGACGAAGAAATAACATCAAGCCCGACTCGGATGTCCAGACCCAGCCGATATATCATCTCCTCTATAAGGATCATCTAGAAAGCGGAGAGCTTTGGTTCCATTCAAATAGAAGAGCTGACATAGATGTTAAGTGGTGAGAATATCCATAAAAGACCCGAATGAAATCAACATTTCATGTTTGGTTTTGAATTAGAGCGCCCGCAGGGGAGACCTCGTACCAATCGAAACGAAGGACAACATCCCTCTCCCTCGACGCGGTACTCGGGAAGACCCCCAAGCCAATCGAGAAGGATGACACCATCCCTCTCCCTCGACGCGAGACCTCCAAGCCAATGAAGATGGAGGACGCCATCCCACCCCTCCCTCTCTCTCATGACATCATCATTGTCCCGGCACACTTGCATAGAGCTGGTTGTGCAAGTAGTTGTTTGGGCATGAGTATGGCCACATGTAGGTCTCTCTCTATCTCTATCTCTATCTCATGACATCATCGTTGCCCCGACACACTTGCATAGAGCTGGTCGTGCAAGTTGTTGTCTGGGCACGAGTATGGCCACATGTAGGTGGAGCAGCCGTAGATGGAGCAGTAGCAGATGGAGGTGGAGACTGGCACAAGCAACGGGAGGAAGAAGAAGAAGGAGCTCCGCATCATGTGGCCAGTTCGTCGATCACTCCGTCTTCTGAAGCTGCAGCAACAATGAGTTTGATGCAGAATCTAGGTCTTAGATAGTTTTTGCAGCAAGATCTGAACTAATATATTGGTTCAGTTAGTTTCTGAACTTAATAGTGTGCTTGTGTCTGAAGAACAGTGGGTGCTTTCTATCTGAATGGTGCTAGGATATCTATCTATCTAAAGAACTCATATATCTATCTATCTATCTATCTATCTATCTATCTATCTATCTATCTATCTATCTATCTATCTATCTATCTATCTATCTATCCATCTACTGAGTGGTGCTATGATATCTATCTATCTAAAGAACTCATCTATCTATCTATCTATCTATCTATCTATCTATCTATCTATCTATCTATCTATCTGGATGTCTGTGCTCATATTATCTGAATGCTTGTGCTCATATTATCTGAATGACATTGTTCATATTATCTGAATATTGTTGCTCATATTATCCATTTATAAATTTCAAACTTTGGTGCTCATATTATCTAAGTCTCGAACTTTGGTGCTCTAGGGGATCAATGCAAAAAATAGGTCTAGACTTTCTTTAGTCAGCTTACTATAGAACTATAGGTTTGCTCTAGGTGTCAATGCAATGATAAAATGTTATGAAATATAGAATTCTTCAATTTTG
Source organism: Triticum monococcum (assembly GCA_034509565.1). Taxonomy (NCBI): domain Eukaryota; kingdom Viridiplantae; phylum Streptophyta; class Magnoliopsida; order Poales; family Poaceae; genus Triticum; species Triticum monococcum. The sequence goes on along the minus strand of CM067841.1, from coordinate 592,701,192 downwards.
TAGTATAATTTGATTGAATAAAGTTTGAACACTGCAAGTTCTCTCCTAGTTAGGTACACTTGCCCCACTCCTTCTGTGGTCAATTTGTTCACTGCATCACTCAACCCAAAGTTAACTCATGTACCCACTGCACAACACCCTGCAAATTTCAGTAGTGGCATTTAATGTCAGTTACATTCAGGGCACAAGGATAATTCAAATGCAAACTACATCCATCAATCAGTAAAGTAACTAATCCTAGAATAATTAACCATTTGAAGTTGAAGGCACCCAGTTAGATGAATACTTCGGTTTTATAGACTGAAACTCTATTTCAGAACCCTAAAGTCCAGTTAAACAACACATGAGCATTCAATTAATTCAGAGTCCTAAAATTTAGTCAAATAGGGCATGAACATTCAGTTGATTCAGAGTCCTAAAATCCAGTCAGACATGACATGAACATTCAATCACGAACAACAACAACAAGAAGATTCAGTTAACTAGGTCCAGCAACAAAATTTGCTAGAATCTGGAGCCCTAGAATACCCCCAACGAAATTTACTAATAGAGAGAGGCAGGCAGCTCACCTACGGGCTCGACCACCACCGCGAGGGTGCGGGTGTGCGTTTGGTTTTTTCAATTTGATTTGATTCGGTTTATACGTTTTTTTGGTTAATATGGTTTTTATGCTTCGGTTTATACAGTTTTGTATAAAAACACGGTTCGGTTTCGGTAACAGCCAAATGAACCAAAGTTGACGGGAATTCGTTAACAACCCATCATTTTCCGTCACATATTTCAATTTCCAGTTCATGGATAATCCAAGATTGAAGTACTCCTACGTTTCATTATTATACATTTTTGCCGAGATATCATCTTCTCTTGTCTTGTTTATGGATCGCACACCAAAACCAGACAAGCCACCACCGCTTCCCGATCGATCGATCGATCGATCATCATCGTCGTCGCGGCGGCTTTATCCAACCACGAGTTCGTCCGTCCACCCACAAAAACAAAACAAAATAGCACAGCGCCACTCCCTGCCGCCGAGCACCACTCGCCAGCACGCTCGCAAAAAGAATCGCCACCCAAAAATCGTGGACCTCAATCCCCACACCCCCATCTTCCCGCGAGCGCGTCCCCTTTGACTCAGCAGACGGCGACACCACCCGCCGACGTGTCGCCGCCGGCCGTATCCATCCATCCACGTGTTCCAGGGGCGGGAGGGAATCCGTCTGCCCCTCCTTCCTCCTCCACACCCGTTTCCCTCGCGGCCCCGACTCGGCCACCGGCCCGGCTGTACGACTCCGGCTCGCGGGCGGCTATAAATCGCCCGCCCTTCCCCTCCCGAGCTCCACTCCGTTTCCCCCTCGTTTTAAATCCGATTCGGCCCCCGATTCGGCAACCAAACCCACCTGTTACTTCTAACCAGAAGCTAAATAAATCCATAAATCCGCCGGAAGAGAGACAGAGAAGAGAGAACCCACCGAACAATCGCGGCGGCGGCGAGAGGCAGGCGACCGGCGGAGCAATGCCTTACTGCGAGGTGGACCGGTACCAGGCCGGCGACAAGTGGGAGGGCGTCCGCCTCTTCTACCGCCGCTACGGCCGCGGCGCCACCAAGGTGCTCCTCGTCATCGGTAAGCACGCCGTCCAACCCGATAGGAAAATTCAATCCTTTTTTCTGGTTCGGAGGAACTCTTCTCTGAGAAATGGTTCTTCGCTCTCTTGATTGATGCGCAGGTTTGGCGGGGACGCACGACTCGTGGGGCCCGCAGATACGGGGGCTGACCGGGTCCATGGAGCCGGCCGACGGCGGCGACGAGCCCACCGCCGCGCGGACGGACGAGGAGGCCGGCGCCCCCGCCGCCGCGCCGGCGACGGCGATGGCGACGGCGACGGAGGAGGAGGAGGAGGACGTCGGCGAGGGCATCGAGGTCTGCTGCTTCGACAACCGCGGCGTCGGCCGCAGCTCCATCCCGCCGCACAAATCCTACTACTCGTGAGTCTCTCTTTCTCTCCACCGTCGTCTCCTAGATCCAATTTTCCGTCGGTTTCGATCATCGGCGGGCCGAGTCAGGTTAGGTGGACGACATCGACATTGTTGGTCTCCCAAGATCTGCAAGGAAGATTGTAGCTTTCGGCGAGAATAAATGCACGTTTTACTCGATTCGATTCATCCTCCCTGCTGTCGCGATTGCTTTCATCCATGAGAAAATAATACTAGTAGAGCACCACGCGTGCGGCTGCGAGGAAGAAACAGAGGGCGACATCTTCCTCCATGAAACGCGTTGAAAAGTCAACCGCCGATGGTTCTCTGTACTGACCGTGTGAATGAACGACCTTCTCTTCTCTTTCAGGACATCGATCATGGCGAGGGACGCGCTGGCCTTGATGGACCATCTGGGGTGGAAGAAGGCCCACGTCTTCGGCCACTCCATGGGCGCGATGATTTCCTGCAAGCTTGCAGCGATGGCGCCTCACCGGATGTCCTCGCTGGCGTTGCTCAACGTCACCGGCGGTGGGATGGAGTGTTTCCCCAAGGTACTGTGATGTTGCAACCTGCTTGTTCATTTGGGGAGTTCTGAGGACCTGAAAACAGGCCAAGGGGGTTACTTTGTTTCAGATGTGGAACTCTGCAAGTGCTGACTGATATGCTGCCAATTTTTCAGGTAGATGCACAGATGCTATCTCTCGCGTTCCGGTTCTTAAGGGCGAGAACTCCTGAGCAAAGAGCTCTTGTGGACTTGGAAACCCACTATACCAAGGTGAGAAATTGAGGATGCACTGTCTGTCATTGCCTGAATAATGTGCAAACTGGTTTGTCTGTATATGTTTTTCGTTTCCAGTGGTAACATGTCACTCAAATGCAGGAATACCTCGACGAGGAAGTTGAATCCTGCACAAGGAGAGCGATCCTATATAAGGTGAATGTCATATATACTTGCACGGAACATTCATTATTCTTCCTGCTAGTTTTACCGTGTGCATCAGACAATTTTTTTGGATTATATTTGTTGCTTACCATGCTGTTTGCTGGGGGTTGTCCTGTTAAGGAGGTCATTCAAGAATTCTGTTAAAGTATCTCATAGGTGTCTGGCTAGGCCTTCTTTTTGTGGAAGTTTGGCATTATGCTTTTGCATTCCCCTCTTTAGAATATAAACATAATGCACCGCATAGGGATAAACTCTTGGATCTTTTGTTTGGAAGAAAGGAAGCTTTTGTTGTACTCACTTTGGAACATTGTCTGCATATATTTGGCTCCTTTTCTTATGGAAATTTCATCTCTACTTGTACATTGAACTTTCAGGAATATGTGAAAGGCATATCATCTTCAGGGATGCAATCTAATTGCGGGTTTGAAGGTCAAATTAACGCATGCTGGACTCACAAAGTGACAACTAAAGAGCTAGATACAATTCGGGCTGCCGGTTTTCTAGTTTCAGTTATTCATGGAAGGTTAGTCTTGAAATATCCAGAACAATATGCATCCATTTCTCAGAATCTGCACGCATAATGTGTATTCCTCTTTTTTCTAAGTATACCTTGCTTTACAAATAATGCAGGCATGATATTATTGCGCAAGTATGCCATGCGAGACGGCTTGCACAAAGGCTTCTTCCTGCTGCTAGAATGGTGGATCTTCATGGTGCACATCTAGTCAGCCATGAAAGACCAGAAGAGGTAAGCATCAAGTTTGGTAAAGTAGTAGAGCTGGTAGATCGAATCATTGAAATACTCACAACTGTCGTAAACCGAGCAAATAATTTCAATAGAGTTTGCATATAAATGATCATGATGGAGCTTTTTAGGATGTGCATTCGTCTGGTAGGCTGAGTTTCACGATTTAAAGCTGCATTTTCCGCTGAGATGTGAATCATGGGGATCACATTTAAATTAGACATAGAAGAGTACGCATCCTGAACTTATGCGAAATGAGAATCTTATTGCTTGATGCTGCAACTTGGATGAAGAATTCCAAAGATGATCTCTGAAAGCATCGTTGGAACATGCTACTTTTGAAGATATTTTTTGTCTGTCTTTAAAATGGCCTGTATGCCCAGTAGAAGTGTTAACAAGGACCAGATTTTAATTTTTTCTTGATGCTAACTTAAACTATGAGTACATCTCATAATTCCTTCAGCGATGTAAGCAGACATACAAACCTATGAAGTGAGAAGATTGCCCCTTTCAGACACCAGTATGTTTGAGAAAGTTATACACATTGACTTAACTATTTAAGTTGCCAGACATATATGGTTACAGTAAGACATCTTAATAGACTGACTATCAAGACTCTTCTCAGACCTTGACCTGTAAGAACGGCTTCTTTTTGTTCCAAAGAGAGCCTTACAAAGTTACAATAAAGCATATGAATGAAATACTGATACAACTAGGTCGTTGTCAAGTGACCGTAGAGCATAATTGTGATAATGACTAATGAGCATTGATTTCTCCTCTCATTCATCTTTACAAGTGACCGTAGAGCATAAGAAAGTAAGGAACTGATGTGATAATCAATCTATGACAGGTCAACAACGCCCTAATGGATCTGATAAAGGCCACCAAGTATGCGATGGCACCTCAAGAGTGGTCGTCCCAGCCGGAAAACACATCAGGTATGCTTAACCGGCTGACGGTCGCAAAATTCATTCGAAGGCTTTGGAAGGCACACCTCTTACGCTGATCTTTACAACCAGAAACCGGGGCCCTTATTTCTGCGAGGCCTGTAACCCTCACGATACGAACAGGCGAAGCTGGCAACGCTGCCGTAGCAGTGTATAACCTACTTGCAAAGTTGCAACTAAGCTTTCTTTATGTCATAGGCCTGATAGTGATGGCGTTTGAGCATGTGAGGAACATTGTAAGAGTAACGAAGCCCGTGAGGGTCGCGGCGATCGAGTCATCATAAGGTAAACAAACTCTTCCTCCACTACGTACATAAGTCGTCGTATTTCCTAATTCCTGGCAGATTCGCTTACCGCAGTTGGCGTGTTTGATTTTGCAGAAACAAAAGACATGTAAATTATACCCCCGAAGCCGGCGAGGAGATCATATTTCATGTCTCCTCCGTATACCATCCGCGGAGATGAGACGAATTTAGAGTAGCATCTCCGCAAGAATTGAACCTATTTTTCCTCCTCCCTTGAGAAAGGCCCTCTGCTCTCGGCAGAAACAACGTTTCAAGACTGAAGAACAGAGGAGCTATACCTGCATTGCGCGCACCTGGGCAGAAGCGTCGCAGGGCGTGGTGATTGAGATGTGCTGCCATACATTGTACTATTACTGTAGCTCGGAGAGAGCAAATGGATGTACCTTGTGTGATGAGTGTAATTAAGCTGTGACCAATATGTACACGGCCGCATGTTGCGTTGCGTTGTTGATGTCGGCGTTGTTGTGTACTCCATTGTTGTGCTGTGATCATCCCTTTGAATAAATCGACTCGATCTTCACTTCTCTGCACCCTTCTGGGGTAGGTGAATATTTTCTTACCTGTGCAATGTTAATTAGTTGCGGATATACTCATATACAACAGTGGCATATACTCCATCCATTTCTAAATATAAGACTTTTTTAAATATTTCAATACGGACTATATGTGATGTATACAAACTTATTTTAGAGTGTAGACTCGCTCATTTTAGAGCAATGGCAAATTGGAAGCCGGTATATATATAGAAGAGAATCACAGGTTGAAGAACACACACACGGCGTCATAGTTGAAGAAGGGGCGGATTGATGGAAAGGAATGTTGAAAAGCTTGAGCAAGTAAAATAAATCCTTAGGAAATCACGGATAAGATCATTTGATCTTACCTCAGCAAGCGAAAGAGCAGCGGCCTTTTTCTTCCTGGTGCAATGCAATACGAGCTCGAATGTTGCGCCGAAAGGCCCCCTTCCCCGCTCCTGCTGATGATACATGCGACAAAATGAAGGTGGTTAGCTCGAGTCTCTCAACTAAGTGAACAATGATGGCAAGATGCGGAAAGCCGATTGGCCGAGGACACAAACTAATCTTAAGGACGATGCGAGGTTCTCTCCAGACACACGACCGACCAACCAAAACAGCAGTCTTGAAAGGCTGGAACTGAAAACAAAAACAGAACTTAACTGCCTCTCGTCACTGATCCTCGTAGAAGAAGGAAGAAGAATTCGTCAGCGGATATGATGATATTGATACGTATGTCCAAGGGAACTAGCCAGCGGCACATCAGGACGCGTGCTGCACGTACGTACGTCGGGACATGAGCATCACTACTCAACTAGTCACCGAGTCATCATCCCCGCGCCGGAACTGGCTTGACATGTCGCAGAGGACAGGACACGACATGGCACGGAGATAACAAGCTGCTACTAGCAGATAAGCTGACCTGGTGAAGCGGTGATCGGCGGCGACGCGGGGATGACCGGCGGCGAGGGCATGGGCGAATGAAACGAGCTCGGAGAGAGAGCGCGAGAGGCGCACGCGCGGCAGGGACGGACGAAGAAGAGGAGTGCGGGTGGCCGTGCGTGAGAGAGAAAGCGGACGGTACATTCGCTGGATCTTCTCGCCCAAATATTCGCAATCGCGGTCGCGGGAGCGGATATTCGCCGGCGCGCACGGAATAATCCCGAGTACTGTACGCCTCTTCCACTCGAAGGCGCCTGCACCTTTTTTTTTATGAGGGTTCGAAGGCGCCTGAAGCTGGGCTGTGGGCCTCTCTGTTAGAGCGGGCCGGCTGGGGGCGGCGCTTTTCAGTCAGCAAGAAGAAGAAGAAGAAGGTGGGCCTAAGAGGCACGCATCTCTCTCACTCGGCCCCTCCCTCTCCCATTCTGCCCAGTCCACTCACCCACCCGTGTCCGTGTCCGGCGACGACGGCGAGGAAGGGAGGGAAGAAGGGGATCGCGCAGCAGCAGCAGCAGCCATGGGCGTGATGGGCAGGCTCAAGATCTTCGTCGTCAAGGAGCCCGTCGTCGCCGCCTCCTGCCTCATCGCCGGATTCGGTACCCCCTCTCCCGCCCCAACCCTAAGCATCCCATGCCCCCCTACCCCTACGCGCGCATCGCTACCCTCCATTTCCCCTGCCGCGCCGTCGCCATGAGCACCACCGCCTAGCTAGATTCCCCGGCCGTCGGAGGAGAGGGGGGATCGGTCCTCCGGCTGGGCGGACGGATGGACGGGGGCCACGAACGCTTCGATGTGGTTCTCGCCTGCTAAGCTTTGCTGGATCTAGGATCCCAGATGCGTGTTTCGTCGCGATTTTAAACAACCAGCGCTGCCCCGCGCCGCATCATTCCGCTCCTTCCGTGGCCTGGCTCATGATTCATGAGCTATACAACATGCGTACATTTGCCCCTGCCGTCAATATAATGATTCAGCCATCCATTCCAGCCAAAGGAAGAGCAGTATGCATTTCTTGTGGCACTTAAGTATCGTTGATGATTCGACTGTATTCTTTCTGCTAGATTTTGCCACAACAGGTGCGAGCTGATAAGGGTTGCTCTTGGTTAATGCCAAAAATTGTAGTCGTGCTGAGTTGCGCTACACTTTCCTGTTTTTATCTAGCAATAGATGTTCCCAAAGATTTACTCCATCACCCTTGTGCCTGTGTACCTATAGGCTACAGCCACAAGACCCACCTGCTGTTATGCCTATCCATTCATGAAACTGAAATGTGACTAAAGATTCGCACATATGAGCTGACTACCTAGCGTTGGGTGGTGACTTACCTAGACCATGTGCGCTCATTTCCTTGGAAACTGAGTCAGACTATTTATCAGCTTAAACTTTGTTTGCCTGTCACATGTTGTTTGCCTGTCACATGTTGTTTGCTGCGTAAGAAAACCACATCGCATCTTTCACTGCTTAAGATTTCAAACATGTTTGGACTAGTCTGCAAACAAGATTGGCTTGGTTATTTTCTAGACCCTAATACTCTATCACTATCAATGTATACCACCTCACAGCTCCTCCCCGAGGTACTTAATTGATTATTTGTATCTCTATGTACTTCTTGACAGTCATGATTGCTGTTCATTCGTGAAAGTTCAGAAGTAGTGGGAGTAACCTCTGTATTTTAGCCATTTCATGACTTGCTTAGTTATATTTGTCAGTTGGTGTTAGCAGAATTTGTCGAGCAATCTGGGTGTTACATTGAGCAACCATAGTGAAGGGTTTTACTGGAACTTAGTTGCAGGTGTATGGTAATATCAATTGCATTTTCTTCCAAAGGTTTGCTTAGTTTCTCCTTCGCCGAAGCGTTTATGACCACATAACAGCCATTATTGCATATACTCTTGGCATGGAGGAGGTGTCTGTTCTTCTTTTTATTCTTCTTCTTTGCAACCGGATTCATTTTGTTTACAACTAGTGTGGTCAAATTTAGTGTGAAACATCACAAACACTGGGCGGCAATTATTTTCTATTCTACTTTTCAACCAAAAAACTAAGTGCATAAATCGTCGAAACCAAAAACATTTCGTCTGTTGTGCCCCAACTAGTCTATAGTCAAACTGCATACTTTGGTGGTGTAGTATAGCTGTTGGATGGGCATAACCATTTTGAGCACTGGGCTGCTGTAGCCTTTTAAGGTCATGAACCAACCGTTTGCACCTCTGACAGTGCAAATTTACTGCATGGTTTGTAAGATCTTCTGATTTGGCTGTGATTGCTTATGTGATCATTGATTGTTGAAAAGCATAGCTCCCTCCCAGTCTCATCATTCTGCTAAATATCTCATCTGATGCTATGATATGCAATTTCAGGTCTATTTCTTCCAGCGGTTGTTAGGCCAATGTTGGATTCTTGGGAGACTGAGAAAAATGCCAAAACCCCAGTTGAACTAAAAGATGTATGTTGATCCCCTACACTTTTTATTCGTTTCTTTGTGCTACCACTTCATATAATTACGAAAATTGCCTTTATCATTTAGCCCTCTCAAATGTTCTAGCCACACCATTTATCATTTCCCAGTTTTATCATGTTCTTTGTGCACTACCCAAGATATTGGCGAGTCAGTAAACTTACAAATTAAAGTTTGTACTCTAACGGGCTACAAACTCCTGGAAAAGAGTACCAAGGGCTCCTTTGTAAATGTGGAATCCCTCGACTCTGGCTGGAATTGAGCTCTTTCCCATGAAAATCCTGTTTTCCAGACATGCCTTAAATAGTTGATTGACAGATTTGACGGACTTGCACACGGTATCTTTTGAAACTCTGCATCACACCTTTTGTTGTCAGTCACATGATTTGTCATGGTCCATCAGGCCATTTCCAGGTTCTCATGCTTCTGAGTAATCATGCTGAAATATTGTATCATTACCCCTCTCTTTCCTCCAAACTGTGCTTTTTTATTTACTGAGATGAGTTCATGCATGCGTGAGCGTTATCGACTCAGACAATGTTTAACTTCTGTTCTCTTGGTACCTCCGCAGGTGGTCGCAGGTGTCACCGGCAAGAAAGCTTAGTGATCAACGTCTCTTCACTCCGCTGATGTTGTCTACACATTTTGTTCCGCTTGTTTTTGGTGCCCAGACGAGGGGGCTCTCTTCTGGGATTGTAGTCGGATCGGCCGAAATAATCATTGTGTCTGGACCTATTTTGACCATAGTGCAATGAGATGAACTTGTTGTTTAAGGAGTGATTCCAAGTTGTAAGGAATGAATTGAAGGCCATTGTTACCCTTTTCATCGAATTCATGCCATTTTTACTTGTTGTTCTCTCTGGCCAAGGCAAAGAATGCTTGGCACCACGACTCCACCCGTGTTCTGTTTAGGCGACGGCGATGAACTTGGTGGACGTTGGTCCTTCTGTAGCCATTGCCTATTTCTCCGCAGGTAGCAGCAGCCGGTGATTGTCTCGTCGTTAATCTCCCATTTTTATACTCTTATAATTATTATAATTGCCGTGCTGGAACAACTTTGACGGAGAGGTTGTAGAGGAGAAAAAAAGAGTTACCATGTTGCCTTTCACGAGATGCCGGTTGACGGAGAAGATGTATGGAAAGAAGATAACGTTGTATTTTTTTTCTTCTTTTGGTGATTGGTGAGAATGAATGGAGGAAGATGAGGTTACTTTTTTTTTTGAGGGATAGAATAGGAGGTTACATTTATTTTTGGAGGAGTAGAAGACGACGATCAGGTTACATTTTTCTTTTTGAGACAAGACGACGACGAGGTTACAATTTTTTTTTTTTGAGCGACTCGACGAGGTTACATGAATGGCTTAACTTCGTCTTGGGCTGTGCTAATCGCAATGTGATGTGTATGGGCTGGTATTTAATACGGGCAGATTCAATGTAACAACTCTTCCAACAAAGCTAAAATGGGCTGACGGCCTCCGGCCCAACCGACCACACAAAGCGTGCACCAAACCTAGGGTTTTATGAGCCGCCGCCGAGTATAAAGCGCCGAGCTCCGAGCTGTTCCAACCTTCCGCAGCCACCACCACCCCCAACCCACCGGAGCAGACCAAGGCGGCGCCGCGGCGACCTCATCTCCGGTAAGCGCTGGATCCCCTTCTCCTCTCATGTCCCTCGTACGGATCTAGGTGCTCGAATCGCCGTCTGCTTAGATTCGTCGCCGTATCACCCCGTCAAACCCGTGCCGGTTCATGATTTCTTCCGCTGTTATAGCATCTCCGCTGGAAGTGTTTGGAGTGAGATGTATTAGCTGTTTTGCGTAGGCAGTTCGTCCTCGGCTAGATCCCAACCCGCGTTAGAACTGCGCACCTTGATTTCCTCTTGCCAGTGAGATCTGTTCGTACTTGTCAGTAGTCGTTGGGACGCTCAAGCTTCACTGCTGCTTGTGCTGTATATTTCTTGTAAACCATGTTTCCACTTGTAAATCAGCGTCCGTTTTTGCCTCAAATGGTCGAATGTTGCTGTGATTTTGTACGGTTATTGTCTCCTGTTGCTTGTTGCTTGCTGTAGGATCTGACTGACGTTTGGGTGTTGTTTTGGTGATGTAGGCCAAGGGAAATGACTACCGTTCCAGGGTCTCTGGTCTGGGAGCTGGTGAAGAAGAACAACTGCTTCTTGATCAAGCAGTTCGGCAACAGCAACGCCAAGGTGCAGTTCAGCAAGGAGCCCAACAACCTCTACAATGTCCACTCCTACAAGTTCTCCGGTCAGTAGCTCTTTGCTCTGTTTTTACCCAATTGATGTGTTTGTGAGTTTGTCTGCAAGGAGCTAACTTGCTGTTATGTTGATGTGGTTTTCAGGCTTGGCGAACAGCAAGACCGTGGCGGTCCAGCCCTCTGCAGGAGAGGACAAGGCTGTCGTCCTGTCCACGACCAAGACCAAGAAGCAGAACACCCCTGCCAAGCTCCAGCACAAGACTCTGATGCGCAAGGAGTTCCGCAAGATGGCCAAGTCCGTCAAGAACCAGGTATTAACTCCAGCCTTTGAATTCCACTTATGCTTGGATTCTAAGCTACAACTCTTGTCTGTTCACATGCTTTACACATGTACTGTAAGATTTAAGATGTATCTCCTGTCAAGTTAAGTCTGTTTTGGTCTTTGGGTTTCATTGGTGAGCCAAGGTATTGCTGTGATGAGCCGTAACAATAAGAATACCAAATGATCAATTGGTTATTCGATGAAATATCATTAACGCTTGGCTTCTGAGCTGAACCTGCTAGGTTATTTTTTTTGTATGTTTGTGTTTAATTAGCCACCCTATGATTTTGCTGTGATGAGCTGTAAACATTAGAAAGCCAACTGATCAATTGGTTCTTCAGTGAAATACTATTTTATACACTTGGCTTCTTAGCTAACTTGTTAAAGAATCTATTTTATTTTTGTGTTTGTGTTTTGTTGCCAACAAGTTTTTTGCTTTGGTGAATCGTAACTCATAATAAGCCCAACCGTTCAATTGGTCCTTCAGTGAAATACTAATTTACGCATGGCTTCTCAGCTGTACTGTTGGAGAATCTGTTTTATTTGTGTTTGTATTTTGTTGCTGAACAAAATTTTGCTGTGATGAGCCGTAACACTTCAGAAGTCCCAACCGATCAATTGGTCCTTCAATGAAATACTAATTTACGCTTGGCTTCTGAGCTGAACTGGTAGAGAATCTCTTTTATTTGTTGTTTGTATTTTGTTGCTGAACATTTTTTTGCTGTGATGAGCCGTAACACTTCAGAAGTCCCAACCGATCAATTGGGTCCTTCAGTGAAATATTCTTTTACGCTTGGCTTCTGAGCTTTACTTGTTAAAGGATCTGTTTTATTTGTGTGTTTGTGTTTTGATTTTGCTGACCAAATATTTGCTGTGATGAGCCGTAACACTTCAGAAGACCCAGCTGATCAATTGGGTTCTTCAGTGAAATATTCTTTTACGCTTGGCTTCTGAGCTTTACTCGTTAAATAATCTGTTTTATCTGTGTGGTTGTGTTTAATTGCTGACCAAATATTTGCTGTGATGAGCCGTAACACTTCAGAGGACCCAGCTGATCAATTGGGTTCTTCAGTGAAATATTCTTTTACGCTTGGCTTCTGAGCAGAACTTGTTACAGAATCTGTTTTATTTGTGTGTTTGTGTTTTGTTGCTGACCCATTTGTTTGCTGTGATGAGCCGTAACACTTCAGAAGTCCCAACCGATCAATTGGGTTCTTTCAGTGAAATATTCATTTACGCTTGGCTTCTGAGCTTGAACTACACACGGTTTGCCTTGGTTTGACTACTGGTTTAAGGTATTGCTGTGACGAGTCGTAACTCATAAGGAAACCAACCGATCAATTGGTTCACCGATGAAATATTATTTTTACGCTTGGCTTCTGAGCTCAACCTTCGGATCAGTTTTCCTGTTATTCATCTACATAATGTATTGTGCTTAATTGGAAGATAATTTCATTACCTTTTGACTTGAAGATGCCCTGAGAATTGTTTTGGCTTTAACGGGTTCTTCTGTTCTCTAGGTCTGCGACAACTACTACAGGCCTGATCTGACCAAGCCGGCCCTTGCAAGGCTGAGCGCCGTGTACCGCAGCCTCCAGGTTTCCAAGTCTGGAATCAAGAAGAAGAACAGGCAGCCAACTAAGCTGTAAACTCATTGAGATTGCCTTTCAGCGCACATGTTACCATGTCTGTTCCGACAGTTTTGAGTCATAAGTGAGACCCTTGGAGGAACCATGTTACAAACCCGCCCTAGTTTGTACCCTGACAGTGTTAGAAGGATGGTTTGTGTCGATCTATAATTATTGTTTGATTTGCACTGGTGATTGCTGCTTGTTAGAATTGGTGGTGCCTGCTGTTGGATTTGCACATGCTGCATCTTCTACTTATCTTCTGGTCTGCTTGATCTTAAAATTTCCAACATTGAAATAACACAAACATGTGACGTTATACAAAGTCTCTGACTCCATAATGAAAATATTACCTTGGAAACTACAGATTCCGATTATTCTGGAAAACAAGCCATATAATTGCCTTTGACAGTTTGACACTCCTGATTGCTGAAGTAATCGTAAATATCTGGATAAGTCGCCAATCTCTTCCATTATACTATGATACAAAAAGTTAACTAAGAGTGCCACGTCTATCATTCTAACTATATTTTTGTGAATTTGCAACCAATGAACACCACACCCAAAATATTGAAAACCAACACAGGAGATGCCACAAGCCGTGCAGGGATTTCGTCCTGGTCTATTTCCAAACAAAACTAACTGATGATTGTTGATTGAGAAATTTTCCTTTGGGGTTGCCTTGGACATCCCTAAACTTAAGCTCTTGTATCTACTTCATTCTTCTTACATCACAGTCTCCCTCGGGTCTTAAAAACGTCATTCCCTCAAAACTCTTGAGATAAATCAGCTCCCTCCATCCCAAACTAGGAGGGTTTTGGGCCCCCAAGTGTAAGGGTTTGTTGAACCAAAGGGAGTTTGAGTACACAACCAATGATAACACCTGCACATATAGATACAACATTATGTTGGCTCCAACGAAACTATCAAGGTTGTCAATCTCACTAGTTTTGCTAGTTACAAATATGAAAAAGAACGAGTGTATGGAAGAATGAATTGTAACAAGAAAGTAATCAGAAAAACTAAAAGAAAGTGTTGCTTGGACCGAGATCCGGAGGTTCACTAGCGGTTTCTCTCGAAAATATAGCATGGTGTGGTGAACAAATTACAGTTGCATATCGATTAAATTGCAATATTATGTAAATGCATCTAATGCTTTGCACTACCTTATATCATGTTTAGTTTTGTCTTCTGTCTAGCTTACTCTAACTTAGTTTGCCTGCCTTGATCTATTTTACATAACTTTGTTTTGGACTATTTTGCATATGACTGTTTACTCTATTCTTCTTCGAGGAATTAGCTTCTTTCAAAGAAATTGATAAAACCCTCCCATTCACCCCTCCCCCTCTAGTTGATAAACGCTCTTTCAATTTATGAGCATCACATCCCAATATCGATAGACCATTATCCAACTGCATCTATATGTAATACTCAACCCAAGACTACTATATATCGAGCATACATCTTAAAGTATTAAGTAAAAACAGAGTATTGCAATAAGTAAGATGACATTAAGTAGATGATATATTGTCTTCACCATGCGTTCAAAGGACAACTACGCAGTCATGTTTTTATCCCTAGTAGCAACAACATAATACAAGCCTTTTCTGCTTTCTTTCATTGCGGTAGATTACTTGCAAGGTTAACCCAACTATCAAACCGCTGCAGTGAAGTCAAAAGGCAACTACAATTTGATGCCCAGGCGAAGAGCATCATATGTGGTCATCTGATCGAAGGATAGTATGGTCGTGTTAGCTCTTTGGAAACCTCAAAGATGATCTTGGGACGGATCTCAAAAGTCAAGGAAGGTGTTTTCACTTACAGGGACTCTCTAGTTGATACTCTTTAGAATCTTTTCAATCACTAGTTCAAATTCGAACCAAGGTGACTTACTAAGGAGGGATTCTGTAAGAAAAGCAGACTTAAACTCCTCTTGAGCGGCGCCATACATGGCCATCAGGCTCCATAGGAAATTATCAGACTTATTTCGAAAGTGAAACTTAATATGATATTCACCTAATAAAAGTTCCAATGTCGAGTGGATGCCCAACAAACTTCTACCGGACCTCCCAGACGGATAAAACATGCCATACACAATCATGGCCTCACGAAAAAGGTCTAGATCACGTGTCTGGAAATCATGTTTACCTGGCTCGATTATAACCAGAAAGCCTAACACATTATCCCTTACATAATCGCAATGCGTTTGTGCTTAGCCAAGTACCCAAGACTTCTACTATTTTGAAGCATATGCCTCTCATGATGAACCATTATCAAATTTAGAAACCTTCATCCTCTTTGCTGAAGTACACTTGTTTTTTGTTACACACGCTATAAGCTCACATAACATGGTACTCCCTCCTATATCCAAATTAATTGAAACGGGTTTAGTATAACTTTGTACTAAAGTTGTACTAGACCAATGCCAATTAATATGGATTGGAGGGGGTATCATGTACAATATCAGTTAAGTCTACTTTGGTTGTGTCATTAACCAGGTGGAAGAAATGCGTGTCATCATATTCGCAAAAAAAATGCTTGTCATCATGTTTGGGATCATTATCCTCCTCATTTGACAGCGAGAGGGTCCTTCACTGAGACTACTCTGTAGTGGTGGTTAAGAATGAGACAGAGCTTCCAAGGGGCAGATAGGAGAGGCTTTGACACCTTGGTAACTGCGGTCCTATGGACGTTGTGGAAGCAAAGGAACGCGAGTGTCTTCAATAGGATGGAACCGCAAAAGGCACCTTCGGAGCTCGTCACTTGTACCTTACGAGAGGTAGAGAATGGCGGCAAGAAGTGGGCGGTGTTGGAAGGTTACAACGTTTTGTAAGGACTTAGTCTAAATTTCTCTTGGGTGGGGTTGGTGTTGGTGTAATCGTGTGCGCCGAATGTTCGCATTCGTGCCGCATATCTTGTAAATATGTTTTCTATCTTCTATAAAAATATGATACGCCATTGGCCTATTCTCAAAACAAAAAAAAGCAGCAAAAGGGTCCGAAAATGTTGACAACGTCGGCGCAAGCTTAAGCCGGTCAAACTCCAACTGTTTAAATACCGGTGACGTGTTAAAGTCATTGTGGCCGTAGTAAATCTCCTGTATTAAGCATATATTTTTGGTTTCATATATACTACTCCCTCCGTTTTAAATTACTCGTTGTGGTTTTAGTACAAATTTGAACTAAAACCACTATGAGTAATTTGGAACGGAGGGAGTAGCTGAATCAATCATATGCACAACAGAGATGCAGCCATGAATTTGCCATTCTAGCTAATGACACACTGACCAGTGACCACTAGTAATTCTTGCGACTTGTCTGAACCACACTGCCGTTCTGATGCTGATGCTGCACTCTCGCCTCCGGCAGCTCGTCCTGCGGCGGCGCCGGCGCTGGCCCGAGACGGTGCATGACCGAGCGGTAGGCCATGAGCCCCAGCTTCTGCACCTTATCATACAGCTTCTCCGGCCGCAGCGGCGTCACGTACATCCCGACGGCGTCCAGCTGCCAGCCGCTCCGCCCGCACAACCCCACGATCACGCCGCCCTCCACCGCGAACTCGAACGGCATGCCCTCCGCGGCGCCGAACGGCCCGTACGCCGCGCGCTCCGTCCTGAACGCCAGCGACCGGATCACCGGCGAGCCGCCGGGCGCAACCGCGCCGTACCGCCCGCTCACGGCCGTCAGGTGCTCGTCCGGGAAGCTCAGCTTGATCTACGCATACGCACGCAACACAACAGTCCAGTCAAGAAAACCACAGTTGTGCCGTATCATATATGCAGTTCACGCGATCTTGCCGATCGACGTACCAACCTGGGTGGTGTGGTTGCCGCCGGCGCCGCCGTGCCGCTCGCCGGGGACGGCGAGGCCGCTCCTGTCGTACTCCACGGCAATGGAGACGACGCAGCGGTGGTCGTACGACAGTGTGACGCCGCGGATCCCGGTGTGCCCGCCGTCGTCCCACGGGTTGCCCCCGGTGCCGCCCCATGGCCCGACCTTCATGAGCTTCTTGGACGCGACCATCTTCCTCGGAGGCAGCGGCGGCTGCTGCTGCTGCTGAAACAAAAGGTACAGCTTCAAATTTCAGCAATGGAGTGAATGCTTTTTAAAGCAAAATCTATGTATTTTCTGGGGACAAAACAAAGCTAGCTTTTTAGAGATTTTTAAGGAATGTTTACATAAGAACGTAGGTACAAACAAACATGAAAGGATGATTAATCAAGAATTCAGATGTGGATGAGAATCCGATTTGCTTGACCGAAAATGAAACTGAATACTGGTGAGATCACTTGTGTACCATGTTTGCCTTCAGATGTGGTGAGAATCCGATTTGCTTGACTGAAAATGAAACTGAATACTAGCGAGATCACTTGTGTACCATGTTTCCTCCAGTCCAGATATGTACAGCAGGGCTATAACACCAGGTGGTAAGCGGTAAGATGAGCAGCTAGCTAATCTTCTAAGAACAAGTGTACTTATATGTGTTAAAGTAGCTGGTGAAAAAAATGGCAGGTCCAGCCAAAATGGCAGCTGGCAGGATTGTAGTATACATGATGATGATGAGAAATGTAAGTGGAGAACGGAACTGGATGCTCTCTCTTGAGAAGTAGGCATACTGCTTTGCTTTCCATAAAGCTAGGCATACAGGAACATGTTCTTCTTCACCTAAAGTATGGTAGCAAAGAATCAAGAAATTTGATGTTCAGTGTGTTGACGTATAAATGTATTGCCTAACCATCAGATCGGTCTTTTGGTTGCATTGGCTAGAGCATGAACTTCTACATAGTGTTAGCATCTCCCAGAAGGCCAAAACTGCATAACATTTTTTGAATTCATTACCTCCATGATCGCAACGTCTAGAGCCAGATTTTTTTGAATTAATTGGGAATTTTTCATTGGAAAAGCCAGAATGCCCAGGGCTCTTTTGAATTTTGATCGCAACGTCTGCAGCCAGATGTTGCTGCTAAGAACATCGCCGCCGATATGCTTGTGGCGTTGGGGCTGCTCCCGCTCAATCTGCAAATCCAACCTTGAAGCTTGGGTACGAAGCTTCTCAATGTCGTCGTTTGGGTACAAAGCTTCTGTTGCAAGTAACATTTTTAAAATTCCTTGAGAAACTTCTATGTTTTTTTTGTAATCATCCTCTACTAAATTACTCCCTCCGCTCTAGATAAATTGAAGTTATAGATTTGTCCTGAGTTGAACTTGTTGCATCAAACTTAAACAAGTTTGACTTTGGACAAAACTAGAACTTCAATTGATTTGGAACAGGGAGAGTACTTTACATTTGTTACATGCCCATCTTCTGGTGATGGGTGATGAACAGAGACGATATGGATTCCCAACTTTGTTCAAAGGTAGGAGGAGTAGAGAAGGTATGGATTCTATGGTAAGTATAATGGCCAAACCGGAGAATATGATGCCGGTTGGTAGAGGTCATGACAGGGAAGGGAGAACAACTTAATTGATGGCATATAAAGTTGTGTTTCAGAAATTCCTTGGCTCCCAAATCCATTTTGTCCTCGGAGTATCCGATGAACCGGTTCATCGCAACAAAGAAGTGAAAATGCACAATTGTGCCCATCAGCATCCAACTGCCAATAAATCGATTCTACTACATGTCTACATCGACAGGTGATTATCCTTGACACATACCAAATCCGTTATCTGAAGCTAAACGATTGTAGTAAATCTTTGTGACGAGGAGTCACATAATTCACTCCTCATTTATGTTGTTAGTTCTGACAACTCAAATTACCAGTTGACATTCTACCATCCACCACCCATCCACTTAGCTGCAAGATTTAGTTCTTGGAGTGATTCAACTCCATTGATTAAGTATACCATGGTAGTGTGAGTGCTTGCATATGGAATTGCGATTGACTACATCGTGAGTACGTTCGCATTGGAGAAGATATCATCCTCGAGTGTGTGATTAGATTCAAGTAAGTCGTGATCGAGAATTTTGTACCAAAGTACTTAAGGGCACCCAATGATGAAGACATGCAAGGCTCATGGCTCTAGGTGAATCGGATGGCCAAGGATGTTTGAACCCATTGATTGATGCATTGGACATGAAAGATTTGTCATGCCACATGGCATGGGCCATATAGAGGGCCTTGCCATGATCCAACCATAATTCTCGATCGCAATTACATCATACTTTGGAGCCTGACTCTCACAATGACATCAATGTTCTGCGGAGATCTCTATTCGCAAGGTTTGCCGCCGGCCAAACTCCACCTTGCAACTATGTTCTCAATGAAGGAAATATGCCCTAGAGACAATAATAAAGTTGTTATTTATATTTCCTTATATCATGATAAATGTTTATTATTCATGCTAGAATTGTATTAACCGGAAACTTAGTACATGTGTGAATACATAGACAAACAGAAAGTCACTAGTATGCCTCTACTTGACTAGCTCGTTGAATCAATGATGGTTATGTTTCCTAACCATAGACATGAGTTGTCATTTGATTAATGGATCACATCATTAGAGAATGATGTGATTGACTTGACCCATCCGTTAGCTTAGCACGATGATCGTTTAGTTTGTTGCTATTGCTTTCTCCATAACTTATACATGTTCCTATAACTATGAGATCATGCAACTCCTGAATACCGGAGGAACACTTAGTGTGCTATCAAACGTCACAACGTAACTGGGTGACTATAAAGATGTTTTACAGGTGTCTCCGATGGTGTTTGTTGAGTTGGCATACATCGAGATTAGGATTTGTCACTCCGAGTATCGGAGAGGTATCTCTGGGCCCTCTCGGTAATGCACATCACTATAAGCCTTGCAAGCAATGTGACTAATGAGTTAGTTACGGGATGATGCATTACGGAACGAGTAAAGAGACTTGCCGGTAACGAGACTGAACTAGGTATTGAGATACCGACGATCGAATCTTGGGCAAGTAACATACTGATGACAAAGGGAACAACGTATATCGTTACGCGGTTTGACCGATAAAGATCTTCGTAGAATATGTGGGAGCCAATATGAACATCCAGGTTCCGCTATTGGTTATTGACCGGAGACGTGTCTCGGTCATGTCTCCATAGTTCTCGAACCCGTAGGGTCCGCACGCTTAACGTTCGATGACGATCGATATTATGAGTTTATGTGTTTTGATGTACCAAAAATAGTTTGGAGTCCCGGATGTGATCACGGACATGACGAGGAGTCTCGAAATGGCCGAGACATAAAGATTGATATATTGGACGGCTATATTTGGACACCAGAAGTGTTCCGAGTGATTTCGTAGAAAACCGGAGTGCCGGAGGGTTACCGGAACCCCCTCGGGGAACTAATGGGCCACATGTGCCTTAGTGGAGAGAGAGAGAGAGGGCCGGCCAAGTGATATGTCTCCGTCGTATCTACTTTTCCAAACACTTTTGCCCTTATTTTGGACTCTAACTTGCATGATTTGAATGGAACTAACCCAGATTGACGTTGTTTTCAGCAGAATTACCATGGTGTTATTTATCTGCAGAAACAAACGTTCTCGGAATGACCTGAAACTTCACGAAGTCACTTTTTGGAAAATATAAAAAATACCTACAAAAGATGAAGGCCAGGGGGCCCACCACCTGTCCACGAGGGTGGGAAGCGCGCCTGCCCTCCTAGGGCGCACCCCCTACCTCGTGGGCCCCCTGGTGCCTCTCCAACTCCAACTCCAACTCTATATATTATGTTTCGGGGAGAAAAAACCCAGAGAGAATAAATCATCGTGTTTTACGATACGGAGCCGTCGCCAAGCCCTAAAAACCTCTCGGGAGGGCTGATCTGGAGTCCGTTCGGGGCTCCGGAGAGGGGAATCCGTTGCCATCGTCATCATCAACCATCCTCCATCACCAATTTCATGATGCTCACCGCCGTGCGTGAGTAATTCCATCGTGGGCTTGTTGGACGGTGATGGGTTGGATGAGATTTATCATGTAATCGAGTTAGTTTTGTTAGGGTTTGATCCCTAGTATCCACTATGTTCTGAGATTGATGTTGCTATGACTTTGCTATGCTTAATGCTTGTCACTAGGGCCTGAGTGCCATGATTTCAGATCTGAACCTATTATGTTTTCATCAATATATGAGAGTTCTTGATCCTATCTTGCAAGTCTATAGTCACCTATTATGTGTTATGATCCATTAACCCCGAAGTGACAATAATCGAGATACTTACCGGTGATGACCGTAGTTTGAGGAGTTCATGTATTCACTATGTGTTAATGCTTTGTTCCGGTTCTCTATTAAAAGGAGGCCTTAATATCCCTTAGTTTCCATGAGGACCCCGCTGCCATGGGAGGGTAGGACAAAAGATGTCATGCAAGTTCTTTTTCATAAGCATGTATGACTATATTCGGAATGCATGCCTACATTACACTGATGAACTGGAGCTAGTTCTGTGTCACCCTAGGTTATGACTGTTACATGATGAACCACATCCGACATAATTCTCCATCACTGATCCATTGCCTATGAGCTTTCCATATATTGTTCTTCGCTTATTTACTTTTCCGTTGCTATTGCTATCATCACTATAAAATACCAAAAACATTACTTTACTACTGTTACCTTTTGCTACCGTTACCACTACTATCATATTACCTTGCTACTAAACACTTCACTGCAGATATTAAGTTTCCAGGTGTGGTTGAATTGACAACTCAGCTGCTAATACTTGAGAATATTCTTTGGCTCCCCTTGTGTCGAATCAATAAATTTGGGTTGAATACTCTACCCTCGAAAACTGTTGCGATCCCCTATACTTGTGGGTTATCAAGACTATTTTCTGGCGTCGTTGCCAGAGAGCATAGCTCTATTCTTTGAGTCACTTGGGATATATATCTGCTTATCATTATGAAGAACTTGAGAGATCCAAAAACCAAGATCTATCCCTCAACTATGAGGGGAGGTAAGGAACTGCCATCTAGCTCTGCACTTGATTCACCTTCTGTTGTGAGTAAGCTTGCGACACCTACACCTGCTTCTGCTATTCATTCTGATATGTCGCATGTTATTGATGATGCCACTTCTGCTATGCATGATACTTATGATGAAACTACTTTTATGCCTGGTACTACTGTGTCACTTAGTGATTTTCTTGATGAACAAATTGCTAGGGCTAGAGAGATTGAAAATATTGAATCTGATAATACTGATGAAAGTGATGATGAAGAATCACTTGTTATTCCTAAGGGTTATGTTTTTGATCAAGAAGCCTCTTTACTATTTTAGCTTGCAAAGATAGTTATGAACTCAAAAGGTTATTAGCTAAATGCAATAAGCAATCTCTAAATGCTAGAATGAAACCTGGCCCTGCTTTTGCTACTTCACCTATTTGTGTTACTGATAAGGATTATGAATTCCCTGTTGATCCTGATATAATTACTTTGGTTGAATCTGATCCTTTTCATGGTTATGAATCTGAAACTGTTGTGGCACATCTTACTAAATTAAATGATATAGCCACCCTGTTCACTAAAGATGAGAGAACTCGTTACTTTTACATCCTTAAAATATTTCCGTTCTCATTAAAGGGTGATGCTAAGATATGGTTTAATTCTCTTGATCCTGGTTGTGTGCGTAGTCCACAGGATATAATTTATTACTTCTCTGCTAAATATTTCACTGCTCATAAGAAACAAGCTGTTTTAAGGGATATATATATAATTTTGTGCAAATTGAAGAAGAGTCTCCCACAAACTTGGGGGAGGCTTCTCCAATTACTTAATGCTTTGCCTGATCATCCTCTTAAGAAAAATGAAATACTTGATATCTTTTATAATGGACTAACCGATGCCTCCAGAGATTACCTGGATAGTTGTGCTGGTTCTGTTTTCAGGGAAAGGACACCGGATGAAGCTGAAATTCTATTGAATAATATGTTGGCAAATGAAAATAATTGGACACCTCCGGAGCCAGTTCCTGAGCCTATTCCTAAACCAACTCCGAAGAAGAGGGGTATTCTATTTCTCGGTCCTGAAGATATGCAAGAGGCAAAGAAATCTATGAAAGAAAAAGGTATTAAAGCTGAAGATGTTAAGAATTTACCTCCTATTGAAGAAATACATGGTCTTAATTTACCGCTCGTTGAAGAAATATATGATCTTAATCCTTTACCTATTGAAGAAACTCATGGTCTTGATAACCCGACACATGTAGTAAAGGTAAATTCTCTCTATAGATATGATAAAGGTGAAATCCCATTTACTAAGTTTGCTAGCCCATGCCTAGATGAGTTTGATAAATTTATGGCTAAGCAAGAAGATTTTAATGCTTATTTTGGTAGACAACTGAAATACAATTCAAATATGCTTGAACACTTGGGTGATTATATGGCTAATGTCAAAGGTGAACTTAAACTTATTAGTAAACATGCTTCTATAGTTACCACTCAAGTAGAATAAGTACTTAAGGCTCAAAATGATTTGCTCAATGAATTGAATAGTAAGAATAATGATAATGCTATTAGAGTTATGACTAGAGGTGGTAGAATGCGTCAGGAACCTTTGTATCCTGAAGGCCATCCTAAAAGAATTAAGCAAGATTCTTAGAGAAATAATATAGATGCACCTAGTTCTTCTAAAAAGAAGAAAAAGAAAAATGATAGGACTTTACATGCTTCTAGTGAACCTATTACTGAAACACCTGAGAATCCAAATGATATTTCTATTTCTGATGCTGAAACACAATCTGGTAATGAACCTGAAACCAGTGATAATGTTAATAATAATGTTATTGATGATGCTCAACCTAGTAATGATAATGATATAGAAATTGAACCTGTTGTTGATCTTGATAACCCACAATCAAAGAATCAACGTTATGATAAAAAAGACTTTGTTGCTAGGAAACATGGTAAAGAAAGAGAGCCTTGGGTTCAGAAACCCATGCCTTTTCCTCCCAAACCATCCAAGAAAAAGGATGATGAGGATTTCGAGCGCTTTACTGAAATGATTAGACCTATCTTTTTGCGTATGCGATTAACTGATATGCTCAAAACAAATCCTTATGCTAAGTACATGAAAGATATTATTACAAATAAAAGAAAGATACCGGAAGCTGAAATTTCCACCATGCTTGCTAATTATACTTTTAAAGGTGGAATACCAAAGAAACTTGGAGATCCAGGAATACCCACTATACCATGATCCATTAAAAGAAACTATGTTAAAACTGCTTTATGTGATCTTGGAGCCGGTGTTAGTGTTATGCCTCTCTCTTTATATCGTAGACTTGATTTGAATAAGTTGACACCTACTGAAATATCTTTGCAAATGGCTGATAAATCAACTGCTATACCTATCGGTATTTGTGAGGATGTGCCTCTTGTAGTTGCAAACGTTACTATTTTAGCGGACTTTGTTATTCTTGATATTCCCGAGGACGATAGTATGTCTATTATTCTTGGAAGACCCTTTCTGAATACTGCAGGGGCTATTATTGATTGCACTAAAGGCAATGTCACTTTTCATGTTAATGGTAATGAGCATATGGTACACTTCCTGAGGAAACAACCTCAAGTTCATAGTATCAACTCTATTGGAAAAATTCCATCGATTACATTTGGAGGTTTTGAATTTCCTCTTCCTACTGTCAAGAAGAAATATGATATTCTTATTATAGGGGATGTGCATATCCCCGTTGAGGTAACAGAGTGTTATTCGAAATTTCTCAGGTTCCATGTTATTCGAAATGAGTTCGTTAACAAGACTTGATCAACCTTGTTAGTGGATTTTTTTTGATGATCATGAGATGGATGAAACTAGAAGGCACAACCTTCTGTACCTCACTTTTACTTTCTGTTAATTATATTAAATAAAATAAAAATAATACTTTTCCGTCTGTTATCTGATTATCCGTGCAATATAAAAATACCTTGAAAATAAAAGTTCTCCAAATGCCCTGAAATTTAAATATGATTTTTTTCCAAAATATTTGAGAATATTTGGCACTCAGAACACAGCAGGGGGGTCAACCACCTGCCCACAAGGGTGGAGAGCGCGCCCTACCTCCCTAGGCGCGCCCCCTGCCTCGTGGGCCCACGGTGGCCCTCCTCCATTTATCCCTGCACCCCCACACTTCTTCTTCCTCCCACAAACACGAATATCCAGCTCAAGCACGAGTTCTGGCTCATTTTGCTGCCATTTTCAATCTCCTTGCTCAAAGCACCTGTCACAAAATTGCTTGGGAAGATTGTTCCTTGGTATGTGACTCCTTCATTGGTCCAATTAGTTTTTGTTCTAGTGCTTTGTTCATTGCATATTTTTTCTTCTTAGTTGACCCTGTTCTTGAGCTTGCATGTCAAATTTATATGGTCAAAAGTAGTTTTGATGCATGATATAGGCCCTAGGCACTTGTATGAGTAGTTGCTATCAATATTATTGAGTTTGGTTTACTTTTATTTTGAAGTTACTAAAAATTTCAGAAATTTTTCACAGAAAGAAATATGCTTAGGAAAAGGTTCCAAGGGGGTTCTTCAAGGAAGTAAGGACCCAGGCTTGCAATGCGTGATGCTGATGACGAGACACCAAGAGACGCTCCAGTGCGTCCTTGTGAATGGCCTTCTGAGAACTTTATGTATCGAGTGGGAATTAAAGAAGAATTTAACGCATATTTGCGTAACGCTGATCTTGTGAGCTTCGAGGAAGATACATGCAGCCAGTATCACAATCTCACTAGTTCCTCTGTGAGGAGGTTTGAATTTTCAACTTCACGTAATTCTCCAATTGTCCTGTTTGATCTTTATGATAATTCTTACACTATGGACTTAGAAGATTTTACCACTGCTTGCAAACTTCCACAATGGGGTAGTATCAGGGATCCACGCAAATCTAAATTTAGAGATTTTCTTGCTAGTATAACTGTAGGGGAATCTAGAGATATAACACAAGCTACCATATGGAGCATTCATTTTCCTGCTATACATTATTTTGCTCTCTTCATAGGGAGATGCATTAATGGTAAGGATGAGGCATGTCACATGTGTGTCCCTGACCTCAGTATTCTTAGGAGTGCTGTGTTATGAGACAAATCTTATAATTTGGGAGCCATTGTTGCACGTAGGTTGCATCTTAATAGATTTAATGGAGATTTCTTTGGTGGAATTTATGCAACCCGCATAGCTAATTTTCTGGGTGTAGCCATAAGCGAAGATGATATTGAATTACCTCCTGCTTATCTAGATTTTAATGCTATGGTTCACCACCAGTTTGTCGAGAGGAATGAATCACCTCTCCAGTATCGCTTAATCTTTGACAGACGTCGTGCTGTCCATATTACTCTCCCTGCTCCTGCCCTCTTTGATTATCAGGCCAGAGGAAGATATGTCATTTCCAGAGAGGAGGCAGATGAGTACGAGAGGAGGGCGGAGGCCGCTCGTCGCCACGCTGCAGCTCAGGAGGCGATAGCCGCTGCATCTCAGTACGGCCCCAACTTCTACTCGGATATCAGCCAGGCCAGCCGTGGCCATAGACCAACTTAGGCCAAAAGCCTAAGCTTGGGGGAGTGCGTACTTCCCACCGACATTACATTTATGTTCACATACTCATTGCTAGATGTCGATGCTCATACTTTTTCATTGTATCATCCATGCTAGTTTATTTTCCTTTTTAGGCTTTCTTCTCGTGTGTTTAATAAACCTTAAGAAAAATTATAAAAATAGTTGTAGCTTTTAATTAATTCACTTTCCATGCTTGTAGCAGTAATTAAAAAGAAAACCCAAAAAGATTTCATGTTCTCCTTTTGCTTGTTGGGAGCTTTCCCGTGTAAATAGTTTATTTCTTTTCTTTTCTTTTCTTTGGGGGTCGATAGGAGAAGACCATAATTAAATTGTTGAAGTAGCTCTTATATGCATTATTGTTGATCTGACAAAAAAGCCCATATTGCCTTGTCTTCTCCTGTTTATTGAATGCTTGCAGATTCCAGCTTAGTCCAATGCACGTGCACTATTATTATTATTCACATCATTCAATCGTGCAAGTGAAAGGCAATTATGATGTTATATGATGGACTAATTGTGATAAGAAAGACTGGTATGAACTCGTCCTCTTTTGTTTTTGTAAATATGATTAGTTCATCGTTCCGGATTCAGCCTATTATGGATAAACATGTTTGCAATGACAATTAGAAATCATAGTTTCTTGTGCCATGCTTGATTAGCTATGAGTTATAATGGTTTACCTTGCGTGCCAACATGCTATTAAAATGGTTATGATGTGATATGATAGGGTGGTATCCTCCTCTGAATGATTTAAGTGACTTGACTTGGCGCATGTTCACGCATGTAGTTGAAACAAAATCAACATAGCCTTCACGATATTTATGTTCATGGTGGATTATATCCTACTCATGCTTGCATTCAGTGTTGATTAATTTTAATGCATGTTCATGACTGTTGTCGCTCTCTAGCTGGTCGCTTCCCAGTCTTTTGATAGCCTTCACCTGTACTAAGCGGGAATACTGCTTGTGCATCCAACTCCATAAACCCCAAAGTTATTCCAAATGAGTCCACCATACCTACCCATATACGGTATCTACCTGCCGTTCCAAATAAATTTGTATGTGCCAAACTCTAAACCTTCAAATAAATATCATGTTTTGTATGCTCGAATAGCTCATGTATCAACTAGGGCTGTCCGTATCTTCCATGTTAGGCGGGTTATTCTCAAGAGGAGTGGACTTCGCTCCTCACTCACGAGATAAATGGCTGGTCACCGGGATGCCCAGTCCCATGCTTTATGCAAACTAAATAAAAATAATTGCAAACAAAACTCCCCCTGGGACTCTTGTTAGTTGGAGGCACTCGTTGTTTCGAGCAAGCCATGGATTGGTGCTTGTTGGTGGAAGGGGGAGTATAAATTTTACCATTCTGTTTGGGAACCGCCTATAATGTGTGTAGCATGGAAGATATTGCCATCTCTTGGTTGTTATGTTGACAATGAAAGTATACTGCTCAAAATATTATTCATCTCTGTTTAAAAAACGAGCTCTGGCACCTCTACAAATCCCTGCTTCCCATTGCGAAGGGCCTATCTATTTACTTTTATGATGAGTCATCACCCTCTAATTAAAAAGCACCAGTTGGAGAGCACCGCTGTCATTTGCATTCATTATTGTTAGTTTACATTGAGTATGACTTGACTGGATCTCTTTTACCATGAATTACAATGTCTAGTCAGTCCTTAATCTTTAAAGATGCTTTGCATTTATATTTTGCGGTCTCAGAAAGGGCTAGCGAGATACCATCTTGTTATATCATATTATGATTGTTTTGAGAAAGTGTTATCATCTGAGATTTATTATTATGGCTCATTAGTTGATTATGCCATTGATATGAGTAAACTTGAGACCTATGCGTTATTGTGAATGTGGTTAGTTATAATCTTTGCTGAAAACTTGAATGCTGGCTTTACATATTTACAACAACAAGAGCAAACCGATTTTGTAAAAGTTTTTTTCTTTATCACTTTCATTTTATCAACTGAATTGCTTGAGGACAAGCAAGGGTTTAAGCTTGGGGGAGTTGATACGTCTCCGTCGTATCTACTTTTCCAAACACTTTTGCCCTTGTTTTAGACTCTAACTTGCATGATTTGAATGGAACTAACCCGGACTGACGCTGTTTTCAGCAGAATTACCATGGTGTTATTTATGTGCAGAAACAAACATTCTCGGAATGACCTGAAACTTCACGGAGCCACTTTTTGTAAAATATAAAAATACCTGCAAAAGATGAAGGCCAGGGGGCCCACCACCTGTCCACGAGGGTGGGGGCGCGCCTGCCCTCCTAGGGCGCGCCCCCTACCTCATGGCCCCCCTGGTGCCTCTCTGACTCCAACTCCAACTCTATATATTGTGTTTCGGGGAGAAAAAACCCAGAGAGAAGAAATCATCGCGTTTACGATACGGAGCCGCCGCCAAGCCCTAAAAACCTCTCGCGAGGGCTGATCTGGAGTCCGTTCGGGGCTCCGGAGAGGGGAATCCGTCGCCATCGTCATCATCAACCATCCTCCATCATCAATTTCATGATGCTCACCGCCGTGCGTGAGTAATTCCATCGTAGGCTTGCTGGACGGTGATGGGTTAGATGAGATTTATCATGTAATCGAGTTAGTTTTGTTAGGGTTTGATCCCTAGTATCCACTATGTTCTGAGATTGATGTTGCTATGACTTTGCTATACTTAATGCTTGTCACTAGG
This sequence comes from Triticum monococcum, assembly GCA_034509565.1. Classification (NCBI taxonomy): domain Eukaryota; kingdom Viridiplantae; phylum Streptophyta; class Magnoliopsida; order Poales; family Poaceae; genus Triticum; species Triticum monococcum. Next base: position 592,671,994 of record CM067841.1, on the reverse strand, counting down.
GCCTGAGTGCCATGATTTCAGATCTGAACCTATTATGTTTTCATCAATATATGAGAGTTCTTGATCCTATCTTGCAAGTCTATAGTCACCTATTATGTGTTATGATCCGTTAACCCCGAAGTGACAATAATTGGGATACGTACCGGTGATGACCATAGTTTGAGGAGTTCATGTATTCACTATGTGTTAATGCTTTGTTCCGGTTCTCTATTAAAAGGAGGCCTTAATATCCCTTAGTTTTCGTAAGGACCCCGCTGCCACGGGAGGGTAGGACAAAAGATGTCATGCAAGTTCTTTTCCATAAGCACGTATGACTATATTCGGAATATATGCCTACATTCCATTGATGAGCTGGAGCTAGTTCTGTGTCACCCTAGGTTATGATTGTTACATGATGAACCACATCCGGCATAATTCTCCATCACTGATCCATTGCCTATGAGCTTTCCATATATTGTTCTTCGCTTATTTACTTTTCCGTTGCTATTGCTATCATCACTACAAAATACCAAAAACATTGCTTTTACTAATGTTACCTTTTGCTACCGTTACCACTACTATCATATTACCTTGCTACTAAACACTTCGCTGCAGATATTAAGTTTTTAGGTGTGGTTGAATTGACAACTCAGCTGCTAATACTTGAGAATATTCTTTAGCTCCCCTTGTGTCGAATCAATAAATTTGGGTTGAATACTCTACCCTCGAAAACTGTTGCGATCCCCTATACTTGTGGGTTATCACCAAGGCAGGGCCGCGCCCCTCCCCCTCTAGTCCGAATTGGACTAGGGAGGGGGGGCGGCGCCCCCCTCCCTTCCTCCTGCTAGTTGGACTAGGAAAGTGGGAGTCCTACTCCTACTAGGAGGAGGACTCCTCCCCTCCTTGGAGCACCCTAAGGGCTGGCCGGCCTCCCCCTTGCTCCTTTATATACGGGGGCAGGGGGCACCCTAGGACACACAAGTTGATCATTGATCCCTGCCGTGTGTGGTGCCCCCCTCCACCATAATCCACCTCGGTCATATCGTCGTAGTGCTTAGGCGAAGCCCTGCGCCGGTAGCTTCATCATCACCGTCATCACGCCGTCGTGCTGACGAAGCTCTCCCTCGACACTCAGCTGGATCGAAAGTTCGTGGGACGTCACCGAGCCAAACGTGTGTAGATCGCGTAGGTGTCGTACTTTCAGTACTAGGATCGGTCGGATCATGAAGACGTAAGACTACATCAACTGCATTGTCATAACGCTTCTGCTTACGGTCTACGAGGGTACGTGGACAAGACTCTTCCCCTCTCGTTGCTATGCATCACCATGATAGATCTTGCGTGTGTGTAGGATTTTTTTTTTGAAATTAGTGCGTTCCCCAACACTCAATGGTCACGAGTGTTGAAGATTTGAAAATTTCCAATAAGTTGAATCCAGGAAAATAGTAGTAAGACATGATAACCACGATAACCGAATCAAGAAGCGTAGTGATGTAACTGGTCATCCAATCAGATATAGAAAAGACAAACATCATATCCATATCTATTGTTGGCACGAGATCTAGAAACAATCCCTAACATAAGGGATATGAGAACGTACGGCGTGGTGGAAGAAGAACCAGGTGCATAGATCGCCATGTCTTTGAGGAGGTTGTCGACGTCGGGAAGTTGTCATCCGCAACCACGGTGATGAAGAATCCAGCAGTCGCATGAAAGTGCTCCCAAAAACCGTGACCACCCCTCTGCCGTACAAGATCACAAGAGGCAGGGTTTCAAAGGCAAGTTGTCTCACTTCAAGGTGTGCGCCAGGGAGCGAGACGGGAAAGTGTCATGAGACACAACGCTTGGAACCCAGAGGCATGCGAGATAATACGTTGGTGTCTATGGAGGAGCACCCTTATAGATGGGTTGCAACTGGACCACCGGGGAGAGGAAGAGAAACGGCTATACCTGGCTCGGCTCATTCACAACGCATGTGTCAGATGGGTGACGGAGGAGGAGCACACGTGTATGTGCCCTCTTCTCGGTCTCTTAGGGGTGTGTGAGACCATCCAACCTTATATGTTGGTCCAAAGCCTCCTCCCCAACCAGGGTGGGACTAAACTTCATACAACCCTTGTCATGCATGAATGGGCCACATGGGCCTCTAGGATTATCAGAAATTATTGGTAATAATAAATGGGCTAAAAGCCCAATGATTCCCACAACGAGTACAACTGTACAACATTGGCTACTACCTTGATGATGGCATCTACCCTCCATGGGTCACATTTGTGAAGGCAATTGAACATTCGGAGAGCAACAAGAAATCTCACTTTACAAAGTGAAAAAAATCTATGTGAAAGAATGTTGAGAGAGTTTTTGGGGTGCTTCAAGCTTGCTTTGCGATATTAGGTGACCCCGTTGAGCATTGAAACCCAAAGATATTGTGGGATATCATGACAACATGTACTATCTTTCACAACATGATCATTGAGGATGAGAAAGGTCAGCGGGAGGACCTTAGGTACGTCTACAAACGGGAGCATGTGGAGCTAGAACATCAAGCAAACACGATCCAAAGATTTCTCACAGCATGGGATCGAGAAGCAAGGAACTCATCACCAACTCCAGATGATCTTGCTTAGCACTTGTGGCAACTTCACATCACTTGGTTGGTGTGCATTTTGTCATGTTTTATTTGTATTATTACTTCATTTGGGCTCTACGTTGTCTTTGAATTTGAAATGTTGTTGAAATATGTGCATTCGATATATTAAGTTCCGAATTAATATGTTGCACAAATGTGGTTTAAATGGGATTTGTATGCAACAGGATGGAAGAGACAGCAAAAATTATGGGAGGTTAAGTTTTGGGAGAAGGGCTAGGTGCGCAAGAGCTTTAACTCCTCAGAATGTGAAAAGTTAAGTTTTAAGGGGTCATTTGAGGGTCGCCTCAGAATGTGAACAGAGACGGCATGGGTTCTTAGTTTTATTTTTTGAGGGATTCCTAGAGTTATTAAAAGGTCGGAGGAGCAGAGATGTATGGATTATGTGGTAAGTGTAAATGCCAAACATGAGAATACGATGCGATTGGTAGGCGCCACGCAGGCCAGAAAGAATAACATAACTGTTGGCATATAAAGTTGTGTTTGAGCAATTCCTTGGTTCCCAAATTCATTTTGTTCTCCGAGTATCTGGCCAATCAGTTCGTCGCAACAAAGTTATGATAATGCACAACTGTGCTATTCAAAAAAAGAAATGCACAACTGTGCCCATCAGGATCCAACTGCCAGTAAGCAGTTCTCCCACAACGACAGCCGGTTACCCTTGATACGTACCGAATCCGTTGTCTGAAGCTGAATGATTGTGAGTGGTTGTGACAAGGCATCATTTCTGTTGCTAGTGTTAACAGCTCAAACTGGCTCTACCATCCATCACCCGTCCACTTTTTTGAAACAGGCTTTCGTCCCGCTTTATATGTGAAGCAAATCGCCCACCCACTTAGCTGCAAGAATTAATTCTCGGCGTAGTTCGTTCAGTTCAACTGTGCGATCCATCGTATACTCCTTGCCTTGTCAGAGCAACTTGCCTTAATTTCATCACTGAACCGGCGGTAGAAGGGAGTGAGAGACAGACACACACACACACAAGTGCTTCCCATTGGCCTAGATAATCATTCACACCAGCTAAAGAAAGCCTTTGCTGATCTGTGCTGCGCTGGGGTGACCGGCCGGCCAAAAGGAAATTAAAGATGAGAGTCTGAGCTGAGCCCCCACAGGAACATCATAATCCTCTTTGACAGGCGTGCTGGTGCCCTGCCTGGACCAGGATGCTCTTTTCTTGCATTATTACTGAAAAAAAGGAGCAAAAATCATGCTGCTAATTGTAATCTGCTTGCTTTTCAAGTGTGCCATACACCAATTAGCAGCTGCTAATAATGGGTTTCTACCATGTGGAAGCGTCCTTCACAAAAATTAGCAGCCTCCTATCTTCAAGCCGTGGGTTGAGGCCACAAAACCAATTATTAGCTGCCTCATGATGGAAATAGGGCAGCCCCTGAAACGTGGGGCCGACGGGGGTTCCCTCTCCGCCTATAAAACTGGCGCGCGCCTTCGCTCCAACCCATCTCTCTCACGCTCACACACCTCTGTTTCTTCATTGTGCCCGCTACTTCAAAGAAGCAAGCACACGTCCTCCATGGACTCCAAGATGTTGCGCTCCGCCGTCATCGCGGCCGCCGTCGCCGTGTCCACGCTCGCGGGGGTCGCCTACGCCGTCGACCCGCCGGCCGCCGCGCCGGGCCCCGGCGGCCACGCCACCTCCGGCGCCGCCGCCCTGTCGTCGTCGTCGATGGTCGCCGCCGTCCTCTGCCCGGCCGTCGCGCTCCTCTTCGCCAACCTGCGCCACTGATGATGATTAAACAAAGGGAACCATGCTGTCAATTAACCGTCGACGTGCGTCGCGCGGATATCGGTCTCGTTGTATTCTTGTACGTCTTTGCTACTTTGATTTCCGGTGATGATGATTGGTCGGTCCGCGCGCTGTACAACCAATTAATGTGAAATTCTATTCATTCGGTTATTAAGGGTTCATGCCAGCATAATATTCATCCTCATCTTTGCTCAAGCCTCAAGAACATTCTGCCAGGCTGCCTCTCACTTTATTTCCTTGTGATTTCGACGTCTTTGCACCCTCAATCGATCTTGGGTGGGTTCAGTTGGGGTATAAAGACTTGAGAGGGAATGTAAAGCTAAGAAAGCAGCTAAAGAAAACAATGATTGCATGAAAAACAGGATAAAAAGCGTGAAAATATGCAAAGCAAAGAAAGCGGCTGGTTGCCATGCAATGCAATGGCTGTAAAGCAGACGCACATATCCATCAAAAATTCGAAATAGTGCAACCCTGACCTGGCCTTTTCGGTGCTGTTCAACTCATCCCTGAATTCTCTATTCTCCTGTTGCTATTGTTGTTGCTCGAAAAACAAAAACAAATGTCGAGTGCACGCTAGCTAGCTAGTAGTTATGCACATACAAGCAAATATTGCATGTATAAATTGGCACACTTTGCAGAGTTTGATTAATTTTTCTTTTACCAATAGCAGTCATTTCTGATGCAAAAGGCCGGGGGAATCCCTCATTTTCAAATAAAAACTTTATTGGTCGTTTCAAAATTGTAATCAAGTTCAATTTTGAGCAAGATGCGCTGCAGAAAAATTACACAATGCCATTCGGATGGAAAATGGTAACCCACGGCTTAATTTGTTTATCATGAAGCAAAGGAAAACGCCCATTTTGGGTCACTAGAATACTCTCTGAGAACTAGAAACGATTAGCTGATAACTTTAAAACAGGTAAATTCATTACCTTGTTGAATTAAGTGGTTTGACTAATGATGTGTAGATGATTTTGCACACGTCCCAACCCATTAAAAAATGGTAGAAAATATGTGAAATGGCTAATGTTTTTAGGAAAAGGTCATAATATTATTAAAAAACAATTAACTAAAAGAAAACTAACACCAAATTTTTCTACTGTCGTGAATGTTTCTGAATGTTTGTATCCTTTACATTTTCTTAGGATTGTGTAATAGTTTTCCTTGAATTACCTGGATTTTATAAGTTCTTAAGCAAAGTTGTAATGTAGTTTTCCTTTTTTTTCCTAAGAAATAATTATTACACGAACCATCAATTTTGAGCCAGCTTTGAAAGTTGATGGTCAAATTTGTCTTACTTTATAAACTATAGATCAAAACACGACTTAGCTTATAGTTGAGGACATGAACTAAAGAGGGAGGAAATGAAATATACGTTTTCTAGAGCAACTTTCTGTTAGACTATTAAGATGGTGGTTATTAACCACAGCCCACAAGGGATCAAAGGTTAGGTTTGGCGTCATGTATGTCTCATTATGACAGAATATTATTTTACGAGTAGGCCACTTTCTCGTCGAAAGTAAGGCGTCTATGGTGTGGTCGATAATCTTGAACCTCCCTGCCATGTTAATGTTCATGTACAACTTGGGGTAATCTAGAAGAAGAGATGATTGTTCGAATGTTTTCAGCATTATGGTGATTCTTCATCTGATATGTCTTATTTTGCATGGAATGGTAACATGCTTCTTGCTATACTAAGGTGCGCATACTTTTTTTTATCTGTTGCGATTTAATCAAATAAGTTATTCCTGTTATTTCCATACGAGCCGAAGAAAAGGAACATTTTCTTAATCTCCGATATCCTTGAGAGGATTTATTGAGTGGCATAATATTGAGTAGGTACTTGAGTATTTCCACAATATTACATTGAAACAAAATGAGTAACTACATCTCTACAATACAAATTGCTAAGGAGTAACAACATGTTTATAAGAAATTTTGCAGCCAATGCAGACTACCAAGTATAATTTACAAGTATGTTGACAATGTCAACACCAACTTTGAGATGTGCGAGCACGCGTTCATCGGCGAGTAGCTCCAGCGTGAAGAGCTTTTTCCAGCCGGTGCACCATGCGGTGGCCTCCCCAAACGAGGGCTTTGCGGCGTGCAACCAATGTCGCAGCGCACTTTTCCATTTGTCGAAAAACAACTCGGCTTCTAGGATAAATACCATGTCTTCAACATGCACGAGAGGTGCCCATAGCATCAACGTGCAGAACGAGGAGTCGATTTGCTTCGGCGGTGTGATCCTCAGGTTCCGTGTGAATTGTGCCAGCTTCGGTAAGATGTGGCATCGGCTGAAGGTATCCCATTGCGTTGGGTCAAGGTATTCCTTCCATGGCGAGACGATGTCGTAGCCGCCATTGCTTATCTTGCTTTCGACAATGTCATAGAGACTCTCCGGTAAGTGGTCGATGAGAGGAATCAATGGGTGAAGCCAGTGGTGACAGTCCGGATCCCACGATGGCATCCACTCTCGCGCATCCATGGCCATCCTCGGCATGATCACCTTCTCAATGATGTACCGCAAGGTGGAGGATGGCAGTGTGGCCTTCCACAACCCTAGCGCACGGTTCTCCTGGATCACCTTCTTGGACTTGACAATCGCCGCCAATGCGTCCGCCGTCTCCACGCTATCGTCCCCTTGAAGAGTCATGTCATGCAGCAATGAGAGGATCTTTTCGTAGCACTCTACTTCAAGACGCAGGGCTTGTGAAAGACCCTTCCACGTATGCCACTCCTCTTCCACATGTGGCAACGGCGGAACGTATAGGCCATTGTCATATGGTTTCTCACAATGACCGATGCCAGCTTTTGGAGACCGCACGGTGAATTGTATAGGCGCGATGATCCCTTGCCCATGTGCACCGAGACCTGAGCCTTCTCGATAGTTCCAACGTCGCATCATCTTCGCCACTGCGAGGCTAAGGAATGCGAGGTTGCCTGATATATCATGTTCGAGTAGCGCCATGCCTAGCAAGCAAACAGACGACTGGCAAACAAAAAGTTTGCCAAAGATGAGTGCTTCTTAATGTGAGACAAGGCTTCAGGTTAGAGTGATATTTCACACTTTGTTCTTTTGTGTTGATTAAGTACAAGAGTGTTTTTTTTCTCAAAAACACATAAGAGTTTTGTGCATTATTTCGTTAAGAGAGAGAGAATTAGAGTTTTGTTACAGCACCACAGCGACACCGGCAACAGAGAACCTGCAGGCGCTACCCAGTTGCCTTTTATGCTTTAAGAGTAAGAATGTATTTATTTATTTAGTAACAGTAAGAATTTATTTATTTCTTTTACACCCTGAGCGTGAATGTTGACTCCTTAAGAGTAAGAATGTATTTATTTATTATGCCTTTTATGCCTTTTGCAAGGACTGGTCCAACAATTGTATATAAAATTGTTTATTTAAATCATCTATAAGATTTTAGTCTTGCATGTGTTACATGTAAAGAAGAAAATTGATGGGAGAGTGAATCATTGCCAACCCGTACCTTTTATAAGTATATACAAGAAAGATATTTTTCTTTTAGGCAAAGAAAGAAAGATATTATTGGATTGATCAAGTGAGGAAAACAACGTGAGTACATGGACGCAAGGATACCTGTCCCACGCGTAAGCAAAAAAGCAGAAAAGGGCCTTGAAGAAATAAAAATCTGTGGATCCGAATTCACGGCAGCACATCCCATGGACTCTCCTGAGCGCTTAGTGAGAGTTGTCTACGCTGTACTCCCTCCGTAAACAAACATAAGAGCGTTTAGATCACTACTTTAGTGATCTAAACGCTCTTATATTTTTTTACAGAGAGAGTAATTTCTTAAAAGGAAAGACGATAGACCATAGATGACGTCAACCACAAATTTATATATCCATCAGCAGTGTGTCGCCTGATAAGCCTACGCATGGCATCATCGGATGCTCCAAATTGTAACTACGGATGAAGTTTACAGCAGCTGGTAGCCAGCAGGGGATAGACAAATTACTGAAGACCACCCTGGTAAATCCATCTTAACTTAAGTATTATTACCGTCATTTGCCAATGCAAGCAGAGGGCAAACCCACACGCCCACCTGTACTGGAGCACACTACTTGGCACCAGTTTGACACAGCGAGATGCATATGTTCTCAAATGGTATCAACATGAGGTCAGGGCCTTTGGGCACAAGATGATATAGCCAACGCTCTCTTCTGTAAATAACAGAGCCATGCACGGAAATAACCCGCAGCCGCTCCGTGTTCTTCCTGTGCGGTTTCCCGATCTCCGAAAGCCGCGGGCGCGAGAAGCGGTCAGCCCCAATGTTCATTCCATCTGGGAGAGGTTAATTTGCATTCTTTGGTTCGGCTACTGGATCTGTGGCGGTGTTTGTGTGTATTCTTCTTTCTAACTGCTCAGCTGCTCAGGCTCGACGACGGTCGTACCATTACTCTTCCGACTCGCTGTCCATGTCGTGCATCGCTTTCAGTCCCCTGGGCCGCTGCGAAATCGAGCAAGAAGAACGTCGGTCAGGCAGTTCATTTCTACCTAGTGCGTGAGTGATGCAGGGTTTACAGGACCAGAGATGATAACATGTTATGCTAGCCTTTGCTCACCTTCTTGGAGACCTTCTTCTCTCGTACTTCGTATCTCTCCAGAGTCAGGTCGCATAGCCATGTTCCAGGGCATACAAACTGCCAAAGATGGACAAACAAACATCAGGTGAGAACTGCAGAATCTGTGACACGGTTTCAACAAAAAAAAACATATGAACAAAACTGTAGACATTAGTAATATCCTAAAAAAAATTGGCGCCAACTATTTTCTTAAGCTAAACTCAAAGTTTCTTTGCTTCAACAAAAGCTTCAAGTATATAAAAAGAAACCTTAACTCCAAAGCATGCTTCAACCACAAGCACAAGGACTAATTATTGCTCCACTGTATATAATTCAGAAATGGAGTTCAACAGAGATGGAAAGATGACACTACCACTCTGTAACGCTGTCCCAAGATAAGATAAAATGGTAATTACTTTGGCTGCTTCAAAGAAAGAAGGTGATTAATTAAGATTAAACAGTAGGAACAACACAACACATGGAGCACTGAATACTCCCAAACAGTCTTATATTTGCTTCAGACAGAAGCATGCTGTGGTATTATGGACGCCTCTTGGCAATCAAGCTAAATCTCAGGTACTTAATAAAGGAGGCGTAGACGGAATCTTGCTATTTTATTTGCACGTCTCCTTTGGCCAAGGGACAAGGCAGGCATCGTGCACAGGGATGGCCATATGCTCCATGTGATCGCATGCCCTGTCTCTATTAAAAGTGCCTATTCAAATGTGTTTACTCCGTGGTACGCTCTTGGTTTTCTTATCTTGCATTTAAGTTTGGATCCATTAGTAGTACTGCTGTGCAATTTTTAATACTACTGGAATCTCTGTGCAACAAGCAAGGAAACCAATTTATTTACTATCTATAAGAAGATAAGAATCCTATGCACCGTCAAAGGAAGACGAGAGAAGAATCCTAAGTGAAATGATTGACAGTTAAAAGTTTGGGAGCTGAGGAGAAAGTTTCATACATTGACAGTCCTCTGGATGGCTTTGACTCTCTTCTTCGGCCTTTGAGGCAGCTTGGACCCCTTGAACACCAAGAAGTCTTCTTCCTTCTCTTTGTTCGTCAGGGAGACTGCAAAGTTGGGCCAGATTGACCCTTCACTCCCAGACGACGAGCCCTTCTTGTCATCCAGAGAGGTCGGAGGCACCGCGTTGTTGTCGTTGTTTCCCTTTGCGGAGCGTTCCCTGACTGGGGATGTAACCGTGCGGATCGTGTTGTTCTGCTGCTGCTGTGATGGCGGCCTCATTGCTCCAGACTCCTCAGGATTCCTGCCAATTTGGTAGCACTAAGGATTAATAAAGATAATAAAGAAATTTCAATGTTACAATGATAACATAAAGAGGAGAACAAACTGTAATTTCTAGACTGGTGAATTATTTAGATGTTCTTTTTGTGAATTTGGAATGGTTGTGGCTACACCATTTTGAATTTTAAACATTTATTTGAACTGCGTCATAAGTAAGCTCTAAAAATAGAAGGAACACATTGAACAACAAAATTGTTCATTCATTTCTCTTGATGGGAAAAGTGTTTGCAGCTAATAACACGGATGAGATACAGTTTATGAAAATTGTAGCTATTCACTGAGTACGTTATAATCCTATATCAAAATTTCATGTGTATAGTCTTATAATTCAGCAAAAATGCAAAAGGGCAAAAGGTAATGTAATTATGTGCTTACAGACAGAAATCTATTCAATTGATTATTCAAAAAAAATCTATTCAAATTGTGGTCACAATGAGAATTGGGTACATAAATATACATGACCGCAAAATTTATGACTGCAAATCATGCATCAATGCTGAAACATGGGGAGAGTGGGGACTGCAAAATTTCATGATTCACACACATTTAGGGAAATGGGATAGCAAGCAAACAATAACTTCAACTTCAATCCAGCAAATACAAGAAACAAAATTGAAAAGGTGAAGAACAATGAATGAACAAGCTGTCGCCATCACCATCCACTATACGTGTGGTGGTGACTGATTTGAGATAAATATGGTGTTTTCTCTCTCAGGCTAAAATTAGCCAGCAGTAAAATAGCCGATACAAAGTATGTGGCCATCCAAACACACATGCTGACAAGCAATTGCCATCAACAACTTAAATGAGAACCTCATCGCTCACAGCTTTCACGAACAATCCCAATAATGAAGCAGGTCAAAATTGAAGATTCACGGATCAGGTCCATCTGAGAAGACAACTAGCAGAGCTTGAATTGAGCTTTAATCAGCTGGATTGACCAGACAAGTACCAGTCTGCTGGTGCTCCTAATTTTAGCCTAGCAAAAATCTGATTCTCCTGGAGTTTTAGCCTTTCAAGGGGCTAAGTTGAGCCACAAGAGAAAACAGCATTTATATCCCACTGTAAATAATTCAAAATTATTAGTACTGCTTGCCCCAAGGATATCGATTGAGGTTCAAATGGAGAAAACCTCAAGAACACCCAGGACTTCACATCCTCTCAGACAATCCAGCAATGCTTGACCAGGATAACTTGAAAAAGAAAAAAGCAGGATCACTCCATCTTTTGGAAGAACAGAAAGTTGGCCCAACGATAACAACATCGGCCAACCAAGTAACCAACATCAATCATGTTGCCCGAAAACCAAAAACCAATCATCGCATTGCCTACCATTCGGAATCACCAACTCCGCTACGGATATCGGTAACTCAGATAAAGAACAAACCCACATTTGAATTTAAAAGTAAATCAGATCAAACGCAACCAAAACTTTCTGACGCTCCAAGTCACGTGCCCAGACACGGACATCACGTGACAGCCAGCTGCTCTTTCAACCCAACCCATGGAGGATTCTGAATGTTATCGCTAACCAACACGCGCAGTCAGAGAGTACCGTCAGAGGGAGGGAGAAAATGCTGAAGAAGAGCAGCAGGGGGAGAGACGGACGGACCTGATGGCGCGGTGGTGGGCGTGGCCAGGCGGGTGGTGCTGCGCGGCCGCCGTGGCTGCGGCGGCGGCAGCGGCGGCGGCGGCGCGGCGCTGTCCTACCGCGGCCTTCTCGGCGGCCGCCGTGGCCGCGGCCTCGACGTCGCGTCGCTGCACCTTGACGCAGCGCAGGCGCTTCCGGTTTCCCCACTGCAGCAGCAGGTCGCGCTCCGCCGCCGTGCCACCGCCAGCGCCCCCGCCGCCGCCGCCGCGCGCGGAGCCTCGCGTCTGGTAGTTCTTCCTCGACTCCCTCTCCATCGCCGTGCTGCACGAAAGATTGAACCAAGAAAATTTCAGTCAAATTGAACGAACTAACAGGGTGAGTTGGGGAATTCGTCTACTGGAAGACCAAAACATGGGCACAAGATGGGATGAACGTCTAAAGATTCAGCTCAATTATTTTGTGATGGCCGATCAAATCAACCAAATAAAGTTGAAGGATACTGAATAATGCAGAGGTTAAAAGGGGGACGATGAAAAATTCATCCCGGGGCAGGAGCTAAAAAATCAGTCGAATTGAAATGAACATGAGGGCTTGGGGGATTTTGTCTGCTTGATCTAACCGGGAGACCGAAGCATCGAGAGAACGCTCAGATTCAACTCCATTCACTGGATTTAAATTCTCAGTCAAATTGTGTTGAAATGAACAGGAGGAGTTTGGGGAATTTTGCCTACTTGATTGATCCACCTGGAAGGCCAGAACATCGAAAGAGCAAGGGATGAACACTTAGATTCAACTCAATTCACTGGATTTTAGTGGCCGATCAGATTAACCCAACAAGGCTTCAGCCTTTGCGAGTTGTGCGTGGGGGAAAAAGGTGAGCTTCTTGCTTTCAGATCGAACCGGCGTAAAACCAGGGAAGTTACCAGATCAAATCCAAAAACAAGTGCCTGGAAATTCAGCTCAATTCAACTCATTTACACCGAACAAATCAAATAGTAACTGAAAGGACAGAAGAATAGAACGAATCGAAGGGGTGATTCTAAAGTGAAAATTGCGATTCCGCAAATTCTAGATATGATGGAAACCCAAAAGAAAATCGAACACAACACACCAATCGGAAGCAGAGGGAAAATTTAAGGCTAAAATGTGCCGGCTTGACGATAGTATAGTATACAAGAAAAGGGGGGGAAACTGAAGGAGATGAGCCAAATTCCGAACCACCACCAGCACGCAACCTAAACAACGCCCGATTTGAGCTCTCTTTTGCCGATCGAACTAGTGTGAAGAACACCAGATGGCACGGATGATACTACGTACTAATCATCTACAACCTGCGGAACAGGCGGTGAAATTACGTCGGCGAAATCGCCCGATCCTTGCCGAGTACTGCCTCCCAATCGCGCGAATCCCAGGTCAAGTCGGGCCAGATTATGCTCAATCGCAGGCAGCAACTCGACGCGGCCCATGCCGTAATGCGGCTCCGCGGATTTGATCCAGACAACCGATTGCTACTTCATCCGAGCTCGATTCAAATCATCCGCTGCAGATTACCCCTCAGTTCACCCGGACCAGGAAACGCAGGGGAACCGGACGAATCACAGCACGGAGGACATCCAACAAAAGTAGAATTCAGGAAATCCCCGGAGAAGAGAGAGAGAGAGAGGGAACTGGATCTTTCAGATCAAACCACCGAACCAAGGAAACCAAGAATCCAACCAAATCAAAAACTAAAACTCAGAGAGAAATCACAGAAAAAAAAATTCCAACCAAAAGCTTCACCGGAGCGCAAACCGTCCGAGTCCACTTTCCCCACCGAAACCGCCCCGGGAGATACAAATGGGCAAGGAAAGAACCGCGGATGATCAGACGGGATGGGCCAGTACCTATGAAAGATCGCCGCCTTTCTTAGTGCTCCAATCCAATCCGCAGCCGAATTCCCTCGCTCCTCCCCTCCCCCTCGAGACGCCCGGCCGGAAGTGCGGATTGATCTCAGGCTGGGACGAGCAGTGGGATTAATCGGAGAATTCGGAACAGCTTTTGTGTGCCTCCTCTACGGGATTGTTCGTCCCCTCTACAAGGCAAAGCCAGCGAGAGGAGGAAGAAGAAAGCTCCCTCTGTTTTATATGCGCTCTACCTCACCCACTTCTGGATCCCTCGGGCACACCAAAACCGGATCCGGGGCGCCCCCGGCCGTCGGTGCGGGGATGGAGGGTCCGGATCGGCCAGGCCCGTCGCCGTCCCGCTCCCCCGCACCGCTGGCTGGCTGGTCTGCAGTGTTTCTGCTCCGCTCCACACACGCGGTTGATGCCGCCAACGAGCCGTGGGCTGGGCCTCCTTGGGCCGCGGTCTGGGTCTAGCTCTGGCAAAGGGCATGCTGCTCTGTTTCAAAAAAAAAAAATCTGTTTTAAAAAATATCTCTTCTAGGAAAAACTGTTTCTTTGCCTAAGAAAAAGGAATGACTATGTATGCCCCTCAAAAAAGGAAAAATACCCCCCCCCCTCAAAAAAACTATTTCTAGTTTCTCAGAAAAAAGGAAAAATTATTTCTACACCTGAAAATAGAAGGAAAACTACTTCTTGCGAAAAGGAGATAGATAAACTCAATCTCCAGTGGTCGCCACTGCCGAACGGCTTGGCATTGTCTCTTGCGATCGGGAAGTCGTCGTGATAAGGCCAGCTGTACCAACGCCTTAGAGAAGAAGACAACTGTCATAGAAGCCTTGTGTAGATCGGGAAATCCCATAGTTGAATCATCTCCCGAACAAAGTTGTCTTCGTCTTAACAACGACGGTGGAGAGAACGTCATTATGACGAGAGGGGTAAGAAATCTGTTGCAAAAAAATAAAAGAGAAAATCTATTGACATCGCAAGATTGTTTTAGCTAGACTCCCTACTCTCTGGTTCGGATGAGGAGGAAGTGGAAGGGGATGACATGTGTGGAGGGAAAGAGATGAAAGAAGCAGAGAAGTATGAGGGGGAGAAAGAGTTATCCGATCAGTTGGAGGAGGAGCAGTGACGCGAGAGGAAGAAGCAAGTGACAAGTGAAGCAAGATAGAGTGGTGGACCTAGGAGATGTCAACTGTTGTATGTGTTGAAGAGCATCCGTGCCTATGCACAAACGAGATGAGTTGAAGAAGAAAGGAAGAACAGGGAAGGGTGAATAAAGAAGTAGCAAGGAGGATTGGGAAGGAGAGAGGCTCACGAGGCACGCCTATTGCACGAGCTGTAGTGTGTTCTCTAGTGTCATATTAAGAGACAACCCCCAACTCTTTCTTACAACGGTCCGCCTCACAACCCATGAAACCTAGTCTCTTCATAGTTGAGTTATTTTTTCCTATTATTCTCGAGCGGCGGATGGCTCTCATTTGTTTCACTTTTCACACCTAGTGCAATCTCAACTTCTCCCAAAATGTGATGAAAATGGTTGGCCCCATCAATACTCTCGAGAGGCATGTGGTTTGTGAAAAGTAAATAAGAAAATAAACCTTTTAAGCCGTGGACCAAAACCATTGAGCATTATTTTCCTCAAGAATAGGATTTCTGACTCCGTTTTATATTATCGAAAGGTAAGAGGTCTGCTTACGATGACAATTTAGAAATTTCCCACCTCCATGATGTTGTAAGCTTTTTTAGGAGACCATGATGTTGTAAGCTAGGAGTTTGCCTAGGGTGATTTTGTAGTAAAGCTAAGAGATCCATCTACTATAACGACTTACGAAATTTTAGGAACCATGAGAGGCACAAGAGGTGAGAGAAACAACTGAGAATGAATGCAATAAATTAATCCCTAGGGTAGCTCATCTCAAATTTCTTTTTTTTAGGGAAAACGCTTGTAATCATCCGGCCGATGAATGCGCTGGAAATCAACCGCCTTGTGCGCTCCCCACGCGACCCTGGCCCACCCTTTCCATCTCCCGTCCAACCTTATCTACAGTCTTACACGATGCTATCATCTCTTCCAGAAATTTCTCAGCGGCAACCCCATCCTATCTCTTTCCTCTCCCTTTGATTTTGACCCCCAGCTTCTTTCTCTCTCTGGCCTCTCTCAATCCAACCCCACACTATGAGCGCAAACTATTACAGGAGTCATTCGGCTGCTGCAGAGCAAGCCAGCGCCGCCGCTCCGCTGCAGGAAAGCATGCATGTGCGCTGCTGCAACTGGAGCAGCAGCTGCTTGCATCAGAGTGCTTCAAAGGAAGGGGTCACCTCTATAGAACTTCGTCGGCGCTGCCTAGCTGCTCCAACCGCCCAGACCTCATCAGAACACAGTTGACAATGGCGATTCAGTGTTTCTGCAACATGGATAATGTTACTGAGACATCGGTGGTGTTTCAGGAACATGAGCGGTGTTGCAAAAGGGCCCTGTGTAACAAAAAAGTATTCGCAACAAGGCCTCTGTTGCAAAAAAAAATCCGCAACAAGACCTTTTTGCGAAAAATTTCTGCAATAAGATCTTCGTTCGTATTTTTTTTCTGCAACAGGCATCATGTTGCGGTGGCCTTTCTGCAACACCTCCCCTATTGCAAAACGAGGTTGTGCATGTGGGTAGATCGGATGGCTATCAACATGTCCATCCAATGGTCAGCTAGGCCGCAGATCTTTTTTAGTATCCGCTGGCGGATGCGTAACACTGCCTTTTTTTTAGAAGAAGCTCATGTCAAATTCTTTAGCCCAACAAATCAATACGTTTAAGAGTGGGCTGGGCTAGGCCGGCCCAGATAGCCACGTCGGTCACTCGTCCGCGTTCCCGTCCCCCGTGCACCGGTTCGACACGGCACCCCACCTGCCTGAACTGACCCGCCGCCGTCCCCCGGCCCCTCCCCCTCGCCGGTCCACCGCTTCAGCTCCAATCCCGTTCCTCGATCGATCCGACTCGACTGCCTGCGACCGCGGATTCACCGGCTAGCTACCATGAGCGACGTCTTCGAGGGCTACGAGCGGCAGTACCGCGAGATCTCCGCCGCCCTCTCCCGCAAGTGCGCCGCCGCCTCCGCCCTCGATGGCGGTACGTGTGCACAACCCCAGGTTTCCGGTTGCTTCCATGCCTTGGTCTGATCCTCTTCTCTGCCTGTTCCCTTCACCAGAGAAGCAGCAGCAGAAGCTGTCCGAGATCCAGGCCCACGTGCAGGAGTCGGGATCGCTGGTAAAAAAACGACTGCACTAAATTTTCTATGAGCAGAATTTTTTACCACACTGGTCTGCAGTGATTAATTTTAAGCTGTGGTGTGGAAACTTTCCTCATAGTTCATGTAGAGATTGTGCATCTTAATTCTTATAATAGCTCAGTCGTCTGATTATGCGCCCTGTTTCTGTTTGGCTGGCTTCCCGCATGCAGATCAGGAAGATGGATTTGGAGGCGCAGAGCCTGCCGCCGACCGTCAGGGCCGGGCTGCTGTCTAAACTGAGGCAGTACAAGTCTGATCTCAACAACATCAAGAGCGAGATCAAGAGGGTCTCGGCGCCTAATGCCCAACAGGCCACCCGGGAGGAGCTCCTCGACTCCGGCATGCCGGATTCACTCGGGGTGAGCTCCCTATCCTAACGTTTCCGCCTTACGCCAAATATTATGTTTATTGCGCCTCTCACGCACTATCTAATATTCTAGCAAGTACTCACTTGTGACAACAATGGTGTAGTACTTCTAACAGATTCTGCTTCTGTGGTATGTATGTATGTTCCATCAGAAAATAATTTATCAGTGTGTGACCCTATATGACTTTGAATTGTGATATGGATGGGTTACAGTGCAACGCACACCTTTGAAACATGATATTTAGAACAGTGTGCAGTATTGTGGTGTCTAAAGAAGTGTACCATATCGTTTATTTGATTTTAAATGGTTTGCATGGATATCCGTGAAGTGAGCACTGCTACTATTTCTTGAATTTCAGTTAGGTCTGTAATTTGAATTTTTCACTGTTGTCAAGTCTAGTGCTTTGGTTACGGTGAGAAACTTAGAATTATATACATGCCTTTTGTATAATCAGTTTATAGCTATGATAATACAGAGCTGGGCTGTGCTTGAAATAAGAACTCAGAAGCACATTTTGACTCTTTTGTCAATAAGCGATTGCAGTTGTACTTTTTCCAACCTCATATTCCCAGTTTAACAGTCTTGGATGTTTTATGCGTTACCATGCAAAGTATGGGCAAAATAACAGAGGCATATTCATTTCATCCTATTTATCACTTTAATTATTAATTGATACCGTTGCTCTTGAATATGTATTATTTTCGTTGCAAGAAAATTTCATGACATAAATTTTCAAGTAAACGTATATATGATATTACATCCATTCGTTAGGTCGGAATTTAGTTCGTTCGGATGGAAGTGGACATATTAAGATGAAATCTAGATTATTGTGTCAATTTATTACTGGATACCTCTACAACTGTCTTATTATTTCTCTGTGTTATATTGCCTTTCCTTTTATCCGTCATGTTTGTAATTTTGATATCATGGCACCATTACCTTTCTGATGTACCAATGCAATTATTATATCATGGCTCAGGCGTCATCTAATCAAAGAGGAAGATTGATGATGACATCAGAAAGGTTAAACCAGTCTTCGGGCAGAATTAGAGAAAGCCAAATAACAGCACTTGATACTGAAGAAATCGGCGTGTTGATTCTTCAGAACCTTCATAATCAACGAGAGACACTGATGCATGCTCACAAAACAGTATGTACTTTGATCTTTCAAGTTTACTTTTATTTGGGACTTTGAGCCATTGTTGGCGCTAATTTGTTCTTTTTACCTTCTCTCGTCCAATTATTTATGGATTGATCATTTCTGGCCTTACATATTGATCAGCAGCAACAACCTTAGCTAGCAAACTACATAGACAAGAAATGCCATCAGTTAGTTTCTGTTTTGATGTTGATGCATTTACACCATATATGCTTATTGGAAACTGGTCAGTCCTTTATGAAGTACTCATATCTGAAATAGTGAAAGGAACATTCGCTGCCAAAATAGGTGTGTATTAGGCATGACAGCTGTAAGAATATAGTTATCCAAACTTTTGTACAGGAGTTAGACCATGGTTTAGTGCTAGATGAGTCACTTCTGGATACCGCACAAGCATCCTGCTTCTTTGAACATGAGTTGCAAAATAACTTTAATGCTGCCAAATCATCGAAATAAGATCCATTTCTCACACTGGTAGTATGCAGTTTGCAGTATCAAGAAAGAGATTTTTCCCCACTTGAGCACTTTGCTATTCCAGTCAAGAGACATATCGTGCATGTCCACCGTTCACAAAATGAAACAAATATTTGACCTTTTGATTTCTGAGGCGAATTCCCCAAAGGTAGTGGAACTTTAGCTTTTCCGCATTAGGTATAGCAACTCCGTGGCCCTCTTGGCCTGCTGTTTAGCTTTTATCTGGCATCACTTTCGGGTAAGTTGCCTGGATTTGTCAAGTAGAAGAAAAGCAGCTAGTACATGATTAACCCTGCTAATTATGACTTGAGAGGGTGATTCTCATCATTCAGCTATAGATTACATCTTCCGTTACCTGCCGCGTGGTGCGTACTAATGAAATTTCCTGCTGTTCTTGCTCGCAGTTGCATGGTGTGGACGACTCCATCGGCAAAAGCAACAAGATCCTGGCGTCCATGTCCAAGTGGAACAAGTGGTTTGTCTAGGTTGACTTCGTGGTTGTTTGGATAAATAGGATTAACGCCTAGTTTTAACAAAACGTGTTTTAGTTGGATTTTTTCAGAAAACTAGTTTTACTAATAATTCAGTTAGGAACAGGTACACACAAAACCTTGTTTGGATGATAAAACGTGTTTAAACACAAGGGTTGCACCGTCGCCGCCGCGTAAGAGATGAATGCCTCCAGTTGAATGCCGGCCATCTCGTCGTACTTCCTGGATGGGGTCAGTCATTGTCGCAGCAGAAGGAAGAGTAGCGCTGCAGCTGGCCAGTTTGGACGACATCATCGCCACCGATGGTTCCTTGGGCAGCGGTGAAGGTGAGGGCCGACGAAGATGCAACGTTGTGGCCTCGAGAAAACCAGCTTGCTCGAGCACGAGATCATGTTAACAACCAAAGTACTCAGAATGCTCGCAAGTGAATTGTTGCATGTGCGACGGTAATGAGAATGACCAATCATTCAAGAACAAGAACGAGCATGCAAGGAATCAGCCGCTGGCACACAAAATCTCAAGATCAAATTTGTAAGAGACCGCCGTCGGCAAGGAAGACGTGAGAAGAGTGCCCGCTCGGGAAGGACCAGTGGTCGACTATGATGACGAGTTGGCGACGACCGCCGGTGACGCGAGTTGGCGACGACCGCCGGCGACGCGGGATGAGGGCTCGCCGGGGAAGGACCGATGGTTGACGGCCGCGAGCGACGCGAGATGAGTTGTTGTTGGGATAGGTCTAGTGGTCGCCGGTGACGGCGGCGGCCGGCGGCAACATCGACGGCGAGGGTCACGGGCGGTGCGGTATATGTTGATGAATTGTTGCAGGAAAACGACTTGATGGCGACGGCAACATGCAGGCCAGCTGCGTTATATGCCGGTCGTGTGCGGTGGATGATGAACTGGTTTATAGAAAAATGTCTAATTGTCGTTTTTCCATAAACTCAGTTTTTCAGTTTTAGTTAAACCAAGATTTACTTATCCATGGATTTGTTATGTTAACCAAATATAATTTTAGTTTGTTGTAACCGAAAACGTGTGTATGCCAAACTGGTTTGGTAAAATCCCAGTATCCAAACAACCCCTTCGTGTTATAGAAAGCTAGGAAGTAGGAGTGTATTGGATGACGATTTAAACGATGTTAGCAACCACGAGAGGCAGCCGAGACAAATGATAATAATACTAAGCCTTCTTTGGGTCATAGGAATAGGAAAATCATAGAAAGTGAGATGATGTGTATATATATTTCTATAGGAAAAAAGATGTCATTTGATGCATATGATTAAAATTTTTCCATTTGAGTGTAGGTTTTCCTTTGAAATGTGAAGAGTTGGTCCCTATCCTAAAAAAAGGGGCTTTAAAGGAAAAAAAAAATTGAAAATCCTATCCTATACAATTCCTACTCCTACAAACCAAAGGAAGCCTAAGAACCCTTGGGTATCTCATCCCGAAATCCGCAGCCGGGCTTTCCCCAAGCAAGATCTTTTTGGCTAGTGACATTAGGATCTTCAACAATGATATAATTTGTTCCCGCGAGATGAAATTTGTATAGTGCCATTTGGATTTCAATGAGAAGATATTTTTTCCGGTGAAGTGAAATTTGTCCATCGCATATTATGTACCGTGAGATACAATGGGTGGGAAAGAATATGCACATGACTCCGTGAGATACTCTACAATGGGTGGGAAAGTATATATACGAGAACACATGAAACATCCTGTTATCAGTGACGAAAAACAACATAATGCCAGGTGTCTAAGCAAGAGTGGGAGTGACGGGAAAAGCATTTGGTTGTGATAGCATATCACCACGGGAAACATTTCATCACGACATATAGCCATTTGTCATGGAATACATTGGGTTAAAAGATGTGTTACCATCACGAAAGTAAAGTTGTTGCCATTCCGACAGCCTAGAACTAATGGAGATTATGACCAAGAACGGTCAATATGCGGGCACTGCAGCAGGCATCATTGATGATTGTTACCACTTGGTATGTGAGTTTAGTTCAATTCGGTTTGAATTCTGTCCTAGAAAAGCAAACATTGTTGCTCATGAATTAGCTAGTGTAGCTAGATCTAAATTCTACAGTGAGTGGATTGAAATGGCTCCTAATGAGTTTCTTCCTCTTTTACTTAAAGATGTAAGTGTTATCACCAATGAATAAAGAGGGAACTTTAGTTATAAAAAAAAGGTTGTTGCCATTCCTTCGTCCGAAATATTTTCTTCTTTGCAACTAATTGCAACGCCTTTCGAATGATTAGTAGTATTGTTCCTCGGCGGTAAAGTATCGAAACTAGCTCTAAAAAAAGGGATTCCCCCCTAGGGTTTTCCAGTCCTCCGGCGTCGCCGTGAGTTTCCACCAATTTGATCTGATCTCCCGGTGACCGACGACCGCCCTCTGCCTCTCTCTCCCCACTCGGACTGATAAGGGGTCAACACAGCTAAGGAAGTAGCGCGTTATGTCTACTTGGTATAGTTAGGGAAGTAATGTTGGTTGATCAGTTGGGAAGTGTGGTTCTTGAAGAGATATTACCAAACAAAAAACAACATCAACCCATCCTAGGCCACTTGGGACTTGCAGAAACAATGATCGTTGGTGCTTGGTACATCTGGCAATGTTGGGAGATTGTTAAAGGTAATTTAGTGGCACCAACTGTAAGAACAACTTTCACCATTAGTACTGTAACATTCAATTGTGATGCATCAGTGTGAGTCTCATAGTCTTACAGTCACATAAAAATAGTATGGACAAAACCAACTCATGGATGAAACAGGTTCATCGGCAGCGATCCTTCAAAGTCATAACGGGAAGCCCTTTGTTGGATGTTCTTGCATTCTTAATAATTTGTTTGATGCTACAATTACGCAAAAAAGGCCTTATGTTTCTGGAGAAGTTAAGGTGCTCTGGAGTCTCAATCATAGTAGCCGGAAACGGGGAACTGTGGGCCGTCCCTTGATCCGGATTCATCGACCCGGAATCAGATTCGGGAATGAGGGTCGATTCGGTAAGATTTGATGCGGATTCGGCGTTTTCGCAGCCAGATCGTCGATTCAGGTTCGGCAACTCGACAGTCTTGGTTCTTGAATCGATCGAGTAAGCAAAAGGTCAGCCATATCAATCACGAACTCCTCGTTTTAATTTCTGCACCTTCTTTTCCACTCCCCTAAATAACTCCTTGTTCTGCTCTCCAATTACTCCAAGACTGCTAATAAATTTTTCATTGGGAAGGAGATGATATATTTTAGTCTTCATGAATCGACGATGCAGCCAGTTCCCTGTATAAGTACTCCCTCGGTCCCTCCCAGCCAGTTGCTCCCCGCACCCGTAAAGATTCGCGTTCCTCGTTTCATGGTACCGTACCGGATTCATCGTACCGGAATTGATTCGATCGCGTTTCCGCTTTAGAAAAATCGTTCTAGAGATGTATACCCCCACTGTACCCTATTTTTTCCAGCCCCCGACTCTCGTCTCCCGTTCCCGTTCCTCGTTTCCACCATACCGGAAACATGGCAACTACGGTCTCAATGGAGTCGGTCTCTTTGGAACATATCCAAGTATGCAATGGCATCATGAAGGTGTGAAGTCCATATACAACAATACTTTGCAGTCCGCTTTCGAAGGGCACAAAGAATTGTTGCAGTGAGCTTTTGCGACTGTCCAAAAAATGCAAATAGGGCGACACATAACTTAGCGATCCTATAACTATAGTTACCTCGGAAGGCAATTTTTCTAATTTTATTATCCTAAAATTATCTTTGATGTAAAGGTGATTTTATTCCTAAAATCTTCAAAGTACACGTGCATTGTTTTTTAGAAAACAAGCGGCTAGGCTTCACACGCATGCATGTGTTATTTTTTTGTCTGATAGTGCATGTGGCTATTAGCATTAAATGTGTTTACTGGTTAGTTCGGTTTGGAAGAAACTGCTTCACATGCATTTATTTCATCTTTTCGAAAAAAAAATATCTTTCAAACAGTGCGTTGGAATTAAGATCCGTCTTCACCGTTAGATTCTTTGCTGCAAGATCTTTGAAACTAGATCCTAAATGGGATTGTTTCGATGAAAATTTTTTATGCCAACTTTGGCGTTATATGGTGCAACTTCAGTACTACCTCCGTCCGGATTTTTAAGGCCGGACGTCCGATTCTCTAGGACCAAGGTGCCCTCTTTTTCTTCCCCAAAGCGTGCAGGCTTTCTCTACCATGCCCGCATGCAGCCAATGAATATCATGCATGCACTAGCATGTTTCTCTCCCTTGCATATATGCATATGCATGCCCAATCAGCTCGCCGGAGATGTCACAGATTAAGAGAAAAACGCAGCAGCTTTAAGGCACGGGCCTAGCAAAATGCAGACGGGGCAAGATGGCTGACCGGACTTCTAATCCCGGACGGAGGTAGTACTGCATTATGCAACTTTTTTCAAAACCAGTTTTTGAAACTGCATGCTAACTTCATATGAGGTTACAACCTAGCAATCATGAAAACTTGATGTGCAACTAGACTACTGCCCCGACCAACTTTCTAATAGCCAATGTGCAACCATTGTCTCTACTCATGGATGTGTAGTTTTTTTACAGTTGACACCCTGCCCCCACCTCCCCTACTAGCGATATGTGCAACCTAGTCTATTGTTCGAGCCAACTTCGTATTACTTGATGTGCAACTCCTTCTCCTCCCTACTTGTGGATATGTAGTTTCAGTTAGTGGGGGCAACAAACGAAGTTGCACAAAATCTGCTAGGCGGTTGGCGGAGCAACATGTGAAGTTGCACATAGTTGGATGATGAAAATTCCACATTCATGAGGGTAGTGAAAAGTTGCATATAAACGGAGCGCTAAAGTTGCACATCCCACCATAGGGGTGGTTTGAACCGAGTGCTAGTAGGGAAATTACACATCCACAGGGTATGAGGAAAAGTTGCACATCACTGGTAAATAGTTGGCCGTGGCATTATCCGAAGTTGCACATCCACTGTTAGAAAATTGGCTGGTGCAGCAAACAGTGAAAGCACAACCACATGCAGTGGGAAAGTTGCACATCAACTACTACACAGTTGGTCTAGGCAACACACAAATTTGCACATCTCACTAGAAGGATGTAGTTTGGAGGTGGAGGTGCCATCAGTGACAACTACACATCCACGGGGTAGGTGGAAAGTTGCACATCCACTGTGAGGACTCAGGTAGTTGCACATTGACTGCTAGGCAGTTGCACAAAACAGAGTCTAATTGCACACAATTTTTTTTTTGCCAAAACATACCTATGCAGGATCTAGTTTCGAAGAGCAAGTCGCGAGGGTTTCAACGGTGAAAACGGATCTTAATTTCGATGTAGGGTTTGAAAGATATGGGGTTTTAAAATTAAATACGTTCGCATCTGTTCACATGGATGATTTGCATTTACTTTTTATTTTTCCTGTTTACACGTGTTCACTTTTTCTAATATAGATTTAGGAGACAAACTATTTCTATTTATAGATTATTAAAGAACAGAAATTTCTTTTTCAACCGGCTGCTCCGGAGCGCTAGGGAGCAGTCGGCCGCTCCTAGACCTGTCTTTTTTTACATCATGATATAATAGTGATTTGATGTTAATAAAATGCGCCACGGGCATTCTCCTGTAATTGCTCGTTTTAGTGTTTGTAGTCGTCGCTAGGTATCTATGAATATGGATGTAATTTATTTTATTTTTTATGTTTGTTCAACTGCCATGATTGAAAATAAATACATCAAACAGTTTCTCGCAAAAAAAAATAAAGAGGGAAAAAAAGGTGGCAATGACGGTGATGGTGGTGGTGTGCGCGCAATCCGTTTTTTATGGTAGGGAGAGGGGAAGATAAGAACGATCATTCGATTCCTAGTGCAAACGCTCAAGACTTCTGGAAGAGAAGAATACTCTCAAATTTGGCGGGCCCACCCAGCAGACACATCCATCCATCACTCGTCAGCGTTCCGTCCCGTCCCCCGTGCACCGCACCGGCTGGTTTGGTTCCCAACACGGCACCCCACCCGCCTCAGCTCGCCCGCCGTCCCCCCTCCCCAACGAACTCGCTCCGACCACCCACCCACCCATCGACTGCCTCGGCTCCGCCGGAGGCTCCGCGGGCCTCGATCCGGTCCGCCTGCCGCGACCGCCGGCGGATTCGACGGGGAGGGAGCGACCATGAGCGAGGTCTTCGAGGGCTACGCGGGGCAGTACTGCGAGATCTCCGCCGCCCTCTCCCGCAAGTGCGCCGCCGCCTCCGCCCTCGATGGCGGTACGTACGCACGCACGACCCCCTCTATCTCGCCAGAACCCCAGGTCCCCGGCTGTTTCTTCTGCATCTTGGTCTGACCCTCTTCTCTGCTTGTTCCCTTCGCCAGAGAAGAAGCAGCAGAAGCTCTCCGAGATCCAGGCCGACGTGCAGGAGTCGGAATCGCTGGTAAAAACCGGCTGAACTCTCTGCAATTTCCGTTTCGTTAGCCTTCCTTCCGTGCTCAGCTGTCAGTTGTAGCTGTGCTGTGCGCCCGATCTCTGTTTGGCTGGCTTCCCGTAGACGAGGGGGGTGGATTTATGATCTGTACTGTCGTTATCTAATCGTGCCTCCAATTTATGTCTGGCTGGCTTCCCGTAGATCAGGAGGATGGATTTGGAGGCGCGGAGCATGCAGCCGAGCGTCAAGGCCGGGCTGCTGGCTAAACTGAGGGAGTACAAGTCTGATCTCACCAGCGTCAAGGGCGAGATCAAGAGGCTCTCGGCGCCTAATGCCCAACAGGCCACCCGGGAGGAGCTCCTCGAGTCCGGCATGTCCGACACACTCGCGGTGAGCTCCCTACCCCTCGCGTTTCCGCCTTGCGCCAAATCCTATGTATATTGTGCCTCCGGCATGCTATCTGGCATTCTAAGTGCTCGTATGTGACCACAATATAGACTTCGCACAGATTTTGCTGCTGTGGTGTGTCTGTGTGTGCCCTCAGGAAAGAATGTAGTCTGTGTGTTCCATAAGAAAATAGCGTGTCTGTGTGTGACCTTAGTATATTTTATTATCCTGAATTATGTGTTTGAAATCTGTTTGCTTGGATATTACGATGCCATGTGCTTTTGTGTTCCTCTTAATACCTTCTGCACCTGTATTGTTTTTAAGTGCCTGTGTTGGATTTCATGCTGTGAGTTGAGCCCATACTGTTCATGTCAGCATGTGCATTCCACATTTTTGGCATTCACTTGAAAACTTGATGATATTGTTGACCCGTTTGATGGTGTAGTTTTGCGTTAATGATAATGTTAGTTCCTGTGTTTCTGATAGTGTTAGTTCTGCTATGATATTGAATGGTGCTGTATGGTTAGTTGGTTAACTTGGTTACCCCACTGTGCGGGGAAGTTGAGATGAAAATTTTCTTTTAGAAGGCAGAATTTTAAAAGCAAAGGAGTAAATAACGTGGGTTTTGGTATCAGCATGCTTGACGTTGTAAGACTTTCAATTGTGAAATGGATGGGTTACAGTGCAACGCAGACCTTTGAAACGTGATATGTAAAACAGTGTGCAGTATTGTGGTGTCTAAAGAAGTGTTCCATGCCCCTTTTTTTGAAATGTTCTGCATGGATATCCATGAAGTGAGCACTTCTACTAATATGGTTTGTGCTGGTTTTAGTCGGTAGATATAATGTCAAACAATGTTTGTTGAACTTCAGTTAGGTTTATAATTTGAATTTGCCACTGTAGTTAAGTCTAGATACATGCCTTCTGTAATCAATTTATAGCTATGATAATATGGAGGCAGGCTGTGGTTGAACTCAGAACTACATTTGGACTCTGTTGTCAATAACAATAAGTGATTGCAGTTGTAATTTTTTGAACTTCATGTCCCCACTTGAGCAGTCTTGAATGCATTATGTGTTATCATGCAAAGTATGAGCAAAATAACAGAAGCACACATCCCTTTCATCATACTTATCACTGTCTCTTTGATTCAAAGGATTTTTATAGGATCTTTGAAGGATTAGAATCCGTAGGAATTTTTCCTACGTTGGTTGTTTGATTCGTAGGATTGAATCTTGTAGGATTTTTTCCTAAGGATTCATTTGTACTACATTTTACAGGAATTCCAACATCCACTCCAACCTCTTGGAAGAAATCCTTTGTTTTTCCCGTGACACAATCAAACAAACTCAAATCCTATAGGGATCCAATGGACATGCCATTCCAATCCTACGTTTTCCCTATTCCTGTGTTTTTGCAATCCTATGAATCAAAGAGGCATTAATTGATACTGTTGCTCTTGAATATGTATTATTTTCGTTGCAAGAAAACTTCGCTGCATAAATTTTCAAGTAAACCTATATATGATCTTCCATCCATTCATTAGATCAGAATTTAGTTTCATTCTTATTTAAGTGGACATATTAAGAGGAAATCTACACTATTGTGTTCATTTATTACTGGATACCTCTACAACTGTGCTGGTATTTCTGTGTTTTATTATCTTCTATTTGTCCTGTTTGTAATTTTGATATCATGGCACCATTTCCTTTCTGGTGTACTACTAATGCAATTATTATATCATGGCTCAGGCGTCATCTGATCAGAGGGGAAGATTGATGATGACATCAGAAAGGTTAAACCAGTCTTCGGACAGAATTAGAGAAAGCCAAAGAACAGTATTCGAGACAGAAGAAATTGGTGTGTCGATTCTTCAGGACCTTCATAATCAACGACAGTCATTGCTGCACGCTCACACAACAGTATGTACTTTGTTCTCTCAAGTCGATTTATTTGGGACTTTGAGCCATCGTTGGAGCTAATTTGTTCTTCTTACCTTCTCTCGTCCATTTATTTACGGATTGATCATTTCTGGCCTTAAATATTGATCAGCAGCAACAACCTTAGCTAGCAAACCACGTAGACAACAAATCCGATCGGTTAATTCTGTTTTGATGTTGATGCATTTGTACCATATATACTTCCTGGAAATTGGTCAGTCCTTTATGAAGTATTCATACTGAAAGAGTGAAAGGTACCTTCGCTGCCAAAATAGGTATGTATTAGGCATGACAGCTGTAAGAATATAGTTATCCAGACTTTTGTACGGGAGTTAGACCATGGTCTGGTGCTAGATAGTCACATCTGGATATCGCACAAGCATCCTGCTTCTTTGGACATGAGTTGCAAAATAACTAATGGTGCCAAATCATCAAAATAAAATCCATTTCTCCCACTGGTAATATGCAGTTTCCAGTACCAAGAAAGAGATTTGTCCACTTGATCACTTTGCTATTCCGGTGAAGAAGCATACCGTGGGTGTCTCCCATTCACAAAATGAAACAAATATTTGACCTTTTGATTCGCGAGGCAAAATTCCCCAGAGCTAGTGGAACTTTAGCTTTTCTGCATTATGTATATTTTGCTTTTCTATGGAATCCGTTTGGTGTAAGTTTGCTTTGCCTGGATTTGTCAAGGAAAAAACAGCTAGTGTATGATTAACCCTCTAGTTATGACTTGAGAGGACGATTCTCATCATTCAGCTATATATTACCTCTTCTGTTACCTGACGCGTGATGAAATCGTGCTGCTCTTGCTCACACAGTTGCATGGTGTGGACGACTACATCGGCAAAAGCAAGAAGATCCTGGCTTCCATGTCCAAGAGGATGGACAGGAACAAGTGGATCGTCGGCGGCATCATTGCGACCCTCGTCTTCGCCATCCTCTTCATATTGTACTTCAAGTTTGCTTAACCATTCCAAATGCAGCATGTGCCTGAATTCAGAATGTTTGTGTGTGTGGAACATGATGTATAGTGACACTTGCCAGTTGCCATGTAAAACACAAAATATTTGAAAGATGTGTTCGAGGCTTCTGTAAATGCTCAGCGCCTTTGGTATTCTGAAATTGCTGCGCAGTATTAGTATGTTATATTTGCACAAAATTTGCCTGTTCTGGCCAAAAAGCAAAAACTGTCATGCCCGCTGCTAAAAATTGCCCTCTGCTGTATCGATCAGGAAAACAAACTTAAACAAAATTCACCACTCGCCAGCGAAGTCGACAACAATTACGGGGTAAACTGGCAATAATAGGATGAACAACAACACTTCATCAATCACAGGAGAAATTAGATCTCCTTCACAAGCAATACTAATAACTTGATAATGTACAAGTCGCAACAAAACAAATGCTCATGTTTTCACACAGTTCTCCAAATGCACTTGTTCAGCAAAGCAGCAAACAGCTCTCCACCAGAGACCAGACCCACAGAGGCACACATCGCACAAGTTTGAGGTCACATATAATTCAAACACATTCCAGCACTGCCAAGTTTGACATCACGATGGAGCAGCAGAAGAAGTCTTGTTCAGCCTGAATACCAGTCACTGAAGCTAGCACAAACTGTCTTTGGTCTGGATCCACCAAACACTGAAGCAACGCAAAATAGGATTTGGTTTGAATCCAAACACTGAAACCAACACAAAATAGGATTTGATTTCTATCCACCAAACACAGAAGCCAAACACAGTGGGATTTGGTTTGAATCCACCACACACTGGAGGCAACACAAAATAGGATCCAAACACCGAAGCCAGCACAAACGGATTTGGGGGCCGAAATTTACAGAGCAAGACAACTGAAGAACGCACTGGCAACATCTGACCCGCGCACGAACAAACATCAACAGGCCGAAAGATTAGGTGCGAATTCAAAGGTAAACTGCTGCAATTTCCATTCCATCCTAGTAGTACATCCAGACAACAAGGGTTAACAGCAGCGAGATGCTGCAGCTACACAAGAGGACCACGAGCACTGCTGGTACTACCAGACAACGACAGTCTAGCTACTGATCTGGTGGCGGCCTAGCCGCCGAATCCGTAGAGGGTGCGGCCCTGGCGCTTGAGCGCGTAGACGACGTCCATGGCGGTGACGGTCTTGCGGCGGGCGTGCTCGGTGTAGGTGACGGCGTCGCGGATGACGTTCTCCAGGAAGATCTTGAGCACGCCGCGGGTCTCCTCGTAGATGAGCCCCGAGATGCGCTTCACGCCGCCCCGCCGCGCCAGCCGCCGGATCGCCGGCTTGGTGATGCCCTGGATGTTGTCGCGCAGCACCTTCCGGTGGCGCTTGGCGCCGCCCTTGCCGAGCCCCTTGCCTCCCTTGCCGCGCCCGGACATGGCTCACGATCTCGAGCTGCGAGCGGATGTGGAATCGGAGGGACGGTGGTGGCTGCTGGTGATGTGATTTGCGGGGAGGGGCGAGGGGCGTTTTAAGGGGGACGAGAGGGTGGAGGAGGCGTGTGCCTGCCGTTCGATGCGGATGGAGTGGACGGTCGAGATGGCGATCCGGGGGAGAGCTGCCGCGGATCCGTGACGTGGCCGGTAGCTTGGGCCGGTGGATTGGCGGGATCGCTGATGTGGCTCTAAAATTTCATGCGCGGAGCGCGGGCGGCAGCTCGAAACATTTGGGTTTGTTTCTTGCAATCCATTCCGTCCATCATTCGTCGTTTGCTTCTTGAAACATACTCATTCCATTCCAAAATATAGTGATTTCTTTATTCTCGTGCTTCAACTTTGACCATGAATTTAATCAACGAGACCGACTGCGACGGGAGTACAAATTATATCAGTGAATTCGTATTCAAAAAAAGTTTTCAATTAAATAATTTTTACTCCCGCCGCAGTCGGTCTCATTGGTTAAATTTATGATTAAAGTTGGACCTCGGAAAACACGGACGTACTATATTTTGGAAATGGAGGGAGTGAAAGCAGATAGCGGGGTGAGTCAAAAATGCATTTCCTTCAAAGTAGCTAGTTGCCGTTTATCTTTCTTTTTTTTGGCCTCTCCTATTTGGTTAGATGTTTCCTCTCCAGTATGTCTCAGGAGCGAAACGACTTTTGTCTATGGTTTGGTCCAATATGTGGGTGCACCCACTCTCGTCCCCCCATTGCTTAGGGAATGTTTGCTTGCTTGCACGGATTTTGCATGTATTGCATCTGTGTTTTAGTTGAGCTTGGCCGAGGAAAAACAGGTAAACAACCAACATCTGCATGTTGTTTAGTTGCCCACATCTAGGCTTCTTGCATCAAGGGAGCAATCCATCGGCGGTGCCGCGAACTAGTTCCTAGCGTCATTGCCACAAAGTAAGTCTGTGCAGAGGGACAAATAGGAGGACACTGAGTCAGAGGGCAAAGGAGGAGAAATGATAGTGCGTGCACCATGTGGCAGTATCAGTGTGGTAGGACAAGGGAGAGAAGGAACAACGTCGGAGATGACTCCAGTGTAGTAGGATGGAGCAGGAGGTCGGGAGGAACAACGCCGGCGGTGGCGCTTGTGTAGTACGACGCGGGCAAGGAGGCCGAGAGGAACAATGCCGGCGATGACGCCGGTGCAGCAGGACGAGGGTGAGGAGGCTGGGAGGAACTATTTCGACAGTGGTGACAGTGCAACATGGCGTGTGAGAGGGTGCCGAGAGAAACAATGTCGACAATGGTGCCAATGTAGTAGGGCGCATGAGAGAATGCATAAGGGCAGCGGCGCTGCGTCCGACATGACGAGTACGGAGTCGCGGGCAAGCGATCCCCTCAGCAAAACGACGAACTAGTTGCTAGCGTGAGGTAGAGGAGGGCACTGAGGCAGAGAACAGAGGAGAAGAAATACAGTGTGCGCAAGCGCAGTAGGACACGGGAGAGGAGGCCAAGATGTACGACATCGACTATGACGCCAGTGCAGCAAGATACGGGAGAGGAGACCGAGAGGAATGACGCTGATGGTGGCGTCAGTGTAACAAGATGCGGAAGAGAGGCCAAGAGGAACGATTAAGGAGTGTCTTAAACCAGACCACACATATACATATGTACAATCACGAGGAAAATGTAGATCTACTTGTCTGCGATCGATGAAACAGAAAACGTGCAACACGAAAGTTGTGTGGAACTGCAAGATGAAGCTACTGGGCAAAGGAACTTTCAAACGGTCGATTGTGCACGACAAAGTTGACATAATCTATACAAAGTAGATCCAAACATTGACACGGAATTGAACATTCACAATGGATGAAACTACGAACCGATTGCCTGAATGGAACCACAACATCAAAGTGCTTCTTTTTGTGTAGACCTTACCCCGAATCAAAGCGTCGTTGTATAGGTTAGAAGGGACTAATGGGTGGACGAGATTAGGAGTTAAACAAACAAACCATCCGCAACTTCACTTACACCGACATATCTGACAAGATTAGGCTTCATCACTGGACCCGCTCACATGCATCCCTTGAGCCTGACTCCTCGGAAAATGTCGATTCGGGAGTTCCTAGAGGGCCTAGCTGGGAGGTGCTTTAAAGTCTGTGCGATGCAGACCCAATAGTGAAAGCAGACAACCAAACAACCCAATTTCATCATGCGCGGACATGGTTGGTCTATATGTGAGCAACCAAACACGTCTTTAGTGCTCCTTGCAACTTCCTTGGGTTTTACCCTAGCAGAAGGAAAGATGAACGCAATTTCACTCCTTACTCTTCAACACGTACTCACACAGAGACTCTCAAATCTCTTTTCCAGACCATAATATTTCTATCCCTTTTACCCAAGTGACTCATAGGAGGGCTAAACTCTTCTATTCACCCTCTACACGTATGTGGGGGGGGGGGGGGGCTCAAGATCTTCAAATTCCACTCCTTGCGCCTTCCAGCTACCCCCTCCGACATACAATTTTACTGATTATGTTCTGACCATTAACATACCTGACCAGCAGGCCAAATAAATTAGGGAGCGGTACTTGAAGGCGTGCAAGTAAGAAACGGAATCGTTCTTCCTTTTCTCGTGCAAACAAAAAGGCTGAGTTTCATATATGTTACTATGTTCATTTGACGATGTATTATCCTATGTTTTGTACTGGTAGTTTGGCCATGATGTATTATGCTAAACAAAGATACACAAGAAAAGGGGGGAAGAAAATTGAGAAACCATCATGCGCACAAGACGATCACACCGATGGGAACTTGTACAACCGATATAATCCTGGATAATTAATGAGGAACTGATGAAAATATGCCCTAGAGGCAATAATAAAATGGTTATTATTATATTTCCTAAATCATGATAAAGTTTTATTATTCATGCTAGAATTGCATTGATCGAAAACTTAAATACATGTGTGGATACATAAACAAATACCGTGTCCCTAGTGAGCCTCTACTAGACTAGCTCGTTGAGCAAAGATGGTTAAGATTTCCTAACCATAGACATGTGTTGTCATTTGATAACGAGATCACAACATTAGGAGAATGATGTGATGGACAAGACACATCTGTTAGCTTAGCATAATGATCATTCAGTTTATTGCTATTGCTTTCTTCATGTCAAATACACATTCCTTCGACTATGAGATTATGCAACTCCTGGATACCGTAGGAATACCTTGTGTGCTATCAAACGTCACAACGTAACTGGGTGATCATAAAGATACTCTATAGGTGTCTCCGAAGGTGTTTGTTGAGTTGGCATAGATTGAGATTAGGATTTGTCACTCTGAGTAATGGAGAGGTATCTCTGGGCCATCTCGGTAATACACATCATAAGCTTGCAAGCAAATGACTAAGAACTTAGTCACATGGTGATGTATTACGGAACGAGTAAAGAGACTTTCCAGTAACAAGATTGAACTAGGTATGAAGATACCTATGATCAAATCTCGGGCAAGTAACATACCGATGGACAAAGGGAATTACGTATGAGACCGGTTCCACCGACTGACATGCAACTAGTTCTGCATAAAGGTGGCTGGCGGGTGTCTGTTTCTTCAACTTTAGTTGAATCGAATTTGACTACGGCCGGTCCTTGAAGAAGGTTAAAACAGTAAACTTGATGAAACACTGTTGTGGTTTTACGCATAGGTAAGAACGGTTCTTGCTAGAAGCCCATAGCAGCCCCGTAAGACTTGCAACAACAAAGTAGAGGACGTCTAACTTGTTTTTGCAGGGCATGTTGTGATGTGATATGGTCAAGATATGATGTGATATATGTTGATGTATGAGATGATCATGTTTTGTAAATTATCGGCAATCGGCAGGAGCCTTATGGTTGTCTCTTTTATTGTATGAAATGCAAACGCCATGTAATTGCTTTAATTATTACTATGTGTTAGCAATAATTGTAGAAGCAATAGTTGGCGATACGACCATGATGCTATGATGGAGATCAAGGTGTCAAGTCGGTGACGATGGAGATCATGACGTTGCTTTGGAGATGGAGATCAAAAGCACAAGATGATGATAGCCATATCATGTCACATATTTTGATTGCATGTGATGTTTATCTTTTATGCATCTTATTTTGCTTAGAACGTCGGTAGCATTATAAGATGATCCCTTCACTTAATTTCGAGATAAAAGTGTTCTTCCTGAGTATGCACTGTTGCTACAGTTCGTCGTCTCGAGACACCATGTGATGATCGGGTGTGATAGACTCTACGTTCACATACAACGGGTGTAAGACAGTTTTGCACATGTAGAATACTTGGGTTAAACTTGATGAGCCTAGCATGTATAGACATGGTCTCGAAACACTGGAGACCGAAAGGCCGAACATGACTCATATAGTAGATATGATCAACATAGAGATGTTCACCATTGATGACTACCCCATCTCACGTGATGATCGGACATGGTTTAGTTGATTTGGATCTCGTAACACTTAGAAAACTTGGGGGATGTTGATTTAAGTGGGAGTTCATTAGTAATTTGATTAGTTGAACTTAATTTATCATGAACTTAGTCCTGATAGTATTTGCAAATCTATGTTGTATATCAATAGCTCACGATGTAGCTCCCCTATTTTTTGATATGTTCCTAGAGAAAACTAAGTCGAAAGATGATAAGTAGCAATGATGCGACTGGGTCCGTGATCTAAGGATTATCTTCATTGCTACACAAAAGAAATATGTCCTTGATGCACCGCTAGGTGACAGACCTATTGCAGGAGCAGATGCAGACGTTATGAACGTTTGACAAGCTCGATATGATGACTACTTGATAGTTTAATGCGCCATGCTTTATGGCTTGGAACCAGGACTTCAAAAACATTTTGAACGCCACGGAGCATATGAGATGTTCCAAGAGCTGAAATTGGTATTTCAGACTCGTGCTCGTGTCAAGGGGTATGAGACCTATGACAAGTACTTTGCCTACAAGATGGAGGAGAATAGCTCAGCCAATGAGCACGTGCTTAGAATGCCTGGGTACTACAATCGCTTGAATCAAGTGGGAGTTAATCTTCCAGATAAGATAGTGATTGACAGAGTTCTCTAGTCACTATCACCAAGCTACTAGAACTTTGTGATGAACTATAATAAGGGATGACGAAGACGATTCCCGAGCTCTTCACGATGCTAAAATCGGTGAAGGTAGAAATCAAGAAAGAGCATCAAGTGTTGATGGTTAACAAGATCACTAGTTTCAAGAAAAGGGCAAGGGAAGGAAAGGGAACTTCGAGAAGAATGGCAAGCAAGTTGCCACTCCCATGAAGAAGCCCAAAGCTGAACCTAAGCCTGAAACTGAGTGCTTCTACTGCAAAGGGAATGCTCACTAGAAGCGGAACTGCCTCAAATACTTGGCGGATAAGAAGGATGGCAAAGTGAACAAAGGTATATTTGATATACTTGTTATTGATGTGTACCTTACTAGTATTCGTAGTAGCCCTTGGGTATTTGATATTGGTTCAGTTGCTAAGATTAGTAACTCGAAACAGGAGTTGTAGAATAAACAAAGACTAGTTAAGGGCGAGGTGACGATGTGTGTTGGAAGTGATTCCAAGGTTGATACGATCACCATCGCACACTCCCTCTACCTTCGGGATTAGTATTAAACCTAAATAAATGTTATTTGGTGTTTGCGTTGAGCATGGATATGATTTGATCATGTTTATTGCAATACGATTATTCATTTAAGTCAGAGAATAATTGTTGTTCTGTTTACATGAAGAAAACCTTCTATGGTCATACACCCAATGTGAATGGTTTATTGAATCTCGATCATAGTGATACACATATTCACAATATTGATGCCAAAAGATGCAAAGTTGGTAATGATAGTGAAACATACTTGTGGCATTGCCGTTTATATCATATTGGTGTAAAGCGCACGAAGAAACTCCATGCCGATGGACTTTTGGAATCACTTGATTATGAAGCATTTGATACTTACGAACCATGCCTCATGGGCAAGATGACTAAAACTCTGTTCTCTGGAAGAATGGAGCGAGCTAATGACTTATTGGAAATAATACATACCGATGTATGGGATCCAATGAGTGTTGAAGCACGCGGCGGGTATCATTATTTTCTGACGTTCATAGATGATTTGAGCAGATATGGGTATATCTACTTAATGAAACACAAGTTCGAAACATTTGAAAATTCAAAGAATTTCAAAGTAAAGTGGAGAATCATCCTAACAAGAAAATAAAGTTTCTACAATATAATCGCGGAGGCGAATATTTGAGTTAAGGGTTTGGCCTTCATTTAAAACAATGTGGAATAGTTTCACAACTCACGCCACCTAGAACACCATAACGTAATCGTGTGTCTGAATGTCATAACCGTACTTTATAAGATATGGTGCGTTTTATGATGTCTCTTAGAGATTTACCACTATTGTTTTTGGGTTATGCATTAGAGATAGCTGCATTCACGTTAAATAGGGCACCATCTAAATCCGTTGAGACAACACCGTGTATGAACTATGGTTTGGCAAAAAACCTAAGTTGTTATTTCTTAAAGTTTGGGGTTGTGACACTTATGTCAAAATGCTTCAGCCTGATAAGCTTGAACCCAAATCAGAGAAGTGTGTCTTCATAGGAAACCCTAAAGAAACAATTGGGTACACCGTCTACCACAGATCTGAAGGCAAGATCTTTGTTGCCAAGAATGGAACATTTCTAGAGAAGGAGTTTCTCTCGAAAGAAGTGAGTGGGAGGAAAATAGAACTTGATGAGGTAATTGTACCTTCTCTCAATTTGGAAAGTAGCACATCAGAGAAATCCGTTCCCGTGATGCCTACAAAAACTAGAGAGGACGTTATTGATGATGATCATGAAACTTAAGATCAAGTTACTACTGGACCTCGTAGGAAGAACAAAGAACGTTATGCACCAGTGTGGTGATGTCTGCTAGACTACATCGGTATTTACCCAAAGAGGAAGGGATGATGCAGCACAACGATGGTAGGTATTTCCCTCAGTGATAAGACCAAGGTTACTGAACTAGTAGGAGAACCAAGCAACACTACGTAAACAACACCTGCACACAAATAACAAATACTCGCAACCCGACGTGTTAAAGGGGTTGTCAATGCCTTTCGGGCAACGGCGCCAAAAATTGGCAAACGGACATGAGAAAGTTGTAATAATTTGATAGATCAAACGCCAAATAAAATAAAGTGCAACAAGGTGTTTTTGTATTTTTGGTTTAATAGATCTAAAAATAAAAGCAAAGGAAAATAGATCACAAAGGCAAATATATTAAAGAGGAGACCCGGGGCCGTATATTTCACTAGTGGCTTCTCTCGAGAAAAATAGCGAACGGTGGGTAAACAAATTACTGTTGGGCAATTGATAGAACTTCAAATAATCATGACGATATCCAGGCAATGATCATTATATAGGCATCACGTCCAAAATTAGTAGACCGACTCCTGCCTGGATCTACTACTATTACTCCACACATCGACCGCAATCCAACATGCATCTAGTGTATTAAGTTCATGGAGAAACGGAGTAATGCAATAAGAACGATGACATGATGTAGAGAAGATCTATTTATGTAGAAATAGACCCCATCTTGCTATCCTTAATGGCAATGATACATACGTGTTAGTTCCCCTTGTGTCACTAGGATCAGGCACCGTAAGATCGAACCCGTCACAAAGCACCTCTTCCCATTGCAAGATAAATAGATCAAGTTGGCCAAACAAAACCCAAATATCGGAGAAGAAATATGAGGCTATAAGCAATCATGCATATAAGAGATCAAAGAAGACTCAAATAACTTTCATGGATAAAAAGACAAACAATGATGTTGAGATAGAACCTGCAGTTGATCTTGATAACCCACAACCCAAGAATACATGATATGATAAAAGAGACTTTATTGCTAGAAAACATGGTAAAGAAAGAGAATCATGGGTTCAAAAACCTATGCCCTTTCCACCAAAGTCAACTAAAAATTAAAGATGATGAAGAATTTGAATGCCTTGCTGAAATGCTAAGGCCAGTCTTTTTACGTACTCGCTTGACTGATATCCTTAAAATGCCTTCTTATGCAAAGTACTGATGGGGAACGTAGTAATTTCAAAAAAAATCCTACGCGCACGCAATATCATGGTGATGCATAGCAACGAGAGGGGAGAGTATCGTCTACGTACCCTCATAGACCATAAGCGGAAGCGTTATGAGAACGCGGTTGATGTAGTCGTACGTCTTCACAATCCAAGTACCGAGCTTACGGCACCTCCGAGTTCATCACACATTCAGCTCGATGACGTCCCACGAACTCCGATATAGCAGAGCTTCACATGAGAGTTCCGTCAGCACGACGTCGTGATGATGGTGATGATGTTGCTACCGACGCAGGGCTTCGCCTAAGCACTGCTACGATATGATCGAGGTGGATTATGGTGGAGGGGGGGACCGCACACGGCTTGGAACAATCAACTTGTGTCTCCATGGGGTGCCCCTTGCCTCGGTATATAAAGGAGGAGAGGAGGGGAGGCCGGCCGGCCCTAGAGGCGTGCCCAAGTGTGGAGTCCTATTAGGACTCCAAGTCCTAGTAGGAGTCCACCAAGAGGAAGGGAGGGAGAAGGAAGGAGAGGGAGGAAAGGAGGAAAGGGGGGCCGGCCCCCTAGTCCAATTCGGTTTGGGCTAGGGGGCCACGCGCCATGCCTTGTCCTGCCTCCTCTCTTCCACCACTTGGCCCATGAGGCCCAATACTTCTTCCCCCGTATTCCCGTAACTCCCCGGTACTCCAAAAAATACCCGAATCACTCAGAACCTTTCTGATGTCCTAATATAGTTGTCCAATATATCGATCTTTATGTATCGACCATTTCGAGACTCCTCGTCATGTCCCCGATCTCATCCGGGACTCTGAACTACCTTCGGTACATCAAAACATATAAACTCATAATACCGATCGTCACCGAACGTTAAGCGTGCAGACTCTATGGGTTCGAGAACTATGTAGACATGACCGAGACACGTTTCCGGTCAATAACCAACAGCGGAACCTGGATTCTCATATTGGCTCCCACATATTCTACGAAGATCTTTATCGGTCAAACCGCATAACAACATACGTTGTTCCCTTTGTCATCGGTATGTTACTTGCCCGAGATTCGATCGTCGGTATCTCAATACCTAGTTCAATCTCGTTACCGACAAGTCTCTTTACTCGTTCCGTAATACATCATCCCGCAACTAACTCATTAGTTGCATTGCTTGCAAGGCTTATAGTGATGTGCATTACCAAGAGGGCCCAGAGATACCTCTCCGACAATCAGAGTGACAAATCCTAATCTTGATCTATGCCAACCCAACAAGTACCTTCGGAGACACCTGTTGAGCACCTTTATAATCACCCAATTACGTTGTGACGTTTGTAGCACACAAAGTGTTCCTCCGGTACTCGGGAGTTGCATAATCTCATAGTCATAGGAACATGTATAAGTCATGAAGAAAGCAATAGCAATATACTAAATGATCAAATGCTAAGCTAACGGAATGGGTCAAGTCAATCACATCATTCTCTAATGATGTGATCCCATTAATCAAATGACAACTCATGTCTATGATTAGGAAACATAACCATCATTGATTGAACGAGCTAGTCAAGTAGAGGCATAATAGTGACACTTTGTTTGTCTATGTATTCACACATGTACTAAGTTTCCAGTTAATACAATTCTAGCATTAATAATAAACATTTATCACGATATAAGGAAATAAATAATAACTTTATTATTGCCTCTAGGGCATATTTCCTTCAAGTACATGAAAGACACCATCACCAATAAGAGAAAAATACCGGAAGCTGAAATCTCCACCATGCTTGCTAATTATACTTTTAAAGATGGAGTACCTAAAAAACTCGGAGATCCGGGAATACCAACTATACCTTGCTCCATCAAAAGAAAATATGTGAAATCTGCTTTATGTGATTTAGGAGCTGGTGTTAGTGTTATGCCTTTCTCTTTATATAAAAGACTTGATTTGAATAAACTCACACCTACTAAAATATCTTTGCAAATGGCTGACAAATCAACTGCCATACCTATCGGTATTTGTGAGGATGTGCCCATTGTTGTTGCTAATGTTTCTATTTTGACTGACTTTGTTATACTTGAGATGCCCGAGGACGACAACATGTCGATTATCCTTGGTAAACCCTTCCTGAATACTGTAGGGCTATTATTCATTGCAATAAAAGCAAGATCACTTTTCGTATCAACGGTAATTGATAACCCACAAGTATAGGGGATCGCAACAGTTTTCGAGGGTAGAGTATTCAACCCAAATTTATAGATTCGACACAGGGGGGACCCAAAGAATATTTGTAAGTATTAGCAGCTGAGTTGTCAATTCAACCACGCCTGGAGATTAATTATCTGCAACAAGTAATCAGTAGCAAAGTATTATGATAGTTTTGATAGTAGTGACAGCAGTAACGGTAACGGTAACAGTGATAGCAGTAGTTTTGTAGCAAGTGTAACAACGACGATAGCAGTAGTAACTTAGCAAGAACAATATAGGATAAATTCGTAGGCATTGGATCGGTGACTTGTTGGATGATATTCATCATGAGACAGTTATAACCTAGGGTGATACGGCACTAGCTCCAGTTCATCAATATAATGTAGGCATATATTCCATAAATAGTCATACGTGCTTATGGAAAGAACTTGCATGACATATTTTGTCCTACCCTCTCGTGGCAGCGGGGTCCTATTGGAAACTAAGGGATATTAAGGCCTCATTTTAATAGAGAACCGGAACAAAGCATTAACACATAGTGAATACATGAACTCCTCAAACTACGGTCATCACCGGGAGTGGTCCCGACTATTGTCACTCCAGGGTTGCCGGATTATAACACGTAGTAGGTGACTATAACTTGCAAGATCGGATCTAGAACATGGATATAATGGTGATAACATAAACGGTTCAGATCTGAAATCATGGCACCCGGGCCCAAGGTGACAAGCATTAAGCATGGAAAAGTCATAGCAACATCAATCTTAGAACATAGTGGATACTAGGAATCAGGCCCTAACAAAACTAACTCGATTACATGATGAATCTCATCCAACTCCTCACCAACCAGCGAGCCTACAAAGGAATTACTCACTCCCAGTGGGGATCATCATGGAATTGGCGATGGAGAAGGGTTGGTGATGACAAAGAACGAAGAACCCCCTCTCCGGAGCCCCAAACGGACTCCAGATCTGGCCTCCCGATGAAGAACAGGAGGTGACGGCGGCTATGTCTCATGGATCACGATAATTCTTTCTCCCTAATTTTTTTTGGAAAAATAGGTATTTATGGAGTTGGAATCATGGTCTGCGGGGCCACCAGGTGGGGACAACCCACCTGGACGCGCCAGGAGAGGGGGGCGCGCCCTGGTGGGTTGTGCCCACCCAGGTGCCCCTCTCCGGTAGGTCTTGGCTCAAGAAATTCTTATATATTGTATAAAAATTCCTCGCAAAGTTTCGTTTCATTCCGAAAACTTTTATTTCTGTACAAAAACAACACCATGGTA
This sequence comes from Triticum monococcum, assembly GCA_034509565.1. Lineage (NCBI taxonomy): Eukaryota > Viridiplantae > Streptophyta > Magnoliopsida > Poales > Poaceae > Triticum > Triticum monococcum. The sequence goes on along the minus strand of CM067841.1, from coordinate 592,629,691 downwards.
GTTCTGCTGAAAACATCGTCAGTCCGGGGTTAGTTTCATTTAAATCATGCAAATTAGAGTCCAAAACAAGAGGAAAAGCGTTATGAAAAGTAGATACGTTGGAGACGTATCAACTCCCCCAAGCTTAAACCTTTGCTTGTCCTCAAGCAATTCAGTTGATAAACTGAAAGTGAAAAAGAAAAACTTTTACAAACTCTTTTGCTCTTGTTTGCATAAATAAGCTTAAACAACATCCAGGTTTTCAGCCAACATTATAACTAACCATGCCGACAATAACTCTTAAAGATTATTTTAACTCATATCAATGACATAATCAGCTAGCGAGCAATAATAAGACATCTCAAATGGCAACACGTTGTCAAAACAACCATGATATAATATGACAATAGTGGTATCTTGCTAGCCCTTTCTGAGACCGCAAAACATAAATGCAGAGCACCTCCAAAGTTCAAGCAGCGACTAAACATTGTAATTAATGGTAGAAAAGGTCCAGTCATGATGCACCCAACATTAGCTACACACAATGCATAAGTCATGACTGCAGTGCTCTCAGGTTCTGGTGCTTGTTTTAGAAGGTGATGACACAACATAAAAGTAAATAGATAGTTGATACGTCTCCAACGTATCTATAATTTTTGATTGTTCCATGATATTATATTATCTACTTTGGATGTTTAATGGGCTTTAATATGCTCTTTTATATTATTTTTGGGACTAACCTATTAAACGGAGGCCCAGTGCCAGTTTCTATTTTTTTGCCTATTTCAGTGTTTCGCAGAAAAGGAATATCAAACGGAATCCAAACAGAACAAAACCTTCGCAAGGATCTGTTGGGGAACGTTGCAGAAAACAAAAAAAATTCTACGGTTTCACCAAGATCCATCTATGAGTTCATCTAGCAACGAGTGATCGGATGCATCTACATACCTTTGTAGATCGCGAGCGGAAGCGTTCAAAGAACGGGGATGAGGGAGTCGTACTCGACGTGATCCAAATCACCGGAGATCCTAGCGCCGAACGGATGGCACCTCCGCGTTCAACACACGTATGGTCAGCGTGACGTCTCCTTCTTCTTGATCCAGCAAGGGGGAAGGAGAGGTTGAGGAAGATGGCTCCAGCAGCAGCACGACGGCGTGGTGGTGATGGAGCTGCAGTACTCCGGTAGGGCTTCGCCAAGCTCTATGGAGGAGGAGGAGGTGTTGGAGAGGGAGAGGGAGGCACCAAAGGCAAAGGTAAGAAGTCCTCTATCCCCCCCACTATATATAGGGGGCCTAGGGAGGGGGGCGGCGGCCCTAGGAGATGCAATCTCCTAGGGGGGCGGCGGCCAAGGGGTGGGGGGCTTGCCCCCCAAGCAAGAGGGCGCCCCCCTTTAGGGTTTCCCCACCCTAGGCGCATGGGCCCTAGGGAAAGTGGCGCACCAGCCCACTTTGGGCTGGATCCCTTCCCACTTCAGCCCATGGGGCCCTCCGGGATAGGTGGCCCCACCCGGTGGACCCCCGTGACCCTTCCGGTGGTCCCGGTACAATACCGGTGACCCCGAAACTTGTCCCGATGGCCGAAATAGCACTTCCTATATATAATTCTTTACCTTCGGACCATTCCGGAACTCCTCGTGACGTCCGGGATCTCATCCGGGACTCCGAACAACATTTGGGTTACTACATATACATATCCCTACAACCCTAGCGTCACCGAACCTTAAGTGTGTAGACCCTACGGGTTCGGGAGACATGTAGACATGACCGAGATTGCTCTCCGGTCAATAACCAACAGCGGGGTCTGGATACCCATGTTGGCTCCCACATGCTCCTCGATGATCTCATCGGATGAACCACGATGTCGAGGATTCAAGCAACCCCGTATATAATTCCCTTTGTCAATCGGTATGTTACTTGCCCGAGATTCGATCGTCGGTATCCCAATACCTTGTTCAATCTCGTTACCGGCAAGTCACTTTACTCGTACCATAATGCATGATCCCGTGACCAGACACTTGGTCACTTTGAGCTCATAATGATGATGCATTACCGAGTGGGCCCAGTGATACCTCTCCGTCATACGGAGTGACAAATCCCAGTCTTGATCCGTGTCAACCCAACAGACACTTTCGGAGATACCCGTAGTATACCTTTATAGTCACCCAGTTACGTTGTGATGTTTGGTACACCCAAAGCACTCCTATGGTATCCGAGAGTTACACGATCTCATGGTCTAAGGAAAGGATACTTGACATTGGAAAAACTCTAGCAAGCGAACTATACGATCTTATGCTATGTTTAGGATTGGGTCTTGTCCACCACATCATTCTCCTAATGATGTGATCTCGTTATCAATGACATCCAATGTCCATAGTCAGGAAACCATGACTATCTGTTGATCAACGAGCTAGTCAACTAGAGGCTTACTAGGGACATGTTGGTGTCTATTATTCACACATGTATTACGATTTCCGGATAACACAATTATAGCATGAATAAAGACAATTATCATGAACAAGGAAATATAATAATAATGCTTTTATTATTGCCTCTAGGGCATATTTCCAACAGTCTCCCACTTGCACTAGAGTCAATAATCTAGTTACATTGTGATGAATCGAACACCCATGGAATTCTGGTGTTGATCATGTTTTGCTCTAGGGAGAGGTTTAGTCAACGGATCTGCTACATTCAGGTCCGTATGTACTTTACAAATATCTATGCCTCCATCTTGAACATTTTCACGAATGGAGTTGAAGCGACGCTTGATGTGCCCGGTCTTCTTGTGAAACCTGGGCTCCTTGGCAAGTGCAATAGCTCCAGTGTTGTCACAAAAGAGTTTGATTGGCCCCGACGCATTGGGTATGACTCCTAGGTCGGTGATGATCTCCTTCACCCAAATTGCTTCATGCGCTGCCTTCGAGGCTGCCATGTACTCCGCTTCACATGTAGATCCCGCCACGACGCTCTGCTTGCAACTGCACCAGCTTACTGCCCCACCATTCAAAATATACACATATCCGGTTTGTGACTTAGAGTCATCCAAATCTGTGTCGAAGCTAGCGTCGACGTAACCCTTTACGACGAGCTCTTCGTCACCTCCATAAATGAGAAACATTTCCTTAGTCCTTTTCAGGTACTTCAGGATATTCTTGACTGCTGTCCAGTGTTCCTTGCCGGGATTACTTTGGTACCTTCCTACCAAACTTACGGCAAGGTTTACATCAGGTCTGGTACACAGCATGGCATACATAATAGAACCTATGGCTGAGGCATAGGGGATGACACTTATCTCTTCTATATCTTCTGCCGTGGTTGGACATTGAGCTGAGCTCAATTTCACACCTTGTAACACAGGCAAGAACCCCTTCTTAGACTGATCCATATTGAATTTCTTCAATATCTTATCAAGGTATGTGCTTTGTGAAAGACCTATGAGGCATCTTGATCTATCTCTATAGATCTTGATGCCTAATATATATGCAGCTTCTCCAAGGTCCTTCATTGAAAAACTCTTATTCAAGTAGGCCTTAATGTTGTCCAAGAGTTCTATATCATTTCCCATCAAAAGTATGTCATCTACATATAATATGAGAAATGCTACAGAGCTCCCACTCACTTTCTTGTAAACGCAGGCTTCTCCATAAGTCCGCGTAAACCCAAACGCTTTGATCATCTCATCAAAGTGAATGTTCCAACTCCGAGATGCTTGCACCAGCCCATAAATCGAGCGTTGGAGCTTGCACACCTTGTCAGCATTCTTAGGATCGACAAAACCTTCCGGCTGCATCATATACAATTCTTCCTTAAGGAAACCATTAAGGAATGCCGTTTTGACGTCCATTTGCCATATCTCATAATCATAGAATGCGGCAATTGCTAACATGATTCGGACGGACTTTAGCTTCGCTACCGGTGAGAAAGTCTCATCGTAGTCAACCCCTTGAACTTGTCGATAACCCTTAGCGACAAGCCGAGCTTTATAGATGGTCACATTACCATCCGCGTCTGTCTTCTTCTTAAAGATCCATTTATTTTCTATGGCTTGCCGCTCAACAGGCAAGTCAGTCAAAGTCCATACTTTGTTTTCATACATGGATCCTATCTCGGATTTCATGGCTTCCATTTGTCGGGATCCGGGCCCGCCATCGCTTCTTCATAGTTCGAAGGTTCACCGTTGTCTAACAACATGATTTCCAAGACAGGGTTGCCGTACCACTCTGGTGCGGAACGTGTCCTTGTGGACCTACGAAGTTCAGTAGCAACTTGATCTGAAGTTTTATGAACATCATCATTAACTTCCTCTCTAGTCGGTGCAGGCACCTCAGGAACATTTCCTTGAGTAGCGCCATTTTCCGGTTCAAGAGGTAATACTTCATCAAGTTCTACTTTCCTTCCACTTACTTCTTTCGAGCGAAACTCTTTCTCTAGAAAGGATCCATTCTTGGCAACAAAGATCTTGCCTTCGGATCTGAGGTAGAAGGTATACCCAATAGTTTCTTTAGGGTATCCTATGAATACACATTTTTATGACTTGGGTTCGAGCTTTTCAGGTTGAAGTTTCTTGACATAAGCATCGCATCCCCAAACTTTTAGAAACGACAGCTTAAGTTTCTTCCCAAACCATAATTCATACGGTGTCGTCTCAACGGATTTCGATGGAGCCCTATTTAAAGTGAATGCGGCAGTCTCTAAAGCATAGCCCCAAAAAGATAGCGGTAAATCGGTAAGAGACATCATAGATCGCACCATATCTAATAGAGTGCGATTACGACGTTCGGACACACCATTACGCTGAGGTGTTCCAGGCGGCGTGAGTTGTGAAACTATTCCACATTTTCTTAAGTGTGTGCCAAATTCGTGACTCAAGTATTCTCCTCCACGATCTGATTGCAAAAACTTGATTTTTTTGTCACGTTGATTCTCAACCTCACTCTGAAATTCCTTGAACTTTTCAAAGGTTTCAGACTTATGTTTCAGTAAGTAGACATACCCATATCTACTCAAGTCATCAGTGAGGGTGAGAACATAACGATAGCCACCGCGAGCCTCAACGCTCATTGGACCGCACACATCAGTATGTATGATTTCCAATAAGTTGGTTGCTCGCTCCATTGTTCCTGAGAACGGAGTCTTGGTCATTTTACCCATGAGGCATGGTTCGCACGTGTCAAATGATTCATAATCAAGAGACTCTAAAAGTCCACCTGCATGGAGCTTCTTCATGCGTTTGACACCTATGTGACCAAGGCGGCAGTGCCACAAGTATGTGGGACTATCATTATCAACCTTACATCTTTTGGTATTCACAGTATGAACATGTGTAGCATTACGCTCGAGATTCATTAAGAATAAACCATTCACCATCGGAGCATGACCATAAAACATATCTCTCATATAAATAGAACAACCATTATTCTCGGATTTAAATGAGTAGCCATCTCGAATTAAACGAGATCCCGATACAATGTTCATGCTCAAAGCTGGCGCTAAATAACAATTATTGAGGTTTAAAACTAATCCCATAGGTAAATGTAGAGGTAGCGTGCCGACGGCGATCACATCGACCTTGGAACCATTCCCGACGCGCATCGTCACCTCGTCCTTCGCCAGTCTCCGCTTATTCCGCAGCTCCTGCTTTGAGTTACAAATGTGAGCAACTTCACCGGTATCAAATACCCAGGAGCTACTACGAGTACTGGTAAGGTACACATCAATTACATGTATATCACATATACCTGTTGTTTTGCCGGCCTTCTTGTCCGCTAAGTATTTGGGGCAGTTCCGCTTCCAGTGACCACTTCCCTTGCAATAAAAGCACTCAGTCTCGGGCTTGGGTCCATTCTTTGGCTTCTTCCCGGTAGCTTGCTTACCGGGCGCGGCAACTCCCTTGCCGTCCTTCTTGAAGTTCTTCTTACCCTTGCCTTTCTTGAACTTAGTGGTTTTATTCACCATCAACACTTGATGTTCCTTTTTGACTTCTACCTCTGCTGATTTCAGCATTGCAAATAATTCAGGAATGGTCTTTTCCATCCCCTGCATATTAAAGTTCATCACAAAGCTCTTGTAGCTTGGTGGAAGCGGCTGAAGGATTCTGTCAATGACTGCGTCATCTGGGAGATTAACTCCCAGCTGAGTCAAGCGGTTATGTAACCCAGACATTGTGAGTATGTGCTCACCGACAGAACTATTTTCCTCCATCTTACAGCTGAAAAACTTGTCGGAGACTTCATATCTCTCGACCCGGGCATGAGCTTGGAAAACCATTTTCAGCTCTTCGAACATCTCATATGCTCCATGTCTCTCAAAACGTTTTTTGAGCCCCGTTCTAAGCTGTAAAGCATGCCGCACTGAACGAGGGAGTAATCATCAGCACGTGTCTGCCAAGCGTTCATAACGTCTTGGTTCTGTGGGACGGGTGCATCACCTAGTGGTGCTTGTAGGACATAATCTTTCTTGGCAGCTATGAGGATGATCCTCAGGTTCCGGACCCAGTCCGTATAGTTGCTGCCATCGTCTTTCAGCTTGGTTTTCTCTAGGAACGCGTTGAAGTTGAGGACAACGTTGGCCATTTGATCTACAAGACATATTGTAAAGATTTTAGACTAAGTTCATGATAATTAAGTTCATCTAATCAAATTATTCAATGAACTCCCACTCAGATAGACATCCCTCCAGTCATCTAAGTATAACATGATCCGAGTTAACTAGGCCGTGTCCGATCATCATGTGAGACGAACTAGTCAATGTCGGTGAACATCTTCATGTTGATCGTATCTTCTATACGACTCATGCTCGACCTTTCGGTCTATACATGCTAGGCTCGTCAAGTCAACCTAAGTGTTTGCATGTGTAAATCTGTCTTACACCCGTTGTATGTGAACGTTGGAATCTATCACACTCGATCATCATGTGGTGCTTCGAAACAATGAACTGTCGCAACGGTGCACAGTTAGGGGGAACACTTTCTTGAAATTATTATGAGGGATCATCTTATTCACTACCGTCGTTCTAAGTAAACAAGATGTACAAAACATGATAAACATCACATGCAATCAAATAATAATAGTGACATGATATGGCCAATATCACATAGCTCCTTTGATCTCCATCTTGGGGCTCCATGATCATCTTGTCACCGGCATGACACCATGATCTCCATCATCATGATCTCCATCATCGTGTCTCCATGAAGTTGCTCGCCAACTATTACTTCTACTACTAAGGCTAATGCGTTTAGCAATAAAGTAAAGTAATTTACATGGCGTTTCTCAATGATACGCAGGTCATAAAATAAAGACAACTCCTATGGCTCCTGCCGGTTGTCATACTCATCGACATGCAAGTCGTGATTCCTATTACAATAGCATGAACATCTCATACATCACATATATATCATTCATCATTCATCACAACTTTGGCCATATCATATCACCAAGCACTTGCTGCAAAAACAAGTTAGACGTCCTCTAATTGTTGCTGCAAATTTTGAAGGAAATATGCCCTAGAGGCAATAATAAAGTTATTATTTATTTCCTTATATCATGATAAAGGTTTATTATTCATGCTAGAATTGTATTAACCGGAAACATAATACATGTGTGAATACATAGACAAACAGAGTGTCACTAGTATGCCTCTACTAGACTAGCTCGTTAATCAAAGATGGTTATGTTTCCTAACCATGAACAAAGATTTGTTATTTGATTAACGAGGTCACATCATTAGTTGAATGATCTGATTGACATGACCCATTATATTAGCTTAGCACCCGATCGTTTAGTATGTTGCTATTGCTTTTCTTCATGACTTATACATGTTCCTATGACTATGAGATTATGCAACTCCCGTTTGCCGGAGGAACACTTTGGATACTACCAAACGTCACAACGTAACTGGGTGATTATAAAGGAGTACTACAGGTGGCTCCAAAGGTAGATGTTGGGTTGGCGTATTTCGAGATTAGGATTTGTCACTCCGATTGTCGGAGAGGTATCTCTGGGCCCTCTCGGTAATGCACATCACTTAAGCCTTGAAAGCATTGCAACTAATGAGTTAGTTGCGGGATGATGTATTACGGAACGAGTAAAGAGACTTGCCGGTAACGAGATTGAACTATGTATTGGATACCGACGATCAAATCTCGGACAAGTAACATACCGATGACAAAGGGAACAACGTATGTTGTTATGCGGTCTGACCGATAAAGATCTTCGTAGAATATGTAGGAGCCAATATGGGCATCCAGGTCCCGCTATTGGTTATTGACCGGAGACGTGTCTCGGTCATGTCTACATTGTTCTCGAACCGCAGGGTCCACACGCTTAAGGTTTCGATGACAGTTATATTATGAGTTTATGCATTTTGATGTATCGAAGGTTGTTCGGAGTCCCGGATGTGATCACGGACATGACGAGGAGTCTCGAAATGGTCGAGACGTAAAGATTGATATATTGGAAGCCTATGTTTGGACATCGGAAGTGTTCCGGGTGAAATCGGGATTTTACCGGATTACCGGGAGGGTTACCGGAACCCCCCGGGAGCCAAATGGGCCAACATGGGCCTTAGTGGAAAGGTGAGAGGGCTGCCCACATAGGGCTGCGCCTCCCCCTCTCCCTAGTCCTATTAGGACTAGGAGAGGGGCCGGCCACCTCTCTCTCCCTCTCCCCCTTTAGGAATCCTATTAGGAATAGGATTGGGGGGGGGGAGTCCTACTCCCGGTAGGAGTAGGACTCCTCCTGCGCCTCCCTCCTTTGGCCGGCCAGCCTCCCCCCTTCATCCTTTATATACGGGGGCAGGGGACACTCCAAGACACACAAGTTGATCCTTGAGATCGTTCCTTAGCCGTGTGCGGTGCCCCCTGCCACCAAATTCCACCTCGATCATACCGTTACAGTGCTTAGGCGAAGCCCTGCGTCGGTAGTACATCAAGATCGTCACCACGCCGTCATGCTGACGGAACTCTTCCTCGACGCTTTGCTGGATCGGAGCCCGAGGAACGTCATCGAGCTGAATGTGTGCTAAGAACTCGGAGGTGCCGGAGTAACGGTGCTTGGATCGGTCGGACCGGGAAGAAAACGTACGACTACTTCCTCTACGTTGTGTCAACGCTTCCGTTGTGATCTACAAGGGTACGTAGATCAGACTCTCCCCCTCGTTGCTATGCATCACCATGATCTTGCGTGTGCGTAGGAATTTTTTTGAAATTACTACGTTACCCAACAGTGGCATCCGAGCCTAGGTTTTTATGGTTTGATGTTATTTGCACGAGTAGAACACAAGTGAGTTGTGGGCGATACAAGTCATACTGCCTACCAGCATGTCATACTTTGGTTCGGCGGTATTGTTGGACGAGACGATCCGGACCAACCTTACGCGTACTCTTACGCGAGACCGGTTCCCTCGACGTGCTTTGCACATAGATGGCTTGCGGAAGACTGTCTCTCCAACTTTAGTTGAACCAAGTGTGGCTACGCCCGGTCCTTGAGAAGGTTAAAACGGAGTCTATTTGACGAACTATCGTTGTGGTTTCGATGCGTAGGTGAGATGAGTTCTTACTTAAGCCCGTAGAAGCCACGTAAAACTTGCAACAATAAAGTAGAGGACGTCTAACTTGTTTTTGCAGGGCATGTTGTGATGTGATATGGTCAAGGCATGATGCTGATTTTATTGTATGAGATGATCATGTTTTGTAACCAAGTTATCGGCAACTGGCAGGAGCCATATGGTTGTCGCTTTATTGTATGCAATGCAATCGCGATGTAATGCTTTACTTTATTACTAAGCGGTAGTGATAGTCGTGGAAGCATAAGATTGGCGAGACGACAACGATGCTACGATGGAGATCAAGGTGTCGCGCCGGTGACGATGGTGATCATGACGGTGCTTCAGAGATGGAAATCACAAAGCACAAGATGATGATGGCCATATCATATCACTTATATTGATTGCATGTGATGTTTATCTTTTTATGCATCTTATCTTGCTTTGATTGACGGTAGCATTATAAGATGATCTCTCACTAAATTATCAAGAAGTGTTCTCCCTGAGTATGCACCGTTGCAAAAGTTCTTCGTGCTGAGACACCACGTGATGATCGGGTGTGATAGGCTCTACGTTCAAATACAACGGGTGCAAAACAGTTGCACACGCGGAATACTCAGGTTATACTTGACGAGCCAAGCATATACAGATATGGCCTCGGAACACGGAGACCGAAAGGTCGAGCGTGAATCATATAGTAGATATGATCAACATAATGATGTTCACCATTGAAAACTACTCCATCTCACGTGATGATCGGTTATGGTTTAGTTGATTTGGATCACGTGATCACTTAGAGGATTAGAGGGATGTCTGTCTAAGTGGGAGTTCTTAAGTAAATTTGATTAACTGAACTTAAAATTATCATGAACTTAGTACCTGATAGTATCTTGCTTGTTTATGTTGATTGTAGATAGATGGCTCGTGCTGTTGTTCCGTTGAATTTTAATGCGTTCCTTGAGAAAGCAAAGTTGAAAGATGATGGTAGCAATTACATGGACTGGGTCCGTAACTTGAGGATTATCCTCATTGCTGCACAGAAGAATTACGTCCTGGAAGCACCGCTGAGTGCCAGGCCTGCTGCTAGAGCAACACCAGAAGTTATGAACATCTGGCAGAGCAAAGCTGATGACTACTCAATAGTTCAGTGTGCCATGCTTTACGGCTTAGAACCGGGACTTCAACGACGTTTTGAACGTCATGGAGCATATGAGATGTTCCAGGAGTTGAAGTTAATATTTCAAGCAAATGCCCGGATTGAGAGATATGAAGTCTCCAATAAGTTCTATAGCTGCAAGATGGAGGAGAACAGTTCTGTCAGTGAGCATATACTCAAAATGTCTGGGTATAATAATCACTTGATTCAATTGGGAGTTACACTTCCGGATGATTGCGTCATTGACAGAATTCTCCAATCACTGCCACCAAGCTACAAGAGCTTTGTGATGAACTATAATATGCAAGGGATGAACAAGACTATTCCCGAGCTCTCCGCAATGCTGAAAGCTGCGGAGGTAGAAATCAAGAAGGAGCATCAAGTGTTGATGGTTAACAAAACCACTAGTTTCAAGAAAAAGGGCAAAGGGAAGAAGAAGGGGAACTTCAAGAAGAACGGCAAGCAAGTTGCTGCTCAAGAGAAGAAACCCAAGTCTGGACCTAAGCCTGAAACTGAGTGCTTCTACTGCAAGCAGACTGGTCACTGGAAGCGGAACTGCCCCAAGTATTTGGCGGATAAGAAGGATGGCAAGGTGAACAAAGGTATATGTGATATACATGTTATTGATGTGTACCTTACTAATGCTCGCAGTAGCACCTGGGTATTTGATACTGGTTCTGTTGCTAATAATTGCAACTCGAAACAGGGACTACAGAATAAGCGGACACTAGCAATGGACGAGGTGACGATGCGCGTGGGAAACGGTTCCAAAGTCAATGTGATCGCGGTCGGCACGCTACCTCTACATCTACCTTCGGGATTAATATTAGACCTAAATAATTGTTATTTGGTGCCAGCGTTGAGCATGAACATTATATCAGGATCTTGTTTGATGCGAGACGGTTATTCATTTAAATCAGAGAATAATGGTTGTTCTATTTATATGAGTAATATCTTTTATGGTCATGCACCTTTGAAAAGTGGTCTATTTTTGATGAATCTCGATAGTAGTGATACACATATTCATAATGTTGAAGCCAAAAGATGCAGAGTTGATAATGATAGTGCAACTTATTTGTGGCACTGCCATTTAGGTCATATCGGTGTAAAGCGCATGAAGAAACTCCATACTGATGAGCTTTTGGAACCACTTGATTATGAATCACTTGGTACTTGCGAACCGTGCCTCATGGGCAAGATGACTAAAACACCGTTCTCCGGTACTATGGAGAGAGCAACAGATTTGTTGGAAATCATACATACCGATGTATGTGGTCCGATGAATATTGAGGCTCGTGGCGGATATCGTTATTTTCTCACTTTCACAGATGATTTAAGCAGATATGGGTATATCTACTTAATGAAACACAAATCTGAAACGTTTGAAAAGTTCAAAGAATTTCAGAGTGAAGTTGAAAATCATCGTAACAAGAAAATAAAGTTTCTACGATCTGATCGTGGAGGAGAATATTTGAGTTACGAGTTTGGTGTACATTTGAAAAATTGTGGAATAGTTTCGCAACTCACGCCACCCGGAACACCACAACATAATGGTGTGTCCGAACGTCGTAATCGTACTTTACTAGATATGGTGCGATCTATGATGTCTCTTACTGATTTACCGCTATCATTTTGGGGTTATGCTTTAGAGACGGCCGCATTCACGTTAAATAGGGCACCATCAAAATCCGTTGAGACGACGCCTTATGAACTGTGGTTTGGCAAGAAACCAAAGTTGTCGTTTCTTAAAGTTTGGGGCTGCGATGCTTATGTGAAAAAGCTTCAACCTGATAAGCTCGAACCCAAATCGGAAAAATGTGTCTTCATAGGATATCCAAAGGAAACTATTGGATACACCTTCTATCACAGATCCGAAGGCAAGACTTTTGTTGCTAAATTCGGAAACTTTCTTGAGAAGGAGTTTCTCTCGAAAGAAGTGAGTGGGAGGAAAGTAGAACTTGACAAGGTAACTGTACCTACTCCGTTATTGGGAAATAGTACATCACAGAAAACTGTTTCTGTGAGACCTACACCAATAAGAGAGGAAGTTAATGATGATGATCATGAAACTTTAGATCAAGATACTACTGGACCTTGTAGATCAACCAGAGTAAGATCCGCACCAGAGTGGTACGGTAATCCTGTTCTGGAGGTCATGCTACTAGATCATGATGAACCTACAAACTATGAAGAAGCGATGGTGAGCCCAGATTCCGCAAAGTGGCTTGAAGCCATGAAATCTGAGATGGGATCCATGTATGAGAACAAAGTATGGACTTTGGTTGACTTGCCCGATGATCGGCAAGCAATTGAGAATAAATGGATCTTTAAGAAGAAGACTGACGCTGATGGTAATGTTACTGTCTACAAAGCTCGACTTGTCGCAAAAAGGTTTTCGACAAGTTCAAGGAGTTGACTACGATGAGACTTTCTCACCCGTAGCGATGCTTAAGTCTGTCAGAATCATGTTAGCAATTGCCGCATTTTATGATTATGAAATTTGGCAAATGGATGTAAAAACTGCATTCCTGAATGGATTTCTGGAAGAAGAGTTGTATATGATGCAACCGGAAGGTTTTGTCGATCCAAAGGAAGCTAACAAAGTGTGCAAACTCCAGCGATCCATTTATGGACTGGTGCAAGCATCTCAGAGTTGGAATAAACGCTTTGATAGTGTGATCAAAGCATTTGGTTTTATACAGACTTTTGGAGAAGCCTGTATTTACAAGAAAGTGAGTGGGAGCTCTGTAGCATTTCTGATATTATATGTGGATGACATGTTGTTCATCGGAAATAATGTAGAATTATTCTGTAAAGCATAAAGGAGTGTTTGAAAGGAGTTTTTTCAAAGAAAGACTTCGGTGAAGCTGCTTACATATTGAGCTTCAAGATCTATAGAGATTGATCAAGACGCTTGATAAGTTTTTTCAATGAGTACATACCTTGACAAGATTTTGAAGTGGTTCAAAATGGAGCAGTCAAAGAAAGAGTTCTTGCCTGTATTACAAGGTGTGAAGTTGAGTAAGACTCAAAGCCCGACCACGGCAGAAGATATAAAGAGAATGAAAGCCATTCCCTATGCCTTGGCCATAGGATCTATAAAGTATGTCATGCTGTATACCAGATCTATTGTATACCCTGCGTTGATTTGGCAAGGGAGTACAATAGTGATCTAGGAGTAGATCACTGGACAACGGTCAGAATTATCCTTAGTGAAATAAGGATATGTTTCTCGATTATGGACGTGACAAAAAAGGTTCGTCGTAAAGGGTTACGTCGATGCAAGTTTTTGACACTGATCCAGATGAATCTAAAGTCTCAATCTGGATACATATTGAAAGTGGGAGCAATTAGCTAGAGTAGCTCCGTTTAGAGCATTGTAGACATAGAACTTGCAAAATACTTACGGATCTGAATATGACAGACCCGTTGACTAAAATTATCTCACAAGCAAAACATGATCACACCTTAGTATTCTTTGGGTGTTAATCACATAGATATGTGAACTAGATTGCTAACTCTAGTAAACCCTTTGAGTATTGGTTACATGATGATGTGAACTATGGGTGTTAATCACATGGTGATGTGAACTATTGCTGTTAAATCACATGGCAATGTGAACTAGATTATTGACTCTAGTGCAAGTGGGAGACTGAAGGAAATATGCCCTAGAGGCAATAATAAAGTTATTATTTATTTCCTTATATCATGATAAAGGTTTATTATTCATGCTAGAATTGTATTAACCGGAAACATGATACATGTGTGAATACATAGACAAACAGAGTGTCACTAGTATGCCTCTACTAGACTAGCTCGTTAATCAAAGATGGTTATGTTTCCTAACCATGAACAAAGAGTTATTATTTGATTAACAAGGTCACATCATTAGTTGAATGATCTGATTGACATGACCCATTATATTAGCTTAGCACCCGATCGTTTAGTATGTTGCTATTGCTTTTCTTCATGACTTATACATGTTCCTATGACTATGAGATTATGCAACTCCCGTTTGCCGGAGGAACACTTTGGGTACTACCAAACGTCACAACGTAACTGGGTGATTATAAAGGAGTACTACAGGTGGCTCCAAAGGTAGATGTTGGGTTGGCGTATTTCGAGATTAGGATTTGTCACTCCGATTGTCGGAGAGGTATCTCTGGGCCCTCTCGGTAATGCACATCACTTAAGCCTTGCAAGCATTGCAACTAATGAGTTAGTTGCGGGATGATGTATTACGGAACGAGTAAAGAGACTTGCCGGTAACGAGATTGAACTAGGTATTGGATACCGACGATCGAATCTCGGACAAGTAACATACCGATGACAAAGGGAACAACGTATGTTGTTATGCGGTCTGACCGATAAAGATCTTCGTAGAATATGTAGGAGCCAATATGGGCATCCAGGTCCCGCTATTGGTTATTGACCGGAGACGTGTCTCGGTCATGTCTACATTGTTCTCAAATCGCAGGGTCCGCACGCTTAAGGTTTCGATGACAGTTATATTATGAGTTTATGCATTTTGATGTACCGAAGGTTGTTCGGAGTCCCGGATGTGATCACGGACATGACGAGGAGTCTCGAAATGGTCGAGACGTAAAGATTGATATATTGGAAGCCTATGTTTGGACATCGGAAGTGTTCCGGGTGAAATTGGGATTTTACCGGATTACGGGAGGGTTACCGGAACCCCCCGGGAGCCAAATGGGCCAACATGGGCCTTAGTGGAAAGGTGAGAGGGCTGCCCACATAGGGCTGCGCCTCCCCCCTCTCCCTAGTCCTATTAGGACTAGGAGAGGGGCCGGCCACCTCTCTCTCCCTCTCCCCCTTTAGGAATCCTATTAGGAATAGGATTGGGGGGGGGGGGGGAGTCCTACTCCCGGTAGGAGTAGGACTCCTCCTGCGCCTCCCTCCTTTGGCCGGCCAGCCTCCCCCCTTCATCCTTTATATACGGGGGCAGGGGACACCCCAAGACACACAAGTTGATCCTTGAGATCGTTCCTTAGCCGTGTGCGGTGCCCCCTGCCACCAAATTCCACCTCGATCATACCGTTACAGTGCTTAGGCGAAGCCCTGCGCCGGTAGTACATCAAGATCGTCACCACGCCGTCGTGCTGACGGAACTCTTCCTCGACGCTTTGCTGGATTGGAGCCCGAGGAACGTCATCGAGCTGAACGTGTGCTAAGAACTCGGAGGTGCCGGAGTAACGGTGCTTGGATCGGTCGGACCAGGAAGAAAACGTACGACTACTTCCTCTACGTTGTGTCAACGCTTCCGTTGTGATCTACAAGGGTACGTAGATCAGACTCTCCCCCTCGTTGCTATGCATCACCATGATCTTGCGTGTGCGTAGGAAATTTTTTGAAATTACTACGTTACCCAACAAATTTTACGTGGCTGAATTAGGGTTCTAGCAAGAACGTTTTCTTACCTATGTGAAAGCCACAACGTGATTTGTCAACTTCTATTTACCCTTCATAAGGACCCTTTTCATCGAATCCGCTCCAACTAAAGTGGGAGAGACAGACACCCGCCAGCCACCTTATGCAACTAGTGCATGTTAGTCGGTGGAACCAGTCTCACGTAAGCGTACGTGTAAGGTTGGTCCAGGCCGCTTCATCCTACAATACCGCTGAAGCAAAATAAGACTAGTAGCGGCAAGAAAGTTGACAACATCTACGCCCACAACAAATTGTGTTCTACTCGTGCAAAGAGAAGTACGCATAGACCTAGCTCATGATGCCACTGTTGGGGAACGTTGCAGAAAACAAAACAATTTCTACGGTTTCACCAAGATCCATCTATGAGTTCATCTAGCAACGAGTGATCGGATGCATCTACATACCTTTGTAGATCGCGAGCGGAAGCGTTCAAAGAACGGGGATGAGGGAGTCGTACTCGACGTGATCCAAATCACCGGAGATCCTAGCGCCGAAACGGACGGCACCTCCGCGTTCAACACACGTACGGTCAGCGTGATGTCTCCTTCTTCTTGATCCAGCAAGGGGGAAGGAGAGGTTGAGGAAGATGGCTCTAGCAGCAGCACGACGGCGTGGTGGTGATGGAGTTGCAGTACTCCGGCAGGGCTTCGCCAAGCTCTATGGAGGAGGAGGAGGTGTTGGAGAGGGAGAGGGAGGCACCAAAGGCAAAGGTAAGAAGTCCTCCATCCCCCTCCCCACTATATATAGGGGGCCTAGGGGGGGGGGGGGGCGCCGGCCCTAGGAGATGCAATCTCCTAGGGGGGCGGCGGCCAAGGGGTGGGGGGCTTGCCCCCCAAGCAAGGGGGCGCCCCCCCCTTTAGGGTTTCCCCACCCTAGGCGCATGGGCCCTAGGGGAAGTGGCGCCCCAGCCCACTTTGGGCTGGATCCCTTCCCACTTCAGCCCATGGGGCCCTCCGGGATAGGTGGCCCCACCCGGTGGACCCCCGTGACCCTTTCGGTGGTCCTGGTACAATACCGGTGACCCCGAAACTTGTCCCGATGGCCGAAATAGCACTTACTATATATAATTCTTTACCTCCGGACCATTCCGGAACTCCTCATGACGTTCGGGATCTCATCCGGGACTCCGAACAACATTCGGGTTACTGCATATACATATCCCTACAACCCTAGCGTCACCAAACCTTAAGTGTGTAGACCCTACGGGTTTGGGAGACATGTAGACATGACCGAGATTGCTCTCCGGTCAATAACCAACAACGGGATCTGGATACCCATGTTGGCTCCCACATGCTCCTCGATGATCTCATCGGATGAACCACGATGTCGAGGATTCAAGCAACCCCGTATACAATTCCCTTTGTCAATCGGTATGTTACTTGCCCGAGATTCGATCGTCGGTATCCCAATACCTTGTTCAATCTCGTTACCGGCAAGTCACTTTACTCGTACCGTAATGCATGATCCCGTGACCAGACACTTGGTCACTTTGAGCTCATAATGATGATGCATTACCGAGTGGGCCCAGTGATACCTCTCCGTCATACGGAGTGACAAATCCCAGTCTTGATCCGTGTCAACCCAACAGACACTTTCGGAGATACCCGTAGTATACCTTTATAGTCACCCAGTTATGTTGTGACATTTGGTACACCCAAAGCACTCCTATGGTATCCGGGAGTTACACGATCTCATGGTCTAAGGAAAGGATACTTGACATTGGAAAAACTCTAGCAAGCGAACTATACGATCTTATGCTATGTTTAGGATTGGGTCTTGTCCATCACATCATTCTCCTAATGATGTGATCTCGTTATCAATGACATCCAATGTCCATAGTCAGGAAACCATGACTATCTGTTGATCAACGAGCTAGTCAACTAGAGGCTTACTAGGGACATGTTGGTGTCTATTATTCACACATGTATTACAATTTCCGGATAACACAATTATAGCATGAATAAAGACAATTATCATGAACAAGGAAATATAATAATAATGCTTTTATTATTGCCTCTGGGGCATATTTCCAACAGGATCTTTCTTCGAACAAACGCAAACCAGGAGACTTGGAGTGGAAGTCTGGAACTCCGCGAAGCTTCCACGAGATAGGAGGGCGTGCCTAGGGGGTAGGTGCGCCCCCACCCTTATGGGCCCCACGGAGCTCCACCGACGTATTTCTTTCGCCTATATATACTCTTATACCCTAAAAACACCAGGAGGAGCCACGAAACCACTTTTCCACCGCCGCAACCTTCTCTACCCGTGAGATCCCATCTGGGGCCTTTTCCGGCGATCTGCCAGAGGGGGATTCGATCACAGAGGGCTTCTACATCAACACCATAGCCTCTCCAATGATGTGTGAGTAGTTTACCACAGACCTTCAGGTCCATAGTTATTAGCTAGATGGCTTCTTCTCTCTCTTTGGTTCTCAATACAAAGTTCTCCTCAATGTCTTTGGAGATCTATTCGATGTAATACTTTTTGCGGTGTGTTTGCCGAGATCCGATGAATTGTGGATTTATGATCAAGTTTATCTATGAATAATATTTGGTTCTTCTCTGAATTCTTATATGCATGATTTGATATCTTTGCAAGTCTCTTCGAATTATCGGTTGAGTTTGGTATACTAGATTGATCTTTCTTGCAATGGGAGAAGTGCTTAGCTTTGGGTTCAATCTTGCGGTGTCCTTTCCCAGTGACAGTAGGGGCAACAAGGCACGTATTATATTGTTGCCATCGAGGATAAAAATATGGGGTTTATATCATATTGCTTGAGTTTATCCCTGTCGGTGTCAAAACCGGCGGATCTCGGGTAGGGGGTCCCGAACTGTGCGTCTAAGGCGGATGGTAACAGGAGGCATGGGACATGATGTTTTACCCAGGTTCGGGCCCTCTTGATGGAGGTAAAACCCTACGTCCTGCTTGATTTATTCTTGATGATATGGGTATTACAAGAGTTGATCTACCACAAGATCGGAGAAGCTAAACCCTAGAAGCTAGCCTATGGTATGATTGTATGTTATTGTGTCCTACGGACTAAAACCCTCCGGTTTATATAGACACCGGAGAGGGTTAGGGTTACACAAGGTCGGTTACAAAGGAGGAGATATCCATATTCGTACTGCCTAGCTTGCCTTCCACGCCAAGTAGAGTCTCATCCAGACACGAGACGAAGTCTTCAATCTTGTATCTTCATAGTCCAACAGTCCGGCCAAAGGATATAGTCCGGCTGTCCGGAGACCCCCTAATCCAGGACTCCCTCAGTAGCCCCTGAACTAGGCTTCAATGACGTCGAGTCCGGCGTGCAGTATTGTCTTCGGCATTGCAAGGCGGGTTCGTCCTCCGAATACACCCCGGAAGAATTTGATTACAAGGATAGTGTCCGACCCTGCAAAATAAGTTCCACATACCACCGTAGAGAGAATAATATTTCCACAAATCTAATCTGCTGACACGTTTCGGCAACATGACGTTATGTCATGGCCCGGTAATTATTCGAACCGTTTCCTTTAACTAGCCCCGCACATAACGCGAGGCAGTTTCTTGACACGTCTTGTCAAAGCAGAGATCGTGTTCCCCTTATTACGGGATTTTCATCAATACGGGCGTGGGTAACCCAACCGCGCCATCGATTACGGCGCTTGGGGGATAAGCGAGTTTTACCAGGCTAGTGGGTGCGCATAGTTTCGGCCGCCCTTATAAAGGGACAAGGTTTAACCTTTTTCTATCCACGCCTTCTTCCTCCTTGCTCATCCACTCTTGCGCACTCGAGCTCCAACGCCCAAGTCCACATCCTCCCCCTCAACCTTCTCCAAACATGTCTGGAGTGGGGGGCAAATGGATGGCTTCCTCCGTTACGGAGGGGCACATCAAAAAGCTGCGCGGCGCCGGATACTTAGCCGCGAATATCGCGCATCGGCTACCCGCTGCGGGGCAGATCGTTCCTACCCCGGAACCTCATGAGAGGGTAGTTTTCCTCCACCACTTCCTCCATGGACTAGGGTTTCCCCTTCATCCATTCGTCTGTGGTCTCATGTTCTACTACGGGCTGGACTTTCATGATCTGGCCCCGAACTTCATCCTCAACATTTTGGCGTTCATCATCGTCTGCGAGGCTTTCCTCCGCGTCCGGCCCCACTTCGTCCTGTGGCTGAAGATCTTTAACATCAAGCCGAAGGTGGTGGGAGGCCAACAAGCAAAATGCGGCGGAGCCATGGTGGGCAAGATGCCCAATGTCACATGGCTTGAGGGCTCCTTCGTGGAGACCATAAAGGGGTGGCAATCGGCCTGGTTCTACATGACCGAGCCGCGTGACACCAAATGGGCGGCGGCTCCCGAGTTTCGATCCGGATTCCCTACACGGCTCACTTCCTGGAAAGAGAAGGGTTTGTCGTGGGGTTCATCGGTGGAGCTGGATGGACTCCAGAAATGTATCTGAAGTATGGCAAGCAAGAAGCTCAAGCTTGTCAACATAGTCCAGGTCATGCTCATCCGCTGGATCCTCCCGTGCCAACAACGGGACTTCAACTTGTGGGAGTTCGACCCGGTCCAACACCAGTCTTTGAGCGAGCTCTTCGACACGACGCACAAGGATGTCTGGAAGGTGCTGTTCAAGGGCGCCGAGGTCCCTCCCTCTCTCACCGAGGACCGCGGGCTAAGCGCGAAGCGCCGAGCGCATTCGGTGAGCTCTATACATCCGGTAGAATATTTATTTCCCCTAGCTTAACCATGTGCGGGGTCTGATCTCCATGCCTTTGACAGGACTGGGTGGAGACGTCGGGGCAGATTAACTGTCCGGCCCCTCTGCCCGAAGACACTGCGGATGCTCTCCTGACGGACATGCTGACTCCGGCTCCTTACAAGGTGCCGGAGAAGGCCAAGAAGGCCAAGGGAACCCGAAAGAGCTCCCGGCGCCAGGTGTTATCGGACTCATCGTCCGATAACTCCGCGACGCACTCCTCCCCCGAAGACGAGGAGGAAGATGGAGATGTTCCCCCTCCAGTCGGGGGAGACAAGAAAAGGAAGGCCTCCCCTACTGGGGGGGCCGAAGGGTCCAAGAAGGGAAGGACTCTCCTTCCGAACTACTCCACCACCGCCACCGAAGGCGAAGACGAGTGGCTGCTCAGGGCCAAGCCCTTGGCGAAGTCGTAAGTATTCGGATACCAGAGTAACTCATAGCATTCCTTTGTCGCACTGCTTCTCCTAACGCTGAATTATGATTGTGCAGACCGCCTCGAACCTGTATCGACGTATCCTCGTCGGACGGCTCCCTGGGCTCGTCGGATATGGATAGCGATCCACTTCTGACCGCCACCTCCCCTTGCCCTACGGACAACGCCGAGGTGTTGTCTCAAGAGGCACTGGGCCAAGGGGAGACAGTCTCGGAGGTGCCTCAAAGCGACCTTCCGGACTCCGGGAGTAGGGGGAGCAAAGCCCCCGAGGGCTCTAAGTTCGGCCCTCGGCCGAACACCGCACTGGAACCTCCAGTGGTTCTGGACTCGGGCAGGCGGCCTCCTTCCAAGAGGGGCAAGACGCCTGTGCCGGTGACCTCTGCCCATCCAAAGGCACCGGACAATCTGCTGGGAGCGCTTCGCAGCGCTTCCATTGACGAAGAGCACCACACTATTATGAGTGCGGTGGTCCAGAAGGTTCAGTCCGCCAAGAGCGGACTGACTGAAGCCTGTGCCAGCCTTCTAACAGGCTTTGAGGTAAGTTTTTGAAATATAGGAGAAATATTACCGCATAGACAGTAGCCCCTGATGCTCTGTTCGGTGTTCACAAAGAAAAGCCGAACAGAGGATCAAACAATATCGCAAGAGTCTAATATAAGTATGTCTATATGCATATGCAGGCTTCACTGCTGGCCTCTGCCGCACTGACTGCGGAGGTCACCGCACTGAAGCAGGACCTTAAAGGGTCCAAGGAAGAGCTCGGCCTTGCCAAGAGGCAGCTCGAGGAGAACAAAGGTAAGTAGTACCTAGTCTATAGATCTATATAAAAGGAAAGCGATTGCAAAATGACAGGATTATCGTAAATTTGCCAGGGGCCACGACCGAGGTGGCGACCCTGAAGCAAGCGCTATCCGAGGCCGAAAACAAAGCGGCCAAGGAGCGCACCGAGCGGGAAAGGCATGAGGCATGGGTGGGCGAGGTGCAGCAAGAGCTCCACGCTCTCGTGACGAAGCACGAGGCATTGGAGCTTGACTTGAAGACGCGAGAGTCTGAGCTTGCCGCGGCCCTTGAGAGCGCAAAGAATGCCAAGGCCAAAGCCCAAAAGGCCCTCTAGGAGATTGATGCAATGAAGAAGATAGCGGCGGGTAATGCATTCTATATGCAAAGCAAGCATGTGAAAGTAAATTACCTGTTACTTACCCGAATCCGGAGCTCTCCAGGAGCATTCGCAGATTTGCCCCGCAGCGTGTCGGATGCCGCACAGTTTTACTAGGCCGAGGAGGGAAGCTCAACAGAGAAGCCGTTCTGGTCTCAGTATACTGGGACCGATCACCCGATGCCTCTGAGCGACCAGCTGAAGCAGCTGGTCGAGCTGCACAAGGCGGCTGAACAGGCCATGAAGGGCTTTATAGTCCGGATGTGTCCTGGCGACGCCCTTCCCAACAGCTACTTCGGCCTGGTGAGGCAGCTTGTGGATGCCTGCCCACGGCTGGAAGTCATCAAGCGGTCCGTCTGCATCGAAGGTACACGCCGGGCTTTCGCCCGTGTGAAGTTGCAATGGGCCAAGCTGGACGCCGTGAAGCTGATTAAGGAAGGGCCGCCAGAGGGCAAGGAGCATCGCCACCCCGAGATGTACTATGGGGGTGTCCTGAAGGGTGCTCGTCTCATAGCGGACGAGTGTACTAAAGATATAATATTCAAGTAAATTCGCTCGTGTAATCCTGTATTTATGAAAACTTGTTCATATGCGCTATGCAATGCTTGTTTGAATTTAAAATATTACCTTCTGTTCAGCTGTTTATCAAATCTGAGAGATGGCTAGTCGTCGGCTTCTGCCCCCACGCCACGAGTGCTGGGGTGTTCGGGATAAACCTCAGCACTCTTGTTCCCATTGTTGGGTCCTTCGAGGGAGGTGCTTAGCACAACGAACAAGGCAATCAGACTATAATGCGTTATCACTCTCACTTAGCCATAGAATTCTATAATTTTAAATTTCGGCGAAGCCCCTAGTATTCGAAAGGCCGAATTCGGGGCGTGATACACGCCTTAAGCCGGACAGGGCCGACTCATCGCTCTAAGCGACATAAGTCTTTAAGGACTCGAAAACCTCTCGAACAGCGACCAGTCTCTCGCCTTATCATGACAGTCAGTTTTAGCTTTCTCTACTGAGGTGCTTAGCCCAGCAGAATCGGGGCACAATTGCAGTAGTTCTCCCAGTGCTACCTTAGCCGATATAGCGGAACGTAAGGTACCAAAACATGGGAGCCGGGCAAACCCAACTATTGACCCAAGACATGATTCGGAGCTGATGCATATAATGCTATAAGTTTGGGGTGCCGCACTGTCGAAAGTGTTCGGACTTCTCACGCCGTATTGTGGGGTATGCTTAAGCCCCTAGCGTATTGACCGTACCCGAGTGTACGGGTGCTGGATGTCATGAATGAACATATATATATATATATATATATATATATATATATATAAAGAAGAATGCAATAAAAGCCTTAATGCAATGCATTGTTTATTAAAAAATGTGCGTTAGAGCAGAATGATACAGGTAGTGCGATAAGGAAAAAGTAGGACTATGTCCCCTCTAAGGGCAAGCTGAGGAATAATATTCAAGTAGGTATTTCACTCGTTATCGTAATCCACCTGGGAGTTCCGTGGTGTGATGTAGCTTTCTGCCTCCTTGATTGCTGCACCATGTGTTTGGCAGTCATGCTGCCGGACAGGGTTTCCAGAGATTAAGGTCCTGAAAGAGAACAATAACAAAGAAGGAAGCCCCTAGTGCGGTTTAAGCCGCGTCTTGGAGCGTGCCGTAATCGTGCCCCCTCCCTACATGTGCCCATGGTATTTTTTAATGCGTAATTATGTACGCGTGGCACGAGTTTCGCCGTTTGGCTTGGGCCGGGGTGGGAGCCGCATTGCTATGCGAGCTCGGAACGTGCCAGGCGGTCTTGTTGCCGATTAATCCGGGCGCGCTTGAAGGTGTTCGGGTCCTTAAACGCCGAACTAGTGGATTACCTTAAGAGGCTGCTTTGCGCTTCCGCTGCGAGGGCTGCAGTGTGCTCCTCCGTTTGGAGAGAGTGCTCTGTGTTTCCATTAACTGTAATGACCCCCGAGGTCCTGGCATCTTGAGCTTGAGGTATGCATAATGCGGTACCGCATTGAATCTCGCAAATGCGGTTCGCCCGAGTAGTGCATGATAACCACTGCGGAACGGGACTATATCGAAGATTAACTCTTCGCTTCGGAAGTTATCCGGGGATCCGAAGACCACTTCCAGTGTGACTGAGCCTGTGCAATGGGCCTCTACACCTGGTATGATGCCTTTAAAGGTCGTTTTTGTGGGTTTGATCCTTGAGGGTCTATACCCATTTTGTGCACTGTGTCCTGATAAAGCAGGTTCAGGCTGCTACAGCCATCCATAAGGACTCGAGTGGGGTGACATCCGTGAATGATTGGGTCTAGGACCAGTGCGGCAAATCCGCCATGACGGATACTAGTGGGGTGGTCCCTGCGATCGAAGGTGATCGGACAGGAGGACCATGGGTTGAACTTTGGGGCGACTGGCTCCAACGCATACACGTCCCTGAGCGCACGCTTCCGCTCCCTCTTGGGGATGTGGGTTGCATATATCATGTTCACCGTCCACACTTGTGGGGGGAACCTCTTCTGTCCTCCGGTGTTCGGCTACCGGGCTCTTCCTCGTCATCGCTATGTGGCCCCTTATCTTTGTTTTCGGCAATTAACTTGCCGGCCTTCTTGAACACCCAACAATCCTTGTTGGTGTGGTTGGATGGCTTGTCTGGGGTGCCGTGTATTTGACACGAGCGATCGAGTATACGGTCCAAACTGGACGGGCCCGGAGTGCTTCGTTTGAATGGCTTTTTCCGCTGACCGGGTTTAGAGCCTTTGAATCCGGCATTGACTGCCGTATCCTTAGTATTATCATTGTTAATGTGGCGCTTATGTTTGTTGCGACGTGACCTGCTATTGCTGTCCTTGGTATCCGAAGTACCATGGTTCTTTGATATGTTATTACTGCGAGCCAGCCAGTTGTCTTCTCCCGCACAAAAGCGGGTCATGAGTGTCGTGAGGGCTGCCATAGATTTCGGCTTTTCCTGACCAAGGTGCCGGGCTAGCCACTCGTCGCGGATGTTGTGCTTGAAAGCTGCTAGGGCCTCTGCATCCGGACAGTCGACGATTTGATTTTTCTTTGTTAGGAACCGTGTCCAGAATTGCCTGGCCGATTCCTCTGGCTACTGAATTATGTGGCTCAAGTCATCGGCATCTGGTGGTCGCACATAAGTGCCGTGAAAGTTGTCGAGGAATGCGGCTTCCAGATCTTCCCAACAGCCAATGGACTCTGCTGGCAGGCTATTGAGCCAATGCCGAGCTGGTCCTTTTAGTTTGAGTGGGAGGTATTTAATGGCGTGTAGATCATCACCGCGTGCCATGTGGATATGCAGGAGGAAATCCTCGATCCATACCGCAGGATCTGCTGTGTCGTCGTATGATTCTATATTTACGGGTTTGAAACCCTCTGGGATTTGATGATCCATTACTTCGTCTGTGAAGCATAAGGGGTGTGCGACGCCTCTGTACTGGGCTATATTGCGACGCAGCTCCAATGAGTCTTTCCCGCTGTGCTCGGCCCGACCGGATTTACTTTTGCTGTATCCGGCGTGGCGATTATCATCTCGCGTAGTGGTGCGCCCTCGTGATCCGTAGATCGATCTTGCATGTTTTGCTTTGTCCTTCAATACGTCTCGCAGGTCTGGCATATTTCCCCATACCTTTTTATTTGAATGGCGTCGGGGTGCAGGCTGAGCTTTTGGCTGGAATGCCTCTCTGTCGCGGACACGGGGTGGCCGATCAGCCGCATCATACGCTTCTTCCTCCAGTCGGGGTAGCAACCTGCATTTTGGGTAACTCTTGGAGGGGCATTCGAGTTTATATTCCTCGGCCGCCAGGACTTCAGTCCATCTGTCAGCTAGCAAATCTTGACCAGCTTGAAGTTGTTGCTGCTTTTTCTTAAGCTATTTGCCATGGCTATAAGCCGGCGCTTGAAGTGCTCTTGTTCGACGGGATCCTCTGGCACGGCGAATTCGTCATCGTCGAGGCTTGCCTCGTCTTCGGAGGGAGGCATGTAATTATCATCCTTCCCATCTGCCGCTCTCTCAGGAGGGCTAGCCTCTCCATCCTCCTGCCCTAAATCGTGCTGGAGGGGATTATTGCCATCTTCGGCACTATCCGGAGTGCTATTATCTCCTGTGCAGGTATCACCACTTTTGCTTTGGCGGGACTTAGAGCGGCGCCGCTGACGTTGGCGCTTGGGTTGCTTCTTGGAGGGGTCATCCTCCGCTGTCTCATCGCCATTGCCTTCTTTGGGTGTGTCCACCATGTATATATCGTATGATGAGGTGGCTATCCAGTGCCCTGTGGGCAGTGGTTCCTCTTCGTCTCCCGCATCGTCGTCCATACCGTCGATGTCTTCGGAGTCGAAGTCGAGCATGTCGGTTAAGTCGTCGACAATAGCAACTAAGTGGGTGGTGGGTGGGCAGCGAATTTCTTCGTCATCCGCATCCCAATCCTCCCGGACATAGTTCGGCCGGGATCCTCCTGACAAGGAGAGAGACCTTAATGAGTTCAGTATGTCGCCAAAGGGCGAGTGCTGAAAAATATCCGCAGAGGTAAACTCCATGATCGGCGCCCAATCGGATTCGCTAGGAACGGGCACATGCAGTTCGGAGTCCATGGCCGGAGAAGGATCCGACAGTTTGACAACACGGCTCTCGTGCAGGGTAAGGTCGATGTTCGGCTCGATCACCGCTGAGGATAAGGCCTCCGTGGCAGGGTCCATCCACCCGTCCATGGACGGCGCAACTGGCTCCGAATTGAGGGTCGGAGCAGCTGCTGGTGCGATCTCCTGAACACTGTCCGATGGTAGAGCTCAATCATACTCATCGTGACCGTGTGACGCACAAGGCAGGGGCTTGAATCCGTCGAAGATCAAGTCTCCGCGGATATCGGCCGTGTAGTTTAAGCTTCCAAACCTGACCTGGTGGCCAGGGGCGTAACTTTCGATCTGCTCTAGATGGCCAAGCAAGTTGGCCCGCAGTGCAAAGCCGCCGAACACAAAGATCTGTCCGGGGAGAAAAGTCTCACCCTGGACTACATCGCTATCAATGATCGTAGGAGCCATCAATCCTAACGGTGGCGACACAGAGGAACTCTCAATGAAAGCACCAATGTCGGTGTCAAAACCGGCGGATCTCGGGTAGGGGGTCCCGAACTGTGCGTCTAAGGCGGATGGTAACCGAAGACAGGGGACACGATGTTTTACCCAGGTTCGGGCCCTCTTGATGGAGGTAAAACCCTACGTCCTGCTTGATTTATTCTTGATGATATGGGTATTACAAGAGTTGATCTACCACGAGATCGAAGAGGCTAAACCCTAGAAGCTAGCCTATGGTATGATTGTGTAAGTGCATTTAGTGCCCCTTAGTGATTTTGGTGTATTGAAGACTTATAGGTTAAGGGACTAATGCGTTTGTGAGTGTACACATGTCTATAAGTCTACGAGGAGCTTGATATTTACAGAGAAAGTTGACCCCTAAAAATGAAGTTCTTGGACTGAAGACTTTGGATCACTGAAGACTTTGAAAGTGAAGAAATTGGTGTGACCTTGAAGACTTGGTACTCGTTCGAGGAACATGAAGCGTGAAGACTTTTGTTTTCGTAGTTTCATTTTCTCTTTTTGAGTCATAGGAAACACCGTACCGTTAAAGGGGGTCGAGGAAATACTAAGGAAAAATTTCCAAGTGATGCTCAACTCAAAATCCTACACCTACCAATCCCTTCGAGTGAAGCCATTGGAAATCTCATACAGTTCAGTCAATTTCTTCAGTGACAGAGACGAAGTTCTTCTGGTCTTTGAGGAATTTGTCCTGACTAAGGAGTTAGGAATTCTCCAGTGCGGATTGCCTACACAGTGAGGAACATGATAGCCCTGAGGATTTTGCTACTCAAAATTCCGACCATTGCTGTGCTATGCGCCAGCTGTCCCAAAATATCTATCCACCTAACGGTCATATCAT
The DNA here is from genome assembly GCA_034509565.1 of Triticum monococcum. Lineage (NCBI taxonomy): Eukaryota > Viridiplantae > Streptophyta > Magnoliopsida > Poales > Poaceae > Triticum > Triticum monococcum. The sequence continues at coordinate 592,601,289 of CM067841.1, read as the reverse complement.
TGAAGGGCATTTATGTCTTATCATGTCGGGCTGCTCCCTAGGCTATAAATAGCCGCCGCCTACAACAACTAGTTGGTTGGCTGCTCTGAGAGAAACTGACACTTGTCATTTGAGAGCAACCCATCCTCCAAGGACTTTGAGAGAAAATCATCAAGTGAGGAAAAACCCAAAACCCAAACACCTACAAACCCCAAGTGATTGAGCATCACTGAAGACATTGATCTTGCATGGATCCGACGCTTGTTACCTTTGAAGACTGTGCTTCCTCCAGACGGTTAGGCGTCATGGTCTAGAGCATCCAAGAGGAATTGTGGATCGCCGAGTGACCAAGTTTGTGAAGGTTCGGAAGTCACCTGAAGACTTACCACGAGTGATTGGACGAGGTCTGTGTGACCTTAGTTCAAGGAGAATACGGTGAAGACTGGGTGTCCTGAGCTACGTGTTCAAGATTGGGTGTCCGGGACTGTGTGTCCTCGAGTTTAAATACTCAGCCGCTCCAACCAGACGTACAACTGAGACAGCAGTTGGAACTGGTCTACCAAATCATTGCCTTCACCAAGCTCACTGGTTCTATTTCCTCAACTCTTTTTTTCCTCATAACTGTGTTGTGTGCTTGTTCATATCTGTGTTTGAAGACTTTGACTGAAGACTTTCTCAATTTCCTCAGTTCAATTTCTTCAGTCTGTTTGTCTTCATCCTGTGTTATCCTGTGCTTATGCTTCTGTACTCTGTGCCTGTCTTCATTTCATCATGATGACTATGCTTGTATTATGTTATGTTTACTTTTGAGTACTCATTCCGCTGCTAGTAGTTCTTCGCTAAGGAATTTCCTCACCGGCAAATTCCTTAGTGAAGAATTTCATAAAAATCGCCTATTCACCCCCTCTGGTCGATATAACGCACTTTCAATTGGTATCAGAACAAGGTACTCCCTTGTTCTGTGTGATTTTGGTTTAACTGCATGGAGTTTTAGTTATGTTGACCGCAGGTATGATCAAGGTCTCTGCTGGGTGTCCTACCTTCGATGGGACGGACTACCCCTACTGGAAGAATAAGATGCGAATGCATCTTGAAGCAATTGATAATGATCTCTGGTATGTTGTGGAAAATGGTGTTCCCTCAGTCACACCTTCTCTGAATGCTGCTGATGTGAAGAGATTCAAGCAACTCGACTCTCAAGCGAAGAATATCATATGTGGCCATCTGAGCAAAGGACAGTATGGCAGAGTGAGTGCTTTGGAGATAGCGAAGCTTATCTGGGACAGGTTGTCCAAAGTGAATGAAGGAGTCTCAACTCAGCGTGACTCTCGAGTTGATGTTCTTCGCAATCTCTTCAATCGCTTCAAAAGACTCGACAATGAAAATGTTCAACAAACCTTCGATCGCCTCACTGACATCTCAAATGAGCTTCAAGCACTTGGTGCCACTGACATCACCGACCATGAGGTGGTGAAGAAATTGCTGAGATCGCTTGATTCCTCATTTGACACTCTGGCATTAATGATACAAGAACGTGCTGATTACAAGTCACTTCATCCCGCTGATATTCTCGAAAGGCTAAATACTCATGAGTTCCAACTTGCTGAAAAGAGAGATCTCTATGGTTCAAGCTATGGCAGAACACGTGCACTGAAGGCCAAGGCAGTATGTGAGTCCGAAGATGAAGACTCTGGTAGCAGCCTTGGTGATCCTGAAGAACTGAGCCATGATCTAGCTCTGCTCGTGAAGAAGTTCCAAAAGTTCTCAAGACGTGGTCGCCTTGGAAGATCCTCAAGGAGGAATGATTCCTCATCTAGTGACTACAAGAAGAGGCTCTGTCACAAATGCAAGAAACCTGGACATTTCATTCAAGATTGTCCTCAGTGGGAAAAGGAATCAAAGAAGAAGAAATACAAGGATTACAGTTCTGATGATGCGAAGAAAAAGAAGAAATCCACAAAATCCTCATCATCAAAATCCTCAAAGCCTTCATATCACAAGAAGAGCATCTCCAAGAAGGCCAGGGCATTCATTGGCAAGGAAATGGACTCTGAGGCTGAATCTGAAGAGAATGAGGAAGAGGAGTCATCTGAGGAGTCCGAATCCGGAGTGGCGAGCCTTGCTCTCGCTACTGCATTCGTCAGCAAGTCTATCTTCAACACTGAAGAAAATGACCTCACCAACAAGGCTGATGAAGGGAATGATGACTACGCTCCCACCTATTGTTTCATGGCAAAGGGTGCCAAGGTACTCAAATATACCTCATCTGAATCAAGTGAGAATGAATTTGATGAAAACCTTAAGCCCAGCTGTTCTAAACTTGCTAAGATTGCTATAAAACAACAAAGGGCTTTAGAAAAGGTTCAAAACATGCTAGACAAAAGTGATGATATGTTGGGTGAAGAAATGGATCACATTGAAACTTTGACTAAAAATCTTCAGAGACTTCAGTCCAAGCTTGACAAACTTCAAAGTCATCATAACACTCTCTTATCGGATCATGAGAAGCTTTCTTATGAATTTCTTCAAAGAAAGCAAGACCTTGAGAAGCTAAGAGTGAGTTATGAAGATCTTTAGAAGGAGCGCGATTCATTACTTGCTTAACAAATCAGCGCATCTTAGGAAGAATTTGTTCCTCCATGCTTGAAGTGCATTGAACATGAATCTGCTAATTCTTCACCTGAATGTTCAAATGCTGCTAATGTTTCAAATTCTTCACATGCCTCTGCTATCACTAATTCCTCATCTGAGGACATTGCTAGTATCACTAACGATGCAGGGCTGAAGGAATTGTACATGACAGGGATGTACAAAAGTCTCAAAGTGCATCAGACTCTTTGTGATGTGCTTAAAAAGAAGATCCTCAACAGGAACCCTAGGAAAGAGGGTATTGCCTTTGAGAGGAAACTCAATGCTGATGGTACACATTGGAAGCCTGAGCAGTACCCCAAAACTACATGGGTTGCTGCAAAGGGACCTCCAGTGGATCCATCTAACTTATCTGGATTTGCATGTGAATCTCCTCATTCTGATGATGAGTCAATTGACTCCAACTATAAACTGTTCAAAAATCAGAATGGTGAAGTATTTGCTAGATATGTTGGCACTAACTGCAGGAACGACTCCCCTATGAAGAAAATCTAGGTTCCCAAAAGATGCCTTGAAAATATTCAGGTGAATGTCATCATGACGCCATCTGTGAAGAATAGGAACCCCAGATCAAATTCTTCATATGGACCAAATTCTTCATATGGATCAAAGTCCTCATACGGACCAAACTCCTCACATGGATCATATTCCTCATATGGATCAAAGTCCTCATATGAACATCATTGTGCTAACCCGTTTGTTTCGCAGGGAAGATCTAAGGATTATGGATATGTGAATTATTCTTCAAATCATTATGTCCATAAGTCCTCGAAGAATTTCTCTGCATACTCTTATGCTTACTCTAACCCCTCTTATGTGAAACAAAATGGACTGGATTCTATGCCATCCTTGTCGTATGGAGCTCGCAGAGTGATGACCTCCTTGCCACCCCTTCAGATGTGGGTGGTGAAGAAAAAGAACTAATCTCTTCTGCAGGGTCAGGTCTTCAGACGTACGTAATCGTCTGAAGAATTTGCTGGAGACCTGAGCATGCCTGATAGGACGTAGGCTAATCATGAAGAAATGAACTTTCATTTCTCACGTCCTCATATTGCTTTATCTGTTCTTTTGCTTGATGAAATTGATCTGATGAATTGATGTCATATTCTTCACTGATGAAGTATATGAGTTTGTAAGCTGCACTAATTCATCTGTAGGATGATCAACCCAAAGCCACTGAGTGGGTCCTCGATAGTGGATGTACAAACCACATGACTGGTGACAAGAATCTATTGATGGATGCTCCATTATCTCTGTCACATCTGAAGCATATCATCTTTGCTGACAAAGGCAAAAGTCAGGTATTGGGTCTAGGTAAGGTTGCGATCACAAAGGATCGACACATGGACAAAGTCAGGCTTGTTGAGTCCTTAGGATACAACCTTATGTCTGTCTCAATGCTTTGTGATCTTGATATGGTTGTTGTCTTTGGCAAGTACCGTTGTGTTGTGGTTATGGAAGCTGACAATTCCAAAGTCTTCGAAGGCTTTAGGAGAGGAGACCTGTATATTGTTGATTTCTCTACAGGACCACAACCAGCCGTGTGCTTACTTGCAAAAACTTCAGAAGGCTGGCTCTGGCATCGACGACTTGGTCATGCAGGCATGAGGAATTTGCACACGCTTGCGAAGAAGAAGCATGTCATTGGCATCGAGAATGTCAAATTCCTCAAGGATCACCTATGCGGAGCCTGTGAAGCTGGGAAGATGACGAAGGCCAAGCATCCAGCAAAGACTATCATGACCACCACTCGCCCATTTGAATTGCTTCACATGGATCTGTTTGGTCCTAATCATTATTCTGCTATTTCAAATGAAGCATCTCAATATGGCTTTGTTATTGTTGATGATTATTCTCGCTACACATGGGTACACCTTGTTACTTACAAACATGAAGTGCAGGAAGTCTTCAAACGATTTTCCTCGAGGGCTTCAACCAACTTTGGTGTGAAGATCAAGCACATCAGAAGTGACAATGGCACTGCGTTCAAGAATTCTGGTCTCGATGACTATTGATGAACTTGGTATTACTCATGAGTTATCTGCTCCTTATACTCCTTAGCAGAACGACATCGTGGAGCGTAAGAACAGGACTCTTGCTGAGATGGCTCGCACTATGCTTGATGAATACAAAACGCCTCGTCGGTTCTGGACTGAGGCAATTGATACTGCGTGCCACATCATCAACAGAGTATATCTTCACAAATTCTTCAAGAAAACTGCCTATGAACTCCTCACTGATAAGAAACGCAATGTAAGTTATTTCAAAGTCTTCGGTGCTAAATGTTGGATTAGAGACCCTCATCACAACTCAAAATTTGCACCGAAAGCACATGAAGGTTTTATGCTTGGTTACGGAATGGACTCGCACACCTACAGAGTCTTCAACAACGTTCTTCACAAGGTTGTTGAAACTGTAGATGTGCGGTTCGATGAAACTAATGGCTCGCAAAGAGAGCACCTACCTACTATGATAGATGAACCAGCACCTGAGGAAACTATCAAGTTCAAGGCTACTGAGGATGTCATTCCCACTGAAGAATTCATTCCAGAACATGAAGAACATCGAGCTAATGCACCTGAAGAAAATGCTGAAGAAAATGGTGCTGAAGAAAACGCTGATCAAATTCTTCAACGGCAACCAGCTCATCCTCGCATTGCAAAAGAAGTGCAAGTTGAAAAGATCATCAATGACATCAAAGCGCCAGGTCCTTTCACACGCTCAAAAGCTTCACATTTATCTAACTTTTGTGGGCACTATGCTTTTGTCTCTATTACAGAGCCCACTAAGGTAGATGAAGCATTTCTGGAGCCTGAGTGGATTCAGGCCATGCAAGAAGAATTACATCAGTTCGAGCTCAACAATGTCTAGGAACTGGTCAAACGTCCAGATCCTCGCAAGCACAATATCATCGGCACAAAGTGGATCTACCGCAACAAGCAAGATGAAAATGGCCTTGTGGTGAGGAATAAGCCATGGCTTGTAGCTCAAGGCTACACACAGGTTGAAGGAATTGATTTCAGTGAAACTTTTGCACCTGTTGCTAGACTTGAGGCTATTCGCATATTACTTGCTTATGCTAACCATCATGATATCACTTTATATCAAATGGATGTGAAAAGTGCATTCCTCAATGGTAAGCTTGAGGAAGAAGTATATGTTGCTCAACCCCCCGGTTTTGAAGATCCAAAGAATCCTGACAAAGTCTTCAGACTCAACAAGGCCCTCTATGGCCTCAAGTAGGCCCCACAGGCTTGGTATGATACTTTAAAGGAATTCCTCATGACGAAAGGCTTCAAACCCGGTTCACTCGACCCTACTCTTTTCACTAAATCTTATGATAGTGAATTGTTTGTGTGCCAAATATATGTTGATGATATTATCTTTGGCTGTACTGACCAACGCTATAGTGATGAATTTGCCTATATGATGAGTGAAGAATACCAAATGTCTATGATGGGAGAGTTGAAATTCTTCTTAGGTCTTCAAATTTGTCAACAACGCAATGGCATATTCATATCTCAGGAGAAATACCTCAAGGATGTACTGAGGAAATTCGGCATGCAAGATTGCAAAGGAGTCAAAATTCCTATGCCCACAAATGGCCATCTGTGCACTGATGAAAATGGTATTGACTTCGATCATAAGGTATACCGCTCCATGATTGGTTCTTTATTGTACTTATGTGCATCTAGGCCAGATATAATGCTTAGTGTTTGCATGTGTGCCCGATTTCAAGCTACACCGAAGGAATCACACCATAAGGTTGTGAAGCATATTCTTCGATATCTAGCTCACACACCAACACTTGGATTATGGTACCCAAGGGCTCGGCTTTTGATCTCATTGGATATTCTGACTCTGACTATGCTGGTGATCGTGTGGACTGCAAGTCAACATCTGGTACATGTCATTTCCTCGGTCGATCTTTGGTCTGTTGGTCCTCGAAGAAACAGAACTGCGTATCACTATCTACTACTGAAGCTGAGTACATTGCCGCTGGTTCTTGCTATGCTCAACTGCTATGGATGAAGCAAACTCTCAAGGACTATGGCGTCAACATGAAGAATGTGCCTCTCTTCTATGACAATGAGAGTGCCATCAAGATTGCTCACAACCCAGTTCAGCACTCGAAGACAAAGCACATTCAGATTCGTCATCATTTTCTTCGTGATCATGTGTTGAAGGGCGACATTTCTATTGAGCATGTGAAGACTGAAGAACAGCTAGCCGATATCTTCACAAAGCCCTTGGATGAGAAGAGATTTAGCAAGTTGCGGTGTGAGCTAAATATCCTAGAATCTTCGAATGTTCTTTGAAAAGGACACTCATCCTAACACTTATGCAAAATTGATGACTTAGATGTGCAACACATGAAGAAACGTTTTTCTTCAATTTAATGAAGAACAACACTCTTAGTGTGGAGAAATTAACGAAGAATTTGATTCTCAGAACCCTACGATAATTGTACGCGGTGTCTGAAATCATCATTCTTATACGGTGGGTCACGCCACCACCAAAAGTTGAAATTCCTCAATTATTCATATTCTTCAACTTTGCATTGTCTTCACTGCTTCCGTCATTTTTCTTCATTGACTATATATATATAAGTTTATGTCCTCTACAGTATTCACTTATTGCTAATTCTTCAAGTTGGTTTTTCTGGTAAGTGAATGTGATCGGACCCTTCCCCCTCTATGCTATACTCAACCCAATCTATTCACAAATTTTTCATGTGCGTTCTACTTGAAACTCGTTCAAAATCTTCACTATGTCCTTGTCAGCTGAAGAAATTGCGAACGGAACTTTAAAACCTATCTTATCAAAATTTTCGGCTTTGCCGCTCAAACCGTTCCGCATCCCACGTTATACTTATCCACTCACCCACGATCGCACACGATCTCCACCTCTCAGTACGTGGGTGATACATGTCAAGAGAATGAGAAGGGTCAGGGGCACGTTCATCCAATTTCTTCGGGCGAACAGTTTTTCACCGTGGCTATAAATACCCCTCCACCCCTTCCTCACTTCTTTTACACCGCTCAATCTCTCTCTCTCTCCAGCTCGAGCTTCTCAAACCCTAGCGCCGCCGCTACTTCATCGCCGCCGGTGAGGAAGAGCTTCACTGCCTCGACCTCGTCACCGACGTACTCGCACCGACCGCGGAAATCTTCACTCGGCCGCCGCCGTAGCCATCTTCCTCCACCAAGTTAGAGCGTGGAAGATCTGCATAGACGAACTTCACATCTCCTTACTCCAGTTCGTCATGTTCTTCGTCCAGGGTAATTAAAAGTTACTTTTACTACCCTCGTTGATTCGAATGATTATCTTCAAAATCTTCAAAGGTGTTTTTCTTCATAGTTTCACACACTAAACACCTCACAAGTCATATGTTCTTGATTCGTTTCTCTAAGCATCATTTTTCTTCAAGATTCCTCAATTGTTTGGATCTTCGATCTATACAACTCTGGAACCTAAGACAAAGAACGCTTAGTGAAATTCTTCAAGACTCATTTGGTCAAATTCCTCAAACTTGTTCTTTTGAAAAACCCTCTGAGAATGCATATGACCTCTCCAAATTCCTCGCAACTATACTCTGTTCACAGGTACACATGTTAGCTGCTGAATCACTAGGTTCTCATCAACTTAACTCATTTGCAGCGTTCCTCAAAGAAAAGTTGCATACTTCTTCAGAGAATTCAATTGTCCAAATTCCTCAACTGAAGAAAATGGCTGACGGTAAGAAGCCACAGAAGGGAGGAAAGAGGCCTGAGGTCAATACAACATTTGGGATCCCTGATGAAATATATGCTGGGTACTGCATACTTACTGAGGAAACCAAGAATGAGCACAAAGTGCGCATTCAGAAGATAGAGAGGAGATGGGCAAGAGAATGGAGGGAGTACAGATATGTCACTCCTAAGTATATGAAGAAATTCACACTCAATCCTCCATGCCCAAGAGCTCCATTGGCACCTGGCCAAATCGCTGATCCCACCAGCCTCAAGCGCGGTGAGGACTATCCTGATGAACGGGCCAAGCGCCAAGCCAAGTTGGCTAAGTAAGCCAAAGAAGTGTTGGAAATATGCCCTAGAGGCAATAATAAATTAGTTATTATCATATTTCCTTGTTCATGATAGTCGTTTATTATCCATGCTAGAATTGTATTGTTAGGAAACTCAGATACATGTGTGGATACATAGACAACACCATGTCCCTAGTAAGCCTCTAGTTGACTAGCTCGTTGATCAATAGATGGTTACGGTTTCCTGACCGTGGACATTGGATGTCGTTGATAACGGGATCACATCATTAGGAGAATGATGTCATGGACAAGACCCAATCCTAAGCCTAGCACAAGATCGTGTAGTTCGTTTGCTAAAGCTTTTCTAATGTCAAGTATCATTTCCTTAGACCATGAGATTGTGCAACTCCCGGATACCGTAGGAATGCTTTGGGTGTGCCAAACGTCACAACGTAACTGGGTGGCTATAAAGGTACACTACAGGTATCTCCGAAAGTGTCTGTTGGGTTGGCATGAATCAAGACTGGGATTTGTCACTCCATGTGACGGAGAGGTATCTCTGGGCCCACTCGGTAGGACATCATCATATGCGCAATGTGACCAAGGAGTTGATCATGGGATGATGTGTTACAGAACGAGTAAAGAGACTTGCCGGTAACGAGATTGAACAAGGTATCGGATACCGACGATCGAATCTCGGGCAAGTACAATACCGCTAGACAAACGGAATTGCATACGGGATTGATCGAATCCTCGACATCGTGGTTCATCCGATGAGATCATCGTGGAACATGTGGGAACCAACATGGGTATCCAGATCCCGCTGTTGGTTATTGACCGGAGAACGTCTCGGTCATGTCTGCATGGTTCCCGAATCGGTAGGGTCTACACACTTAAGGTTCGATGATGCTAGGGTTATAGGGAATAGATATACGTGGTTACCGAATGTTGTTCGGAGTCCCGGATGAGATCCCGGACATCACGAGGAGTTCCAGAATGGTCCAGAGGTAAAGATTTATATATGGGAAGTCCTGTTTTGGTCACCAGAAAAGTTTCGGGTGCTATCGGTAAAGTACCGGGACCACCGGGAGGGTCCCGGGGGTCCACCAGGTGGGGCTACCTGCCCCAGAGGGCTGCGTGGGCCAAGTGTGAGAGGGGACCAGCCCCAGGTGGGCTGGTGCGCCCCCTCACCAGGGCCCAAGGCGAAGAGAGAAGGGAAAAGGGGGAAACCCTTGGCTCAGATGGGCCTAAGGCCCACCTAGTGGTGCGCCCCCCTCTCTCCCCCCTTGGCCGCCCCCCTAGATGGGATCTAGCGCTGGCCGCCACCCCTAGGGGTGGAAACCTAGGTGGGGGCGCAGCCCCTCCCTTTCCCCCCTATATATAGTGGGGTTTTGGGCTGCCATACACATGAGAACATCTCCTTGGCGCAGCCCTACCCCTCTCCCTCCTCGTCTCTTGCGGTGCTTGGCGAAGCCCTGCTGGAGTACTAGGCTCCTCCACCACCACCACGCCGTCGTGCTGCTGCTGGACGGAGTCTTCCCCAATCTCTCCCTCTCTCCTTGCTGGATCAAGGCATGGGAGACGTCACCGGGCTGCATGTGTGTTGAACGCGGAGGTGCCGTCCGTTCGGCACTAGGATCATCGGTGATTTGGATCACGGCGAGTACGACTCCATCAACCCCGTTCACTTGAATGCTTCCGCTTAGAGATCTACAAGGGTATGTAGATGCACTCTCCTTCCCCTCGTTGCTAGATTACTCCATAGATTGATCTTGATGATGCGTAGAAAATTTTGAATTTCTGCTATGATCTCCAATAGTGGCATCATGAGCTAGGTCTATGCGTAGTTTCTATGCACGAGTAGAACACAAAGTAGTTGTGGGCGTCGATTTTATCAATTTACTTGCCGTTACTAGTCTTATCTTGATTCGGCGGCATTGTGGGATGAAGCGGCCCGGACCAACCTTACACGTACGCTTATGTGAGACCGGTTCCACCGACTGACATGCACTAGTTGCATAAGGTGGCTGGTGGGTGTCTGTCTCTCCCACTTTAGTCAGATCGGATTCGATGAACAGGGTCCTTATGAAGGTTAAATAGAAATTGGCAATTCACGTTGTGGTTTTGGCGTAGGTAAGAAACATTCTTGCTAGCAACCTATAGCAGCCACGAAAAAAAACTTGCAACAACAATTAGAGGACGTCTAACTTGTTTTTGCAGCAAGTGTTTTGTGATGTGATATGGCCAAAGGATGTGATGAATGATATATGTGATGTATGAGATGATCATGTTCTTGTAATAGGAATCACGACTTGCATGTCGATGAGTATGACAACCGGCAGGAGCCATAGGAGTTGTCTTAATTTATTTATGACCTATGTGTCAACATAAACGTCATGTAATTACTTTACTTTATTGCTAACCGTTAGCTGTAGTAGTAGAAGTAATAGTTGGCGAGACAACTTCATGGAGACACGATGATGGAGATCATGATGATGGAGATCATGGTGTCATGCCGGTGACGATGATGATCATGGAGCCCCGAAGATGGAGATCAAAAGGAGCAAAATGATATTGGCCATATCATGTCACTTTTTGATTGCATGTGATGTTTATCATGTTTTTTTGCATCTTATTTGCTTAGAACGACGGTAGTAAATAAGATGATCCCTCATTAAAATTTCAAGAAAGTGTTCCCCCTAACTATGCACTGTTGCGAAAGTTCGTCGTTTCAAAGCACCACGTGATGATCGGGTGTGATAGATTCTAACGTTCACATACAACGGGTGTAAGACAGATTTACACACGCAAAACACTTAGGTTGACTTGACGAGCCTAGCATGTACAGACATGGCCTCGGAACACAAGAGACCGAAAGGTCGAGCATGAGTCGTATGGTAGATATGATCAACATGAAGATGTTCACCGATGATGACTAGTCCGTCTCACGTGATGATCGGACACAACCTAGTTGACTCGGATCATGTAATCACTTAGATGACTAGAGGGATGTCTATCTGAGTGGGAGTTCATAAGATGAACTTAATTATCCTGAACATAGTCAAAAGGTCTTCGCAAATTATGTCATGGCTCGCGCTTCAGTTCTACTGTTTAGATATGTTCCTAGAGAAAATTTAGTTGAAAGTTGATAGTAGCATTATGCGGACTAGGTCCGTAAACTAAGGATTGTCCTCATTGCCTCATAGAAGGCTTATGTCCTTAATGCACCGCTTAGTGTGCTGAACCTCGAACGTCGTCTGTGGATGTTGCGAATATCTGACATACACATTTTGATAACTACGTGATAGTTCAGTTAAACGGTTTAGAGTTGAGGCACTGAAGATGTTTTGAAACGTCGCGAAACATATGAGATGTTTCGAGGGCTGAAATTGGGATTTCAGGCTCGTGCCCACGTCAAGAGGTATAAGACCTCCGACGATTTTCTTAGCCTGCAAACTAAGGGAGAAAAGCTCAATTGTTGAGCTTGTGCTCACATTGTCTGAGTACAACAATCATTTGAATCGAGTGGGAGTTGATCTTCCAGATGAGATAGTGATGTTTCTCCGAAGTCATTACCACCAAGCTGCTAGAGCTTCGTGATGAACTATAATATATCAAGGACATATATGATGATCCTTGAGATATTCGCGATGTTTGACACCACAAAAGTAGAAATCAAGAAGGAGCATCAATTGTTGATGGTTGGTGAAACCACTAGTTTCAAGAAGGGCAGGGGCAAGGGCAAGAAGGGATACTTCATGAAACGGCAATTCAGCTGCTGCTCTAGTGAAGAAACCCAAGGTTGAACCCAAACCCGAGACTAAGTGCTTCTGTAATAAGGGGAACGGCCACTGGAGCAGAATTACCCTAGATACTTGGTAGATGAGAAGGCTGGCAAGGTCGATAGAAGTATATTGGATATACATTGTGTTAATATGTACTTTACTAGTACTCCTAGTAGCACCATGGTATTAGATACCGGTTCGGTTGCTAAGTGTTAGTAAACTCAAAATAAAAGGCCACGGAGTAAACGGAGACTAGCTAAAGGTGAGCTGGCGATATGTGTTGGAAGTTTTTCCCAAGCTTGATGTGATCAAGCATCGCACGCTCCCTCTACCATCGAGATTAGTGTTTGCGTTGAGCATAGACATGATTGGATTATGTCTATCGCAATACGGTTATTCATTTAAGGAGAATAATGGTTACTCTGTTTATTTGAATAATACCTTCAATGGTCTTGCACCTAAAATGAATGGTTTATTGAATCTCGATCGTAATGATACACATGTTCATGCCAAAAGATATAAGAAAGCAATGATAGTACCACCTACTTGTGGCACTGCTACGTAAGTCATATCAGTATAAAATGCATGAAGAAGCTCCATATTGATGGATCTTTGGGCTCACTCTTTTTTGAAAAGTTTGAGACATGCGAACCATGTCTATTGGTGTATATGCATGAAGAAACTCCATGCAAATGGACCATTTGGACTCACTTGATTTTGAATCACTTGAGACATGCAAATCATACCACATGGGCAAGATGACTGAAAGCCTCGTTTTCAGTAAAATGGAACTAGAAAGCAACTTGTTGGAAGTAATACATTTTGATGTGTGCAGTCCAATGAGTGCTGAGGCGTGTAGTGGATATCGTTATGTTCTTACTTCACAGATGATTTGAGTAGAAGTTGAGTATATTTACTTGATGAATCACGAGTCTGAATTATTGAAAGGTTCAAGTAATTTCAGGGTGAAGTTGAAAGATCGTCGTGACAAGAGGATAAAATATCTATGATATGATCATAGAGATGAATATCTGAATTACGAGTTTGGCACAGAATTAAGACATTGTGGAGATTGTTTCACAACTAATACAGCCTGAAACACCATAGTATGATGGTGTGTCCGAACATCATAACTGCACCCTATTGGATATGATGCATACCATGATGTCTCTTATCGAATTACCACGATAGTTTATGGGTTAGGCATTAGAGACAACCACATTCACTTTAAATAGGGCAGCACGTAATTCCGATGAGATGACACCGTATGAACTATGGTTTAGAGAAACCTAAGCTGTCATTTGTTAAAAGGTTTGGGGCTGCGACGCTTATGTGAAAAGTTTCAGGCTGATAAGCTCGAACCCAAAGCGGATAAATGCATCTTCATAGGACACCCAAAACAGTTGGGTATACCTCCTGTCTCAGATCCGAAAGCAATAAGGGATTGTTTCTAGAATCGGGTCCTTTCTCGAGGAAAAGTTTCTCTCGAAAGAATTGAGTGGGAGGATGGTGGAGACTTGATGAGGTTATTGAACCGTCTCTTCAACTAGTGTGTGGCAGGGCACAGGGAGTTGTTCCTGTGGCACCTACACCAATTGAAGTGGAAGCTTATGATAGTGATCATGAAACTTCAGATCAAGTCACTACCAAACCTCATGGGATGACAAGGATGCGTACTACTTCAGAGCGGTACGTAATCCTGTCTTGGAAGTCATGTTTCTAGACAACAATGAACCTACGAGCTATGGAGAAGCGATGGTGGGCCTGGATTCCAAAATGGCTCGAGGCCATATAATCCGAGAGAGGATCCATATATGAAAACAAAGTGTAGACTTTGGAAGAACTACTTGATGGTCGTAAGGCTGTTAGGTACATATGGATTTTAAAAGGAAGACGGACAATGATGGTAAGTATCACCATTAAGAAAGCTCGACTTGTTGTTAAGATGTTTTCCGACAAGTTCAAGGAGTTGACTACGATGAGACTTTCTCACTCGTAGCGATGCTAAGAGTCTGTTGGAATTATATTAGCGATTACTGCATTATTTATGAAATCTTGCAGATAGGATGTCAAAACATTGTTTCCTCGACAATTTTCTTGAGGAAAGGTTGTATGTGATACAACCGGAAGGTTTTGTCAATCCTGAAAGATGCTAACAAGTATGCAAAGCTCGAGCAATCCTTCTAAGGATTGGAGTAAGCATCTCGGAGTTGGAATGTATGCTTTGATGAGATGATCAAAGATTTTGGGTGTATACAGAGTTTATGAGAAACTTGCATTTCCAAAGAAGTGAGTGGGAGCACTGATGAGTATATGTTGTTGACATATTGTTGATCAGAAATGACGTAGAATTTCTGGAAAGCATATAGGGTTATTTGGAAAGTGTTTTTCAATGGAAAGCCTGGATTAAGCTACTTGAACATTGAGCATCAAGATCTATAAGGATAGATCAAAACGCTTAATGGTACTTTCAAATGAGCACATACCTTGACATGATATTGAAGGTGTTCAAGATGGATCAGTCAAAGAAGGAGTTCTTGCCTGAGTAGTAAGGTATGAAGTTAAGACTTAAAGCTCGACCACGGCAGAAGAAAGAGGAAGGACGAAGGTCGTCCCCTATGCTTTTGTCATAGGCTCTATACGGTATGCCATGCTGAGTACCGCACCTGATGTGTGCCTTGCCACATATTTGGCAAGAGGGTACAAAGGTGATCTAGGAGTAGATCACCAGATAGCGGTCTAAATTATCCTTAGAGGAATAAGGATATGTTTCTCGGTTATGGAGGTGATAAAGAGTTCGACGTAAAGAGTTACGTCGATGCAAGCTTAACACCTATCCGGATAGCTTTGAGTAGAGATACCGGATACGTATAATGGAGTAACAATTTAGCATAGCTCCAAGTAGAACAATTATTTGAAATGGCTCAAATGTAGCATAGTAATTGCATCTACAAGATGACATAGAAATTTGCGAAGTACATACAGATCTGAATGTTGCAGACCCGTTGACTGAAACCTCTCTCACAAGCATAACATGATCAAACCCAGAACTCTTTGGGTGTTAGTCACATGGGGATGTGACCTTGAGTGTTAATCACATATCGATGTGAACTGGATTATTGACTCTAGTGCAAGTGGGAGACTGTTGGAAATATGCCCTAGAGGCAATAATAAATTAGTTATTATCATATTTCCTTGTTCATGATAATCGTTTATTATCCATGCTAGAATTGTATTGTTAGGAAACTCAGATACATGTGTGGATACATAGACAACACCATGTCCCTAGTAAGCCTCTAGTTGACTAGCTCGTTGATCAATAGATGGTTACGGTTTCCTGACCATGGACATTGGATGTCGTTGATAACGGGATCACATCATTAGGAGAATGATGTCATGGACAAGACCCAATCCTAAGCCTAGCACAAGATCGTGTAGTTCGTTTGCTAAAGCTTTTCTAATGTCAAGTATCATTTCCTTAGACCATGAGATTGTGCAACTCCCGGATACCGTAGGAATGCGTTGAGTGTGCCAAACGTCACAACGTAACTGGGTGGCTATAAAGGTACACTATGGGTATCTTCGAAAGTGTCTGTTGGGTTGGCACGAATCAAGACTGGGATTTGTCACTCCATGTGACGAAGAGGTATCTCTGGGCCCACTCGGTAGGACATCATCATATGCGCAATGTGACCAAGGAGTTGATCACGGGATGATGTGTTACGGAACGAGTAAAGAGACTTGCCGGTAACGAGATTGAACAAGGTATCAGATACCAACGATCGAATCTCGGGCAAGTACAAAACCGCTAGACAAAGGGAATTGCATACGGGATTGATCGAATCCTCGACATCGTGGTTCATCCGATGAGATCATCGTGGAACATGTGGGAACCAACATGGGTATCCGGATCCCGCTGTTGGTTATTGACCGGAGAACTTCTCGGTCATGTCTGCATGGTTCCCGAACCCGTAGGGTCTACACACTTAAGGTTCGATGATGCTAGGGTTATAGGGAATAGATATACGTGGTTACCGAATGTTGTTCAGAGTCCCGGATGAGATCCCGGACATCACGAGGAGTTCCAGAATGGTCCGGAGGTAAAGATTTATATATGGGAAGTCCTGTTTTGGTCACCAGAAAAGTTTCGGGTGCTATCGGTATCGTACCGGGACCACCGGGAGGGTCCCGGGGGTCCACCAGGTGGGGCTACCTGCCCCAGAGGGCTGCGTGGGCCAAGTGTGAGAGGGGACCAGCCCCAGGTGGGTTGGTGCACCCCCCACCAGGGCCCAAGGCGAAGAGAGAAGGGAAAAGGGGGAAACCCTAGGCTCAGATGGGCCTAAGGCCCACCTAGTGGTGCGCCCCCCTCTCTCCCCCCTTGGCCGCCCCCTAGATGGGATCTAGGGCTGGCCACCACCCCTAGGGGTGAAAACCTAGGTGGGGGCGCAGCCCCTCCCTTTCCCCCTATATATAGTGGAGTTTTGGGCTGCCATACACATGAGAACATCTCCTTCTTGGCGCAGCCTACCCCTCTCCCTCCTCGTCTCTTGCGGTGCTTGGCGAAGCCCTGCTGGAGTACCACGCTCCTCCACCACCACCACGCCGTCGTGCTGCTGCTGGACGGAGTCTTCCCCAACCTCTCCCTCTCTCCTTGCTGGATCAAGGCATGGGAGACGTCACCGGGCTGCATGTGTGTTGAGCGCGGAGGTGCCGTCCGTTCGGCACTAGGATCATCGGTGATTTGGATCACGACGAGTACGACTCCATCAACCCCGTTCACTTGAACGCTTCCGCTTAGCAATCTACAAGGGTATGTAGATGCACTCTCCTTCCCCTTGTTGCTAGATTACTCCATAGATTGATCTTGGTGATGCGTAGAAAATTTTGAATTTCTGCTACGATCCCCAACAAGAAGCAGTGAGGAAATTCAATGAAGACTCTGCTGCTGCTGCTGCCTCTGCTGAGGCCTTTGCTGTCAAGCCAAAGAAGGCTATGTCAAAGGAGCCTGCACGCAAGCCAAGTGCTTCAGCAACAATGCCCTCAAGGCCAAGTTCCTCAGCAATGCCCTCACGGCCAGAATCCTCAAAGCCCTCACGGCCAATTCCTCATGCTGCTCCTGTTCCTCCAAAGTCCTCAGCTCCTCCGCCTAAGCCCTCAGCTGTTCCGACTAAATCCTCAGCACCTGTGCATCTCGCCTCGTGCCAAAGGATTGCAGGCATCTCCATTGCCTCAGGTGTCTCAGCTAGTTCCTCAGCTGCACCAAGTTCCTTAGCGGGCCCCTCACTGCTGAAGACAAAGGCCACTGCTGGTCGAGGTCCTCGCCCAAGTCCTCAAAAGAAACAAGTCACTTTCCAAGTACTGTCTGAAGAAGACGAAGCTGATGATGAACTTGCAGAAATCATCAGAGACAGGCAAGTCAGGGCCGCTAGAGCCAAAGGATCATTGGTGCCACTGCTTTTGGATCCCAAGTTGATCCTCGACTACATTGATGTCTGGCACAAGGACCCCAACACTCCCATGCCTGACTTCAAGCTGACTCCTGGCCAAAGTCACATGCTGACTCACTTCATTCAAGAAGAAAAGTGGAAATTTGAGAAGGCCAGGTAGATCAAGAAAGCATAGTACAAGAAAGAGCGCTATCTGAAGAAAAACGTTGTCTCTATGACAACTGAAGAACTTGTCACTATTCAGACTGAGATCAAGAAACTCAGTGATGACTTTGACGCATATCGCGCTTATTGGCTTGGAGCCAAGGTTCATTTTGTGAAACTTGCGGATAACTTCACTTCCAATGTTGCAGCCCCAACGCAACAGGAAATTCCTTAGGCTGAAGCATCTGCTCAGCCTACTGAAGAACATACCAGCACCGCTGATGAAAATCCGGCTGCTGAAGAAAATGTGAGTTCCAGGGCTGATGACTGCATTCCAGCCACTGAAGAAATTGCCAGGGCACCCACTAGTGGTGCGCCTGAAGAAACTGAAGAAACCAGGGCAACTGCATCAGTTGTGCCTGAAGAACATCAACCAGATTCCTCAGCTACTCCTGCACCAACTTCAACTCCAATCCTTCCATCTGCATCAGATGTGAAGAAGACCAAGGCTGCAGAGCGTGCTGCAGTGAAGAAATGGAAAGCATCAGTTGGTTCAGATTCTTCAGCTCCGAAGAAAATAAAGCCTATGACAAGTTCATTTGCAAATCTGATTGATGCTGTTCCCATCTCAACAAGGCCATCAAAGGACCTTGTTCCTTTTGATGAAGAATATGTGATCCGCAGCGAATCTGATAAAGAAACTTCTTCTGCTGCTTCGTCTGAACCGTTGGATGAATAAATTGAAGTGGATACGATCCCTTCAACACCTATCATCTCCTCGCCCATGCCTCAGTTCACAGCTGAAGAGGCTGGCGTTAAAGAAATGGCAGATGAAGATGTGGACGTTGGCTACTCCACACCAGTAATCAGTGATGAATTCTGGGAAAGTCAGCATCCAAACTCTCCAATGTTCACCCCTCTACAGCAAATTCCCCAGTCCCCCACACAAACTGTACAAATGGGCTCTAAAGAAACTCATCCCATTGCATCTGTCCACGAGGAAATTCCATCCACTAGCGCTGAAGAAACTGCTGCTGCTAAACAACCAACGACGCAGATTGCCACTAAGGAGGAACCAGAAATTCCTCAGCCTGAAGAACCTGCTATTGAGATTCCTGAGGTCATGATGCAACTCACCGACACTCCTCTGCCGAAGCCAAAGGATCCATTCTCACGCAAGCAAAAGTTCAAGGCAGATGATTTCTTCGGCGAGCACGTACTCTTCGAAGATTACAACCCATATAACTCTGCTCGCATTAGGAAGAGGCGTTTCTGGACTGCTAGTCAAGCAAATTTCTATTCCTCAGTGTTGTTCAACAAGGAGAAGATCTTCTACCATGAGCATATTCCTCACGTGGATATGGAATCTCTGCCGTGCTTCGCACCAGTCCTCAGTGTTCTTCATGATGCTGGACTGCTAAACTTTTGCTCTGACATCTGTGATTGGAATGAAGAACTGATTCTTCAATTCTATGCAACGCTGCACATCACCGGAGATGCTGAAGATGTGAATTCATGGGTGCTGGACTGGATGTCTGAAAACACTCACTACACTGCACCGACCTCTGAATTGCTTCGTGCTCTACCACTCAGTCCTCCCCTTGAAGAAGCTCGCTGCATCTACAGTGAACCTGAGCTCACACATCATTACATGTAGGTGCTGATGAAACCTTTGAAGCTAGGTCAAGCACAAAGAAGCAAATTCCTCATGAAGGAATTGCTGTACGTGCCCAGAACTGTCTATCGTATTCTCACGAGGACAATCAATCCTATCAAAGGCCATGACTCATCTGATGAGGAAATTGTTGGCATCATGAATAATTTGGTATTCAAAATCGTTCATGGAATTCCTCTCAATTATCATGATTTCTTCATGAGGACTATGGAAAATGTTGCACTGTCTCCGTTTGAGCCGAAGCCTTATGCACCTTGGATTATGAGATCCTCAGGACAAGGTCTTCACTCAACTACAAAGCTGATTTCCAGAATCACCTCAGCTACTTGCCCCCAATTGAAGTCCTCAAGCAGACATATTCCTCAGTTGATGGAAAGGGCAAGGCACCAGCTGTAATAGATGAAGGCATTCGTCCATTGGATGGTCAGTTTTGCAAAGCTACATCTTATTCCACCAATGATGACTCTGCCACACATGACTCTGCCAATGCACCCAAGTCCACTCCTCAAGCCACTGCTCCGCGCGTGATGACTGACCGTGAACTTCTGCTTAGTCTTCACCAGAAGGTGGATCGAAATCACAAATGGGTTAAGCATCAGTTTGGTTCACTTCTTCACAACATGACTGCCACACACAATGCAGTGAAGAAAAACCACTACTACCTCCATCAAATCTTCGGTCGCACCTGGACAATCCTGTCACATCTGTATGATGAAGAGGATCTGAAGAAAATGGGTCTCAAAGAAGATTTTGACTGGTCTGCACCTCTAGTGAAGAAATTCAAGAAGGTCAAGGTTCCTTCTCTGGTGGCCAGCTCATATTTTTCATCGCGCGACACTGATGAAAATGAAGACTTGGACAACACTACGGCAGGCCCTACTATGACAAACGACCCCAACAACGCTGGCACTCCTTCATCAACTTGGTATTCTTCAGGGGCATTAGTCCTCATATTCGATCCTTTTGGTCATTTGATGACAAAGGGGGAGAATTTTGAGTTAGTATTCAAGCGGGTCTTTCTATATGGGCGTTTTTTTGTTAAGTTACAACTCTCGTTCTTCTAAGACTTTATTGGATCGAGTTGTAAACTTAAACCCGATGGTGCTCTGATACTTTTGATATGATTTTCTGCATCCTTATTCCTCATATATGCTAATGCACGCATGCTGAATTACATCAGTCACCATATTTCATCATGCATTTCAAATTCTTCATTGTGATATGTCAAATGCGTGTATGAATTACAAGTTATAGGGGGAGATCTCCATGATTCAACTCTTCAAGTGTGCATTGCTTCAAAAGCAAATTCCTCACTATGCACATCTTTAGGGGGAGTTCTTCTATATCTTGCAATCAAATTCCTCAATATCAGTAGTTACACTTCATATGTTTATCCCCGTTGAAAACTTAACCTATATTGTCATCAATCACCAAAAAGGGGGAGATTGTAAGTGCATCTAGTGCCCCTTAGTGATTTTGGTGTATTGAAGACTTATAGGTTAAGGGACCAATGCATTTGTGAGTGTACATAGGTCTATAAGCCTATGAGGAGCTTGATATTTACAGAGAAAGTCGGCCCCTAAAAATGAAGTTCTTCGACTGAAGACTTTGGATCACTGAAGACTTTCTGAAGACTTTGAAAGTGAAGAAATTGGTGTGACCTTGAAGACTTGGTATTCGTTCGAGGAACATGAAGTGTGAAGACTTTTGTTTTCGTAGTTTCATTTTCTCTTTTTGAGTCATAGGAAACACCGTACTATTAAAGGGGGTCGAGGTCGAGGAAATACTAAGGAAAATTTTCCAAGTGATGCTCAACTCAAAATCCTACACCTACCAATCCCTTCGAGTGAAGCCATTGGAAATCTCATACAGTTCAGTCAATTTCTTCAGTGACAGAGACGAAGTTCTTCTGGTCTCTGAGGAATTTGTCCTGACTGAGGAGTTAGGAATTCACCAGTGCGGATTGCCTACACAATGAGGAACATGATAGCCCTGAGGATTTTGCTACTCAAAATTCCGACCGTTGCTGTGCTGTGCGCCAGCTGTCCCAAAATATCTATCCACCTAACGGTCATATCATTGAAGGGCATGTATGTCTTATCATGTCGGGCTGCTCCCTAGGCTATAAATAGCCGCCCCCTACAACAACTAGTTGGTTGGCTGCTCCGAGGGAAACTGACACTTGTCATTTGAGAGCAACCCATCCTCTGAGGACTTTGAGAGAAAATCATCAAGTGAGGAAAAAACCCAAAACCCAAACACCTACAAACCCCAAGTGATTGAGCATCACTGAAGAGATTGATCCTGCGTGGATCCGATGCTTGTTACCTTTGAAGACTGCGCTTCTTCCAGACGGTTAGGCGTCATGGTCTAGAGCATCCAAGAGGAATTGTGGATCGCCGAGTGACCAAGTTTGTGAAGGTTCGGAAGTCACATGAAGACTTACCATGAGTGATTGGACGAGGTTTGTGTGACCTTAGTTCAAGGAGAATACGGTGAGGACTGGGTGTCCTAAGCTGCGTGTTCAGGACTGGGTGTCCGGAACTGTGTGTCCTCGAGTTTAAATACTCAGCCGCTCCAACCAGACGTACAACTGAGACAACAGTTGGAACTGGTCTACCAAATCATTGTCTTCACCAAGCTCACTAGTTCTATTTCCTCAACTCTTTCATTTCCTCATAACTGTGTTGTGTGCTTGTTCATATCTGTGTTTGAAGACTTTGACTGAAGACTTTCTCAATTTCCTCAGTTCAATTTCTTCAGTCTGTTTATCTTCATCCTGTGTTATCCTGTGCTTACGCTTCTGTACTCTGTGCCTGTCTTCATTTCATCATGATGACTATGCTTGTATTATGTTATGTTTACTTTTGAGTACTCATTCCGCTGCTAGTAGTTCTTCGCTAAGGAATTTCCTCACCGGAAAATTCCTTGGTGAAGAATTTCATAAAAATCGCCTATTCACCCCCCCTCTAGTCGATATAACGCACTTTCAGATTGTATGTTATTGTGTCCTACCGACTAAAACCCTCTGGTTTATATAGACACCGGAGAGGGTTAGGGTTACGCAAGGTCGGTTACAAAGGAGGAGATATCCATATCCGTACTGCCTAGCTTGCCTTCCACGCCAAGTAAAGTCTCATCCGGACATGAGACGAAGTCTTCAATCTTGTATCTTCATAGTCCAACAGTCCGGCCAAAGGATATAGTCCGGCTGTCCGGAGACCCCCTAATCCAGGACTCCCTCAGTCCCTCTACATCATGTCATCTTGCCTAAAGCATTACTCTGTTCTTATGAACTCAATACTGTAGATGCATGCTGGATAGCGGTCGATGTGTGGAGTAATAGTAGTAGATGCAGAATCGTTTCGGTCTACTTAACACGGACGTGATGCCTATGTTCATAATAATTGCCTAGATATTCTCATAATTATGCGCTCTTCTATCAATTGCTCAGCAGTAGTTTGTTCACCCACCGTAATACATGCTATCATGAGAGAAGCCACTAGTGAAACCTATGGCCCCTGGGTCTCTTTCTTATTATATTGCATCCCTTTTATTATCGCATCTCGTTTGCTATTTTGCAATCTTTACTTTCCAATCTATACAAAAAAAATACCAAAAATATTTATTTTACTATCTTTATCAGATCTCACTTTCGCAAGTGACTGTGAAGGGATTGACAACCCCTTTATCGCGTTGGTTGCGAGGTTCCTGATTGTTTGTGCAGGTACTAGGTGACTTGCGTGTTATCTCCTACTGGATTGATACCTTGGTTCTCAAAAACTGAGGGGAATACTTACGCTACTTTGCTGCATCACCCTTTCCTCTTCAAGAGAAAACCAACGCATGCTCAGGAGGTAGCAAGAAGGATTTCTGGCGCCGTTGCCGGGGAGATCTACACTCAAGTCAAGACATAACAAGTACCCATCATAAAATTTTCTCCCTCGCATTACATTATTTGCCATTTGCCTCTCGTTTTCCTCTCCCCCACTTCACCTTTGCCTTTTTATTCGTCCCTTTTTTGATCACCTCTTTTCGCTCGCTTCTTGTGTGATTGTGTGTTGGATTGATTGTTTGTCACGATGGCTCAAGATAATACTAAATTATGTGACTTTTCCAATACCAACAATAATGCTTTTATTAGCACTTCGATTGCTCCTATTACCGATGCTGAATCTTGTGAAATTAATGTTGCTTTGTTGAATCTTGTCATGAAAGATCAATTTTCTGGCCTTCCTAGTGAAGATGCCGCTACCCATCTAACAACTTTGTTGATTTGTGTGATATGCAAAAGAAGAAAGATGTGGATAATGATATTGTTAAATTGAAGCTTGATAAACTAAAAGTGATAAAGAAAAACTTTTACAAACTCGGTTTGCTCTTGTTGTTGTAAATATGTAAAGCCAACATTCAAGTTTTCAACAAATATTATGAACTAACCATATTCACAATAACATTTAGGTCACATGTTTACTCATATCAATGGCATAATCAACTAGTGAGCAATAATAATAAATCTCGAATGACAACACTTTCTCAAAACAATCATAATATGATATAACATGATGGTATCTCGCTAGCCCTTTCTGAGACCGCAAAACATAAATGCAGAGCACCTTTAAAGATCAAGGACTGACTAGACATTGTAATTCATGGTAAAAGAGATCAAGTCAAGTCATACTCAATGTAAACTAATGGTAATGGATGCAAATGACAGCGGTGCTCTCCAACTGGTGCTTTTTAATAAGAGGATGATGACTCAGCATAAAAGTAAATAGATAGGCCCTTCGCAGAGGGAAGCAGGGATTTGTGGAGGTGCCAGAGCTCGGTTTTGAAATAGATATGAATAATATTTTGAGCGGTATACTCTCATTGTCAACATAACAACCGAGAGATCTCGATAACTTCCATGCTACACACATTATAGGCGGTTCCCAAACAGAATGGTAAAGTTTATACTCCCCCTCCACCAACAAGCATCAATCCATGGCTTGCTCGAAACAACGAGTGCCTCCAACTAACAAGTGTCTCAGGGGAGTTTTGTTTGCAATTATTTTGATTTGATTTGCATAAAGCATGGGACTGGGCATCCCGGTGACCAGCCATTTTCTCGTGAGTGAGGAGCGGAGTTCACTCCCCTTGAGAATAACCCGCCTAGCATGGAAGATACAGATAGCCCTAGTTGATACATGAGCTATTCGATCATACAAAACAAAATGTTTATTTGAAGGTTTAGAGTTTGGCACATACAAATTTCCTTGGAACGGCAGGTAGATACCGTATATAGGTAGGTATGGTGGACTCATATGGAATAACTTTGGGGTTTATGGAATTGGATGCACAAGCAGTATCCCCGCTTAGTACAAGGGAAGGCTAGAAAAAGACTGGGAAGCGACCAGCTAGAGAGCGACAACAGTCATGAACATGCATTAAAATTAATCAACACCGAATGCAAGCATGAGTAGGATATAATGCACCATGAACATAAATATTGTAGAGGCTATGTTGACTTTGTTTCAACTACATGCGTGAACATGTGCCAAGTCAAGCCACTCAAATCGTTCAAAGGAGGATACCACCCCATCATACCACATCACAACCATTTTAATAGCATGTTGGCACGCAAGGTAAACCATTATAAACTCCTAGCTAATTAAGCATGGCATAAGCAACTACAATCCCTAATTGTCATTGCAAACATGTTTCATTCATAATAGGCTGAATCAAGAACGATGAACTGATCATATTTACAAAAACAAGAGAGGTCGAGTTCATACCAGCTTTTCTCATCTCAATCAGTCCATCATATATCGTCATTATTGCCTTTCACTTGCACGACCGATCGGTGTGGAAAATAATAATAGTGCACGTGCATTGGACTAAGCTGGAATCTGCAAGCATTCAATTCAAGAGAGAAGACAAGGTAATATGGGCTCTTTGTTAGGTCAACAATAATGCATATGAGAGCCACTCAACATTTTAATCATGGTCTTCTCCTCTCAACCCCCAAAGAACAAGAAAGAAACAAAACTATTTACACTGGAAAGCTCCCAACAAGCAAAAGAAGAACGAGAAATCTTTTTGGGTTTTCTTTTTAGTTACTACTACTACAGGCATGGAAAGTAAACTAGCTAAAAGCTACAACTATTTTTTTTTTGTTTTTTCTTCTTCTTAAAGTTAATTAAACACACAAGAAGAAAGCATAAAAAGGGAAAATAAACTAGCATGGAAATGAAAGTTTTGCACAAAGATATTGGTGAGTAAGAGATACTATTTGCGTTGGTCGTGGAGGAAGGCGGTGAGGCCTACATTCTCAGCCAACTCATAAAAATCATCATAAATCCCGGCTGCTCTTAAGAAATCATCACAAGGCCATTCACACGGTCGAACTTCCGCGGTGCGAGGGACATTATATTTGGGCCTCTTATCCTGCTCACTTTGCTTATCCTTCGAGCTTCGGCTCGATGAGCCCCTCAAAAGATCTCTTCATCTTTTTTTGAAAATTTCTGAAATTTTTAGCAACTTCAAAATAAAAGTGAACCAAACTCAACAAAATTGATAGCAACTACTCCTACAAGTGCCTAGAGGCTATATCATGCATTAAAACTACTTTTGACCACATGAATTTGACATGCAAGCTCAAGAACAGGGTCACCTAACCAGCAAAAATTTGCAATGAATAAAGCACTAGAACAAAAACTAATTGGACCATTGGAGGAGTCACATACCAAAGAACAATCTCCCAAAGCAGTTTTGTGAATGGAGCTTTGAGCAAGGAGATCGAAAATGGCAGCAAGATGAGCAAGAACTCGGGTTTGAGCTGGCTAGTGATTTTTTTGGGAGGAAGAAGGAGTGTGTGGTGGCTGGAATAAGTGGAGGGGGGCCACCATGGGCCCATGAGGCAGGGGGCGTGCCCTGGACCCTCGTGGCCAGGTGCTTGCTCCCCCTGATGTGTTCGCAGTGCCAGATATTCTCAAATATTCCATAAAAAATCATATTTAAATTTAAGCGCATTTGGAGAACTTTTATTTTCGGGGTATTTTTATTGCATAGATAATTCAGAAAACAGACAGAAAATACTATTTTTGCTTTATTTAATATAAATAACAGAAAGTAAAAAGAGGGTACAAAAAGTTGTGCTTTCTAAATTCATCCATCTCATGCTCATCAAAAGGAATCCACTAACAAGGTTGATCAGGTCTTGTTAACAAACTCATTCCGAATCGCATGAAACCGGAGAATTTTCGAATCACACTAGGTTATCTCAACGGGGATATGCATGTCCCCAACAATAAGAATATCATATTTCTTCTTGACAGTAGAAAGAGGAAATTCAAAACCTCCAAGAGTAATTTTTGAAATATTTCCAATAGAATTGATACTGTGGACTTGAGGTTGTTTCCTCGGAAAGTGTACCGTATGCTCATTACCATTAACATGAAAAGTGACATTGCCTTTGGTGCATTCAATAATAGCCCCTGCAGTATTAAAAAAGGGTCTTCCAAGAATAATAATCATACTATCGTCCTCAGGAATATCAAGAATAACAAAGTCTGTTAAGATAGTAACGTTTGCAACCATAACAGGCACATCCTCACAAATACCGACAGGTATAGTAGTTGATTTATCAGCCATTTGCAAAGATATTTCAGTAGGTGTCAACTTATTCAAATCAAGTCTATGATATAAAGAGAGAGGCATAACACTAACACCGGCTCCAAGGTCACATAAAGCAGTTTTAACATAGTTTCTTTTAATGGAGCATGGTATAGTTGGCACTCCTGGATCTCCAAGTTTCTTTGGTATTCCACCCTTAAAAGTATAGTTAGCAAGCATGGTGGAAATTTCAGCTTCCGGTATCTTTCTTTTATTTGTAACAATATCCTTCATGTTTTTAGCATAAGGATTCATTTTAAGCATATCAGTCAAACGCATACGCAAAAAGATAGGTCTAATCATTTCAGCAAAGCGCTCAAAATCCTCATCATCGTTTTTCTTGGATGGTTTAGGAGGAAAAGGCATGGGTTTTTGAAACCATGGTTCTCTTTCTTTACCGTGTTTCCTAGCAACAAAGTCTCTCTTATCATAACGTTGATTCGTCGATTGTGGGTTATCAAGATCAATAGCAGGTTCAATCTCTATATCATTATCATTACTAGGTTGAGCATTGACATGAACATCATTATTAACATTATCACTAGGTTCATGTTCATTACCAGATTGTGTTTCAGCATCAGAAATAGAAATATCATTGGGATTCTCAGGTGTGTCAACAAAAGGTTCACTAGGAGCATGCAAAGTCCTATCATTTTTCTTTTTCTTCCTTTTAGAAGGACTAGGTGCATCTACATTAGTTCTCTGAGAATCTTGCTCAATTCTCTTAGGATGGCCCTCAGGATACAAGGGTTCCTGAGTCATTTTACCCCCTCTAGTCACGACTCTAACAACATTATTATTTTTCTTACTATTTAATTCATTGAGCAAATCATTCTGAGCCGTAAGTACTTGTTCTACTTGAGTGGTAACCATAGAAGCATGTTTACTAGTAAGTTTAAGTTCACCTTTAACACTAGCCATATAATCACTCAAGTGTTCAATCATATAAGCATTATGTTTCAATTGTCTACCAACATAAGCATTGAAGTCTTCTTGTTTAACCATAAAATTATCAAACTCATCTAAGCATTGGCTAGCAAACTTAGTAGGAGGGGTTTCAACTTTATCATATCTATAGAGAGAATTTACCTTTACTACCTATGTCGGGTTATCAAGACCGTGTGTTTCTTCAACAGGCGGCAAATTAAGACCATGTATTTCTTTAATAGGAGGTAAATTCTTAACATCTTCAGCTTTAATACCCTTTTATTTCATAGATTTCTTTGCCTCTTGCATATCTTCAGGATTGAGAAATAGAATACCCCTTTTCTTTGGAGTTGACTTAGGAGTTGGTTCAGGACGTGTCCAATTATTTTCATCAGTCAACATATTATTCAATAGAATTTCAGCGTGATCAACAGTTCTTTCCCTGAAAACACAACCAACACAACTATCCAGGTAATCTCTGGAAGCATCGGTTAGTCCATTATAAAAGATATCAAGTATTTCATTTTTCTTGAGAGGATGATCAGGCAAAGCATTAAGTAATTGGAGAAGCCTCCCCCAAGCTTGTGGGAGACTCTCTTATTCAATTTGCACAAAATTATATATTTCCCTTAAAGCAACTTGTTTCTTATGAGCGGGGAAATATTTAGCAGAGAAGTAATAAATCATATCCTGGGGACTACGCACACAACTAGGATCAAAGAATTAAACCATGTTTTAGCATCACCCTTTAATGAGAACGGAAATAACTTAAGGATATAATAATAGCGAGTTTTCTCATCATTAGTGAATAGGATGGCTATATCATTCAATTTATTAAGATGTGCCACAACAGCTTCAGATTCATAGCCATAAAAAGGATCAGGTTCAACCAAAGTAATTATCTCAGGATCAACCGAGAAATCATAATCCTTATCAGTAATAAAGATAGGCGAAGTAGCATAAGCAGGATCATATTTCATTCTTGCATCCAAAGACTTTTCTTTAAGCTTAGCTAATAATTTCTTAAGATCACTTCTATCATTGCAGGCAAGAAAGTCTCTAGCAGTTTCTTCATCCATAACATAGCCCTCAGGCACAATAGGCAATTCATATCTAGGGGGAGAATCTTCATCATCACTTTCATCAATATTACCAGTTTCAATAATTTCATTCTCTCTAGCCCTAGCAAGTTGTTCATCAAGAAATTCACCTAGTGGCACAATAGTATCAAGCATAGAAGTAGTTTCATCATAAGTATCATGCATAGCAGAAGTGGCATCATCAATAACATGCGACATATCAGAATTAATAGCAGAAGCATGTTTAGGTGTCGCAAGCTTATTCAAAACAGAAGGTGAATCAAGTGCAGAGCTAGATGGCAGTTCCTTACCTCCTCTCGTAGTTGAGGGAAAAAATCTTGGTTCTTTGATCTTTCAAGTTCTTCATAATGATAAGCAGATATAAATCCCAAGTGACTCAAAGAATAGAGCTATGCTCCCCAGCAACAGCGCCAGAACATAGTCTTGATAACCCACAAGTATAGGGGATTGTAACAGTTCTCGAGGGTAGAGTATTCAACCCAAATTTATTGATTCGACACAAGGGGAGCCAAAGAATATTCTCAAGTATTAGCAACTGAGTTGTCAATTCAACCACACCTGGAAACTTAATATCTGTAGCAAGGTATTTAGTAGCAAAGTAATATGTTAGTAGTGGTAACGATAGCAAAAGTAATATTTTTGGGTTTTATAGTAATTGTAACAGTAGCAATGAAAAAGTAAATAAGCGAAGAACAATATATGGAAAGCTCGTACGCAATGGATCGGTGATAGAGAATTATGCCGGATGCGATCGATCCTGCAACAGTTATAACATAGGGTGACACATAAGTAGATCCAATTCATCAATGTAATGTAGGCATGTATTCTGAATATAGTCATACGTCCTTATGGAAAAGAACTTGCATGACATCTTTTGTCCTACCCTCCCATGGCAGTGGGGTCCTATTGGAAACTAAGGGATATTAAGGCCTCTGTCGGATCACGGGTTCCGGCAAAACCCTTAAGGTTCGAACTCTGGGGTGTGCGTGAAGATTCCCCCCTACCGATCTGCGTCCTGACTAGGCTAAGAACTTACGAACTAGCTCGATGAACTCGCAACACAAAGACACACGATTTATACTGGTTTGGGCCACCATTGTGGTGTAATACCCTACTCCAGTGTGGTGATGGTGAATTGCCTCTTGGGCCGATGATGAACAGTACAAGGGGAAGAACAACCTCCTGAGGTTGAGGTGTTCTTGTGCTGGTGGATGTGTTGCCAAGATGTGGTGGCTCTAGGCTGAGGTGAGGTCGATTTTCCTCGATTGCGATCTGTCCGTCCCCCAGCTATGGTGGTGGGTAGCTCTATTTATAGAGGCCCTAGTCCTCTCCTCAAATATTGAGCGGGAAGGGACCAACAACGGCCAATTTGAAAGGGGACAACTAGTACAAGCTATCCTGAAAAAGTGGTCTTCGCCTGCAAAAGGCTCTGGTGGTGACGCCGTCCTGGGCTCCACGGTGACCTCCGTCTTGCCGTCCTTCTGGTCTTGGTCTCGTTGCACCAATATGGAAACCTTTGCTTGATGCCTCAGTACTCCGCGCCTGCGCTTTCCCCCTTAACACCAAAGATGAAACAAGGACGCTGCGCGCGTTGGCGCCCGCCTGGTCTCGATTGTCATGGCTCACGTCACGAGAACCTCGCGAGGTTTGCCTGGCCTTAAACTCTCCGCCCCTCATGAGCCAGCCTGGTGAGGCCGCTCCTGAGGAGGTCTTGTGTCGTCTGCCTCGCGAGGCCTGGCCCCTCGCGAGGGTCTTGATTCCTTGTTAATGAAGTTGGGCTGTACGGGCCTGCCAGCAGAGCCACGCCATAGGCCGCAGGTAGGCAAGTCTAGGGCCCCCATTCCCAGAACACCGACAGTAGCCCCCGGGCCCAAGGCGCGCTCGGGTTTGGCTTCGAGGCAAAGCCAAGGGTCAAGTGCGGAGCGCCGCGGGCCCCAATAGCCGGCGGCCTTGGTCGACGCGTGGCGGTTGATTGGACGTGGGCGTCCCCGCTTCCCATGCTGCCTCGGCAACTGCCCGACTTGACAAGTCCCTGCGACATGCAAGGGAAGCCATCATTACCTTCGATCATGGGGGGTACCGATTGGCCTTCTCCTGGTATAAATGGGAGGGGGGCGGAGCCCCCGTCACCCATCTTTCCTCTGCTTCTCCCGCTTCTTCTCCTTCCTTGCTCCTCTCCTTGCTTGTGTAGACATGGCGCTGATCCAGAGGTTCTCGGCCGCCGAGAAGGACAAGGCTCCCCTCAACGAGCCCGAGCTGCTCCTGCCGAAGAAGAGGAGGTCCCATCGCTGCAAGATGATCGTGAGGTCGGTGGTGTCGCGGCCTTGGTACGAAAGGCCGCCCCCTGGGTACCCGCTGCCCTTGTACGCTCAGGCCAATGATTTTGGAGGGAGGAACAATGAGCGGCGCCGCCTGCGCTAGGGCCGTGATCACCGAGGCGGACGTCGTCGCCCCAGGGATCCACACCGTGGGCTCTCCGCGCGAGTTCGTGCTGTGGGCGGTGATGCCCCCGAACACTTGGATACACCTTCCGCCGTTCTTTGCCGCCGAGATGCCGCCGAGGGGCCTTCGCGAACTTTGGCTGCAGCACGCCGACTACGATGCCCCAGCGACCGAAGCGGAGCTTGGAACCGTCACCCCCGGGAAGATCTTCATGACCCGAGGTTGGGGCGAGATTGCCCGAGTCTGCCGTGCGGAGGGCGCCCTAGCGATCCACTTCAAGTACGACGGTGCCTCCGTGCTGTTCTTCAAGGTCTTCTACGAGGAAGGCCACCGCCTGGAGTGCTGCCTTGGAGGAGGTCACCAGGACAATGCCACGGCGGGTGCGGGGCCCTCCACCGGTCTTGCCTGCAGCTCCTCCAGCGATAGCGGCTTCTCGTGGTGGTCCAGCGACTCTCCTGAGCTCTTAGAGTCTCCGGATACAAGCGACGACAGCTACGTGCCTCCGAGCTCCCGCTGAGCCCGGAGCAGGGCTGCGGCGTCCAGCCGCCGTCGTCGCTGATCTGGATGGGGTTGGCGCCGACCTCATGTGGCCCATTGCTGGTGACGGTGTCGGCGAGATCTAGTGCGCATAGATAGAACTCTGAGGAGTTCCTTCCCTTTTGTTCCCTGCGAGGAATCAATAAATGGACCCTGCGGGGGCGTGTAAAGCGTCTGTAATGCCCTTTGTCAGTATAACCCTTATTATGAAGATTTGTGTGTGCGCATATCCTGCCGAGGCTCGACCTCCCCTTTCCAATCCTTCGCCAGTTTGGTGCTCTACGCCGACAGGTCCCAGTCCCCAGGCAAGCTGCAGCCGTCGCTGGTATGCCAGGTCGCGTGCCGTGGTCAAGGCTAGGAGGTGAGTGGCCCGAGGTCCAGTAAGAGCTCCTAAGGCGCGATGCTCAAGAGGTCCCCTTTAGCGTGCAAGCAGCTGTCTCAGGATGGGAAAGGGAGAAAGCATTACCGCGGCAAGGCAGCGAAGGGAGTGAGCGAGGGTCTCGCGCCGCAGGCGCCTGGTGGATCCAGAATAGGAACTTATCTTGGCTGTCTGGAGTCGGCTCCTCGAGTCGCGCCGAACTCGCGCGTCGGTCGCTGTAGTGTAGCTAGGTCAGGCCCGCGCGGGCCTCCCCCTCCCCTCCATGTTCTTCTTGGTGCTCTGCGTCCTCAGGTCCCGACCCTCGAGAGAGCTCAGCCGCCGCTGGTATGCTAGGTCGCATGCCATGGTCAAGGCCAGGGGGTGAGGGCTGGAAAGCCAGTAAGAGCTCTTGAGGCGCGATGCTTAGGAGCCCCCCTTTTAACGCGCAAGCGAATCGCATGAGAGAAGAGGGAGAGTCCATGGTACCGCCTGCTGTGACCCTCAGGAAGTTCCTGCAAGTTAGCGCGAGGAAGGGCACCAATCGCCGTGGTGATTGCTGGCTTGCTCCTGGTGCGTGAGAGGGGACTCCCTACTGTGGAGAGCCCCCGGGGCGTGTACAGCCCCGCCCTGACACGTGGCTTGCACGACAGGGCTGGACAAGGTGTATCTGGGCACTCGTGAGCCAGCGCGGGACTCACAAGGCCCTACCTCAAGGCGGGTTGCACCTGTTCTTGATTCTTTCTTGCTGTCTTGGTCCTACGAGATGGTTAGACAACACGAAGGGTCCTGAAGAAGGGCGGCTGATGCGCGGCTCCCATGGTGGGTAATAATCAAGCAGGTGATAGCCATAGATAGATTAAGCATGGAAAGCACACTGGCTTAAGTAAATGCAGGGAAGATACATGCCACTGGGTCCGGCCCGAGCGGCTTGGGGATGATGCAGCCCGAGGGGCGCCCCCAACAGGGTAAGCTAAAGACATACACGAGGAAAGATACATGCCACAGGGACGGACCCACGCGGCCTGGGAATGATGCAGCCCTGGGGGCGCTCCCAGCTGAATGAACTTGGAAAATGTCACCTGGTTCTGTTGATGAAGAAGAGTTGGGGCAGCTAAAGGTATGCGGCGAAGGGGCTGCTCCTCATGAGCCACAAGGGCCCTGAGCCTCGGGAGGCTCTGGGGGTCCAGGGGGTTCCTTGAGGACCGACTTCATCTCCGCCAGCACAGCGTGGTGCCTGGCCTCCTGAGCCGCTAGGATGCTCCGCAGGTTGCGTTGATAGGCGGTCGCCACGCTCGGCAGGCCAAAGGCATGCGAACGTAGCTGTGAGGTGGGCCCTTGCAGCGTCCCACGCGCGAAGGCCAGAGAAGCTCCTAAGAGGCAGCCCGGTTGAGCCCTGGGACGTCGATGCTGACTGCTACCTCTTGAGCACTTCGTTAGATTTCCTTGAAGAGGAAAGGATGATGCAGCAAAGTAGCATAAGTATTTCCCTCAATTTTTGAGAACCAAGGTATCAATCCAGTAGGAGGCTACGCGCGAGTCCCTCGTACCTGCAGAAAACAAATAGCTCCTCGCAACCAACGCGATAAGGGGTTGTCAATCTCTTCACGGTCACTTACGAGAGTGAGATCTGATAGATATGATAAGATAATATTTTTGGTATTTTGTGATAAAGATGCAAAGTAAATACATAAGTATTGGAAGATTAATATGATAAAGATAGACCCGGGGGCCATAGGTTTCACTAGTGGCTTCTCTCAAGAGCATAAGTATTTTACGGTGGGTGAACGAATTACTGTTGAGCAATTGATAGAATTGAGCATAGTTATGAGAGTATCTAGGTATGATCATGTATATAGGCATCACGTCCGAGACAAGTAGACCGACTCCTGCCTGCATCTACTACTATTACTCCACTCATCGACCGCTATCCAGCATGCATCTAGAGTATTAAGTTCAAGGAAACAGAGTAACGCCTTAAGCAAGATGACATGATGTAGAGGGATAAATTCATGCAATATGATAAAAACCCCATCTTGTTATCCTCGATGGCAACAATACAATACATGCCTTGCTGCCCCTACTGTCACTGGGAAAGGACACCGCAAGATTGAACCCAAAGCTAAGCACTTCTCCCATTGCAAGAAAGATCAATCTAGTAGGCCAAACCAAACTGATAATTCGATGAGACTTGCAAAGATAACCAATCATACATAAAATTTTTAGAGAAGATTCAAATATTGTTCATATATAATCTTGATCATAAACCCACAATTCATCGGTCTGAACAAACACACCTAAAAAAGAAGATTACATTGAATAGATCTCCACAAGAGAGGGGGAGAACTTTGCATTGAGATCCAAAAAGAGAGAAGAAGCCATATAGCTAATAACTATGGACCTGAAGGTCTGAGGTAAACTACTCACACTTCATCGGAGAGGCTACGGTGTTGATGTAGAAGCCCTCCATGATGGATGCCCCGTCCGGCGGAGCTCCGGAACGGGCCCCAAGATGGGATCTCATGGATACAGAAAGTTGTGGTGGTGGAATTAGGTTTTTGGCTCCGTATCTGATCGTTTGGGGGTACGTAGGTATATATAGGAGGAAGGAGTACATCGGTGGAGCAACAGGGGGCCCACGAGGGTGGAGGGCACGCCTAGGGGGGGGGGGTAGGCGCGCCCCCTACCTCCTGGCCTCCTCCTTTGTTTCTTGACGTAGGGTCCAAGTCTCCTGGATCATGTTCGTTCCGAAAATCACGTTCATGAAGGTTTCATTCCGTTTGGACTCCGTTTGATATTCCTTTTCTGCGAAACTCTGAAATAGGCAAAAACAACAATTCTAGGCTGGCCCTACGGTTAATAGGTTAGTCCCAAAAATAATATAAAAGTGGATAATAAAGCCCAATAATATCCAAAACAGTAGATAATATAGCATGGAGCAATCAAAAATTATAGATACGTTGGAGACGTATCAAGCATCCCCAAGCTTAATTCCTGCTCATCATCGAGTAGGTAAATGATAAAAAAAGATAATTTTTGATGTGGAGTGCTACTTGGCATAATTTCAATGTAATTCTTCTTAATTGTGGTATGAATATTCAGATCCGAAAGATTCAAGATAAAAGTTCATATTGACATAAAAATAATAATACTTCAAGCATACTAACTAAGAAATTATGTCTTCTCAAAATAGCATGGCCAAAGAAAGTTCATCCCTACAAAATCATATAGTTTAGTCATGCTCCATTTTCATCACACAAGAATGCTCTCATCATGTACAACCCCGATGACAAGCCAAGCAATTGTTTCATACTTTAGTAATCTCAAACCTATAAACTTTCACGCAATATATGAGTGCGAGCCATGGACATAGCACTATGGGTGGAATAGAATATGATGATGGGGGTTATGTGGAGAAGACAAAAAAAGGAGACAGTCTGACATCAACGAGGCTAATCAATGGGCTATGGAGATGCCCATCGATTGATGTTAATGCAAGGAGTAGGGATTTCCATGCAACGGATGCACTAGAGCTATACATGTATGAAAGCTCAACAAAAGAAACTAAGTGGGTGTGCATCCAACGTGCTTGCTGACGAAGACCTAGGGCACTTGAGGAAGCCCATTGTTGGAATATACAAGCCAAGTTCTATAATGAAAAATTCCCACTAGTATATGAAAGTGACAAAACAAGAGACTCTCTATCATGAAGATTATGGTGCTACTTTGAAGCACAAGTGTGGCAAAGGATAGTAGCATTGTCCCTTCTCTCTTTTTCTCTCATTTTTTTCTGGGCCTTCTCTTTTTATGGCCTTTATATTTTTTTGGGGCCTTCTTTTTTATGGCCATTCTCTTTTTTATATATTCCTCACTTGGGAAAATGCTCTAGAAAATGATTATCATCACACTTCTATTTATTTACAACTCAATGATTACAACTCGATACTAGAACAAAGGATGACTCTATATGAATGCCTCCGACGGTGTACCGGGATATGCAATGAACCAAGAGTGACATGTATGAAATAATTATGAACGGTGGCTTTGCCACAAATACTATGTCAACTACATGAGCATGCTAAGCAATATGACAATGATGCATGTGCCATGATAAACGGAATGGTGGAAAGTTGCATGGAAATATATCTCGGAATGGCTATGGAAATGCCATAATAGGTAGGTATGGTGGCTGTTTTGAGGAAGATATAAGTAGGTTTATGTGTGAAAGAGTGTATCATATCACGGGGTTTGGATGCACCAGCGAAGTTTGCGCCAACTCTCAATGTGAGAAAGGGCAATGCACGGTACCGAAGAGGCTAGCAATGATGGAAGGGTAAGAGTGAGTATAATCCATGGACTCAACATTAGTCATAAAGAACTCACATACTTATTGCAAAAATCTACAAGTCATCAAAAACCTCGGCACTGCGCGCATGCTCCTAGGGGGATAGATTGGTAGGAAAAGACCATCGCTCGTCCCCGACCGCCACTCATAAGGAGGACAATCAAATAACACCTCATGTTTCAAATTTGTTACACAACGTTTACCATATGTGCATGCTACGGGACTTGCAAACTAAAACACAAGCATTTATAAAATTCACAACTACTCAACTAGCACGACTTTGATATTACTACCTCCATATCTCAAAACAATCATCAAGCATCAAACTTCTCCTAGTATTCAAAACACTCATAAGAAAGTTTTTACTATTCTTGCATACCAAGGATGTTATGATTATTTAAGCAAATTACCATGCTATTTAAGACTCTCAAAATAATCTAAGTGAAGCATGAGAGATCAATAGTTTCTATAAAACAAATCCACCACCGTGCTCTAAAAGATATAAGCGAAGTACTAGAGCAAAACTATATAACTCAAAAATATAAGTGAAGCACATAGAGTATTCTAACAAATTCCAAATCATGTATGGCTCTCTCAAAAGGTGTGTACAGCAAGGATGATTGTGGTAAACTAAAAAGCAAAGACTCAAATCATAAAAGACGCTCCAAGCAAAACACATATCATGTGGTGAATAAAAATATAGCTCCAAGTAAAGTTACCGATAGAAGTAGACGAAAGAGGGGATGCCTTCCGGGGCATCCCCAAGATTTGGCTTTTAGGTGTCCTTAGAGTATCTGGGGGGTTCCATGGACATCCCCAATATTAGGGTCTTTCCACTCCTTGTTCCATAATCCATCAAATCCTTACCCAAAACTTGAAAACTTCACAACACAAAACTCAAAGTAGAAAATCTCGTGAGCTCCGTTAGCGAAAGAAAACAAAAGACCACTTCAAGGTACTGTAATGAACTCATTCTTTATTTATATTGGTGTTAAACCTACTGTATTCCAACTTCTCTATGGTTTGTAAACTATTTTACTAGCCATAGATTCATCAAAATAAGCAAACAACACACGAAAAACAGAATCTGTCAAAAACAGAACAGTCTGTAGTAATCTGTAGCTAGCGCAAGATCTGGAACCCCAAAAATTATAAAATAAATTTCTGGACGTGAGGAATATATCTATTAATCATCTTCAAAAATAATTAACTAAATAGCACTTTCCAAATAAAAATGGCAGCAGTTCTCGTGAGCGCTAAAGTTTCTGTTTTTTACAGCAAGATTAACAAGACTTTCCCCAAGTCTTCCCAACGGTTCTACTTGGCACAAACACTAATTAAACACAAAAAAACACAATAAAAACATAGGCTAGATAAATTATTTATTACTAAGCAGGAGCAAAAAGCAAGGAATAAAAATAAAATTGGGTTGCCTCCCAACAAGCGCTATCGTTTAACGCCCCTAGCTAGGCATAAAAAGCAAGGATAGATCTAGGTATTGCCATCTTTGGTTTTAGGGAAAAAGAGATCAAACTTGTTATCTATGGCATTAATCTTTCTATTTTTACAAAGTACATGGCCATTAATGGTAGAAGAAAGATTAAGAATGTTGCGGAAATTGGCATCTAGGCTAGCTTTTATCTCTTTAATAGATTCGTTTTGGTGAGAAAGCAAAAGAGATGTGATTTCAGCTTTCTCGTTAATGGGATGCCCAAAAATAGTTTTAATCGTCTCATAGGTATCTATGGGGTCCCCTTCAAGAAAACCCTCTTCAAAAATATAATCTAAAACTTGTTTGAACGAAGCGGACAGCCCAACATAAAAGCTTTTTAAGTAAACCTCAATTTGATATTGGGGTACATAGCTAGCCCGGATTCTTAACAGCCTATCCCAAGCATCTTTCAAAGATTCATCGAGTAAATAACGAAAAATTCCAGAATCATCTTCATCAAAATTACTAAGGTTCTCATTGATAACTCCAGCAAGTTTTTCCATAGCATTCCGATTAATGAGTTTAGATAAGATAGCCGGATTGTCTAAAGCACTAGAACTTGGGAGAGAACCCCCAATTCTTTTTGGTTCCGACATGGCGAGGGGAAAATGGGCAAAAGGAGGCAAATAGAGAAAGAGAGGGAGGATAGAGAGAGAGGGGGGCGAATAAAACAGCAAGGGTGAAGTGGGGGAGAGTAAAACGAGAGGCAAATGGCAAATAATGTAATGCGATAGATAAGGGTATGTGATGGGTACTTGGTATGTTGACTTTTGCGTAGACTCCCCGGCAACGGCGCCAGAAATCTTCTTGCTACCTCTTGAGCACTGCGGTGGATTTCCTTGAAGAGGAAAGGATGATGCAACAAAGTAGCGTAAGTATTTCCCTCAGTTTTTGAGAACCAAGGTACCAATCCAGTAGGAGGCTACGCGTGAGTCCCTCGTACCTGCACAAAACAAAAAGCTCCTCGCAACCAACGTGATAAGGGGTTGTCAATCCCTTCATGGTCACTTACGAGAGTGAGATCTGATAGATATGATAAGATAATATTTTTGGTATTTTTGTGATAAAGATGTAAAGTAAAATAAAAACAAAGTAAATAAATAAGTATTGGAAGATTAATATTATGAAGATAGACCTGGGGGCCATAGGTTTCACTAGTGGCTTCTCTCAAGATCATAAGCATTTTACGGTGGGTGAACGGATTATTGTTGAGCAATTGACAGAATTGAGCATAGTTATGAGAGTATCTAGGTATGATCATGTATATAGGCATCATGTCCGAGACAAGTAGACCGACTCCTGCCTGCATCTACTACTATTACTCCACTCATCGACCGCTATCCAGCATGCATCTAGAGTATTAAGTTCAAGGAAACAGAGTAACGCCTTAAGCAAGATGACATGATGTAGAGGGATAAATTCATGAAATATGATAAAAACCCCATCTTGTTATCCTTGATGGCAACAATGCAATACGTGCATTGCTGCCCCTACTGTCACTGGGAAAGGACACCGCAAGATTGAACCCAAAGCTAAGCACTTCTCCCATTGCAAGAAAGATCAATCTAGTAGGCCAAACCAAACTGATAATTCGAAGAGACTTGCAAAGATAACCAATCATACGTAAAAGAATTTAGAGAAGATTCAAATATTGTTCATAGATAATCTTGATCATAAACCCACAATTCATCGGTCTCAACAAACACACCACAAAAAGAAGATTACATCGAATAGATCTCCACAAGAGAGGGGGAGAACTTTGTATTGAGATCGAAAAAGAGAGAAGAAGCCATATAGCTAATAACTATGGACCCGAAGGTCTGAGGTAAACTACTCACACTTCATCGGAGAGGCTATGGTGTTGATGTAGAAGCCCTCCGTGATGGATGCCCCCTCCGGCGGAGCTCTGGAACAGGCCCCAAGATGGGATCTCGTGGATACAGAAAGTTGTGGCGGTGGAATTAGGTTTTTGGCTCCGTATCTGATCATTTGGGGGTACGTAGGTATATATAGGAGGAAGGAATACGTCGGTGGAGCAACAGGGGGCCCACAAGGGTGGACGGCGCGCTTGGGGGGGGGGGGGTAGGCACGCCCCTACCTCGTGGCCTCCTCCTTTGTTTCTTGACGTAGGGTCCAAGTCTCCTGGATCATGTTCGTTCCGAAAATCACGTTCCCGAAGGTTTCATTCCGTTTGGACTCCATTTGATATTCCTTTTCTGCGAAACTCTGAAATAGGCAAAAAAACGACAATTCTGGGCTGGGCCTCCGGTTAATAGGTTAGTCCCAAAAATAATATAAAAGTGGATAATAAAGACCAATAATGTCCCAAACAGTAGATAATATAGCATGGAACAATCAAAAATTATAGATATGTTGGAGACGTATCATTGACGCGTAGCCCAACATCCTCGCCTGGATGGGGAGTTGTGCCTGGTGAGCGGCGGCCGCCACGCATGGCCCTTGCGTCTTGCAGTTCTTGAGTGGTCTTGATGATGAACTCCTGAATTGTGTGCACTCCTTGCCATGTGTTCTACTGAGGGAAACGTGCCGCGAAGCACGCCTCCAGGTGGTGCCCAAGCGCCTCCCTCGCGATGCTGGCAAGGTTTGAGGCCCTCCAGAAGAGAGCCCCTGAGCCCTGCCTGAGAGGGGCGCTGGGCGCGCTTTCCTATGTGATGGAGGGAGGCCCCCCAGGCGCGGGCGCCGATCCTGATCAGGCGCCGCTTGCCTAAGGCCCTGCGTGGCACAACTGCTTCTTCTTCTTGGGGGTGGTCTCAGGAGGGTGCTCGCCCTGGCTGTCGGGGTCGTCGATTGCTGTAGCTTGGAAGGCATGCTCGAGGGAGCACACCGTGTATCTTTCCTCGCATGGGACCGCGACGATTTTGCCGCTTCCCGACATCTTGAGGACATTGTAGCTGTGATGGGTCACCGCCATGAACTTGGCTAGGGCTGGATACCCGAGGATGGCGTTGCATGGTAGGTGGATGTAGGCGAAGTCGAAGTCGATGAGCTCGGTGCGATAGTTGTTGCATTCTCCGAAGGTAACGGGGAGGCGGACCTGCCCGATCAGGGTAGTAGAGCCGTCGGTCACTCCTGAGAAAGGCTTGGTAGGCTGAAGCTGGTCATATGGCACATGGAGGTTGTTGAATGTGTCGACGGACAAGACATTGAGCCCTGCGCCACCATCGATGAGGGTCTTGGTGACTTGCACATTGCTGATGACTGGTGAACAGAGCATTGGGAGGACACCTGCGGTAGCCGCACACTTGAGCTGATCCGCCGAGATGAACATGATGGGGCACCTGGACCATCTGAGCAAGCGTGTGGCCTCAAGCTTGGGGAGAACTGCATTCACTTCACGGGAAAACTATTTGAAGATACGCTGCGAGGCCGGGGCTTGAGCTCCGCCCAAGATGCAGGCGACAATGCGTGGCTCCTGGAAGCCCCCAGGCCCCTCGTCTTGATGGTGGTCGTCATTCCTTCTTGGTGGTGGCGGTAGTGGAGGAAGGCCAACATTGCCTTGAGGGTGAGCCTCACGAGGCTAGTCCCTCCAGGCTCCCTCGCGAGGCTGATCCTGCCAGCGGTCCTCACGAGGCCGGTCGTGCCACTCCTGGCACGGGCCACGGTCGTCCCAGCGTCCGTCACCACGTCCTCCTCCTCGGCCGTAGCCCCGATCGCTGCGCTCGGGGCGTCGACCGAAACGTCCTTCTCGAATGGCTCTGAGCTCTTGACAGTCGCTGGTGTTGTGGGTGTGCAAGTTGTGGAAGGCACAGAATGGTCGGCTGCCCTTGGATGACTCGGGCTTGTCTCTGTCACGCTTGGTGTCCGGCTCTGCTATGAGCACAACAACTCCCTTGCGCTTCACGTCCTTGGCCTTGGCTTTCTTCTCCTCCGGGTCCGCAGTAGGGAGCTAGAGGAGGGAGAGGCGCCCCTCCTCAGCTCTTGCACACTTGGTCGCGATGTTGAACAACTCCAAGGTCGTGCACATCTCCTCATGGATGGCGAGCTCCTCCTTCATCTTGACGTCACGGACGCCGTCGGAGAATGCTGAGATGATGGCCTCGTCGGTCACCTTGGGGATTTTGATGCGCGCGTTGTTGAAGCGCTGGATATACTTCTGCAAGGTTTCTCCTGGTTGTTGCTTGATGTAGCGTAGGTCACCCATGACCGGGGGGCGGTCGCGTGTGCCCTGGAAGTTTGCGATGAAGCGGTTGCGCATCTCCTCCCATGAGGAAATTGAGCCTAGAGACAGGTTCAGGAGCCAGGAGCGGGGGCTATCCTTGAGAGCCATGGGAAACCAGTTCGCCATGACTTTCTCGTCGTCGTTGGCCGCCTCGAGGCTCAGCTCGTAGAGCTGCAGGAACTCGACGGGGTCAGGGGTGCCGTCATAGCGACGCTATGCTGCTCGGGGGTGAAGGCGTGGCAGCCGGCCGTGGTTATCGGGGCCGGGCATGGAGGTGGAGCTTGGTCTTGGCGTCCGCGCGCTGCTACGGCAAGCGGCGCGGGGTTTTGCCGTAGCAAATGATCCTGGCGCGGCGGTGCGAGGAGTGGCGGAGCATTGGCTTGCGGTCGAGGGACTTCTTGACAGCTCCTTTCTTCACGCGCAGGCGCCGGACACCGCGGATCGTGCCATGGAGCCGCGTGATAACCCACAAGTATAGGGGATCGCAACAGTTTTCGAGGGTAGAGTATTCAACCCAAATTTATTGATTCGACAAAAGGGGAGCCAAAGAATATTCTCAAGTATTAGGAGCTGAGTAGTAGCAAAGTAATATGATAGTGGTGATAACGGTAGCAAAAGGTAACAGTAGTAAAAGCAATGTTTTTGGTATTTTGTAGTGATGATAGCAATAGCAACGGAAAAATAAATAAGCGAAGAGCAATATATGGAAAGCTCATAGGCAATGGATGGGTGATAGAGAATTATGCTGGATGCAGTTCATCATGTAACCGTCATAACCTAGGGTGACACAGAACTAGCTCCAGTTCATTGATATAATGTAGGCATGTATTCCGAACATAGTCATACATGCTTA
The DNA here is from genome assembly GCA_034509565.1 of Triticum monococcum. Lineage (NCBI taxonomy): Eukaryota > Viridiplantae > Streptophyta > Magnoliopsida > Poales > Poaceae > Triticum > Triticum monococcum. The sequence goes on along the minus strand of CM067841.1, from coordinate 592,557,698 downwards.
TGGAAAAGAACTTGCATGACATCTTTTGTCCTACCCTCCCGTGGCAGCGAGGTCCTTACAGAAACTAAGGGATATTAAGGCCTCCTTTTAATAGAGAACTAGAACAAAGCATTAACACATAGTGAATACATGAACTCCTCAAACTACGGTCATCACCGGTAAGTATCCCGATTATTGTCACTTCGGGGTTAACGGATCATAACACATAATAGGTGACTATAGACTTGCAAGATAGGATCAAGAACACTCATATATTGATGAAAACATAATAGGTTCAGATATGAAATCATGGCACTCGGGCCCTAGTGACAAGCATTAAGCATAGCAAAGTCATAGCAACATCAATCTCAGAACATAGTGGACACTAGGGATCAAACCCTAACAAAACTAACTTGATTACATGATAGATCCCATCCAACCCATCACCGTCTAGCAAGCCTATGATGGAATTACTCACGCACGGCGATGAGCATCATGAAATTGGTGATGGAGGATGGTTGATGATGACGATGGCAACGGATTCCCCTCTCCGGAGCCCTGAACGGACTCCAGATCAGCCCTCCCGAGAGGTTTTAGGGCTTGGCGGCGGCTCCGTATCATAAAACGTGATTATTTCTTCTCCTTGATTTTTTTCTCCCCGAAACTCAATATATGGAGTTGGAGTTGGAGTCGGAGAGGCAACAGGGGGCCCACGAGGTAGGGGGTGCGCCCTAGGGGGGCAGGTGCGCCCCCACCCTCGTGGCAAGGTGGTGGGCCCACTGGCCTTCATCTCTGGCAGGTATTTTTGTTATTTTCTGAAAAGTGTCTCCATGAAGTTTCAGGTCATTCCGAGAATGTTTGCTCCTGCACATAAATAACACCATGGTAGTTCTGCTAAAAAACAGCGTCAGTCCGGGTTAGTTCCATTCAAATCATGCAAGTTAGAGTTCAAAACAAGGGCAAAAGTGTTTGGAAAAGTAGATACGTTGGAGACGTATCAACTCCCCCAAGCTTAAACCTTTGCTTGTCCTCAAGCAATTCAGTTGACAAACTGAAAGTGATAAAGAAAACTTTTACAAACTATGTTTGCCCTTGTTGTTGTAAATATGTAAAGCCAGCATTCAAGTTTTCAGCAAAGATTATAACTAACCACATTCGCAATAATGCATAGGTCTCAAGTTTACTCATATCAATAGCATAATCAACTGGCAAGCCATAATAATAAAACTCAGATGACAACACTTTCTCGAAACAATCATAATATGATATAACAAGGTGGTATCTCGCTAGCCCTTTCTGAGACCAGAAAACATAAATGCAGAGCACCTTTAAAGACCAAGGACTGACTAGACATTGTAATTCATGGTAAAAGAGATCCAGTCAAGTCATATTCAATGTAAACTAACAATAATGAATGCAAATGACAGCAGTGCTCCCCAACTGGTGCTTTTTAATAAGAGGATGATGACTCAGCATAAAAGTAAATAGATAGGCCCTTCGCAGAATGAAGTAGGGATTTGTAGAGGTGCCAGAGCTCGGTTTTGAAACAGAGGTGAATAATATTTTGAGCGGTATACTTTCATTGTCAACATAACAACCAAGAGATGGCGATATCTTCCATGCTACGCACATTATAGGCAGTTCCCAAACAGAATGGTAAAGTTTATTCTCCCCCTTCCACCACAAGCATCAATCCATGGCTTGCTCGAAACAACGAGTGCCTCCAACTAACAACAGTCCCAGGGGGAGTTTTGTTTGCAATAAGTTTAATTTAGTTTGCATAAAGCATGGGACTGGGCATCCCGGTGACCAGCCATTTATCTCGTGAGTGAGGAGCGGAGTCCACTCCTCTTGAGAATAACCCGCCTAGCATGGAAGATACGGACATCCCTAGTTGATACATGAGCTATTCGAGCATACAAAACAGGAGATTTATTTGAAGGTTTAGAGTTTGGCACATACAAATTTACTTGGAACGGCAGGTAGATACCGTATATAGGAAGGTATAGTGGACTCATGTGGAATAACTTTGGGGTTCAAGGAGTTTGGGTGCACAAGCAGTATTCCCGCTTAGTACAGGTGAAGGCTAGCAAAAGACTGGGAGGCGACCAGCTAGAGAGCGACAACAGTCATGAACATGCATTAAATTTAATCAACACTGAATGCAAGCATGAGTAGGATATAATCCACCATGAACATAAATATCGTGAAGGCTATGTTGATTTTGTTTCAACTACATGTGTGAACATGTGCCAAGTCAAGTCACTTAAATCATTCAGAGGAGGATACCACCCTATCATACCACATCATAACCATTTTAATAGCATGTTGGCACACAAGGTAAACCATTATAACTCATAGCTAATCAAGCATGGCACAAGAAACTATGATCTCTAGTTGTCATTGCAAACATGTTTATTCATAATAGGCTGAATCAGGAACGATGAACTAATCATATCTACAAAAGCAAAAGAGGTCGAGTTCATACCAGCTTTTCTCATCTCAGCTAGTCCATCATATATCATCATAATTGCCTTTCACTTGCACGATCGAACGATGTGAATAATAATAATAGTGCACGTGCATTGGACTAAGCTGGAATCTGCAAGCATTCAATAAATAGGAGAAGACAAGGCAATATGGGCTCTTTTGTCAGATCAACAATAATGCATATAAGAGCCACTTCAACAATTTAATTATGGTCTTCTCCTATCGACCCCCAAAGAAAAGAACAGAAATAAAACTATTTACACGGGAAAGCTCCCAACAAGCAAAAGAAGAACACGATATCTTTTTGGGTTTTCTTTTTAATTACTACTACAAGCATGGAAGGTAAATTAATTAAAAGCTACAACTAATTTTTTTTGTTTTTCTTAAGGTTTATTAAACACACAAGAAGAAAGCATAAAAAAGGAAAATAAAGTAGCATGGAAGATACAATGAAAAAGTATGAGCACCGACATCTAGCAATGAGTGTGGGCATAAATGTAATGTCGGTCGGAGATACGTACTCCCCCTAGCCTAGGCTTTTGCACTACAAAAAAAGACACATCCGTGACATTTTGGGCCGAACGAAATTTTTTTCTGTCATACATATGACACTTCTATGACGATAATTGTGACAAAACCTGGTACCATCATAGATGTGGTGGGCTCCTACTTCTATGACAAAAAATCATGACAGAAAATGGGCTTTTCATCCTGGGCGGGCCGGAGACGCAGCTACATGACATTCTTTGGGCCGTCCATGACGGAATAAACTATGGTAGAAGCGAGGGGGAGGAAAATTTCGGGGAGTTCCCGGTTACGGTGGGCGGTCGGGGGCCGAGTGATGCGCGTTTCTCTCGTACACGTACGCGCGCGTGTGCGAGGCATTGGCTCTAACTGAACCCGAGCGAGGCGTTGGGCTCTAACTGAACTCGAGCGATTGCACTGCAGGCTACGCGTTACTGAACCTGAGCGATCGATCGATGGCTGTTAACTGAACTCGATCGAGCGATTCCTTCGCTACTGCTGCTAACTGAAGCCGATCAATGCTACCTCTGGGATGAACAGTGAGCGTTGCGAGGGGGTTTGGATGAACAGTGAGCGGTGGCGTTGCCTCCGGATGAACAGGACCCCGTGGTGTGGTGGAGGGCTGGATGAACAGTAGACAGTGGAGGGGTGCCCGTGGAGGGGTGGTTGAACAGGACCCTGTGGTGTGGAGGGCTAGATGAACAGTGGACGGTGGAGGGGTGGTTGAACAGTAGCCGGTGGAGTAGCGTGCGGTGGAGGCTGGATGAACAGGAGCCCATGGAGGCTGGAGGAGGTCGACGGTAGCCCATGGAGGCTGGAGGAGGTCGATGGTGGAGATGAACAGTATCCCGTGGAGTCCCGTTTTGCGGTATGCCACACCCCTCCCGATGAACAGGACCCCCGTTTCGACCGTAGCACTCCAACACAAGTCTGTTTCGTCCGTTTTGCGGTACGCCACACCCCTCTCGATCAACAGGACCCCCGTTTCGACCGTAGGAGGTACGTTTCCTCCGTTTTGCGGTACGCGAGACCCCTCCCGATCAACAGGACCCTGTTCCAAACATAGGAGGTCCGTTTCCTCTGTTGTGCGGTACGCCAGGCCTCGTTTCCATCGCCTGTTCCGTCCAAGCCCTCCTGATGAACACGGCCACACATTCCGTTCCGACCCAGCCGGTTGGCTCCCACGCGTTTCGTTGCCTCCCGATGAACACGACGCATTCCGTTGCCTCCCCATGAACACGACGCATTTCGTTGCCTCCCCATGAACACGATGACGACGTTGTTTCTCCGTTCCGACCCAGCCATGTACACAAGCCCTGGCCGTACGTATGCGCGAGTAGGTGTTCGAGACCCTGCCCGTATGTACGTATCTGGCCGTATTTTCTTTCTTGCACCCTGGCCGCTGTACGTACGTGTACATGCTACGTGCGCGCCTCTACTACGACACGTACGCGCCTCTACTACGACACGTGCGCGCCTCTACATCGACCTGTATATATGTACGTACACGTTCACGACCAGAATGACAATGCTATGTATGCTTCGACCAGGTGGGTCCCGACTGTCAGACACTTCCTTGCCTGTGAAGATGTAGCTGGTGGGTCCCAGCAGTCAGGGGGGTGAATCGTTTTTTTGCCCGGACACACTTCCTTGCGTGTGAAGATGTAGCTGGTGGGTCCCAGCAGTCCGGGGCAAATGTTTTTTTCGTGAAATACGGTGGCCCATCCGGTGGGTCCCCGCTGTCAGGTGGAGGAATAATTATTTTGCAGGTAATAAGGAGACACTTCCTTGCTGCGGCCGTGGACCCAGCTGTCAGCCTCTCCACGTACAGTCCACGTCCGATGGAAGCCGTTCCTTGACCATGTTGACCACACCGCACCGAGAGCACCAGGGCGGTGGACGAAGGCGAGGCCTAGGAAGGGGACGACGTGGAGCCGGGGAAGACGCGGCAGTGGATGCCCACGCGTAGAGGAGTACGAGGGTTCACTGGTTCGCTGCGGTGTGAGGCTGCCATCGCCGTAGAATAACATGGGGTGTGGGTGAGTAGAGGGATGGCCTGGCCAACGGTGGGAGTAGTAGGGGGCGGTGAGGCCTCCGCCGCATCGCAGCCGGCCACGGGAGGCAGGAGCACGAGGCACGACCGGCGCTGGTTTGGGCGACTGGAGCAAGAAGACCAGAGGTCGAAGAAGCACTACGGCCGTTGGATGGACATCGTATGGTCACTGGAGCTAGAATCGTGCATATTGACTAAGTTGACAAAGCCCTCCGTCCCCGTCAAGTTAGTATGCCCACAAGACAGCCTGCCACTATACTGGGTCCTAGCTAACAGGGGGAGTATTCATTTTTTTGTGCGTAATAAGGAGGCACTTCCTTGCGTGCGAAGATATAGCTGGTGAGTCCGAGCTGTCAGCGGGGGTAACATTTTTTTCGCGAAATACAGAGGCCCTTTCGGTGGGTCCCTGATGTCAGGTGGAGGAATCATTATTTTGCATGTAATAAGGAGGCATTTCCTTGCGTGCGGCCGTGGACCCAGTTGTCGGCCTCTCCATATACAGTCCACTTCAGATGCATGTCGGTCGTTGACCACGTTGACCAGGCCGCGCCGAGAGCACCAGGGCGGTGGACGACAGCGAGGCCTAGGAAGGGAACGACACGGAGGCAGGGAAGACTTGGCAGTTGTTTCCCATGCAGAGGGGAGTACGACTGTACAAGGGTTTACTGGTTCGTCTGCCATCGCTGGAGAATAACAGCAGGTGTGGGTGAGTAGAGGGATGGCTAGGCTAGCGATGGGAGTATGGTGGGGCGGTGAGGCCCGCGCGGCAGCAGAGCCGGCCGCGGGGAGGAGGGAGCAGGCAGTCCCGCCGGCGCTTGTTTGAGCAGCTGGAGCAGGAAGAGTAGAGATTGAAGAAGCACGACGGCCGTTGGATGGCCATCCAACAGTCACTGCTTGTGCATCAACCTTTTTTTAGGAAAGCCTCAAATCTGTGGAAAACAACATACAACCCATCTGCCATTATTTCTAATAATTTACAGCCCATTTGCTAATTCTTAAGGTTTTTTTGGAGCCCATATTCTTTTTGTTAGCATTATAGCCCATATTGTGGACACAGTTAAAAAATTATACGAAATTTTGCATATTTCGGTGCGGTCCGAACTGTTTTTAATCCCGAAATTTCGACTCACATTCAAACTGATTTTATAAATAAATGTATATCAATATAAAATCCAACAAACTTTCCACGCATAAAAATTAATATAATTTAAAATCTCGAAATGAAAAAAGATATTTGAAACTAATTGCCGGTTTGATGTGTTTTAAAAATGTACAACCCATGTCTCATTACTGATAGACCATTTTCTCGGCCAGCCGAATGAAGCTCTCCTCGTCTTGAAAGATTTGCAGCCCAACAGGCCTGACAAAGCGACTTACTTGGCAAATCACAAAAAAACTGGGATGTGGCCGTGGACCCAGCTGTCAGTCCATTTGTTTTTAGTCCATTTGGTGGGCTGGGTGAAACAATGATGTAGCTTCTATGCAGCCCGTTTAAATCCCATTTGCATTTTTCTCGAAATCCGCGGACTTGTTGGGCCGGGTGAAAATATCATGTTGGGTTAGACGGGGAAAGTACTGGGAGAAAACTCAGTTTACATCGAAAAAGGAAGTGGGAGAAAATTCAGAGACCTGCTGGGTCCACCTGAGGAGGGGAATATGTTGGGAGGAAGGAGATTCAAAGCACGGCAACCGAGTGAACTAGTTTTTTTTACGGACAAGTGAACTAGTTTACATACATAAGAAAATAGCCACTAAAAACAATCAGGTTAATGGGTTCTTAAAAGAAATATTTCGGACAAAACAAATAACTACGACACATAGGTGTCGGTGTACTAGAGTAGGGGTACCCTAGTATCCCGAACTTGTGCACGGGCAGTCGCAGCGTCCCGCGGCAAGGCTTGCCGGGTGACCGCCAAGGTCCTCCATGGTTCCTTTGGAGCCATTCAAGAACAAAGTATCCAAGCCAAGACCCCGGCAAGAGGAGCTTGCCGGGAAGGAGACAAGACCCCGGCAAGAGGAGCTTGCCGGGAAGGCCAACCAAGGCATCTCAAGGAACTTGCCGCGATGCACCACGCGTCCCGGCAAGGCCTGGTGAGCGACAAGCTCCCAGACGCGACAAGACAACAACCGCGGCAAGGCGCTTGCCGCGGCAAGTCCCCACTTTGTACCTGCGCTCCAGCACATCCACCAACGTGTCGCTCTGGGACCCTTCCAGGCGTACATGGCGGGAGGCTGTGCAGCCAGCGGTACACGGTGGCAAGCGGCACTGACAAGATCGCCATCGTGGCGTGTGGTGGCGTCCCTAGCGGTCCCTTTTGCACTATTTGGGCGATGCAGAGTTAGGTATGATACACTGTAGTAGGCGGCGATACCAACCGCAAGGCTTTTCCCTTTTTACCCTCGTCTATGTTGCCACCTGTCGGTAACCCCTTGAGCATATAAAAGGAGGCCCATGCGCAACATAGAGGGGGGGGGGGGGGAGGATCATTCTCACGCTGGGTCTCGCTAGCTGCTGGTGTGTACTATAGCAATCAGCGCTCCCGAGCAAGAACTCAATACAAACCACAAAGCAGGAGTAGGGTTTTACACATCCGTGCTGCCCGAACTTGGGTAAACTGATCGCGTGCTCGTGTGCTTCGCCTCGATCTGCTCTTCGTGCGATCTCCGCCCCCCTGCCAAACCAAAAAGGGGCTCGGTCCGCCGGTCCCATAGGTGTTCGTGGGATTAGCACCCCCAACATCTTTGGCGCGGCAGGTAGGGGCGCGTCGAGGTTGTGTGAACCTGATCCGGCGTTCACACGAGCTAAATCTCCATCGTCTTCATCGACATGCGGCCGAAGAAGAAGGCTTCAGAGGCGACTGCTCCGTCCGCGCCGAACCCACTGTTGCCGGAGCAAATGGTGGGGTAGACGCCGGCAGAAGAACGGGCGTCGACGAGGGAGCTCATGGTGCTGCCAGGTCCAAGGACAAGGCTGCACTGCCTATCGGCGGCGCAGTCGGCTCCCACAACGACCGGGCGCACTCCAAGACCTCGGCGTCCGTACATGCACCGCGCCCGTCCCAGGAGGCGCGGGACCAGCAGCGTCATGGTACTCACGTTACCATACGTTTGCTAGGCCAAGATCGAGCTAGTAGATCTCGGAGTGCTCTAGACTAGCGTGCACGCCAACATGCTGGCGCGAGCGGGGCACGGTCGCCTGGACGAGATACTGCTCCTTCTAACATGGTTAGAAGTCCGAGCATATCCCGTTCCTCGCACCGTTTGCCGCCGCCTGCCACTTCAGCAGAAGCTTTGGCGCGAGCTCAACTGCTCCTAGACTACCCTCCAGCGGCAGACAAGATCGACGACTGGAGGGCCACCATTCAGAGTCTCATCGGCTTCGCCAACAGCGACAATCCACGGCAGCCGAGTACATCGCAGCCGCGGCAAGTCAGCCAGGCACAAGCCGGTGGAGACAAGACTGGTGAGGGTGCAACCACTGTGCACTCTCCGCCCCGAAGGCCAAGATCGCCGACTCGCCGGATCCACCACGACAGCGACTCCACCGCGTCATCAGATCCACGAGCTCGTCGCGATCAACGCCAAGTTCTTCACGAACGACAGCAAGAAGACGCTCGTACTCGCATCGAGCACCGAAGAGAAGCGCGGCGTCAATCAGACCAACGCGCTGGGCCCTCTGTTGACATGCATGTGCCAGGGGAACCAGGCGACTTGCCGTACGCGGTAGGTTGCCCTATGTTTACTCGTGAGCTGCGGCAAGTCCAGTGGCCAAACAAGAAGAATTTCAAGCCAGACGTACCAGAGAAGTACGACGGCAAGTCGCATCCGTCGGAGTTCCTCTGCATCTACACCATCGCGGTGCAAGCTGCCGGGGGACAGGACGACAAGATCCTTGCCAACTACTTCCCGCTGGTGCTCAAGCCCAACGTCAGGTCCTGGCTCATGCACTTGCCGGACAACTCCATATCCTCCTGGGCAAACCTGTGCCATCAGTTTGTCGGCGCCTTTACAGGCGGCCACAAACCTCATGGCCAAGAGAGTGATTTTCACCTGCTCGCCCAGAAGGAAGGAGAGCCCCTGCGCAAGTATATTCAGAGATTCAGCCGTGTACAGCACAACATCCCAGATGTCCACCCTGCCACATTCATCAGCGCGTTCCATCAGAACGTGCGTAACCGCAGGATGCAGGAGGAGATGGCGATGTGCAAGATCAGAGACGCCAGTGAGCTATATGCCTTGGCCGACAAGTGTGCACGTGCTGAGGAAGGGAGGAAACTCCCCGGAGAGAGTACATGAGCAGGAGGATCTGGCAGCGAAGATGCTGCCCCGGCAAAGAAAAACCGGCGGCGGAACAACAGGAAGAAGAAAGGCAAAGATGTGCTAGTCGTTGAGCAGTCCGGCAACGACGGTGGCGCCAAGAAAGCCAAAGTTGGTAGCTCCGGCAAGGAGATTTCCGCATGCACCAACTGTCAGGTTGTGGCGGTCGCTGACAAGGAGGACGGCACCGACAAGCAGTACTGCAAGGTCCACCGCACCAAGGGCCATGACCTCCAGAGTTGCAAGAAAGTTGAACAGCTTGTCCAGCAGCAAAAGGCTGAGTACGAGCGACGCGACAAGGAGAGGGCCCAAGGAGGCACTGGAGAATCCGGCAAGAAGCGCGCCGGCCGGGGAGGACGCCGTGGCAAGGCCAAGCAGCGGCAAGGAGACAGACCTCCCCGCGGCCGCGACAAGGATGAAGACGACGACGACGACGAAGACATGGATGATGTCGAGACCAGTGAGCAGGAGTTCCAGAAAGCCACAGAAGTCTTGTGCATTGACCGTGGTGCTTCTCTGCATACTTCGCACCGCCAACTCAAACAGTGGGCGCGGGAAGTCAATGCGGCAGAACCACCTGTCGAGTCACGCAAGCTTCTGAAATGGTCCAGCACGCCTATCATCTTTGATATTGAGGACCACCCTGATCGCACAACTGCGGTCGGGTGCTTGCCGATGCTGGTTTCACCAACTATCCGCAACCTCAAGGTCATTAAGATGCTAGTTGACGGCGGGGCCGGCTTGAACCTGATCTCCTCAGCTGTACTCCAGAAACTCCAGATCCCTGACAGCGAGCTCGAAGAGACCGACACATTCCAAGGAATTAACCCGGGAAGGAGCAAGCCGAAGGGGAAGGTCACGTTCCCGGTAACATTTGGCAGCGAGTTGAACTTCAGGACTGAGAGGGTCACTTTTGACGTTGCCGATTTTCCATTGCCTTACAATGGGATACTAGGCCGTCCTGCACTCGCCAAGTTCATGGCAGCCTCTCACTACGCATACAACATGCTGAAGATGCCAGGCCCGATAAGCGTCATCTCTCTCCCTGGCGACAAGAAGGATGCTCTTATCTGCGCCGACAAGATCTACCGGGAAGCAGCAGCCGCAACAGATCGCAAGTCACTTGCCCCTGAAGCTCCCAGGGGGAAGAAGAAGACCAAGTCCGGCAAGAGTTCTGATGCCCACTCTGGCAAGCGCACCTCTTCGGAGTGCTGCGCTACCGTCGAGGACGCACCATCGAGCTCCACCGTCAAGTGTAAGAAGGCAATGGCAGCTCCGCCAGAGACCAAGAAAGTGTCCGCCAAGGAGTACGGCACTAGTGGTACCTTCACCATCAGTGCCACTCTTGACCCTAAATAGGAAAGCGCGCTCATTGCTTTCCTGCGGGCGAACGTCAACGTGTTTGCATGGCAACCGTCTGACATCCTCGGTGTTCCCAGGAAAGTAGTTGAGCACCATCTTGCCGTTTGTCCTCATGCATGGCCCGTCAAGCAGAAGGCCAGGAAGCAAGCAGTGGAGCGCCAAGAATTCATCGCAGAAGAGATCAAGAAATTGGAAGCAGCAGGCCTTGTCAGAGGAGTGCTCCATCCTACATGGTTGGCCAATCCTGTAGTCGTGCGCAAGGCAAATGGGAAATGGAGGCTTTGTATCGACTTTACCGATGTTAATAAATCTTGTCCCAAAGACCCATTTCCCTTGCCGCGCATTGACCAGATTGTTGACTCCACGGCCGGATGTGACTTGCTTTCATTTCTTGATGCATACTCAGGATACCATCAAATCTTCATGGCAGAAGAGGATGAGGAGAAGACCGCATTCATCACTCCATGCGGCACGTACTGTTTCATACGGATGCCTTTCGGTTTAAAGAATGCTAGTTCAACATGTGCAAGAGTAGTTCATGTCGCTCTTGAGCCGCAAATGCACAGAAATGTGGAAGCCTACATGGATGACATAGTGGTCAAGAGCAAGGACAGGGCAACTCTGATTCAAGATTTAGACGAGACCTTTGCAAATCTGAACAAGATCAACCTCAAGCTCAACCCCGAGAAGTGTGTGTTTGGAGTCCCCTCCGGCAAGCTTCTCGGGTTCTTCGTGTCTCAGCGGGGAATTGAAGCCAATCCCGACAAGATCAAGGCCATTGAGCAGATTGAAGCACCAAAGCGCGTCAAGGATGTATGAAGACTTGCCGGTTGCGTGGCTGCCCTCAGCAGGTTTATCTCTCGGTTTGCTGAGCGCGCCCTGCCGTTTTTCAAAATTTTGAAAAAGGCAGGTCCAATGAAATGGACTCCGGAAGCGGAGGCTGTGCTGCAAGACTTGAAGAGATACCTGTCCTCCACTTCAACACTTGTCGCACCTAAGCCACAAGAGAAGTTGCTGCTGTATATAGCGGCAACCAATCAAGTGGTTAGTGCTGCGTTAGTAGCGGAGAGGGAGGCAGACGACGAGCCAGCAACCACGACAAGCGCATCCAGCGACAAGCAGGGGGCCTCTCCGACAAGCTCTGGTCCCGACAAAGATGGATCTGCGCAGGTGCGCAAAGAGATGCAGAAGAGAATGGTGCAGCGCCCAGTTTACTTTGTCAGTTCCCTTCTGCAGGGGGCTAGGTCAAGGTACTCTGGTGTGTAGAAATTGCTTTTCGGCCTCCTCATGGCCTCGAGAAAGCTGCGCCATTACTTCCAAGCACATGAGATCATAGTTGTCACTCGCTTTCCGCTGAAGAGGATACTGCAGAATCCAGAAGCAACAGGCAGGATTGTTGAGTGGGCACTGGAACTGTCAAGCTTTGGCCTCAAGTTTGAGAGTACTTCAACTATCCAAAGCAGAGCGTTGGCAGAATTCGTAGCAGAGTGGACGCCAACACCAGATGAAGAAATTCCAGAAACGAGCATCCCCGTCAAGGAAGCAAGCAAAGAGTGGCTCATGTACTTTGACGGTGCCTTCTCGCTGCAAGGCGCCGGTGCTGGCGTGCTGCTTGTCGCACCCACCGGAGAGCACCTCAAGTACGTAGTCCAGATGCACTTTCCCAAGGAGCAAGCGACAAACAATACTGCAGAGTATGAAGGCTTGTTTGTCGGTCTCAGGATCACGGCAGACCTTGGGATCAAGAAGCTCATTGTCAGGGGGGACTCGCAGCTTGTCGTCCGCCAAGTGAACAAGAATTATCAGAGTCCGTTGATGGAAGCCTACGTCGACGAAGTGAGAAAGCTAGAAGAGCACTTTGACGGCCTACAGATGGAGCATGTCCCAAGAGCTCATAACGACATTGCCGATGGCCTGTCAAAGTGCACCGCACTTAAGTTACCTGTGGAACCAGGGATCTTTGTGCTCAAGCTGACTCGACCGTCCGTAACACTATCAACTGGACAGAGCAAGAAGAGGAAGTTGATTTCTGGTGATTATTTTCCGGCAGAACTTCCCGAAGCCGCCGCGAAGAAGGTCCCCAAAGATCAACACCAAGAGTGCTGAGGAGCAGTCTGCTCCGACAAGCCCTAGGGTTTGTTTCGTTGAAGCAGACGCTCCCGACAAGTTTTGCTCCGGCAAGCTTGGGGGGAACGTCAAGCTCCGGTAGAACCGCAGGCTCTTGCTGTAGAAGCGGATGTTCCCGCAGCAGCAGATGTGCCTTTAATCCTTGTTGTTGAGCCACAAGCTCCAGCATGGGCACAACAGATTGTCCGTTTCCTTCAGACAGGAGAACTTCCCGAAGAGCAAGAAGAAGCGGAAAGAGTAGCCCGGCAGTCAAGTATGTACCAGTTTGTCGACAGCACACTGTATAGAAGAAGACTCAACGGTGTGAAATTGAAGTGTATTCCCCGGGAAGATGGACAAAAGCTGTTGGCAGAGATACATGGAGGCATATGTGGTCACCACATTGGCGCAAGAGCACTTACCGGCAAAGCTTTCCGGCAAGGTTTCTTTTGGCCAACAGCCCTCCAGGATGCAACTGCACAAGTAACCAAGTGTGAAGCATGCCAGTTCCATTCCAAGCAGATACACCAGCCAGCTCAAGCTCTCCAGACGATCCCTTTATCCTGGCCATTTTCGGTCTGGGGGCTCGATATCCTCAGCCCCTTTCCCCGAGCAGTCGGGGGCTTTGAGTACTTGTACGTTGCAATCGACAAGTTCACAAAGTGGCCGGAAGTGGAAGTAGTGAGGAAGGTGACAGCACAGTCAGCAGTCAAGTTCTTCAGGTCAATTGTTTGCCGCTTTGGGATCCCTAACAGGATAATCACCGACAACGGTACACAATTCACGAGCCACACCTTCATGCAGTACGTCCAAGATCTTGGCGCCAAGGTCTGCTTCGCTTCTGTTGCTCACCCGAGAAGCAACGGTCAAGTGGAGAGGGCAAATGCTGAAGTGCTACATGGGCTCAAGACCAGAACTTTTGACAGGCTGCACAAGTGCGGAAGAAACTGGATCAAGGAGCTGCCGGTGGTTCTTTGGTCGATCAGGACGACGCCAAATCGAGCCACTAGCCAGACACCTTTCGCTCTAGTCTATGGAGCAGAGGCAGTTCTCCCCACGGAACTCGTATATGGGTCACCTCGAGTGCTCGCTTATGATGAGCTCGAGCAAGAGCAGCTGCAACAAGATGACGCGCTGCTCCTTGAGGAAGACCGTCTTCAGGCTGCTGTGCGAGCTGCTCGCTACCAGCAAGCTTTGCGCCGCTACCATAGCCGCAAAGTTAATGCCAGAAGTCTCGAGGAAGGCGACCTTGTTCTTCGGCGTGTTCAGTCCGCCAAGAATTCCAACAAGTTGACGCCGAAGTGGGAAGGCCCTTACCGGGTGAAACGAGTCACTAGGCCTGGCGCTATCCGCCTTGAGACCGAAGATGGCATTCCAGTGAGCAACTCCTGGAATATTGAGCATCTTCGTAAGTTTTACCCGTAGGGCGCGGTTGCCGGAACCCGTTCCGGCAACCACCTTTTGTACAAGTCTTGCCGCTGTTGCATGTAATCCTTTGTACAAGCCGGGCGCAGATCCCGTGCATAAAGATCATGTGCTCCGCACACCTTGTCGATTTCATGCTTTTTATTATTTGCATGTGTTATCTGACATTTTGTGTAGTACTTATCCCTGGTAAGCAACAACGAGCCATAAGGCTCCATATCTTTATTTTCTCCTCTCTCTTTTTTCTCAAGGAAAGGAAGGGTCCCTCGCCCACAAGTTTGCCAGGGGGGAAGGAGAAGATATGGTATGGACCAGGCGTCGTTCAAGAAAGTTCCGCCTTGCCGGGAAGCAAACGACATAAAAGATAAGTTGCCAAAGTTTGAGCAATCAGACTTTTTAAATTTTTAAGTTATCTTCCTTGAACGACCGTACTTTGTATGGAAAACCTGTGCGCGGAGGAACCAACTCGTAGCTAGTTGCGCCCTTACTGTTGTTTCGAGTCCGCTCAACAACTTATGTGAGCTGCGACTAGCTGCGACAAGGTTTCTTGCTGGTAGCGGCACCGCCAGCAGGCTGCTGACGTCCCGCACTCAGCGCTCGCGGCAAAGGTGCCTGCGCCGGCAAGTTCCCTAAAAGCGTAGGGCAAAAACATACAAAGGAAGGAATCAAGTAGAGGAAATAACATTGCAATCATTACCCGAAATAAAGTTATATTACAAGATAGCTTGTCGCGGCTCTAACGGATTGTTTGCATAGCATGACTAGCAGCGACAAGAAAAGAAGGAAACGGGTGGCCTAATCTACGCGATCGCCCTCAACCCTCTTGATTCCGCTCACCTTGTCCACAATGGGTGCGAGAAGGGTCTTGAGCGCCTCCAGATCGGCATCCGGCGGCAAGGTCCTGAGGACGTTGGTGAGGTTGAGGCCCGGGTTGCGGAAGGCCACCTTCACCAGCACCTTCTGAAGAGCTCCCACGCAGATCTTGCGTGACTCATCGGCCAGCTGCTTCGGGATCCTCTCCCGGAGTCACCGGAGTGCCGTCGCCACACCTTTGAAGAATGCGGTGAGCTTGGCGCTGGGTTGGAGGTTCTCGTCGGAGGGATACTCGAGATCCTCCATCCCCAGCTGCGCCAACTCCCTGTCAATATCTCCGGCAACATCCACGAGACCCTCCATCCAGTGCTCCACATTCTCCTAGAATGTGCTTTGGGCGGCGGCAAAACTCGCCAGCAGCGCCTTGCCGGCCTTGACCTCCTCCTTCAGGGCCGTCTCCTGCTCCTTGGCGCCGTCCAGCGTCTTGGTCAAAGTGATCAGCTTCAACTCAAGATCGGCATTGGAGTCCTTGGCGGCGTCAAGCTCCTTGCCCTTCTCGACGAGACGGGCCTGCAGCTCTAAATGGCTGTGCACGTCCTTCTCCCGCTCAAGCTTGAGCGCGGCAAGCTCGTCACCGCTTGCCTTGAGATCGGCCTCCAGCTGCGCCACCTTCGTCTCCAGCTCCTTCTTGGCGGCCTCGGCAGCTGCGGCAGCATCCTCTGCTTGCTTGAGGGCTCCGCCAAACGTTCGCTCGCGCGCGGCAAGCTCCTCCTCGTGGCTGTCAAGATGGACCTTCCGCTGCACCAGCTAGCCCTCCTGCACGGACAGCTTCTCAGCGGCAAGCCTTTGTTGCTCTTCGACTTCAGCCCGCTCGAGGAGGAAGGCCTCCCGCTCCTCGGCAAGTCGCGCCCACTCCTCTGCCAGTGAGCGGAGAGCTTCCTGGTTGTGACCCTGGAGCTCCTCCGCGCGCTTCTCAATGTCCTCTCCCGCCTTCGCGACAAGCGCCTCGTGGGATTCCAGCTTGGCTTGCCGGGCGCGGTAGAGCGACACCAGCTTCCGCAGCAGCCGCTCCTCCTCAGGCTCGCTGCTGCTGCTGCTCGGCGCGTCAACCAGCGCCAGCCCGACGGAGGCGAGCACCTCTCCGTCGAAGCTCTCTCCTTCAACCGGCGCCCTGGAGCTTGACGCCCAGGGGAGGTTGATGAAGATGTCGTCGCCGGCCTTCAAGTAGATGCCTGGCTGGGGCTCTTTGGAGCCCGGCGCCGCGGCAGCGGCAGAGGGATCGGCGGTCGACGTAGCGCCTGACGCTCCTGCGGCCTCAGGGCCGTCAGTGCAATCGCCAGATCCCTCGCCTACTTCTACGGCGGCAGCCTTGGCGGTCTCTACGCCGGCGGGCTCGTCAGTGCTGGCTGTTTCCCCAGCGACAGCAGCGTCTTCGGCGGCAACCTCGGTCTCCATCGGCTCCGCAGCAGATGGATCTGACAGCCGAAAAAGGGGAGAAGATTCAAGCAAATATCCAAAAAAGAAGATCAAAAGAAGAAGAACCCAAGGGAAGTTCTGAAGCGAGAAGGTTACCTGTGCCAGGTTCTGCAAACATGGTCTCCGCCGCCGAGGGGCCGCTGGTGCTGTCCCTTGCCGGAGAACCTTCCCTTGCTGGAGACTTCTCCCTTGCCGGAGACTTCTCCCTTGCCGGGGACCTCTCCCTTGCCGGAGGACTCTCCCTTGGCATTTCGGGGGCGGCCTCCGGGCGCTCCTGGTGGGGCTGCTCTGCTCCTGCACAAGTCAACAGCCAGATGTCAGCAAAGCAAGGATATCCATGCGCGCCCAACAGCGGAAAGCAAGCCATATACTTACGCTGGGGGCTGCTCTGGAGAACGGTTGCCGGGTCTGGCAAGGTTGTCTCGGGCGTATCCCCTGCTGTCGCGGTGGGCTCGTCTTCGATGACAATCACCGGGGCCTTGGCTCTCTTTGCTTCTCTCTGGGCCAGAGTCCTAAAAAGGAAGGAGTTCAGAGTAAAGCAAATGAGATACAATACAGAACAACAAGAATTGAAGAACTGCAAGTACAACAAGAGAATCTTACTCTTCTTCTTCTTCGTCGGAGCTGAACGCGGAGAAGTCGAAATCCGGCTTCCGCCCGGCGCGAGAAGGCGGAGGAGTAGGTTCCCTTGGCCGCTTGGCGGGAGCAGAAGCGGTGGTCCGGGAGGACCCCGCTCCAGTTGCCGCAGCAGCGTGAGGCGCTCCCGCGGCAACAGTGCTTGCCGCGGTGGAGCGTGTCGCGCGGCGCGGCGACTGTCGGCTCGCCCGCCGCCCTACTACTTCCCCGGCCTTGCGGAGACGCCTTCTTGGTAGAGATGGGGGCGCTGCTTGCAGCGAGCTATCCGACGATGAGGAGGAAGAGGAATTGATCTCCAACGAGCCGCTCGTATCCTCGGCAGGCTCGCTCGGCTCGGCGTTACCCCCAGCAGACTCTTTCTTGCCGGCAAGCTCCTTCTTGCCGACAAGCTCCTCTCGCTCGGCACGGCTTGCCGCTTCTGCTGCCTCTGCCTCGTCCATGGTGAATCCGAACTCGCCCGCAGCTGCGGCTGCCGCTGCCTCTTCCAGCCTGGTGGCGACGCGTTTCAACTCCGCATCGGTGGTGTCGTGAGTGAGGCCATTCTTCTCGTCGGGGCGGATTGGCACTTCTACCAAGCTGTTGAAGAATTCCTGCACGACCTCGTCTGCAGGCTCTTGCCAAGTTGGCACAAGTCCATGCGAGTCGCACAGCGGCATCATTGCCCGGATGCGGTCGAGCGCGGAGTTGTTGCACAACGGAACAACGCCCTGCGGCAACCTAAATACTTCGGGATGGTCAGGATCATACTTGAAGAGCTCCTGGAGCATCGCGTTGAGCTCCAGGACAATGAAGTTGTAATTGAGGCCCGGCCGCAGCCTCATGATATCCGCCGCATTCTTGAACTCCCAGGCTAGCCTCCTCTGTTCCTGCAGGGGGGCGATGCGGCGGCGAAGAAAATCTGCGCCAACGGCGCCTACAGTGAGTCCGGCAAGCCTGAGGCGTTGGATCCTGGTGACGGCAATCCTCAGCCTATCATCTTCCGGGGCCACGTCGCTCCAATCGCTGCCGTGTACTGCTGGGGCTTGGCGCCGGGCGGTAAATGGCTGCGGGTTCTCCTCGACAATCCAGCACCAATCTGCTCTCCACTCCTCCCACTTGCCGCGGAACTCGCCCTCCAGATAAGAATCCTTCTTGCCGGCCCTTGAGATCCAGGCGATTCCGCTGGATAAAGGTTCTCCTCTCTCTACTTGGGGCATAAAGAAGTGGCGGAAAAGGGCTACATTGGGATGGACTCCGACAAAGTTTTCGCAGAGATGCGCGAAAACTGCCATGGTCAGAACGGCATTGGGGGTGAAATCAAGGAGGCAGAGCCCGTAGGTGTTCATGATGTCGCAGAAAAATTCAGAGAAGGGCGGGCAGAGCCCGCAGTAGAAGAACACGGCAAAGAAGTGATATCCGTTTGGAGCCATTTTATGAGCGGCGGCTGGAAGTACCTTCGTGCTCGGGTGCGCTCGCGTCTCCGTCGACCAGAAGAGGTAGTAGTACTCCCTCAGCTCCTTCGCGACGAGCTTGGGGGGGAAGATGGCCCCTTCCTTTCGCAGCGCCGCAAGCCGCTGCGCCTCGGTCGACTTCACAGCCTTCCCCTTGTCGGCTTTCGGAGCCATGGCGGAAGTGGTGGAGGAGGTCGACGGCATTGGTGGTGCCGGTGGCGATGGGGGGCAGGGCGCGGCTCTCTTTTCAGCTTTGGGAAGACGGAGGAGCGGCGGAGGTTTTCGAGATTGGAATGGGGCGAGTGGGCGCACTACCCCTGCTTCCCCTTGCTTATAAAGGGGGAGGGGGCGGACGTTCCGCCTTTCCTAATAAAGAAACCACCCACGATCTCTCCCACGACGTCGCGTTCGACGCGTGCCGTTCGGGGAGGGCGCGGTGGATGCGGAGTGAGATACGGCGTAACCCAGGCCGCGCGTGCCCGTGCCCTGTTTTGGGCCTGGCCCAACAGCGCTCGGCATCATGTATGGCCCAGGCCAGGGGGCTCCTGTCAGTGTACTAGAGTAGGGGTACCCTAGTATCCCGAACTTGTGCACGGGCAGTCGCAGCGTCCCGTGGCAAGGCTTGCCGGGTGACCGCCAAGGTCCTCCATGGTTCCTTTGGAGCCATTCAAGAACAAAGTATCCAAGCCAAGACCCCGGCAAGAGGAGCTTGCCGGGAAGGAGACAAGACCCCGGCAAGAGGAGCTTGCCGGGAAGGCCAACCAAGGCATCTCAAGGAACTTGCCGCGACGCACCACGCGTCCCGGCAAGGCCCGGTGAGCGACAAGCTCCCGGACGCGACAAGACAACAACCGCGGCAAGGCGCTTGCCGCGGCAAGTCCCCACTCTGTACCTGCGCTCCAGCACATCCACCAACGTGTCACTCTGGGACCCTTCCAGGCGTACGTGGCGGGAGGCTGTGCAGCCAACGGTACACGGTGGCAAGCGGCGCTGACAAGATCGCCATCGTGGCGTGCGGTGGCGTCCCTAGCGGTCCCTTTTGCACTATTTGGGCGACGCAGACGGGCATTTAATGCCCTTGTCCCCTGCCGTCAGAGTTAGGTATGATACACTGTAGTAGGCGGCGGTACCAACCGCAAGGTTTTCCCTTTTTAGCCTCGTCTATGTTGCCACCTGTCGGTAACCCCTTGAGCATATAAAAGGAGGCCCATGCGCAACATAGAGGGGGGGGAGGATCATTCTCACACTGGGTCTCGCTAGCTGCTGGTGTGTACTGTAGCAATCAGTGCTCCCGAGCAAGAACTCAATACAAACCACAAAGCAGGAGTAGGGTTTTACGCATCCGTGCGGCCCGAACCTGGGTAAACTGATCGCGTGCTCGTGTGCTTCGCCTTGATCTGCTCTTCGTGCGATCTCCGCCCCCCTGCCGAACCAAAAAGGGGCTCGGTCCGCCGGTCCCATAGGTGTTCGTGGGATTAGCACCCCCGACAATAGGCTAATGCATGAAACACTCAGATGATAAAGGTGCTTATAAACAGATAAAGTACAACATCTAGACCTTCCTGGCACGCTTGATCATGACGCTGCGGCTGTCCGTGTACTCGTCGGTTACAGGAAGCATACACGCCCTCATGTCCAAGATCTGCTTGTACATGTCGTAGCATGCGTATGCGTCCTTGGCCGCCTAGGTTATGTAGGCTAGATTCAGAGGTACCTCCCATGTGTTCAGGTCGTCTTCTTTCATGTTGGCGTATCAGGGGTCGATGATGGTCTCAGCGAGGTCAACCACGGAGTCCTTCTCCTGCCCGTTGCTGATGATCTTGTCTTGCTTCTGGATGTCGACAAGCTTGTTGCACCAGATGGCCGAATCGTCGCGTTCTTTCTTCTCTCCACCGTAGCAAAGGTGCAGTCGGCGCTGCCGATGAAACGGGCGAATGCTCCAGAACTTGGTGCAGCCATAGGACTGAGGCGAGGCAAAGCTTCACCGAGTCCATATCGTTGGTGTACATCACATTCAACTTGGTGCAGCCATAGGACTAAACGACGAACTCAAAGGGGAACTCCTTGCTGAAGTCCATATCCAGCAGGCTCACCCCTCGGATCGCCATTGGAGTCTCTTCGAGTGAACGAGTGTGTAGGCAGCGGCAGCAGTTCGTTTTTTAGCTCTTGGGGAACTGGATTCAACAGTAAGCTAAGTGTGTAGAGGCGACAATAGTTACTACCCCTCCCTCGTCCGCTGCACACCCGGCAGAAGATGCACCCTCGACCACACGTCGGTTCACGAGCGGGTCTGTATTGGTACTGTAATAACAGGAGTTAGTGGTCACTTTACTTAAATTTAATTAGCTTTAATAGAAATTTATACTTAAAACAAGCAATGCGTTCGCTCGTTCTATCAGTGCCACAGGATCAACATCCACAACAATTAGAATTATTATTCTCAGGACGCACACGATCAGCACATTTGTCGCACTTTCACAAAGATAATACTACCAAGTTTGAACTGTTTGTTATGATTGTTGTCCTCTGCATCATCATGTCGTGTTTCCCAGCTTGCAAGATTTAGAACCAACAAATAAGATCCAAATAATAAGTACAACAAAGATGCCTACACATCTCATTGATTCCCAGCTTGCAAGATTCAGAACTAACAAATAAGATACGAATAATAAGTACAACAAAGATGCCTACACATCTCATTGATTCCCAGCTTGCAAGATTCAGAACTAACAAATAAGATTCAAATAATAAGTACAACCAAGATGCCTACACATCTCACTGATTCCCAGCTTGCAAGATTCAGAACCAACCCATTAGAGCCTTTTGATAAAGTGAATATCGGGATTAAATCCATCTTGGCTAGCCATGTCATACAATCGAAGAACTTGGCGAATGCTCTTGACCATCACAACATCTATAGTTGAGTATTCCTGTTTGCACAGCACAAACAAGGAGACAGGAGAGCATGATTTCGCTTTAATAGCGGCCTCCTTGAAATCAACCTCCAGCTCTACTTGGATGAGGTCTGGCTGGACTTCCATGATTCAATTCATGCGCCTTTTTCTGCAGTTCACCTGAAATGAAGCAAAGATTGCATCATTCAGCTAGCAAGAAGTACTTGCTCTTGTGAGCTGGCAGGTTCTTCTTTAGTAGTTGCACTAAAATTGAGGAACATTAAGGTTGGTTGTCCGGCTCATGTAAGGTGCAACTATAATTTTCTTACCCTTTTGTGCAGTTCCACTAAAATAAAGTGCCATTGTGGTGACAGTGACGGCTCCATCTTGCAAAGGCTAATAAAATGTTGCACGAGATTACCAGCAGAACTTGACGGAGATTTTGGAAACTACAATCACCATTTTGTGCAGTTCCACCAAAATTGAGAGATGTTGCCCATGTGACATTTTAGTTGAACTGCACAAGACACTCATTCCAAAAAAGTGTTTTGTGCAGTTCACCAAAAGATCACAATAGCAACAAGGTGAAATGGATATCCCTGTCTGCACAAAAAGATAGAAAGTAAACAATTGCTGGTCAATAAGAATATATGAAACATATACAAAATGAAAAGAAGCGTCTTAATTATGTTCATGGCAATCACGCAAGGACAGTAGAAATTTTAAAACGTCAGCAATGCTTCATGTTAGCAGAAGCATTACGATCAACAATGAGATTCCTCAAATATGGGATTATTAATGGTGGCATTACTTGTTTACCAACCATAGTAAATCAACAGCAGCTAAAGAGTTGGTTTAAGGGCATGGGACCGTGGGGACACCAGGACACTCAGCAGCGTAAAGGAGCAACTTACTTATCATACTGGGGAAAACAGCAGGAGTGCCATTGTACTATGTGAGGGCAGCAAATCTAATCCTAGAGACCTTGTACTATGTGAGGGCAGCAAATCTAATCCTGGAGACCTTTTACTATGTGAGGGCAGCAAATCTAATCCTGGAGACCTTTTACTATGTGAGGGCAGAAAATCTAATCCTGGACATACTCTGTTGACTTGTCCACTAGCTGCCACTTTCTATCCTTTTTTCAACCAATAATAGATCCGTTCCTTATCCAGTTTGTACTGTGTTTTCCCATTATTTCCCTTTTCAACCAAGAGACCGGTTGGGTATCCGGTCTCTACTACTTTCACCATATTATTTCCTCTTTGAATCAAGTCCTAGATTCATGCTACAACTTTCCCCCCTTTCTTCGTTGTTTGAACAAAACCCTAGATTCAAATGCATGAAGTAGCTTTACCTCTAATAATACTAAAAATTTAGGTGGCTTTGGAAGAGCTGATGGGAGTAGAAAAAGATGCACATGCAGACACGTGGGGAGCTGGGGCAGTAGAGCAAGGCCGCTTTCAAAGAACTTATACCTGAGGGTCGCCGGGATGTCGTCGGCGGCAGGTCGGTGTAGGATCGAAAGTATGTCTAGAGGGGGGGGGGGTGATTAGACTACTTGACCAAATAAAAACTTAACCTTTTCCCAATTTTAGTTCTTGGCAGTTTTTAGCTATCTTAGGACAAGTCAAGCAATCATTACACAATTCAAGCAAGCATGCAAAGAGTGTATTGACAGCGGAAAGTAAAGCATGCAACTTGCAAGAATATAAAGGGAAGGGTTTGGAGAATTCAAATGCTATTGGAGACACGGATGTTTTTCCCGTGGTTCGGATAGGTGGTGCTATCCTACATCCACGTTGATGGAGACTTCAACCCACGAAGGGTAATGGTTGCGCGAGTCCACGGAGGGCTCCACCCACGAAGGGTCCACGAAGAAGCAACCTTGTCTATCCCACCATGGCCATCGCCCACGAAGGACTTGCCTCATAGCGGTAGATCTTCACGAAGTAGGCTATCTCCTTGCCCTTACAAACTCCTTGGTTCAACTCCACAATCTTGTCGGAGGCTCCCAAGTGACACCTAACCAATCTAGGAGACACCACTCTCCAAGAAGTAAAAAATGGTGTGTTGATGATGAACTCCTTGCTCTTGTGCTTCAAATGATAGTCTCCCCAACACTCAACTCTCTTTCATAGGATTTGGATCTGGTGGAAAGAAGATTTGAGTGGAAAGCAACTTGGGGAAGGCTAGAGATCAAGATTCATATGGTTTGAATGGAATATCTTGGTCTCGACACATGAGTAGGTGGTTCTCTCTCAGAACATATGAGTTGGAATGGTGTATGTGTTCTGATGGCTCTCTCGACGATTGAAGAGGAGGTGGAGGGGTATTTATAGCCTCCACACAAAATCCAACCGTTACACACAATTTACCAATCTCGGTGGGACCGAATCAGAAAACTCGGTTGGACCGAAATAGTAAACCTAGTGACCGTTAGGAATCTCGGTGGGACTGATATGCAACTCAGTAGGACCGATTTGGTTAGGGTTTGGGCATAACGTAATCTTGGTGAGACCGATTGCACAAACTCGGTGAGACCGAGTTTGGCAATAAGCTAACCAAAGAGTTGGTCAGGCAAACTCGATGGGACCGACTCGCTCTTTCGGTGAGACTGAAAATTTACAAGAAGGAAACATAGAGTTTACCTTGCATTCTCGGTGGGACCGATTCGCTCTTTCGGTGAGACCGAAAAGTTACGAAAGGGAAACAGGGAGTTTGCAAGCCCATCTCGGTGAGACCGAGATCCTTATCGGTAGGACCGAATTGCTAGGGTTTGGCAGTGGCAAATGACAAGTGAAACTCGGTGGCACCGGAATGAAAGAATCGGTATGACCGAGTTTGGCTTAGGGTTTAGGTCATTTGTGGATATGGGAAAGTAGCTGAGGATTTTGGAGCATATCATTAAGCACATAGAGCAAGAGGCTCATTAAGCAACACCTCATCCCTCCTTGATAGTATTGGCTTTTCCTAAAGACTCAATGTGATCTTGGATCACTAAAATATAAAATGAAGAGTCTTGAACTTTTGAGCTTGAGCCAATTCTTTGTCCTTAGCATTTTGAGGGTTCCACTTTCACATCCATGCCATGCCAATCATTGAGCTTTCCTGAAATAGCATTAGCTCAATGAGCTATATGTTGTTATGAATTACCAAAACCACCTAGGGATAGTTGCACTTTCAATCTCCCCCGTTTTGGTAATTGATGACAACATATAGATCAAAGCTTCGACAAATGATAATAAGCATGAAATATATCGTCGCTTTGAGAAGTATGTGACAAATAAGAGCTCCCCCTAAATTTGTGCATATTTAAAATTTGCTTTGGACTGCAAATGCACAAGGAATTAGAATCATGGGTTACTCTTCCATGTCACATACATCTTGGTGGAGCGCTCAAAATGATAAGATTGAAATACATGCACTCATCACCAAGAATAGTGAATGATCACAAAAGATAGATAAAATGATAATATTTAAGCAAGCATTAAGCAAACATTAAGTGTAGCTTATGATCAAACACATGATCATCGATGTCTCACAAACATAAGGCATTGTATCTCACACACAAGCAAACAAAGTTTGAAAAACCACCAAATAAACAAGAGAGAATAAAAGCAACACTCTCTCTCGAAGCCTATGATCTATACATTTTCTCCCCCTTTGGCAACAAGTTACCAAAAAGTTCCTAGAAAATGCATAGTGCTAAGACGACGCTCAGGCTTGATCTTCAGGTGGTGGTGGAGTCCGGAGCACTCCAAGGACGAAGCCTTCGGTAGACGTGGTCGGAGTCGAGGCTGAAGTGGATGCTGGAGCTGGTGGAACTGAGGCTGTGGCTGGCGCAGATGTTGTAGCTCTGGTGTCAGCAACTGGCAGTGCAGACGACCTCAGACCTCGTGGCACCCTCGCAAAAGCATCAGTCGTGGTCCTGCCTCTCCTCTCATTCATGTCCTCCTGGAGCTGCTCCACGGTGGTCTGTATCTCTATCACCTTGATGTCCATGTCATAGAACCTCTGTTCCATGATCCTCTCTAGGCTGGCCTGGTTCTGAGTCAGGGTGGCAAGTCCATGCTCAATCCGCAGGGTGGACGCAATCAGGTAACCAAGCTGCTCTTGTTTGGTTTTCAGGAAGTAATCAGATGCCTCCGCTTGAGTAGGCATCCTGGCAGCTTTCTCCTTCTTCGCCTTCTCCTTCTGAGCTTGTGCATGGACAGATGATGGCTCATTCTTAGTCATGACCACTTGGTTATCCTCGAAATCTGGACGGATGGGCAGGTGTTCCTTATCCAAGAGGTATATGCCCGTGCCCATCTTGGAGTTGATGAGCTCCTGAATCTGTGGGGCATATCCACAGCTCCTCTTCTGGTCTGCTGCTGTCCTCTTGATTGTTTCCACTATGAGACTCATGACTTTGAATTTTTGAGGCACGTCAAAGACATGAAGCAAATTGATTGCGTGACCTCTGATCATCTTGTGATCTCCAGACTTGGGCAGAAGAGTGTGCCTAAGGATCCAGTTGATCGTAGGCAATCCTGACAGAAGATAGTGCACTGAGCCAAACTTGAACGTGTCAAGTGCTTCATTCGGAATCTCCTTGTACATGTTGAACATAGAGTTGTGGTCCATCTTCTTCTTGGCATAAATGTCCAAGTCGTCATCCTGCTCCTCTGGGGCATTGATCAACTTCGCCCATTACTCAACAGTGGATTGGTACCTTGTACCCTCTGACATCCAAGTGATCCTGCCATCCGGATAAAAGTGTGCTGTGGAGTAGAATTGCATGATTAGCTACTCGTTCCACTTTGTGAGCTTCTGCCCAACAAAGTCTGCCACTCCACACGCACTAAAACTGTTATGTACTCCAGGGTAGTGTTCCTCATTCTCCTTTATGTAGGTCCAGTCGACCCATCTCATGTCACACACAATTGGCTTCTTGTCAAGCAAAACAGTCTCATAGAAATCCTGCTGCTCCTTGGTATGAAACCTGTAGTCCACTGCAGTCCTTCTCCTAGAAGCATACGGATCTGCTTCTGTCCACTTCCTCAGCCCTGAATCTCTCTTGAGCTTCATATCCTCAGCCACAGGATGAGCATCGTTGTGGTCTGGGATCTTGGGCTTGAGCTTCCGAAGGACATTCTCTTCTTCTTCTTCCTCTGCAACTTCAGGCACTGGGGCCTTGTTCTTCTCAGTGGCTGGGATGCTTCTTGTGTTTCTCTTCGGCTTTGGCTTTCGAGCTGACTTGGCCTTCGAAGCAGCTCCCCCTGACTTTATGGCATCTCCCATTAGCTTGGGAGCCTTGGGTGCTGGTGCAGCAACCTCTTCCTCTTCCTCCTCCTCATCTACCATGATGGAGGCCTTCCCAAGCACTCTGGCCACAGCAGCAACGGGCTCAATGGGAGCAGGCTTCACAGTTGAAGCCCTAGCCTTTGACATGGGCTGCCTGCCTGTTGGCCTTTTGATTTTCAGGCCTGGCTTTGTGCCTGCTGCTGGCTCAGCTCTCTTTGATGTGGCCTCTTCCTCTGCCACATAGTCCTCATCTTCAGAATCTGATGTTCTCTTCTTCCTTTGACGTGTGGCAGCTTTAGGCAGGTTGCTGGGTGTGCTCCTGCTGCCATCATCTGAGGAACTTGAGGGGCTAGTGCCCTCACTCAACTGCACTTGCTGCTCTGACAAGTTCTGGCTGTCACTCTGGTCTGACATGATGCAAACTGACTGCTGACCCTGTGAATAGATTATAGATGAGATAGAGTGGATGAGCATCACAAAATGTCGCGACCGGTTTCCCGGGCATTAAATTCCCAGAAAATGGCCACTGTGCTCACCAGCCCCAGGATTACTGTTAGCTGATGAGGTATCGACTTGATACAGAAATTCCAAGCAAAAGTACAAAATGTGCAGTACAAGGCCATTGTGGCCTATGAGTACATCGAATGGTTTTCTAGTGGTCGATGGCGGAAGCGGTTTGTGAATCATCAGTGTATGGGACTCCATTTCCCACGGGAACAGCTGACCAGGTTAACTCCTATCTTCGCGAGGCTGCTATCACCGTTGCTTAGTTTCCAGGGATGTCACCGCAACGTTCCTTTCCATGCAAATATCTGGCCAAGACAATAGCCAGGGACAAGCCAGTGAGTACTTTGAATGTACTCGCAAACATTAAGAACACTGGAATAATATAATTGATAATTATGCACTTAAATATTCTATGATCACATCGTTAGTCACAAATAAAATATCTTTTATGCATGCAAGCGGGTTATTAATATGCAACATAAATAAGCAATAATGGAGTGGAAATAAAATGCCGCAGTCGGGCATCTGGGCGACACCAAATAAAGGGCTTTAAAAGAAATGCCATAGTCGGACGTCTGAGCGACATCACAGAAAGGGCTTTAAAAGAAATGCCACAGTCGGACGTCTAAGCGACATCATAGAAAGGGCTTTAAAAGAAATGCCACAGTCGGACGTCTGAGCGACATCACAGAAAGGGCTTTAAAAGAAATGCCACAGTCGGACGTCTAAGCGACATCACAGAAAGGGCTTTAATTCACAAGTAAATAATACTCATAATAAATATTCAGTTCATGATAATAAACGGGTTAGTCCATCCATAGGAATAAACATTTAACCGGACTTAGAATTAAATAATCACCATGAATATCCAGGGGGTAAAACCATTCTAGGGATACTCGATAATACAAACAATACAACAGGTTAGTCCATCACAAAATAATCATGGTTCTCACAAGTCACCGATCAGTATCCAAGTTTGGTTTAACAATTTTACCTCCGAAGGCCGACACTAAGACCGACACTTGACCCATCCCAAACTGTAATCCTTAACCATGGACACGGCTATTCGAATAGGTTTTAATCTCTGCAGAGGGTGTACTCTTTACCCACGGGTAACGGATTCCTTTAGTCCATCGGGACTAATTCCGTCTATGGCCTTTTAGTTGAAAACACACCTAACCTTGCATACACCAGCTTAACTCATCGGTGTCTGGAATCACCCACGACACTTGTTAAGCAAAACTCTAAGTGGGGAGGCTACAACCTCGCGTAGCATGGGATCAAATTTGTATCGCGCGCTCTAAGGGGTGGCCTCCCCTCTCGGTCCCAACCGGAAACACCCATGCCCCCGGACCAGGTGGCATGCCTATCGGCTACAACCGATATCTTCCACCATGGCCTCTCTGTACGGTGTGTGCTGGAAAGGGGTTGACGACTTACTGAACCGTACCCTACCTGCGGCAGGGACGAGTGGTAGTACGAGGCAAGTATGGGGGTTACTGGAACAAGACTCGATCTGCGGTCGACTCAGGAGGTTTATAAATTCCCTGCATGACATGTATATCAAATATATTTCAACCGCTGAAATCACCACTCAATGTACCTTACCATGCCATACCGGACATAACCGTCCCGACGGGGACCGGTGACAAGCTCATGCCTACCCGAGGCCGAGGCTTTCCCGGATTCCTTTCCGGCATGCATGCAAGGCATATGAGGATGATTACCATCACAAAAATATTCATTTCCAACAGCAAGGAAATCACTAATATGCTTCCATGCATATGATCATATCACATGAAATAACAAGTCCTCCGAAATAAGGTGGTGTTATAAACGTGTCAAATAACACACCAAAAACATTATGCCATGGTTGAGAATGCTTGCCTTTAAGTTGTGGAGGGATAAGGTGCTCTCCAAAACTTTTGAAAGTTTCTTCTCCAAAATCCTATTTAAAAACATATTTGAATTAACACACATTTCAAAAACAGTACAAAAAATTTGTTTGGAAAATTTTCAAATAAATCTTAAAATAAACTAGACCAATTTTGGGGAAGTTAGGAAAAAGAATCAATTCATTTGGAGTTATATTTAAAAAGTTATAGGCAGTCAAAGTTCTGGTCAAAATCTGTTATTTGAAATAAAACAGAAAAGAAAACGTTTCAGAAGCAAATACGCTTTCGGTGCAGGGAAAACGCACTGGGGAGTTTTACGCTTCCACTTCTCCAGCGTGGATGGCGCTGGGTGTCACTGACAGTGGGCCCGCCTGGCCCACTGGTCAGGTTTGACTAGTCGGCCTCCCTCCTCTTCCTCTGCCCCGAGCGGAGGCGGGACTCCGGCGACGCTCGCCGGCGAACGGCGGCACCGTTCGAGACACCAAGGGTGGGGATGGATCCGCGGTTCGAGGGCGGTCCTTCCGATGGTTGCCGGTCAGGTGGGGATGAAGGGAGTCGCCGGCGGCGAGCTTCGCGGCGGCCGGTGGCTTCGGAAGTTTTGGGCGTTTGAACTGCGGTGGCTCCCGGTCGGGTTTGAGTAGCTGGGCGGCTCCACAAGTCGAAGTGGGGTCATTTGGCGGCATTGGTCGAACGGGAGGGGCTCTGGTTGCGGTGAATGGAGCTGGAACATGGCGGCGGCCGAACCGGCCGGAGTTGGGGAAGACGGCTTTCCCCCGACGATTGCTAGCTGTGGGGGTGCCATGGGGGTGGCCTGAGGTCGCCTGAGTGCTCGGATGATCTCGGGGGCCTCTCTTTATAGTGCAACGAGGTCGGTTCCGCGGCGGTGGATGAGGATGCCGGCGAACCGCCTCTCTGTAGCTTGCAGGGCGACGTGGAGGCGACGAGAGCTAGCCGACGAGCGAGGGGATAAGCTTGCGCGGCTCCCAGGGACAGGTGGCGAGCCGGGGTGGCTTGGGCGGCGCCGACCGTGGCAGAGGCGCATTGCGGACGCGGGCGTGCCGCCAAACGTGCCCTGATAGCGGCGCTGTAGTGTGCCAGGGTGGTCGGGTGGCGTGGCGGTGCTTGGCCAGCTCCAGGGGCTAACGACACGAGCTAGCGGACGAGGGAGAGAATCGGGATGAGCTCGGGGAAGCTTATCCAGGGGTGCGCTGGCTCGGGCACGAGCACGTGCAAAACGCGCGCGCTGCTCGCGCTCTGGGCGTGCACGGGACGTGCTCGACGCAATGCCAGAGCATGCTATAGAGCTTGGGTGAGGCTGGTATTTAGTAGATCTAGGTTAGGAGTGGCGAGGAGTCTATTGGACAAGGCAGTTAGGCAAGGGAAGCAAGATCACAGTGAAAGCTAAGACTCATGTCAAAACTGGTCATGCCTACAGGGTGCTCGACAGAATGCCACATGCACCTAGACATCTCTTGGGGTGGCCAAAACTTCCAGAGTGGGGTCTCTTTAGAAGCAAGAGAGAGTGGTGAGGTTAGCTTGGCAAAAGGAGAAACTTGTTAGTGCAAGTTTTACAAAACTTCAATTCTGGACAGGAAATAAATGGCATTATTTCATGAACCAAAAATGATCCAAAGGGTGCATGCTCCTGGACTTAAGGGTTTAACATGGAGGACTACAAGTAGGAGAAAGAGTCAAAAGCTAAAGAGCAGGCAAAAATATGGTTGCTGTACAAACTATCAAGCTGGTCCAGAATGGAAATGAGGTTGATTCACTCAAAATTTGCAAATAACATCACTGGGTTTTTGCATAAAGTTGAATCATAAGATACTACTAACATCCCAAAATTTTGGTGGAGGCTAGAAAGAATTATTTAAATGAGTTGTAGTGCAAAATGCCCACTGGACCAGAGAAGGCAAATTGAGGGTAGGGCTCAAAATATCTCTGGAAAAGAAGATGTTTTTGCACAAAAGTTATTTAATAACATCACATGACCTCTCCAAATTTTTGTGGGAATCTTAAGTGAATTTGTCAAATGGTTGTAGTTCAAATATGGCCATTTAACCTTGAAAACCATTTTCAAGAAAGTAAAGATCAAGCAACTTAATTATTTAATTAGTTATATTAAATAAGGAAAAGTTTTTCTTGAGAGATTAAATAAGTCCAATAACAATTTGAAAGAGTTTCACTTAGGGAAAACTAATCACCAATAGGGAAGGAAATGATTTAAAAATCAAAATGGAGCTCAGAAATCCAAAGTTTTAATTCCTGGCAAAATTTTTAATTCATTAAAACAAGGCCAAATTTTTGGGGTGTCACAACACTACCCCCCTTAAGAAAAATCTCGTCCTCGAGATTTGTCAAAAGATGTTTCAAGAAATTTTTTTGCAACAACGATGTGGCTACAGTGAGAGGGCAATAAGTGGTGTAAAACCACAGTATGAATACTGGTGCTGCGTGGAACAAATCTATGGTTCAGGACAAAAACGTAGGATCCCTAGCTGGATATAAATTTAGAATAATTTCTAAATTTAAATATACGCTGGTTGCACCCGAGAGCACAGTGCTCTCTCTGGCCGACAGGTGGACCCGGGGCCCACAGTCAGCCTCTTCTTCTTCCTCTGGCTCTCTCTACTTCCTCTCTCCCGCGTGCTTTCCCATGCTTTCTCCACCGGCGACGTCTAGCGCATAGGGCATCTAGGCCGTACCGAGGTAGTGCGCGGCGTGCTAGTTGCCGGTGCAGCATGCACTCACCTCGCGGGCCAGCATGCTGTCGGCACTGCTCGCGGATTCGACTCCGAACACCGGCGGTCGGCGATGAGCGGCGTTGGTGGACTTCGCCCACCGTACACCGAGCTCGAGCTATAAAACGGCCGAGGTGTCCCTCTCTCCTTCCTCACACCTGGCCTCACTTCTCCTTCTCCTTTCTCCATTACTGCTTACAGAAGCTCGGGTGAGGCTCTAATGGCGGAGGCGATGCCGGACTGGTTTGCGATCCTGATATTTGCGGGGTTGGCGACACTACTGGGGCTCTCTATGCTCCTGTGCGTGATGATCCTCGACGATCGTCGCGACGCTGCTGCTCGGGTGTTGGCTCTCCGCGGTGGTGGTGATCATGAGGAGTAGATAGGGTGTGCCGGGTGCTAACTGTTGTTAGGGGGTGATTAGCCGGATGTATCACCATTGCAAAGTTTTGCAAACAGTGTATGTGTTCGAATGGTTGTGGTTGTGAGTCTGCTGCCGTGGTGCTGTGCAAAATTAATTAATCCATGTCGTGAGAAGGTGTAGACGTAGCAACTCAGGGAAAAGAAATCTCACTCCAGGATTTTGCGAGGGAAAAACAGTTAATTTAAAGGAGCATAAACCACAACAAAAACTACACACATACGTAGAAGCCAAATAATTGACTCATTGTACAAACTCAGGGTATCATACATAAATAAACGTTGCAATAATGAACACCGCAGCGACGTCTAAAATGGTAACCGGATGGGGTCCCTAGAAAACGTCTCTGGTACTGGGATACACTCTTCTTCTATCGGGGAAAGTGGATTGACTAGTCGATGCACGTGTCCCTCTCGGTCGGGCCTTAGTGCTCTGCCGATGGCGATTTGAGGATTTAAATCTACGAGGCTCTGGAGATAACCCATCACACGCTGGGTTAAACGCTCTTGAGCGATGATGTACTGGACAAGGTTGGCCAGGACTGGGTCTCTTTCAATTTGTCCTCCGGGAAAAGATGTCACTCCTCCGGGTTCTGCACGGCTCGGAAAGTAACAATACCCTCGTTCGCTGGCATAGGGTACCGCGAATCGAAGGCGAGCAAGCGCTTCGTATGCAGCAGCTTCCACGGCCATCTGTGGGGTTGGCATAGATTTCCCCACGAAGGAGACCTCCGTTGGATCTTGGTTTGAGTTTACGGGAGGAATGTGCACTGCTGCCCAATATCTTGAGGTGGAAGAGGTGATCCTTGATTTGAACAGCTCGTACTGGGGTGGCCGGGTAGCGCCCATGGTACTGCAGGTAAAATCCCACAATATCTTGACAAAACTACCCTGGGTTGCATCTGGGGTCCTCAGGTAAATGCTGGGGCTCGGCATGGCAAGATTTGATTGGGAGGATGGTGCACAAGATGAGGGGTGCTTGGCGAGGTCACTCGGTGGCCTTTTATAGCACTGGAGCTGGGTCATTTTTACCGTGGTGAATGGTAAAGGAAATTTTCAGCTCTGTTCCAAGGTCGGGGTCAAGCCACAGATTCACACATTTTCACTATAGTGATGTGTTACTATGGGGGTTGTCGGGGAAGGTTTTTGGGTAGTTGTGTCCGGAAGAATATGCAACTGCGTGCTGACATACCCATGCAAGGATACTATTTAAAACAGAGGCACGATAACAGGCGGCGTTTAAAAACAAGGCCACATGATTACAAAGCAAGGGTACACTAGGACTCATTACGATTTGGGTGACTTAGTCTACCTCGTTTATATCCAAGGGGGCGTGCCTTGTGGATGTCGAGGCTTCTCTTCGGGTCTCGTCATCTGAATTAACTGGAGTGGTCTGAGGGGCTGCAGGCTCGGGGTAGCGATCATGACCATCTCGAGGATTGTTGGCCACAACCCCGTTGGAGTGTGCTTCCAATATGCGGCGAAGCACTTCTGGGGTTATCGCGGCAACTTGGCCGATGGCTGGGGCAGATCTCCGGGGCTCGATCGGGTGTCCAAACAGCACGACTGGGTTGTTGATGTTGGGCTCGTTCTCTTCCCTCGCCGGGGTTCGACGAACCAGCTCTCCACGAGCTGCGATTAGATCAATCGTGATTTGATCGCATAGTTCCTCTAGTGCACTTACATAGCGCACTAGGTGCAACAATGCAGGATCTGTCTCGTGATCTCCGTTGACAACTTGGGGTGGTCTACCATACCCTTCACGTCTGGGGTAGTAGTGGAACGAGCGACAGTTAACTCTGGGCGACAGGTGCCGGAGATGAACTATAGCTTCTCGAGCAGCTAGTTGGATGGCTTGTGGCTCAAAGGAAGTTGTTCTTCCGGTGAACCTGTAGGGGCGCTCGGGCTCTAGTCCCCTACCATAAATGTGCACAGTGGCCCAGAATTGACGGCTCTCACCGCTCATGGGTCCTTGGTACACAACATATTCTGGGGGCTCTTCTAATGCATAGGCACGACGGGCGAGGTTTGCGAGTATGGTCACAAAGCCTCCATGGTTGGTTGCTGTGGTCTCATTGTGCACGACAGGGCCGGGCATTGTGGCTTGGTTTGGGGTAGAGGCTGTGCTGTGCTGAGTTGAGGCTAGCATGCCCTTTTTATAGGAAAAAGGGGACGGAGTCTTCCTTCGCACGCTCGCGAAAAGGACTATTTAGGACTTGGTTACTGGCGCGAGATTGACAGGTTAGATGGATAGGTTGGGCACCGACTGCCAAAAAGGTGTCGGGTCACGGTGTGGCTATCTTGCAAGGGAAGCTTGACTGGGGTTTGGTCAAGGTCTGGTGGGTTGGTTTACCTAAGTTTATTGACCTGGCTAAGATAGGATTAGCCAATGGTCAGCCTGGCTCTGATACCAAGTCTATCGCGACCGGTTTCCCGGGCATTAAATTCCTAGAAAATGGCCATTGTGCTCACCAGCCCCAGGATTATTGTTAGCTGATGAGGTATCGACTTGATACAGAAATTCCAAGCAAAAGTACAAAATGTGCAGTACAAGGCCATTGTGGCCTATGAGTACATCGAATGGTTTTCTAGTGGTCGATGGCGGAAGCGGTTTGTGAATCATCAGTGTATGGGACTCCATTTCCCACGGGAACAGCTGACCAGGTTAACTCCTATCTTCGCGAGGCTGCTATCACCGTTGCTTAGTTTCCAGGGATGTCACCGCAACGTTCCTTTCCATGCAAATATCTGGCCAAGAAAATAGCGGGGGACAAGCCAGTGAGTACTTTGAATGTACTCGCAAACATTAAGAACACTGGAATAATATAATTGATAATTATGCACTTAAATATTCTATGATCACATCGTTAGTCATAAATAAAATATCTTTTATGCATGCAAGCGGGTTATTAATATGCAACATAAATAAGCAATAATGGAGTGGAAATAAAATGCCGCAGTCGGGCGTCTGGGCGACACCAAATAAAGGGCTTTAAAAGAAATGCCACAGTCGGACGTCTGAGCGACATCACAGAAAGGGCTTTAAAAGAAATGCCACAGTCGGACGTCTAAGCGACATCATAGAAAGGGCTTTAAAAGAAATGCCACAGTCGGACGTCTGAGCGACATCACAGAAAGGGCTTTAAAAGAAATGCCACAGTCGGATGTCTAAGCGACATCACAGAAAGGGCTTTAATTCACAAGTAAATAATACTCATAATAAATATTCAGTTCATGATAATAAACGGGTTAGTCCATCCACAGGAATAAACATTTAACCGGACTTAGAATTAAATAATCACCGTGAATATCCAGGGGGTAAAACCATTCCAGGGATACTCGATAATACAAACAATACAACAGGTTAGTCCATCACAAAATAATCATGGTTCTCACAAGTCACCGATCAGTATCCAAGTTTGGTTTAACAATTTTACCTCCGAAGGCCGACACTAAGACCGACACTTGACCCATCCCAGACTGTAATCCTTAACCATGGACACGGCTATTCGAATAGGTTTTAATCTCTGCAGAGGGTGTACTCTTTACCCACGGGTAACGGATTCCTTTAGTCCATCGGGACTAATTCCGTCTACGGCCTTTTAGTTGAAAACACACCTAACCTTGCATACACCAGCTTAACTCATCGGTGTCTGGAATCACCCATGACACTTGTTAAGCAAAACTCTAAGTGGGGAGGCTACAACCTCGCGTAGCATGGGATCAAATTTGTATCGCGCGCTCTAAGGGGTGGCCTCCCCTCTCGGTCCCAACCGGAAACACCCATGCCCCCGGACCAGGTGGCATGCCTACCGGCTACAACCGATATCTTCCACCATGGCCTCTCTGTACGGTGTGTGCTGGAAAGGGGTTGACGACTTACGGAACCGTACCCTACCTGCGGCAGGGACGAGTGGTAGTACGAGGCAAGTATGGGGGTTACTAGAACAAGACTCGATCTGCGGTCGACTCAGGAGGTTTATAAATTCCCTGCATGACATGTATATCAAATATATTTCAACCGCCGAAATCACCACTCAATGTACCTTACCATGCCATACCGGACATAACCGTCCCGATGGGGACCGGTGACAAGCTCATGCCTACCCGAGGCCGAGGCTTTCCCGGATTCCTTTCCGGCATGCATGCAAGGCATATGAGGATGATTACCATCACAAAAATATTCATTTCCAACAGCAAGGAAATCACTAATATGCTTCCATGCATATGATCATATCACATGAAATAACAAGTCCTCCGAAATAAGGTGGTGTTATAAACGTGTCAAATAACACACCAAAAACATTATGCCATGGTTGAGAATGCTTGCCTTTAAGTTGTGGAGGGATAAGGTGCTCTCCAAAACTTTTGAAAGTTTCTTCTCCAAAATCCTATTTAAAAATATATTTGAATTAACACACATTTCAAAAACAGTACAAAAAAATTGTTTGGAAAATTTTCAAATAAATCATAAAATAAACTAGACCAATTTTGAGGAAGTTAGGAAAAAGAATCAATTCATTTGGAGTTATATTTAAAAAGTTATAGGCAGTCAAAGTTCTGGTCAAAATCTGTTATTTGAAATAAAACAGAAAAGAAAACATTTCAGAAGCAAACACGCTTTCGGTGCAGGGAAAACACACTGGGGAGTTTTACGCTTCCACTTCTCCAGCGTGGACGGCGCGGGGTGTCACTAACAGTGGGCCCGCCTGGCCCACTGGTCAGGTTTGACTAGTCGGCCTCCCTCCTCTTCCTCTGCCCCGAGCGGAGGCGGGACTCCGGCGACGCTCGCCGGGGAACGGCGGCACCGTTCGAGACACCAAGGGTGGGGATGGATCCGCGGTTCGAGGGCGGTCCTTCCGGTGGTTGCCAGTCAGGTGGGGATGAAGGGAGTCGCCGGCGGCGAGCTTCGCGGCGGCCGGTGGCTTCGGGAGTTTTGGGCGTTTGAACTGCGGTGGCTCCCGGTCAGGTTTGAGTAGCTGGGCGGCTCCGCAAGTCGAAGTGGGGTCATTTGGCGGCGTTGGTCGAACGGGAGGGGCTCTGGTTGCGGTGAATGGAGCTGGAACATGGCGGCGGCCGAACCGGCCGGAGTTGGGGAAAACGGCTTTCCCCCGACGATTGCTGGCTGTGGGGGTGCCATGGGGGTGGCCTGAGGTCGCCTGAGTGCTCGGATGATCTCGGGGGCCTCTCTTTATAGTGCAACGAGGTCGGTTCCGCGGTGGTGGATGAGGATGCCGGCGAACCGCCTCTCTGTAGCTTGCAGGGCGACGTGGAGGCGACGAGAGCTAGCTGACGAGCGAGGGGATAAGCTTGCGCGGCTCCCAGGGACAGGTGGCGAGCCGGGGTGGCTTGGGCGGCGCCGACCGTGGCAGAGGCGCATTGCGGACGCCGCCGTGCCGCCAAACGTGCCCTGACGGCGGCGCTGTAGTGTGCCAGGGTGGTCGGGTGGCGTGGCGGTGCTTGGCCAGCTCCAGGGGCTAACGACAGGAGCTAGCGGACGAGGGAGAGAATCGGGATGAGCTCGGAGAAGCTTATCCAGGGGCGCGCTGGCTCGGGCACGAGCACGTGCAAAACGCGCGCGCTGCTCGCGCTCTGGGCGTGCACGGGACGTGCTCGACGCAATGCCAGAGCATGCTACAGAGCTTGGGTGCGGCTGGCATTTAGCAGATCTAGGTTAGGAGTGGCGAGGAGTCTATTGGACAAGGCAGTTAGGCAAGGGAAGCAAGATCACAGTGAAAGCTAAGACTCATGTCAAAACTGGTCATGCCTACAGGGTGCTCGACAGAATGCCACATGCACCTAGACATCTCTTGGGGTGGCCAAAACTTCCAGAGTGGGGTCTTTTTAGAAGCAAGAGAGAGTGGTGAGGTTAGCTTGGCAAAAGGAGAAACTTGTTAGTGCAAGTTTTACAAAACTTCAATTCTGGACAGGAAATAAATGGCATTATTTCATGAACCAAAAATGATCCAAAGGGTGCATGCTCCTGGACTTAAGGGTTTAACATGGAGGACTACAAGTAGGAGAATGAATCAAAAGCTAAAGAGCAGGCAAAAATATGGTTGTTGTACAAACTATCAAGTTGGTCCAGAATGGAAATGAGGTTGATTCACTCAAAATTTGCAAATAACGTCACTGGGTTTTTGCATAAAGTTGAATCATAAGATACTACTAACATCCCAAAATTTTGGTGGAGGCTAGAAAGAATTATTTAAATGAGTTGTAGTGCAAAATGCCCACTGGACCAGAGAAGGCAAATTGAGGGTAGGGCTCAAAATATCTCTCGAAAAGAAGATGTTTTTGCACAAAAGTTATTTAATAACATCACATGACCTCTCCAAATTTTTGTGGGAATCTTAAGTGAATTTGTCAAATGGTTGTAGTTCAAATATGGCCATTTAACCTTGAAAACCATTTTCAAGAAAGTAAAGATCAAGCAACTGAATTATTTAATTAGTTATATTAAATAAGGAAAAGTTTTTCTTGAGAGATTAAATAAGTCCAATAACAATTTGAAAGAGTTTCACTTAGGGAAAACTCATCACCAATAGGGAAGGAAATGATTTAAAAATCAAAATGGAGCTTAGAAATCCAAAGTTTTAATTCCTGGCTAAATTTTTAATTCATTAAAACAAGGCCAAATTTTTGGGGTGTCACACAAAATGCAGAGATTTTTGCAAAAGAATAATTCAAAAACTTAGTTTTAGTTTCCCACTGAGATCATCTCGGATCTGCCAATTTTCAAACTCGGTGACACCGAAGCAGCTTTGGCACCAGAACTAGTGAACTCGGTCAGACCGAGTCATAGTTCGGTGGCATCGAGACTGCTAGGGTTTCACAGAGTTCCAAAATCGGTCACACCGATAAGTAATTCTCGGTCAGACCGAGTTTTACTTGTGCAATGGCATAAGCCAAATCGGTGGGACCGAGTTTTTCAACTCGGTGGGTCCGAGATGGTTTCGGCGGAAACCTAACCCTAAAATTTTCGAATTAAACCTAATCTACGAGTTCATTGACTGGATAGGAGTTTATCAAACGTGGCAAGAGTCATGATGATCACAATGTGCTAGGAATCGGATTGGAGAATAGCACAAAGATCGAGTCCATACCCTAGTTCGGCGGAGACTCGCTACGACGGCAACGGCGGGGCAGAAATTCTGTTGACGGTGATGGAGACCAGCGACTTGAGGCTGCTGGCGGCGAGGAGGACGATCCGGAGACCCAGGAGGCAGAGCGAGCTATGCGCGGGCAAAGAGGTTTCGGAGAAATTTCCAAAATTCTGCCCGTCACTATATATAGCCCGACCCTGTCAGTGTGACCGAGTGGAACAACTCGGTGGAACCGAGATGCAAAACTGTATATAGTTATTGCAACTCGGTGTGACCGAGTGGTTCAAATCGGTTGCACCGAGATCGAAAACCTAGATCAACTTAATGATCTCGGTAGGACCGAAAATGTGGTATCGGTCAGATCGAGAATTACAAAGAGGTTTTGGAAGTTTAAGTCTATGACGAATCGGGGACTCCGAGCGCTCCTCACACAGAGTGGTTCGAATCTGACTTGATCAAGTTTTGTGATGCAGCATGAATAGAGTTTGAGACGAGAAAAGCATAGATAGCTAGAGGAGGTTCTTAGGCATTCTTGTCCATCCACTTGGCAAAAGAAGATAAAGCCAAACAATCAAAACAACAAGTGGATGTCCTTGAATGAGTAAAATATGCAACCAACATGCTCACACAATAAGATGGCAAATGAAATATGTGGCAAAGCATGCACAAACAATTCTAGCATCCATCAAGCAATTTGCGATGACTAGGTCATCTATATATGAGTATATTGACTTAGGAGTCAAGTGAGAACACTTGATCGTAGGTCATACTCATCGTTTAAGCTCAAGTGGGGTTACCACTTTTACATAAAGCATTGTTGTATTCACATCTTTAGAGTTGCTTTAGCTCAAGTCTTAGAGTAAAGCTCCCCCTAGATGTGATATCCCCCCTAAGAGGGATGAACTAACCTTGGGTTTTGTCGATGATGACTTCATGTAGATGTTGAAGATGTGGATGCTCAATGTTGATGTAGATCACTTGGAGCTATCCATTTGAGTGAATTGCACTTTCAATACCTACATGGGTTAGTCCCACAAGGAACAAACAAGGATATCCATAGACATAGAGTGATGCATACACAAGATGATGTCCATGAAAACTTTAGGTTACCTTGTCCCTTGTCTTACCAACAAGAGGGTTTGTGACTCCTTGAACTAGTGCATGATGTGGAAGTTGATTGCACTTGTTCTTGCCAAAATGATGAGAATGAAATATGTTGGCGGAGTCACCCTCAAGAACTCTCTAGTTCTTTTTCTTTTGGATCCACACCATCTTGATGGGAATCCTTGGAGTTGTAGTCGTACTTGATGAAGTGGAACTTGACGTGGTCTTGGGAATCCACTTGACTAAGGTCTTAGGAGCTTCTTCAAATGCATCAATCTCCTCTTGAAGCTTGTCCTTGCCTTTTTGCTTGTAGTCTTGTGGTGGAAGATCATCTTGAGCTTGTATCCCCTTGAAAGAGGTGTTATACTTCTCTTGTTGAGGAACAAACTTTGTCTTGGGGTATTGATCTTCTTCCCATTCAACTCCATTGGCATTGAACTTTCGTTCAAAACCAACACCTTGATTCTTCCGGTGCATTCCTTGCTTGCGCACAATTTCCTCGAATTGCTTACTCCCGGCAAGGCTTTTGTACACTCCTTTCTCTATAATCCCTTTCAATAAGCTATTTTCTTGCTCAAGTGTAACTTGGCTAAGAGAATCATTAGTGGAATCAAGAGAACTACTAGAAGCAACAATATTGGATTTAGCATGATCATTGTTACTACTAGAGGAAGAATCTTTCTTGTTCTTGTTACTAGACTTGACTTGAGGCATGTAAGTGGATAATAGTAAACACTTGGCAATGTAAGAAGAACTTTCTTGCGGAGATCATCATTGATTGCTTTTAAGAACTCATGCTCTTGCTCAAGATTGAGCTTTTCAAAGCGTAATTTCTCATGAGCTCTTAAAAGTTCTCGATGATCTTCGAAGATAGTTTCATGAGCTAACTTAAGAGTGTTTAGTTCTTTAGTTAGAGCCTCAATCTTCTCCTTATCATTGTCATTCGTTTTAGCATGATTAATTGGTGTTTCATCATAGTATTCATCACTAGAGTTGTCAACAAGCAAGTCATCATCACCTAACAAGTCATCTTCATTACTATTAAAATCAACATACTCGGGGTGTGTTACCTTAGGACCTTTGGCCATGAAGCATCTTCCAATTCCTTCATTTGCTGAGTCAAATATGTCATAGGAGTTGGTTGACACAAGTGCTAGACCGGCAACACCTTCATCTTGAGTATCTTCGGAGTCGGAGTGATAACTTCTCTCGGAGTGGCTGTTGGAGTCGGAGCCGGGTACCCATTCACCAACATGAGCTTGATGTCTTCATTTTGTCTAGCTCCTTGATGATTTTTCCTTCCTTTCCGAATCCTTGCTTCTCCGTGAGTATCTCCATTCATAACGATCATCTCTACTCCTTCTCTCTCTTGGTGGTGATTCTTTGCTACTTCTTTTTGGAGAATCTTCTCTTCTCTTGTAGGGAGCCGTACACTCATTGGAATAGTGTCCGGGTCTTCCACAATTATAGCAGTTTCGCTATCGACTAGAAGTTCTTTTGTCATTGTATGACCTTGACTTGAAGCTTCTATCTTTGCTTCTACTCTTGTAGAACTTGTTGAAGTTCTTCACCATTAAGCTCAATTCTTCATTGAAGTTTTGTTTCTCACTTGATGATGTGGGGACTTCACATGAGGCTTTGTAGGCACCACTTGATTTGTTGTGAAGTTCCTCTTTATCCTTGAGTGACATCTCATGAGCAACAATCCTTCCAATCACTTCCGTTGGCTTGAGATCTTTGTAATTGGGCATCATTTGAATCAATGTGCACACGGTATCATATTTCCCATCCAAGGCTCTTAGGATCTTCTTGATGATGAATCTATCGGTCATCTCTTCACTTCCTAAGCCGGCAATCTCATTTGTGATGAGAGCAAGCCTAGAGTACATCTCGGCGACACCTTCACCATCCTTCATCTTGAACTTGTCAAGTTGACTTTGGAGCACATCCAACTTGGATTCCTTGACAGAGTCGGTACCTTCGTGCATATCAATCAAAGTGTCCCAAATTTCCTTTGCATTCTCAAGGCGGCTGATTTTGTTGAATTCTTCGGGGCACAATCCATTGAAGAGAATATCACAAGCTTGAACATTGTATTGCAACATCTTCAACTCATCCACGGTAGCTTCACGGTTTGGTTCCCTCCCATCAAAGAACTCACCTTGCAAGCCAACACAAACAATAGCCCATACGGCGGGGTTATGTCCAAGAATATGCATTTTCATTTTATGCTTCCAACTAGCAAAATTAGTACCATCAAAGTAAGGACCTCTACGGTGATAATTTCCCTCGCTAGACGCCATACTCTCCTAGGTTGTGAAACCAAGGCTATGACCACCAAAAGCTATGGAGATCAAGGCAAATGGAGACCAAAGCTCTGATACCACTTGTAGGATCGAAAGTATGTCTAGAGGGGGGTGATTAGACTACTTGACCAAATAAAAACTTAACCTTTTCCCAATTTTAGTTCTTGGCAGTTTTTAGCTATCTTAGGACAAGTCAAGCAATCATTACACAATTCAAGCAAGCATGCAAAGAGTGTATTGGCAGAGGAAAGTAAAGCATGCAACTTGCAAGAATATAAAGGGAAGGGTTTGGAGAATTCAAATGCTATTGGAGACACGGATGTTTTTCCCGTGGTTCAGATAGGTGGTGCTATCCTACATCCACGTTGATGGAGACTTCAACCCACGAAGGGTAACGGTTGCGCGAGTCCACGGAGGGCTCCACCCACGAAGGGTCCACGAAGAAGCAACCTTGTCTATCCCACCATGGCCATCGCCCACGAAGGACTTGCCTCACTAGCGGTAGATCTTCACGAAGTAGGCGATCTCCTTGCCCTTACAAACTCCTTGGTTCAACTCCACAATCTTGTCGGAGGCTCCCAAGTGACACCTAGCCAATCTAGGAGACACCACTCTCCAAGAAGTAACAAATAGTGTGTTGATGATGAACTCCTTGCTCTTGTGCTTCAAATGATAGTCTCCCCAACACTCAACTCTCTTTCATAGGATTTGGATCTGGTGGAAAGAAGATTTGAGTGGAAAGCAACTTGGGGAAGGCTAGAGATCAAGATTCATATGGTTTGAATGGAATATCTTGGTCTCAACACATGAGTAGGTGGTTCTCTCTTAGAACATATGAGTTGGAATGGTGTATGTGTTCTGATGGCTCTCTCCACGAGTGAAGAGGAGGTGGAGGGGTATTTATAGCCTCCACACAAAATCCAACCGTTACACACAATTTACCAATCTCGGTGGGACCGAATCAGAAAACTCAGTCGGACCAAAATAGTAAACCTAGTGACTGTTAGGAATCTCGGTGGGACTGATATGCAACTCGGTAGGACCAATTCGGTTAGGGTTTGGGCATAACG
Organism: Triticum monococcum; assembly: GCA_034509565.1. Lineage (NCBI taxonomy): Eukaryota > Viridiplantae > Streptophyta > Magnoliopsida > Poales > Poaceae > Triticum > Triticum monococcum. Next base: position 592,513,754 of record CM067841.1, on the reverse strand, counting down.
TAATCTCGGTGAGACCGATTGCACAAACTCGGTGAGACCGAGTTTGGCAATAAGCTAACCAGAGAGTTGGTCAGGCAAACTCGGTGGGACTGACTCGCTCTTTCGGTGAGACTGAAAAGTTACAAGAAGGAAACATAGAGTTTACCTTGCATTCTCGGTGGGACCGATTTGCTCTTTCGGTGAGACCTAAAAGTTACGAAAGGGAAACAGAGAGTTTGCAAGCCCATCTCGGTGAGACCGAGATCCTTATCGGTAGGACCGAATTGCTAGGGTTTGGCAGTGGCAAATGACAAGTGAAACTCGGTGGCGCCGGAATGAAAGAATCGGTATGACCGAGTTTGGCTTAGGGTTTAGGTCATTTGTGGATATGGGAAAGTAGCTGAGGATTTTGGAGCATATCATTAAGCACATAGAGCAAGAGGCTCATTAAGCAACACCTCATCCCTCCTTGATAGTATTGGCTTTTCCTAAAGACTCAATGTGATCTTGGATCACTAAAATATAAAATGAAGAGTCTTGAACTTTTGAGCTTGGGCCAATTCTTTGTCCTTAGCATTTTGAGGGTTCCACTTTCACATCCATGCTATGCCAATCATTGAGCTTTCCTGAAATAATCATCTTGAAATAGCATTAGCTCAATGAGCTATATGTTGTTATGAATTACCAAAACCACCTAGGGATAGTTGCACTTTCAGTCGGATCTATGGACAATACGACAGGGTGGAAGAAGGGTCGGAGGACCTCCCGAGCCGGCCATGTGTCGGAGAGAACGGCACGGGTAGAGGATCGGGCCCCTCCGGTAGCTGTGGGTTTCCTCCCTCGGCGGTGATGACCACATGAACGATGCACCTTTTAGTCCTCTATACACACCGGCCGAAGGGATCCGACCGGATCTGTGACCAGCGGTGAGCAGAGAGAAAATGTCGCTACCGCTGTCTTGTTTATATCTGGAGAAGAGGAGAGAATGAAGAGAGCAACCCTAGTAAAGCAAGCGCTCAGGCCCCTGCGTCCATATATAGTGGAGTGATTATCTTTTTTCTCTCCACAACAAGCGTTTCAATTTGTGTACGTGGCATTAAAGAAAAGAAACTCTCTATTTAAGGTGACTACTATACGACTCCTACTTACTACTACTAGTAGTACTACAATATTGTTCACTTGTGCTCCCCGCCCCTCCATTCATTGAACAACCCCACGGGTGAATAAACATACAGTAAGTAATGTATTTATATAGAACGGACAAGCTCGAACTATTTTCGCGTAGTTAAAAGTTGAGGGCGGGGCTTTTCCCGGGCAGTACGCGTGGTTGTTTTCGGGTAGGGCCAGAAGACTATTTTAATTTTTTTTTAAAGTTTGAGACGGCCACATAGCATGGAGCCGACCCCAACGATTTTAAGCTTACAGGCACGGTACACGCTATCCTAGACTACTCTACACATGAAACTGCCACACGAGCATGCGGGCTGTGCTTGGCTCTTCGCCTCTTCGGGAAGTCGAACAATGATGGAATACTACTGCACTGGAGGAGTACTATAGTACGCTTCTGGCCATCTGACGCTGATTGAACTGCTGCATGTCCACCGCGTGCAGGAGGGAGAGCGTGGAGCGAAAGCTTCTCCTAGTCTAGCCAGCCACCACGCTCATGGGCGAGGGAGGGACACTCCTGCCTTTGCGTGCATGACAGGTGGCCCCGACAGGTGTGTGGCCAACCTGTCATACAGCCAAAGGTAGGTGCAGTTAAGTCCGCGAGGGAGAGGATAATCAAACTTCTCGTTGATGTACGAGTTTGTCAGGACCCCGATTCCAAGCCACATCGATCTAGCCGGTAACACCTCATATCACTTTGCGGCCTCACGCACGGTATCCCACGGTGTCGCCTTACCATGGCCCTGGACCGTTTGCGCCTTTTGGCTCACGTATATGATAGTGTCGCTAGCATCCATATGACAGAGAACCCGGGCCGACATGGCTAGTCATGAACCCAAAACGGCACGGACCTATGGAGACAGGCATACATGAATCACATCGAACATGTCGGTCATCAACGAGTGATTCCGGGCTGTAGCACTGGACTAACAGGACTCCGGGGATCCCGGGCTGTAGCAGGCTAGGCAGGACTCCGGAAGTCACCTTGTGACATTTCCCTGAAGGGACAGACATAGGGACGAAGTGAAACACATGCCGGCCAGTCAAGTGTCCTGAACAGTAGTGCTGGGCTAGCAGGACTCCGGTGAACCGGGCTGTAGCGGACTACTATGGCTCGAGGAACACTAGACTACATTTCCCCATAAGAAAGGCTGCCAAGGACAAACAACTAGATTGTCGGATCCCACTCATACCAAGCATTTCAATCATACACACAATATGCCCGACATGAGTACATACAACATGGCATCACAACAAAACTCTACAACTCAAGTACTTTATTTAAAATCTCCAGAGAGCCATACATAACATGTCATACAGATAGGGGTCACATGACCCGACACTCAAGTCATACAATCATACAAGCACATGCGGAAGCAACTAGTCTGAGTACAGACTCTAAAAAGAAAGAAGGCTTCTCGAAGCCTGTCTATCTACATAGGGCCCTCCATGGCCAGGATCACCACCTGGGTGGCTAGTCACTCATCGACGTCAAGGTCTACATAAAACCCATCGGAGGGGGCAGTGTTGTCGTCTGAAAACAATAAATAAGAAAACATGAGTACAAAGGTACTTAGCAAGTCTTACATCAGAACCTACTATACATGCTTATTCGCAAGAAGGTGGTGGGGTTATGCAGCAAGCCAGCTTTGACTCTTGGCTAAGCTATCCTACGAAACCTCTCTAGTAAAATAGTTTTCGCACACGAGTCCACTACTCACCAACACAATACTCCACCGGGGATCCTCCCTGGTCATCCTACGAGAGGGCCATCCTCGGTACTCACACTTATCTTGAGTCTTTTAGTAGTATCCATTAACTTGTCTATGAACTGTATAGGCAACCAAGTAGTCCTTTACCGCGGACGCGGCTATTTGAGTAGTTTTATACCCTGCAGGGGTGTACTTCGTCACACATGTTTCCACCACCTAGCGTCTGCACACGACATGTGCTCGGCAGACTTCAAGCGAAAACCGACGTGGGTGTAGACCACGACCTAACTAACCTCACAAGTCTCTAGTCCAGGTTTATCGCCTATTCAGGTTCCATCCGCAAGGAAATCCGGCCGGGGTGTCCTCAACAGCCCCAAACAATGTGTACAGGGTTCCGAGACGCCAAACGGGCGCCCGGCATACCCGGCCACAGTGTATCTACCGCATCATAGCCCACCCCTAGGGTCAGTGCTACGCACGGCCGCCAACACATATCCTACAAACACCAGAAACTAGTTGCAACTCCTGGACAGAGGCGAGAGGGGTCAGTAAGTCGAGCGGGGTCATATTTCAGGGCCAATGTGTGGTAGTAGCTGAATCTTAAATCACGCATACAGATCTCAGTTCTTAGGGACGGTCTCAATGAAACAACCCACCATGTACTCCTACATTGCCTCTCATCGATACCTTTACCAAAACATGTTCAACACATCCCTCATATTACCAACATAAGCATTTCACTCTAGCCCATCACCCAGATGAACCAGACCTGACACAACTCTAAGCATAGCAGGCATAGCAAGGTAGGAATCACATACATGGCTCAATCAACTCCTACACATGCTAGTGGGTTCCATCTAGTTACTGTGGCAATGACAGGTCATGCAGAGGATAACGGTTCAACTACCGTAGCACACAGCAGTTTGAATCACGTTGTCTTAATGCAGTAAACAAGAGCAAAGGCGAGAACATGGGTTTGTATCAGAATGATCAATGGTTGCTTTCCTGATGGAGTGGTAGCGGGATACTGCCCTTCAGTTGGATACTCGTGAATATCCTCGGAGGCAGAACCTACCACGAAGAACACATCGGAACACAATCAACACATGACAATGTGCAACAATATGATGCATGCTATGACATGGCAATATGATTGTGTCTTGGCCTAATGCAAGCTAAAATAGAAGGGGATGAACACATTTGAATCAAAGATTCAAATATTAGCTCATTAAACATGGCATTTATAGTGCATTACCTTATTCTGCTTAAACAGCAAGGTAAACTTGTTTTGTCATGCATGAAACCATTTTTCTGATAATTTTTCATATATAATTTATCTCATTTGGAGCTATGGTTGAATTTCTATGAATTTTTGAAGTTTGAACTATTTTCTGGAATTTCCTGAATAAAAATAACTCCAGAAATCAATTACTGCGTCAGCAATGCGTCAGGGTGACGTCAGCAGGTCAAAGGCGCCAGCCAGGTCAAACCTGACTGGTGGGGCCCACTGGTTAGTGTCTCTGTGCACTAACTACGTTTAGTTAGCCTAATTAACTGGCAGGGCCCACTAGTCAGTGACTATACTAATGAAACTAACTTATTTAGTTAGCACTAATAGGGTAATTAGTCGGGCAGGGCCCGCATGTAGGTGAGAGAGGGGGGGGGAGGTCAACCCACGTCAGCAGGTCAACCTCGCCGGTCAGCGGGTCAAAGCCTGCCGGCGAGGCCAGACGCGGTGGCGCGCTGCGGAAATCGCCCACAGGGCACCAAATGACGCGCGGAGAGCAGCTACGGTTAGCTGGGGACGAACCACGGCGTTTGGTGGTGGTGGTTGGGCTCGGGGTGGCCGGAAACGACGCCGGCAATGACCTTGGCGGTCGCCGGAGTTCGGGCATGGTCGAATCCGACGCTATGGGACACGGCAAGGCGCGGGGAGTGGTGCGTTAGGTTCCTGGGACTGCGCTGATCACGGTGGTGTGCCTGGCTTCAAGCCACGGTGGCCCTGGCCATGACGGCGACGAGGCACGGCGCTGGCGAGCTTCGGCCGCGGTGGAAATCGGAGCTACAGGGCGCAAACGAGCAAGGGGAAGGTGGGGATCGAAGGAGAGGCTCACGGGGAGTGCAGCGGTGGTCTCAGCGGGCTCGGGGACGGGCTGGAGAAGAAGTGAAGTTGCCGGCGATCTCGGATGGCCGAGGTTGAAGATGAGGGCGAAGGCGGCGTTGCAGGGCTTCCGGCGAAGCGTGGCTCGGTGGGGAGGACGAGGGAGTCGAGGCGAATCTGATGGACTCGTCGGAGGGGCGAGGGGAGGTCTCTAGCAGCGACTACGGCGATCGGCGGCGAGGGGCGCGCTCGGCCATCGCGGGAGAGGATGAGGGAGACGAGGAGGAGAGTGAGAGAGGACGAGAGGGGGTCGAGGGGGTCTCGTGGTGTCTCTGGGCGCCTCCCAGCGTCGGCAAAAGTAGGAGGTGGCCGGCGCGTGGCCGGCGCGCGGCGAGCACGCGTCCCTGCCTCCTGGCGCGAGGTAGGGGGTGACTGGCGCTGGCCAGTCGGCTGGGCCGAGCCAGGTAAGGCCCAAGTGGCTTCTTTCCCCCTTTTTTTTGATTTTTGTTTTCCTTTTCTATTTTTCTGCAGCTTTAGGGCTTTAATTAAAATACCTAGGCACTTTCTAAAATCCTGAAAATAATTGTGGGCTCTGTTGGAATTATTCCTAACAGCAAACATTTATTTCCAGAATTATTTGAGCATTTGAATTATTTTATAGCATTTAAATGCCCAAATTCAAATATTTATGATTTAAATCAATGACCTTTTGTTGACCTAGAAAAATGTGCACCTATTTTCCCAGAGGTTCTAACCCAAGGCAAAGAGGGTGAACATTTTAGAAGGGCATTTCAGGTTCATTGAAATTATTTTTAGTAAACCATAGTTGATTTCAGGGGGGGTGCTGGGGGTTCTGCCTTCCCCATTTCAAGTTCCTGATGAAAGTAAACATGATGCACACTCTAATGCATGGACTAGCTAGGGTGTGACAACTCACCCCCACTCAAAAGAATCTCGTCCCGAGATTTAGGATCCTTTGGAAAGAAGGTGGGGTACTCGAGTCGAAGACGATCCTCCCTTTCCCAAGTGGCTTCTTCCTCGGAATGGTGTGACCATTGAACCTTGAGAAACTTGATATTATGACGTCGAGTGGTACGCTCGGCTTGATCAAGGATATGAACGGGATATTCCCAGTAAGAGAGGTTATCTTGTAGATCAAGCGTTTCGTGGTCCACTCCATGGATAGGGTCCACGAAGCAACGCCTGAGTTGCGAAACGTGGAAGACATCGTGAACTCTGGAAAGATGTGGAGGTAGTTCCAATTGGTAGGCAACTTCTCCTCGTTTGGCAAGAATGCGAAAGGGTCCAATGTAACGAGGAGCCAATTTGCCTTTGATACCGAAACGATGGGTTCCCTTTAACGGGGTAACCCGAAGGTAAGCCTTCTCGTCAACTTCATAAGTCATAGGCTTATGTTTATGATCATATCGACTCTTTTGACGAGATTGGGCTGTTTTCAATTTCTCACGAATAATGCGAACCCGCTCTTTCGCTTCCTGAATCATATCCGGGCCAAAGAGTTGTCTTTCCCCGGTTTCTGACCAGTTAAGAGGCGTTCGACATTTTCGTCCATAGAGAACTTCGAAAGGAGCTTTGCCCAAGCTGGCTTGATAACTATTGTTATAAGCAAACTCCGCGAATGGAAGGCATTTCTCCCAACTCATTCCAAACGAGATAACAGAAGCTCGGAGCATATCTTCCAGAATTTGATTGACTCGCTCTACTTGACCACTTGATTGAGGATGGAAGGCGGTGCTAAAGGAGAGACGAGTTCCCATAGCATTTTGGAAACTTTCCCAAAATCGAGAGGTGAAGAGACTCCCACGGTCAAAGTTAATTCCCAATGGAACACCATGAAGAGACACTATCCGGGAGATGTATAAGTCAGCTAGCTGGCTAGCGCTGATACTCTCACGAACAGGTAGAAAGTGGGCTACTTTGGAAAGACGGTCGATCACGGCGAAGATGGCATTATTCCCTCTCTTGGTCCTGGGAAACCCAGTGATGAAATCCATACTGATTTTATCCCATTTCCATTCAGGAATAGCCAAAGGTTGAAGGGTGCCAGCAGGCCGTTGATGCTCTGCTTTAACACGACGACAAACGTCGCAATTAGCAATGTATTGAGCGATTTCTCTCTTCATCGTAGTCCACCAAAACCTCTGGCGTAGGTCTTGATACATTTTAGTACTACCGGGATGAATGGTGAGAGGGGATTCATGAGCTTCCTTAAGGATCAACTGGCGTAGATGTTGTTTCTTGGGAACCACCAGACGGTTCTCGAAGAAGACATCACCTTGCTCATCCATGGAGAAACATTTAGCAACTCCGCTAACGATGTTTTCCTTAATCCGGGATATGCCCTTATCACGCTTCTGGGCAGCTATGATTTGATCTATAAGGGTAGGTTTCGCCACCAGGGTGATTAGGAATCCTCGAGGAACAATGTGAAGGTTTAGCTTACGAAATTCCTCATGGAGAAGTGGTTGACTTTGTTGTAACATCAGGTTGTTACAATAGGACTTACGGCTTAGCGCATCAGCCATGACATTGGCTTTGCCCGGGGTGTAAGTTATTCCTAAGTCGTAATCTGAGATCAACTCGACCCAATGTCTTTGCCTGAGATTCAAATCTGGTTGGGTGAAGATATATTTCAAACTTTGGTGATCGATGAAGATCTCGCAACGATTACCGAGAAGGTAATGTCGCCAGGTTTTAAGTGCATGGACTACAGCTGCAAGCTCTAGATCATGTGTAGGATAATTTTCCTCATGTGGGTGTAATTGCCGTGAAGCATAGGCAATTACCTGACGATCTTGCATGAGTATGCAACCTAGTCCTTGTCGCGAGGCGTCGCAATAGATAATAAAGTCCTTGGAGAAATCTGGTGGTACCAGTATGGGGGCAGATGTCAGGCGTCTTTTCAGTTCCTGAAAGCTAAACTCGCACTGCGGAGTCCACTCGAACTTTTTATCTTTCTTGAGGAGTTCAGTTAGAGGTTTAGCAACCTTGGAGAAATTTTCGACAAAGCGACGACAATAGCTCGCTAGGCCAAGGAAACTCCGAACTTGCTTAACCGATTCAGGTGGATTCCAATCAAGGACGGCTTGAACTCGCTCGGGATTGACAGCAATACCCTTACCAGAGATTACATGGCCTAGATAGGTCACTTCTGGCAACCAAAATTCACACTTGGAGAATTTGGCATAAAGGCGATGCTCTCGAAGTTTCAGCAATACCAGCCTTAGATGTTCGGCATGTTCCTCTTCATTCTTGGAGTAGATGAGTATGTCATCGAGGTATACTACGACGAATTTGTCCAAGTACTCCATGAAAACCGAGTTCATTAACTGGGAGAAGGTGGCTGGGGCATTGGTTAAACCGAAGGACATAACGGTGTACTCGTATTGGCCATAACGAGTAACAAAGGCCATTTTGGGAATGTCCCCATTTCTGATTTTGATTTGATGGCAACCCAACCTCAAATCCATCTTGGAGAAGACTGAGGATCCAGCGAGCTGATCATACAGATCGTTGATCCTGGGAAGCGGGTATTTGTTCTTGATGGTGACCAAGTTGACGGGTCGGTAATCCACAACCATTCGATCTGTTCCATCCTTCTTCTTGACGAAGAGGACGGGACAAGCCCAAGGAGAGGAACTAGGGCGAATGAAACCCTTGTTCAAGGACTCATCGAGTTGGTTCTTAAGCTCGGCTCGTTCTAGGGGTGCCATCTTATAGGGTCTTCTGGAAATTGGAACGGTTCCTGGAACAAGGTCTATCACAAACTCGACATCCCTGTCAGGTGGAACACCTGGCAGTTCTTCTGGAAAGACATCCGGAAAGTCTCGGACTACCGGAACATCCTCAAGGTCTGGAAGAGGGTTGGCATTTAGGGAGTAAAGCTGGCGCTTGGCCACTCGAGTTAAGACATTGACTGTCTTGCCCGAGGGGTGGGTAAGTTGAACGGTTCTAGTGGCACAGTCAATCTTAGCATAATGAGATGACATCCAGTCCATTCCCAAGATGATGTTTATGTCGGAGGACTTGAGAGCTATTAAAGATGAAAGGAAGACAAGTCTATCGACAAGAATTTCGTTCCCATGGCTTACTCTAGAAGTTTGCCATCTAGAGCCAGGGGTTTGAATTTCCATGGTAGAGGGCATGCCACAGAATGTCGTGTTATGCAATCGAGCATAATTCTCGGATATGAATGAATGAGATGCTCCAGTATCGAAAAGAACAGATGCCGGGTGGCAGTTAACAAGGAGCATACCAAGGACGACGTTAGGATCCTCATGAGCTTCCTCGGCTGAAACATAATTGACATGGCCACGTGCAGTGGTGGCCGGCTTGGCGTAGAAAGTCTTTCCCGCGGGCTTACCACGGCCAACGGACTTTCCAGTTTGATTGGTGTTATTGTTCTGGGGACACTCTCGGCTATAGTGACCCAGCTCTCCACACTTGAAGCATGTTACCACATTGGGGCGTGGAGCAGCATTAGCAGCGGGGCCACCATAGGGCTTGGGCGGTGTGAATTGCTGGTTGGGACGAGGCGCCTCAAAGGATGGCCTCGGGATGAATCTGGGTGGCAGTGCCGTGCTTGGGATCCACACCCGGCGCTTCTGAGCTCCAGAGCCGGATGAAGAGCCAAGATCACGGGAGTGCTTGCGTGAAGTGTCATAATCAGTCTGGCCTGTCTCAGCACTGATGGCTTTATTGACCAACTTCTGAAAAGATGTGCACTCGTGCAGACGAAGATCGCCGCGAAGCTCAGGGCTAAGTCCCTTGCGGAACCTTGCCTGCTTCTTGGCGTCAGTAGAAACCTCTTCAGGAGCATAGCGTGCCAGGTTCCCAAATTCACGACTGTAAGCATCCACAGTCAGTCTTCCTTGGGTGAAGTTGCAGAACTCCTCCCTCTTGCGATCCATGAGACCTTCCGGAATGTGATGCTCACGGAAAGCCTCACTGAATTCAGCCCAAGTAATGATTTGACCGACCGGGCGCATAGCTTCAAAGTTTTCCCACCAATGGCTAGCAGGGCCTTCGAGATGATAGGCAGCATAGGTAACCTTGTCGGCTTCGGCTACGTTGGCAGAATGTAGCTTGTGGGTGATGCTGCGAAGCCAGCCATCCGTGTCGAGGGGCTCAACGGAATGGTTAAACTTTGGTGGGTACAGCTTGATAAAGTCATTGATTGACACCAAGTCATTTCGTGGGTGGCGTGCAGTGTTCTGCTCAATCCGCTCTAGCAGGCGGTTGGTCTCACGCTTGTTTCTTTCCGCCTCCAGCATCACTTCGGCCAGAGAAGGCGGGTGAGGCAGATTTTCACCTCTAGCTGCACTAGCTTCCCCCTGCTCCGGGACAGCAGGGTTGCCGCGGGTGTTGACCATCCTAGGAGAAAACAAGACAACGGTTTAGACAAGGATGGCTCAAACTTAGCAAGGAAGTGCAGAATGTAATGGATAACACGGAATGCAGAGATGTCCATCCGTATGTCATGGTAATATAAACTGCCATATATATACCAACGGTCATACACACCATACATAGTTTAGTACAAGCCCAGGCTACAGTACAACTATGATGAAGGACGTTACATCTCATCGGAGGCATTCCAAGCTCCTATACATTATTTGTCTACACCTCCGGAATCGATTACACGCAAAGTCATATCCCACAAGTCACGCAGAACAGTGGAGATACAACTACTACAATACTAGTGGTACTACTACTAACTCAGACAACTCCGTAGTAGTCCTCATAGAAGTCACCTCCATAGCCTGGAAGTTCAACGTGATCATCCGGAAACAGACGGTCCTGAGGAGCCTGTGGACCATAGGGGCTAGGATGAGGTCTTGGACCAACAAACGGTGGCCTGCGGGGACCAGGGGTGGGGTGATGCCTCCCACATCACGCCAATCCACCATGTCTGGCAGAGCTGATCTCACAGGATACAGATCCCTTGTATCCATACATCCAGCTTGCACCGCAGGTGCAAACCGAGTCAATGTGGCCCAATGATCAGCACGGGTATTGAAAAGCTCCAACCTCAAGGCCCGATTCTCTCGGTCCTTATCTTCGAGCATCTCGGCAGTGGTACGAGTTAATGAGTCCTCCTGAGTGGAGTCAACATAGATAGCCTGAAGATACCCTTGCGCTCCCGGAAGTGAAGCTGGCATGTAACGGAAATCAGTGTTCCGAAGTAGGCCAGTCCGGACTCGCATGATGGTCATCATGGAATAGGCAGCATCCTACACAGCCATCTCAACGGTAACCCCGAGTCCATAGGAACAGTGAAGGGGCTCAATAGATCCAGGATAAGAAGGAAATATCCTGACGGTGCAGAAATACTGGCTTTGATTAAAGTCGCGGAACTGCTCTTCGACAGTGTATTCGGGATACCAGTGGTAACCCGTCTCGATCATGACCCGGACTAACATAGCAGTATGACCGGGCACGTCGAGGCACCTGGTCAGGCGAACCACTTGGTTTTGAGGACGGTTGGCCATCTGAAAGCACCACCACAATGCAAAGACATTAGAATTTCTAGGGAAAAATGGACAGCATAACGGCTGTAAATGCTCGGAAAAAGATTTGAGACATCCACAACAGTTCACAATACCACTCAACAACATCATATCAAGGTTCTGATTCAATTGGCAACATACTAAGAATAGTAGAAACTGAACTAGAACTCGTAACAATAATCCTGTAAGCTACTACGGATTAGTAACATGTGAACCTGATAGAAGAAGAGAGCCTAGTCCTTAACCCACGTTGAATGAGGAGAGAATGACTCAGATCAGGGGCATAGGTAAAGGAGTAAAAGAAACTTACGTTCCCTCCCACAATCAATTCCCCTACAACTAAAGCATTTCTAGACTCGACATCGACCAGTTTGGCTCAACGAACCTACAGGCAGTCCGGCTCTGATACCAATGCTGTCAGGACCCCGATTCCAAGCCACATCGATCTAGCCGATAACACCTCATATCACCTTGCGGCCTCACGCACGGTATCCCATGGTGTCGCCTTACCATGGCCCGGGACCGTTTGCGCCTTTTGGCTCACGTATATGATAGTGTCGCTAGCATCCATATGACAGAGAACCCGGGCCGACATGGCTAGTCGTGAACCCAAAACGGCACAGACCTATGGAGACAGGCATACATGAATCACATCGAACATGTCGGTCATCAACGAGTGATTCCGGGCTGTAGCACTGCGCTAACAGGACTCCGGAAGTCACCGTGTGACATTTCCCCGAAGGGACAGACATAGGGATGAAGTGAAACACATGCCGGCCAGTCAAGTGTCATGAACAGTAGTGCTGGGCTAGCAGGACTCCGGTGAACCGGGCTGTAGCGGACTACTATGGCTCGAGGAACACTAAACTACATTTCTGTTGGGAAACGCAGTAATTTCGAAAATTTTCCTATGCACACGCAAGATCATGGTGATGCACAGAAACGAGAGGGGAGAGTGTTGTCTACGTACCAACGCAGACCGACTGCGGAAGCGATCACACAACGTAGAGGAAGTAGTCGTACGTCTTCTTCCCGATCCGACCGATACAAGCACCGTTACTCCGGCACCTCCGAGTTCTTAGCACACGTTCAGCTCGATGACGATCCTCGAGCTCCGATCTAGCAAAGCGTCAAGGAAGAGTTCCGTCAGCACGACGGCGTGATGACGATCTTGATGTACTACCGACGCAGGGCTTCTCCTAAGCACTACAACGGTATGATCGAGGTGGAATATGGTGGCAGGGGGCACCGCACATGGCTAAGGAATGATCTCAAGGATCAACTTGTGTGTCTTGGGGTGTCCCCTGCCCCCGTATATAAAGGTTGGAGGGAGGGGGGCTGGCCGGCCAGAGAGAGGGAGGCGCAGGAGGAGTCCTACTCTCTCCAATCCTAGTCCAACTAGGAATCCTTTAAAGGAGAGAGAGAGAGAGGTGGACGGCCCCTTCTCCTAGTCCTAATAGGACTAGGGAGAGGGGGGAGGCGCAGCCCTATGTGGGCTGCCCTCTCACCTTTCCACTAAGGCCCATGTTGGCCCATTTGGCTCCCGGGGGGTTCCGGTAACCCTCCCGGTAATCCGGTAAAATCCCGATTTCACCCGGAACACTTCCGATGTCCAAACATAGGCTTCCAATATATCAATCTTTACGTCTCGACCATTTCGAGACTCCTCGTCATGTCCGTGGTCTCATCCGGGACTCCGAAAAACCTTCGGTACATCAAAATGCATAAACTCATAATAACTGTCATCGTAATGTTAAGCGTGCAGACCCTACGGTTCGAGAACAATGTAGACATGACCGAGACACGTCTCCGGTCAATAACCAATAGCGGGACCTGGATGCCCATATTGGCTCCTACATATTCTACGAAGATCTTTATCGTTCAGACCGCATAACAACATACGTTGTTCCCTTTGTCATCGGTATGTTACTTGCCCGAGATTCGATCGTCGGTATCCAATACCTAGTTCAATCTCGTTACTGGCAAGTCTCTTTACTCGTTCCGTAATACATCATCTCATAACTAACATCTTAGTTATTATGCTTGCAAGGCTTATGTGATGTGTATTACCGAGAGGGCCCAGAGATACCTCTCCGACAATCGGAGTGACAAACCCTAATCTCGAAATACGCCAACCCAACATCTACCATTGGAGACACCTGTAGTACTCCTTTATAATCACCCAGTTACGTTGTGACGTTTGGTAGTACCCAAAGTGTTCCTCCGGTAAACGGGAGTTGCATAATCTCATAGTTATAGGAACATGTATAAGTCATGAAGAAAGCAATAGCAACATACTAAACGATCGTGTGCTAAGCTAATGGAATGGGTCATGTCAATCAGATCATTCAACTAATGATGTGACCTCGTTAATCAAATAACAACTCTTTGTTCATGGTTAGGAAACATAACCATCTTTGATTAACGAGCTAGTCAAGTAGAGGCATACTAGTGACACTCTGTTGGTCTATGTATTCACACATGTATTATGTTTCCGGTTAATACAATTCTAGCATGAATAATAAACATTTATCATGATATAAGGAAATAAATAATAACTTTATTATTGCCTCTAGGGCATATTTCCTTCAGTCTCCCACTTGCACTAGAGTCAATAATCTAGTTCACATCGCCATGTGATTTAACAGCAATAGTTCACATCACCATGTGATTAACACCCATGGTTCACATCGTCATGTGACCAACACTCAAAGGGTTTACTAGAGTCAATAATCTAGTTCACATCTCTATGTGATTAACACCCAAAGAGTACTAAGGTGTGATCATGTTTTGCTTGTGGGATAATTTTAGTCGACGGGTCTGTCACATTCAGATCCGTAAGTATTTTGCAAGTTCTATGTCTACAATGCTCTACACGGAGCTACTCTAGCTAATTGCTCCCACTTTCAATATGTATCCAGATTGAGACTTAGAATTATCTGGATTAGTGTCAAAAACTTGCATCGACGTAACCCTTTACGACGAACCTTTTTGTCACGTCCATAATCAAGAAACATATCCTCATTTCACTAAGGATAATTCTGACCGCTGCCCAGTGATCTACTCCTAGATCACTATTGTACTCCCTTGCTAAATCAGTGCAGGGTATACAATAGATCTGGTACACAACATGACATACTTTATAGAACCTATGGCCAAGGCATAGGGAATGACTTTCATTCTCTTTCTATCTTCTGCCGTGGTCGGGCTTTGAGTCTTACTCAACTTCACACCTTATAGTACAGGCAAGAACTCTTTCTTTGACTGCTCCATTTTGAACTACTTCAAAATCTTTGTCAAGGCATGTACTCATTGAAAGAACTTATCAAGCGTCTTTGATCTATCTCTATAGATCTTGAAGCTCAATATGTAAGGAGCTTCATCGAAGTCTTTCTTTGAAAAACTCCTTTCAAACACTCCTTTATGCTTTACAGAATAATTCTACATTATTTCTGATCAACAATATGTCATTCACATATACTTATCAGAAATGCTGTAGTGCTCCCACTCACTTTCTTGTAAATACAGGCTTCACCGCAAGTCTGTATAAAACTATATGCTTTGATCAACTTATCAAAGCGTATATTCCAACTCCGAGATGCTTGCACCAGTCCACAGATGGTGCTTGCACATTTTGTTAGCATCTTTCGGATTGACAAATCCTTCTGTTGCATCATATACAACTCTTCTTTAATAAATCCATTAAGGAATGCAGTTTTGTTTATCCATTTGCCAGATTTCATAAAATGTGGCAATTGCTAACATGATTCGGACAGACTTTAAGCATAGATACGAGTGAGAAAATCTCATCGTAGTCAACACCTTGAACTTGTCGAAAACCTTTTGCGACAATTCTAGCTTTGTAGATAGTAACACTACTATCAGCATCTGTCTTCCTCTTGAAGATCCATTTATTTTCTATTGCTTGCCGATCATCAGGCAAGTCAACCAAAGTCCATACTTTGTTCTCATACATGGATCATATCTCAGATTTCATGGCTTCAAGCCACTTTGCGGAATCTGGGCTCATCATCGCTTCCTCATAGTTCGTAGGTTCATCATGATCTAGTAGCATGACTTCCAGAGAAGGATTACCGTACCACTCTGGCGCGGATCTTACTCTGGTTTACCTACAAGGTTCGGTAGTAACTTGATCTGAAGTTACATGATCATCATCATTAGCTTCCTCACTAATTGGTGTAGGTGTCACAGAAACAGTTTTCTATGATGTACTACTTTCCAATAAGGGAGCAGGTATAGTTACCTCGTCAAGTTCTACTTTCCTCCAACTCACTTCTTTCGAGAGAAATTCCTTCTCCAGAAAGTTTCCGAATTTTAGCAACAAAAGTCTTGCCTTCGGATCTGTGACAGAAGGTGTATCCAATAGTTTCCTTTGGATATCCTATGAAGACGCACTTCTCCGATTTGAGTTTGAGCTTATCAGGATGAAACTTTTTTCATATAAGCATCGCAACCGCAAATTTTAAGAAACGACAACTTTGGTTTCTTGCTAAACCATAGTTCAGATTGTGTCGTCTCAACGGATTTAGATGGTGCCCTATTTAACGTGAATGCAACTGTCTCTAATGCATAACCCCAAAATGATAGTGGTAGATCGGTAAGATACATCATAGATTGCACTATATCCAATAAAGTACGGTTATGACGTTAAGACACACCATTATGCTGTGGTGTTCCATATGGCATGATTTTGTGAAACTATTCCACATTGTTTTAATTGAAGACCAAACTCGTAACTCAAATATTTTACCTCTGCGATCATATCGTAGAAACTTTTATTTTCTTGTCACGATGATTTTCCACTTCACTCTGAAATTCTTTGAACTTTTCAAATGTTTCAGACTTATGTTTCATCAAATAGATATACTCATATCTGCTCAAATCATCTGTGAAGATCAGAAAATAATGATACCTGTCGCGAGCCTCAATATTCATCGGACCACATACATCAGTATGTATGATTTCCAACAAATCTGTTGCTCGCTCCATTGTTCCGAAGAACGGAGTTTTAGTCATCTTGCCCA
Source organism: Triticum monococcum (assembly GCA_034509565.1). Taxonomy (NCBI): domain Eukaryota; kingdom Viridiplantae; phylum Streptophyta; class Magnoliopsida; order Poales; family Poaceae; genus Triticum; species Triticum monococcum. The sequence goes on along the minus strand of CM067841.1, from coordinate 592,497,220 downwards.
AAAGGCATGGTTCGCAAGCATCAAGTGATTCATAATCAAGTGATTTCGAAAGCCCATCAGCATGGAGTTTCTTCATGCTCTTTATACCAATATGACCTAAACGGCAGTGCCACAAATAAGTTGCACTATCATTATTAACTTTGCATCTTTTGGTTTCAATATGTGTATCACTAGATTGAGATCCAACGAACTTGTTTCATTGGGTGTATGACCATCGAAGGTTTTATTCATGGAAACAGAACAACAATTATTCTCTGACTTTAATGAATAACCATATTGCAATAAACATGATCAAATCATATTCATGCTCAATGCAAACACCAAATAACACTTATTTAGGTTCAACACTAATCCCGAAATTATAGGGAGTATGCGATGATGATCATATCAATCTTGGAACTACTTCCAACACACATCGTCACTTCACCCTTAACTAGTCTCTGTTTATTCTGCAACTCCCGTTTCGAGTTACTAATCTTAGCAACTGAACTAGTATCAAATACTGAGGGTTTGCTATAAACACTAGTAAAGTACACATCAATAACATGTATATCAAATATACTTATGTTCACTTTGCCATCCTTCTTATCCGCCAATCACTTGGGGTAGTTCCGCTTCCAGTGACCAGTCCCTTTGCAGTAGAAGCACTTAGTCTCAGGCTTAGGATCAGACTTGGGCTTCTTCACTTGAGCAGCAACTTGCTTGCCGTTCTTCTTGAAGTTCCCCTTCTTCCCTTTGCCCTTTTCTTGAAACTAGTGATCTTGTCAACCATCAACACTTGATGTTTTTCTTGATTTCTACCTTCGTTGATTTCAGCATCACGAAGAGCTTGGGAGTTGTTTCTGTTATCCCTTGCATATTATAGTTCATCACGAAGTTCTATGAACTTGGTGATGGTGGCTAGAGAATTCTGTCAATCACTATCTTATGTGGAAGATTAACTCCCACTTGATTCAAGCGATTGTAGTACCCAGACAATCTGAGCACATGCTCACTAGTTGAGCGATTCTCCTCCATCTTTTAGCTATAGAACTTGTTGGAGACTTCATATCTTTCAACTCGGGTATTTGCTTGAAATATTAACTTCAACTCCTGGAACATCTCATATGGTCCATGACGTTCAAAACGTCTTTGAAGTCCCGATTCTAAGCCATTAAGCATGGTGCACTAAACTATCAAGTAGTCATCATATTGAGCTAGCCAAACGTTCATAACGTCTGCATCTGCTCCTGCAATAGGTCTGTCACCTAGCGGTGCATCAAGGACATAATTCTTCTGTGCAGCAATGAGGATAAACCTCAGATCACGGATCCAATCCGCATCATTGCTACTAACATCTTTCAACACAATTTTCTCTAGGAACATATCAAAATAAACACAGGGAAGCAACAACGCGAGCTATTGATCTACAACATGATTTGCAAAATACTACCAGGACTAAGTTCATGATAAATTTAAGTTCAGTTTAATCATATTACTTAAGAACTCCCACTTAGATAGACATCCCTCTAATCCTCTAAGTGATCACGTGATCCAAATCAACTAAACCATAACCGATCATCACGTGAGATGGAGTAGTTTTCAATGGTGAACATCGTTATGTTGATCATATCTACTATATGATTCACGCTCGACCTTTCGGTCTCCGTGTTCCGAGGCCATATCTGCATATGCTAGGCTCGTCAAGTTTAACCTGAGTATTCTGCGTGTGCAAAACTGGCTTGCACCCGTTGTAGATGGACGTAGAGCTTATCACACCCGATCATCACGTGGTGTCTGGGCACGACGAACTTTGGCAACGGTGCATACTCAGGGAGAACACTTCTTGATAATTTAGTGAGAGATCATCCTATAATGCTACCGTCAATCAAAGCAAGATAAGATGCATAAAAAGATAAACATCACATGCAATCAATATAAGTGATATGATATGGCCATCATCATCTTGTGCTTGTGATCTCCATCTCCGAAGCACCGTCATGATCACCATCGTCACCGGCGCGACACCTTGATCTCTATCGTAGCATCGTTGTCGTCTCGCCAATCTTATGCTTCCACGACTATTACTACCGTTTAGTAATCTAGTAAAGCATTACATCGCGATTGCATTGCATACAATAAAGCGACAACCATATGGCTCCTGCCAGTTGCCGATAACTCGGTTACAAAACATGATCATCTCATACAATAAAATCAGCATCATGCCTTGACCATATCACATCACAACATACCCTGCAAAAACAAGTTAGACGTCCTCTACTTTGTTGTTGCAAGTTTTACGTGGCTGCTACGGGCTTTAAGTAAGAACTCATCTCACCTACGCATCAAAACCACAACGATAGTTCGTCAAATAGACTCCGTTTTAACCTTCTCAAGGACCGGGCGTAGTCACACTTGGTTCAACTAAAGTTGGAGAGACAGTCTTCCGCAAGCCATCTATGTGCAAAGCACGTCGAGGGAACCGGTCTCGCGTAAGAGTACGCGTAAGGTTGGTCCGGATCGTCTCAACCAACAATACCGCCGAACCAAAGTATGACATGCTGGTAGGCAGTATGACTTGTATCGCCCACAACTCACTTGTGTTCTACTCGTGCATATAACATCAAACCATAAAACCTGGCTCGGATGCCACTGTTGGGAAACGCAGTAATTTCGAAAATTTTCCTACGCACACGCAAGATCATGGTGATGCACAGCAACGAGAGGGGAGAGTGTTGTCTACGTACCAACGCAGACCGACTGCGGAAGCGATCACACAACGTAGAGGAAGTAGTCGTACGTCTTCTTCCCGATCCGACCGATACAAGCACCGTTACTCCGGCACCTCCGAGTTCTTAGCACACGTTCAGCTCGATGACGATCCTCGGGCTCCGATCCAGCAAAGCGTCAAGGAAGAGTTCCGTCAGCACGACGGCGTGATGACGATCTTGATGTACTACCGACGCAGGGCTTCTCCTAAGCACTACAACGGTATGATCGAGGTGGAATATGGTGGCAGGGGGCACCGCACACGGCTAAGGAACGATCTCAAGGATCAACTTGTGTGTCTTGGGGTGTCCCCTGCCCCCGTATATAAAGGTTGGAGGGAGGGGGGCTGGCCGGCCAGAGAGAGGGAGGCGCAGGAGGAGTCCTACTCCTACCGGGAGTAGGACTCCCCCCTCCAATACTAGTCCAACTAGGAATCCTTTAAAGGAGAGAGAGAGAGAGAGGTGGCCGGCCCCTTCTCCTAGTCCTAATAGGACTAGGGAGAGGGGGGGAGGCGCAGCCCTATGTGGGCTGCCCTCTCACCTTTCCACTAAGGCCCATGTTGGCCCATTTGGCTCCCGGGGGGTTCCGGTAACCCTCCCGGTAATCCGGTAAAATCCCGATTTCACCCGGAACACTTCCGATGTCCAAACATAGGCTTCCAATATATCAATCTTTACGTCTCGACCATTTCGAGACTCCTCGTCATGTCCGTGATCTCATCCGGGACTCCGAAAAACCTTCGGTACATCAAAATGCATAAACTCATAATAACTGTCATCGTAACATTAAGCGTGCGGACCCTACGGTTCGAGAACAATGTAGACATGACCGAGACACGTCTCCGGTCAATAACCAATAGTGGGACCTGGATGCCCATATTGGCTCCTACATATTCTACGAAGATCTTTATCGGTCAGACCGCATAACAACATACGTTGTTCCCTTTGTCATCGGTATGTTACTTGCCCGAGATTCGATCGTTGGTATCCAATACCTAGTTCAATCTCGTTACTGGCAAGTCTCTTTACTCGTTCCGTAATACATCATCTCATAACTAACATCTTAGTTATTATGCTTGCAAGGCTTATGTGATGTGTATTACCGAGAGGGCCCAGAGATACCTCTCCGACAATCGGAGTGACAAACCCTAATCTCGAAATACGCCAACCCAACATCTACCATTGGAGACACCTGTAGTACTCCTTTATAATCACCCAGTTACGTTGTGATGTTTGGTAGTACCCAAAGTGTTCCTCCGGTAAACGGGAGTTGCATAATCTCATAGTTATAGGAACATGTATAAGTCATGAAGAAAGCAATAGCAACATACTAAACGATCGTGTGCTAAGCTAATGGAATGGGTCATGTCAATCAGATCATTCAACTAATGATGTGACCTCGTTAATCAAATAACAACTCTTTGTTCATGGTTAGGAAACATAACCATCTTTGATTAACGAGCTAGTCAAGTAGAGGCATACTAGTGACACTCTGTTGGTCTATGTATTCACACATGTATTATGTTTCCGGTTAATACAATTCTAGCATGAATAATAAACATTTATCATGATATAAGGAAATAAATAATAACTTTATTATTGCCTCTAGGGCATATTTCCTTCAATTTCCCCATAAGAAAGGCTGCCAAGGATAAACAACTAGATTGTCGGATCCCACTCATACCAAGCATTTCAATCATACACACAATATGCCCGATATGAGTACATACAACATGGCATCACAACAAAACTCTACAACTCAAGTACTTTATTTAAAAGCTCCAAAGAGACATACATAACATGTCATACAGATAGGGGTCACATGACCCGACACTCAAGTCATACAATCATACAAGCACATGCGGAAGCAACTAGTCTGAGTACAGACTCTAAAAAGAAAGAAGGCTTCTCGAAGCATGTCTATCTACATAGGGCCCTCCACGGCCAGGATCACCACCTGGGTGGCTAGTCACTCGTCGACGTCAAGGTCTACATAAAACCCATCGGAGGGGGCAGTGTTGTCGTCTGAAAACAATAAATAAGCAAACATGAGTACAAATGTACTCAGCAAGTCTTACATCAGAACCTACTGTACATGCTTATTCTCAAGAAGGTGGTGGGGTTATGCAGCAAGCCAACTTTGACTCTTGGCTAAGCTATCCTACGGAACCTCTCTAGTAAAATAGTTTTCGCACACGAGTCCACTACTCACCAACACAATACTCCACTGGGGATCCTCCCTCGTCATCCTACGAGAGGGCCATCCTCGGTACTCACACTTATCTTGAGTCTTTTAGTAGTATCCATTAACTTGTCTATGAACTGTATAGGCAACCAAGTAGTCCTTTACCGCGGACGCGGCTATTCGAATAGTTTTATACCCTGCAGGGGTGTACTTCGTCACACATGTTTCCACCACTTAGCGTCTGCACACGACATGTGCTCGGCAGACTTCAAGCGAAAACCGACATGGGTGTAGACCACGACCTAACTAACCTCACAAGTCTCTAGTCCAGGTTTATCGCCTATTCAGGTTCCATCTGCAAGGAAATCCGGCCAGGGTGTCCTCAACGGCCCCAAACGATGTGTACAGGGTTCCAAGACGCCAAACGGGCGCCCGGCATACCCGGCCACAGTGTATCTACCGCATCATAGCCCACCCCTAGGGTCAGTGCTACGCACGGCCGCCAACACATGTCCTACAAACACCAGAAACTAGTTGCAACTCCTGGACAGAGGTGAGAGGGGTCAGTAAGTCGAGCGGGGTCATATTTCAGGGCCCAATGTGTGGTAGTAGCTGAATCTTAAATCACGCATACAGATCTCAGTTCTTAGGGACGGTCTCAATGAAACAACCCACCATGTACTCCTACATGGCCTCTCATCGATACCTTTACCAAAACATGTTCAACACATCCCTCAAATTACCAACATAAGCATTTCACTCTAACCCATCACCCAGATGAACCAGACCTGACACAACTCTAAGCATAGCAGGCATAGCAAGGTAGGAATCATATACATGGCTCAATCAACTCCTACACATGCTAGTGGGTTTCATCTAGTTACTGTGGCAATGACAGGTCATGCAGAGGATAAGGGTTCAACTACCGTAGCACACAGCAGTTTGAATCGCGTTGTCTTAATGCAGTAAACAAGAGCAGAGGCGAGAACATGGGTTTGTATCGGAATGATCAATGGTTGCTTGCCTGATGGAGTGGTAGCGGGATACTGCCCTTCAATTGGATACTCGTGAATATCCTCGGAGGCAGAACCTACCACGAAGAACACATCGGAACACAATCAACACATGACGGTGTGCAACAATATGATGCATGCTATGACATGGAAATATGATTGTGTCTTGGCCTAATGCAAGCTAAAATAGAAGGGGGTGAACTCATTTGAATCAAAGATTCAAATATTAGCTCATTAAACATGGCATTTATAGTGCATTACCTTATTCTACTTAAACAGCAAGGTAAACTTGTTTTGTCATGCATGAATCCATTACAGATGGATATATTAAATTTTTCTGATAATTTTTCATATATAATTTATCTCATTTGGAGCTACGGTTGAATTTCTATGAATTTTTGAAGTTTGAACTATTTTCTGGAATTTCTTGAATAAAAATAACTACACGATCTTTGTGCTAGGCTTAGAATTAGGTCTTGTCCATCACATCATTCTCCTAATGATGTGATCCCGTTATCAACGACATCCAATGTCCATGGTCAGGAAACCATAACCATCTATTGATCAACAAGCTAGTCAACTAGAGGCTTACTAGGGACATGGTGTTGTCTATGTATCCACACATGTATCTGAGTTTCCTATCAATACAATTCTAGCATGGAAAATAAACGATTATCATGAACAAGGAAATATGATAATAACTAATTTATTATTGCCTATAGGGCATATTTCAACAGTCTCCCACTTGCACTAGAGTCAATAATCCAGTTCACATCGCTATGTGATTAACACTCAAGGTCACATCCCCATGTGACTAACACCCAAAGAGTTCTGGGTTTGATCATGTTATGCTTGTGAGAGAGGTTTTAGTCAGCGGGTCTGCAACATTCAGATCCGTATGTACTTCGCAAATCTCTATGTCATCTTGTAGATGCAGCTACTACGCTATATTTGGAGCCATTTCAAATAACTGTTCTACTTGGAGCTATTCTAAATTGTTGCTCCGTTATACGTATCCGGTATCTCTACTCAGAGCTATCTGGATAGATGTTAAGCTTGCATCGACGTAACTCTTTACGTCGAACTCTTTATCACCTCCATAACCGAGAAAAATATCCTTATTCCTCTAAGGATAATTTAGACCGCTATCTGGTGATCTACTCCTAGATCACCTTTGTACCCTCTTGCCAGACATGTGGCAAGGCACACATCAGGTGCGGTACTCAGCATGGCATACCGTATAGAGCCTATGACAAAAGCATAGGGGACGACCTTCGTCCTTCCTCTTTCTTCTGCCGTGGTCGAGCTTTAAGTCCTAACTCCATACCTTACAACTCAGGCAAGAACTCCTTCTTTGACTGATCCATCTTGAACACCTTCAAGATCGTGTCAAGGTATGTGCTCATTTGAAAGTACCATTAAGCGTTTTGATCTATCCTTATAGATCTTGATGCTCAATGTTCAAGTAGCTTAATCCAGGCTTTCCATTGAAAAACACTTTCAAAATAACCCTATATGCTTTCCAGAAATTCTACATCATTTCTGATCAACAATATGTCAACAACATATACTCATCAGAAATTCTATAGTGCTCCCAGTCACTTCTTTGGAAATACAAGTTTCTCGTAAACTTTGTATAAACCCAAAATCTTTGATCATCTCATCAAAGCATATATTCCAACTCCGAGATGCTTACTCCAGTCCTTAGAAGGATTGCTGGAGCTTTGCATACTTGTTAGCGTCTTTCAGGATTGACAAAACCTTCCGGTTGTATCACATACAACCTTTCCTTAAGAAAATCGTCGAGGAAACAATGTTTTGACATCCTATCTGCAAGATTTCATAAATAATGCAGTAATCGCTAATATAATTCCAACAGACTCTTAGCATCGCTACGAGTGAGAAAGTCTCATCGTAGTCAACTCCTTGAACTTGTCGGAAAACATCTTAACGACAAGTCGAGCTTTCTTAATGGTGATACTTACCATCATTGTCCGTCTTCCTTTTAAAATCCATATATACCTAACAGCCTTACGACCATCAAATAGTTCTTCCAAAGTCTACACTTTGTTTTCATATGTGGATCCTCTCTCGAATTTTATGGCCTCGAGCCATAATTGGAATCCAGGCCCACCATCGCTTCTCCATAGCTCATAGGTTCATTGTTGTCTAGCAACATGATTTCCAAGACAGGATTATGTACCACTCTGAAGTAGTATGCATCCTTGTCATCCTACGAGGTTTGATAGTGACTTGATCTGAAGTTTCATGATCACTATCATAAGCTTCCACTTCAATTGGTGTAGGTGCCACAGGAACAACTCCCTGTGCCCTGCCACACATTAGTTGAAGAGACGGTTCAATAACCTCATCAAGTCTCCACCATCCTCCCACTCAATTCTTTTGAGAGAAACTTTTCCTCGAGAAAGGACCCGATTCTAGAAACAATCCCTTATTGCTTTCGGATCTGAGACAGGAGGTATACCCAACTGTTTTGGGTGTCCTATGAAGATGCATTTATGCACTTTGGGTTCGAGCTTATCAGCCTGAAACTTTTCACATAAGCGTCGCTGCCCCAAACCTTTTAACAAATGACAGCTTAGGTTTCTCTAAACCATAGTTCATACGGTGTCATCTCATCGGAATTACGTGGTGTCCCATTTAAAGTGAATGTGGTTGTCTCTAATGCCTAACCCATAAACTATCATGGTAATTCGATAAGAGACATCATGGTATGCATCATATCCAATAGGGTGCAGTTATGATGTTCGGACACACCATCATACTATGGTGTTTCGGGCTGTATTAATTGTGAAACAATTTCCGCAATGTCTTAATTCTGTGCCAAACTCGTAATTCAGATATTCATATCTATGATCATATCATAGATATTTTATCCTCTTGTCACGACGATCTTTCAACTTCACCCTGAAATTACTTGAACCTTTCAATAATTCAGACTCGTGATTCATCAAGTAAATATACTCAACTTCTACTCAAATCATCTGTGAAGTAAGAGCATAAAGATATCCACTACACGCCTCAGCACTCATTGGACTGCACACATCAAAATGTATTACTTCCAACAAGTTTCTTTCTAGTTCCATTTTACTGAAAATGAGGCTTTCAGTCATCTTGCCCATGTGGTATGATTTGCATGTCTCAAGTGATTCAAAAACAAGTGAGTCCAAACGGTCCATTTGCATGGAGTTTCTTCATGCATATACAGCAATAGACATGGTTTGCATGTCTCAAACTTTTCAAAAATGAGTGAGCCCAAAGATCCATCAACATGGAGCTTCTTCATGCGTTTTATACCGATATGACTTACGTGGCAGTGCCACAAGTAGGTGGTACTATAATTACTATCTTATATCTTTTGGCATGAACATGTGTATCACTACGATCGAGATTCAATAAACCATTCATTTTAGGTGCAAGATCATTGGAGGTATTATTCAAATAAACAGAGTAACCATTATTCTCCTTAAATGAATAACCGTATTGCGATAGACATAATCCAATCATGTCTATGCTCAACGCAAACACCAATCTCGATGGTAGAGGGAGCGTGCGATGCTTGATCACATCAAGCTTGGGAAAAACTTCCAACACATATCGCCAGCTCACCTTTATCTAGTCTCCCTTTACTCCGCAGCCTTTTATTTCGAGTTTACTAACACTTAGCAACCGAACCGGTATCTAATACCATGGTGCTACTAGGAGTACTAGTAAAGTACACATTAACACAATGTATATCCAATATACTTCTATCGACCTTGCCAGCCTTCTCATCTACCAAGTATCTAGGGTAATTCTGCTCCAGTGGCTGTTCCCCTTATTACAGAAGCACTTAGTCTCGGGTTTGGGTTCAACCTTGGGTTTCTTCACTAGAGCAGCAGCTGATTTGCCGTTTCATGAAGTATCCCTTCTTGCCCTTGCCCTTCTTGAAACTAGTGGTTTCACCAACCATCAACAATTGATGCTCCTTCTTGATTTCTACTTTTGTGGTGTCAAACATCGCGAATATCTCAAGGATCATCATATATGTCCCTGATATATTATAGTTCATCACAAAGCTCTAGCAGCTTGGTGGTAATGACTTCGGAGAAACGTCACTATCTCATCTGGAAGATCAACTCCCACTCGATTCAAATGATTGTTATACTCAGACAATCTGAGCACAAGCTCAACAATTGAGCTTTTCTCCCTTAGTTTGCAGGCTAAGAGAATTGTCGGAGGTCTAATACCTCTTGACGTGGGCACGAGCCTGAAATCCCAATTTCAGCCCTCGAAACATCTCATATGTTTCGCGACGTTTAAAAACATCTTCGGTGCCTCAACTCTATACCGTTTAACTGAACTATCACGTAGTTATCAAAACGTGTATGTCAGATGTTCGCAACATCCACAGACGACATTCGAGGTTCAGCACACTGAGCGGTGCATTAAGGACATAAGCCTTCTATGAAGCAATGAGGACAATCCTCAGTTTACGGACCTAGTCCGCATAATTGCTACTATCAACTTTCAACTAAATTTTCTCTAGGAACATATCTAAATAGTAGAACTGAAGTGCGAGCCACGACATAATTTGCGAAGACCTTTTGACTATGTTCAGGATAATTAAGTTCATCTTATGAACTCCCACTCAGATAGACATCCCTCTAGTCATCTAAGTGATTACATGATCCGAGTCAACTAGGCCGTGTCCGATCATCACATGTGACGGACTAGTCACCATCGTTGAACATCTTCATGTTGATCGTATCTACCATACGACTCATGCTCGACCTTTCGGTCTCTTGTGTTCCGAGGCCATGTCCGTACATGCTAGGCTCGTCAAGTCAACCTAAGTGTTTTGCATGTGTAAATCTGTCTTACACCCGTTGTATGTGAACGTTAGAATCTATCACACCCGATCATCACGTGGTGCTTTGAAACGACGAACTTTCGCAACGGTGCATAGTTAGGGGGAACACTTTCTTGAAATTTTAATGAGGGATCATCTTATTTACTGCTGTCGTTCTAAGCAAATAAGATGCAAAAACATGATAAACATCACATGCAATCAAAAAGTGACATGATATGGCCAATATCATTTTGCTCCTTTTGATCTCCATCTTCGGGGCTCCATGATCATGATCATCACCGGCATGACACCATGATCTCCATCATCATGATCTCCATCATCGTGTCTCCATGAAGTTATCTCGCCAACTATTACTTCTACTACTACAGCTAACGGTTAGCAATAAAGTAAAGTAATTGCATGACGTTTATGTTGACATGTAGGTCATAAATAAATTAAGTCAACTCCCATGGCTCCTGCCGGTTGTCATACTCATCGACATGCAAGTCGTGATTCCTATTACAAGAACATGATCATCTCATACACCACATATATCATTCATCACATCCTTTGGCCATATCACATCACAAAACACTTGCTGCAAAAACAAGTTAGACGTCCTCTAATTGTTGTTGCACGTTTTTTTTACGTGGCTGCTATAGGTTGCTAGCAAGAACGTTTCTTACCTACGCCAAAACCACAACGTGAATTGCCAATTTCTATTTACCCTTCATAAGGACCCTGTTCATCGAATCTGATCCGACTCAAGTGGGAGAGACAGACACCCGCCAGCCACCTTATGCAACTAGTGCATGTCAGTCGGTGGAACCGGTCTCATGTAAGCGTACGTGTAAGGTTGGTCCGGGCCGCTTCATCCCGCAATGCCGCCGAATCAAGATAGGACTAGTAACGGCAAGTAAATTGACAAAATCGACGCCCACAACTACTTTGTGTTCTACTCGTGCATAGAAACTATGCATAGACCTAGCTCATGATGCCACTGTTGGGGATCGTAGCAGAAATTCAAAATTTTCTACGCATCACCAAGATCAATCTATGGAGTAATCTAGCAACGAGGGAAGGAGAGTGCATCTACATACCCTTGTAGATCGCTAAGCGGAAGCGTTCAAGTGAACGGGGTTGATGGAGTCGTACTCGCCATGATCCAAATCACTGATGATCCTAGTGCCGAACGGACGGCACCTCCGCGTTCAACACACATGCAGCCCGGTGACGTCTCCCATGCCTTGATCCAGCAAGGAGAGAGGGAGAGGTTGGGGAAGACTCCGTCCAGCAGCAGCACAATGGCGTGGTGGTGGTGGAGGAGCGTGGTACTCCAGCAGGGCTTCTCCAAGCACCGCAAGAGACGAGGAGGGAGAGGGGTAGGGTTGCACCAAGAAGGAGATGTTCTCGTGTGTATGGCAGCCCAAAACCCCACTATATATAGGGGAAAGGGAGGGGCTGCGCCGCCACCTAGGTTTCCACCCCTAGGGGTGGCGGCTAGCCCTAGATCCCATCTAGGGGGGGCAAGGGGGGAGAGAGGGGGGCGCACCACTAGGTGGGCCTTAGGCCCACCTGAGCCTAGGGTTTCCCCCTTTTCCCTTCTCTCTTCGCCTTGGGCACTGGTGGGGGGGGGGGCGCACCAGCCCAGCTGGGGCTGGTCCCCTCTCACACTTGGCCCACGCAGAACTCTGGGGCAGGTAGCCCCACCTGGTGGACCCCCGGGACCCTCCCGGTGGTCCCGGTATGTTACCGATAGCACCCGAAACTTTTCCGATGACCAAAACAGGACTTCCCATATATAAATCTTTACCTTCGGACCATTCCGGAACTCCTCATGATGTCCGGGATCTCATCTGGGACTCCGAACAACATTCAGTTACCACGTATATCTATTCCATATAAGCCTAGCATCATCGAACCTTAAGTGTGTAGACCCTACGGGTTCGGGAACCATGCAGACATGACCGAGACACCTCTCTGGCCAATAACCAACAGCAGGATCTGGATACCCATGTTGGCTCCCACATGTTCCACGATGATCTCATCAGATGAACCACGATGTCGAGGATTCAATCAATCCCGATTTCAATTCCCTTTGTCTAGCGGTATTGTACTTGCCCGAGATTCGATCGTCGGTATCTGATACCTTGTTCAATCTCGTTACCGGCAAGTCTCTTTACTCATTCCGTAACACATCATCCCGTGATCAACTCCTTGGTCACATTGCGCATATGATGATGTCCTACCGAGTGGGCCCAGAGATACCTCTCCGTCACATGGAGTGACAAATCCCAGTCTCGATTCGTGCCAACCCAACAGACACTTTCGGAGATACCCGTAGTGTACCTTTATAGCCACCCAGTTACGTTGTGACGTTTGGCACACCCAAAGCATTCCTACGGTATCCGGGAGTTGCACAATCTCATGGTCTAAGGAAATGTTACTTGACATTAGAAAAGCTTTAGCATACGAACTACACGATCTTTGTGCTAGGCTTAGGATTAGGTCTTGTCCATCACATCATTCTCCTAATGATGTGATCCCGTTATCAACGACATCCAATGTCCATGGTTAGGAAACCATAACCATCTATTGATCAACGAGCTAGTCAACAAGAGGCTTACTAGGGACATGGTGTTGTCTATGTATCCACACATGTATCTGAGTTTCCTATCAATACAATTCTAGCATGGATAATAAATGATTATCATGAACAAGTAAATATGATAATAACTAATTTATTATTGCCTCTAGGGCATATTTCCAACATACCGCACTTCGAAACTAGAACCGTCAATAAATTTTGAGCTTGCGTCTCGTCACATTCCAAATTACTCCATGCTATATTGAATTGCAAACCTGTTCACACCGATCACAACCTAAATGGTTTCCCACTTAGGAGTGTATTAGTACTCGGTTATAAATACTAGTATGCCAAGATGACTGCACATTCCTCCTCAACTCCTCATCCACAAAAACAAAGTCATTCAGCATCCTTCCCTTGCATCTGCCATGGCCAGCGTGAGTTCTGGGTCGAGAGATTGCCACCAGGGAGAGGCGAGCATGGAAGCGGAAGCACGAGAGATGTCCCGCCTCATTGCGAGAGTAGCCGACATGTCCCGCCTTGTGGAAGTAGCAGCATAGAGGTCCCGCCGCGCCGCTGAAGCAGCACGGAGGTCCCGCCGCACCGTCGATGCAGCAGACTGGTCCGGCCACGCCGCAGAAGCAGCAGAAATGTCCCGCCGCGCCACGAATGCAGCAGAGATGTCCCGCCATGCCGCGGTGGCCTCGAAATATTTCTCGGGGGCAGGCGACGACTGTTACAGGCGCATGCATGCGATCGTCCATAGCCAAATGGATCAGATCTCCGGCTCGGCGAGGTTGCAGGACGACATGATAGCCTCGTTTGAACAGGCTACCGGCGTCATCCGACAACTAAGGGAGGGCAATGAGAGGCTCCGGGCCGAGCACGACCTGCTGAGGTAGAAGATCGTCCGAAGTGCAGACCAGCAGGAGGAGACCAGTGCCTTGTTGAAGAGGACCAGCGTCATCGTTAAGAAACTTATGGACGAGAATGACATGCTCCGCAACGAGCGCGAAAGGCTGGTGGAGGAATCCGTGGATGTTCTCAAGCAACGTCTTGAGGACACGAAAGATCTCATCGCCGCTCGCCGTAGAGACTAGTTTCCTGGTTTCTTTTGATGTAATAATCGGTTTAGGATGTGGATTGTGTCGTCGGTTGTGAAATGTTGTGTTCTAGCGCGGATGTTTGGCCTTTGTTGGCCTCTTGGGATGTTGCGATTTCAATCTGGTAGCTTTTAGTCCTTCGTGTTAGGCTGGAGTTGTGCTGAACTTCTTGTGAATTGTGGTGGTTTTCAGTAATGAAAATCGGAAGGGGCAAGCCCTTCTTTAATCAAAAAAGAAAAATTAATCATCCTTATATATTCATCAGTCTTGCTATAAGTCGTAGTAGATGCTATATAGGTCCGTCGGATATTACATCAAGATCCGTGCTTTCAGATTTTCTTTTCTCTCTCTTAAATCTCAGTCGAGTGAGACATAGCCACGCCATTAAACAGAGGCTCGAGCGCCATTAATGGAGACCTTGGGAGAGAGCTGGATGGCAGATGGAGGTCAAAGAGCTCTCCTCCCGATAAGCACGCGGAGGGGTCTGATCGCACGCCTCTTGTACTCAAATAGCTACCCTGCACGACGCCTCCTAGCTAATAAAAAATGGGGACACGTGGCGGCACGTAAATGATACTAGTAAGTAGAACGCCCACGGTTTCAATAATACTTGTGTTTCCGATTGAAATGTGACAACACTTGTTCCAAAATGACTTTGTTGATTGTTAATGTGTGTGCCTTCGCAAATCGGACTGCAAATTTACCACAGCATGTTGGTGCCATGTCATGGCACCAAGCCAAGTTTCATTATTTTCATGCGTGTTTTGGATTTACAGGAATTAAAAAACTAAGTTTCTCAATGTTTCCAACCCATCCACGACCCAGAATTTTGAATTTCATTCCCATTTCTTGCATGGAACCTAGAAATTTACCCGAGGACACACATGTGATTTTTCAACCAACTTTGGTGCACTGGAACATGTGCTTGTATTTCAAATTTGAATTATGCACACAAAGGTGACACGTTCCCTCCCTGAACCACGAGCCTTCTTGAGAGAAGCTCCGATTTGCAAGAAGCTTATACCAAAATTTGTTCCTATTCGGCCATTTTTTTTACCACGGCATGGGACTACCATGACATGACACCATGCCAAGTTTCATGATTTTAAAACCAAGTTTCTCAATGTTCTCGACCGAGCCACGATGCCCATATGTTTGAATTTTATTCTCATTTTTTGCATGGGACATACTCCCTCCTTCCATCTATATAGGGCCTAATGTGTTTTTCAAGACAACCTTTGACTATTGATAAGATTAATAGCACATGAGATGTATACTATGAAAATTATATTATTGGAAGCTCCTTTGACATACAAAATTGAAGGTATGCTTTGTGTAAGTTGCATGTCATATATTATTGCTCTAACATTTGGTCAAAGTTAGCCTCGAAAAACGCATTAGGATCTATATAGATGGAAGGAGGGAGTAGAAATTCACCCGAGGACACAAATGTGATTTTTCAACCAACTTTGGTGCACGGGAGCATGTGCTTGTAGTTCAAATTTGAACTATGCACATTAAATGACGAAAAACTCAATTAATGTGTAAATAAGACCAAAAGAAGCCGGAATAATTCCAAAATTTAACATGGCACTCATGTAGTTCTATGTTACTGTCGTGGTATTTCTCACGGGGTGCTGGCGAGTCGACAGATGCCACAAGGGCTTAGCGTGTGGGTAGGACTGCTGCTGATAGGACCGGGAGCGGGTATGCGAGTAGCACGCGGTGGTTTACCCAGGTTCGGGGCTCTCCGGAGAGATAATACCCCTACTCCTGCATGTCTGAGTATATCCGGTATATCTGGTACAGGGTCGCTCCTAGAGCTGTATCTCAGCTCAGTGCCATAGGCATCTGGCTTTATATATGCCTGTATGAGGCGTGCTAGTGGCCGGCCCTGCTCATGGCCGTGAGCATACGTGCTCATGTGGATGGATGGAAAGCTAGCTTGCTTGCTAGCTTGTGTGTGTGCGTGAGTCTCCATCTTCCTGGATGGATGGATGGATCTCATATATATAGTGGGAGTTGGCTTAGGATGTAAGCCATGTAGGCATGGTAGCTAGCTAACTAGCTAGTGGCATGGGTAGTGGCGTTGGATGTAAGCTACCTTGGGTAGCTTACATGCCAAGCCATGTAGGCATGGCATATGTCATGCATGTCCCCTGGGGTACTTTATAAATCAGTACCCAGGGGACACGGTACACTGTAGATGATGGCACCGCGGTACGGTTGTCTCGTCGATGCCGGGTTGGGCTGCAGTCGGCAGCCGACCGGTTGGCGTAGTCGGCGGCCGGCAGTCGGCAGCCGGCCGGGTAGTGCAGTCGGACGGGGAGCCGGCAGGAGCGGCCGGGCAGTCGGACTGAGGGGCTTTGCTAGCCCCGATGTCTTGAAATATTATCTCACCGTCTTCGGGGTATCCGTGTCCCATTACACCGACAGTAGCCCCCGAGCCTCCGGGCAACTTGGCAAAGTTGGGCGGAGGTTTTTTGGCAAATGTTCATGAAAATAATCATAAAAAGGACAGAGTTAGTCCGTGCAGATATATCGAATGCTTGCTTTTATCATTGCAAGTTTTATGCGGAGGGTGCCGACTCGGTTTCGTCCGAGCCCCCTTAATCTTTTTCTTGTTCCCTCCACTTTTTGGCCCGGGCTCTTGCTTGCCGGACAGCCGCTCTGCGGTCTGTGGCTGAGAGTGGGCCGCGAAGTGGAGTGTACAGTACTCAGAGTCTGGGAGCAGATTCAACCGAGTAGATACTTGTAAAGGAAAACGGTCGGGTCGCCCGAACGTTTTTCTTCCCGGACGTTTTTCACGTGGGTGGCCTCCAGCGTTCACTCTTGTAGTCGGCAGCCGCTCTGCGGTCTGTGACTAAGAGTGGGCCTTTGGTACTGTGCACGGTACTAAGCTGTCTGCGGGAACTAACGTCTCAGGCCAAGCGGCCAGCCCCCGGGCCAACTCTGGCTGGCGCCGGGGCAAACAGTGATGCTACTGTAATAAAATGCAAAGGCAGCCCCAAGCAACGCTCGGGGTTATCCGTGCTTGTGTAGTGCAAAAAATATGCGGGTGAGGAGCTCACATTGATTTTCGTGTAGTCGCGGTCGTCGAAGATAGCCGGCGCGACTCGGCGCTCGCGGAGTGCGCCGGCGCACCCGCTGGGTGTAGGGCCGACTGCTGAGCAGTCGGGCCGGATCTTCCGGCAGCTATTGTGTCTTCTTTCTTGCGGGGGCGTGTCAGCGCACCCGCTGGGTGTAGCCCCCGAGATTCGGGCCGACTGCTGAGCAGTCGGGCCGGATCTTCCGGCAATTACCTTGCGCTCTTCTTCTCTTGCGGGGGCGCGTCAGCGCACCCGCTGGGTGTAGCCCCCGAGATTCGGGCCGACTGCTGAGCAGTCGGGCCGGATCTTCCGGCGACTACCTTGTCTTTATCTCTCGCGGGGGCGCGTCAGCGCACCCGCTGGGTGTAGCCCCCGAGATTCAGGCTGACTGCTGAGCAGTCGGGCCGGATCTTCCGGCAACTACTTTGTCTTCTTTTCTCTTCGCGGGGGCGCGTCAGCGCACCCGCTGGGTGTAGCCCCCGAGATTCGGGCCAACTGCTGAGCAGTCGGGCCGGATCTTCCGGCAACTACTTTGTCTTCTTCTCTCGCGGGGGCGCGTCAGCGCACCCGCTGGGTGTAGGCGAACGGGCAGCAGTGCCGGAGCTCTTGCCGGCCTGATGTTGAAGCAGGCAAGCAGGCCGGGTCGCGTCTAGCCATCCGAGTGGCGAAGCAGGCAGACGGATAGACGGATGTTTTTTCATTTCTTCTCTTGTAGCGCGCAGACGTATAGGCTGCTCTTTTTTTTACCAAGTCGGCCTCGCGGGCAGTCGGCAATTTTTTCCAGCCGACCACTAGGCAATCGGCCTCTTCTCTTTTTTCTTTTTTTACCAAGTCGGCCACAGCAGGCAGCTTGGAGCGGGACCCGACGGGGGCGTGCGGGGAACAGCCGCCCACGGGGCCAGACTCGGGAGTCGGCAGCGGGGGCGCACGACTCGGCCCGGCGCGCAGGCAGCAGGCGGAGCCGACCGGCCTTGGGGAGGCGACCCGAAGCCGGCGGGGGCGGGAGCCGGCCACGACCACACAGGCAAGTGGCCGCGCGGGAGTCGGAGCCGGCCTAGGCGAAGGCCAAGGCGGGGCGACGCGGGCGCAGGGGCGAGGCCGGCGCGGGAAGGGCCGGCGAGGCCGTGAGGCGGCAGCCCGGAGTGAGGGCTGGGTCGGCGCGAAGGCGGCCGAGGCGAGGCGAAGCCGGCCCGCGGAATTGGCGGTGCTCAGGGAGCCGGCAGAGCTGGGGGGAGCCGGTAGGGAGCGACGCCGGACCCGGACAGGCGACCGGGTGGGCGAGGCGGGAGCCGGCCATGGCCACGCAGGCGAGTGGCCGCGCGGGAGTCAGAGCCAGCCTAGGCGAAGGCCAAGGCGGGGTGACGCGGGCGCAGGGGCGAGGTCGGCGCGGGAAGGGCCGGCGAGGCCGCGAGGCGGCAGCCCGGAGCGGGGACCGGGTCGGCGCGAAGGCGGCCGAGGCGAGGCGAAGTCGGCCCGCGGAATTGGCGGTGCTCGGGGAGCCGGCCGAGCTGGGGGGATCCGGCAGGGAGCGACGCCGGACCCGGCGAGGCGACCGGGTGGGCGAGGCGGCGCGAGGGCGGCAAGCCGGCCAGCCGCGTTGCGGGCGGACCCAGCAAGGGCGAAGCCGGCTGGCCGGGTCGTGGGGGAGCCGGCGGGCGCGCGGGGCAGGCGGCCATGGGAGGTCCGACGCAGGCGCGGGGTCGCGGAGCCGCGGGGACCCGACAGGCGCGCGGGGCAGGCGGCCGTGGGCGGAGGTGCAGAGGCTGCAGCGCAGCCGGCCGCGGAAGCGCGCGAAGCGCGGCCAGTGGGGACGGCGGGAGGCGACGCGGCCGGAGGTCGGAGTTGACGTCAGCTTGCAGCAAGCGCGGACGGCCAGATGTGGCTCAGGGTGGAGCGGACACGCGGGGCCGTGGGATGAGCTTGAGGCGAAGCTGGTCGGACGCGAGCGCCCGCGCGGCAGTGGGGTGGAGCAGCGCGATACGAGGGGCGGGGCGCGGACGCGCGGAGCCTTGGAGGCTGGGCGCGGTGGTGCGGATGCGCGGGGCCCGTGATGACGAGCGCGGATGGAGTGTGGAGCAGAGGCGCGCAGGGATGGCCGAGCGATCTAGTTAGCTTTTTTTTGATGATATTTGGAGTAGTGGACCGCCCGCTCCGGCCGGAGCAAAGCGCAGCGCGGAGGGGAACGGACACAAGCGGCTCGGATGGAGGCGGCCGACCGAAGCGAGGCCCCGCGTGCTACGCGCGCGGACGGAAGGCCGGCGTCGCAACGGTAGTGACGAAGGCGGCGAGGCCGACGACGAGGACGCGCCGTCCCGCGCGGCCGCTCTAGGGGCGGGCCGAAGTCGAGCCCCCGAGCGCTACCGGAGAGACGGCGCGACGCCGCGGCGGAGATGATGAAGGCGGTCCCGCCCGGACCGCGAAACCAGCAGCAGCGCGGTAGCAAAGTACCGCCCCATGGTGGGTGCCAACTGTCGTGGTATTTCTCACGGGGTGGTGGCGAGTCGACAGATGCCACAAGGGCTTAGTGTGTGGGTAGGACTGCTGCTGATAGGACCGGGAGCGGGTATGCGAGTAGCCCGAGGTGGTTTACCCAGGTTCGGGGCTCTCCGGAGAGATAATACCCCTACTCATGCATGTCTGAGTATATCCGGTATATCTGGTACAGGGTCACTCCTAGAGCTGTATCTCAGCTTAGTGCCATAGGCATCTGGCTTTATATATGCCTGTATGAGGCGTGCTAGTGGCCGGCCATGCTCATGGCCGTGAGCATACGTGCTCATGTGGATGGATGGAAAGCTAGCTTGCTTGCTAGCTTGTGTGTGTGCGTGAGTCTCCATCTTCCTGGATGGATGGATGGATCTCATATATATAGTGGGAGTTGGCTTAGGATGTAAGCCATGTAGGCATGGTAGCTAGCTAACTAGCTAGTGGCGTGGGTAGTGGCGTTGGATGTAGGCTACCTTGGGTAGCTTACATGCCAAGCCATGTAGGCATGGCATACGTCATGCATGTCCCCTGGGGTACTTTATAAATCAGTACCCAGGGGACACGGTACACTGTAGATGATGGCACCGCGGTACGGTTGTCTCGTCGATGTCGGGTCGGGCTGCAGTCGGCAGCCGACCGGTTGGCATAGTCGGTGGCCGACAGTCGGCAGCCGGCCGGGTAGTGCAGTCGGACGGGGAGCCGGCAGGAGCGGCCGGGCAGTCAGACTGAGGGGCTTTGCTAGCCCCGATGTCTTGAAATATTATCTCGCCGTCTTCGGGGTATCCGTGTCCCATTACACGGACAGTTACCTTTGTAAATAAACTCAAGGGGGACAATGTATATCGTTTCACACTCAAAGGTGGCACGTTCCCTCTCAGAACCAGGAGCCTTCTTGAGAGAAGCTTCGGTTTGCAAAAGCTTATACCAAAATCTGTTCCTATTCGGCCAATTTTTTTACCACAACATGGTAGTACCATGACATGACATCCATGCCAAGGTTCATGATTTTCAGACGTGTTTTGGATTTACAAGAATTTTAAAACCAAGTTTCTCAATCTTCTCGGCTGAGCCATGATGCCCAGATGTTTTAATTTTATTCGCATTTCTTGCATGGGACCTAGAAATTCACCCGAGGACACAAATGTGATTTTTCAACCAACTTTGGTGCAAGAGAGCATGTGCTTGTAGTTCAAATTTTACTTATGCACATTAAATGACCAGAAACTCAATTAATGTATAAAAAAATGACAAACGAACCCGGAATAATTCCAAAATTTAACAGGGCACTAATGTAGTTCTATGTTGCCTTTGTTAAGAAACTCGAGGGGGGGGCAGCGTATATCATTTCACACTCAAAGGTGACACGTTCCCTCTTAGAACCACGAGCTTCCAAATCGGCCCAATTTTTTACCACAACATGTTAGTGCCATGACATGACACCATGCCAAGTTTCATGATTTCCAGACGAGTTTTGGATTTACATGAATTTAAAATCAAAGTTTCTCGATGTTCTCAGCCGAGTCATGACACCCAGATGTTTGAATTTCATTCTCATTTCTTCCATGGGACCTAGAAATTCAACCAAGGACACACATGTGATTTTTCAACCCACTTTGGTGCACCGGAGCATGTGCATGCATTTCATATTTAGATTATGCACATTAAAAGTCCAGAAACTCAATTAATGTATAAAAAGGCCAAATGAACCCGAAATAATTCCAAAATTTAACAGGGCACTCATATAGTTCTACGTTGCCTCTATAAATAAAATCAGGGGGGAGGCAGCGTATATCGTTTCGCACACAAAGGTGACACGTTCCCTCTCGGAACCACGAGGCTTGTTGAGAGAATCTCCGGTTTTGCAAGAGGCTTATACCAAAACTTGTCCCAATTCAGCCAAAAATTATACGTATGAAAACATGGTTTAGATTATCCCAAACATCTCGCTACCTAGACCAATAATGTACTATGATTTGAATTCAACATAAAATGGACACAAATATTTGAATTGGAGAGCGTATGGTACATGTAGTTCATAGTGAAATATGATTACTGCTATATGTATTTTTTTGTTATCAAGATAATATTTAAATTATTGTATAACTTGACAACAATAGTATTCAAATAAGGAAAATTGATTCAAATTTAGTCCATATGGTAGACGACAATATATATGTTCACATGGTGGAGTAAAATGTTCATATATGATGGAAGATCAAAATGTACGACTACATCAATTATAAACCGCAAGGTCACCTAACGATATATTCGAATTCAACATAACGTGGATTCAAAAATTGAAATTCGAGATCATGGCATCTGTAATCATATAAAAAGGGACATTACTCTTTCTTTGGTGGGAGTTGATTTGTTTTTTGTTGTTGTTGAGGGAAGTGCAAATCGATTTGGTACTGTGCCGGGTAATCTTGTTCTCCTGATTTTTTTTACATTTTTCTTGTAGTTTTTTCAATGGCATCTATAGCAATATAGTTAAAGGTGACATGACTCTCTTGTGTCTTGTATGAATTGTTTTTTTACATGTTAAGTTTGTTCTGCCGTACAAGGAATCCGCACCTTGTTATCCCGAAATTTTCAAGCTCGAGTATCTTTTGTCTCACCTGCTTTGAAACTCCCGCTTCTTCAACCCGCGTCGCGCCTTGTTATCCCAAAATTTGGACGCGTGCGAGAACTCCCTCCTCATCCGAAATCGCTCCCGCAGCCCAGACATGCGAAATCCCCCTTCTACCCCTCAGCCGGAAATGAAGCTCCATGTCGTGGTGTCAAAACCGGTGGGGGTACGCTGGTAACTTACCCTACATTTCGGACAAGCGCGTCCCTAAGCTTGGCTCCCCCTCCCCCTTCGCCCCCCCATTCGTACACCGAGGCCGCCAAAACCCGCGAAATCCCACGCTCCTCCGTCAGCCTCCCGACCGCCGCCCAGCCGGAGACTCTTCCCCGACTACGTCGTCCACCGCAACAGCTCGCCGTCCCTCATCCACCGCATCGGATGAGGATCCATTGTCGATCTCGTCGTCCCGCCGAATCAGCCGCCCCGTCCTCCACCTCCAAGGAGCTGCCCCAACGTTCCCCTCGTCTATCGCGCCACCTCAATCCCCACAGCGCCGTCTTGACCTGCCCCACCGGAACCGCAGCACCCTCACCAATTCCTCCGATGAAGCCGAGGCCAACTCGGCGCCACCAAGGAGGTTCTGCACTCACCATTGCATTTTATCTTTTATTCGATCTCACGGGGCTGCCGGCGCTCGATACCGAGCAGACATGGCATGTCTCCATCGACGGCGCCGTCGCCGGCCACATCATCCACGGCGTCTCTCCCCATGTCATTGCTTCCTCGGCGGCGACTTACACAACGACACTAGCTGCAACTGCTCCGGCTCTCGCTCGCGCTGTGGCTCTGTTCTTGCTGTCGGTC
The DNA here is from genome assembly GCA_034509565.1 of Triticum monococcum. NCBI lineage: Eukaryota > Viridiplantae > Streptophyta > Magnoliopsida > Poales > Poaceae > Triticum > Triticum monococcum. The sequence goes on along the minus strand of CM067841.1, from coordinate 592,473,724 downwards.
GTGCTGCTGCACTGCTCCTGCTTTCATTTGTGCTGCTGCTCTGCTCTTGCTCTCGCTTGCGCTGCTGCTGCTGCACGACCTCCGACAGCTACAGGAGTTGCTGCTTTAGCACTCTCTCGTGGTGCTACTGCATGACTTGCTCTCTGCTAGTGCGTTCCCTGCTCGAGCGTCTGCTGATTTAGATCACTACTTCTCTGCTACTAGTGCTCGAACGCCCTAAACATCTATTGCAATGCTCTGTTACTAGTTCAATTAGTTTCGACAGTAAAATTCAGTTTCGACTGTGAAGTTCATTTTCTTCAGTTAAATTCAGAGTGAACAGTACTTACAACATCTGTTGGAGCGGCCGTGGCGCGGCTGATGCGTTTTACATCTAGCACTTTTTGGTGATGTATTTTACATCATCTATTGCAGATGATATTAGGGTCCCACTTTAGATTAACGTTGTCTGTCTTGTCAAGCTTCAGCCTCGTCGCCGTACACCTTAGCGGAGCTGCTCCAACGACGGAACCGTCCATCAAAGCGGAGCAGTACCCTCGGCGCCGTTTCCAGAGGCCTCGGATCTTCTTCCCCGCCTTCGACAGTCACACCAGCATCATCACCATCCTCCACGTCCAACCCAATGATGTTGAGGTCCACAAGGCTATGCCAAAGAGGTTGTACACTCGCCGCATCACTTTGTTTCTCCATTCCTCTGTTCTTCCAATTCATGTGAGCCAAACACCCAGGTTGACCGAAACCCTATGTTTCCAAATGCTCTGTTTTGCACGTGCATTCCTATCCTATTCCTGTGTTTTTCATGTCCCTGTGTTTATAGAATCCTCCAATTCTAAGGAGCCCTTACAGATTTACTTCATTTTCAGATAGGCGTCAAAGAAAACTCTTTGTGTTATGTCCTGCTCCTGCCGTGCAGTCATCCACCCCACCTGAGGTGCACCATCGATAGAAGCGTTCACTGCAGCAGAGATCCCCCCTGCAGACTTCCTTTCGCCGCCTCAGATCATCTTCCTCGTTGCCGGCAGCCATGTCAACTGCATTACCATCATCGCCTGAGCAGATGAACCTGAGGACTACACAGTTCCGGAGGAGAGGTCGCTGTCTTTCGTGTTTGCTTACGTTATACATCGGTTATTATTACCTGCTACTTTATCGTTCAATCTTGAGTTTTGAATTGCCCATGGGTCTCATATCGAGCCAGCAACGAATAGTATCTGTCTACTATCTGGTTTATCTGTGGTCTTCTATGTGGTTCATGTTGGGTGGGCAACAAACAATAGATGATCCATTGTCTATCTTTTTAAACTGAAGCTATAATCTACCTGCTATCATTAGTTTTGGATCCATCCACTCGTTTGCTACCATCAGTCTTGATTTTTTGCACGCACCCCTTAGGCCTTACAAAATCTAACTATTTTTTTATTATGCATGTCAGATATTGTACACAATCCTACTGAACATGTAGAGAAAAAGAGAAGACCGTTGCATGCGAATATAATGTCATGCAGACGCCGCTCCATGGTGGGCGAAGTGGCCCCCCTCCTGCATTTCCAGATTGTATTCCAGAGGAAGATAACTGTTCAGATGGAGATTCAGAAGGAGCCAACCACGCCTGTTTACCACCTGAGGTGTTTGCTCTAACCTGGCATGTTAATGTTGGTCATATCATGCATATGGCGCCTTGCATTGCTTACATTATACTCCCTCCGTAAACTAATATAAGAGCATTTAGAATACTAAAGTATTGATCTAAACGCTCTTATATTTGTTTATAGAGGGAGTACATCTTATATGTCATCAGCTTAGTTTAGATTTGCTTTGTGTGAATTCCAGTCGTTTGGTTTCTATATCATACTCCCACCATTCCTAAATATTTGTCTTTTTAGAGATTTCAACAAGTGACTACATACGGAACAAAATGAGTGAATCTACACTCTAAAATATGTCTATATACATCCGTATGTGGTAGTCCATTTGAAATCTCTAAAAAGACAAATATTTAGGAATGGAGGGAGTATATGGGAATTATGCAATGCCATCTTCTTTAGCCAGGCATCATATACGTGAATCATGCAATGCCATCCCGTTTAGCCAGTCATCGTATATGTGAATTGTATCGTGCCATATTTTTTCCATAATGTATTCCATTTGTCAACAATGTTTATACATTCATCTACTCTTCCCGTGCATCAGCCATTTGAGTCGGTCATGGGAAAATCTGGAGTGAAAACAAGGTCTTCTGAGCAGTCAGTGCTACATGTCGATGCAGATTTCTTGCTGGTTATAGATAGCTCCTCAGAGCAGGATTCAGAGAGAGATGATCAGTCGTATTCCCCCCGAGGTGCATGCTCTAACTTGCCTGGGTTATATTTCTCATATCATGCATATGGTGTCTTGCATTGCCATGCCATCTTCTTAGATTAGACATGCTTTGTATTAATGCCTCCTGTTTGCTTTCTATATCATATGTGAATTATGCAGTGCCATGTTTTTCATCCAGTTATCATATATGTGAATTATGCACCTCCATGGAGCCAGGCATCATATATGTGAATTATCTCATGCCATCTTTTTTTCATTACGTATTCCATTTGTCGACAATCTGTGTATATTGAACTACTCTTCATGTGTATCAGCCATTTGAGCCGGTTATGGAAAAATCTAGAGTGAAAACAAGTTTTTCAGAGCAGGCAATGGTACCTGTTGAAGCATATATCTCAATGGTTACAGGGATCTCCTCAGAGGAGGATTTAGAGACAGATGACCAGTCCTATATCCCACCTGAGGTGTATGCTCTAAGTTGCAATGTTTATATTTCTCATATGATGCATATGGTGTCTTGCATTGCTTAGTTTAGACATCATATGCACAATATTGAATTCTATCTGCTTAGTTTAGAGATCATACATGCGAGTGCCAGCTGCTTAGTATATGAATCAATTATGTCAATTATATCATGCCATCCTGTATACTTAGACAACATGTATGTGAATTATTTCATCCCAACCTATTTTAGAAAGACATCATATAGTTTTGTCATGTCATCCTGTTTAGGTACTCATCGTATGTTGAATTATGCCATTATATCCTCTTAAGTTATCCATCATATATCTGCAACTGTGTCATGCTATCCTATTTAGTTAGGCATCATATATGTGAAATTGTGTCATGCTGTCCTGTTTGGTTAGACAACATATATGTGAATTACCACATCTGTCTATCATACAATGTCTGTACGTTCAATTTCTTTTCTTGTTTATCAGCCATTTGAATTGGAGGGGGTGATGGCAGTATCTAAGGGAGCAAAAACCCATTCTTCACAAAAGACAGTGCTACCCATCGATGCAGATAGAACCATGGTTGTACTGGCCCACAAACTAGCCCCACCACACATAATCGAGACTCTTCCAGATTGCACACTTACACCATTGGGCAGAGAACCAGCTACAACCCATCTAACTGCAACCCCAGCGGATAGTAACCCACTTATAGTTGACAAAGCACCATGTCCACCATAGAGTACCCCCACACGAGCAGTTTGTAAAGCTATTGCAGTGCCCAAAGCACGAAGACCACCACAGCTAACCCAAAACTCCACATTTAAAGCAGAAGAGCAAGTGTTCTCAGGTCAGATTCCGTAGCTATGGTCCATACTCCTTTGCTGTTGCATCACTGTATTTACTCATACCAACTACTTTCAAATTTTAAGGATCCAATTGAAACTCCAATGGCACAATAGGTATGTTTTTAACCTATTTCTTTAATTGGATTGTTGTTCTAACTTCTTTCTCTATGTTGATTTCAGTTTAAGTTGTATAAATAGTTATGTTCTCATGTGATGCACATTACAAGTGCTGACAATGCTGTGTAGTTTCTCACACTTATATTCTGTCTATGCTGCTGTGTCTTAAAAATATATGAGTTGAACTGTGTCTCTATCTTGATTAGGGAACATAAACTAGAATGATATGGACAATACAGTGACCATAGTACATAGATATATGTTTGTTTCATGCTGTTATCCTGTCCACCTTACTACTGAACCGGTTTACCAAAATGAGTTTCGTATACTACAAGCTAAACCTGTGATGTGTCTGCTTGTTTCTCTTGTAGTATGCAAACGGAATATTGGAGAAGAGCACCCCACTATGCAATGGTAGAGAAAGTAATGCAGATAAGGTTCAAGATAGTGAGACAACCCTGTTGGTCTCCAAGAAAGGTGATAAAAATGATCTTGTAGACAGTGAGAAAACCCCACAGTCCTGCGTTGATGTAGTGTTCGAGTTACTGGCCAGTACCGCTGGCACAAGCTCTTCAAACTCGCTGTCTGAATCGCTTTGGCTTCTTCAGTCTCAGCTACAAGCTGAAAGGCATTAGTCAGCTGTGCTGCGGCAAGAAGCCGAAGGACTGAGGAAGTCCCTGCAGAATTCAGATGCATACTTTCTTGTGCAACAACAAGCGCTGGGGGATTTAAGTGCCAAACAAGAGAAAGATAATAAGCTTGCTAAGCATCTTGCCAGCATTATTTGTTTCTTGAACTCTTCTAAAGTGGTTTCAGTTCTCGACTTGTTTTTCTGCGGCGTTTATATGCTGCTTTGTTCCCTATATTTGCACTAGTGGCGAACTTTGATGCCCAGTGGATGTAATATGTGTAATAGCCGTGATAGCCTAGCATAAGTTGCTTGCTTATTTATTTCCTTGTTGTCTTGTTTATTTGCTTGCTTGTAGTCAGTGCAGTATGGACACTGGGCCTCGTACGGGCCATAGAAACAGTGGGCCTTCTACGGGCCGTAGAAACAGTAGGCCTTCTACGGGCCGTAGAAACCATGGGCCTTCTACGGGCCGTATCATCAATGGGCCTTATACGGGCCGTATGATCGATTGACCAAACATGGGCCAATAACAGGCCGCATTATGGCCATAAACGGGCTAAAGTTGGAATCGTCCGTTCATGTGCCGACCATAACGGGCCATCATTAATAGGCCGTATTTGATGACGCTATGAAAACGGCCCAACGTATTAACGGACCACAAACGGGCCGACTGTAACCACGGGCTGAATTTGGCCCACAAGCAGAAAATGACAGTAACGGGCCATAAGTAAATGAATGCTAGAAATGAGCCCAAGAATAAATGGGCTCTGAGAAGGCCGAAAGATAACATGGGCTGGAAACGGCCCAATGGAATAATGGGTCGTTAATGGGTATAAAGTGATACATTGTTCATTACGGGCCAGTTTCACCACGGGCTGTTAATGGGTGTAAAGTGATACACTATTCATTACGGGCCAGTTTCACCACGGGCCGTTAATAGGCCAAGAGTTACATAGGGCCTCATATGGGCCGAAAAACATCATGGGCCATACATGGGCCAGAAGTGAAAACAGGCTGGAATCATATTGGATGGCCCAGATGACGCTACTGGGCCTAATTCAGATAGGGCGTAACGGGCCTTGGGTTAGCGGGCTGTAAATGGGCTATATGCGAACAGGCCGTTAACAGGCTTTCCATGGGTTGGCACGCCACCTTTTGACCAAGTCAAACGGGCCGGCCTTTTCACAGGAATGGGCCTCTGTTGGGCCGTGCCACGTGTCGACGTATCATAGGCACCTTCTGTCCAATGAGTGGAGGACATCTGTCCCAATGATGAGCCGACACGTGTTTCCTCTAGCCAATGATGATTTTACACGTGGAAAATCCCCATTAGTCGGGGCTGTTAACGGGTTACCGGATCCAAAACTTGACCCGATAGCTTAACGACGTTCCGTTACGGTGGATGCCACGTGTCGGTTGTGACGCCCGGATAGTTACGCTACAGTAACCCTCCCCTAATGTTGCCACGTCACCATGTTTGTTGTTGTTAATCTTGCGGTGATTCAATCCCGTTCGAATTCAAAATTCAAAATCAAGTCAAACGGTAAAGTTTTCAAACATTAAAATTTAAATGTTCTAGAGGTGGCAAATAATGCTTAGGTAATTATGGTGGAGGATCACATTTTTATAAAATAATTAAAAGCACTAAACTAAACAAAACAGTGGCTTAAACAAATAATTAAATGCATTTTATAAATATTAAAACATTAAACTATTTTATTAGGTACGAGGAATTCATGTGGCAATAGAGTATTTATAAATACTAATTTAGGGGCTAGTGGTATATTTTATAAAACTAAAAGTAAAGTAAAACTAATATGAAAACAGAAACTATAAATAAAATAGGAAAAAAGCAAAGCAAAAGCAAAAAGAAAGAAGGAGACCCCCTGATGGGCCGTGGCCCAGCTGGCCATCGGGCCCCCAGGCCGGCCCAGTCGCCCCCCCCCCCCTGTATAACCCCTCCCCACTCCACCGGCCACACCCGACCGAACCCTATCCCCACCTACCCCAGACCCCCCCCCCCACGATCCCCACTCTCTCCCTCCCCACTCGCCTGGGTCGGGGAGGAGCCCGATCCCGTGTCTCCGCCGCAGGCGCCCATCCCCGGCGCGGCCACCAGTCGCGCCGTCCGACGCCACCGCCCGCTCTCCGGCTCCTCCCGCACAGCGCCCCCCCTCGACATGAGCTGGATCGGGGGCTGGACCCCGTGGCCCCCGAGCCCCGACGACCGCGCCCCGTCCGCTGCTGCTCGGGGGCCTCCTCGACTCGCCGGACCGCTCCGCCATCGCCGGAGCCCTTCCCCGCCGGACTGCATCCCCTGCACCGCGTCGTCTTCGCCCTCCTCCTCGCCCCCCATTGCCCCTGACCCTACGGATCCGCGGTGAGGCCCCCGGCCTCCTCTCCCCCTGTCCTCGTACACGCGCGCCCCGCCAGATTCGCCTTGGCCGCCCCCTGCCGCCGCTCTCCCTCCGCCGTGCAGCCCTGCTGCTGCTGCTCTGCTGCGGAAGCCGTGCTGCCCCGCACCGGCCTGGTCGCTCCACCCCCCCTCCAGCCTGCGCCGCCCAGCCCCGGTGCTGCCCCGCCGTGGCCTCGCCGGTGCCATCGCCGGCGCCCGGCGCCCCTCCGTGCCCGCTGGCCCTCGTGCGGGTCGGGCACCTCCAGCGCCCCACCGCATGCCCCTGCTCCCCTCGCCCTGTTGCGCCGCATGGAGGCCCCCGCGCCCTGCCTAGCTCGCCATGGCCACCGGCCTCTCCCTGCTCCGGCGCCCTGCCGGGCTTGCCCGCCCGCTCGGGCTGCACCTGTTGGGGAACGCAGTAATTTCGAAAATTTTCCTACGCACACGCAAGATCATGGTGATGCACAGCAACGAGAGGGGAGAGTGTTGTCTACGTACCAACGCAGACCGACTGCGGAAGCGATCACAACGTAAAGGAAGTAGTCGTAGGTCTTCTTCCCGATCCGACCGATCCAAGCACCGTTACTCCGGCACCTCCGAGTTCTTAGCACACGTTCAGCTCGATGACGTTCCTCGGGCTCCGATCCAGCAAAGCGTCGAGGAAGAGTTTCGTCAGCACGACGGCGTGATGACGATCTTGATGTACTACCGACGCAGGGCTTCGCCTAAGCACTACAACGGTACGATCGAGGTGGAATTTGGTGGCAGGGGGCACCGCACACGGCTAAGGAACGATCTCAAGGATCAAGTTGTGTGTCTATGGGGTGCCCCCTGCCCCCGTATATAAAGGCCAGGGGCAAGGGGGTCGGCCGGCTAGGAGGGAGGCGCAGGGAGGAGTCCCACTCCTACCGGGAGTAGGACTCCTCCCCCCAAATCCTATTCCTAATAGGACTCTTCGGGAGAAAGAGAAGAGAGGGGGGCTGGCCCCTTCTCCTAGTCCTAATAGGACTAGGGAAGGGGGGTTCGGCCAGCTAGCCTGTGGGCTGCCCCTTCTCTCTTTTCCACTAAGGCCCAATAGGCCCATTTGCCTCCCGGGGGGTTCCGGTAACCCTCCCGGTAATCCGGTAAAATCCCGATTTCACCTGGAACACTTCCGGTGCCCAAACATAGGCTTCCAATATATCAATCTTTACGTCTCGACCATTTCGAGACTCCTCGTCATGTCCGTGATCTCATCCGGGACTCCGAACAACCTTCGGTACATCAAAATGCATAAACTCATAATAACTGTCATCGTAACGTTAAGCGTGCGGACCCTACGGTTCGAGAACAATGTAGACATGACCGAGACACGTCTCCGGTCAATAACCAATAGCGGGACCTGGATGCCCATATTGGCTCCTACATATTCTACGAAGATCTTTATCGGTCAGACCGCATAACAACATACGTTGTTCCCTTTGTCATCGGTATGTTACTTGCCCGAGATTCGATCGACGGTATCCAATACCTAGTTCAATCTCGTTACCGGCAAGTCTCTTTACTCGTTCCGTAATACATCATCTCACAACTAACATATTAGTTGCAGTGCTTGCAAGGCTTATGTGATGTGCATTACCGAGAGGGCCCAGAGATACCTCTCCGACAATCGGAGTGACAAACCCTAATCTCGAAATACGCCAACCCAACATCTACCATTGGAGACACCTGTAGTACTCCTTTATAATCACCCAGTTACGTTGTGACGTTTGGTAGTACCCAAAGTGTTCCTCCGGTAAACGGGAGTTGCATAATCTCATAGTTATAGGAACATGTATAAGTCATGAAGAAAGCAATAGCAACATACTAAACGATCGTGTGCTAAGCTAATGGAATGGGTCATGTCAATCAGATCATTCAACTAATGATGTGACCTCGTTAATCAAATAACAACTCTTTGTTCATGGTTAGGAAACATAACCATCTTTGATTAACGAGCTAGTCAAGTAGAGGCATACTAGTGACACTCTGTTGGTCTATGTATTCACACATGTATTATGTTTCCGGTTAATACAATTCTAGCATGAATAATAAACATTTATCATGATATAAGGAAATAAATAATAACTTTATTATTGCCTCTAGGGCATATTTCCTTCAGTCTCCCACTTGCACTAGAGTCAATAATCTAGTTCACATCGCCATGTGATTTAACAGCAATAGTTCACATCACCATGTGATTAACACCCATGGTTCACATCGTCATGTGACCAACACTCAAAGGGTTTACTAGAGTCAATAATCTAGTTCACATCTCTATGTGATTAACACCCAAAGAGTACTAAGGTGTGATCATGTTTTGCTTATGGGATAATTTTAGTCGACGGGTCTGTCACATTCAGATCCGTAAGTATTTTGCAAGTTCTATGTCTACAATGCTCTACACGGAGCTACTCTAGCTAATTGCTCCCACTTTCAATATGTATCCAGATTGAGACTTAGAATTATCTGGATTAGTGTCAAAAACTTGCATCGACGTAACCCTTTACGATGAACCTTTTTGTCACATCCATAATCGAGAAACATATCCTTATTTCACTAAGGATAATTCTGACCGCTGTCCAGTGATCTACTCCTAGATCACTATTGTACTCCCTTGCTAAATCAGTGCAGGGTATACAATAGATCTGGTACACAGCATGACATACTTTATAGAACCTATGGCCAAGGCATAGGGAATGACTTTCATTCTCTTTCTATCTTCTGCCGTGGTCGGGCTTTGAGTCTTACTCAACTTCACACCTTATAGTACAGGCAAGAACTCTTTCTTTGACTGCTCCATTTTGAACTACTTCAAAATCTTTGTCAAGGCACGTACTCATTGAAAGAACTTATCAAGCGTCTTTGATCTATCTCTATAGATCTTGAAGCTCAATATGTAAGCAGCTTCATCGAAGTCTTTCTTTGAAAAACTCCTTTCAAACACTCCTTTATGCTTTACAGAATAATTCTACATTATTTCCGATCAACAATATGTCATTCACATATACTTATCAGAAATGCTGTAGTGCTCCCACTCACTTTCTTGTAAATACAGGCTTCACCGCAAGTCTGTATAAAACTATATGCTTTGATCAACTTATCAAAGCGTATATTCCAACTCCGAGATGCTTGCACCAGTCCACAGATGGATCGCTCGTGCTTGCACATTTTGTTAGCATCTTTCGGATTGACAAAACCTTCTGTTGCATCATATACAACTCTTCTTTAATAAATCCATTAAGGAATGCAGTTTTGTTTATCCATTTGCCAGATTTCATAAAATGTGGCAATTGCTAACATGATTCGGACAGACTTTAAGCATAGATACGAGTGAGAAAATCTCATCGTAGTCAACACCTTGAACTTGTCGAAAACCTTTTGCGACAATTCTAGCTTTGTAGATAGTAACACTACTATCAGCATCCGTCTTCCTCTTGAAGATCCATTTATTTTCTATTGCTTGCCGATCATCAGGCAAGTCAACCAAAGTCCATACTTTGTTCTCATACATGGATCATATCTCAGATTTCATGGCTTCAAGCCACTTTGCGGAATCTGGGCTCACCATCGCTTCTTCATAGTTCGTAGGTTCATCATGATCTAGTAGCAGGACTTCCATAAAAGGATTACCGTACCACTCTGGCGCGGATCTTACTCTGGTTGATCTACGAGGTTCAGTAGTATCTTGTTCTGAAGTTTCATGATCACCATCATTAGCTTCCTCACTAACTGGTGTAGGTATCACAGAAACAGTTTTCTGTGATGTGCTACTTTCCAACAAGGGAGCAGGTACAGTTACCTCGTCAAGTTCTACTTTCCTCCCACTCACTTCTTTCGAGAGAAACTCCTTCTCCAGAAAATTTCCGAATTTTAGCAACAAAAAGTCTTGCCTTCGGATCTGTGATAGAAGGTGTATCCAATAGTTTCCTTTGGATATCCTATGAAGACGCACTTCTCCGATTTGAGTTTGAGCTTTATCAGGATGAAACCTTTTCATATAAGCATCACAACCCCAAACTTTAAGAAACGACAGCTTAGGTTTCTTGCCAAACCATAGTTCACACGGTGTCGTCTCAACGGATTTATATGGTGCCCTATTTAACGTGAATGCAGCTGTCTCTAATGCATGACCCCAAAAACGATAGTGGTAAATCGGTAAGAAACATCATATATTGCACTATATCCAATAAAGTACGGTTATGACGTTCGGACACACCATTATGCTGTGGTGTTCCAGGTGGCGTGAGTAGTGAAACTATTTCACATTGTTTTTAACTGAAGACCAAACTCGTAACTCAAATACTCTTCTGTATGATCAGATCATAGAAACTTTATTTTCTTGTTACGATGATTTTTCACTTCACTCTAAATTTTTTGAACTTTTCAAATGTTTCAGACTTATGTTTCATCAAGTAGATATACTCATATCTGCTCAAATCATCTGTGAAGATCAGAAAATAATGATACCTGTCGCGAGCCTCAATATTCATCGGACCACATACATCAGTATGTATGATTTCCAACAAATCTTTTGCTCGCTCCATTGTTCCGGAGAACGGCGTTTTAGTCATCTTGCCCAAAAGGCATGGTTTACAAGCATCAAGTGATTCATAATCAAGTGATTCTGAAAGCCCATCAGCATGGAGTTTCTTCATGCGCTTTACACCAATATGACCTAAACGGTAGTGCCACAAATAAGTCGCACTATCATTACTAACTTTGCATCTTTTGGTTTCAATAATATGAATATGTGTATTATTAAGATCGAGATCCAATGAACTGTTTTCATTGGGTGTTTAACCATATTAGGTTTTATTCATGTAAACAGAACAACAATTTATTCTCTTACTTAAATGAATAACCGTATTACAATAAACATGATCAAATCATATTCATGTTCAACGCAAACACCAAATAACACTTATTTAGGTTCAACACTAATCCCGAAATTATAGGGAGTGTGCGATGATGATCATATCAATCTTGGAACCACTTCCAGCACACATCGTCACTTCACCCTTAACTAGTCTCTGTTTATTCTGCAACTCCCGTTTCGAGTTACTAATCTTGGCAACTGAACTAGTATCAAATACTGAGGGTTTGCTATAAACACTAGTAAAGTACACATCAATAACATGTATATCAAATATACTTATGTTCACTTTGCCATCCTTCTTATCCGCCAATCACTTGGGGTAGTTCCGCTTCCAGTGACCAGTCCCTTTGCAGTAGAAGCACTTAGTCTCAGGCTTAGGATCAGACTTGGGCTTCTTCACTTGAGCAGCAACTTGCTTGCCGTTCTTCTTGAAGTTCCCCTTCTTCCCTTTGCCCTTTTCTTGAAACTAGTGGTCTTGTCAACCATCAACACTTGATGTTTTTCTTGATTTCTACCTTCGTTGATTTCAGCATCACGAAGAGCTTGGGAGTTGTTTCTGTTATCCCTTGCATATTATAGTTCATCATGAAGTTCTATTAACTTGGTGATGGTGGCTAGAGAATTCTGTCAATCACTATCTTATCTGGAAGATTAACTCCCACTTGATTCAAGCGATTGTAGTACCCAGACAATATGAGCACATGCTCACTAGTTGAGCGATTCTCCTCCATCTTTTAGCTATAGAACTTGTTGGAGACTTCATATCTTTCAACTCGGGTATTTGCTTGAAATATTAACTTCAACTCCTGGAACATCTCATATGGTCCATGACGTTCAAAACGTCTTTGAAGTCCCGATTCTAAGCCATTAAGCATGGTGCACTAAACTATCAAGTAGTCATCATATTGAGCTAGCCAAACGTTCATAACATCTGCATCTGCTCCTGCAATAGGTCTGTCACCTAGCGGTGCATCAAGGACATAATTCTTCTGTGCAGCAATGAGGATAAACCTCAGATCACGGATCCAATCCGCATCATTGCTACTAACATCTTTCAACACAATTTTTTTTAGGAACATATCAAAAATAAACACAGGGAAGCAACAACGCGAGCTATTGATCTACAACATAATTTGCAAAATACTACCAGGACTAAGTTCATGATAGACATCCCTCTAATCAAATTACTTAGGAACTCCCACTTAGATAGACATCCCTCTAATCCTCTAAGTGATCACGTGATCCAAATCAACTAAACCATAACCGATCATCACGTGAGATGGAGTAGTTTTCAATGGTGAACATCGTCATGTTGATCATATCTACTATATGATTCACGCTCGACCTTTCGGTCTCTGTGTTCCGAGGCCATATCTGCATATGCTAGGCTCGTCAAGCATAACCTGAGTATTCTGCGTGTGCAAAACTGGCTTGCACCCGTTGTAGATGGACGTAGAGCTTATCACACCCGATCATCACGTGGTGTCTGGGCACGACGAACTTTGGCAACGGTGCATACTCAGGGAGAACACTTCTTGATAATTTAGTGAGAGATCATCTTATAATGCTACCGTCAATCAAAGCAAGATAAGATGCATAAAAGGATAAACATCACATGCAATCAATATAAGTGATATGATATGGCCATCATCATCTTGTGCTTGTGATCTCCATCTCCGAAGCACCGTCATGATCACCATCGTCACCGGCGCGACACCTTGATCTCTATCGTAGCATCGTTGTCGTCTCGCCAATCTTATGCTTCCACGACTATTACTACCGTTTAGTAATCTAGTAAAGCATTACATCGCGATTGCATTGCATACAATAAAGCGACAACCATATGGCTCCTGCCAGTTGCCGATAACTCGGTTACAAAACATGATCATCTCATACAATAAAATCAGCATCATGCCTTGACCATATCACATCACAACATACCCTGCAAAAACAAGTTAGACGTCCTCTACTTTGTTGTTGCAAGTTTTACGTGGCTGCTACGGGCTTTAAGTAAGAACTCATCTCACCTACGCATCAAAACCACAACGATAGTTCGTCAAATAGACTCCGTTTTAACCTTCTCAAGGACCGGGCGTAGTCACACTTGGTTCAACTAAAGTTGGAGAGACAGTCTTCCGCAAGCCATCTATGTGCAAAGCACGTCGAGGGAACCGGTCTCGCATAAGAGTACGCGTAAGGTTGGTCCGGATCGTCTCAACCAACAATACCGCCGAACCAAAGTATGACATGCTGGTAGGCAGTATGACTTGTATCGCCCACAACTCACTTGTGTTCTACTCGTGCATATAACATCAAACCATAAAACCTAGGCTCTGATACCACTGTTGGGGAACACAGTAATTTCGAAAATTTTCCTACGCACACGCAAGATCATGGTGATGCACAGCAACGAGAGGGGAGAGTGTTGTCTACGTACCAACACAGACCGACTGCGGAAGCGATCACAACGTAGAGGAAGTAGTCGTACGTCTTCTTCCCGATCCGACCGATCCAAGCACCATTACTCCGGCACCTCCGAGTTCTTAGCACACGTTCAGCTCGATGACGTTCCTCGGGCTCCGATCCAGCAAAGCGTCGAGGAAGAGTTTCGTCAGCACGACGGCGTGATGACGATCTTGATGTACTACCGACGCAGGGCTTCGCCTAAGCACTACAACGGTACGATCGAGGTGGAATTTGGTGGCAGGGGGCACCGCACACGGCTAAGGAACGATCTCAAGGATCAAGTTGTGTGTCTATGGGGTGCCCCCTGCCCCCGTATATAAAGGCCAGGGGCAAGGGGGTCGGCCGGCTAGGAGGGAGGCGCAGGGAGGAGTCCCACTCCTACCGGGAGTAGGACTCCTCCCCCCAAATCCTATTCCTAATAGGACTCTTCGGGAGAAAGAGAAGAGAGGGGGGCCGGCCCCTTCTCCTAGTCCTAATAGGACTAGGGAAGGGGGGTTCGGCCGGCTAGCCTGTGGGCTGCCCCTTCTCTCTTTTCCACTAAGGCCCAATAGGCCCATTTGCCTCCCGGGGGGTTCCGGTAACCCTCCCGGTAATCCGGTAAAATCCCGATTTCACCCGGAACACTTCCGGTGCCCAAACATAGGCTTCCAATATATCAATCTTTACGTCTCGACCATTTCGAGACTCCTCGTCATGTCCGTGATCTCATCCGGGACTCCGAACAACCTTCGGTACATCAAAATGCATAAACTCATAATAACTGTCATCGTAACGTTAAGCGTGCGGACCCTACGGTTCGAGAACAATGTAGACATGACCGAGACACGTCTCCGGTCAATAACCAATAGCGGGACCTGGATGCCCATATTGGCTCCTACATATTCTACGAAGATCTTTATCGGTCAGACCGCATAACAACATACGTTGTTCCCTTTGTCATCGGTATGTTACTTGCCCGAGATTCGATCGTCGGTATCCAATACCTAGTTCAATCTCGTTACCGGCAAGTCTCTTTACTCGTTCCGTAATACATCATCTCACAACTAACATATTAGTTGCAGTGCTTGCAAGGCTTATGTGATGTGCATTACCGAGAGGGCCCAGAGATACCTCTCCGACAATCGGAGTGACAAACCCTAATCTCGAAATACGCCAACCCAACATCTACCATTGGAGACACCTGTAGTACTCCTTTATAATCACCCAGTTACGTTGTGACGTTTGGTAGTACCCAAAGTGTTCCTCCGGTAAACGGGAGTTGCATAATCTCATAGTTATAGGAACATGTATAAGTCATGAAGAAAGCAATAGCAACATACTAAACGATCGTGTGCTAAGCTAATGGAATGGGTCATGTCAATCAGATCATTCAACTAATGATGTGACCTCGTTAATCAAATAACAACTCTTTGTTCATGGTTAGGAAACATAACCATCTTTGATTAACGAGCTAGTCAAGTAGAGGCATACTAGTGACACTCTGTTGGTCTATGTATTCACACATGTATTATGTTTCCGGTTAATACAATTCTAGCATGAATAATAAACATTTATCATGATATAAGGAAATAAATAATAACTTTATTATTGCCTCTAGGGCATATTTCCTTCAGCACCCCACACCCGTGCCCGCTAAGGCCACAGGGGCCTTTTGACAGCAAGGCCCCAAAACCCCCTCTGTGTCTATGACGAAGGGGGCTCCCACCCCAGAACGATTTATAAAAAAAGGAATTAAAAAAATATATATACATATATATAATAAAAAATTAATTAATTAATGAAAAAATAATTAACTTAATTAATTTTGATTAATGAAACTAATCAATTAATAACCTAATTAACTACTGTTAATTAGCTAAATTAATTAATATGACAGTGGGGCCCACCCCTAATTAATTTTGATTAGATTAATTAAACTGGTTAATTAAAATGTGTCACTTGACAGTGGGACCCACTGGTCAGGTTGACCAGTCAACCCTGTTGACTGCTGACGTCAGCATGACATCATGCTGATGTCATTAATCTATTTTTCGAATTAATTAATTAATTAATTAAATTCCAGAAATTAATAAAATCTTTAGAAAATCATATCTTTTAATTCGTAACTCGGATTAAGATATTTTCAACATGAAAGTTGCTCAGAACGATGAGACAAACCCGGTTATGCAACCCGTTCGTCTGCCACGCATCGCTAGCATGCGCCCCCCCCCCCTCGACATGAGCTGGATCGGGGGCTGGACCCCGCGGCCCCCGAGCCCCACGACCGCGCCCCGTCCGCTGCTGCTCGGGGGCCTCCTTGACTCGCCGGACCGCTCCGCCATCGCCGGAGCCCTTCCCCGCTGGACTGCATCCCCTGCGTCGCGTCGTCTTCGCCCTCCTCCTCGCCCCCCCATTGCCCCTGACCCTACGGATCCGCGGTGAGGCCCCCGGCCTTCTCTCCCCCTGTCCTTGTACACGCGCGCCCCGCCGGATTCGCCTTGGCCGCCCCTGCTGCCGCTCTCCCTCCGCCGTGCAGCCCTGCTGCTATTGCTTCGCTGTGGAAGCCGTGCTGCCCCGCACCGGCCCGGTCGCGCCGCCCCCCTCCAGCCTGCGCCGCCCAGCCCCGGTGCTGCCCCGCCGTGGCCTCGCCGGTGCCATCGCCGGCGCCCGGCGCCCCTCCGTGCCCGCTGGCCCTCGTGCGGGTCGGGCACCTCCAGCGCCCCACCGCATGCCCCTGCTCCCCTCGCCCTGTTGCGCCGCATGGAGGCCCCCGCGCCCTGCCTAGCTCGCCATGGCCACCGGCCTCTCCCTGCTCCGGCGCCCTGCCGGGCTTGCCCGCCCGCTCGGGCTGTGCCCCACGCCCTTGCCCGCTAAGGCCACAGGGGCCTTTTGACAGCTCGGCCCCAAAACCCCCTCTATGTCTATGACGAAGGGGGCCCCCACCCCCAGAACGATTTATAAAAAAAGGAATTAAAAAAATATATACATATATATAATAAAAAAATAATTAATTAATGAAAAAAATAATTAACTTAATTAATTTTGATTCATGAAACTAATCAATTAATTAACCTAATTAACTACTGTTAATTAGCTAAATTAATTAATATGACAGTGGGGCCCACCCCTAATTAATTTTGATTAGATTAATTAAACTGGTTAATTAAAATGTGTCACTTGACAGTGGGACCCACTGGTCAGGTTGACCAGTCAACCCTGTTGACTGCTGACGTCAGCATGACATCATGCTGATGTCATTAATCTATTTTTCGAATTAATTAATTAATTAATTAAATTCCAGAAATTAATAAAATCTTTAGAAAATCATATGTTTTAATCCGTAACTCGGATTAAGATATTTTAAACATGAAAGTTGCTCAGAACGACGAGACAAACCCGGTTACGCAACCCGTTCGTCCGCCATGCATCCCTAGCATAGCAAACTCGCAAGTTTCCTCCTTCGGCTCCTCTGCCCGAAAACGCGAAACACCGGGGATACTTTCCCGGATGCCCCCCCCCTTCACCGGTATCACCTCATACCGCGTTAGGGCACCTCTAGCACCGATACTTGTCATGTCATGCATCGCTATGCATCTGCTTGCTTAAATATTTATTGTTTCTTCCCCCTCTTCTCTCGCTATACACCGAGACCGACGCCGCTGCTACCCAGTACGACTACGGAGTTGACAACCCCTCTCTCTTGCCAGAGCAATCAGGCAAGCCCCCCTTTTGATCACCAGATATCGCCTACTCTTCTCTATACTGCTTGCATTAGAGTAGTGTAGCATGTTACTGCTTTCCGTTATACCTATCCTGATGCATAGCCTGTCCTTGCTACTACTGTTGTTACCATTACCTGCTATCCTACTGCTTAGTATAGGAAGCTAGTGTTCCATCAGTGGCCCGACACTCTTGTCTGTCTGCCATGCTATACTACTGGGCCGTGATCACTCTGGAGGTGATCACGGGCATATACTATATATTTTACACTGTCACGTTACCGGATAAACTGTTCGGAGATGGGGGCTGAAGGGGCAGGTGGTTCCACCCAGGTAGTGGTGGGCCTGGGTTCCCGAAGGCCCCGGACTGTTACTTTGTGGCGGAGCGACAGGGCAGGTTCCGACCACCTAGGAGAGAGGTGGGCCTAGCCCTGGTCGGCGTTCGCGGATACTTAACACGCTTAACGAGATGTGGGTATTTGATCTGAGTCTGGCCATTTGGTCTATACGCACTAACCATCTACGCGGGAGTAGTTATGGGTATCCCGGCGTCGTGGTATCAGCCGAAGCCTTCGTGACGTCAGCGACTGAGTGGCGCGTGCCGGATTGGACTGGAAAGCCACTAGGCTAGGTCTGCTTCCGGCCGCGTACACAACATGCAGGTGTGCAATGGGCGATGGGCCCAGACCCCTGCGCCATAGGATTTAGACCGGCGTGCTGACCTCTCTGTTGTGCCTAGGTAGGGCTGCGACGTGTTGATCTTTCGAGGCCGGGCATGACCCAGAAAAGTGTGTCCGGCCAAATGGGATCGGGCGTGTTGGGGTATGTGGTGCACCCCTGCAGGGAAGTTAATCTATTCGAATAGCCGTGTCCCTCGGTAAAAGGACGACCCGGAGTTGTACCTTGACCTTATGACAACTAGAACCGGATACTTAATAAAACACACCCTTCCAAGTGCTAGATACAGCCAGTGATCGCTCTCTCACAGGGCGACGAGGGGAGGATCATCGGTTAGGATTATGCTATGCAATTCTACTTGGAGGACTTTAGTCTATTCTCTTCTACAGGCTGCAAGACGGGGGCTGCCAGAAGCGTAGTCTTCGACAGGACTAGCTATCCCCCTCTTTTTCCGGCATTCTGCAGTTCAGTCCACATATGATAGCCTTATTCCAGATGATACCAATGCATACATATGTAGTATAGCTCCTTGCTTGCGAGTACTTTGGATGAGTACTCACGGTTGCTTTCTCCTTCTTTTCCCTCTATCCCTTCTACCTGGTTGTCGCAACCAGATGTTGGAGCCCAGGAGCCAGACTCCACCGTCGATGACGACTCCTACTACACCGTAGGTGTCTACTACTATGTGTTGCCCGCTGACGGCGACCAGGAGTAGTTTAGGAGGATCCCAGGCAGGAGGCCTGCGCCTCTTTCGATCTGTATCCCAGTTTGTGCTAGCCATCTTATGGCAACTTGTTTAACTTATGTCTGTACTCAGATATTGTTGCTTCCGTTGACTCGTCTATGATCGAGCTCTTGTATTCGAGCCCTCGAGGCCCCTGGCTTGTAATATGATGCTTGTATGACTTATTTTATTTGTAGAGTTGTGTTGTGATATCTACCCGTGAGTCCTTGATTTTGAACGTACACATTTGCGTGCATGATTAGTGTACGGTCAAATCGGGGGCCTCACAAGTTGGTATCAGAGCCGATTGCCTGTAGGAATCCACCTTTCCAACTCCTTGGCCGAAGTCGAGTCTAGGCATTGCAAAACTTTTACTAACTTGGTTGTGTGTCTTATGGGCACACGTCGCCATCGGGTGGTTGTAGGATCTTTTACTCCTTGACCTATACTCTGGGGCTTTGACATCTCTTCTATTCGGGTTAAATGATTTTGCTAAAATCCAACTCTAGGTTCTCATTACCACTTCCTGCCAGAGAGCCCTTTAATACGGATGATCGGCTGCTTCAACGAAAGATTCTGACAATACTCTCGGATGTTCCCTCGATACTTTGTGCCATCCCTCTTGCAATTCCCCTTCCACCGTAAACCCTTAAGGATAACTACTTACAGTTGTTGTTCTTGCATTCATCCCCAGTTGATCTTGTTATTACAAGATACCCTGAATTTTTCTCTAATGTTTCGAGGATACGTTGTGCCTACTGCCTTGCAGTTCTTGCCACATGAATGTCCCTACGGATAATTTCTCACACTTACCGAGTATCCACTCATCTCCAGTTGATTCATGTATGTCATCAATCCTCGAAATACCATTCGATCTTCCGAAAATCCTCAGGAGCCTATTGCTCTTGAAATTCTTGCTTGCTTACATTTTGGTTAACCCATAAGTCTAGTAATTTTATTGGCATCCTTTGCCACTACCCTTTTGAGTCCATTGATTCAATAAGATGCGAATGCTTGCATTCCTCAGTCGAATCCTTGAATTCATTCTTCCGACTCAGTGTCAATTTGTACATGAGCTGGATCTCGACCAATCAAATTGCCATCGAATGTACCCCTAAGCCTACTCAACTTATCCATCCTTGATCAGAGCGTTGCTTCTGATCCCCTGATTTGGAAATCATAATTCTTTTGCATGTAAACTTTGAATTAGTCAGTGGTTTCTATAATCAGGTCTACTTGCATTCTTCTTCCTCTGGTTGAGTACCGATGCTCACATCATATCCCTTGTGGACCATCGGTTCTTTTGTTGAATTTTATCCGACAGGGTGCTTCATATTGAATAACCTTGTGAGCCTTTCCATGGGTATATAATGCCTTTGGTAAATTGTATCATTTGCTTTCTCCAGCATACTCTACTCTCGAGCTTGAGTTATTTATTCCTGAAATTGTGGTATATGCTCCTAAGATGCCTCGATGGGTTGAACCTATGCCTTCCATATTATGTGTGAACTCGAAAGTTTTCACGAGTCATAGTCGTCTGGTATTTTGCCAGATAATTCAACCCTACAACTTCTTCGAAAAAGAGAAGTGAATGAAAGGTTATACACTGAAGAAGTCGGAGTCGACCTTGAACTTGTGTTCATGCCCATGGACACGATGTATATCCTATCATGGAAGCTTCTTGTAATAATAACTATCCCCTTGATATAATATCATTTGGTATCTGTGAATTGATCCTTGCAATCATGGTTTCGACCATATGTTCTTCTTTGATCCCATTTCTCGGGCAAGTTTAAGCGCTTGTCTTCTGTAGAGCAATACCCTAGTCCAACCTCTACTTTGATCCGTCGTCATGTATTACCCCCTCTGATATCTTGAGATTATCACAGAACTGCATAACTTCTTATGAGTTCTTCTTCAAGTATTATTTGACTTTCGCTGCATCATCCTTTGACTTGATGTCGTCGCCGACTGATTACATCTTCATGAAATCTCTCGACAAAGGTGTCGTGGTCATCAGCAACATCCCGAGCTCTTCCAAGATATATATCGAATTCATGATGAGAAATACCATCCTTGCCCTTGATGATTTGTTTTATCATCTACCACTTTATTGCCTTCCGTTCGACACAAACTTGTTCGTGTTTTGTGTTATACCTTGAGTTCCTTGCTACCCAACATTGTTCTTCTTTACCTTGGATATTACCACCTTTTATGTCAAGAATGTTGTGGGAATTTCACCACCTCTTATGCATTCTTGGTACAAGTGATACTTCTTGCCATATCCGTTCATTCTTAGACTATTGATTATTGAATCACCATTCTGACATTGGTCGTGCAACCCAACCCATAATTCGGGGGCACCCTTCAACCAATGTTTAATTGTGTATGTTTTCCTCGAGCATACTTCATTATATTATTTGATCTGACAAATGCTATCTCCCTATCCACATAATCGTGGAGATGCATCCTTTTGGATACCTCGTTGAATTATTGCTGAGTCCATCAACCACTTCCTCATCCTCCCCTTGGCTTAATTATGAACCCTTGATCGGGACTCGCTTTCATAGTTCATTTCCCAAGAGACATATAATGTCATCTCGTCAAATGTGTTGCACCTCTTCTTCTCAGGCACCCCGAGTCTGAGATATCCTAACACCAATCGGATATGAATCCCGGTCAGATATGATGGTGGGGACATATCTCCAAGAGTTATAACACCGGTCCTTATATATTGGTAAGGTGATGTCATGCCCATCACACCTGGCCGGAGGACTTGTGGTTATAGTTTCCATTTTAGTAAGGTTATCCTTTCTTCCATGAGAAAAATGGTAAGACTTATTCTATAAGTTGTTCCTGATGGATCCTTTGCGTATCCATAGCCTGATCCTTACCTGATGACCATGTCAATGCTATCTCGAAGCATGTCGTTGGTACTTCGATCTTCAAAATGCTAAATTTCCTTTATCAATTATCCAAACATCGTTGTATGGGTAATGTCATGAAATTTCTCTCTCCTACCTAAAGAGTTTTCTACGTTATATCCTGTCATGGATATCATGCTCTGCTTGTCCTTGGGAAGGATATACCCTTGAAATATGTGTTTAAACACATTTTCCTTTCCATTGTTCTGTTTAATCTGATAATCATAATCTCCTTTCCATTGGTTGGTTTAACGTTTCTTGCGATCTATATAATAGGAGCAGTAATATATCCCTGCTTGTGTAAACACCTCGTTGTACCACTAAGTCAGAAGGACCCTGTTACTTTTCTTGATGACATTCCGGTAGCCACCGATGGACGAGAACTTTGCCTACTGGTCCGCCTCGTTCATCGAGCAGGAAAATGGTTCTCTTCGTCCCTCGCCCTTGGTACCTATCTTGTTGCCGACATGACCGACAGGCTACCCTCCGACATGCCTTGCTTACATGATCGTGCAAGATGTCACCGACCTTCCAACTTTTAACCACATGGTGGGCCCATAACCCACAGTTCCACAGGATCGAAACCTGACTCTCCTGTACACCCTGTTGTCAAAGTTATTCCTCGCGCTTGACTTTGTACGTAATTCACGTGCCACTTGTCTGTTGATCTATTCTGGTATCAGATGCAATGCTTATTCACATTGCTCTAAACCCCTTCAACACATCGTTTCAGGGAACGATGATTGTCTATCCGCTTCAAACTCCTTATTGTACCTTCTTACCTTACTCTCGATTTGTTCAAATCGAGAGATACTCTTCTGTTCATTCACGGGAAAACCCCAGACGATTACCCCTTAAGCATTCTGTCGTAGCCGAGCTACCCCTTACCTTTTCGTAAGTACGATGGAGTTCCTGAAGAAAGGGCGCCGACTTCATCATGATGACCTGAAACAGAGAAATGAAGACTTCAATGTAATGGATCGACCTCTTCGAGAAGAGCAACCAAGATCGAGAAGACCCGTTAGAATTTCGTAACCAGAATTTTCCCCTTAGTCCCCCTCTTAAATCTCGGGACGCGATTTCTTGTAGTGGAGGAGAATTGTGACGCCCGGATAGTTACGCTACAGTAACCCTCCCCTAATGTTGCCACGTCACCATGTTTACTGTTGTTAATCTTGCGGTGATTCAATCCCGTTCGAATTCAAAATTCAAAATCAAGTCAAACGGTAAAGTTTTCAAACATTAAAATTTGAATGTTCTAGAGGTGGCAAATAATGCTTAGGTAATTATGGTGGAGGATCACATTTTTATAAAATAATTAAAAGCACTAAACTAAATAAAACAGTGGCTTAAACAAATAATTAAATGCATTTTATAAATATTAAAACATTAAACTATTTTATTAGGTATGAGAAATTCATGTGGCAATAGAGTATTTATAAATACTAATTTAGGGGCTAGTGGTATATTTTATAAAACTAAAAGTAAAGTAAAACTAATATGAAAATATAAACTATAAATAAAATAGGAAAGAAAAAAAAAGCAAAGCAAAAGAAAAAAGAAAGAAGGAGACCCCCTGATGGGCCGTGGCCCAGCTGGCCATCGGGCCCCCAGGCCGGCCTAGTCGCCCCCCTGTATAACCCCTCCCCACTCCACCGGCCACACCCGACCGAACCCTATCCCCACCTACCCCAGACCCCCCCCCCACGATCCCCACTCTCTCCCTCCCCACTCACCTGGGTCGGGGAGGAGCCCGATCCCGTGTCTCCGCCGCAGGCGCCCATCCCCGGCGCGGCCACCAGTCGCGCCGTCCGACGCCACCGCCCGCTCTCCGGCTCCTCCCGCACAGCGCCCCCCCTCAACATGAGCTGGATCGGGGGCTGGACCCCGCGGCCCCCGAGCCCCGACGACCGCGCCCCCTCCGCTGCTGCTCGGGGGCCTCCTCGACTCGCCGGACCGCTCCGCCATCGCCGGAGCCCTTCCCCACCGGACTGCATCCCCTGCGTCGCGTCGTCTTCGCCCTCCTCCTCGCCCCCCATTGCCCCTGACCCTACGGATCCGCGGTGAGGCCCCCGGCCTCCTCTCCCCCTGTCCTCGTACACGGGCGCCCCGCCGGATTCGCCTTGGCCGCCCCTGCTGCCGCTCTCCCTCCGCCGTGCAGCCCTGCTGCTGCTGCTCCGCTGCGGAAGCCGTGCTGCCCCGCACCGGCCCGGTCGCGCCACCCCCCCTCCAGCCTGCGCCGCCCAGCCCCGGTGCTGCACCGCCGTGGCCTCGCCGGTGCCATCGCCGGCGCCCGGCGCCCCTCCGTGCCCGCTGGCCCTCGTGCGGGTCGGGCACCTCCAGCGCCCCACCGCATGCCCCTGCTCCCCTCGCCCTGCTGCGCCGCATGGAGACCCCGCGCCCTGCCTAGCTCGCCGTGGCCACCGGCCTCTCCCTGCTCCGGCGCCCTGCCGGGCTTGCCAGCCCGCTCGGGCTGCGCCCCACGCCCGTGCCCGCTAAGGCCACTGGGCTCTTTTGACAGCTGGGCCCCAAAACCCCCTCTGTGTCTATGACGAAGGGGGCCCCCACCCCCAGAACGATTTATAAAAAAAGGAATTAAAAAAATATATACATATATATAATAAAAAATTTAATTAATTAATGAAAAAAATAATTAACTTAATTAATTTTGATTAATGAAACTAATCAATTAATTAACCTAATTAACTACTGTTAATTAGCTAAATTAATTAATATGACAGTGGGGCCCACCCCTAATTAATTTTGATTAGATTAATTAAACTGGTTAATTAAAATGTGTCACTTGACAGTGGGACCCATTGGTCAGGTTGACCAGTCAACCCTGTTGACTGCTGACGTCAGCATGACATCATGCTGATGTCATTAATCTATTTTTCGAATTAATTAATTAATTAATTAAATTCTAGAAATTAATAAAATCTTTAGAAAATCATATCTTTTAATCCATAACTCGGATTAAGATATTTTCAACATGAAAGTTGCTCAGAACGACGAGACAAACCCGATTACGCAGCCCATTCGTCCGCCACGCATCCCTAGCATAGCAAACTCGCAAGTTTCCTCCTCCGGCTCCTCTGCCCGAAAATGCGAAACACCGGGGATACTTTCCCGGATGTCCCCCCCTTCACCGGTATCACCTCATACCGCGTTAGGGCACCTCTAGCACCGATACTTGTCATGTCATGCATCGCTATGCATCTGCTTGCTTAAATATTTATTGTTTCTTCCCCCTCTTCTCTCGCTAGACACCGAGACCGACGCCGCTGCTACCTAGTACGACTACGGAGTTGACGACCCCTCTCTCTTGCCAGAGCAATCAGGAAAGCCCCCCTTTTGATCACCAGATATCGCCTACTCTTCTCTATACTGCTTGCATTAGAGTAGTGTAGCATGTTACTGCTTTCCGTTATACCTATCCTGATGCATAGCATGTCCTTGCTACTACTGTTGTTACCATTACCTGCTATCCTACTGCTTAGTATAGGAAGCTAGTGTTCCATCAGTGGCCCTACACTCTTGTCTGTCTGCCATGCTATACTACTGGGCCGTGATCACTCGGGAGGTGATCACGGGCATATACTATATATTTTACACTGTCACGTTACCGGATAAACTGTTCGGAGATGGGGGCTGAAGGGGCAGGTGGTTCCACCCAGGTAGTGGTGGGCCTGGGTTCCCGATGGCCCCCGACTGTTACTTTGTGGCGGAGCGACAGGGCAGGTTCCGACCACCTAGGAGAGAGGTGGGCCTGGCCCTGGTCGGCGTTCGCGGATACTTAACACGCTTAACGAGATCTGGGTATTTGATCTGAGTCTGGCCATTTGGTCTATACGCACTAACCATCTACGCGGGAGTAGTTATGGGTATCCCGGCGTCGTGGTATCAGCCGAAGCCTTCGTGACGTCAGCGACTGAGTGGCGCGCCCCGGATTGGACTGGAAAGCCACTAGGCTAGGTCTGCTTCCGGCCGCGTACGCAACATGCAGGTGTGCAATGGGCGATGGGCCGAGACCCCTGCGCCATAGGATTTAGACCGGCGTGCTGACCTCTCTGTTGTGCCTAGGTAGGGCTGCGACGTGTTGATCTGTCGAGGCCGGGCATGACCCAGAAAAGTGTGTCCGGCCAAATGGGATCGGGCGTGTTGGGGTATGTGGTGCACCCCTGCAGGGAAGTTAATCTATTCGAATAGCCGTGTCCCTCGGTAAAAGGATGACCCGGAGTTGTACCTTGACCTTATGACAACTAGAAACGGATACTTAATAAAACACACCCTTCCAAGTGCCAGATACAACCGGTGATCGGTCTCTCACAGGGCGACGAGGGGAGGATCATCGGTTAGGATTATGCTATGCGATTCTACTTGGAGGACTTCAGTCTATTCTCTTCTACAGGCTGCAAGACAGGGGCTGCCAGAAGCGTAGTCTTCGACAGGACTAGCTATCCCCCTCTTATTCCGGCATTTTGCAGTTCAGTCCACATATGATAGCCTTATTCCAGATGATACCAATGCATACATATGTAGTATAGCTCCTTGCTTGCGAGTACTTTGGATGAGTACTCACGGTTGCTTTCTCCTTCTTTTCCCTCTATCCCTTCTACCTGGTTGTCGCAACCAGATGTTGGAGCCCAGGAGCCAGACGCCACCGTCGATGATGACTCCTACTACACCGGAGGTGTCTACTACTACGTGCTGCCCGCTGACGGCGACCAGGAGTAGTTTAGGAGGATCCCAGGCAGGAGGCCTGCGCCTCTTTCAATCTGTATCCCAGTTTGTGCTAGCCATCTTATGGCAACTTGTTTAACTTATGTCTGTACTCAGATATTGTTGCTTCTGTTTACTCGTCTATGATCGAGCTCTTGTATTCGAGCCCTCGAGGCCCCTGGCTTGTAATATGATGCTTGTATGACTTATTTTATTTGTAGAGTTGTGTTGTGATATCTACCCGTGAGTCCTTGATTTTGAACGTACACATTTGCGTGCATGATTAGTGTATGGTCAAATCGGGGGCGTCACATCGGTCACCCTTGACGAAAGCACTTCTGTGACGCGCGATTTATTTTCATGGAAGTGGACACTTCCGTGATGATAATTTTGGTAACGTCATGGAACACTTCTACGACAGCACATGTATGACTATCTTGATTCTGTCATAAATTTGGCATGGATGTACATGCATGACAAAAAATGCGACCTACTGTGACAAACACGTATCATCACGGAAGTGTATTTTTTGTAGTGTTGGCCTAAGTTGGTATATGGCCACGGCTGGCCTGGCAGATATCCATAATAGTAGTTGCTGGGGTCGTACTGAGATGAAGAAGAGGAAGGCTCCGATTGCCACTGGCTGACAATCATCTCCGGATCCCACCGGTAATTAGACTGTCGTGCAGGATCAACTTGTGGCTCAGGCTCTGGCTCCTTGGCTGGTGCAGGATTCCGGTAGGCGTGAATAGCTGTCAACGGAACAAGGTACGTTCCTACAGATAAATCAAACAAAGAAGGAGTAGGCAGGGTAATAGTCTCAGGATGATGTTTATTAAAGAACAATTGATATTTAAGCGCCCCTTCCCTATTCTTAACAATAAAATCATGTGCCACCATACTTTTATAATCTAAATAAACACGAGGTAGCACTTTTTCTTCCTTCTCATAATGCCTAATAGGTATGTTAAAATGTGCAGCTAGGCGTGAAGCATAGATGCCTCCAAAGATGGGGCCCTTGGTACGGTTCAGACTTAACCGTTTGGCAATAATGCCACCCATACTAAAAGTGTTATCACTGTATAAACCATGGAGCAAAATAATAATATCAGGGATACTAAGGTTTCCATAGTTTCCGCGTCCAATTAAGCAACGACTAGCAAATAATGCAAAGTAACGTAAAACAGAGAAATGTATGCTAGTGATTCGTGCATCAGAAACCTTCCTTGTTTCCCCTACAGCGATAGTATCAATAAACCCCTCCACATCATTATGATGTGGTTCTTCTGTCTTGCCCTCAAAAGGGACTAAACAAATCCGACAAAAATCATAAAGTGACTTCTCCTTATGTTCATCATATAAATGAAACTCCACCATAGGTGGAGAGTTCCTAGAATGGAAATGGAAGTTTTGCATAAAGGTATTTGTGAGTAAGAGATACTGATCGCATTTGTCGTGGAGGAAAGCGGTGAGACCTGCATTTTTAGCCAGTTCATGAAAATCTTCATAAATACCAATTGCTCTCAAGAAATCATCGGAGGGCCATTCACACGCCCGAACCTCCGCAGTGCGCGGCAAATTATACTTAGGCTTCGGTGCCTTTTCGTTCGAGCTTTGGCTCGATGAGCCCCTCAATAGCCTCCTCATCATTTTCTGAAAAATTCTGAAATTTTTAGTAACTTCAAAATAAAAGTAAACCAAACTCAATAATATTGATAGCAACTACTCCTACAAGTGCCTAGGGCCTATATCATGCATCAAAACTACTTTTGACCATATAAATTTGACATGCAAGCTCAAGAACAGGGTCACCTAAGCAGCAAAAATTTGCAATGAATAAATCACTAGAACAAAAATTAATTGGACTAATGGAGGAGTCACATACTAAGGAACAATCTCCCCAAGCAGTTTTGTGAGATGTGCTTTGAGCAAGGAGATCGAAAATGGCAGCAAAATGAGCTTGGACTCGGGTTTGAGCTGGATATTCGTGTTTGGGGGAGGAAGAAGGAGTGTATGGGTGAAAGGATAAGTGGAGGAGGGCCACCGTGGGAGCACGAGGCAAGGGGCGCGCCCTAGAGGGGTAGGCGCGCCCTCCACCCTCGCGGGCAGGTGGTTGGCCCCCTGGTGTGTTCTCAGTTCCATAAATCCTCAAATATTCTGGAAAAAATCATATTTAATTTTCAGCGCATTTGGAGAACTTTTATTTTCGAGGTATTTTTATACTGCACGGATAATCAGATAACAAATAGAAAAATATTTATTTTTATTTTATTAATATAAATAACAGAAAGTAAAAGTGGGGTACAGAAGGTTGTGCCTTCTAGTTTCATCCATCTCATGATCATCAAAAGGAATCCACTAACAAGGTTGATCAAGTCTTGTTAACGAACTCATTCTGAATAACATGGAACCGGAGAAATTTCGAATAACACTATGTTACCTCAATGGGGATATGCACATCCCCAATAATAAGAATATCATATTTCTTCTTGACAGTAGGAAGAGGAAATTCAAAACCTCCAAATATAATCGATGGAATTTTTCAAATAGAGTTGATACTATGAACTTGAGGTTGTTTCCTTGGAAAGTTTATGGTGTGCTAATTACCATTAACATGAAAAGTGACATTGCCTTTAGTGCAATCAATAACAGCCCCTGCAGTATTCGAAAAGGGTCTTCCAAGAATAATAGACATACTATCATCCTCGGGAATATCAAGAATAACAAAGTCCATTAAAATAGTAACATTTGCAACTACAACAGGCACATCCTCACAAATACTGACAGGTATAGCAGTTGATTTATCAGCCATTTGCAAAGATATTTCAGTAGGTGTCAACTTATTTAAATCAAGTTTAAGATATAAAGAGAGAGGCATAACACTAACACCGGCTCCAAGATCACATAAAGCAGTTTTAACATAGTTTCTTTTAATGGAGCATGGTATAGTGGGTACTCCTTGGTCTCGAAGTTTCTTTGGTATTCCACCCTTAAAAGTACAATTAGCAAGCATGGTGGAAATTTTAGCTTCCGATATCTTCCTTTTATTTGTAATTATATCTTTCATGTACTTAGCATAAGGATTGGTTTTGAGCATATCAGTTAATCGCATACACAAAAAGATAGGTCTAATCATTTCAGCAAAGCGCTCAAAATCCTCATCATCTCTCACACCCTAGCTAGTCTGTCGGTGTAATGGGACACGGATACCCCGAAGACGGCGAGATGATATTTCAAGACATCGGGGCTAGCAAAGCCCCTCGGTCCGACTGCCCGGCCGCTCTTGCCGGCTCCCCATCCGACTGCACTACCCGGCCGGCTGCCGACTGCCGGCCGCCGACTACGCCAACCCGCCGGCCGCCGACTACGCCAACCAGTCGGCTGCCGACTGCAGCCCGACCCGACATCGACGAGACAACCGTACTGCGGTGCCATCATCTACAGTGTACCGTGTCCCCTGGGTACTGATTTATAAAGTACTCCAGGGGACATGCATGAGATGTGCCATGCCACTATACCATGCCTACATGGCTTGGCATGTAAGCTACCCCAGATAGCTTACATCCAACGCCACTACCCATGCCACTAGCTAGCTAGCTAGCTACCATGCCTACATGGCTTGCATCCTAAGCCAACTCCCACTATATATATGAGATCCACCCATCCATCCAGGGAGGATGGATCCTCTCACGCACACACACAAGCTAGCAAGCAAGCTAGCTATCCATCCATCCATCCATGCACATGAGCATATGTGCTCACGGCCATGAGTATGGCCGGCCACTAGCATGCCTGATACAGGCATATACAAAGCCAGATGCCTATGGCACTGAGCTTACATACAGCTCTAGGAGCGACTCTGTACCAGATGTACCAGATATACTCAGACATGCAGGAGTAGGGGTGTTATCTCTCCGGAGAGCCCCGAACCTGGGTAAACTACCGCGTGCTACTCGCATACCCGCTCCCGGTCCTATCAGCAGCAGTCCTACCCACACACTAAGCCCTTGTGGCATCTGTCGACTCGCAAGCACCCCGTGAGAAATACCACGACAGTTGGCGCCCACCGTGGGGCGGTACTATGCTACCGCGCTGCTGCTGGTTTCGCTCTCCGGGCGGGACTACTTTCGCCTCCGCCGCGGCGTCGCGCCGTCTCTCCGGTAGCGCTCGGGGGCTCGACATCGACCCGCCCCCGGAGCGGCCGCGAGGGGCGGCGCGTCCTCGCCGTCGGCTTCGCCTTCTCCACCACCATCGTTGCGACGCAGGCCGTCCATCCGCGCGCGCGCCGCGCGCGGTGCCTCGCTTCGGTCGGC
Source organism: Triticum monococcum (assembly GCA_034509565.1). Lineage (NCBI taxonomy): Eukaryota > Viridiplantae > Streptophyta > Magnoliopsida > Poales > Poaceae > Triticum > Triticum monococcum. The sequence goes on along the minus strand of CM067841.1, from coordinate 592,442,537 downwards.
CGCATCCGTGCGCGCGTCGTGCCGCGTCGCTCGCGTCCGTTTCCCTCCGCGTTGTGCCCTGCCCCGGCCGAAAGGCGCGTTCGCCACTACATACATCATCCATACAAGCTAACTAGAGCCACGGTTGGCTTCGCGGGCACCTGCATTGTCCCCGTGAGCACCCGCGCACTGCCGCCCTCGTTCCCGCGAATGGCGCAACTCCACGCCCACTCTCAGGCCGTCTCCGCCGCGTCCTCCCTCTGCTGTCCTCACGCGCGGGCTCACGCGGCCCCCTCCCGACGCATCCGGCTCGGCCTCCCGCGGTCACGCGTCCCCAGCCGCGGCGCTCGCTCCGCCCGCGCCGCTGCTCCGCTTCGCCTACTCCGCTCCTGCATGCCCGTGGCTCCACCCGCATCGCTGCCTCCGAGTCTTGCCTCGCCCGGGCCGGCTCTGCGTCCCGCCTCCGCGCGCTGGCCTTGGCCGGCCTACTCCGCGCCTGCATGCTCGTGGCTCCGCCCACATCGCCGCCTCCGAGTCCTGCCTCGCCCGGGCCGGCTCTACGTCCCGCCTCCGCGCGCTGGCCTTGGCCGGCCTGCTCCGCGCCTGCATGCCCGTGGCTCCGCCCACATCGCCGCCTCCGAGTCCTGCCTCGCCCGGGCCGGCTCTGCGTCCCGCCTCCGCGCGCTGGCCTTGGCCGGCCTGCTCCGCGCCTGCATGCCCGTGGCTCCGCCCGCATCGCCGCCTCCGAGTCCTGCCTCGCCCGGGCCGGCTCTGCGTCCCGCCTCCGCGCGCTGGCCTTGGCCGGCCTGCCCCGCGCCTGCGCCGCCTGGCCGCCGCGTGCCCGCCGACTTGCCGTCTCCGCGCCCCCCCCCCCCCCCCCCGAGCCGCCTGCTCGCCGGCCTCCACCCCGGGCCTCCTGCGCGTCCGCGCCCATCGCACTGCGCCTCGCACGCCGGCTCCCCTGCGAGCCCCGTGCCGAGCCGCCACCGTCTCCCCCGACTCCCTGGCCGCCGACTCCGGATCCGGCCGCGCCGGCTGCCGCTATCCCGGGCCGGCCTCCGCCCCCCTCTGCCCACCGCGCCTGGCCTCCTCCGCCACCCTCGGCCGCCTCGGCGCCTGCCTGCGCGCTGGGCCCGGCCGGCCGGCTTCGCCTCCACAAGCGGCTGGGAGGCCACCCTGCGCCACGTGCCGACTCCCGCTTGCCCGGCGCCGGCTCCGCGCCTCTGCGTGACTGCTCCGGCTCCGCCCACTCGCCCGCTCGGCGCGACCCGACCGTCACCGCCCCGCCGGCTGCGCTGCTCCGCCGGCTTTGTCCCGCCAAATTGCCTCTGCCCGTGGCAACCCCTCGGCCGGCTCCCGCGTGCCCTGCCGGCTTGGCCGCATCACCGCCCCGCCGGGTCTGCCTCGCCCGGCTGGCTGCGCCGCCTCCCCGCGCGCGGCTTCCGCGCTCCCGCCTGCGCCGTGTCCGGCCCTCCCGCCGGGTCGCTGCGCCTGGCTGGCCGACTCCGCGCGCGACCCGGCCCCGTGCTTGATCGGCCTCGCCGCTGCATCCGGCTGCCCCGGGCCGGCTCTGCCCGCGCCGGCTGCTCCGCCTGCGCCGGCCTCCCCCGCGCCGGCCTCCCCGGGCCGGCTCCGCCTGTCGCCCCTCGCCCCCGTGCCGCGCCCGCGCCGCTCTGCCGCCTCACGCCCGGCCCCGGCGTCGGCTTCTCCAAATCCCGCGCCGGCTTCGGGTGGCCGCCCCCGCGCGCTGCCGCGTCCCGCGCCGGCTTCGGGTGGCCGCCCCGCGCGCTGCCGCGTCCCTCGCCGGCTTCGGGTGGCCTCCCCACGCGTTGCCGCGTCCCGCCTCAGGCCGACGCCTTCCGCGCTCGCCGGCTTCCGCCTTCCCGGCCGGCTCCCGCTCATCCCGTGGATGGCTCGCGGCTTGCCGGCTGCCGCCCACTCTGCTCCAGCCCCTGCCGGCTTCCCCGTCACCCGCCTGCCGGCTCGCCATAGCCGGCTGCGCCCCGCGCGCCCCTGACAGCTCGCGCTGTTCGGCTGCCCGTGCCCGGCTGGAGGCGAGAAGAGGAGCGAAAGAAAGAAAAGAAACAGGGCCGATTGCCCACAACCGGCTTGATAAAAAAAAGAAAAAAAAAAGATGCCTGCGTTGACTACAGTCCAGCCGACTGCTCTGATCAACAGCCTGCGTCGTCGCTCGGCCGGCTGTTTCATCTGCCCGCTTTGCCACCCGGCCGCCCGACGAGCTGGTCTGGCTGCGCATGGCCAGCTGACGAGAAAAAGAGATAAAGACAACGTAGTTGCCGGAAGATACGGCCCGACTGCTCAGCAGTCGGCCCGAATCTCGGGGGCTACACCCAGCAGGTGCGCTGACGCGCCCCCGCGAGAGAAGAAGAACGTAAGGTAGTTGCCGAAAGATCCGGCCCGACTGCTCAGCAGTCGGCCCGAATCTCGGGGGCTACACCCAGCGGGTGTGCTGACGTGCCCCCGCGAGAGAAAAGAAGGCAAAGTAGTTGCCGGAAGATCCGGCCCGACTGCTCAGTAGTCGGCCTGAATCTCGGGGGCTACACCCAGCGGGTGCGCTGACGCGCCCCCGCGAGAAGGAAGACAAAATAGCTGCCGGAAGATCCGGCCCGACTGCTCAGCAGTCGGCCCTACACCCAGCGGGTGCGCCGGCGCACTCCGCGAGCGCCGAGTCGCGCCGGCTATCTTCGACGACCACGACTACACGAAAATCAATGTGAGCTCCTCACCCGCATGTTTTTGCACTACGCAAGCATGGATAACCCCGAGCGTTGCTCGGGGGCTGCCTCCGCATTTTATTACAGTAGCATCACTGATTGCCCCGGCGCCAGCCAGAGTTGGCCCGGGGGCTGGCCGCTTGGCCTGAGACGTTAGTTCCCGCAGACGGCTTAGTACCGTGCACGGTACCAAAGGCCCACTCTTACTCACAGACCGCAGAGCGGCTGCCGACTAGCAAGAGTGAACGCTGGAGGCCACCCACGCGAAAAACGTCCGGGAACAAAAACGTTCGGGCGACCCGACTGTTTTCCTTTACAAGTATCCACTCGGTTGAATCTGCTCCCAGACTCTGAGTACTGTACACTCCACTTCGCGGCCCACTCTCAGCCACAGACCGCAGAGCGGCTGTCCGGCAAGCAAGAGCCCGGGCCAAAAAGTGGAGGGAACATGAAAAAGATTTAAGGGGGCTCGGACGAAACCGAGTCGGCACCCTCCGCATAAAACTTGCAATGATAAAAGCAAACATTCGATATATCTGCATGGACTGACTTTGTCCGTTTTTATGATCATTTTCATGAACATTTGCCAAAAAACCTCCGCCCAACTTTGCCAAGTTGCCCGGAGGCTCGGGGGCTACTGTCGGTGTAATGGGACACGGATACCCCGAAGACGGCGAGATGATATTTCAAGACATCGGGGCTAGCAAAGCCCCTCGGTCCGACTGCCCGGCCGCTCCTGCCGGCTCCCCATCGGACTGCACTACCCGGCCGGCTGCCGACTGCCGGCCGCCGACTACGCCAACCTGCCGGCCGCCGACTACGCCAACCAGTCGGCTGCCGACTGCAGCCCGACCCGACATCGACGAGACAACCGTACTGCGGTGCCATCATCTACAGTGTACCGTGTCCCCTGGGTACTGATTTATAAAGTACCCCAGGGGACATGCATGAGATGTGCCATGCCACTATACCATGCCTACATGGCTTGGCATGTAAGCTACCCCAGGTAGCTTACATCCAACGCCACTACCCATGCCACTAGCTAGCTAGCTAGCTACCATGCCTACATGGCTTGCATCCTAAGCCAACTCCCACTATATATATGAGATCCACCCATCCATCCAGGGAGGATGGATCCTCTCACGCACACACACAAGCTAGCAAGCAAGCTAGCTATCCATCCATCCATCCATGCACATGAGCATATGTGCTCACGGCCATGAGTATGGCCGGCCACTAGCATGCCTGATACAGGCATATACAAAGCCAGATGCCTATGGCACTGAGCTTACATACAGCTCTAGGAGCGACTCTGTACCAGATGTACCAGATATACTCAGACATGCAGGAGTAGGGGTGTTATCTCTCCGGAGAGCCCCGAACCTGGGTAAACTACCGCGTGCTACTCGCATACCCGCTCCCGGTCCTATCAACAGCAGTCCTACCCACACACTAAGCCCTTGTGGCATCTGTCGACTCGCAAGCACCCCGTGAGAAATACCACGACATAGTCCATGCATTAGAGTGTGCATCATGTTTACTTTCATCAGAAACTTGAAATGGGGAAGGCAGAACCCCCAGCACCCCCCCTGAAATCAACTAGGATTTACTAAAAATAATTTCAATGAACCTGAAATGCGCTTCTAAATTGTTCACCCTCTTTGCCTTGGGTTAGAACCTTTGGGAAAATAGGTGCACATTTTTCTAGGTCAACAGAAGGTCACTGATTTAAATCATAAATAATTGAATTTGAGCATTTAAATGCTATTAAATAATTTAAGTGCTCAAATAATTCTGGAAATAATTGTTTGTTGTTAGGAATAATCCCAATAGAGCCCACATTTATTTTCAGGATTTTAGAAAGTGCCTAGGTATTTTAATTAAAGCGCTAAAGCTACAGAATAATAGAAAAAGAAAACAAAATCAAAAAAAGGGGAAAGCAGCCCACCTGGGCCTTACCTGTGCTGGCCAGCCCACCTGGCTCGGCCCAGCCTAATGGCGCTGCCAGTCGTCGTCCTCCTCGCGCCAGAAGGACGCGGAGCGCGTGGCCGGCGCCCGCGGCCACACGCCGGCACCTCCTGCTTTCGTCGATGCCGGGAGACGTCCAGGGAATGCCACGCGACCCCCCATGTCCCCCTCTCATCCACTCTCACTCTCCCCCTCGTCTCCCTCTCCCTCTCCCGCGATGGCCGACGCACCCGTCGCCGTCTCACCATCGTAGTTGCGCCCTCCGTCACCCCCTTGCCTCTCTGACCTGTCCAGAAGCTCTGCCGTGACGCCCTCGCCCTCCCCACCGAGCCACGCATCGCCGAAGGCCCTGCATCACCGTCATCGGATCATCTTCAACCTCGGTACCCGCCGGACGCCGCTCATCGATTCGCCTCACTCAGGTCGCCCCCGAGCCCACTGAGCTGCTCATCGACCTCCCTGTGAGCTCCGCCACCTTTCCCCTCTTCTTTTCCATGCGTTTGCACCCTCTAGGCCATAGTTCCACCATGGCCGAAGCTCGTCTCCGCTCAAGCTTGTCGCCGGCGCCGCTTCGGCGACCATTTGGTCATCCCGTGCTACGCAACGTGCTTGCCACATCGCGTAGTGCCTCGCTAGCGCCTCAGTTTCCACGTTTGCACGCCGCAGCCCACACCCCGCACATGGCCGAACTCCGGCCGCCGCCTTGGAGCTCGCTGTCGTCGTCTCCGGCCACCGTAGGCCCGGCCACCACCACCACTAGATGCGCGACTGCAAGAGCTCTCCAACGAGCCCAAGAACGGCCTCGCTCGTGCCCTGTAGGCGATTTCCGAGCTGCGCCACCGTCTCGGGCCTCGCCGGCGGCTCGCCGGCAAGTTTGACCCAGTTTGACCCTGGGTGGGCCCAGGTAGACCCCTGCTGAGTCTATGACAGGTGGGGCCGGTCTGCTAACTAATCTAGGATTAGTTTTAACTAATTTTATTTTACTCAGTCACTGACATGTGGGCCCAGGCCCCACTGACAGCTAATTAGTGTTAATCTAATCATGTTATTTAACTAAGAGACTGACAGAAGGGGCCCACCAGCCAGGTTTGACCTGGGCTGGCGCCTTTGACCTGCTGAGGTCAGCATGACGCAATGCTGATGCAGTAATGCATTTTCTGGAATTATTTTTATTCAGGAAATTCCAGAAAATAGTTCAAACTTCAAAAATTCATAGAAATTCAACCATAACTCCAAATGAGATAAATTATATATGAAAAATTATCAGAAAAATTCAATCTATCCATCTGTAATGGTTTCATGCATGACAAAACAAGTTTACCCTTCTATTTAAGCAGAATAAGGAAATGCCCTATAAATGCAATAATTAATGAGCTAATATTTGAATCTTGGATTCAAATGAGTTCACCCCCTTCTGTTTTAGCTTGCATTAGGCCAAAACACATTCATATTGCCATGTCATAGCATGCATCATATTGTTGCATATCGTCATGTGTTGATTGTGCTCGGTTGTGTTCTTCGTGGTAGGTTCTGCCTCCGAGGATATTCACGAGTATCCAACTGAAGGGCAGTATCCCGTTACCACTCCATCAGGCAAGCAACCATTGATCATTCCGATACAACCCATGTTCTCGCTCCTGCTCTTGTTACTGCATTAAGACAACACGATTCAAACTGCTGTGTGCTATGGTAGTTGAACCCTTATCCTCTGCATGACCTGTCATTGCCACAGTAACTAGATGAAACCCACTAGCATGTGTAGGAGTTGATTGAGCCATGTTTCGTGATTCCTACCTTGCTATGCCTGCTACGCTTAGAGTTGGGTCAGGGCTGGTTCATCTGGGTGATGGGCTAGAGTGAAATGCTTGTGTCGGTAATATGTGGGATGTGTTGAACATGTTTTGGTAAACGTATCGATGATAGGCCATGTAGGAGTACATGGTGGGTTGTTTCATTGAGACCGTCCCTAAGAACTGAGTTCTGTATGCGTGATTTAAGATTCAGCTACTACCACACATTGGGCCCTGAAATATGACCCCGCTCGACTTACTGACCCCTCTCGCCTCAGTCCAGGAGTTGCAACTAGTTTCTGGTGTTTGTAGGTTAAGTGTTGGCGGCCGTGCGTAGCGCTGACCCTAGCGGTGGGCTATGTTGCGGTAGATACACCGTGGCACGGTGTACCAAGTCACCCGTTTGGTGTCTCGGGAACCCTGTTCACATCGTTCGGGGCCGTTGAGGACACCCCGGCCGGATTTCCTTGCGGATGGAACCTGAATAGGCGATGACCCTGGACTAGAGACTTGTGAGGTTAGTCAGGTCGTGGTCTACACCCACGTCGGTTTTTGCTTGAAGTCTGCCGAGCACATTTCGTGTGCAGACGCTAAGTGGTGGAAACATGTGTGACGAAGTACACCCCTGCAGGGTATAAAACTATTCGAATAGCCGCGTCCGCGGTAAAGGACTACTTGGTTGCCTATACAGTTCATAGACAAGTTAATGGATACTACTAAAAGACTCAAGATAAGTGTGAGTACCGAGGATGGCCCTCTCGCAGGATAACGAGGGAGGATCCCCGGTGGAGTATTGTGTTGGTGAGTAGTGGACTCGTGTGCGAAAACTATTTTACTAGAGAGGTTCCGTAGGATAGCTTAGCCAAGAGTCAAAGCTGGCTTGCTGCATAACCCCACCACCTTCCTGAGAATGAGCATGTATAGTAGGTTCTGATGTAAGACTTGCTGAGTACCTTTGTACTCATGTTTGCTTATTTATTGTTTTCAGACGACAACATTGCCCCCTCCGATGAATTTTATGTAGACCTTGACGTCGACGAGTGACTAGCCACCCAGGTGGTGATCCCGGACATGGAGGGCCCTATGTAGATAGACAGGCTTGAGAAGCCTTCCTTCTTTTTTTAGAGTCTGTACTCAGACTAGTTGCTTCCGCATGTGCCTGTATGATTGTATGACTTGAGTGTCCGGTCATGTGACCCCTATCTGTATGAACATGTTATGTATGGCTTCCTGGAGCCTTTAAATAAAGTACTTGAGTTGTAGAGTTTTGTTGTGATGCCATGTTGTATGTAATCATATCGGGCATCTTGTGTGTATGATTGAAATGCTTGGTATGAGTGGGATCCGACAATCTAGTTGTTTATCCTTCGCAGCCTTTCTTATGGGGAAATGTAGTCTAGTGTTCCTCGAGCCATAGTAGTCCGCTACAGCCCGGTTCACCGGAGTCCTGCTAGCCCAGCACTACTGTTCAGGACACTTGACTGGCCGGCATGTGTTTCACTTCGTCCCTATGTCTGTCCCTTCGGGGAAATGTCACGCGGTGACTTCCGGAGTCCTGCCTAGCCTGCTACAGCCCGGAACCCCCGGAGTCCTGTTAGCCCAGTGCTACAGCCCGGAATCACTCGTTGATGACCGACATGTTCGATGTGATTCATGTATGCCTGTCTCCATAGGTCTATGCCACTTTGGGTTCACGACTAGCCATGTCGGCCCGGGTTCTGGGTCATATGGATGCTAGCGACATTGTCATATACATGAGCCAAAAGGCGCAAACGGTCCCGGGCCATGGTAAGGCGACACCGTGGGATACCGTGCGTGAGGCCGCAAAGTGATATGAGGTGTTACAGGCTAGATCGATGTGGCTTGGAATCGGGGTCCTGACATCATCCTTTTTCTTGGATGCTTCAGGAGGAAAAGGCATGGGTTTCTGAACCCAAGGCTCTCTTTCTTTACTATGTTTTCTAGCAACAAAGTCGTTCTTATCATAACGTTGATTCTTTGATTGTGGGTTATCAAGATCAACAACAGGTTCAATTTCTACATAATTATCATTACTAGGTTGAGCATCATCATGAACATTATTATTGGTATTACCGCTAGTTTCAGGTTCATTACTAGATTGAGTTTCAGCATCAGAAATAGAAATATTATTTGGATTCTCAGGTGGTTCAACAATAGGTTCACTAGAAGCATGCAAAGCCTGTCATTTTTCTTTTTATTCTTTTTAGAAGAACTAGATTCATCTGTATTATTTCTCTGAGAATCTTGCTCAATTCTCTTAGGGTGGCCTTCAGGATACAAAGGTTCCTGAGTCATTCTACCAGTTCTAGTAGCCACTCTAACAGCATAATCGTTATTCTTATTATTCAATTCATTGAGCCAATCATTTTGAGCTTTAAGTACTTGTTCTACTTGAGTGGTGACCATAGAAGCATGTTTACTAATAAGTTTAAGTTCACCTTTAACATTAGCCATATAATCACCCAAGTGTCCAAGCATATTTGAATTGTATTTCAATTGTCTACCAAAATAAGCTTTAAAATCTTCTTGCTTAGCCATAAATTTATCAAACTCATCTAAACACGGGCTAGCAATTTTAGTAAATGGGATTACAGCTTCATCATATCTATAGAGAGAATTTACCTTTACTACCTGTGTCGGGTTATCAAGACCATGAGTTTCTTCAATAGGTAAAGGATTAAGATTACGTGTTTCTTCAACAGACGGTAAATTAAGACCATGTATTTCTTCAATAGGAGGTAAATTCTTAACATCTTCAGCTTTAATGCCCTTTTCTTTCATAGATTTCTTTGCCTCTTGCATATCTTCAGGACTGAGAAATAGAATACCCCTCTTCTTCGGAGTTGGTTTAGGAATAGGCTCCGAAGGTGTCCAATTATTTTCATTTGTCAACATATTATTCAATAGAATTTTAGCTTCATCCGATGTCCTTTCCCTAAAAACAGAACCAGCACAAGTATCCAGGTAATCTCTGGAGGCATCGGTTAGTCCATTATAAAAGATATCAAGTATTTCATTTTTCTTAAGAGGATGATCAGGCAAAGCATTAAGTAATTGGAGAAGCCTCCCCCAAGCTTGTGGGAGACTCTCTTCTTCAATTTGCACAAAATTATATATATCCCTTAAAGCAGCTTGTTTCTTATGAGCAGGGAAATATTTAGCAGAGAAGTAATATATCATATCCTGGGGACTATGCACACAACCAGGATCAAGAGAATAAAACCATATCTTAGCATCACCCTTTAATGAGAACGGAAATATTTTAAGGATATAAAAATAGTGAGTTCTCTCATCTTTAGTGAACAGGGTGGCTATATCATTTAATTTAGTAAGATGTGCCACTTTACAGTTTCAGATTCATAATCCTTATCAGTAACAAAGATAGGTGAAGTAGCAAAAGCAGGGTCAGGTTTCATGCTAGCATTTAAAGATTGCTTACTCCATTTAGCTAATAATCCTTTAAGTTCAGTTCTATTTCTACAAGCTAAAATGGCTAAAGAAGCTTCTTGATCAAATACATAACCCTTAGGAATAGAAAGTGGTTCTTCATCATCACTTTCATCAGTATCATCAGATTCAATATTTTCAATTTCTCTAGCCCTAGCAAGTTGTTCATCAAGAAAATCACTAAGTGGCATAGTAGTATCAGGCATAGAGGTAGTTTCATCATAAGTATCAGGCATAGTAGAAGCGGCATCATCAATAACATGCGACATATCAGAACGAATAGCAGAAGCAGGTGTAGGTGTCGCAAGCTTACTCAAAACAGAAAGTGAATCAAGTGCAGAGCTAGATGGCAGTTCCTTACCTCCCCTTGTTGTTGAGGGATAGATCTTGGTTTTTGGATCTCTCGAGTTCTTCATAATGATAAGCAGATATATATCCCAAGTGACTCAAAGAATAGAGCTATGCTCCCCGGCAACGGCACCAGAAAATAGTCTTGATAACCCACAAGTATAGGGGATCGCAACAGTTTTCAAGGGTAGAGTATTCAACCCAAATTTATTGATTCGACACAAGGGGAGCCAAAGAATATTGTCAAGTATTAGCAGCTGAGTTGTCAATTCAACCACACCTGAAACTTAATATCTACAGCAAAGTGTTTAGTAGCGAAGTAATATGATAGTGGTGATAACGGTAGCAAAAGGTAACAGTAGTAAAAGCAATGTTTTTTGTATTTTGTAGTGATGATAGTAATAGCAACGGAAAAGTAAATAAGCGAAGAGGAATATATGGAAAGCTCGTAGGCAATGGATCGGTGATAGAGAATTATGCTGGATGTGGTTCATCATGTAACAGTCATAACCTAGGGTGACACAGAACTAGCTCGAGTTCATTGATATAATGTAGGCATGTATTCTGAACATAGTCATACGTGCTTATGGAAAAGAACTTGCATGACATCTTTTGTCCTACCCTCCCGTGGCAGCGGGGTCCTTACGGAAACTAAGGGATATTAAGGCCTCCTTTTAATAGAGAACCGGAACAAAGCATTAACACATAGTGAATACATGAACTCCTCAAACTACGGTCATCACCGGTAAGTATCCCGATTATTGTCACTTAGGGGTTAACGGATCATAACACATAATAGGTGACTATAGACTTGCAAGATAGGATCAAGAACACTCATATATTGATGAAAACATAATAGGTTCAGATCTGAAATCATGGCACTAGGGCCCTAGTGACAAGAATTAAGCATAGCAAAGTCATAGCAACATAAATCTCAGAACATAGTGGACACTAGGGATCAAACCCTAACAAAACTAACTCGATTACATGATAGATCCCATCCAACCATCACCGTCCAGCAAGCCTATGATGGAATTACTCACGCACGGCGGTGAGCATCATGAAATTGGTGATGGAGGATGGTTGATGATGACGATGGCGACGAATTCCCCTCTCTGGAGCACCGAACGGACTCCAGATCAGCACTCCCGAGAGATTTTAGGGCTTGGCGGCGGCTCCGTATCGTAAAACGTGATTATTTCTTCTCCTTGATTTTTCTCTCCCCGAAACTCAATATATGGAGGTGGAGTTGGAGTCGGAGAGGCAAGAGAGGGCCCATGAGGTAGGGGGCGCGCCCCCCACCCTCGTGGCAAGGTGGTGGGCCCCCTGGCCTTCATCTTTGGCAGGTATTTTTCTTAATTTCTGAAAAAGTGTCTCTGTGAAGTTTCAGGTCATTCCGAGAACGTTTGCTCCTGCACATAAATAACAGCATGGTAGTTCTGCTGAAAACAACGTCAGTCCGGGTTAGTTCCATTCAAATCATGCAAGTTAGAGTCCAAAACAAGGGCAAAAGTGTTTGGAAAAGTAGATACATTGGAGACATATCACCGCGTGCCTTGGCGCCAGGGCGCCGTCTTGGTGCAGAGGTGGTGGACGTGCTTCGTGAGCCGCGTCGCCCGTGGCTGGAAGAGGGCGAGGTAGAGAGTGGGACAACACAGGGGAGCCCCCTGCGGCATGGACGAGCTCGGTGATGCGGTCGAGCCAGTCCTTGTAGAGGTTGTCGACCGGACAATAGCGCAGGAGCTCGTGCGCCATGAGGAGCGCGGCCCGTGCGTCCGCGGGAATGCGACGAGCGTGAGACGACAAACCAACGAGAGTCAGCAATGGAGTGGCGGTGCGGCCATCCCGCCGCACCGAGGGGTGCAACGAGGATGCTTGCTGCTCGTTCCCAGCCGGGCCGGTGGCGGCGTTGGTGAAGGAAATATGCCCTAGAGGCAATAATAATGTTATTATTTTATTTCCTTATATCATGATAAATGTTTATTATTCATGCTAGAATTGTATTATTCGGAAACATAATACTTGTGTGAATACATAGACAAACCAAACTTCACTAGTATGCCTCTACTTGACTAGCTCATTAATCAAAGATGGTTATGTTTCCTAACCATAGACATGTGTTGTCATTTGATTAACGGGATCACATTATTAGGAGAATGATGTGATTGACATGACCCATTCCATTAGCTTAGCACCCGATCGTTTAGGATGTTGCTATTGCTTTCTTCATGACTTATACATGTTCCTATGACTATGAGATTATGCAACTCCCGTTTGCCGGAGGAACACTTTGTGTGCTACCAAACGTCACAACGTAACTGGGTGATTATAAAGGAGCTCTACAGGTGTCTCCAAAGGTAAATGTTGGGTTGGCGTATTTCGAGATTAGGATTTGTCACTCCGATTGTCGGAGAGGTATCTCTTGGCCCACTCGGTAATGCACATCACATAAGCCTTGCAAGCATTGCAACTAATGAGTTAGGTGCGAGATGATGTATTACGAAACGAGTAAAGATACTTGCCGGTAACGAGATTGAACTAGGTATTAAGATACCGACGATCGAATCTCGGGTGAGTAACATACCGATGACAAAGGGAACAATGTATGTTGTTATGCGGTCTGACCGATAAAGATCTTCGTAGAATATGTAGGAGCCAATATGAGCATCCAGGTTCCGCTATTGGTTATTGACCGGAGACGTGTCTCGGTCATGTCTACATTGTTCTCGAACCCGTAGGGTCCGCACGCTTAAGGTTTCGATGACAGTTATATTATGAGTTTATGAGTTTTGATGTACCGAAGTTAGTTCGGAGTCCCGGATGTGATCACGGACATAACGAGGAGTCTCGAAATGGTCGAGACATAAAGATTGATATATTGGACGGCTATATTCGGACACCAGAAGTGTTCCAAGAGAAAACCGGAGAGCCGGAGGGTTACCGGAACCCTACCGGGAGAAGTAATGGGCCATATGGGCCTTAGTGAAGAGACAGAAGGGCAGCCAGGGTGGTCCGCGCGCCTCCTCCCCCTGGTCTGAATTGGACTAGGGGAGGGGGGGCGGCGCCCCCCTTTCCTTAGCCCTCCCCACTTCCTTCCCCCTCCTAGTAGGAGTCCTACTCCTACTAGGAGGAGGACTCCTCCTTGGCACGTCTATAGGGCCGGCCGGCCTCCTCCCCTTGATCCTTTATATACGGGGGCAGGGGGCACCCCTAGACACACAAGTTGATCCACGTGATCATATTCTTAGTTGTGTGCGGTGCTCCCTTCCACGATAATCCTCGATAATATTGTAGCGGTGCTTAGGCGAAGCCCTGCGACGGTGGTACATCAAGATCGTCACCACGCCGTCGTGCTGACGGAACTCTTCCCCGACACTTTGCTGGATCGGAGTCCGGGGATCGTCAACGAGCAGAACGTGTGCTAAAACTCGGAGGTTCCGTAGTTTCGGTGCTTGATCGGTCGGGCCGTGAAGACGTACGACTACATCAACCGCGTTGTGCTAACGCTTCCGCTGTTGGTCTACAAGGGTATGTAGATCGCACTCTCCCCTCTCGTTGCTTTGCATCACCATGATCTTGCGTGTGCGTAGGAATTTTTTTGAAATTACTACGCTCCCCAACAGTGGCATCCGAGCCTAGGTTTTATATGTTGATGTTATATGCACGAGTAGAACACAAGTGAGTTGTGGGCGATATAAGTCATACTGCTTACCAGCATGTTATACTTTGGTTCGGCGGTATTGTTGGACGAAGCGGCCCGGACCAACATTACGCGTACGCTTACGCGAGACCGGTTCTCCCGACGTGCTTTGCACAAAGGTGGCTAGCGGGTGTCAGTTTCTCCAACTTTAGTTGAACCGAGTGTGGCTACGCCCGGTCCTTGCGAAGGTTAAAACAGCACCAACTTGACAAACTATCGTTGTGGTTTTGATGCGTAGGTAAGATTGGTTCTTGCTTAAGCCCGTAGCAGCCACGTAAAACTTGCAACAACAAAGTAGAGGACGTCTAACTTGTTTTCGCAAGGCATGTTGTGATGTGATCTGGTCAAGACATGATTTTATTGTATGAGATGATCATGTTTTGTAACCAAGTTATCGGCAACTGGCAGGAGCCATATGGTTGTCGCTTTATTGTATGCAATGCAATTGCGCTGTAATGCTTTACTTTATCACTAAGCAGTAGCGATAGTCGTGGAAGCATAATATTGGCGAGACGACAACGATGCTACGATGGTGATCAAGGTGTCACGCCGGTGACGATAGTGATCACGACGGTGCTTCGAAGATGAAGATCACAAGCACAAGATGATGATGGCCATATCATATCACTTATATTGATTGCATGTGATGTTTATCTTTTATGCATCTTATCTTGCTTTGATTGGCGGTAGCATTTTAAGATGATCTCTCCCTAATTATCAAGAAGTGTTCTCCCTGAGTATGCACCATTGTGAAAGTTCTTCGTGCTGAGACACCACGTGATGATCGGGTGTGATAGGCTCTACGTTCAAATACAACGGGTGCAAAATAGTTGCACACGCAGAATACTCAGGTTATACTTGACGAGCCAAGCATATACAGATATGGCCTCGGAACACGGAGACCGAAAGGTCGAGCGTGAATCATATAGTAGATATGATCAATATAATGATGTTCACCAATGAAACTACTCCATCTCACGTGATGATCGGACATGGTTTAGTTGATTTGGATCACGTAATCACTTAGAGGATTAGAGGGATGTCTATCTAAGTGGGAGTTCTTTAGTAATATGATTAATTGAACCTAAATTTATCATGAACTTAGTACCTGATAGTATCTTGCTTGTTTATGTTTGATTGTAGATAGATGGCCCGTGTTGTTGTTCCATTGAATTTTAATGCGTTCCTTGAGAAAGCAAAGTTGAAAGATGATGGTAGAAATTACACGGACTAGGTCCGTAACTTGAGGATTATCCTCATTGCTGCACAGAAGAATTACGTCCTGAAAGCACCGCTGGGTGCCAGGCCTGCTGCTGGAGCAACACTAGATGTTATGAACGTCTGGCAGAGCAAAGCTGATGACTACTCGATAGTTCAGTGTGCCATGATTTATGGCTTAGAATCGGGACTTCAACGACGTTTTGAACGTTGTGGAGCATATGAGATGTTCCAGGAGTTGAAGTTAATATTTCAAGCAAATGCCCGAATTGAGAGATATGAAGTCTCCAATAATCTTCTATAGCTGCAAGATGGAGGAGAACAGTTCTGTCAATGAGCATATACTCAAAATGTCTGGGTATAATAATCACTTGATTCAATTGGGAGTTAATCTTCCAGATGATTGCGTCATTGAGAGAATTCTCCAATCACTGCCACCAAGCTACAAGAGCTTCGTGATGAACTATAATATGCAAGGGATGAAAAAGACTATTCCCGAGCTCTTCGCAATGCTGAAAGCTGCGGAGGTAGAAATCAAGAAGGAGCATCAAGTGTTGATGGTCAACAAGACCACTAGTTTCAAGAAAAAGGGCAAAGGGAAGAAGAAGGGGAACTTCAAAAAGAATAGCAAGCAAGTTGCTACTCAAGAGAAGAAACCCAAACCCTGACCTAAGCCTGAAACTGAGTGCTTCTACTGCAAGCAAACTGGTCACTGGAAGCGGAACTGCCCCAAGTATTTGGCGGATAAGAAGGATGGCAAGGTGAACAAAGGTATATGTGATATACATGTTATTTATGTGTACCTTACTAATGCTCGCAATAGCACCTGGGTATTTGATACTGGTTCTGTTGCTAACACTTGCAACTCGAACAGGGACTACGGATTAAGCAAAGATTGGCTAAGGACGAGGTGACGATGCGCATGGGAAATGGTTCCAAAGTCGATGTGATCGCGATCAGCACACTACCTCTACATCTACCTTCGGGATTAGTATTAGACCTAAATAATTGTTATTTGGTGCCAGCGTTAAGCATGAACATTATATGTGGATCTTGTTTGATGCGAGACGGTTATTCATTTAAATCAAAGAATAATGGTTGTTCTATTCATATGAGTAATATCTTTTATGGTCATGCACCCTTATAGAGTGGTCTATTCTTATTAAATCTCGATAGTAGTGACACACATATTCATAATGTTGAAGCCAAAATATGGAGAGTTGATAATGATAGTGCAACTTATTTGTGGCACTGCCGTTTGGGTCATATCGGTGTAAAGCGCATGAAGAAACTCCATACTGATGGGCTTTTGGAACCACTTGATTATGAATCACTTGGTACTTGCGAATCGTGCCTTATGGGTAAGATGACAAAAACACCGTTCTCCGGTACTATGGAGAGAGCAACAGATTTGTTGGAAATCATACATACAGATGTATGTGGTCCGATGAATGTTGAGGTTCGTGGCGGATATTGTTATTTTCTCACCTTTACAGATGACTTAAGAAGATACGGGTATATCTACTTAATGAAACATAAGTCTGAAACATTTGAAAAGTTCAAAGAATTTCAGAGTGAAGTTGAAAATCATCGTAACAAGAAAATAAAATTCCTACGATCTGATCATGGAGGAGAATATTTGAGTTACGAATTTGGTGTACATTTGAAAAAATGCGGAATAGTTTCGCAACTCACGCCACCCGGAACACCACAGCGTAATGGTGTGTCCAAACGTCGTAATCGTACTTTACTAGATATGGTGCGATCTATGATGTCTCTTACTGATTTACCGCTATCGTTTTGGGGTTATGCTCTAGAGATGGCCGCATTCACGCTAAATAGGGCACCATCAAAATCCGTTGAGATGACGCCTTATGAACTGTGGTTTGGCAAGAAACCAAAGTTGTCGTTTCTGAAAGTTTGGGGTTGCGATGCTTATGTGAAAAAGCTTCAACCTGATAAGCTCGAACCCAAATCGGAGAAATGTGTCTTCATAGGATATCCAAAGGAAACTATGGGATACCACTTCTATCACAGATCCGAAGGCAAAACTTTTGTTGATAAATTCGGAAACTTTCTAGAGAAGGAGTTTCTCTCGAAAGAAGTGAGTGGGAGGAAAGTAGAACTTGATGAGGTAACTGTACCTGCTCCCTTATTGGAAAGTAGTACATCACAGAAACTAGTTTCTGTGACACCTACACCAATTAGTGAGGAAGCTAATGATAATGATCATGAAACTTCAGAACAAGATACTACTGAACCTCGTAGATCAACCAGAGTAAGATCCGCACCAGAGTGGTACGGTAATACTACTCTGGAAGTCATGCTACTAGATCATGATGAACCTACGAACTAGGAAGAAGCGATGGTGAGCCCAGATTCCGCAAAATGGCTTGAAGCCATGAAATCTGAGATGGGATCCATGTATGAGAACAAAGTATGGACTTTGGTTGACTTGCCCAATGATCGGCAAGCAATTGAGAATAAATGGATCTTTAAGAAGAAGACTGACGCTGACGGTAATGTTACTGTCTACAAAGCTCGACTTGTCGCAAAAGGTTTTCGACAAGTTCAAGGGATTGACTACGATGAGACCTTCTCACCCGTAGCGATGCTTAAGTCTGTCCGAATCATGTTAGCAATTGCCGCATTTTATGATTATGAAATTTGGCAGATGGATGTCAAGACTGCATTCCTGAATGGATTTCTGCAAGAAGAGTTGTATATGATGCAGCCGGAAAGTTTTGTCGATCCAAAGGGAGCTAACAAAGTGTGCAAGCTCCAGCGATCCATTTATGGACTAGTGCAAGCCTATCGGAGTTGGAATAAACGTTTTGATAGTGTGATCAAAGCATTTGGTTTTGTACAGACTTTTGGAGAAGCCTGTATTTACAAGAAAGTGAGTGGGAGCACT
The DNA here is from genome assembly GCA_034509565.1 of Triticum monococcum. NCBI lineage: Eukaryota > Viridiplantae > Streptophyta > Magnoliopsida > Poales > Poaceae > Triticum > Triticum monococcum. Next base: position 592,424,417 of record CM067841.1, on the reverse strand, counting down.
GTAGCATTTCTTATATTATATGTAGATGACATATTACTAATCGAAAATGATATAGAATTTCTGGATAGCATATAGGGATACTTGAATAAGAGTTTTTCAATGAAAGACCTCGGTGAAGCTGCTTACATATTGGGCATTAAGATCTATAGAGACAGATCAAGACGCTTAATTGGACTTTCACAAAGCACATACCTTGACAAAGTTTTGAAAAAGTTCAAAATGGATCAAGCAAAGAAAGGATTCTTGCCCGTGTTACAAGGTGTGAAATTGAGTAAGACTCAATGCTCGACCAATGCAGAAGATAGAGAGAAAATGAAAGATGTTCCCTATGCTTCATCCATAGGCTCTATCATGTATGCAATGCTGTGTACCAGACCTGATGTGTGTCTTGCTATAAGTATAGCAGGGAGGTACCAAAGTAATCCAGGAGTGGATCACTGGACAGCGGTCAAGAACATCCTGAAATACCTGAAAAGGACTAAGGATATGTTTCTCATATATGGAGGTGACAAAGAGCTCATTGTAAATGGTTACGTTGATGCAAGCTTTGACTCTGATCCGGACGATTCTAAATCGCAAACCGGATACGTGTTTACATTAAACGGTGGAGCTGTCAGTTGGTGCAGTTCTAAACAAAGCATTGTGGCGGGATCTACATGGGAAGCAGAGTACATAGCTGCTTCGGAAGCAGCAAACGAAGGAGTCTGGATGAAGGAGTTCATATCCGATCTAGGTGTTATACCTAGTGCATCGGGTCCAATGAAAATCTTTTGTGACAATACTGGTGCAATTGCGTTGGCAAAGGAATCCAGATTTCACAAGAGAACCAAGCACATCAAGAGACGCTTCAATTCCATCCGGGATCTAGTCCAGCTGGGAGACATAGAGATTTGCAAGATACATACGGATCTGAATGTTGCAGACCCATTGACTAAGCCTCTTCCACGAGTAAAACATGATCAGCACCAAAGCTCCATGGGTGTTAGAATCATTACTGTGTAATCTAGATTATTGACTCTAGTGCAAGTGGGAGACTGAAGGAAATATGCCCTAGAGGCAATAATAATGTTATTATTTTATTTCCTTATATCATGATAAATGTTTATTATTCATGCTAGAATTGTATTATCCGGAAACATAATACTTGTGTGAATACATAGACAAACCAAACGTCACTAGTATGCCTCTACTTGACTAGCTCATTAATCAAAGATGGTTATGTTTCCTAACCATAGACATGTGTTGTCATTTGATTAACGGGATCACGTTATTAGGAGAATGATGTGATTGACATGACCCATTCCATTAGCTTAGCACCCAATCGTTTAGTATGTTGCTATTGCTTTCTTCGTGACTTATACATGTTCCTATGAGTTTGAGATTATGCAACTCCCGTTTGCCGGAGGAACACTTTGTGTGCTACCAAACATCACAACGTAACTAGGTGATTATAAAGGAGCTCTATAGGTGTCTCCTAAGGTAAATGTTGGGTTGGCGTATTTCGAGATTAGGATTTGTCACTCCGATTGTCGGAGAGGTATCTCTGGGCCCACTCGGTAATGCACATCACATAAGCCTTGCAAGCATTGCAACTAATGAGTTAGGTGCGAGATGATGTATTACGAAACGAGTAAAGAGACTTGCCGATAACGAGATTGAACTAGGTATTAAGATACCGACGATCGAATCTTGGGCGAGTAACATACCGATGACAAAGGGAACAACGTATGTTGTTATGTGGTCTGACCGATAAAGATCTCCGTAGAATATGTAGGAGCCAATATGAGCATCCAGGTTCCGCTATTGGTTATTAACCGAAGACGTGTCTCGGTCATGTCTACATTGTTCTCGAACCCGTAGGGTCCGCACGCTTAAGGTTTCGATGACAGTTATATTATGAGTTTATGAGTTTTGATGTACCGAAGTTAGTTCGGAGTCCCGGATGTGATCACGGACATAACGAGAAGTCTCGAAATGGTCAAGACATAAAGATTGATATATTGGACGGCTATATTCGGACACCGGAAGTGTTCCGAGAGAAAACCGGAGAGCCGGAGGGTTACCGGAACCCTACCGGGAGAAGTAATGGGCCATATGGGCCTTAGTGGAGAGAGAGAAGGGCAGCCAGGGTGGGTCGCGCGCCTCCTCCCCCCTAGTCCGAATTGGACTAGGAGAGGGGGGCAGCGCCTGTCGGGTGGTAGGTGCGACATATGCCAACGGGTGGCTTATCATTGTGGGAGCCTGTAAGACGTCGCCGGTGCCTGGAAACGGGATGATGCGAAGACATGCACGCCGGCGAATCTTACCTAGCTTCGGGGCTCTCCGTGGAGATAACACTCCTACTGCTGCTCTGCGGGGTCTCCGCATGATTACTAGATGAACAAATAGCTACACGACGCTCCTTGAGCTGTTTGGCGAGAGGAGGAAGAAGGGCTCGGCTCGCTCTCTTCTCCTCCCTATGTGGTGTCTAAAACTAGCAGGGATCCACCCTTTGCATGGGTGTCCCGGGGGGTTTTATATAGGCCTATCCCCAGGGGTACAATGGTAATCCGGCTGGGCGTGGGGCCCAGACGTCTGTGTCTATGCTCGCCGGCTTCTGCGTCAGCTACTAGGGCCCGCCGGCTGGTGGGTCCCGCCGGCTGCCGGCTCCTTGGTCGACAGCCAGGCCCCACTGTCTAGGGCCCGGTCGGGGGCCGGTTACTGTTGCTCAATCCTGGTGACGAGGGCTTCGCCGAGGTGGGCGTGGCTATAGTGCCGCCGTTCGGCGGGTGATCGCTGTAGCCTCACCGCGTCTTGTCTCCTTAATGGGGCGTCTCCTTCGAGGGAGGTGGCAAGCCGGCTATGGAGAGCTGGCTTTGTCTTGGGCCGACTGGAGGAGGCATGGCCGCCTTCGGGTGTCTCTCTGCCCGAAGGGGCCCACCACCCATGGGCCGCACTGGCGGCCCGTCGTGGATGACATTAGGGTCAACATGGCAACAGTGCTGCGCCGGACGGGCCATGGCCACCCGTACGGCGCACTGTGCCAGTCGTGCTCCGGGATTCGGGGGTGGCAGGCTTCACTATAGCCACGCCCCGTCACATCGCCGTTATGTGGTTGCAGACTTCGAGGGTATGGTCTTGACCGCTTTGTGGGAGCCGGCTTCTTGGAGTCAGCCTTCTCGCGGCCGGCTTCTCGGAGCCGGCCCTCCCGCGGCTTTCTTCATGATGGCTGAAGTCGGGCCGCCTTCCGATAGTCAGCCTGGGAGACAGCCGGCAAGGGGAAGGCGCCCCGCGTCTTGGATTCTTGAAGGCCGGATCGGCTCGCAATTTTTTCAGAAGGGCCAGGGGGAGCCGGCTAGGCTACCCGTGGTCATCTACTCCGACAGTAGTCCCCGAAGCTAATTGAGCTTCGAGGCTGACAAAGGGACGAGAAGCTTGGTCAGCTTCGTATCCTGAGGGGCCGGCTTTGCTTGTGCGCGCCGTCTTCAGAAAGCCCCGTTTCTCGTAGGCGGGAACGCGGGTCGGCCTGCAAGCTGACCGCGCGCCATCCCGCGGGCCACGTGGCAAGGAAATCCTGCCAACGCACGCGCGCGACGGGACGCCGCCGCAGGCCCGGGCCCGCCACTCCTAGGCCTCGGCCTGAGCGCGGATCTTCTGCGGCCCACACGGACCGCTCGCCTTCCCGCGGCGGTTTTATTGCGCCATCAGGGCGCAATAATCGCGGGATGTGGGGGAGTGGGCGCACTTGATCCCCACGTTCCCCCATGCCACGCCTCCTCGGCTCCGCCGCGCGGGTCTATAAGTAGGGGGAGGAGGGGGGCGGCAGAGGCTCGCACGCTCTCCCTCGCTCGGCCCCTTCTTGCATTCCTTCTTCTTTCCGCCGCCGCAGCAACCCATTGCCGCGCCGTTTCGCCGTCGGACCTCTCGGTTCCTTTGGTCCCGCCATAGCGGGGTCGTGCGTGTCTCCGCCGTCGCTTCGTCTTGCTCCCCGCCGCATCGCTCCCATGGCGCTGTCGAGCTCGTGGGATGGCTCCAACGTCCACGAGGACCACGTCGAGTTCCTCCGCTGGACGCGGCGCCTGCCGGGCGAGAACTTCGTGCGGGTTCGTCGGGCGCCGGAGAAGGAGATCTTGCCGGCGCCGGAGGAGGGGCGAGCGGGTGATCTTCCGCTCACACTGCCTGCGCGGCTTCGGCCTCCCGGCGAGTGGATTCCTTCGAGCTTTCCTTGAATTCTACCACCTCCGGCCGCATCACCTCACGCCCAACGCGGTGATGCTTCTGTCGGCTTTCGTCACCCTGTGCGAGGGCTTTCTTGGGGTTCTCCCCACTCTCAAGCTCTGGGGGGAATTCTTCCAGAGCAAGCTCGGCACCGTCGTCGCGGGCGTGCCCGCCCCCTGCGGAGCCTTCATTGCCATGAGGCGGACGGGCGAGAACAATCCGTTCCCGCCCATCCCGATGATCCAGTCGGTGAAGCTCTGGCAGAAGTCCTACTTTTACATGAAGAACGTCGCCCAGCAAGGCGACTACGTCAACCTGCCGGCTTACGTAGTCAGCCCGCCAGCTGGGAGGCAACCTTCGTGGAGCTACCCGGCCAGGTTGTTCTCTCAGGCCGGGAACGCAGCCGTCTCCCGGCTCCGGGTGACGATCCAGTCGGAGGGCCTGACCGGAGCCGACTTGGTGGCCGCCTTCGTGGAGCGCCGAGTACTTCCGCTCCAAGGCCGGCCTCACATGATTTGCCAGATGAGCGGCCGCTTCGACCCGTGCCGGCTGAGCACCAGGGAGATGCCTCATGCGGAGGTGTCTTACATGGTGAACTACATCTCCAACTGCAAGCTCACCGAGGATTGGTGATATGGCAAGGGTCCGTATTCCCGCGCCAACCCTCCGTCGGCCGTAAGTTTTTCCTCTTTTCTTCCTTTTGTAGTCGGCCTCATGATAGCCGACCTATGATCAGTTGGTTTGACCTTGGCAGAACCCTCTTCTTTCACCGACGGCCGGGGCCGCAGGGTTAGAGCGCCAGCTCCTCCCCGACCGCACGGTGGACGACACCGATGATCCGGACCTGGGAGCGGCCGCCATGGAAGACGCCATCATGGGGGAAGGTGACGAGGCAGGAGGCGTGGGGCCCGGAGCTGGCTTCGAGGACTGGTTGGACGATGACGAGGTCGAAGCCGCCCCGCACCACCAGCCGGCTCCTGATCATCAAGGCGCAGGCTCGTCTGCCACGCCGGCTGCCCGTGGTGGCGCGCAGAAGCACCGGGCCGCGTCGACCTGAAGGAAATATGCCTAGAGGCAATAATAAAGTTATTATTTATTTCCTTATATCATGATAAATGTTTATTATTCATGCTAGAATTGTATTAACCGGAAACATAATACATGTGTGAATACATAGACCAACAGAGTGTCACTAGTATGCCTCTACTTGACTAGCTCGTTAATCAAAGATGGTTATGTTTCCTAACCATGAACAAAGAGTTGTTATTTGATTAACGAGGTCACATCATTAGTTGAATGATCTGATTGACATGACCCATTCCATTAGCTTAGCACCCGATCGTTTAGTATGTTGCTATTGCTTTTCTTCATGACTTATACATGTTCCTATGACTATGAGATTATGCAACTCCCGTTTGCCGGAGGAACACTTTGGGTGCTACCAAACGTCACAACGTAACTGGGTGATTATAAAGGAGTACTATAGGTGGCTCCAAAGGTAGATGTTGGGTTGGCGTATTTCGAGATTAGGATTTGTCACTCCGATTGTCGGAGAGGTATCTCTGGGCCCTCTCGGTAATGCACATCACTTAAGCCTTGCAAGCATTGCAACTAATGAGTTAGTTGCGGGATGATGTATTACGGAACGAGTAAAGAGACTTGCCGGTAACGAGATTGAACTAGGTATCGGATACCGACGATCGAATCTCGGGCAAGTAACATACCGATGACAAAGGCAACAACGTATGTTGTTATGCGGTCTGACCAATAAAGATCTTCGTAGAATATGTAGGAGCCAATATGGGCATCCAGGTCCCGCTATTGGTTATTGACCGGAGACGTGTCTCGGTCATGTCTACAATGTTCTCGAACCATAGGGTCCGCACGCTTAACGTTACGATGACAGTTATTATGAGTTTATGCATTTTGATGTACCGAAGGTTGTTCGGAGTCCCGGATGTGGTCACGGACATGACGAGGAGTCTCGAAATGGTCGAGACGTAAAGATTGATATATTGGAAGCCTATGTTTGGACATCGGAAGTGTTCCGGGTGAAATCGGGATTTTACCGAATTACCGGGAGGGTTACCGGAACCCCCCGGGAGCCAAATGGGCCTACATGGGGCATTGTGGAAACGTGAAAGGGGCTGCCAAGGAGGGCTGCGCGCCTCCCCCCTCCCCTAGTCCTATTAGGACTAGGAGAGGTGGCCGGCCACCTCTCTCTTTTTCCCAAGGATTCCTAGTTGGAATAGGATTGGGGGGGGGGAGTCCTACTCCCGGTAGGAGTAGGACTCCTCCTACGCCTCCCTCCTTTGGCCGGCCAGCCTCCCCCCCTTCATCCTTTATATACGGGGGCAGGGGACACCCCAAGACACACAAGTTGATCCTTGAGATCGTTCCTTAGCCATGTGCGGTGCCCCCTGCCACCAAATTCCACCTCGATCATACCGTTGCAGTGCTTAGGCGAAGCCCTGCGTCGGTAGTACATCAAGATCGTCACCACGCCGTCGTGCTGACGGAACTCTTCCTCGACGCTTTGCTGGATCGGAGCCCGAGGAACGTCATCGAGCTGAACGTGTGCTAAGAACTCGGAGGTGCCGGAGTAACGGTGCTTGGATCGGTCGGACCGGGAAGAAAACGTACGACTACTTCCTCTACGTTGTGTCAACGCTTCCGTTGTGATCTACAAGGGTACGTAGATCAGACTCTCCCCTTCGTTGCTATGCATCACCATGATCTTGCGTGTGCGTAGGAAATTTTTTGAAATTACTACGTTCCCTAACAGTGGCATCCGAGCCTAGGTTTTTTATGGTTTGATGTTATTTGCACGAGTAGAACACAAGTGAGTTGTGGGCGATACAAGTCATACTGCCTACCAGCATGTCATACTTTGGTTCGGCGGTATTGTTGGACGAGACGATCCGGACCAACCTTATGCGTACTCTTACGCGAGACCGGTTCCCTCGACGTGCTTTGCACATAGATGGCTTGCGGAAGACTGTCTCTCCAACTTTAGTTGAACCAAGTGTGGCTACGCCCGGTCCTTGAGAAGGTTAAAACGGAGTCTATTTGACGAACTATCGTTGTGGTTTTGATGCGTAGGTGAGATGAGTTCTTACTTAAGCCCGTAGCAGCTGCGTAAAACTTGCAACAACAAAGTAGAGGACGTCTAACTTGTTTTTGCAGGGCATGTTGTGATGTGATATGGTCAAGGCATGATGCTGATTTTATTGTATGAGATGATCATGTTTTGTAACCGAGTTATCGGCAACTGGCATGAGCCATATGGTTGTCGCTTTATTGTATGCAATGCAATCGCGATGTAATGCTTTTCTTTATTACTAAGCGGTAGTGATAGTCGTGGAAGCATAAGATTGGCGAGACGACAACGATGCTACGATGGAGATCAAGGTGTCGCGCCGGTGACGATGGTGATCATGACGGTGCTTCGGAGATGGAGATCACAAAGCACAAGATGATGATGGCCATATCATATCACTTATATTGATTGCATGTGATGTTTATCTTTTTATGCATCTTATCTTGCTTTGATTGACGGTAGCATTATAAGATGATCTCTCACTAAATTATCAAGAAGTGTTCTCCCTGAGTATGCACCGTTGCAAAAGTTCTTCGTGCTGAGACACCACGTGATGATCGGGTGTGATAGGCTCTACGTTCAAATACAACGGGTGCAAAACAGTTGCACACGCGGAATACTCAGGTTATACTTGACGAGCCAAGCATATACAGATATGGCCTCGGAACACGGAGACCGAAATGTCGAGCGTGAATCATATAGTAGATATGATCAACATAATGATGTTCACCATTGAAAACTACTCCATCTCACGTGATGATCGGTTATGGTTTAGTTGATTTGGATCACGTGATCACTTAGAGGATTAGAGGGATGTCTATCTAAGTGGGAGTTCTTAAGTAAATTTGATTAACTGAACTTAAATTTATCATGAACTTAGTACCTGATAGTATCTTGCTTGTTTATCTTGATTGTAGATAGATGGCTCGTGCTGTTGTTCCGTTGAATTTTAATGCGTTCCTTGAGAAAGCAAAGTTGAAAGATGATGGTAGCTATTACACGGACTGGGTCCGTAACTTGAGGATTATCCTCATTGCTGCACAGAAGAATTACGTCCTGGAAGCACCGCTGAGTGCCAGGCCTGCTGCTAGAGCAACACCAGAAGTTATGAACGTCTGGCAGAGCAAAGCTGATGACTACTCAATAGTTCAGTGTGCCATGCTTTACGGCTTAGAACCGGGACTTCAACGATGTTTTGAACGTCATGGAGCATATGAGATGTTCCAGGAGTTGAAGTTAATATTTCAAGAAAATGCCCGGATTGAGAGATATGAAGTCTCCAATAAGTTCTATAGCTGCAAGATGGAGGAGAACAATTCTGTCAGTGATCATATACTCAAAATGTCTGGGTATAATAATCACTTGATTCAATTGGGAGTTACACTTCCGGATGATTGCGTCATTGACAGAATTCTCCAATCACTACCACCAAGCTACAAGAGCTTTGTGATAAACTATAATATGCAAGGGATGAACAAGACTATTCTCGAGCTCTTCGCAATGCTGAAAGCTGCGGAGGTAGAAATCAAGAAGGAGCATCAAGTGTTGATGGTTAACAGAACCACTAGTTTCAAGAAAAAGGGCAAAGGGAAGAAGAAGGGGAACTTCAAGAAGAACGGCAAGCAAGTTGCTGCTCAAGAGAAGAAACCCAAGTCTGGACCTAAGCCTGAAACTGAGTGCTTCTACTGCAAGCAGACTGGTCACTGGAAGCGGAACTGCCCCAAGTACTTGGCGGATAAGAAGGATGGCAAGGTGAACAAAGGTATATGTGATATACATGTTATTGATGTGTACCTTACTAATGCTCGCAGTAGCACCTGGGTATTTGATACTGGTTCTGTTGCTAATATTTGCAACTCGAAACAGGGACTACAGAATAAGCGGACACTAGCAAAGGACGAGGTGACGATGCGCGTGGGAAACGGTTCCAAAGTCGATGTGATCGCGGTCGTCACGCTACCTCTACATCTACCTTCGGGATTAACATCAGACCTAAATAATTGTTATTTGGTGCCAGCGTTGAGCATGAACATTATATCTGGATCTTGTTTGATGCGAGACGGTTATTCATTTAAATCAGAGAATAATGGTTGTTCTATTTATATGAGTAATATCTTTTATGGTCATGCACCTTTGAAAAGTGGTCTATTTTTGATGAATCTCGATAGTAGTGATACACATATTCATAATGTTGAAGCCAAAAGATGCAGAGTTGATAATGATAGTGCAACTTATTTGTGGCACTGCCGTTTAGGTCATATCGGTGTAAAGCGCATGAAGAAACTCCATATTGATGGGCTTTTGGAACCACTTGATTATGAATCACTTGGTACTTGCGAACCGTGCCTCATGGGCAAGATGACTAAAACACCGTTCTCCGGTACTATGGAGAGAGCAACAGACTTGTTGGAAATCATACATACCGATGTATGTGGTCCGATGAATATTGAGGCTCGTGGCGGATATCGTTATTTTCTCACTTTCATAGATGATTTAAGCAGATATGGGTATATCTACTTAATGAAACACAAATCTGAAACGTTTGAAAAGTTCAAAGAATTTCAGAGTGAAGTTGAAAATCATCGTAACAAGAAAATAAGGTTTCTACGATCTGATCGTGGAGGAGAATATTTGAGTTACGAGTTTGGTGTACATTTGAAAAATTGTGGAATAGTTTCGCAACTCACGCCACCCGGAACACCACAACGTAATGGTGTGTCCGAACGTCGTAATCGTACTTTACTAGATATGGTGTGATCTATGATGTCTCTTACTGATTTACCGCTATCGTTTTGGGGTTATGCTTTAGAGACGACCACATTCACGTTAAATAGGGCACCATCAAAATCCGTTGAGAAGACGCCTTATGAACTGTGGTTTGGCAAGAAACCAAAGTTGTCGTTTCTTAAAGTTTGGGGCTGCGATGCTTATGTGAAAAAGCTTCAACCTGATAAGCTCGAACCCAAATCGGAGAAATGTGTCTTCATAGGATATCCAAAGGAAACTATTGGATACACCTTCTATCACAGATCCGAAGGCAAGACTTTTGTTGCTAAATTCGGAAACTTTCTTGAGAAGGAGTTTCTCTCAGAAGAAGTGAGTGGGAGGAAAGTAGAACTTGACGAGGTAACTGTACCTACTCCGTTATTGGGAAATAGTACATCACAGAAAACTGTTTCTGTGAGACCTACACCAATAAGAGAGGAAGTTAATGATGATGATCATGAAACTTTAGATCAAGATACTACTGGACCTCGTAGATCAACCAGAGTAAGATCCGCACCAGAGTGGTACGGTAATCCTGTTCTGGAGGTCATGCTACTAGATCATGATGAACCTACGAACTATGAAGAAGCGATGGTGAGCCCAGATTCCGCAAAGTGTCTTGAAGCCATGAAATCTGAGATGGGATCCATGTATGAGAACAAAGTATGGACTTTGGTTGACTTGCCCGATGATCGGCAAGCAATTGAGAATAAATGGATCTTTAAGAAGAAGACTGACGCTGATGGTAATGTTACTGTCTACAAAGCTCGACTTGTCGCAAAAGGTTTTCGTCAAGTTCAAGGAGTTGACTACGATGAGACTTTCTCACCCGTAGCGATGCTTAAGTCTGTCAGAATCATGTTATCAATTGCCGCATTTTATGATTATGAAATTTGGCAAATGGATGTAAAAACTGCATTCCTGAATGGATTTCTGGAAGAAGAGTTGTATATGATGCAACCGGAAGGTTTTGTCGATCCAAAGGGAGCTAACAAAGTGTGCAAACTCCAGCGATCCATTTATGGACTGGTGCAAGCATCTCGGAGTTGGAATAAATGCTTTGATAGTGTGATCAAAGCATTTTGTTTTATACAGACTTTTGGAGAAGCCTGTATTTACAAGAAAGTGAGTGGGAGCTCTGTAGCATTTCTGATATTATATGTGGATGACATATTACTGATTGGAAATGATATAGAATTTCTGGATAGCATAAAGGGATACTTGAATAAAAGTTTTTCAATGAAAGACCTCGGTGAAGCTGGTTACATATTAGGCATAAAGATCTATAGAGATAGATCAAGACGCTTAATTGGACTTTCACAAAGCACATACCTTGATAAGATTTTGAAGAAGTTCAAAATGGATCAAGCAAAGAAAGGGTTCTTGCCTGTGTTACAAGGTGTGAAGTTGAGTCAGACTCAATGCCTGACCACTGCAGAAGATAGAGAGAAAATGAAAGATGTTCCCTATGCTTCAGCCATAGGCTCTATCATGTATGCAATGCTGTGTACCAGACCTGATGTGTGCCTTGCTATAAGTATAGCAGGGAGGTACCAAAGTAATCCAGGAGTGGATCACTGGACAGCGGTCAAGAACATCCTGAAATACCTGAAAAGGACTAAGGAGATGTTTCTCGTATATGGAGGTGACAAAGAGCTCACCGTAAGAGGTTACGTTGATGCAAGCTTTGACACTGATCCGGACGATTCTAAATCGCAAACCGGATACGTGTTTACTTTAAACGGTGGAGCTGTCAGTTGGTGCAGTTCTAAACAAAGCGTCGTAGCGGGATCTACATGTGAAGCGGAATACATAGCTGCTTCAGAAGCAGCGAACGAAGGAGTCTGGATGAAGGAGTTCATATCCGATCTAGGTTTCATATCTAGTGCATCGGGTCCAATGAAAATCTTTTGTGACAATACTGGTGCAATTGCTTTGGCAAAGGAATCCAGATTTCACAAAAGGACCAAACACATCAAGAGACGCTTCAATTCCATCCGGGATCTAGTCCAGGTGGGAGACATAGAGATTTGCAAGATACATACGGATCTGAATGTTGCAGACCCGTTGACTAAGCCTCTTCCACGAGCAAAACATGATCAGCACCAAGGCTCCATGGGTGTTAGAATCATTACTGTGTAATCTAGATTATTGACTCTAGTGCAAGTGGGAGACTGAAGGAAATATGCCCTAGAGGCAATAATAAAGTTATTATTTATTTCCTTATATCATGATAAATGTTTATTATTCATGCTAGAATTGTATTAACCGGAAACATAATACATGTGTGAATACATAGACCAACAGAGTGTCACTAGTATGCCTCTACTTGACTAGCTCGTTAATCAAAGATGGTTATGTTTCCTAACCATGAACAAAGAGTTGTTATTTGATTAACGAGGTCACATCATTAGTTGAATGATCTGATTGACATGACCCATTCCATTAGCTTAGCACCCGATCGTTTAGTATGTTGCTATTGCTTTTCTTCATGACTTATACATGTTCCTATGACTATGAGATTATGCAACTCCCGTTTGCCGGAGGAACACTTTGGGTGCTACCAAACGTCACAACGTAACTGGGTGATTATAAAGGAGTACTACAGGTGGCTCCAAAGGTAGATGTTGGGTTGGCGTATTTCGAGATTAGGATTTGTCACTCCGATTGTCGGAGAGGTATCTCTGGGCCCTCTCGGTAATGCACATCACTTAAGCCTTGCAAGCATTGCAACTAATGAGTTAGTTGCGGGATGATGTATTACGGAACGAGTAAAGAGACTTGCCGGTAACGAGATTGAACTAGGTATCGGATACCGACGATCGAATCTCGGGCAAGTAACATACCGATGACAAAGGGAACAACGTATGTTGTTATGCGGTCTGACCGATAAAGATCTTCGCAGAATATGTAGGAGCCAATATGGGCATCCAGGTCCCGCTATTGGTTATTGACCGGAGACGTGTCTCGGTCATGTCTACAATGTCCTCGAACCGTAGGGTCCGCACGCTTAACGTTACGATGACAATTATTATGAGTTTATGCATTTTGATGTACTGAAGGTTGTTCGGAGTCCCGGATGTGATCACGGACATGACGAGGAGTCTCGAAATGGTCGAGACGTAAAGATTGATATATTGGAAGCCTATGTTTGGACATCGGAAGTGTTCTGGGTGAAATCGGGATTTTACCAGATTACCGGGAGGGTTACCGGAACCCCCCGGGAGCCAAATGGGCCTACATGGGCCATTGTGGAAAGGTGAAAGGGGCTGCCAAGGAGGGCTGCGCGCCTCCCCCCCCCCCCTCCCCTAGTCCTATTAGGACTAGGAGAGGTGGCCGGCCACCTCTCTCTCTTTCCCTCTCTCTTTTTCCCAAGGATTCCTAGTTGGAATAGGATTTGGGGGGGGGAGTCCTACTCCCGGTAGGAGTAGGACTCCTCCTGCGCCTCCCTCCTTTGGCCGGCCAGCCTCCCCCCTTCATCCTTTATATACGGGGGCAGGGGACACCCCAAGACACACAAGTTGATCCTTGAGATCGTTCCTTAGCCGTGTGCGGTGCCCCCTGCCACCAAATTCCACCTCGATCATACCGTTGCAGTGCTTAGGCGAAGCCCTGCGTCGGTAGTACATCAAGATCGTCACCACGCCGTCGTGTTGACGGAACTCTTCCTCGACGCTTTGCTAGATCGGAGCCCGAGGAACGTCATCGAGCTGAACGTGTGCTAAGAACTCGGAGGTGCCGGAGTAACGGTGCTTGGATCGGTAGGACCGGGAAGAAAACGTACGACTACTTCCTCTACGTTGTGTCAACGCTTCCGTTGCGATCTACAAGGGTACGTAGATCAGACTCTCCCCTTCGTTGCTATGCATCACCATGATCTTGCGTGTGCATAGGAAATTTTTTGAAATTACTACGTTCCCTAACACGACCTTCTTCGACAGCCGGGCGAAGAAATCCAAGGCTTCCACGATGGCGACCAAGCAGGATGAGGCGGCCCGCTTCCGCAAGGCGGTGAAACAGCCGCAGGCGATCTCGGCATAAGTTGTCGAACGTCTTGTATATTTTACATATTTTTTTCTTTCGTCCTTTTCGATTGAAGCCCTTCTAAACCTTTCTTTGCTCGCCGAGCAGGGCTCTGCTTTCCCTTGAGCGAGGTCCTAGCGGCTCCATAGTCGGGCCGACTGGAGGGTCCTCCGGCTCCCGTCGCGTGGATCCCCGCGCCGACCTTAGGGAGGCCACGGAGCGGAACGCTCGGGAGGCGCGGGAGGAGCGGGAGGCGGCAGAGCGAAGGACCGCCCAGGCGGCAAAGGAGTAGGCCGATGCGGCGGCCAAGGCCCGGGCGGAGGCGGCAGCCACGAAGACGGAGGCGGAGGCCTCGCACAACCAGCCTCCACTGCTCATCGTTCCCCTCCGCATCGTGGCCCCCGACATCCCCGTGCCCCCATCGGAGGAGGTCGACCAAGACCCTCCGGTGATGGAGAGGAGGGAGGACCACGTGGTTTCCGTCGAAGGGACGGCGCCGACTGGAGCGGGCCAAAGCGGCCAATCAGCTGCGGCGCTAGAGCAGCCGGCCGGGGGTGAGCCGGAGGCAGGAGCCGGCCTCGAGGTGCAGCCGGCATTGCGTCCGCGCGCAGGGGAGGCACCTCCGCGCCGGAGCCGCACCGAGCTACGGGCGCCAGCCAGACGGCGGAGGCCCTGGAGGCGGCCAGTGCCAGCACGTCCGAGTGGACTCCCAGCGGGGGGACGGGCGAGCTGAACGCGGCGGCCCAGGAGGTCCGGAACCGGCTTCAAGCCCAAGCCGCCTCACTGCAGCGATACACCCAAGAGTTCCTCACGACGCGGGCCGTCATCCGGGTGAGTCTTCTGGCCTTGGTTGTTTTGCTCTTTTGATTTCTTCCGTGGGGGCGCGTCAGCGCACCCACTGGGTGTAGTCCCCGAGTTCCGAGTTGGCTACTACGTAGGCGGCTTGGAACTTACTAGGTCCTGACAACTATCTTATTCTCGCCTCCTGTCTGATCTTCCAGGAGTATCATAACCTCTGCGCTGCTGCCTTCTACTCCCAGGCTCAGGAGCTGGGCCGGAGAACCGAAGACCTGACCAGCAGCCGGAGTGCGTGCTTTGTTTCGTTCATCTCCTGTGGGGGCGCGTCAGCGCACCCACTGGGTGTAGTCCCCGAGATTCGGGCCGACTGCTGAGCAGTCGGTTGGATCTTCCTTGACAACTTCTTCCTTATTGACTTTTCCTTTGTCTTCATGCTTGCAGGAGCCAATGCCGACTTGAGGGGGCAGCTCAGCGGGGCGCAGGCCGCCCTTCGCGCCAAGGAAGCCGAGTACGACGCCTTGGTCCTGGAGCGTGACCGCCTGGCCAAGAAGTTGGCTGACCAGGAGGAGAGCCACAAGGCGGCCCTGAAGAAGGCGCAGGACAGCGAGGACGCCCTGAAGGCCGAGTTCGAGACTGAAGCGGCGGGCTGGGTTGAGACCAAGCAAGCACCGAGCGAAGGCTTCGGCTGTATTGAGGATTTGATCGATGGTAAGCCGCCTTCCTCGATCCTTGCTTGCCCCTTGCCACCTGATTTGTGTTCTGACTTGTGCTGCCTTTTGTTCTCTGTGCAAACTACTTTCCCGGCTACTCCGTCTTCGCCACCCAAACCATCGAGGCCCATCGTGAAGCGCGCCGTCAGGCGGGGGCCGAAATCGCGCCGGACGCGAGCCGGACGCTTGAGGAGCAACTGTTGGCGGTCCAAGCCCGGCTGCAGCCGGCTCACCGTATGCTCCGCCACCTCCAGCGCGCCGGGGCGCAGGTGTTGGCCGCCCTCTGGCCAGGCGAGACGATTCCCCGCACCCCGAGTCGGACTGCGGACTGGCTGGAGGTTGCGGTTGGCCACTTCGAGGCCTGGAAAGCATCGGCAGCCCGGCTTGGAGCTGGGTGGGCGCTGGAGTTCGTCCGAGCCTGGTATCCGGGGCTGAACCTGGACCAGCTGCGCACTTGGCGGCTGGAGGCCAACGAGGAGATAGAGGAGGTGCGGCCGGCTATCGCTCAGCGTGCATCGACGATCGCCAAGTGCAATGACATCAGCGTCTTTGCTCCTGAAATAAATGACGACGGCGTTGCCCAGCCGGAGGAGTGTTTCGGGCTGGACCCGGCAGCGGGTGAGGACTCGGCAGAGGAGATCGCCTCCAGCGATGAAGGCGAAGACGACAAAGGAGAGGAAGGCGAAGACGTTGAGCCGGCCGGTGAAGCAGCCAGCCAGCCTCAGCCTGACCGTGCCTCCAGCAACGAGGCGCGTGCAAGCGCGCCTTCTGCGGGAGGCGGTGATCATGCCGAGGTTCGCCAGCCGGCCACTCCTCCAGCCGGCACGGCCGTCTCCACCGACCTGCCCGACTCGCCAGTCGCTCCCCTGGCTTAATCTGCCGTCCTCGCTTTTCCTGCTTGTTACCCTTTAAACAATTTTTATTAAACTTGCGCAGTTCCACCCACTGGGGGTGTATTCGAACTATGTTGAATGTTGGCCTTGTGAAGGTCTTTTGTGTAAATATGATTGTGTGCGTGTTTGGTTTCCATTCACGTATGCTTTTTATCCTTAGGCTGTTTCCTTTGCCGCCTTCCCCTTTTGGGGAGGCAAGTACTCGAGCTTTCTTAGATTGAAGTGAAGTGAATGGAAGCCGGCTGGCCGGCTACTCTGGTAGTCGGTCGGTGGTGGGAGAAAAACCGGCTTTTGTTATATTAGTCCGTTAGTCCCTAGCCGTTTTTCGTGTGGGCGTCCTTTCCTGCCTTTAACTCTTGCCAGCCGGACAGCCGGTTCTTCGAACTGCGACTTTTGGCAAGAGAAGGCTTGGGTGCCGGCACACTACTTGTCTGACCGCGGGTAGGACTTCTAATATAACTCCAGGCGGCCTGTCCCCGGGCCGACTAGTCGAACCCGGTGCCGGACAAAAAAAAGTGAATGAAATGACAAGGTCATAAGCATAATATTCTTCATTTATAGATAAAAGATGGCTGTCCCCGAGCTCTCCTCGAGGGGCCTATTGTCTCATACTTAGTACAAAAGTTAGCGTGCTACATACTGTATTTCAACTATAAAATCTTCGGAGGAGGTTGGCGTTCCATGGTCGTTCCGAATCCTTGCTGGAATCATCTCTCTTGCGTGCCTTCAGCTTCTGTGCGTCGATTAGGTAGTAGGAGTCGTTGCCTAAGGCATTGCTGATGACGAAGGGGCCCTCCCAAGGGGCCGAGAGCTTGTGCTGGCCGGTTGTTCGCTGGATCAGCCGGAGCACAAGATCGCCCTCTTGGAAGGATCTTGGCTTGACCTTCCGGCTGTGGTAGCGGCGCAGGCCCTGCTGATAGATGGCAGACCGACTGAGGGCTAACAGCCGGCCTTCTTCCAGCAGGTCGACACCGTCTTCTCGTGCTTCCTTGGCCTCCGCCTCCGTGTACATGGTTACCCGAGGCGAGTCGAACTCGATGTCGGTTGGGATGACCGCCTCGGCACCATACACGAGGAAGAAAGGAGTGAAGCCGATTGACTTGTTTGGGGTAGTGCGCAGACTCCAGAGGACGGCCGGCAGCTCATCGAGCCAACAGCCGGCCGAACGCTCCAGTGGTACGACCAGTCGGGGCTTGATGCCGAAAAGGATGAGGCCGTTGGCTCGCTCGACCTGGCCGTTTGACTGTGGGTGGGCAACGAATGCTAAGTCCAACCGGATGCCCTGTGTCGCGCAGAAACGTGCCAAGGCTCCCTTGGCGAAATTCGTGCCATTATCGGTGATGATACTGTGTGGCATGCCGTAGCGAGTTGTTATATCTGCGATAAATGTCACGGCAGTCGGCCCATTCAGCTTCTTGATCGGTTTTGCCTCAATCCATTTGGTGAATTTGTCCACAGCGACTAGCAGATGTGTCATGCCGCTGCACGCCGTCTTGAATGGGCCCACCATGTCCAGTCCCCAAACGGCGAAGGGCCAAGTGAGGGGAATGGTCTTGAGTGCCGAAGCCGGCATCTGTTGCTTGGAGCTGAAGAATTGGCACCCTTTGCAATGTTTAGCTAACTCCTTGGCGTCATCCAAAGCAGTCGGCCAAAAGAAACCATGGCGGAAAGCTTTGGCGACGAGTGATCTTGAGGCTGCATGGTGGCCGCATTCTCCTTGGTGGATGTCTCTGAGGATTGCAATGCCCTTCTCTTGCTCGACACATCGCTGGAGGACTCCAGTGACACTGCGCTTGACAAGCTCTCTGTTGACGATTCTGTATGCTCCGGCTCGGCGTTGGACTTGTCTTGCCTCTGCTTCATCAGCCGGCAGATCTTGGTTTATTAGGAAGTTGAGGATGGACTAAGCCCATGATGGGGCTGCGGCTTCTTCTATTCCCAACACTGCTACTGCGACTAGGGCGGGCGGGCTGGGTGGTGAAATGCTGGAGTCGGCCGCCGCCTGTTGTGTTGGTGCGGTCCCCGGGCCGACTACCGCAGTCCCCGAGTTGGGTGTGGCAGTCCCCGGGTCGGGCGTAACTACGGAAGTCCCCGAGCCGCCTACGGACGTCCCCGGGCTGACTATCGAAGTCCCCAGATCACCTGCTTGGTTCTTCGAGCCGGACCTGGCTGCATCGGGGTCAGGCGGCACGAAGATGGAATCGGACTCTGGAGACGGCTTGATAGACGGCTTGAGGAGGCGTTGTAGAGAGACACCGGTTGGTATTGCTTGCCGAGTGGAACCTATTTGAGCCAGGGCATCAGCTGGCTCGTTGTCGGCTCGCGGTACGTGGAGGAACTCGCATCCTTCAAAATACCCACTGATCTGCTGAACAAGGAAGCGGTAGCTTGCCATATTTGCGTCCTTGGCATCCCAGTCACCGGATGATTGCTGGACCACCAAGTCCGAGTCGCCATAACATAGGATCCGGCGAATGCCGAGTTCTTTGGCAAGCTGGAGCCCGTGTATGAGCGCCTCGTACTCGGCCACGTTGTTGGAGGTGGCAAAGTGGATTTGCAGTGTGTATCTGAGCTTGTCGCCTTTGGGAGAGGTGAGGATGACGCCGGCTCCCAAGCCGGTGCGCATCTTGGACCCATCGAAGTGCATGCGCCAATGAGTGGAGTCGGGAGCTGGCGGTAGGTACTGGGTCTCGGCCCAGTCGACGAGGAAGTCGGCCAATGCTTGGGACTTGATGGCGGTGTGAGGTTGGTAGAAGATCGTGTAGGGGGCCAGCTCGATGGCCCATTTCGCCACCCGGCCGGATGCATCCCGGCTGCCTATGATCTCGGCCAGCGGGGCGGTGCATACGACCGTGATGGGATGCTCTTGGAAATAGGGCTTCAGCTTCTTGGCGGCGTAGTACACGCCATAGCACATCTTCTGGTAGTGCGGGTAGTTCTGCTTCGAGGTAGACAGCACCTCGCTCAAATAGTACACTAGCCTCTGGACCAGCTGGGCTCGGCCTTCTTCTGGGCGCTGGACTATGATGACGGTGCTGACCACCCGGCTGGTTGCAGCAATGTAGAGGAACATGGGCTCTTTCTCAGTCGGCGCCGCCAGGACAGGCGGCGTGGCCAGCATCTTCTTCAGCTTGTGACAAGCTTGGTCGGCTTGGTCATTCCACTCGAAATGAGTGGTCTTCTTCATGAGGCGGTAGAGGGGGAGGGCTTTCTCTCCGAGCCGGCTGATGAAGCGGTTCAGGGAGGCCAAGCATCCGGTAAACTTCTGGACGTCTCGAAGTTTGGTGGGAATCGCCATTCTCTCAATGGCCTTGATCTTTACTGGGTTGCATTCGATGCCACGTTCGGAGACCAGGAAGCCTAGGAGCTGGCCGACTAGCATTCCGAACACGCATTTCTCGGGGTTGAGCTTGATTTGGAACCGGCGCAGGTTCTCAGATGTTTCCTTGAGGTCTTCCAGCAAGGTGCCGCGCTTCTTCGTCTTCACCACAATGTCGTCTACGTAGATGTGGGCATTTCTGCCGAGCTGCTTGAGGAGGCACTTCTGCATGCAACGCTGAAAAGTGGCACCGGCATTTCTTAAGCCGAATGTCATAGTCAGGTAGCAGAAGGCTCCGAATGGCGTGATGAAGGCGGTCTTCGGGCGGTCTGCCGGATCTAACTTTATTTGGTGGTATCCTGAGTAAGCATCCAAGAAACTCAACAGCTCGCATCCGGCCGTGGAGTCTATCACTTGATCAATCCTCGGCAGGGCGAAGGGGTCTTTGGGGCAGGCCTTGTTGAGGCTCGTGTAGTCTATGCACATGCGCCACTTGTTGTTCTTATTTAGTACGAGGACCGGGTTGGCGAGCCACTCTGGAAAGAAAACTTCCATAATGAAGCCGGCTGCCAGAAGCCGGGCTATCTCTTCTCCTACAATCCTTCTGTTCTCCTCCGACAGTCGGCGGAGGGGTTGTTTGACTGGTTTTGCGTCTTCTCGGACGTGTAGCTTGTGCTCGGCGAATTCCTTCGGAACACCCGGCATGTCCTTGGGGGACCATGCGAAGATGTCCCGATTCTCATGGAGGAAATTGGTGAGCTCGCCTTCCTATTTGCTGTTTAGGTTTGCCCCGATGACGGCAAACCTCTCTGGGTGCTCGGGGTCAAGAGGTATCTTCTTCGTCTCCTTGGCCGGCTGGAAAGACCCCTGGGCATCATACTCCTTGGAATCGGGGGACAAGGCCGACTGTGTGCCGGCCATGGCCACGACTCGGTCCAATATCTTCTTTTCTTCGGCAATCACAAGGGACTCGGCCAGCCGGCTACTAGCTGCTGCGCACTCAGAGGACTTCTTGTAATCGCCGGCTACGGTGATGACGCCCTTGGTGCTCGGCATCTTCATCTTGAGGTAAGCATAATGGGGAACTGCCATGAACCTGGCCAAGGCAGGTCGGCCAAGCAATGCATGGTATGGGCTCTCCAGGTCCACCACTTCAAACCAGATCGCTTCTCGGCGGAAATGATCCTTGTCCCCAAAGAGTACATCAATCTAGATTTTGCCAATGGAGGCGCAGGACAAGCCGGGTACAATGCCATGGAACACAGTCCGAGTTGGCATGAGTTGCTTCGTCTTAACGTTCAGCTTCTCCAGGGTGTCATGGTACAGGATGTTGATGCTGCTCCCGCTGTCTATCAGCACGCGAGAGAAACGGGCGGCACGTCTATCCGTTGCAAGGGTGGCATCCAAAACCAATGCATAAGAGCCGGGAGATGGCATCACCTCTGGGTGGTCGGCCCGGCTCTAGCTGATAGGTTTTTCTGACCAGTACATGTGCTCGGCAGGGGTGGCAGCGACCATGCTGACTTCCTGGTGCTCTTGGCGTTTGCTGCGCCGGTCTTCGGGCTGGCTCGTAAAGATGACATAGGCGGCATGCTCGTCGGGGAACTCATCGTGCATGGCTCCGACCGCAGGCCGAGCGGTCGGCGGCTGCGGAGCCGGAGTCGGCGGACCGGCAGGCGGAGGCGGCGCGAGCCCTTCGCCTTTGGAGATTCGGGTGAGCCAATGGCACTTCCGGGTTGTGTGGTTGGACGGCTTCGCGCCGCTGTGGAACTTGCATGGGGTGTCGAGAGTTTGCTCGTAGGAGAAGGCCGGCTGCCAAGCCGGCTTGCCGCCCCTCTGCTTCTTGGGTGCGGGCCGCCCTTCGGGCTGCTCGTCTTCGACTGTGGCCACCTGCCAACTGGTGGAGGGCGGCACAGGGCCCTTGCGCTTGTGGTCGTTCTGGTGTGGGCGTCGGCCGGAGTCCCCAACCGGCGTCTTGGGCGCCGGGTTGAGTACTTTCCCAGACGCGTCTACCCAGAGTTCGGTCTTCATTGAGGAGTCGGTGGTGGCGTACTTGTCCGCCATGACCAGAAGCTTGTCGAGGGTAGTCGGCTCGTCGCAGAGGACCTTGTGCTTGAGGAGGGTGCCTTCTCGGCACCCGGCAGTGAAGTATTCTATGGCTTGCACCTCGTGCACCCCTTCGCAAGAGTTGCGGAGCTCGGCCCAACGCGTGAGGTAGTCACGGGTGGACTCGGCGGGGCCTTGCACACACAGGGAGAGCTGTCTGGGCTTGGGAGCCCGCTTGTAGGTGCTGGTGAAGTTGCGGACGAAGGCTTCTGTGAAGTCTAGCCAGCTGTTGATGCTGTATGGCTTGAGGCTGTTGAGCCAGGTCCGCGTCGTGCCTTGTAGCATGAGGGGCACATACTTCACGGCAACGCGCATGTTGCCGTTTGCTATGCTAACCGCCGTGGAGTAGTCGATCAACCAATCTTCCAGCTTCACGGAGCCGTTGTACTTGGGTGTGTCTCTTGGGAGCGAGAACCCTTTGGGGAAAGGCTCGTCGTGGATGCGGGGGCCGAAGCAAGGCAGGCCGACATCGTCTTCTTCTTCCAACGCCAGGGATTGCGCTAGGCGGTCGATCCGATGGCGGGCATCGTTCTCGCCGACTCCTTCACAGCGACCTAGCCGGCTGCTGAGAGTCGGATGCGCAACGGGCGGTGGGGTGGGATATCTCTCCCCACAGGGCCGAGGCGGAGGCGGGTCGCCCAACCACTCCACGGCCCGGGGATGGCCTTCTACATCTCGCTCGATGGAGATTCGAGTTCGGCTTCGGCTGGCAGCCGGTTCTTTCTCGCGCCGCGCGCGGGTTTTGCCCGCGGTCGGCGTCTGGGATGTCGCGTCGTGATCTCGGCTTGGAGGGAGGCTTTCCGCGCGGGCGTCGGCTTCGTGCCGCTGCGCGGCCGCATTGATTAGCTGCTGGATGCGTCTGGTCATGTGGGGGAGTTCTTCAGCCCCCAATCCATCTAGCTCATCTACGGCCGCCTGGGCGGCACGCAGGTTCTCGAGTGGAGTGGCATAGACTGGGTGGTCGACTCCCAGCGTGTCGGCGATGACAGCGCCGCGCTGTCTGACAACGCCGGCCCGGCTTGGCCCGCCTGGGGGCGGCATGCCAAAGGCGGCGCAGTCGGCTTCGCGCTGGTGGGCCTCAGTGAGGCGTCTCATGGAAGCCAGCTTCCGGCCCTCCGCGAGGAGGGCGAGGCGGCGAGCCTCCAGTGCTTCGGCATCGGCCGGGAGGGAGATGGACAAGTCGTGGACCGCCGCATGCGGGGCGTCATGGGCGCTCTCGTCAGGAGCGTCACCGTGGCCGATGACCATCACCTCGGTGGTGACAGCGTCGTAGCCATCGGCCCGGGGAAGCGGGTCGTTGTAGATCGTGACGTCGGTGGGGAAAGTGTCGAGTGAGGCCGTGTCGGAGTCGACAGGCATCGGCTCGGTGGAGCCAACCGACTATAAGTCCACAGCAGGCTCGTCGGAGACGCGGAGCTGGCCGAGGAGGTTGACGAGGTGGTCGGTGCCCGCGTCAGAGGCGAGCTCTTCGGAGATGAGGGTCTTGTCAAGGAGATCGGCGAGGCTGCTCGCTGCGCAGACGTTGGTGACGCCTTGCAGCGCGTCGTGGCAAGCGCCATCGGGAGTGCCGGGCTGGCTACGCTCGCTGGGGAGGAAGAGGGTTCCCGTCCAGAACAGGTCTCCGGGCGACGGTGCACCTGGCCCGACGGTGGGCGCCAAATGTCGGGTGGTAGGTGCGACATATGCCAACGGGTGGCTTATCATTGTGGGAGCCAGTAAGACGTCGCCAGTGCCTGGAAACGGGATGAGGTGAATGTTCGGGAACGTAGTAATTTCAAAAAATTTCCTACGCACATGCAAGATCATGGTGATGCATAGCAACGAGGGGGAGAGTCTGATCTACGTACCCTTGTAGATCGCAACGGAAGCGTTGACACAACATAGAGGAAGTAGTCGTACGTCTTCTTCCCGATCCGACCGATCCAAGCACCGTTACTCCAGCACCTCCGAGTTCTTAGCACACGTTCAGCTCGATGACGATCCCCGGGCTCCGATCCAACAAAGCTTCGGGGAGGAGTTCCGTCAGCACGACGGCGTGGTGAAGATCTTGATGTACTACCGACGCAGGGCTTCGCCTAAGCACTACAACGATATGATCGAGGTGGAATTTGGTGGCAGGGGGCACCGCACACGGCTAAGGAACGATCTCAATGATCAACTTGTGCGTCTAGAGGTGCCCCCTGCCCCCGTATATAAAGGTTGCCAGGGGAGGGCTGGCCGGCCAAGGAGGAGGGCGCAGGAGGAGTCCTACTCCTACCGGGAGTAGGACTCCCCCCCCAATCCTATTCCTAATAGGATTCCTCGAGAGAGAGAGAGAGAGAGAGAGAGAGAGAAGGGGGCCGGCCACCTCTCCTAGTCCTAATAGGACTAGGGGAGGGGGGAGGCGCACAGCCCACCTTGGGCTGCCCCTTTCACCTTTCCACTAAGGCCCATATGGTTCCCGGGGGGTTCCGTTAACCTCCCGGTACTCCGGTAAAATCCCGATTTCACCCGGAACACTTCCGATATCCAAATATAGGCTTCCAATATATCAATCTTTATGTCTCGGCCATTTCGAGACTCCTCCTCATGTCCGTGATCACATCCGGGACTCCGAACAACCTTCGGTACATCAAAATGCATAAACTCATAATAACTGTCATCGTAACGTTAAGCGTGCGGACCCTACGGTTCGAGAATAATGTAGACATGACTGAGACACGTCTCCGGTCAATAACCAATAGCGGGACCTGGATGCCCATATTGGCTCCTACATATTCTACGAAGATCTTTATCGGTCAGACCGCATAACAACATACGTTGTTCCCTTTGTCATCGGTATGTTACTTGCCCGAGATTCGATCGTCTGTATCCAATACCTAGTTCAATCTCGTTACCGGCAAGTCTCTTTACTCGTTCTGTAATACATCATCCCACAACTAACTCATTAGTTGCAATGCTTGCAAGGCTTGTGTAATGTGTATTACCGAGAGGGCCCATAGATACCTCTCCGACAATCGGAGTGACAAATCCTAATCTCGAAATACGCCAACCCAACATCTACCATTGGAGACACCTGTAGTACTCCTTTATAATCACCCAGTTACGTTGTGACGTTTGGTAGCACCCAAATTGTTCCTCCGGCAAACGGGAGTTGCATAATCTCATAGTCATAGGAACATGTATAAGTCATGAAGAAAGCAATAGCAACATACTAAACGATCAGGTGCTAAGCTAATGAAATGGGTCATGTCAATCAGATCATTCAACTAATGATGTGACCTCGTTAATCAAATAACAACACATTGTTCATGGTTAGGAAACTTAACCATCTTTGATTGACGAGCTAGTCAAGTAGAGGCATACTAGTGACACTCTGTTTGTCTATGTATTCACACATGTATTATGTTTCCGGTTAATACCACTCTAGCATGGATAATAAACATTTATCATGATATAAGGAAATAAATAATAACTTTATTATTGGCTCTAGGGCATATTTCCTTCATTCTCCCACTTGCACTAGAGTCAATAATCTAGATTACATAGTAATGATTCTGACACCCATGGAGCCTTGGTGCTGATCATGTTTTGCTCGTGGAAGAGGCTTAGTCAATGGGTCTGCAACATTCAGATCCGTATGTATCTTGCAAATCTCTATGTCTCCCACCTGGACTAGATCCCGGATGGAATTGAAGCGTCTCTTGATGTGTTTGGTCCTTTTGTGAAATCTGGATTCCTTTGCCAAAGCAATTGCACCAGTATTGTCACAAAAGATTTTCATTGGACCCGATGCACTAGGTATGACACCTAGATCGGATATGAACTCCTTCATCCAGACTCCTTCGTTCGCTGCTTCCGAAGCAGCTATGTACTCCGCTTCACATGTAGATCCCACTATGACGCTTTGTTTAGAACTGCACCAACTTACAGCTCCACCGTTTAAAGTAAACACGTATCCGGTTTGCGATTTAGAATCGTCCGGGTCAGTGTCAAAGCTTGCATCAACGTAACCTCTTACGGTGAGCTCTTTGTCACCTCCATATACGAGAAACATATCCTTAGTCCTTTTCAGGTACTTCGGGATGTTCTTGACCGCTGTCCAGTGATCCACTCCTGGATTACTTTGGTACCTCCCTGCTAAACTTATAGCAAGGCACACATCAGGTCTGGTACACAGCATTGCATACATGATAGAGCCTATGGCTGAAGCATAGGGAACATCTTTCATTTTCTCTCTATCTTCTGCAGTGGTCGGGCATTGAGTCTGACTCAACTTCACACCTTGTAACACAGGCAAGAACCCTTTCTTTGCTTGATCCATTTTGAACTTCTTCAAAATCTTGTCAAGGTATGTGCTTTGTGAAAGTCCAATTAAGCGTCTTGATCTATCTCTATAGATCTTAATGCCCAATATGCAAGCAGCTTCACCAAGGTCTTTCATTGAAAAACTTTTATTCAAGTATCCCTTTATGCTATCCAGAAATTCTATATCATTTCCAATCAGTAATATGTCATCCACATATAATATCAGAAATGCTACAGAGCTCCCACTCACTTTCTTGTAAATACAGGCTTCTCCAAAAGTCTGTATAAAGACAAATGCTTTGATCACACTATCAAAGCGTTTATTCCAACTCCAAGATGCTTGGACCAGTCCATAAACGGATCGCTGGAGTTTGCACACTTTGTTAGCTCCCTTTGGATCGACAAAACCTTCCGGTTGCATCATATACAACTCTTCTTCCAGAAATCCATTCAGGAATGCAATTTTGACATCCATCTGCCATATTTCATAATCATAAAACGCGGCAATTGCTAACATGATTCGGACAGACTTAAGCATCGCTACGGGTGAGAAGGTCTCATCGTAGTCAACCCCTTGAACTTGTCGAAAACCTTTTGCGACAAGTCGAGCTTTATAGACAGTAACATTACCATCAGCGTCAGTCTTTTTCTTGAAGATCCATTTATTCTCAATTGCTTGCCGATCATCGGGCAAGTCAACCAAAGTCCATACTTTGTTCTCATACATGGATCCCATCTCAGATTTCATGGCTTCAAGCCACTTTGCGGAATCTGGGCTCACCATCGCTTCTTCATAGTTTGTAGGTTCATCATGATCTAACAGCATGACTTCCAGAACTGGATTACCGTACCACTCTGGCGCGGATCTTGCTCTGGTTGATCTACGAGGTTCAGTAGTATCTTGTTCTGAAGTTTCATGATCATTATCATTAACTTCCTCACTTATTGGTGTAGGTGTCGCAGAAACAGTTTTCTGTGATGTACTACTTTCTAATAAGGGAGCGGGTACAGTTACCTCGTCAAGTTCTACTTTCCTCCCACTCACTTCTTTCGAGAGAAACACCTTCTCAAGAAAGTTTCCGAATTTAGCAACAAAAGTCTTGCCTTCGGATCTGTGATAGAAGGAGTATCCAATAGTTTCCTTTGGATATCCTATGAAGACACATTTCTCCGATTTGGGTTCGAGCTTATCAGGTTGAAGCTTTTTCACATAAGCATCGCAACCCCAAACTTTAAGAAATGACAACTTTGGTTTCTTGCCAAACCACAGTTCATAAGGCGTCGTCTCAACGGATTTTGATGGTGCCCTATTTAACGTGAATGCGGCCGTCTCTAAAGCGTATCCCCAAAACGATAGCGGTAAATCAGTAAGAGACATCATAGATCGTACCATATCTAGTAAAGTACAATTACGACGTTCGGACACACCATTACGCTGTGGTGTTCCGGGTGGCGTGAGTTGCGAAACTATTCCACAATTTTTCAAATGTATACCAAACTCGTAACTCAAATATTCTCCTCCACAATCAGATCGTAGAAACTTTATTTTCTTGTTACGATGATTTTCAACTTCACTTTGAAATTCCTTGAACTTTTCAAATATAAGGAAATAAATAATAACTTTATTATTGCCTCTAGGGCATATTTCCTTCAGCGAAGACATGCACGACGGCGAATCTTACCCAGCTTCGGGGCTCTCCGTGGAGATAACACCCCTACTGCTGCTCTGCCGGATCTCCGCATGATCACTAGATGAACAAATAGCTACACGATGCTCCTTGAGCTGTTTGGCGAGAGGAGGAAGAAGGGCTCGGCTCGCTCTCTTCTCCTCCCTATGTGGTGTGTAAAACTAGCAGGGATCCACCCTTTGCATGGGTGTCCCGGGGGGTTTATATAGGCCTACCCCCCGGGGGTACAATGGTAATCCGGCTGGGCGTGGGGCCCAGCCGTCTGTGTCTACGCTCGCCGGCTTCTGCGCCGGCTGGTGGGTCCCGCCGGCTGCCGGCTCCTTGGTCGACAGCCAAGCCCCACTGTCCAGGGCCCGGTCGGGGGCCGGTTACTGTTGCTCAATCCTGGTGACGAGGGCTTCGCCGAGGTGGGTGTGCTACAGTGCCGCCGTCCGGTGGGTGATCGATGTAGCCTCACCGCGTCTTGTCTCCTTAATGGGGCATCTCCTTCGAGGGAGGTGGCAAGCCGGCTATGGAGAGCTGGCTTTGTCTTGGGCCGACTGGAGGAGGCATGGCCGCCTTCAGGTGTCTCTCTGCCCGAAGGGGCCCACCACCCGTGGGCCGCACTGGCGGCCCGTCGTGGATGACATCAGGGTCAACGTGGCAATAGTGCTGCATTGGACGGGCCATGGCCACCCGTACGGCGCACTGTGCCAGTCGTGCTTCGGGATTCGGGGGTGGCAGGCTTCATTGTAGCCACGCCCCGTCACATCGCCGTTATGTGGTTGCAGACTTCGAGGGTACGGTCTTGACCGCTTTGTGGGAGCCGCCTTCTTGGAGTCGGCCTTCTCGCGGCCGACTTCTCGGAGCCGGCCCTCCCGCGGCTTTCTTCATGAGGGCTGAAGTCGGGCCGCCTTCCGATAGTCGGCCTGGGAGACAGCTGGCAAGGGGAAGGCGGCCCCGCGTCTTGGATTCTTGAAGGCCGGATCGGCTCGTAATTTTTTCAGAAGGGCCAGGAGGAGCCGGCTAGGCTACCCGTGGTCATCTACTCCGACAGCTCCCCCCTTTCCTTCTCCCTCCCCACTTCCTTCCCCCTCCTATTAGGAGTCCTACTCCTACTAGGAGGAGGACTCCTCCTTGGCACGTCTATAGGGCCGTCCGGCCTCCTCCCCTTGATCCTTTATATACGGGGGCAGGGGGCACCCCTAGACACACAAGTTGATCCACGTGATCATATTCTTAGCCGTGTGCGGTGCCCCCTTACATGATAATCCTCGATAATATTGTAGCGGTGCTTAGGCGAAGCCCTGCAATGGTGGTACATCAAGATCGTCACCACGCCGTCATGCTGACGGAACTCTTCCCCAACACTTTGCTGGCTCGGAGTCCGGGGATCGTCACCGAGTTGAACGTGTGCTAAAACTCGGAGGTGTCGTAGTTTCGGTGCTTGATCGATTGGGCCGTGAAGACGTACGACTACATCAACCGCGTTGTGCTAACGCTTCCGCTGTCGGTCTACAAGGGTACGTAGATCGCACTCTCCCCTCTCGTTGCTATGCATCACCATGATCTTGCGTGTGCGTAGGAAATTTTTTGAAATTACTACATTCCCCAACAATTGGCGGCAGGCGACGGGGAGCGACGGGGTGGCCGCCAACAGGGGCTGTCTGTACAACGCGGGTGGCGAGGGCAGCACGGCGCTCAGTGCGGGCGCGGCGTGCGTCCGCCATGGAGACGATGAAGCGACATGACGCGGAGTGGCGGAAAGGAAGCTTCGGCGCAGCCCTACCTGGCGTGCCAAATGTTGGATCACGGGTTCTGGCAAAACCCTTAAGGTTCGAACTCTGGGGTGTGCGCGAAGATTCCCCCCTATCGATCTGCGTCCTGACTAGGCTAAGAACTTACGAACTAGCTCGACGAACTCACAACACAAAGACACAAGATTTATACTGGTTCGAGCCACCGTTGTGGGGTAATACCCTACTCCAGTGTGGTGGTGGTGGATTGCCTCTTGGGATGATGATGAATAGTACAAGGGGAAGAACAGCCTCCTGAGGTTGAGGTGTTCTTGTGCTTGGTGGATGTGTTGCCAAGATGTGGTGGCTCTAGGCTGAGGTGAGGTCGATCTGCCTCGATCGTGATCTGCCCGTCCCCCAGCTATGGTGGTGGCTAGCTCTATTTATAGAGGCCCTGGTCCTCTCCTAAAATATTGAGCGAGAAGGGACCAACAACGGCCAATTTGAAAGGGGACAACTAGTACAAGCTATCCTGACAAAAGTGGTCTTCGCCTGCAAAAGGCTCTGGTGGTGACGCCGTCCTGGGCTCCACAGTGACCTCCATCTTGCCGTCGCACCAATATGGAAACCTTTGCTTGATGCCTCGGTACTCCGCGCCCGCGCTTGCCCCCTTAACACCAAAGAGGAAACAAGGACGCTGCGCGCGCTGGCGCCCGCCTGGCCTCGATCGTCATGGCTCATGTCACGAGAACCTCGCGAGGTTTGCCTGGCCTTGAACTCTCCGCCCCTCACGAGCTAGCCTGGTGAGGCCACTCCTGAGGAGGTCTTGTGTCGTCCGCCTCGCGAGGCCTGGCCCCTCACGAGGGTCTTGATTCCTTGTTGATGAAGTTGGGTCGTACGGGCCTGCTAGCAGAGCCATGCCGTGGGCCGCAGGCAGGCAAGTCTGGGGACCCCCGTTCCCAGAACGCTGACGGCCTCCTTTTTATAGAGTACCGGACCAAAGGATTAACACATAGTGAATACATGAACTCAAACTATTGTCATCACCGGGAGTGGTCCCGATTATTGTCACTTCGGGGTTGCCGGATCATAACACATACTAGGTGACTATTGATGTGACGCCATGAGACCGATGCGCCAGGTGTCTTCCAGTTATTCGCTGTCTTTGCCATGTCATTTGTTTGCATGTTGCATTCTTGGCATGTCATCATCCGCATTGCATCATCATGTTTTTTAAAAAAGTTGCATCCGCCCGGGTTCCCCCAGTTCCGTCCGTTGTCCATTCTGAGCCCAGACACACTTGCACGCGCCCGAGGCACGCCCGAAATATTATTTTATAAATGGCCGGAAAATGTTCTTGGAATGGGATGAGAGTTGGCGTGTGGTCTTGTTATGTTGTAGGTAGGTCGCCTGCCAAGTTTCATCGCATTCGGAGCTCGTTTGATAGCCCAACCGTTAAACTTATAGCGGCATTATAGCCGGTCATACGTCGGACATTTTCGGTCTCCGAAAACCTTGCCGGGCTGCACTTCTCTTCTCTCCTCTCATTCCAAGCCCTTCTTCACAGCCCACCTGCAGCCCACCTAAACCCCCTCCGACCGGAATCGTATGATTGCGATCCGAGGGTCCGGAAACCCCCAAAACCCACCGAAACCCTAGCCCCTTCCTATTTAAGAAGCCACCCTTGCCATTTTGGGCATCCCTAACCCCTAAACCTACCCCCTAGCCTCCTCCCACCTCCAGCCGTCGCATCTTCCTCGAAATCCACGCCACAATCCGCAGCCGCCGCCTCCCACCTCAATTTCCGGCGCTGGCCACCCCTTCATCGCCATGTGGCGCGCTCCTAGTGGCCAGCCGCCACAGCGCAGTCGGCCGCAACCAACGGGATGGCGCCACACGTCCCGGCTGACCTCCCACCACCGCGGGCCCGCCAGGTCCCAGATCGGGCCCTGGGAAGCCCGCCCGAGCCCATGCGCGCCGATGTTCAACCGATCCCGTGAGCTCCTCGGCCCGAGCCTCCTCACCGCAACCCCGGCGTCCGCTCCGTCACGCCTCGCCCTCCGTCGCCGGAGCGCGCTGCCTCCCCGTCCCCGCCGCTCCAGGTCATCAGCGCCGCCGCCCTGCCTTGCTTCCCTCGCTGCTCCCTCTTTCTCACGAGCTCCCTCTCTCTCTCTGTTGTTTCCAGGAAACCCTCGCCCCGCCATGGGTGCTCACCGTTCGCCGCCGGTGACCTCTCCACGCCGCCCTGCACCGGAGATCGGCTGGCTCCGGCAGCCTCCGACCGGATCTGCCCCGTCCCCGCCATCCGCTGGCGTCCCGCCTCGCTGGATCGGCGCCGCCGCCTTTGCTTCGCTCGATCCAGGCGGGATCGAGGAGCAGGACGAGCCAGTAACCGCGGGGGCCGCGCCCGCGCGAGGCCCAGCTCCAGCATCCGGCCTGCCCTGCTTCACCGACCAGGCCTTGGCCCAGGGTGAGCCCCCGCCCTCTGTATGCCCCTGTTGGGCCAGCTAGATTTCGGCCCGCATGTTTTTTTTCCGTGGAGCATTTTACTAATTATCCAGGAGTTTGGCAGTTTGCAGAATAGCCCCTCTAGTTCATGCATATCGTAACTGACAAACTGTGCATCTTATGTAAAAACTTTATCTATGGAAAGTGCTTAAAATTGTGTCTAGTTTCATAATATCCTACTTTCTACCATGTTTAAACTGCTGTTTGCATTAATTTGCTTACATGCCATGTTAAAATGCTTTATTTCATAACTAAATAACCGTAGCTCCAAACCTAACAAACTTTATATGTAAATGGGATAGAAAAATGCCTAGTTTAACATGGTGGCTTTATTTTGCATGTTTAACATTTCTAAAAATATGGTTTAGAGCAGAACAATACCACAACCAAAAATATGCACATGAGGAGTTTCCGGACTTGTTGTTTGTTGTTCCGGCCTCATTTAAACTTGCCTAGATAGGTAGTTTTCATTTGCTCCACCTCTTGCCATGTTAATAAACATTTAATATTGTTGGGTACATAAACGAGATCGAACTAAATAACTTGAATGTGGTGTTTCATCAATATGCAAGGGAGTTGCATATTGAGCTCCACTTAATTTGTAGTGTTGTTTGTTGCACTTTGCCTTGCCATGCTTCATTAAACCGGACATGCATCATACTTGGTTGTGCATCATGCCATGTTTATGTGGTGGTTGTTTACTATGGTGTTTGCTTCTTTCCGGTGTTGCTTCTTAGGGTTAGTTCCGATAATGTCGCGTTTGTGAGGATCCGTTCGACTATTGTCCATTTGTCTTCTTCATGGACTCGTTCTTCTTCCTTGCGGGATCTCAGGCAATATGACCATACCCTCGAAATCACTTCCATCTTTGCTTGCTAGTTGCTTGCTCTATTGCTATGCTGCGATGCCTACCACTTGCTATATCATGCCTCCCATATTGCCATGTCAACCTCGAACCCACCTTTTCCTAGCGAACCATTGTTTGGCTATGTTACCGCTTTTGCTCAGCCCCTCTTATAGCGTTGCTAGTTGCAGGTGAAGATGAAGTTTGTTCCATGTTGGAACATGGTTATGTTGGGATATCACAATATCTCTTGTTTTAATGAATGCATCTATATACTTGGTAAAGGGTGGAAGGCTCGGCCTTATGCCTGGTGTTTTGTTCCACTCTTGCCACCCTAGTTTCCGTCATACCGGTGTTATGTTCCTTGATTTTGCATTCCTTACGCGGTTGGGTGTTATGGGAACCCCTTGACAGTTCGCCTTGAATAAAACTCCTCCAGCAAGGCCCAACCTTGGTTTTACCATTTGCCTCACCACCACCTACCCTTCCCTCGGGTCAGCCAACCCCGAGGGTCATCTTTATTTTAAGCCCCCCCCCCCCCCCGGGCTAGTGCTTGTCTAAGTGTTGGTCCGAACCGAGTAGACTGCGGGGCCACCTCGGGGAAACTTGAGGTTTGGTTTCACTCGTAGGATGTCTCATCTGGTGTGCCCTGAGAACGAGATATGTGCAGCTCCTATCGGGATTTGTCGGCACATTCGGGTGGCATTGCTGGTCTTGTTTTACCATTGTTGAAATGTCTTGTAACCGGGATTCCGAGTCTGATCAGGTCTTCCTGGGAGAAGGAATATCCTTCGTTGACCGTGAGAGCTTGTGATGGGCTAAGTTGGGACACCCCTGCAGGGTTTGAAATTTTGAAAGCCGTGCCCACGGTTATGGGCAGATGGGAATTTGTTAATGTCCGGTTGTAGAAAAATTGACACTTAACTTAAATTAAAATGCATCAACCGCGTGTGTAGCCGTGATGTTCTGTTCTCGGCGGGGTCCGGGAAGTGAACACGGTGTTGGAGTTATGCTTGAACGTAAGTAGATTCAGGATCACTTCTTGATCACTTGTAGTTCACGACCGTGCTTTTCTTCTCTTCTCGCTCTCATTTGCGTAAGTTAGCCACCATATATGCTAGTGCTTGCTGTAGCTCCACCTCACTACCTTTTCCCTACCCATAAGCTTAAATGGTCTTGATCGTGAGGGTGTGAGATTGCTGAGTCCCCATGACTCACATATTACTTCAAACAGTTGCAGCTGCTGATGATAACCGTGCAGGTGACGCAACTGAGCTCAAGGAGGAGCTCGATGAAGATCGTGTTCGTTGTGTTGTTTCGTTTATAGTTGATCAGTAGTGGAGCCCAGTCGGGGCGATCGGGGATCTTTTGCATTAGGGGTTGTCTTTCTTTATTTGGTTCCGTAGTTGGACCTTGTTTGTATCTGGATGATGTAATGCTATATTCATGTATTGTGTGAAGTGGCGATTGTAAGCCAACTCTTTATACCTTTTCTTATTCAGTACATGGGATGTGTAAAGATTACCCCTCTTGCGACATGCCTACTATGCGGTTATGCCTCTAAGTCGTGCTCTGACACGTGGGAGATATAACCGCATCGTGGGTGTTACAAGTTGGTAATCAGAGCCTTCCCCGACTTAGGAGCCCCCTGCTTGATCGAATCGCTGGCGTTGTTGAGTCTAGAAAAATGTTTTGAGTCTTATAGGAGTATATATATCGGAGAGTAGAATTCTTTTTACTCCTCAGTCCCTTCGTCGCTCTTGTGAGGCCTCCTGACGTAGAGTTTTGACTCTTCTCTTCTCAAATTTCACAAAAAAGGTTTTTTTAGGATCACGCGGGTATCTTGGAATCGTTCCGATGGTTTTGTGACAAGAACATTATTCTTGGTGCCTCCTGACATTTAGGGGTTGTGGAAGTGTCCCGAGGAGTTGAGCTCCGAGGTGTTGTCGTCACAATTTTATCATTGCAGTTCTGGAATACCTGTGTTTCGCCGACATCGAAAATCTCTTTTATGTAGTTGTTGGTGAGATAACCTTGACACCACCCAGTACTGGGGCGGGAGTTCCGGAGTATTGCCATAACTCGTATAGCGGATGCTTTTTGAAGGTTGAGGTAAACGATTTTCGAAGGTTTCTTGGTTAAGTGTTGAAGGATGGATACAGCTGGATGTAGGATTTGCTAGTTTTGGGTGAGATATTATGCTTCCCCTGTATCCCCAACACCTGATTGCATAACCAGAAAATTTCGGGAGTTTATAAGTGGGAATTCAAGTAGCTCATAGGAATTCTTTCCAATAGACACATGATACGATATGGGATCTATCATATGTTTGTTTTCGGCTTATTCTGCAAGCCAACCCTTTGTTTTTGTTTGTTTGTGGTATTCGAGTTGCTTCGAAGTCAAGTGTTGATTCCATACCTTTCCTAAGCGGTTTTCTCATACTCCTATGTGAATACCAATCCTTCATGATAATCGAGGATTGTCATGTCAATCCTTTTCAACCGGCATGTTTCTCTTCAAGTGGATCCGATCATTTCAACATCATCAAGATCAACTCTAAGTTTTCTCAATGGTGTTTGTTTCATCCATCCCAAGTTGCTTTTGTTTTCCCGCCCTCCCACCCTTTTTCTTCAAGGACTCGGATTTCTTAATCAAGTATCCATCTTATAGATGTGAAGCCTCTCCATTCTTTTCCACCAATGTTTTTATCCAGTGATTCTCGGGAAGATACTAACAGAGCTTCAAGTTCATCATCCTTCATTCTTTTCTTCTCCAGTGGATTCAATTCAAGCTTTGTTGATCATATCCCTTTCCTCGTTTTAAATGTTTTCTCATGCCGGTGCACTTCTTAATCATCCACCTTTTGCTATTCATGTTTATCTGGAGTGCTGAAGATTTCCCAGAAGATTCAAGTTTCTATTCGTAATCCTTTCAAGATATTTCAAGGTCTTACCTTATTCAAGCCATTTAATTCAACCGGCGCAATCTCTCTTTTAAATTGTTCAACGGTGTATCTTTCGAGTGGGCCCTAACCCATAGGTCTTTTCCCAGGATTTTACCCGACTCTTCTATTTTCCGGAGCTACTATCCAATTCTTCTCCAAGTTGACGTAAGAATGAATTATCATCAGCCATATGTCTTCCTCCAAGATCTTTCAAATTCTTTTCATTGTCGGTTCAACCTTTCTAATTTCCATTCCGGAGTGCCTCAACAATTCAAGGTGGTGTTTCTCATCATCATTCTCTGCATTTGAAGACTGAAGAAGAGTTTCTCTTAAATCTTGCTCCATTCTCTTCAAGATTCATGGGTCTAGCTTGACGCCATCCTCTCATAATTGTTTGCGATTGTGAGAATTCTTTTCACCCATCTGGAGCAATTCAGGAGTCTTTTCAGTTTGATTCTTCGAAGACCATCATTCCGGGTTAATTCTTTCTCAGCTTTCAGCTCTCGTTCTCCAAATCTTATCGGTGCATCATTCATGTATTCTCTAATCAGCTCGTGATATATTCGTTCTCGTGTATCTAAATTCTCTCAAGTACCTTCGTTCTTTTTATAACTCTTCCCAGCGTTTCTTTATCTTTTCTTCATTCATTTTCAATTCTTACAGTGGTTCGTTCAAGATTATTTTTCCTCTTGTTATCATATCAGTTTATTCGTTGTTTCAATCCTACCGGTGGATCATCGAAGGCCTCTTCAAGTTTACGCTATATCTCTCTTAATCCTTTCTACGAGAATAAGTAGTATGCCAAATCTGTTACTTGTCATCAATTTAAATTGG
Source organism: Triticum monococcum (assembly GCA_034509565.1). Taxonomy (NCBI): domain Eukaryota; kingdom Viridiplantae; phylum Streptophyta; class Magnoliopsida; order Poales; family Poaceae; genus Triticum; species Triticum monococcum. Next base: position 592,387,685 of record CM067841.1, on the reverse strand, counting down.
TGAAGGATAACATAATTCTTATTCTTGTTTCACCCAAATGATTAATTCCTTATTTCGGAGGTTCATCAAAAATTCTTGATTTCAATTGTTTCATCTTTTATTTCCCGGAGTTCCAAGCTCTCGCAATTATATCACCACGGAGATCCATCTAAATCATTATAAGGCTTCACCTTGTGTTGTCAACTTCTCTTTCTTTTTATCATCATTTTGTTACCGAAGTTCTTCATGGAGGTTCTACATGGTGGTTCATCAAGGATTCCTTTCATTCTTCAGTTGTTCGTCAAGATTTCCCTCGAAGTTTTGATCTGCCAAGCTATACTTTCAAATAAACATGGTGCTCAACACATGTCTTGTTTTGAGGAGTTCAAGCATTCTTCATATTGCATTCCGAAGTGCAATTCTTTCTATCTTATCTTTTTCAGGTGGTGTCATGTCATTTTGACAGTTTCCTTCATGTTTCATGATTCACAAGTTGTCCGGAATGACATATTTTAAACCCATCATTTTCATTTCGTTCATGGGATCCTCTGCTATCCATCAATCTCTTCTTTGGAGTTATCTTGGGTTATATTTCACCTAAAGCTTTCCCTAAGGATTGTTGCTAATTATGGTGCTTATAAACGACCCAAGTTCTTCATTTATCCTTCCGGTGAAATAAGTTTCTCGTCTCCTTGTTCATATCAATCCAATCTATTGTTTTTCGTTAGTGGTAGAATTTCACCTCATAGTTTTGAGATGTTTTCCATAAGCCCATAACAATCTTACTCTTTTCGTTGTTGGTTTCCAACAACTCTGTTATAACCTTTCTTGTAAGGGTGCTTTTCAAGCTCACTTGTGGTAGAAGTTGTCATTTTCTTCTCCGTTCTTTTGTTCCGACGATCTTCCTTCTATTCCTTCTTCCGGAGGCATCGTGATGTTGCTCTTTTCTCTCATCATCTCGAATGGTGAGGACCGTGTTCTTTTCGTGCTTATCCATTTAACCGGAGTGTTGTGCCCTCTTTTTAAGTTCTTCCCTTTCTGTCAAGTTTTGCCTCCCCTCTCAACCGGAGTGCTTTCTGAAATCTTTCTTACCCCTCGTGCCATTCTTTCAATAGTTCCGAAGGCAGTGTGTTGTTGTTTTCATCAAGTATCTTCTCATCTTGTCAAGCTCATCTTCAATTCCTTCCATTTACAGTCGGAGTGTTGTCCAAATTATATCATTCTTATTCCTTCTTTATCTTGTTTTAACCAGATGTTGTGTCTACCATTCCTCTTCTAACCGCAGCCTCATTCAAGTGCTTTCATTTTTGCCAAGTTCATATTCTTTGCCTTCCATTTCCAACCGGAGTGTTGTCGTAATTGATCTTTATCGTTCCTTGTACATCTCTTTTCATCCGGAGTGCTTGCATGTACTTCTTGTCCATTGAAACCATTTTTCTTATGTCTTTCAACCTACAAGGTTCTCGTAATGTTCCTTGTTCCTCTTTTCTAAGGAGTGTTTTCAAATTCGTTCATCTTCGTTGTATTCTTTCTTTCAATTTGTTCAACCTCGCAAGGTTCTTTGGTTTCACTCTTTTGTCAAGAAGCAACTTTGTTTTACCTCTTCCTCTTCCGCTTTCTCTCCGGTGCCATCCTAGATCTCGGGACGAGATCCTCTCGTAGTGGTGGAGTGTTGTGACGCCCCGAGACCGACACACCAGGTGTATTCCAGTTATTCGTTGTCTTTGCCATGTCATTTGTTTGCGTGTTGCATTCTAGGCATGTCATCATATGCATTGCATCATCATGTTTTTAAAAAACTTGTTGTCGGTGTCAAAACTGGCGGATCTCGGGTAGGGGGTCCCGAACTGTGCGTCTAGGATCGATGGTAACAGGAGGCAGGGAACACGATGTTTTACCCAGGTTCGGGCCCTCTTGATGGAGGTAAAACCCTACGTCCTGCTTGATTTATTCTTGATGATATGAGTATTACAAGAGTTGATCTACCACGAGATCGGAGAGGCTAAACCCTAGAAGCTAGCCTATGGTATGATTGTTGTATATCTCTATCGACTAGCCTGGCCTCGGTTTATATAATGCACCAGAGGCCTAGGATAACAAGAGTCCTAGCCGAATAAGCCGGTGGGGAGGAGTCCTTGTCTTGATCGCCAAGTCTTGTGGAATCTTCCTTGTATGCGGCAGCTGTTCGAACTGGCCCATGAGTATGCGGCCATGGGGGTCCTCGGCCCAATCCAACTGATCGGGAGACGACGTGATGAGTACCCCCTAGTCCAGGACACCGTCACTTGCATCCGTCCGGGTTCCCCCAGTTCCGTCCGTTGTCCGTTCTGAGCCCAGACACACTTGCACGCGCCCGAGGCATGCCCGAAATATTATTTTATAAGTGGCTGGAAAATGTTCTCGGAATGGGATTAGAGTTGGCATCTGGTCTTGTTATGTTGTAGGTAGGCCGCCTGCCAAGTTTCATCGCATTCGGAGCTCGTTTGATAGCCCAACCGTTAAACTTATAGCGGCATTATAGCCGGTCATACGTCAGACGTTTTCGGTCTCCAAAAACCTTGTCGGGCTGCACTTCTCTTCTCTCCTCTCATTCCAAGCCCTTCTTCACAGCCCACCTAAACCCCCTCCGACCGGAACCGTTTGATTGCGATCCAAGGGTCCGGAAACCCCCAAAACCCACCTAAACCCTAGTCCCTTCCTATTTAAGCAGCCACCCTTGCCATTTTGGGCATCCCTAGCCCCTAAACCTACCCCCTGGCCTCCTTCCACCTCCAGCTGTCGCATCCTCCTCGAAATCCACACCCCAACCCGCAGCCGCCGCCTCCCACCTCAATTTCCGGCGCCGGCCACCCCTTCATCGCCATGTGGCATGCTCCTAGTCACCAGCCGCCACAGCGCAGTCGGCCGCAGCCAACGGGATGGCGCCACGCGTCCCGGCAGACCTCCCACCGCCGCGGGCCCGCCAGGTCCTAGATTGGGACCTGGGAAGCTCGCCCGAGCCCATGCGCGCCGCCGTTCGACCGATCCCGCGAGCACGCTCGCGCCTAGCTCGCGAGCTCCTTCGCCCGAGCCTCCTCACCGCGACCCCGGCGTCCGCTCCGTCGCGCCTCGCCCTCCCGCGCTGGAGCGTGCTGCCTCCACGTCCCCGCCGCTCTAGGTCGTCAGCGCCGCCGCCCTGCCTTGCTTCCCTCGCTGCTCCCTCTTTCTCCTGAGCTCCTTCTCTCTCTCTGTAGTTTCTAGGAAACCCTAGCCCCGCCATGGGTGCTCACCGCTCGCCGCCGGTGACCTCTCCGCGCCGCCCTGCACCGGAGATCGGCTGGCTCCGCCAGCCTCCGACCGGATCCGCCCCGTCCCCGCCATCCGCCAGCGTCCCGCCTTGCTGGATCAGCGCCGCCACCCCTGCTTCGCTCGATCTAGGAGGGATCGAGGAGCAGGACGAGCCAGTAACCGCGTGGGCCGCGCCCACGCGAGGCCCAACTCTAGCATCCGGCCTGCCCTGGTCTACCGACCGGGCCTTGGCCCAGGGTGAGCCCCCGCCCTCTATATGCCCCTGTTGGGCCAGCTAGATTTCGGCCCGACTCATGTTTTTTTCCGCGGAGCTTTACTAATTATCCAGGAGTTTGGCAGTTTTGCAGAATAGCCCCTCTAGTTCATGCATATCGTAACTCACAAACCGTGCATCTTATGTAAAGACTTTATATATGGAAAGTGCTTAAAATTGTGTCTAGTTTCATAATATCCTACTTTCAACCATGTTTAAACTGCTGTTTGCATTAATTTGCTTACATGCCATGTTAAAATGCTTTATTTCATAACTAAATAACCGTAGCTCCAAACCTAACAAACTTTATATGTAAATGGGGTAGAAAAATGCCTAGTTTAACATGGTGGCTTTATTTTGCATGTTTAACAACTCTAAAATATGGTTTAGAGCAGAACAGTACCATAACCAAAAATATGCACATGAGGAGTTTCCGGACTTGTTGTTTGTTGTTCCGGCCTCATTTAAACTTGCCTAGATAGGTATTTTTCATTTGCTCCACCTCTTGCCATGTTAATCAACATTTAATATTGTTGGGTACATAAACGAGATTGAACTAAATAACTTGAATGTGGTGTTTTCTCAATATGCAACGGAGTTGCATATTGAGCTCCACTTAATTTGTAGTGTTGTTTGTTGCACTTTGCCGTGCCATGCTTCATTAAACCGGACATGCATCATACTTTGTTGTGCATCATGCCATGTTTATGTGGTGGTTGTTTACTATGTTGTTTGCTTCTTTCCGGTGTTGCTTCTTCGGGTTAGTTCCGATAACGTCGCGTTTGTGAGGATCCGTTCGACTATGTCCGTTTGTCTTCTTCATGGACTCGTTCTTCTTCCTTGCGGGATCTCAGGGAAGATGACCATACCCTTGAAATCACTTCTATCTTTGCTTGGTAGTTGCTCGCTCTATTGCTATGCTGCGATACCTACCACTTGCTATATCATGCCTCCCATATTGCCATGCCAGCCTCTAACCCACCTTTTTCTAGCAAACCGTTGTTTGGCTATGTTACCGCTTTTGCTCAGCCCCTCTTATAGCGTTGCTAGTTGCAGGTGAAGATGAAGTTTGTTCCATGTTGGAACATGGTTATGTTGGGATATCACAATATCTCTTGTTTTAACGAATGCATCTATATACTTGGTAAAGGGTGGAAGGCTCGGCCTTATGCCTGGTGTTTTGTTCCACTCTTGCCGCCCTAGTTTCCGTCATACCGATGTTATGTTCCTTGATTTTTCGTTCCTTACGCAGTTGGGTGTTATGGGAACCCCTTGACAGTTCGCTTTGAATAAAACTCCTCCAGCAAGGCCCAACCTTGGTTTTACCATTTGCCTCACCACCACCTACCCTTCCCTCGGGTCGGCCAACCCGAGGGTCATCTTTATTTTAAGCCCCCCGGGCTAGTGCTTTTCTAAGTGTTGGTCCGAACCGAGTAGACTGTGGGGCCACCTTGGGGAAACTTGAGGTTTGGTTTTACTCGTAGGATGTCTCATCCGGTGTGCCCTGAGAACAAGATATGTGCAGCTCCTATCGGGATTTGTCGGCACATTCGGGTGGCATTGCTGGTCTTGTTTTACCATTGTCGAAATGTCTTGTAACCGGGATTCCGAGTATGATCGGGTCTTCCTGGGAGAAGGAATATCCTTCGTTGACCGTGAGAGCTTGTGATGGGCTAAGTTGGGACACCCCTGGACGGTTTGAACTTTCGAAAGCCGTGCCCGCGGTTATGGGCAGATGGGAATTTGTTAATGTCCGGTTGTAGAAAACTTGACACTTAACTTAAATTAAAATGCATCAACCGCGTGTGTAGCCGTGATGGTCTCTTCTCGGCGTGGTCCGGGAAGTGAACACGGTGTTGGAGTTATGCTTGATCGTAAGTAGATTCAGGATCACTTCTTGATCACTTCTAGTTCACGACCGTGCTTTGCTTCTCTTCTCGCTCTCATTTGCGTAAGTTAGCCACCATATATGCTAGTGCTTGCTGCAGCTCCACCTCACTACCTTTTCCCTACCCATAAGCTTAAATGATCTTGATCGCGAGGGTGTGAGATTGCTGAGTCCCCGTGACTCACAGATTACTTCAAACAGTTGCAGGTGCCGATGATAACCGTGCAGGTGACGCAACTGAGCTCAAGTAGGAGCTCGATGAAGATCGTGTTCGTTGTGTTGTTTCGTTTCCAGTTGATCAGTAGTGGAGCCCAGTCGGGGCAATCGAGGATCTTTTGCATTAGGGGTTGTCTTTCTTTATTTGGTTCCGTAGTCGGACCTTGTTTGTATCTGGATGATGTAATGCTCTATTTATGTATTGTGTGAAGTGGCGATTGTAAGCCAACTCTTTATACCTTTTCTTATTCAGTACATGGGATGTGTAAAGATTACCCCTCTTGCGACATGCCTACTATGCGGTTATGCCTCTAAGTCGTGCTCCGACACGTGGCAGATATAGCCGCATCATGGGTGTTACAATTGACTTGCAAGATAGGATCAAGAACTCACATATATTCATGAAAACATAATAGGTTCAGATCTGAAATCATGGCACTCGGGCCCTAGTGACAAGCATTAAGCATAGCAAAGTCATAGCAACATCAATCTCAGAACATAGTGGACACTAGGGATCAAACCCTAACAAAACTAACTCGATTACATGATAAATCTCATCCAACCCATCACCGTCCAGCAAGCCTACGATGGAATTACTCACGCACGACGGTGAGCATCATGAAATTGGTGATGGAGGAAGGTTGATGATGACGATGGCGACAGATTCCCCTCTCTAGAGCCCCGAACGGACTCCAGATCAGCCCTCCTGAGAGAGTTTAGGGCTTGGCGGCGGCTCCGTATTGTAAAACGTGATGAATCCTTCTCTCTGATTTTTTTTCTCCTTGAAAGTGAATATATGGAGTCAAGGTTGAGTCGGTGGAGCGTCAGGGGGCCCATGAGGCAGGGGGCACGCCCAGTGGGGTAGGGCACGCCCCCACCCTAGTGGACAGGGTGTGGCCCCCCTGACGTGGATCTTTCTTCCAGTATTTTTTATATATTCCAAAATAATTCTCCGTTGATTTTCAGGTCATTCCAAGAACTTTTATTTCTGCACAAAAATAACACCATGGCAATTCTGCTGAAAATAGCGTCTGTCCGGATTAGTTCCATTCAAATCATGCAAGTTAGAGTCCAAAACAAGGGCAAAAGTGTTTGGAAAAGTAGATACGACGGAGACGTATCAAAGCTATTTCCGTTTTCTCTTAGAGATCGTGCTAAAACTTGGTTCTTTTCTTTGCCTAAAAGTAGTATTGATTCATGGAATAAGTGCAAAGATGCTTTTATGTCTAAGTATTTTCCTCCCGCTAAGATCATATCTCTTAGAAGTGATATTATGAATTTTAAGCAACTTGATCATGAGCATGTTGCACAAGCTTGGGAGAGGATGAAATTAATGATACGTAATTGCCCTACACATGGCTTCAATTTATGGATGATTATACAAATTTTTTATGCCGGATTGAATTTTGCTTCTAGAAATCTTTTAGATTCGGCCACGGGAGGCACTTTTATGGAAATCACTTTAGGAGAAGCTACTAAACTCCTAGATAATATTATGCTTAATTATTCTCAATGGCACACCGAAAGATCCACTAGTAAAAAAGTTCATGCGGTTGAAGAGATTAATGTTTTGAGTGGAAAGATGGATGAACTTATGAAATTGTTTGCTAATAAGAGTGTTTCTTCTGGTCCTAATGATGTCACTTTGTCCACTTTGATTGAGAATAATAATGAATCTATGGATGTGAATTTTGTTGGTAGGAACAATTTTGGTAACAATGCGTATAGAGGAAACTTTAATTCTAGGACGTTTCCTAATAATTCCTCTAATAATTATGGTAATTCCTACAACAACTCTTATGGAAATTTTAATATGATGCCCTCTGATTTTGAGACTAGTTTTAAAGAATTTATGAGTTCGCAAAAGAATTTGAATGCTTTGGTTGAAGAAAAATTGCTTAAGATTGATGAGTTGGCTAGGAACGTGGATAGAATTTCTCTTGATGTTGATTCTTTGAAATTTAGATCTATTCCACCTAAGCATGACATCAATGAGTCTCTCAAAGCCATGAGAATTTCCATTGATGAGTGCAAGGAAAGAACCGCTAGGATGCGTGCTAAAAAAGTTTGCTTTGTGAAAGCGTGTTCTTCTATTTTTCATGATAATAATGATGAAGATCTAGAAGTGATTGATGTGTCTCCTATTAAATCTTTGTTTTAGACTATGAATCTTGATAAAGATGGGACTGGAGATGAGTCAACTTTAGTTAAAAGGTGTCCCAATGATTCGGAGCTTTTAGACCTTGATGGTAAAATTAATAAAAGTGGGATTGAAGAGGTCAAAACTTTACATAGCAATGAACCCACTATGTTGGATTTCAAGGAATTTAATTATGATAATTGCTCTTTGATAGATTGTATTTCCTTGTTGCAATCTGTGTTAAATTCTCCTCGTGCTTATGATCAAAATATAGCTTTTACTAAACATATCGTTGATGCTTTAATGCAATCTTATGAAGAAAAGCTTGAACTAGAAGTTTCTATTCCTAAAAAACTTTATGATGAGTGGGAACCTACTATTAAGATTAATATTAAAGATTATGAATGCTATGCTTTGTGTGATTTTGGTGCTAGTGTTTCCACGATTCCAAAAACTTTATGTGATGTGTTAGGTTTCCGTGAATTTGATGATTGTTCTTTAAATTTGCACCTTGCGGATTCCACCATTAAGAAACCTATGGGACGGATTAATGATGTTCTTATTGTTGCAAATAAGAATTATGTGCCTGTAGATTTCATCGTTCTTGATATATATTGCAATCCTACATGTCCTATTATTCTTGGTAGACCTTTCCTCAGAACGATTGGTGCAATTATTGACATGAAAGAAGGAAATATTAGATTCCAATTTCCGTTAAGGAAAGGCATGGAACTCTTTCCTAGAAAGAAACTTAAATTGCCATATGAATCAATTATGAGAGCCACTTATGGATTGCATACCAAAGATGACAATACCTAGATCTATTCTTGCTTTTATGCCTAGCTAGGGGCGTTAAATGATAGTGCTTGTTGGGAGGCAACCCAATTTTATTTTTGTTCTTTAATTTTTGTTCCTGCTTAGTGATAAATAATTTATCTAGCCTCTATTATGATTTTTTTATGATTTAATTTGTGTTTGTGTCAAGTAAAGCCTTTAGGATCTTCTTGGATGATTGTTGTTTGATCTTGCTGATAAAAACAGAAAGTATGCGCTCACGAAAATAATTTTCATTTTTTACCAGAGAGCGATAAAATACCAATTCCAACTGAAGTAGATCAATATACAAATTATTTAGTCGTCCTAATTTTTCAGAATCTTTGGAGTTACAGAAGTATTTGAAACCTCCAGATTGCTACAGACTGTTCTGTTTTGACAGATTCTGTTTTTCGTGTGTTGTTTGCTTATTTTGATGAATCTATGGCTAGTATCGGGGGGGGGGGGGGTATGAACCATAGAAAGTTGGAATACAGTAGGTTTAACACCAATATAAATAAAGAATGAGTTGATTACAGTGCATTAAAGTGGTGGTTTGCTTTCTTATACTAACGGAGCTCATGAGATTTTCTGTTGAGTTTTGTGTTGTGAAGTTTTCAAGTTTTTGGGTAAAGATTTGATGGATTTTGGAACAAGGAGTGGCAAGAGCCAAAGCTTGGGGATTACCATGGCACTCCAAGGTAAAATTCAAGGACAACCAAAAGCCTAAGCTTGGGGATGCCCCGGAAGGCATCACCTCTTTCGTCTTCGTCTATCGGTAACTTTACTTGAGGCTATATTTTTATTCACCACATGATATGTGTTTTGCTTGGAGCGTCTTGTATGATTTGACTCTTTGATTTTTAGTTTGCCACAACCATCATTGCTGTACACACCTTTTGGGAGAGACACACATGAATCGGAATTTATTAGAATACTCTATGTGCTTCACTTATATCTTTTGAGCTAGATAATTTTGCTCTAGTGCTTCGCTTATATCTTTTTAGAGCATGGTGGTGGTTTTATTTTATAGAAATTATTTATCTCTCATGCTTCACTTATATTATTTTGAGAGTCTTTTAGAATAGCATGGTAATTTTCATTGGTTATAAAATTAGTCCTAATATGACGGGCATCCAAGATTGGTATAATAAAAACTTTCATATAGAGTGCATTGAATAGTTTAATACTTGATAATTGTTTTGAGATATAAAGATGGTAATATTAGAGTCGTGCTAGTTGAGTAATTGTGAAATTGAGAAATACTTGTGTTGAGGTTTGCAAGTCCCGTGGCATGTGCATATGGTAACCGTTGTGTGACAAATTTGAAGCAAGAGGTGTTCTTTGATTGCCTTCCTTATGAGTGGCGGTCGGGGACGAGCGATGGTCTTTTCCTAACAATCTACCCCCCCTAGGGGCATGCGTGTAGTGCTTGGTTTTGATTACTTGTAGATTTTTGCAATAAGTATATGAGTTCTTTATGACTAATCTTGAGTTCATGGATTATGCGCACTCTCACCCTTCCACCATTGCTAGCCTCTCTTGTGCCGCGCAACTTTCGCCGGTACCATAAACCCATCATTTACCTTCCTCAAAACATCCACCATACCTACCTATTATGGCATTTCCATAGCCATTCCGAGATATATTTCCATGCAACTTTCCACCCTTCTGTTTATTATGACACGCTTCATCATAGTCATATTGCTTTGCATGATCATGTAGTTGACATCGTATTTGTGGCATGGCCACCATTCATAATTTTTTATACATGTCACTCTTGATTCATTGCACATCCCGGTACACCGCTGGAGGCACTCACATAGTCATATTTTGTTCTAAGTATTGAGTTGTAATTCTTGAGTTGCAAGTAAATAAAAGTATGATGATTTTCATTATTAGAGCATTGTCCCATGTGAGAAAAGGATGATGGAGACTATGATTCCCCCACAAGTCGGGATGAGACCCCGGACGAAAAAAAGAGGCCATAAAAAAAGAGAAGGCCCAAACAAAAAAATTAGAGAAAAAGAGAGAAGGGGCAATGTTACTATCCTTTTTCCACACTTGTTCTTCAAAGTAGCACCATGATCTTCATGATAGAGAGTCTCTTATGTTGTCACTTTCATATACTAGTGGGAATTTTTAATTATAGGACTTGGCTTGTATATTCCAATGATGGGCTTCCTCAAATTGCCCTAGGTCTTCGTGAGCAAGCAAGTTGGATGCACACCCACTTAGTTTCTTTTGTTGAGCTTCCATACACTTAAAGCTCTAGTGCATCCGTTGCATGGCAACCCCTACTCACATTGATATCTATTGATGGGCATCTCCATAGCCCATTGATACTCCTAGTTGATGTGAGACTATCTTCTCCTTTTTGTCTTCTCCACAACCACCATTATATTCCACCTATAGTGTTATGTCCATGGCTCGTGCTCATATATTGCGTGAAAGTTGAAAAGGTTTGAAAAGGCTAAGTATGAGACAATTGCTTGGCTTGTCATCGGGGTTGTGCACGATGGGAGCATTTTGTGTGACATAAATGAAGCATGGCCAAACTATATGATTTTGTAGGGATGAGCTTTCTTTGGCAATGTTATTTTGAGAAGACATAATTGCTTGGTTAGTGTGCTTGAAGTATTATTATTTTATGTCAATACTAAACTTTTGTCTTGAATCTTTCGGATTTGAGCATTCATGCCACAATAAAGAAAATTATACTGAAATTATGTTAGGTAGCATTCCACATAAAAATTCTGTTTTTATCATTTACCTACTCGAGGACGAGCAGGAATTAAACTTGGGGATGCTTGATACGTCTCCAATGTATCTATAATTTTTTATTGTTCCATGCTATTATATTATCTGTTTTGGATGTTTAATGGGCTTTAATATGCTCTTTTATATTATTTTTGGGACTAACCTATTAAACGGAGGCCCAGTGCCAGTTTCTATTTTTTTCCTATTTCAGTGTTTCATAGAAAAGGAATATCAAACAGAACAAAACCTTCGCGAGGATCTTTCTTGGAACAAACGCAAACCAGGAGACTTGGAATGGAAGTCTGGAACTCCGCGAAGCTTCCACGGGATAGGAGGGCGCGCCCAGGGGGTAGGCGCGCCCCCACCCTCATGGGCCCCATGGAGCTCCACCGACGTACTTCTTTCGCCTATATATACTCTTATACCCAAAAAACATCAGGGGGAGCCACAAAACCACTTTTCCACCGCCGCAACCTTCTGTACCCTTGAGATCCCATCTGGGGCCTTTTCTGGCGATCTGCCGGAGGGGGATTTGATCACGAAGGGCTTCTACATCAACACCATAGCCTCTCCGATGATGTGTGAGTAGTTTACCACAGACCTTCGGGTCCATAGTTATTAGCTAGATGGCTTCTTCTCTCTCTTTGGTTCTCAATACAAAGTTCTCCTCGATGTTCTTGGAGATCTATTCGATGTAATTATTTTTGCGGTGTGTTTGCCGAGATCCGATGAATTGTGGATTTATGATCAAGTTTATCTATGAATAATATTTGGTTCTTCTCTGAATTCTTATATGCATGATTTGATATCTTTGCAAGTCTCTTCGAATTATCGGTTTAGTTTGGCCTACTAGATCGATCTTTCTTGCAATGGGAGAAGTGCTTAGCTTTGGGTTCAATCTTGCGGTGTCCTTTCCCAGTGACAATAAAACAAGGCACGTATTGTATTGTTGCCATCAAGGATAAAAAGATGGGGTTTATATCATATTGCTTGAGTTTATTCATCTACATCATGTCATCTTGCCTAAAGCATTACTCTGTTCTTATGAACTTAATACTCTAGATGCATGCTGGATAGCGGTCGATGTGTGGAGTAATAGTAGTAGATGCAGAATCGTTTCGGTCTACTTAACATGGAGGTGATGCCTATGTTCATAATCATTGCCTAGATATTCTCATAACTATGCACTCTTCTATCAATTGCTCGGCAGTAATTTGTTCACCCACCGTAATACATGCTATCATGATAGAAGCCACTAGTGAGACCTATGGCCTCCGGGTCTCTTCCCTATTATATTGTGTCTCTTTTATTATCGCGTCTAGTTTACTATTTTGCAATCTTTACTTTCCAATCTATACAACAAAAAATACCAAAAATATTTATCTTACTATCTTTATCAGATCTCACTTTCGCAAGTGACCGTGAAGGGATTGACAACCCCTTTATCGCGTTGGTTGCGAGGTTCTTGATTGTTTGTGTAGGTACTAGGTGACTTGCGTGTTATCTCCTACTGGATTGATACCTTGGTTCTAAAAAACCGAGGGAAATACTTACGCTACTTTGCTGCATCACCCTTTCCTCTTCAAGGGAAAACCAACGCATGCTCAAGAGGTAGCAGCACTCAGTTTCAGGCTTAGGATTATCTTTGGGCTTCTTCACGGGAGTGGCAACTTTGCTTGCCATTATTCTTGAAGTTCCCTTTCTTTCCCTTGCCCTTTTACTTGAAACTAGTGGTCTTGTCAACCATCAACACTTGTTGCTTTTTCTTGATTTCTACCTTCGCCGATTTCAGTATTGCAAAGAGCTTGGGAATCGTTTCTGTTATCCCTTGCATATTATAGTTCATCACGAAGTTCTAGTAACTTGGTGATAGTGACTAGAGAACTCTATCAATCACTATCTTATCTGGAAGATTAACTCCCACTTGATTCAAGTGATTGTAGTACTCAGACATTCTGAGCACATGCTCACTAGCTGAGCTATTCTCATCCATCTTGTAGGAAAAATACTTGTTAGAGGTCTCATACCTCTCGACATGAGTCTGAAATACCAATTTCAACTCTTGGAACATCTTATATGCTCTGCGGCGTTCAAAACATTTTTGAAATCCCGGTTCTAAGCCGTAAAGCATAATGCACTAAACTATCAAGTAGTCATCATTCTGAGCTTGTCAAACGTTCATAATGTCCGCATCTGCTCCTGCAACAGGTTTGTCACCTAGCGGTGCATCAATGACATAATTCTTCTGTGCAACAACAAGGATAATCCTTAGATCATGGACCCGGTCCGCATCATTGCTACCATCATCGTTCAACTTAGTTTTCTCTAGGAACATATCAAAAACATAGGGGAGCTACAACGCAAGCTATTGATCTACAACATAGACTAATTTCATGATAAATTAAAGTTCAATTAATCATATTACTTAAGAACTCCCACTTAGATAGACATCCCTCTAGTCATCTAAATGATCATGTGATCCATATCAACTAAACCATCTCCGATCATCACGTGAGATGGAGTAGTTTTCAATGGTGAACAACACTATGTTGATCATATCTACTATATGATTCACGTTCGACCTTCTGGTCTCAGTGTTCCGAGGCCATATCTGCATATGCTAGGCTCGTCAAGTTTAACCCGAGTATTCTGCACGTGCAAAATTGGCTTGCACCCGTTGTATGTGAACGTAGAGCTTATCACACCCGATCATCACGTGGTGTCTCGACACAACGAACTGTAGCAACGGTGCATACTCAGGGAGAACACTTGTACCTTGAAATTTAGTGAGGGTTCATCTTATAATGCTACCGCCGTACTAAGCAGAATAAAATGCAGAAAGGATAAACATCACATGCAATCAAAATATGTGACATGGTATGGCCATCATCATCTTGTGCCTTTGATCTCCATCTCTAAAGCACCGTCATGATCTCCATCGTCACTGGCTTGACACCTTGATCACAATCGTAGCATCGTTGTCATCTCGCCAACTATTGCTTCTACGACTATCGCTACCGCTTAGTGATAAAGTAAAGCAATTACATGGTGATTGCATTTTATACAATAAAGCAACAACCATATGGCTCCTGCCAGTTGCTGATAACTTCTACAAAACATGATCATCTCAGACAACAATTTATATCTCATCATGTCTTGACCATTTCACATCACAACATGCCCTGGAAAAACAAGTTAGATGTCCTCTACTTTGTTGTTGCGAGTTTTACGTAGCTGCTACGGGCTTCTAGCAAGAACCGTTCTTACCTACGCATCAAAACCACAACAATTTTTTGTCAAGTGTGCTGTTTTAACCTTCAGCAAGGACCGGGCGTAGTCAAACTCGATTCAACTAAAGTTGGAGAAACAGACACCCGCCAACCACCTGTGTGTGAAGCACGTCGGTAGAACTAGTCTCATGAACGTGGTCTTGTAATGTCGGTCCGGGCCACCTCATCCAACAGTACCGCTGAATCAAAGTAAGACATTGCTGGTAAGCAGTCTGACTATTATCGCCCACAACTCTTTGTGTTCTACCCGTGCATATAACATCTACGCATAGACCTGGCTCGGATGCCACTGTTGGGGAAAGCACTATTTCAAAAAAATTCCTACGATCATGCAAGATCTATCTAGGAGATGCATAGCAACGAGAGGGGAAAGTGTGTCTATGTACCCTCGCATACCGAAAGCGGAAGTGTTTAGTAACGCAGTTGATGTAGTCGATCGTCTTCACGATTCAACTGATCCAAGTACCAAATGTACGGCAGCTCCGTGTTCAGCACACGTTCAGCTCGATGACGTCCTTCGAGCTCCTGATTTAGTTGAGGACGAGGGAGAGTTCCTTCAGCAAGATGGCATGGCGACGACGATGATGAAGTTACCGGTGCAGGGCTTCGCCTAAGCACTATGACGATATGACTGCGGTGTGTAACTGTGGAGGGGGGGCACTACACATGGCTAAGACAAATCTTGGAGTGCCTTTGGGGTGCCCCCAGCCCATGTATATAAAAGAGGGAGGGAGAGAGGACGGCCCTCATAGGGGCGTGCCAAGTGTAGGGAGTCCTACTAGGACTCCCACGTCCTAGTAGGATCCCCTTTCCTTTTCGAAGTAGGAAAGAAGAAAAGGAGGCAGAGGGAGAAGGAAAGGGGGACCGTGCCCCCACCCCTTGTCCAATTCGGTTTGGGCAGGGGGGAGGCGCGCGCCACCTCGTGGCCCTTCTTCCTTCTCTCCACTAAAGCCCAATAAGGCCCATTAACTTCCCCCGACGAATTCCATCTTCCTCTTGAAGATCCATTTATTCTCAATGGCTCGCCGATCATCAGGCAAGTCAATCAAAGTCCATACTTTGTTCTCAAACATGGATGCCACCTCAGATTTCATGGCCTCAAGCCATTACACTGAATCTGGGCTCATCATCGCTTCCTCATAGTTTGTAGGTTCGTCATGGTCTAGTAACATGATATCCAGAAAAGGATTACCGTACCACTCTGGTGCGGACCGTACTCTGGTTGACCTACGATGTTTGGTAGTAACTCGATCTGAAGTTTCATGATCATCATCATTAGCTTCCTCACTAATTGGTGTAGGAATCAGTGGAACTGATTTTTGTGATGAACTACTTTCCAATTTAGGAGAAGGTACAATTACCTCATCAAGTTCTACTTTCCTCCCACTCACTTCTTTCGAGAGAAACTCCTTCTCTAGAAAGGATCCATTCTTAGCAACACATATCTTGCCTTCGGATCTGTGATAGAAGGTGTACCCAACAGTTTCTTTTGGGTATCCAATGAAGACACATTTCTCTAATTTGGGTTCGAGCTTATCAGTTTGAAACCTTTTCACATAAGCATCACAAACCCAAACTTTAAGAACGACAGCTTAGGTTGCTAAACCACAGTTCATATGGTGTCGTCTCAACGGATTTAGATGGTGCCCTATTTAACATGAGTGCAGCTGTCTCTAATGCATAACCCCAAAATGATAGGGGTAAATCGGTAAGAGACACCATAGACCGCACCATATCTAATAAAATACGGTTACGATGTTTGGACACACCGTTACGCTGTGGTGTTCCAGGTGGCGTGAGTTGCGAAACTATTCCACATTGTTTCAAATGAAGGCAAAATCATAACTCAAATATTCGCCTCCGCGATCAGATCGTAGAAACTTTATTTTCTTGTTACGATGATTTTCCACTTCACTATGAAAATCTTTGAACTTTTCAGATGTTTTATACTTATGTTTCATTATGTAGATATACGCATATCTGCTCAAATCATCTATGAAGGTCAAAAGATTGGCTGTCGGGACAAGTCCGGAGCTATCACCCCTCCTGGGTGATACCGCTAAACAGCCAGTCGCCACCATAACTCCTCGGGTGCTCTCCGGGCCCGCCCGACTTTCACCAATGTCTCAAGTAAAGTCAATGAAATCGTGTGTCCAAACATCAAGGGGGAAACCCCGAGGAATCACCCTCGGTGGATTCCACTCGACGTAATCATCAAGGTGAACATATGAGGAACCACCCTCGAGGTTCACACTTGAGGTGTTGCACGACAGAGCAGTATCGGGAATGGTGAAGGAGGAACCACCCTCGTTGACCACGACCGAATAGCTACACTATAGAGTTATCATCCAGAGTGCGTTATGAGGTATCACCCTCGACACTCGACGGTAACTATGCAGAGTCGTACAACTAAAGGGGGGTAATGTGCTGTGAGGTGTCGGACTCCGGTCATCCATCATGTTGATCGAGTCGTCGATGATGAAGCAGGGGAAACAAGGACAATGTGGGGGTCACTGACGGATCACTAACCAACCTATACTAAGCAGTTTAGGATAAGCAGGTAGGTAACAATAAGCAGGTTACAAAAGCAGGCTATGTATCAGAATAGGAGCAATCAATTACAGTAGCAAAATCTAATGCAAGCATAAGAGAATGAAATGGGCGATATCAGGATGATCAAAGGGGGGGCTTGCCTGGAAGCTCCGCTGAAAGGGAAGAAGGGTCGTCGTCGACGTAGTCGATCACAGCGGCATCATCAACGGTCTCGGGGTCTACCGGAGAGAAGAGGGGGAACAAATAGTAAATACACAGCAAACAAGTGCAATACTATGCATGGCAAGTCAAAAGCAGCGCTAGGGGCGTTCTAACGCGGTGCTACACGATACCGGCGGAGGGGGATAACATCCGGAAAGTTTTTCCAGAGTTAGGCATTTTTAGACAGACGAACCAGAGGGGAAAAGTTCGATGTTCGCTATGCTAGGGGCATGTGACAAATGAACGGAGAGCGTATTCCGATTCCTCTCGTCGTTGTGAGCAACTTTCATGTATAAAACTTTTTCATCCGAGTAGTTTTAACAATATACTGTAATTTTTATTAATTCGAAAATAATGAGTAAATGCTAGGTGCACCGAGATCTATGTACACAGAATACCAGAGGGTGACATGCGGGTCCAGGGGGTCCTAGTTGACTAGTCAACATTTAACTGGTCAACAGGGGGTGGGCCCCCTATCATTGACTCATTTGTCTAACTAACAGTTTTAATTAGGTTAACTAATTAGTTAGTTTATCTAAACAATTTTAATTAAGTTAATTAATTAACTAATTAATTACTTAATCAATTATATTTTTATATTTTTTACACATTTTTTGGAAAAGGAGGGCCGGTGGGGCCCGTATGCCAGTGGCCCATAGGGCCAACCGGGCGCGGTTAACGGGCAGCGGGCACCCGTGGAGGCCGAACCCACCTGGGCGCGGGGCGAGGCCGGCTGGGCGCCGGCAGCCGGCGAGGTCGAGGAGGGGCGAGTAGCGGGGAAGGGCCACAACAACCCCAGCAGCAAGCACACCGGCGTGGGCGTGGGCGCACTCGCAGGGCGCAACCGGCGCATGGGTGGGGCGTGGGGCGCGATGGGAGCAGCTGCGGCGTGTGGGGGAAGCGGCAGCGAGCGCCAGTGTGGGGAGCGCGAAGGGGCGAGGTGGGCACAACGCGGTGTCATGCAACGGTAGGAAACAGCAGCAAGAGCGGCGCGACAATAGGCAGGGCCGTGGGGCACTGGCGCGGGATGCAATGGGCCAGGGCGGTTGGAGAGGGCAGGTCGGGCGCGCGAGCGGGGCGGCCAGGGCGAGGCGAGCCCGCGGTGGCTTGAAGCAGCAGGCAGCACGCTGGGTACGAGCACCGACAGCAACGACGTTGAGCAGGGGAAGGGAGAGGCCAGCGCGGGCAGGGCGCACGTGGGCGACGGTGGGCAGCAATGGCCCTGACGGGCGCAGTCAAGTGTAGCCGGGTGCGGTCAAGGGCGGATGCGAGCGGTAGAGGCGTAGGTGGTCGTGGGCGAGCAACGGCGAGGCGTACAGAAACAACAGCAAGGAGCGGCACCGGCGCAAGAGCAGTAGCAGCTAGCGACAGCGGCAACAAACAGCATAAAGGGCGCGGGTGTGCGGGTGTGAGCTTCGGCCATGACGATGTTGGCGCCCTACGGCTGGGAAAAGCATAGGGGAGGAGGGGAATCATCAGTAGAGCTCACCGGGTGGGCGCACGGGGGCCCGGTGGTGGCTTAGCAGTTGCAGGGCGGCGCCGGAGTCGGAATTGACCAGATCGAAGGTCGCAGTGGCGGACGGCGCCAAGGAAGAAGAGGCTGAGGCGACCTCGTTGGGGCTCCAGCGGCTCGATCCAAGGGCGAGGTCGACGAGGGTGAGCGAAGGGAGGCCGCTAGACTCCTTCGAACGGCGGGAGGATGACGATGGCCGTGTCGGTTACGGCGGTGAGCCCGTTCGGTGAGCAGGCAGAGAAGGGGATCTGGGGGAGCAAGGCCGGAGGGGGAGAGAGTGGAGAAAGAGGGAGTGGATGAGAGGGGGAGAGGGAATCGAGGGGACGAGGGCGGTCTTATTCCCTCACTCTCGACGCTAGTGACATGGTTGGGTGGGAGCACGCCCTCGGTCGTGTACAGTAGGAGGAAGGCAACCGAGGGGTGGGGCTGGGTCGGCTGGTGATTCGGGTGGGCCAAAGCCCAGGGGCAAGGGCTTTTTTTCTTCTTCTCTTTTCAGTTTTTCTTTTTCTTTTAATCTTTTATGTTTATTCATTTCGTATTTTAATTCCTATTTCTTTTAGTTTTGTAAAACATATAAGTAGCATCTAAATTAGTGTTATTAAAAGTGCTACAACCCCCAAAAGTTTGGTATTCAAATAATTTGGTTTGCTATATTAGAAATTATAAAAGGAATTTAATTAATTGATTACGCCATTGTTTTAATTATTATAAAGCATTAAACCATTTTACAAAAATGTTTGTTCACCACCAAATTTGGTTATGGATTATTTGCCACACTTTGAACATTTATGTTTGCATGTTTGAGAAATTTGAATTTGAAATTTGAACCGGTTTTGAATCAACAAGAGTTTAGCAACAGTAACAGTGGTGACGTGGCCTCATTAGCAGAGGATTACTGTAGCTTAATTATCCGAACGTCACAATTTTCCTCCACTACAAGAAATCTTGTCCCAAGATTTTAGGGTGTATTAGGAAATGAAAGCGGGGTATTCGTCATGAAGACGATCCTCGCGTTCCCAAGTGGCTTCATCTTCAGAATGATTTGACCACTGGACTTTCAGAAAATTGGATAGTCCTCTGAGGGTGTGACGTTCAGCTTGAGCGAGAACGCGGATCGGATGTTCTCTGTAAGTGAGATCATCTTGCAGGGGGTAAGCTTTATAAGCCATGTGATTGTTGTGATAAGACTTGCGCCTCAGGGCATCAGCCATGATTAGCCTTGCCAGGGGTATAAGAACTACCGTAGTCATAGTCTATGATTGTTTCCATACATCGCCTCTTACGGAGGTACCGATCTAGCGGAGTAACATATACTTCAGACTTTAATGATCGGTGAAGATCTCGCAACGAGTACCGAAAGGAAATGCCGCCACAACTTTGGTGCAAATTTAACTGCGTCAAGTCCAAGGTCATGGACTAGGTAGTTCTTATTGGAAAGACATCCTGGAATTCACAAACGACCAGAGCGTTTTCAACTCCTACAAGAGGAGAAGTGTTTAACATTTTCAAGAAATAAATCCGAGCTTCGGCATTTCAAACAAGGTGAGCATGTAGCTTACTATCTCTCTCGAAGGAAGGAGTAGATGGCCGGTTTTACTGGCGCAAATGATAGAAGCGGTATGTGTTTTCAACCATTCCATTCCCAGAATGAGGTCGATACTGGATGACTTCAAAACAGTGGGAAAAAGATGGAATTTCAACCCTTCAATTTCAACCGGGACGTTGTGACTAACAATTGTGATTCGACATTGGCCCACAGAATGCAGCTTGAAATTCCGGCCAATTGATGGCGGTTCCAACAGGTAAGGGACGTTTGTGGTTATCCCGCCATTGAGCAGTGAGACCTTGCAGATAATAGGCCACGAAGGTGACATAGCTGGCAGGGGTTACATTAGCAGACTCCAACTCGAAAGTGATGTCATGGAGCTAGTCATCAGCATCAAATGGCTGAGTTGAGCTACGGTAGATGATAGGGTTGATACGCGCAAAGCCTTTCAGAGTTACTAGGGCTGGTTGTTGATTCATATTGGGACGTGGAAAATGAGCCATGACTCCTACATGAACTGCAATTCAACTCAACTGTTTTATTATTCCAGCCATGTATTCGGGAGGTGGTGGATTGTTGCCACCATGGCCATGATCAGCGGTTCTAACCATCCTGCTTAAATGCAACAGGGGGTAGTTCAACAAAGGGTGGAGCAAGTGTATGGAGTCATTCATGTTGTAATTTGAATGATGAGCAAAGGCGCCGCATGTACAAAGCAGTAGTCATTGATGACATACCGATACGTATATGAAGCCAATTACACGCTGGTCGTATGAGTTCGGACAAGCGAATCATCCTAGACATACTATGTGGTACACATGCACACGATGGAGGGCTACAACAGCGGGACATAGCAAAGGCTACATCAGCATCGGAGAAAAACCAGTGGAGCGAGGGATATGCAAGTGTCGGCACAGGGTGCCATCGATATGAGGATCCTGCGGTCAGTGAACATTGTGAAGCGGAACTTCGCCCTCAATTCGAGAAAGGGGTATACAAACCTTCGGATGAATGTGATCACGAGAACCTAGGATAGAGTTAGCAAAATCATTTAACTTGAATAGAAGAGAGATCAGAGTCCCAGAGTATAGACGAGGAGTAAAAGATCCTAATACCACCCAATGGCGACGTGGGCCCGTAAGCCACACAACCATGTTAGTAAATATGTTTTTCAAAGACTAGACTCAACTTCGTCCAAGGAGTTGGAAAGAGGTTTTCTACAGGCAGTTGGCTCTGATACCAACTTGTGATGCCCCCGATTCAATCATACACGCAAATGTGTACGATCAAGATCAGGGACTGACGGGAAGATATCACAACATAACTCTAGACACAAATTGAAATAATACAGGCTTTATATTACAAGTCAGGGGCTTCAAGGGCTCGAATACGTAGCTCGATACACAAGAGTCAGCGGAAGCAATAATATCTGAGTACAGACATAAAGTTAGACAAGACTGCCTTAAGAAGGCAAACACAAAACAACAACGATCACAGAGGTGAGGCCTCCTGCCTGGGACCTCCTAACTACTCCTGGTCGTCGACGGTCTCCAAGTAGCAGTAGGCACCATCGGGTAGTAGTAGACGTCGGCGGTGGCATCTAGCTCCAGGGATCCACCATCTGGTTGCAACAACCAGAAAGAAGAAAGAAGGGGGAAAGTGGAAGCAAAGCAACCGTGAGTACTCATCCAAAGTACTCGCAAGCATCAGATCTAAACTAAGTATGCATTGGTATCAAATGGAAGGGTTGTGTCTGTGGACTGAACTGCAGAATGCTAGAGTAGGGGGGAAGGCCTAGCCTATCGAAGACTAGCAGCTCCAAGCATCTTGCAGCATGTAGAAGAGTAAAGAATAGAAGTTTATATTTAACAAACATGTTGTAGAATTAATGCCCAAAGATCCTTCCTCGATTCCCTACAAGAAAGCAATCCTGGAGCCACATATCTCAAGTATCCATTTCTAGTTGTAAAAGATCAGGATATAAGTCTGAACGTCCGTTACCATGGACACATCTATTAATAGATAATCTTCCTTGTAGGGGTGCACCATGTTTTCCAACATGCTTGATTACTCTGGACGGACACACTTTTCTGGGTCAATGCCCGGCCTCGGAAGATCAACATGTCGTAGCCCTACCTAGGCTCAGTAGAGAGGTCCCCGTCGGTCTACATCCTAAGCACTCCGGGGTTTGGGCCCATCGCCCGTTGCACTCCGGGTCGTTGCGAGCAGGGCGGGTCCAGGCTCCACCACTACAGGATGGTGTCGGCCCAGCCGTGCTGCAATGCTGAACTGGACGTCTGACAAAGCTTCGGTTGATACTACATCGCCGAGGCCCATAACTATTCTTGCGTGGTGGTTAGTGCGTAAAGGCCAAAGGCCAACTCAGAACAAATACCCAAACATGTTAGTGCATTATTAAAAAGAAGTGACGGCTGTCAGGACAAGTCCGGAGCTATCACCCCCTCCTGGGTGATACCGCTAAACAGCCAGCCGCCACCGTAACTCCTCGGGTGCTCTCCGGGCCTGCCCGACTTTCACCAATGTCTCAAGTAAAGTCAAGGAAACCGTCTGTCCAAACATCAAGGGGGAAACCCCGAGGAATCGCCCTCGGTGGATTCCACTCAACGTAATCATCAAGGTGAACATATGAGGAACCACCCTCGAGGTTCACACTTGAGGTGTTGCACGACAGAGCCGTATCGGGAATGGTGAAGGAGGAACCACCCTCGTTGACCACGACCGAATAGCTACACTACAGAGTTATCATCGAGAGTGCGTTATGAGGTATCACCTTCGGCACTCGATAGTAACTATGCAGAGTCGTACAACTAAAGGGGGGTAAGGTGCTGTGAGGTGTCGGACTCTGGTCATCGATCACGTTGATCGAGTCGTCGATGATGAAGCAGAGGCAACAAGAACAAGGTGGGGGTCACTGATGGATCACTAACCAACCTATACTAAGCAGTTTAGGATAAGCAGGTAGGTAACAATAAGCAGGTTACAAAAGCAGGCTATGTATCAGAATAGGAGCAATCAATTACTGTAGCAAAATCTAATGCAAGCATAAGACAATGGAATGGGCGATATCGGGATGATCAAAAGGGGGGCTTGCGTGGAAGCTCCGCTGAAAGGGAAGAAGGGTCGTCCTCGACGTAGTCGATCATAGTGGCATCAGCAACGGCCTCGGGGTCTACCGGAGAGAAGAGGGGAAGAAACAGTAAATACAGAGCAAACAAGTGCAATAGTATGCATGACAAGTCAAAAGCAACGCTAGGGGCGTTCTAACACGGCGCTACACGATACCGGTGAAGGGGGATAACATCCGAAAGTTTTCTTGGAGTTAGGCATTTTCAGACAAACGACCAGAGGGGAAAAGTTTGATGTTCACTATGCTAGGGGCATGTGACATATGAACGGAGAGCGCATTCCAATTCATCTCATCGTTCTGAGCAACTTTCATGTATAAAACTTTTTCATCCGAGTTACAGATTAATTTATATGATTTTCCAAAGTTTTAACAATATTCTGTAATTTTTATTAATTTGAAAATAATGAGTAAATGCTAGGTGCACCCAGATATGTGTACACAGAAGTGTACCAGAGGGTGACATACGAGTCCAGGGGGTCCCAGTTAACCAATCAACGTTTGACTAGTCAACAGGGGGTGGGGCCCCCTTGTCATTGACTCATTTGTCTAACTAACAGTTTTAATTAGAATTAAACAATTTTATTTAAGTTAATTAATTAATTAACTAATCAAATATATATATATGACTCCTCTTCTGTACTCTTGGGAGTATGTACTCCCATCCTTAATATACCTCATATACGCATTAATTATACCTCTTTATTATTCTCAATATACTTTATTAAATATTCTAAGATACCCCAACATGAGTTTCGTTGAAAAAATATCATCTGCGACGTACTTTTTGTAATATACCTTTTCAGGTACAAAACACATCAGTATATACGTAAATATTTAAAAATACATAGACTCACATGAATTTTTTCATGAAACTCATTTTGGGGTATCTAATAATTACTAATGAAGTATATTAAAAATAATAAAAATATATAAAAGATTCATCTATGTGGTATATGAGGAGCGGGAGTACGTACTCCCAGGAGTACACAACTAATGAAGTATATTACACATTTCTTTGGAAAAGGGGGCCCGGTGGGGCCCGTATGCCAGTGGCCCATAGGGCCAACCAGGCTCGGTTAACGGGCAGCGGGTGCTCGTGGAGGCCGAACTCGCCTGGGCGCGGGGCGAGGCCGGCTGGGTGCCGGCAGCCGGCGAGGTCGGGGAAGGGGCGACCAGCAGGGAAGGGCCGCATCAGCGCCAGCTGCAAGCACACCAGCGTGGGCATGGGCGCACGCGTAGGGCGCGACCGACGCGTGGGTAGAGCATGGGGCGTGGCGGGAGCAGCTGCGGCGCGTGGGGGAAGCGGCGGCGAGCGCCGGCGTGGGGAGCGCGGAGGGGCGACGCGGGTGCGGTGTAGTGGCACGCACCAGCAGGAAACAACAGCAAGAGCAGCGCTGTAGCAGGCAGGGCCGCGGGGGCGCTGGCGCGGGATGCGACGGTCCAAGGCGGTCGGAGAGTGTAACGCCCCATATGTAACTTTCCCAAATTGTACTCCAACTCTTGCCGTTTCCGGCATTAAGTTATATTTAATTCTCGGGTTCGGGTCTTTGTCTCCGTGTGTTGTTTATGTTTTCGTGCATCTCATATCATGTCATCACGTGCATTGCATTTGCATACATGTTCATCTCATGCATTTGAGCATTTTCCCCGTTGTCCGTTTTGCATTCCGGCGCTTCGTTCTCCTCCGGTGGCCATTTCTAGCTTTCTTTTGTGTGTGGGGATTAAACATTTCCTATGATGCTATATGTCCAGCTTGTTTCCTAGTGATCCATGCCTCTTTTGAGGATGATCAGTAAGAGTGGTTTGTTATGCTTGTTGTGCTTAATCCATCCATGTCTTTACTTGTTATGTTGGAGCACCCTAGGTTGACTCAATCGAGCTCAACTTTTGCATAGTTGTTAATTTGGGCAGATCGTGAACTCTTTTGCGATTTTGCCGGAGCTATTGCTAGTGATCCATGCATGCTATGCCTTTGTTCTTGCCATGTCTAGCTAGAATTTTGTGCCTCTTAATGGATATATGCTTGCCTTGCCATGACTTGCACCGTAGTGAGAGCATCGAGCTCGTTTACATGCCTCCGTGAGTTATCATTTCAGCATGTCCCAGTTTTCACTAAGTCTGAAAACTGACTGGGTTTCATCGATGTTCGTGTGCTCGGTAGAGTATTTTGTGAACCCTTTTGGCCCCAGGTCATTTTGGGTGTTTTGTTAAGCTTGTTGAGTAGCTCCATGCCATGCTCTTACTTGCCATGTTCAGGTTATGCTTCATGTTGTTTTGCTGCTCCGAAGAGAGCATCATGGTCTGAAATTCCAGACTAGCGTTAATTTCGCTAAGTCTGAAATCTGTTTTGCTTACTCAGTTTTGCCATGCTTGTTTGAAGCCCTTAATGGATGAATTTGCCTATGCCTCAGTCCTGGTGATTTGTTAAGATTCTTGAGTACATCACTGCCATGCAATTTGTTTTCATGTTTGGTGGCTGTAGCATGTTCATTTTGTTGCATTTAGGAGCCTACTTGCTGTAAATCGTAGATCGGTTCGTTTAGTAAAACGCTTGCCATTCCAAACCGTAGCTCCGATTGCCATGATCTTTATATCGTTTTCATGGGATTTCTTCCCCTCTATCCAGTGGCACACTTGGTTTTCCAAGTTGAGGCCAGGTTCATACATTTCCTGTCATGTCTTGCATTTTGCATCCCGCATCGCATCCCGCATAGCATATCATCTTTGCATATCTTTGGTTGCCCTTTGCACGTGGTTGATTGTATCCTTGTTGCTTGTTTGTGTTGTTGGGTAGAGCCGGGAGACGAGCTCGCTAACGAGGAGCCCGTTGAGTTTGCTTTTGAGGATCTAGTCAACTCTGACAACTGTGCAGGCAAGATGATCATACCCTCGAAATCACTACTATCTTTGCTATGCTAGTTTGCTCGCTCTTTTGCTTTGCCAATGCTACGATGCCTACCACTTGCTTGTCAGCCTCCCAATTGCCATGATTGAGCCTCTAACCCACCTTTGTCCTAGCAAACCATTGATTGGCTATGTTACCGCTTTGCTCAGCCCTTCTTATAGCGTTGTTAGTTGCAGGTGAAGATTGGAGCCGTTCCTTATTGGAACCTTTATTTACTTGTTGGGATATCACTATATTGCTATGTTATCTTTATTCATCTATATACTTGGTAAAGGGTGGAAGGCTCGGCCTCTCGCCTAGTGTTTTGTTCCACTCTTGCTGCCCTAGTTTCCGTCATATCGGTGTTATGTTCCCGGATTGTTGTGTCCCTCACGCGGTTGGGCTATAATGGGAACCCCTTGATAGTTCGCCTTGATTAAAGCTTTTCCAGCAATGCCCAACATTGGTTTTACCTTTTGCCACCTACCCCTTTTTCCCTTGGGTTTCCGGAGCCTGAGGGTCATCTTTATTTTAGCCCCCCACGGGCCAGTGCTCCTCTGAGTGTTGGTCCGAACTAGAGTCCTGTGCAGCGCCCCCTCGGGGAAACTCGAGGTTTGGTTTTAGTTATATGGAGAGCTCATCTGAGTGTGCCCTGAGAACGAGATATGTGCAGCTCCTATCGGGATTTGTCGGCACATTCGGGCGGTGTTGCTGGTCTTGTTTTAACCTGTCGAATCATCTTGTTGTACCGGGATACCGAGTCTGATCGGTGGGTCCTGGGTGGAGGTCTATTCCTTCGTTGACCGTGAGAGCTTGTTATGGGCTAAGTTGGGACCCCCCTGCAGGGATTGATCTTTCGAAAGCCGTGCCCGCGGTTATGGGCAGATGGGAATTTGTTAATGTCCGGTAGTAGATAACTTGAACCTTAAATAATTAAAATGAATCAACCGAGTGTGTTGCCGTGACGGCCTCTTCTCGGCGGAGTCCGGGAAGTGGACACGGCGTTGGAGTTATGTTTGCGTAGACTACTCTCTAGTTTTCCGCTCGAGCCTTGCCTTCTCTTCTCGCTCTCCTTTGCGATTAAGTTAGCCACCATATATGCTAGTCGCTTGCTGCAGCTCCACTTATACATTACCCCTTTCCTACCTATTAAGCTTAAATAGTCTTGATCGCGAGGGTGCGAGATTGCTGAGTCCTTGTGGCTCACAGATTACTATTACACCAGATGCAGGGACAGATGATACCTCTCCGGATGGCGCGCTCGAGCTGAAGTGGGAGTACGACGAGGACTCTCAGCGCTACTATGTGTCGTTTCCTGATGATCAGTAGGGATGCCTATTCGGGGTTAGATTCAGGGCCTAGTCGCTTGTTGGGGGTCTTTTCTATTTTGGCGCCGTAGTCGGGCCATGAGTGATTGTATGATGGATGTTATTTATATACTTTGATGTGACGTGGCGAGTGTAAGCCAACTATGCTATTTTTCCCCTTTATATTATATATGTACATGGGTTGTGTAATGATTCCCGACTTACGACACTGCTTGCTTTCAATGCGCCTATGTCTCTAAGTCGTGCCTCGACACGTGGGAGATATAGTCGCATCGAGGGCGTTACAGAGAGGGTGGGTCGGGCGCGCGAGCGGGGCGGCCAGGGCGAGATGAGGCCGCGGCAGCTTGAAGCAGCAGGCAGCACGCTGGGTACGAGCACCAGCGGCAACGACGTTGGGCAGGGGAAGGGAGAGGCCAGCGCGGGTAGGGCGCGCGTGGGCGACGGTTGGGCAGCAATGGCCCTGACAGGCGCAACCAAGTGCAGCCGGACGAGGTCAGGGGCGGACGCGAGCGACAGAGGCGCGTGCGCGGGTGGCCGCGGGCGAGCAACGACGAGGCGTACAGAAACAACAGCAAGGAGCGGCACCGGCGCAAGAGTAGTAGCAGGTAGCGACAGCGGCAACAAACAACAGAAAGGGCGTGGGTGTGCGGGTGCGAGCTTTGGCCACGGCGATGTTGGCGCCCTACGGTGGGGAAAGCGTAGGGGAGGAGAGGAATCGTTGGTGGATCTCACCGGGTGGGCACATGGGGGCCCGGTGGTGGCTTAGTAGTTGAAGGGTGGCGCTAGAGTCAGAGTTGCCCGGATCAAAGGTCACAGTGGCGGACGGCGCCGAGGAAGAAGAGGTCGAGGCGTCGTCGTTGGAGCTCCAGCGGCTCGATCCAAGGGCGAGGTCGACGAGGGTGAGCGAAGGGAGGCCGCCAGACTCCTTTGAACGGCGGGAGTACGACGGTGGTCGTGTCGGTGACGGTGGCGAGGCCGTTCGGTGAGCAGGCAGAGAAGGGGGTCTGGGGGAGCAAGGCCAGAGGGGGAGAGAGTGGAGAAAGAGGGAGTGGATAAGAGGGGGAGAGGGAATCGAGGGGACGAGGGCGACCTTAGAGCATAATTGGTTTGCTGTCAAAAATTAGCATGCCAATGTTTGGCATTGTGCTAAATATTGACAACTATTTGGTTGGCTATGAGTTATTTTGCCGATTTCATATAAAGTTGCCAATAGTTGGCAAGTCTTGGTATTGCCAATATTTGACAATGCCAACATTTGGCAAGCCAAATATTGGTAGCAAACCTCTTATCCCCTCACTGTCGACGCTGGTGACGCGGTCGGGCGGGAGCACACCCTTAGTCGTGTATAGTAGGAGGAAGACGACCAAGGGGTGGGGCTGGGCCGGCTAGTGGTTCCGGCAGGCCAAGGCCCAGGGGTAGCTTTTTTTTGTCTTTTCAGTTTTCTTTTTGTTTTTGTTTTTCTTTTAATCTTTTATGTTTTTTCATTTCCTATTTTAATTCCTATTTTTTTAGTTTTGTAAAACATATAAGTAGCATCTAAATTAGTGTTACTGAAAGTGCTACAGCCCCAAAAAGTGTGGTATTCAAATAATTTAGTTTGATATATTAGAAATTATAAAAGGCATTTAATCAATTGATTAAGCCATTGTTTTAATTATTATAAAGCATTAAAACATTTTACAAATATATTGGTTCACCACCAAATTTAGTTATGGATTATTTGCCACACTTTAAACATTTATGTTTGCATGTTTGAGAAATTTGAATTTTGACTTTAATTTGAATTTGAAATTTGAACCGGTTTCGAATCAACGAGAGTTTAGCAACAGTAACAGTGGTGACATGACCTTATTAGCAGAGGATTACTATAGCTTAATTATCCGGACGTCGCAATCGTTAGGAGTCACGAGCACCACAAGCACAACATTCATCCTTGTGCGACATGTTCCTATTCTTGCGCACATCTTCGGTGGGTACAGAGTTCTTGGCTAACCTTCATAGAAAAACTTTAATTTTTGCTGGCACCATAATATTCCATAGGGAGGCCCAAGATTTTGCCATGTCGCTAGTGTTAGAAGCACCCGGACGTCTTCCAACCAATCTTCCCTTCTCTTTTTAATCTCCATTACCATCCTATATGTAGATCGGACGGGAAAGATCCCATTCTTCTCAAAAGCCCATGACCAGAAATCTTCTATGTTCCGTGTACAGACTGGGATTTGCAAGATAGGACTTCCATCATATGGCAAGAACACTTGATTAGTCAACTCGGTATTCCATCTAGCGTTCCCCTGGTCCAATAGCTCAGATACTAGTTGTGGAGGTTGACCAACCAACGAGACAATAGGTCTCATATTTTCTTTCCTTCGAATCCACTTCATATTCCAAATCTCTGTCGTCGAGCTCATGCCCACCCTTCGAATGAGACCCAATTT
Organism: Triticum monococcum; assembly: GCA_034509565.1. Classification (NCBI taxonomy): domain Eukaryota; kingdom Viridiplantae; phylum Streptophyta; class Magnoliopsida; order Poales; family Poaceae; genus Triticum; species Triticum monococcum. Next base: position 592,357,450 of record CM067841.1, on the reverse strand, counting down.
CAGTGTATCTCTCCCCTCCAGCACTGACCTCCAAATCTAGGAGGGGTGGTTACCAATTTCAGCCGTCAGAAGCTCACCCCCAAGGAAATATACCGCTTTGAGAATCTGATGTCACTTGAACTATGTCGGTATTTCCCCAAAGAGGAAGGAATGATGCAGCACAGCTACGGTAGGTATTTTCCTCAGTGATGAGATTAAGATTATCGAACCAGTAGGAGAACCACACAACACTATATAAACGATATCTGCACACAAATAACAAATACATGCAACCCGGCGTATAAGAGGGTTGGCAATCCCTCCTGGGCAGTAGATTGATAAATAGATAGATTGATAATTGCAAATGGAAGAACGGCAAATAAAACACAGCAAGGTTTTTTTTTTGTTTTTGATAATATAGATCTGAAAATAAAAGTTACAGATAAAGAAAAAAGCAAATGGCAATGTAGATCTGAAAGTATATGATAGGAAAATAGACCCCGGTGCCGTAGATTTCACTAGTGACTTCTCTATAAAAATGGCAACGATGGGTAGACAAATTACTGTTGGGCAATTGATAGAAAAACAAATAATCATGACGATATCCAAGACAATGATCATGTATATAGGCATCACGTCCAATATTAGTACACTGACTCCTGCCTGCATCTACTACTATTACTCCACACATCGACCGCTATCCAGCATGCATCTAGTGTATTAAGTTCATGGAAAAAGAAAGTAATGCAATAAGAACGATGACATGATGTAGACAAGATCTATTCATGTAGGAATAGACCCCATCTTTTTATCCTTAATAGCAATAATACATGCGTGCCTTGCTGCCCCTTCTATCACTGGGAAAGGACACCACAAGATCGAACCCATTACAAAGCACCTCTTCCCATTGCAAGATAAATAGATCAAGTTGGCCAAACAAAACTCAAATATCGAAGAAGAAATACGAGGCTATAATAATCAAGAATGGATATTAAATCAAGTTAGACTATCAACTAGGACAAAAAAAGGCATGCCCTAGTTGTGTGTCGATGATGGACTTTTAACTGGGACAAAAAAAAATCAGACCTTAGTTTCGAGTCGAGGATGGACTTACAATTGAGAATAGAAAATATGGGCACCAATTTGCGAGTCGAGGGTGAATTTATAATTAGGACAAAAATGGTGGGTCCCAGTTGCGAGTCGATGGCAGACATGCAACTGAGACAAAAAATGTCGGGGCCAGTTGCGTGTCAATGGTGGTATTGCAACTTGGACAAAAAAAGATCGGGTCTTGGTTGCGAGTAGAGGGTGGATTTGCAACAGGGACAACAAAGGTCGGGCCCCCAGTTGCAAGTCCTCGGTTGTGAATTAAGGATGGACTAGCAACCAGGAAAAATGAGAGAAAAAATGATCGTATCCTCGAAGGTAGACTTATAACTGGGGCCACGGCCATGATAAAACATGTTTTTTTGTCTCTTTCAATTCTAAGTCCTAGTCTAGAAACAACATATGGAACGGGTTGCCAGCAGGCTGCGTTAATGGGTAGACAAAAATAAAGCCTAACAAGCCCAACCAACAAGCAAACAACTACAAGAGATGTGAAAGATAGAGCGCTTGCACGAAAATTATGGAAACTAAATCAAATGATGGCAAACTTAGATGAAACATCGTTTAAAAAGGTTGTGAATTTAAAATATACTTATACTTATGAAACTAAAAAAACCATTGGTTTTATGACAAAAAAAAGAAAAGAAAAAAGTTTTAAAAACCAAAAGAAAAATTAGAAAAAAAACAAGGGAGAAAGCTAAAGAGAGATGGCGGCTAGGAAATACTTGAAAAATAATCAAAAATCCTACATAAATGGACAGTTTACGCAGCATTATGTGCCTGATTCTAAACTAATCTTCTCTCCCCTCCTGATTTTTAGTGAGGATGGGCCCGTCAGTTTATTTATATCCAATCATAATCAGCCTGGTAAGCCACTCCGTAATACTCTATAAAAATAATCCGTGCGTCTAGCATTGCTCAAAAATAATGCTCACCTCTTGCAATTCTCCCCGAGAGCACACTGAAACAGAGGATCACTCTCCACATAGAGGCAAACATAAAAGACCAGCCTCGTCCAGGCCCAGGCACAAATCAAAAATACCAGCCCAAACACCGCACGCGCACGTAAACACCGGAAGGCTAAAAAAAAGAAAGTCACATGCAGCGGACGGCCATAAAATTTACACGAAAATTGCAGCTTTAAACCATGTAGTGAGATAACTATATCTCATCTAGATGTGACTTACCAAATTAAAAAATGAATTTAAAACAAAAAATGAAAAAGAGAAATAAAAAAAGAGGAAAATGGAAAATGGAAAAGAAAAATGGAAAATAAAAAGCAAAAACAGAAGAAAACAGAAAAGATGAAGAATGCAAGCGATCAATGCGAGACGCTTCTTTTATGAGAGCAAACACCAGATCAACGTGGACGCTTTCTCCGTTGTGCTTGTGCCTCTCATTTAGTTATCTTACTCGCTCAAAAGAAAAAGCAGCCGCCGCCGCCCATTAGAGAATACACAAAATAAAGGTAAATATTTGTGACGCGTGGCACGTACGATACAAGTAATCGAGCGTTTCATATTTTTCCTCTCCACACCAATACATCAGCACATGGGCCTTGTGCGACATCTGGCCCACCTCCCGAGCTCTTTCTCTCGTTCAACCGCTATCTTCTTCCTTTGGATCCCCTTCTCTGTCAGCCGCTATCTTCTTCCTCTGGATCCCCTTCTCTGTCAGCCGCTCCTCGTCTTCCTCCTTCAAGTCCCGCCGCCAGCTAGCCCCAATCTCACATAGGTCCCCATCTCCAACACCAGCGCCCACAAACACTTCTTCCACTGACCACTGCCCTCGGTTTGCCGATTCATTCCGCCCCGGCAAGCCGGAGTTGGGAAGCCGCCATGGACATGCTGTCTACGAGATGCTGCTCACAGTTTCATACGCCAAACCCGTCTACTGGAGATGCTACAACTGACGACCTAAAAAGCTACAACAGTTTGATTCAAAAGCTTCAATCTCCGGCATATAAAGTTTTCAACCGGACACCATGCACCGAAAAAGCTACATTCACTCATATGAAAGCTTCAACCGGCGAAAGAGTAGTTTCTCATCCGACCACTACGAAAAAAAAAGCTACAACCATTGTTTTGGAAAGTTTCGTCCATTGAATTGAAAAGTTTCAACCCTCTTTTCCAAGTTAAAGGCGGCTACTGAGAAGCAAAATAAATGAGGCAACTGACGACAAGAACTTTGCTGGAAGCGGCTGAGTTTTTTGTTGCATCCGTCGCCATTTTTTGCTACAACCCGCGACGGATTTTGCTACATCCATTATGGGCGGAGTTGCGACCTACTACAGAGGTGACTTTTTTTGTTGCAGTCGTCCTCAGATTGTGCTACTACCAGCGAGGAATTTTGCTACATCCATCATGACGGAGTCACGACCTGCAACGGCGGTGATGCCGAATTGCTGCAACCGTCGTAAGTTTTTGCCACCACCGGCGTTTTATTCTGCTACATCCATGAACGGCATATTTTTTGCTATGACCCATGATTTTGTTTTTGTTTTTGTGACCAGCAAATTGAGGGTGTGGTACGGCGCGAGCTTGACGGGGGTGCTGCGGCCATCTTCATCGGAGTTGTCATGGAGGTAAGCGCGGGCGGCCAAGGATCCTATGGCGAGCACCAGACCAAGGACGAGCACGTGCGGCCAACACGGCGAGCGGAGGTTGTCGGCGAGCACGAGGGTAAGGACGAGGACGAGCGCGGGCGGCGCGACGGCAAGGCCGTGAACAACTACGGCAGCGAGCTTCAACGGCAACCGCGACAACAATGACAACGGCTGCGATTTGCGCCGAAGAACGGTTGCTGCAACGTTTCGCCTCACGTGCAGATCTGACGGCCTTCACTACCTGCGTAGAACGGCTGGGGCTTGACCGACCTTACAGTTGAGCCGGTGCGTCGGTGCAGATCGCTGCCCCAAAATAAACAGGCCGAAAAGCAGGGACAGTGGCCAAAGAAATGACGAATGCGGCACACCGTCAAGCCTCGCATGAAAAAAAAACCCGACGAAACGAGATGCAGCCAGTGACGCAAATCAAGCCTCTCACGAGAAAACAAGCAGTAATACATCGAACGGTCCAGGACTTGGATGTAAGATAAATATATTACATCTAGATGTGCAATAGTAATTTTGTTTTCAAAATATGATTAATCACTGTACATTTGAAAAATAATTCGTTACTACTTTTGTGGATCGAGGAAGTGGATAGTAAACAGCCGGTCCTTTTCTTGGGTCCCTATATATTCGGCCTCCTCCATCTGTTCACCTCACAGTAGAGTACTCCAAGTCCTAGGCACCTAGCTACTGCGAGATGCAGAGGCACGCCGGCGATGAGCTCACCATCTCCGTCGACCCAGACACTCTCGACTGTCCCATCTGCTTCCACACCCTCAGGCCTCCGGTGTTCCAGTGCGCCGCTGGGCACGTGCTCTGCTCGTCCTGCCACGACAGACTCCGGCAGAGCCGCAAGTGCCCGGAGTGCTCCGTCGCCACCGGCTTCGGCCGCTGCTACGCCGTCGACCGCATCCTGCGGGCCGTCCGCGTCCCTTGCCCCAACGCCGCGCGCGGCTGCGCTGTCCAGACGTCCCTCCACGAGCGGGAGGAGCACGAGAAGTCGTGCGCGTTGCTCCTGCGCCACGGCCTGGCCACCGTCACCATCAATGACAATGCAAAGGTACGTTGGATTCGACCTTATGCTACCTCCGACCCCGATTCGATCTGTCCTGCTACCTATGTTGATTGATGACTTGTGTGAGATGCAGGCGGGAGAGGTTGTCAGGATGGGCCCTTGCGGCGGCGGCGGCGGCAACGCCAGAAAGATAGGCATGGTGGGTGAGGTGACACGCATTGTCCAGGTCGCCGTCCGCCACTGCGCGTTGCTCCTGCGCCACGGCCTGGCCACCGTCACCATCAATGACAATCCAAAGGTACGTAGGATTCGACCTTATGCTACCTCCGACCCCGATTCGATCTGCTGTCTTGCTAGCTATGTTGGTTGATGATTGCATGTTTCTTGTGTGATATGAGATGCAGGCCGGAGAGGTCGTCAGGATGGGCCCTTGCGGCGGCGGCGGCGGCAACGCCAGAAAGATAGGCATGGTGGGTGAGGTGACACGCATTGTCCAGGTCGCCGTCCGCCACTGCGCGTTGCTCCTGCGCCACGGCCTGGCCACCGTCACCATCAATGACAATCCAAAGGTACGTAGGATTCGACCTTATGCTACCTCCGACCCCGATTCGATCTGCTGTCTTGCTAGCTATGTTGGTTGATGATTGCATGTTTCTTGTGTGATATGAGATGCAGGCCGGAGAGGTCGTCAGGATGGGCCCTTGCGGCGGCGGCGGCGGCAACGACAGAAAGATAGGCATGGTGGGCGAGGTGACACGCATTGTCCAGGTCGCCGTCCGCCACTGCCGCGCCGTTGACGCCGTTCGCGTCACGTACATGCGGAAAGACCGGGAGGAGTCGAACGAAACCGAGCTCTGGGGAGGGAAAGGCGGCATGACCACGGTGGTAATTCAGTTTTGCTAAGACCTCTCCCAATGCATTGGTGCTAAAATGGGGTGCTAAGTGCATTAAAATGCTTAGCAATTAATGTCTTCAATGCATTGGTGCTTAGGTTTTGTAGCTAAGCCTCCTCTATTTATTTGTTTAGCAATAAAACTCCTTCATGTATTGGTTGGTAGTCTTTTTGCCTAGGTTCACGTGCTTAGCATTGGTTCTTATTGGGGTCACCATAATACTCTCTCTCCTCTTTAAATGCTTTGCCACATCATATTTCTGCCTATGTGGCATCCTTAGCACCTGTACACCGTGGAGCACTGGGAAGGGCCTAAAGCACATCTAAACGTGCCATAAGTATTGTACATCTAAATTATATGCCATTGATCTTACATTGAGATTCGTGTGAATATTTTCTTTCTCTTTTTTCTTTTTCTCTTTATACTTGATTCACTCACTTAGATGTGCAATAACTAAAGCACATCTAGATGTACCCTAGACACACCCGTGGTAATTACTCCTAACTAACAATGGGTCCACGGCCATTAGTTGCCTCCGTGTGTTGTGGATGAGTTGACAAGCTGTGTTCTCCTCTTGTTTCGCGTGTGCAGTTCCGTCTGCAGCGGGACGAATACCTGACGAGCGTGGAAGGCCACTACAGCCACTTCAATGGCAACGTCGTCATCAGGTCGCTCAAGTTCGTCAGCAACCTTCGCACCCACGGGCCCTACGGGAACGCGTGCGGCGTGCGGTTCTCGCTCCCAGCGGGCGCCGGCGGCAGGATCGTCGGCTTCCATGCGCGGTGTGACGACCAGTACCTCCACGCCATTGGCACCTACGTCAAGATGGACGACCGTGCATCGTGATCGACCGCAAATTCGTTTGTATCGTGTAGCGACTGTTTTTGCTTTCATTCATCTAGCTATTTCATTTCACTTGCTGCTTCTCAAGTCTCAACTCCGTCGATGATCGATGCTCTAGCCCCAGGACTGTTTAGCTAGGAGGAAAAATGTTAGGTTTAATCTTGATTCATGTATCTGCATATTTGTTTTTTCTTGCAGATAGCTAGGTTTAGTATTTGCTGGCAAGTCGTACGTGCGTACCAAGATGGCAAAGTCTTGGTAAAAAAGCGCAATAAAGCGAGTATGGTGCGTAGGCGTGATGCTATGGTGCCGTGTGATAATACGGCAGCGTCGTGTGAAGCGACGCGTGCGTGCGCGACGAGACCGGCTGGGTGGATCACTTGGAGCTGAGACACATGGCCAATTTGTTAGTTTGTGTTGGTATGCATGCATGCACAAAGTTGGTTAGCAGGTTTGCTGAGTCGTGTGGCAGTTGAGATAGTGCTGCGCACTTGCTGGACGTGGTCAAGCCCTGTGGGGCAAGCCCTGTGTATATATACTGTGCACCAAGAAATGAAAAGTGGGGGCGTGAGGGCTGAGGGAAAAGATGTAGCGCATATGCTCTCACCGGGAGATATAAGAGCATCTCTGACAGACACGCACAGGCCCAGCACACTAAAAGTTTTTTACAACGTCGAAATAGCGCTTTTGCGCACCAAACTAGTCAGTTGCTTTACCAAGAGCCCAAAATTTGTAGCGCGCTAGCGTACCGCTTCAGCAAACATAGTAAAATAGAGCGTGCATGATGATCTCAAACATCCAAAATATGCAAATTTCACACAAACAAGATGATCTCAAACATCAATGAGAAACATAGCATAGTTCATATTCATGGCACAGTTCAAGAAATGCAAAGTTCGCACAAACAAGATGATCGCAAGCAAGTTCATGAACAAGTTTACACGAACGAACTAAACATCAACAATCATTCCCCGTCTTCTTCCATCACGTTTGTCTCCTCTTCTTCGTCCGTTTGCACTATCAACAAAGGCATCATGCGAAGGCATGTGGGGCCGCCATGGTTCGTTTGGAAGCGGAGCTCCATGGCTTCATAGCGGGCGACGGCGCGACGCCACCCTACGCGCTCGTCCGGGGTGAAATGAAGAGCCCGCGCGCGAGTCTGGCGTTCGGAGCCGCAGGGGCGCTGGCGGCGGCGGTGGAGGTATAGCCCGCGCTAGGGTTTGCGGCGGCGGCGCGCATGTATGAAGGGGTTAGGGGGATGTCGGTGCGCACGTCCATGGCTGGAGGTCGCTAGCGGCGGCGCGGGGCGTGGCGAAAGCGGGCGCGGGCGGAGAGTTCAGCGGCGGTTGCTTGCTTACGCGCGATAGCGGACGCCCGAAAAAAGCAGCGCGCGCCGCAGTTCTGTTCGGCGCGCGGAGTGGTTTTTAGCGCGTCTGCTGGAGCTGCCAATTCGGCCGCACGCGCTAAAAAGCTGTTTTTTCAGGCGTGCGGCTTATTTAGTGTCTCTGTTGGAAATGCTTTAAGAGCAACTCTAGCAGACCCCGCAAAAAGCCTCGACCCGCAAAATAACCACCAAAATGCGAGTTGGCGCGGAAAATCCCGCCCGAAAAGACCGCGCAAAGGTGGCCGGCCCACAAAAATATTTGAGGGGCGCGGCACAATCTCGGCCCCAAGCCGCGAAAACGCGGGTTTCCCCCCTCGCCGCTGCGTTGCCCTGCATATAAGCGGAAGCGGTTGGTGGGGGGCATTTCAGCCAGCGCTTTCCCCACGAACCACCTCCCTCTCCCCCTCGCCCCGTCGCCGGGCCGCCGCCCAAGATTCCGGCAAAAGCAGCCGGCGGGAGCACGCCGAAAGGCCGCCACATGCACGAGGCCTCCCTCCCCCCTCAAGCGACGTGGAAATCTTCTAAAATGCATACTTATGGTTCTTGTTTTCTTTGGTCTTACTATTCTAGCAAAGATTTGGTGATGTCTTATGTATCCAATGTTGTTGAAAAAGCAAATAAATGGATTATGTTGGACCAAATTAAGATGCAACTTTAAGTTTTCCGGGCCGGGAGGAGCTGCGCCAGATCAAACCCCGCAAAGTTGACCCGTAAAAGAGCATATTCCGTAAATATCCTTTTTTACGGGTCCGTTATGCAGGGTCGCATCTTGCAGACGTCCGCACTGGCCCGCAAAGCCGTTTTTCAGCGAACTGCAAACGCGTTTTGCGGGCCGGTCGGATGCGGGGTCTGCTAGAGTTGCTCTAAGCAAAACTAGTAGTCTCCATGTGAGGTGTATGTGCGTGTGTGTGTGTGTGTGTCCCCTTTGCATGTGTTCTTGTGAGAAACCATAGAAGAGAGAAGAGAGAGCTGTGCAAGGCAGCTCGAGGTAGAAGAAGTGGCGCCGCGAGGAGCCGGCGCCAACATCCATGCGGGCAAAGCCTCCATGTTTATTATTGCCTTTGCTGGTGAATCTTTTTTCAGGGAACTTTGCTGTTGAACTTGATCGAGAAACAGAGAAAATCAAGTCCATTTACTGAACTATTTCATCTTTTTTAGGGAACTATTTAATCTTTTAATTCTAGTGCGTTTGTGTCTTTCACACATCCCAGACATGTATTAGTACTAGAACAAATGCCAGTGCGTTGCAACGGGCTAACAATATCGTAAAACCTGCTCTATGTGAGAGTACACATCACTTTTTATATCTAGTTCTAATAAACATCGGTAATAAGTTTATAATCTTATTGCCTTTCAGAGTATGACGCATGGACGTAAAGAAGCCACCTTAACATCTTTCATCTGATGGAAGAGTAGCGATGCACGTAATAGTCTAGTAATCGGTTTTATTGTTTACTTTTTGGAAAATGCAAATATTTCTTTATTTTAAATTAATTAAAGAATCTTTAATTTTTTATCCTTTTATTATAATTGAAACATGTTTTGAGATCAACATTTTTTGAACATGTGTTTTTAAATTTGAATTTTGTGATCAATTTTAAATGATTTTGTTAAAAAAATTGGAACATTTATTGGTATTTTAATGCATTTTTAAAAGCATGATTTTTTAAACGAAAAAAGAATTTGAAACACTCTTTGTATCACATGCTCGGTGACTGCAATTTAAAAAAAGAATTGTTGGTGTCTAGACCATGTAGTATAAAGTTGAGAAAGCCGTCGAGATGTGCTTTAATGGTCCTCCTTCATCTTAGCACCAGTGGCGGAGCTTGGCCCAGAAAGATGGATGGGCCGGCTGTAGAAAATAACTATAAGGATTGCATTTCGTGGCCCAAAAATACGTAGAAAATGGCATGGGCTGGGCGGGCTATGGCCCATCCGGCATTGCTATAGCTCCGCCACTGCTTAGCACTAAAATCGGATGGAACAGGAATGGTATAAGTGTTTTTAACGGGATATATAGACGGTGGAATTACTTATACTATTTGAGAGTTTAATCACTAATCTAAAAGTTGTTCTTAGAATTTTTAAAAGTTTTGAATGCAAACGAATTTATTTTAAATGCAAGTGTAGTGGTGCATCTAAGTAGGGTTGTTTATATATAGTTTTTTGTGTGTTAAGAGCAACTCCAACGGGGTGACCCATTTCGTCCGCGGCCGTTTGTTTGGGTCGGCGCGAACAGAAAAGTCGGTCCAACGCGCCGATCCAAACGGACGCGCGTCCGCATTCGTCCGCCCGCCGACCCATTCCCGGCCTATTTTTGAGTCGGATTTGCGTCGATGTGGACACAAGACGGAAGCGCGCGTTCGCCCTCTTTCTTCACCGAGCCCGCTGATCGGTGGCACATTGGCCTCTTCACATCAAACAGCACACCCTCGCTCGCCTGCTTCGTCGCCGACACCGCCGGCTATTTTTTCCGATAAAAAGATAGTTCTAGCGTACACAGATAAAAGAAAAAACCAACTACTCGTCGCTTTCCAACTCCGACTCGGTAATGTTCTCCTCCGACGTCTGAATGTAGGCGTCAGCATGCTGCTCGTCTTCGAAGTCCCAACCCGACATTTCTCGTAGCTTCAGTTTCAATTGAGCGGCCTGCTTCCGCGAACGCTTGTCCTCCCGATAGGCGGCTCGCTCCGTCCTCCTCGCGTCCCTCTCCGTCCTCCTTTGCTTGTAGAACTGACGCTCGTCGACGATGTTCTGCGGGAAGCGTTCGCGCCACACCACCATGGCTTCCACGTCCATCTCGGCGATAGCGAGGCGACGCTGCCGCCTCCGGTGGACACGACGATCCTCGTTGGTGAAAAGTCGCGGGAGAGGCGCGAGATCCTGTGCCCGCTGGCTCGACACGTCGGGAAAATTCATATCCCGACGAGTCCTCAGGAGGCGCCACGCCGCCGCGTCGTGTGCGCGGGGCGCCTCCTCTGCGGTGTCGAAGGTGCCGAGGATGAGGCGTTTCTCGCGAAACCAGATCTTGGAGGAGAAGGCGCCGGAGCGGTACTCGCGGACTCCGCGAAAATACGAAGCGCCCAGGCGGCGCATCGACATGGTGGCGCAGAGGCGACGAGGCTAGTGAGAGGGGGCGAGACGAGTGGGCGGCGGTTAAAGCGTGGAGGGAGCGCCTTCTTATAACGAGGGTCGGCCGCGGCGTGCGCGCGAACCTTTCCCGTGCGCTAGAGCGCCAAAACCAACGCGCGCTAGGCCGCTTTTCTCCATGCGCGCGAACCTTTTCCGCGCGCTGGAGCGCAAAAACCAGCGCGCGCTAGGCCGCTTTTCCCTGTGCGCGCGAACCTTTCCCCCGCGCTGGAGTGCCAAAACCAGTGCGACGGCATGGCCGCTGGCATGATCTAAAACACACACAGTCATGAAATGGATTGACCTGTTGGACGCACTGCTGACCTAAATTTAAAAGAGGACGAACAGCGGGCGGGCGGCCAACCCAAACAAATAAATACCCGTTGGAATTGCTCTAACATTCAAAAGCAAACAGGTTTTTACTATGTTGTTTGTTTTTTAGAAAATGTTGGTTGTTTGGTTGCAAGATCTCCATTTGTTTTTTGGACTATTCGAAAGACCGCACGCACTCCCCGTCAACATAAGTAAAAAAAGCAAACTTTGTTGGTAAATTTCAGATGGAGGCCACGTACAGCATCACGTGTACGCCTCGTCCAATCTAGTCAAATTCGCTGGCAAGCCTATCCTCATCTCTTTTCCTCACCCATCATCCATTGACCCCCTCGTCCTCCTCTCCTCTCGTTCGTAGTGCCGTCCACCAGGAGAACCCATTCCCTCGCCCGATCCGGCGCCCGCTCGCCACCCGCCGTTGCCGTTTTACTCTCAACCCTCTAGCTCCCGTGCGCCTCTTTCTCTGGCTGCTCATGCCGCCGCTTTGGCGCACGGCGCCGCTGGCTCGTCCGGCATCCTCTGCTCCAGAGGATCCCGCGGCCGATGGCGGTTGCCGATTGTGCTAATCCCGATCCCGATTTCCCAAATCTTTCTTCGTTTGTGGGATTAATTCCTTCGTTCTGCTCCCTTCATACTTTTGTTGATTTCTGATACGGCAAAATCGCTGGCGAATATAAATTGAGTGGATTATACGCAAACGGGACCTACTCCATGCGGCAAAAGGAGTGCGGGTTCTATTATGAAAAATTACAGGGACTTTTTATAAAAGCACCGCGACGGTGAATCCGGAGACTCAGTCCGTACTTTATTATTAGGAAGAGACTTGGAATTCCTAGCCTCTAATAAGTAAAAAAAATTAACTAAAACCAGTTCCCTGTTGAAGGCTAGAAGCGGATTATTTTCTCTCTTTTCTATGGTTACGATCTTTAGCATCTCCAACGCCGGGCCACAAATCACGGCTATACGTGGTTCCCTGAAGATTTTTGCTATTGTTGGTGATCTGCACCGTATGTAGTTGCAGAATCAGCTAATTTTTTTTTTTGAGTGGATGAAGAATCAGCTAATTAAGCGAGGCTTTATGCAGTCCCAAGGTTTCTAGTATGGTACTAGTTCTTTTTAGTATGGCTGGTCACGGGGATGATGTTCTGTATTCCGGTAGCGCCGGCCTTAGCCCACATGCGCGCTTCATCTCTAATGATATCGGATGGCACGGAGATAGAGGGCTGCTCATCATCAAATATGCAAGCGTTCCGATGCTTCTAGAGGCACCATGTGGTAAGGATGGTTAAGAAGGCCAGACCTTTACGCGTCGGGGACGGCGAACGGCCGCAAGATGTCTCCCACCATGTGTAGAAGTCGGTGTCGCCACTCGGTAACTCAGCGGTTGATCGAACCCAACTTAGAATCTCGTGCCAGATTTGGCGGGAGAAAGGGCAACCCGCCAGCAGATGCTGCATTGTCTCCTCCTCTTGATCGCAGAAGGTGCAGGAGTCCTCATGGGGTAGGCCATGATGAGCGAGGTGCTCGGCCGTCCAGCAGCGATCTTGCAGAGCAAGCCAGATGAAGAATTTTATACGCAGAGGCGCCCATGCCTTCCAGGTGAGCCACCAGCGTGGGTCCTCAGAGGCACCCAGGAATAGAGCCTGATAGTAAGAGCTCGCAGAATAAGTAGCTGAAGGGGTCCAACGCCATCGCAGAGAGTCTAGCGAGTCGGAGAGAGAAATGTGGCGTACGCAGCGCCAGAGCTCCACGTATTGAACCATGGCGGCCGGGCCAAGGGCACCCTGGATGTCCTGTACCCAAGAGCGTAGGTGAACACCATTGAGCACGGTGCGGTACTTGCGCCGCCGTCGGCTAACGAGCACGAGGACGAGCGGGGCGATCTCAGCCGTAGATCGACCATTGATCCAGTGGTCACTCCAAAACCTGTAGGTGCGCCCATCACCAAGGCCCAGGAAGTGGACGCGCCGAAGATGGCCTTGATGGCCGGGTCCTAGGGGATGTGCTCATGTGCAGGTGGCTCCATGGACGCATGGAGTCTGTGTGCTTCAGCCATAGCCAACGAGTCCTCAGCGCAATGCCGGCACGTTGTAGATCACGAACGCCGAGTCCGCCAAGGGATAATGGGTGGCACGCTCTTTGCCATTTGACCAAGCATTGACCACCGTTAGCGTCTTTACTTCCAGCCCAGAGGAAACCGCGGATGATCCGATTCGCCTTCTTAAGAATGGATTGCTTGAAGGCGATGGTGGTGAGGAAGTGCGTGGGGATGGCACTCAGGACGTGACGAACGAGGGCGAGACGATCACCTCGGGAGAGGAATGAGGCGCACCACGTGGATAACTTCCGCTCAAGCTTGTGGATGATCGGCATGAGACTCGTGGTAGGCGACTTGCGGATGGACAGAGGGAGTCCCAAATATTAGATCGGGAAGTGCTTTATCGGGCATTGCATCTCAGATGCAATGGTCATGATGTCATCGTTGTTGCATTGAATGGGCGTGGCTGAACACTTGTTATAATTTGTGTGAAGCCCTGAGGCCACCCCGAAAACTCATAGCAGCTCGCGGACGGCCAAGATGTCCTGGTGGTCCGGGTGGCAGAAGATGACAACGTCGTCAGCATATAGGGAGATGCTGGAGGGCGCGTGTCGTGTGGTTGGCTGTTGGATGATGCCAAGCTCCACGGCACGGATGAGCATGGAATTAAGGACGTCAATGACGATGGTGAATAGCATCGGAGATACCGGATCTCCCTGTCGTAGGCCGCATGCATGGCCAATGGGGGGCGGATGGCCGTTGAGCAGGACCAGTGTGGAGGCAGTGGAAAGGAGGATCGAGATCCAGTCGCGCCAACGTTGGCCAAAGCCAAGGTGCTCTAGAGTCTCGAGGAGGAAAGGCCAGGAGACGTTGTCGAAGGCCCGCGCTATGTCAAGCTTGAGAAGCATGCGAGGCACCTTGAGGTTGTGCAGAAGACACGTCGTCTGCTGGACAAGCAGAAAGTTGTCGTGAATGCATCGGCCGGCAATGAAAGCGCTCTAGTTAGTCGAAACCATGGCTCCAAGTCTAGGCGCGAGACGTAGGGACAACGCCTTTGTGAAAAGCTTCGCAATGAGGTGGATGAGGCTAATAGGGCGGTAGTCAGAGAGCGCTGCGGCGTCCGGACGCTTGGGAAGAAGAGTGAGAAGCGCTTCATTGAGCTTCTGGAAGCCTCTCCAGTTGGCAGTGTAGAACTTGTCAAACGCCTCACAAATGTCATGCTTGATGATGTCCCAGCATGCGCGGAGGAACTCGGCCGTGAATCCGTCCAGGCCAAGAGCCTTCCCCGTTGGCAGGCATTTGACGGCCCTCCAAATTTTATCCTCCATGAAGGGCGCCTCAAGATCGGAGAGGTCAAAGGGTGTGTCGCGCAGTAAGGACTGGTCTAGAGAGAAGGCACGCTTGCTGGTCGAGCCGAGGACGTCGGAGAAGTAGTTGAAGGCTGCCTCGGCCATAGCATCATGCTCCGAGACAGCTGATCATCCACACGGAGAGAGGTGGTGAAGTTGCGTTTTTTCCGATGCGAGGCGTGCGCGCTGAGGTAGGAGGTCGGGGAGTCGTGAAGCCAGAAGAGACGTGATCGCTGGCGCGCGATGGAGCTCTCAAGGGAGGCCAACCCGAGGTACGTGCTCTTGAACTTGCGCCTAAGCCATGCCTTATCGATGGAGAGAGGGCGATAGTCTTGCGTAGCATCGAGGCAGGCAATCAACTCCCGCGCGACCTTAAGCTGTAGCGAGACACTGCTAATCATGTGTGCACACCAACATTGGAGGTGTCGTGCGGTGGCCTTTAGACGAGCCACAATACGCCGGAAAGGATCCGCGTCCGAGGGAACCGAGTTCCAGGCCTCCGAGACCACATCATGGAAGCCTTCTAACTTCGGCTAGAAGCGCTCGAGGTGGAACCTACGCGCTCCCGGGGCGGGCCACACAGTCAACTATCAACGGACAGTGGTCGGACGCGGTGGAGGAGAGGCAGTGGGGGTGGGCGATCTCCCATCCGGACGTGCAAAGAACTCTGTCGTTCCGCATGAGAGTCAGCGTGTCATGCTCACTAGACCAAGTGTAGTGGCACCCGTGCAAGTACATGTCACAGAGCTCCTCGTCAGCGATGATGCGGCGAAATCTATTCATGACACGGTGATTTAGGTTCGAGTTATTCTTGTCGGCCGCCGAGGTGATCATGTTGAAGTCTCCACCTAGGAGCCAAGGCCCGATGCGTGAATCGCGCACGTCGTGAAGGTCGGCGAGGAAGTCAAGTTTGGCCTTGTCGTCTTGGGGCCCGTACACGCCGGTGAGCCACCAATGACTGTCACCGGCGGTGGGCGTGACTAGGGCGGTGATATGTGAAGGAAATATGCCCTAGAGGCAATAATAAAGTTATTATTTATTTCCTTATATCATGATAAATGTTTATTATTCATGCTAAAATTGTATTAACCGGAAACATAATACATGTGTGAATACATAGACAAACAGAGTGTCACTAGTATGCCTCTACTTGACTAGCTCGTTAATCAAAGATGGTTATGTTTCCTAACCATGGACAAAAGAGTTGTTATTTGATTAACGAGGTCACATCATTAGTTGAATGATCTGATTGACATGACCCATTCCATTAGCTTAGCACCTGATCGTTTAGTATGTTGCTATTGCTTTCTTCATGACTTATACATGTTCCTATGACTATGAGATTATGCAACTCCCGTTTGCCGGAGGAACACTTTGTGTGCTACCAAACGTCACAACGTAACTGGGTGATTATAAAGGAGCTCTACAGGTGTCTCCAATGGTAGATGTTGGGTTGGCGTATTTCGAGAATAGGATTTGTCACTCCGATTGTCGGAGAGGTATCTCTGGGCCCTCTCAGTAATGCACATCACTTAAGCCTTGCAAGCATTGCAACTAATGAGTTAGTTGCGGGATGATGTATTAGGGAACGAGTAAAGAGACCTGCCGGTGACGAGATTGAACTAGGTATTGGATACCGACGATCGAATCTTGGGCAAGTAACATACCGATGACAAAGGGAACAACGTATGTTGTTATGCGGTCTGACCGATAAAGATCTTCGTAGAATATGTAGGAGCCAATATGGGCATCCAGGTCCCGCTATTGGTTATTGACCAGAGACGTGTCTCGGTCATGTCTACATTGTTCTCGAACCGTAGGGTCCGCACGCTTAACGTTACGATGACAGTTATTATGAGTTTATGCATTTTGATGTACCGAAGGTAGTTCGGAGTCCCGGATGTGATCACGGACATGACGAGGAGTCTCAAAATGGTCGAGACATAAAGAATGATATATTGGAAGCCTATATTTGGATATCGGAAGTGTTCCGAGGAAAATCGGGATTTTACCGGATTACCGGGAGGTTACCAGAACCCCCCGGGAGCCATATGGGCCTTATTGGGCTTTAGTGGAAAGGTGAAAGGGGCTGCCATGGTGGGCTGCGCGCCTCCCCCCTCCCCTAGTCCTAGCCACCTCTCTCTCTCTCTTTCCCCCTTGGGAGTCCTATTTGGAATAGGATTGGGGGGGGGGGGGTCCTACTCCCGGTAGGAGTAGGACTCCTCCTGCGCCCTCCTCTTGGCCGGCCAGCCCCTCCCCCTTGGATCCTTTATATACGGGGGCAGGGGGGACCTCTAGACACACAAGTTGATCATTGAGATCGTTCCTTAGCCGTGTGCGGTGCCCCCTGCCACCATATTCCACCGCGATCATATCGTTGTAGTGCTTAGGCGAAGCCCTGTGTCGGTAGAACATCAAGATCGTCACCACGCCGTCGTGCTGACGGAACTCATCCCCGAAGCTTTGCTGGATCGGAGGCCGGGGATCGTCATCGAGCTATACGTGTGCTAAGAACTCGGAGGTGCCGGAGTAACGGTGCTTGGATCGGTCGGACCGGGAAGAAGACGTACGACTACTTCCTCTATGTTGTGTCAACGCTTCCGTTGCGATCTACAAGGGTACGTAGATCAGACTCTCCCCCTCGTTGCTATGCATCACCATGATCTTGCGTGTGCGTAGGAATTTTTTTGAAATTACTACGTTCCCCAACAGTGGCATCCGAGCCTAGGTTTTATGGTTTGATGTTGTATGCACGAGTAGAACACAAGTGAGTTGTGGGCGATATAAGTCATACTGCCTACCGGCATGTCATACTTTGGTTCGGCGGTATTGTTGGATGAAGCGGCCCGGACCGACATTACGCGTACGCCTACGCGAGACCGGTTCTCCCGACGTGCTTTGCACAAAGGTGGCTTGCGGGTGACTGTTTCTCCAACTTTAGTTGAACCGAGTGTGGCTACGCCCGGTCCTTGCGAAGGTTAAAACGGAGTCAATTGACAAACTATCATTGTGGTTTTTGATGCGTAGGTAAGAACGGTTCTTGCTCAGCCTGTAGCAGCCACGTAAAACTTGCAACAACAAAGTAGAGGACATCTAACTTGTTTTTGTAGGGCATGTTGTGATTTGATATGGTCAAGACGTGATGAGATATAAGTTGTTGTATGAGATGATCATGTTTTGTTGAAGTTATCGGCAACTGGCAAAAGCCTTATGGTTGTCTCTTTATTGCATAAGATGCAAGCGCCAAATAATTGCTTTACTTCATCGCTATGCGATAGCAATAGTTGCAAGAGCAATTGTTGGCGAGACGACCACGTGACGACACATTGATATAGATCAAGATGATGGAGATCATGGTGTCATGCCGGTGACGATGGTGATCATGATGGTGCTTCGGAGATGGAGATCACAGGCACAAGATGATGATGGCCATATCATATCACTTATTTTGATTGCATGTGATGTTTATCTTTTATGCATCTTATTTTGCCTAGTACGGCGGTAGCATTATAAGATGACCCCTCACTAAATTTCAAGGTACAAGTGTTCTCCCTGAGTATGCACTGTTGCGATAGTTCTTCGTGCCGAGACACCACGCGATGATCGGGTGTGATAAGCTCTATGTTCACATACAATGAGTGCAAGCCAGTTTTTGCACACGCAGAATACTCAGGTTAAACTTGACGAGCCTAGCATATGCAGATATGGCCTCGGAACACGGAGACCGAAAGGTCGAGCGTGAATCATATAGTAGATATGATCAACATAGTGATGTTCACAATTGAAACTACTCCATCTCACGTGATGATTGGACATGGTTTAGTTGATTTGGATCACGTGATCACTTAGAGTATTAGAGGGATGTCTATCTAAGTGGGAGTTCTTAAGTAATATGATTAATTGAACTTAAATTTATCATGAACTTAGTCCTGGTAGTATTTTGTAAATCATGTTATAGATCAATAGCTCGCGTTGTTGCTTCCCTGTGTTTACTTTGATATGTTCCTAGAGAAAATTGTATTGAAAGATGTTAGTAGCAATGATGCGGATTGGATCCGTGATCTGAGGTTTATCCTCATTGCTGCACAGAAGAATTATGTCCTTGATGCACCGCTAGGTGACAGACCTATTGCAGGAGCAGATGCAGACGTTATGAACGTTTGGCTATCTCAATATGATGACTACTTGATAGTTTAGTGCACCATGCTTAATGGCTTAGAATCGGGACTTCAAAGACGTTTTGAACGTCATGGACCATATGAGATGTTCCAGGAGTTGAAGTTAATATTTCAAGCAAATACCCGAGTTGAGAGATATGAAGTCTCCAACAAGTTCTGTAGCTAAAAGATGAAGGAGAATCGCTCAACTAGTGAGCATGTGCTCAGATTGTCTGGGTACTACAATCGCTTGAATCAAGTGGGAGTTAATCTTCCAGATAAGATAGTGATTGACAGAATTCTCTAGTCACCATCACCAAGTTAGTAGAACTTCGTGATGAACTATAATATGCAAGGGATAACGGAAACAACTCCCAAAGCTCTTCGTGATGCTGAAATCAACGAAGGTAGAAATCAAGAAAAACATCAAGTGTTGATGGTTGACAAGACCACTAGTTTCAAGAAAAGGGCAAAGGGAAGAAGGGGAACTTCAAGAAGAACGGCAAGCAAGTTGCTGCTCAAGTGAAGAAGCCCAAGTCTGATCCTAAGCCTGAGACTAAGTGCTTCTACTGCAAAGGGACTGGTCACTGGAAGCGGAACTACCCCAAGTGATTGGCGGATAAGTAGGATGGCAAAGTGAACATAAGTATATTTGATATACATGTTATTGATGTGTAATTTACTAGTGTTTATAGCAACCCCTTAGTATTTGATGCTAGTTCAGTTGCTAAGAGTAGTAACTCGAAACGGGATTTGCAGAATGAACAGAGACTAGTTAAGGGTGAAGTGACGATGTGTGTTGGAAGTGGTTCCAAGATTGATATGATCATCATCGCACACTCCCTATACTTTCGGGATTAGTGTTGAACCTAAATAAGTGTTATTTGGTGTTTGCGTTGAGCATGAATATGATTTGATCATGTTTATTGTAATACGGTTATTCATTTAAGTAAAAGAATAAATTGTTGTTCTGTTTACATGAATAAAACCTTATATGGTTACACACCCAATGAAAATAGTTCATTGGATCTCGATCTTAGTGATACACATATTCATAATATTGAAACCAAAAGATGCGAAGTTAATAATGATAGTGCAACTTATTTGTGGCACTACCGTTTAGGTCATATCAGTGTAAAGCGCATGAAGAAACTCCATGCTGATGGGATTTTAGAATCACTTGATGCTTGCGACCGATGCCTTATGGGCAAGATGACTAAAACGCCGTTCTCCGGAACAATGAAGCAAGCAACAGATTTGTTGGAAATCATACATACTGATGTATGTGGTCCGATGAATATTAAGGCTTACAGCAGGTATCATTATTTTCTGACCTTCACAAGATGATTTGAGCAGATATGGGGATATCTACTTGATGAAACATAAGTCTAAAACATTTGAACAGTTCAAAGAATTTCAGAGTGAAGTGGAAAATCATTGTGACAAGAAAATAAAAGTTTCTACGATATGATCGCAGAGGTAAAATATTTGAGTTACGAGTTTGGTCTTCAGTTAAAACAATGTGAAATAGTTTCACTACGCACGCCACCTGGAACACCACAGCATAATGGTGTGTCCGAACGTCATAACCGTACTTTATTGGATATAGTACAATCTATGATGTATCTTACCAATCTACCACTATCGTTTTGGGGTTATGCATTAAAGACAGCTGCATTCACGTTAAATAGGGCACCATCTAAATCCGTTGAGACGACACCGTGTGAACTATGGTTTGGCAAGAAACCTAAGCTGTCGTTTCTTAAAGTTTGGAGTTGCGATGCTTATGTGAAAAAGTTTCATCTCGATAAGCTCAAACTCAAATCGGAGAAATATGTCTTCATAGGATACCCAAAGGAGACAGTTGGGTACACCTTCTATCACAGATCCGAAGGCAAGACATTCGTTGCTAAGAATGGATCCTTTATAGAGAAGGAATTTCTCTCGAAAGAAGTGAGTGGGAGGAAAGTAGAAAACTTGATAAGGTAATTGTACCTTCTCCCTTATTGGAAAATAGTTCATCACAGAAATCTGTTCCTGTGACTACTACACCAATTAGTGAGGAAGCTAATGATGATGATCATGTAACTTCAGATCAAGTTACTACCGAATCTCGTAGGTAAACCAGAGTGAGATCCGCACCAGAGTGATACGGTAATCCTGTTCTGGAGGTCATGTTACTTGACCATGATGAACCTACGAACTATGAGGAAGCGATGATGAGCCCAAATTCCGAGAAATGGCTTGAGGCCATGAAATCTGAGATGGGATCCATGTATGAGAACAAAGTGTGTACTTTGGGTGACTTGCCAGATGATCGGCAAGACATAGAAAATAAATGGATCTTCAAGAGGAAGACGGACGCTGATAGTAGTGTTACTATCTACAAAGCTAGAATTGTCGCAAAAGGTTTTCGACAAGTTCAAGGTGTTGACTACGATGAGAGCTTCTCACTCGTATCTATGCTTGAGTCTGTCCGAATCATGTTAGTAATTCCCGCATTTTATGAAATCTGGCAAACGGATAAACAAAACTGCATTCCTTAATGGATTTATTAAAGAAGAGTTGTATATGATGCAACCAGAAGGTTTTGTCAATCCGAAAGGTGCTAACAAAATGTGCAAGCTCCAGCGATCCATCTGTGGACTGGTGCAAGCATCTCGGAGTTGGAATATACGCTTTGATGAGTTGATCAAAGCATATAGTTTTATACAGACCTGCGGTGAAGCCTGTATTTACGAGAAAGTGAGTGGAAGCACTACAGCATTTCTAATAAGTATATGTGAATGACATATTATTGATCGGAAATAATGTAGAATTGTTCTGTAAAGCATAAAGGAGTGTTTGAAAGGAGTTTTTTAAAGAAAGACTTCGGTGAAGCTGCTTACATATTGTAACGCCCCATATGTAACCTTCCCGAATTGTACTCCAACTCATGCCGTTTCCGGCATTAAGTTATATTTAATTCTCGGGTTCAGGTCTTTGTCTCCGTGTGTTGTTTTCGTTTTCGTGCATCTCATATCATGTCATCACGTGCATTGCATTTGCATACATGTTCATCTCATGCATTCGAGCATTTTCCCCGTTGTCCGTTTTGCATTCCGGCGCTTCGTTCTCCTCCGGTGGCCATTTCTAGCTTTCTTTCGTGTGTGGGGATTAAACATTTCCGGATTGGGCCGAGACTTGCCATGCGGCCTTGGTTTACTACCGGTAGACCGCCTGTCAAGTTTCGGGTCATTTGGACTTCGTTTGATACTCCAACGGTTAACCGAGGGACCGAAAAGGCCTCGTGTGTGTGCAGCCCAACTCCCCTCCATTTTGGCCCAAAACTCACCAAACTCTGCTCCATCGTCTCGGTCGTTCGATCACGATCGTGTGGGCGAAAACCGCACCTCATTTGGACTCTCCTAGCTCCCTCTAGGTCTATAAATAGACCCCCTGTTTTTCGGATCTCTCCCTCCCCCCGAAACCCTAAAACACCTCCGCGACGCGCCGGACATTGTCCGCCCGCGCCGGACACAATCTCGCCGCCGCCCGCAGCCAACCGGGGGCCGCCACGTGGCGTGCCGCCACCCGCAGCCACGCCGGCCCGCGCGGCCCGCCGCGAGCCCCCGAAGCCCATCGGCTTGCCCCCGCCGCCAGGGGAGCCCCGCGCCCTTCTCCTCGGACGCCGGCCGCCACTCTGCCGCGGGAGCTCGCCGCCGGCACCGGTCTTCGTCGTCGCCGGAGCCGGGCGCCACCGGAGCCGAGCTCCTCGCCGCCCGCGCCGCCCCGCGCCTCGGCGTCCGTGGCCGCCGCTCGTCGCCCCGGCCACCGCTCGTCGCCCCGGCCACCGCCTCCTCCTCACCTCGCCGGCCTCCTCCCTCCTCCACGCCGGCCACCGCAGCCATGGATTCCGTCCACCACGACCTCGGGCTGCAACAGTGATTCCGACGACCTCGGGAACCGCGCTGGATCTGGATCTGAAATTCTCCTCGGTTGACTTTTGACCTAATATTTCAGTTTTTCGTGCCATGTTTGACCTGCCATATCTTTGCATCCGTAGCTTCGATTTGGGCATATGATATATCAAAATCTTCGTCTCGACGAGTACATTATTCCATTCCATTGCATCATTTGCATTTGAGGTCATGTTGTTGCCCAGAATGCTGTTGGAAGGAGGCATCATGAGTTAAATTGCAGATCCGTTAGTTCATCATGCACTTTTGTCATTTTTGCCATGTTTAATCCGTGCATGATATGCCTATGCCCCTTTGGGATGAATTGTTAAGCATGTTGTCTTCTTTCCAAAGGTGCCTCCCTTGCATTTTTAGGATGTGTGTGTTGTCTTGTGCAAGCTTGCGAAGAGGGGTACCTGAGTCTACTGATTTCAGGGACTTAGTGAAAATCACTAAGTCTGGGATGTTTTAGTTCACGATGCTATATGTCCAGCTTGTTTCCTAGTGATCCGTGCCTCTTTTGAGGATGATCAGTAAGAGTGATTTGTTATGCTTGTTGTGCTTAATCCATCCATGTCTTTACTTGTTATGTTGGAGCACCCTAGGTTGACTCAATCGAGCTCAACTTTTGCATAGTTGTTGTTTTGGGCAGATCGTGAACTCTTTTGCGATTTTGCCGGGGTTATTGCTAGTGATCCATGCATGCTATGCCATTGTTCTTGCCATGTATAGCTAGCATTTTGTGCCTTCTTAATGGATATATGCTTGCCTTGCCATGACTTGCACCGTAGTGAGTGCATCGAGCTCGTTTACATGCCTCCGTGAGTTATATTTCAGCATGTCCCAGTTTTCACTAAGTCTGAAAACCGATTGTGTTTCATCGATGTTCGTATGCTCGGTAGAGTATTTTGTGTACCCTTTTGGCCCCAGGTCACTTTGGGTGTTTTGTTAAGCTTGTTGAGTAGCTCCATGCCATGCTCTTACTTGCCATGTTAAGGTTTTGCTTCATGTTGTTTTGCTGCTCCGAAGAGAGCATCGTGGTCTGAAATTTCAGACTAGCGTTAATTTCGCTAAGTCTGAAATCTGTTTTGCTTATTCAGTTTTGCCATGCTTGTTTGAAGTCCTTAATGGATGAATTTTCCTATGCCTCAGTCCTGGTGTTTTGTTAAGCTTCTTGAGTACATCACTGCCATGCAATTGTTTTTCATGTTTGCTGGCTGTAGCATGTTCATTTCGTTGCATTTAGGAGTCTACTTGCTGTAAATCGCAGATCGGTTCGTTTAGTAAAACGCTTGCCATTTCTAAACCGTAGCTCCGATTGGCATGATCTTTATATCGTTTTCAGGGGATTTCTTCCCCTCTATCCAGTGGCACACTTGGTTTTCCAAGTTGAGGCCAGGTTCATCATTTCCTGTCACGTCTTGCATTTTGCATCCCGCATCGCATCCCGCATAGCATATCATCTTTGCATATTATTGGTTGCCCTTGCACGTGGTTGATTGTATCCTTGTTGCTTGTTTGTGTTGTTGGGTAGAGCCGGGAGACAAGTTCGCTAACGAGGAGCCCGTTGAGTTTTCTTTTGAGGATCCAGTCAATTCTGACAACTGTGCAGGCAAGATGATCACACCCTTGAAATCACTACTATCTTTGCTATGCTAGTTTGCTCGCTCTTTTGCTTTGCCAATGCTACGATGCCTACCACTTGCTTGTCAGCCTCCCAATTGCCATGATTGAGCCTCTAACCCACCTTTGTCCTAGCAAACCATTGATTGGCTATGTTACCGCTTTGCTCAAGCCCCTTCTTATAGCGTTGCTAGTTGCAGGTGAAGATTGGAGCCGTTCCTTGTTGGAACATTTATTTACTTGTTGGGTTATCATTATATTGCTATGTTATCTTTATTCATCTATATACTTGGTAAAGGGTGGAAGGCTCGGCCTCTCGCCTAGTGTTTTGTTCCACTCTTGCCGCCCTAGTTTCCGTCATATCGGTGTTATGTTCCCGGATTGTTGCGTCCCTTACGCGGTTGGGCTATAATAGGAACCCCTTGATAGTTCGCCTTGATTAAAGCTTTTCCAACAATGCCCAACATTGGTTTTACCATTTGCCACCTACCCCTTTTCTTTCCCTTGGGTTTCCGGAGCCCTAGGGTCATCTTTATTTTAGCCCCCCCACAGGCCAGTGCTCCTCTGAGTGTTGGTCCGACCGAGTAGACTGCGGGGCCACCTCGGGGCAACTTGAGGGTTGGTTTTACTCGTAGGATGTCTCATCTGAGTGTGCCCTGAGAACGAGATATGTGCAGCTCCTATCGGGATTTGTCGGCGCATTCGGGCGGTGTTGCTGGACTAGTTTTGACCTGTCGAATCATCTTGTTGTACCGGGATACCGAGTCTGATCGGTGGGTCCTGGGTGGAGGTCTATTCCTTCGTTGACCATGAGAGCTTGTTATGGGCTAAGTTGGGACCCCCCTGCAGGGATTGATCTTTCGAAAGCCGTGCCCGCGGTTATGGGCAGATGGGAATTTGTTAATGTCCGGTTGTAGATAACTTGAACCTTAAATAATTAAGATGAATCAACTGCGTGTGTTGCCGTGATGGCCTCTTCTCGGCGGAGTCCGGGTAGTGGACACGACGTTGGAGTTATGTTTGCGTAGGCTGCTCTATATAGTTTCCGCTCGTGCTTTGCCTCCTCTTCTCGCTCTACTTTGCGAATAAGTTAGCCACCATATATGCTAGTCGCTTGCTGCAGCTCCACTTACATTACCCCCTTTCATACCTATTAAGCTTAAATAGTCTTGATCGCGAGGGTGCGAGATTGCTGAGTCCTTTGTGGCTCACAGATTACTATTACACCAGATGCAGGGACCGAGGATACTTCTCCGGATGGCGCGCTCGAGTTGAAGTGGGAGTACGACGAGGACTCTCAGCGTTACTATGTGTTGTTTCCTGATGATCAGTAGGGATGCCTATTTCGGGGTTCGATTCAGGGTTTAGTCGCTTGTTGGGGGTCTTTTCCATTTTGGCGCCGTAGTCGGGCCATGAGTGATTGTATGATGGATGTTATTTATGTACTTTGATGTGACGTGGCGAGTGTAAGCCAACTATATTATTTATTCCCCCTTTATATTACATATGTACATGGGTTGTGTAATGATTCCCTACTTGCGACATTGCTTTCAATGCGCCTATGTCTCTAAGTCGTGCCTCAACACGTGGGAGACATAGCCGCATCGAGGGCGTTACAAGTTGGTAATCAGAGCCTTCCCCGACCTTAGGAGCCCCATTGCTTGATCGTTTTTAGCAGCCGAGTTGTGTCTAGAAAATTGTTTTGAGTCCTTAGGATTTATATATCGGAGAGCTTAGGAATTCTTTTTACTTCCCAGTCTCCTCATCGCTCTGGTAAGGCATCCTGACGTAGAGTTTTGACTCTTCTCTTCTCAAATTTCACTAAATTTTTTTTAGGATCACGCGAGTATCTTAGTTTTGTTCCGATGGCTTATGATGAGAATACTGTCTTGGTGCCTCCTGTCAGGGGTTTAGTGGAAGTGTCCCGGGGAGTTGAGCTCTGAGGTGTTGTCATCATAATTCTATCGTTGCAATTCTGGTATACTTGAGATATGTGCGCGACATCGAAAATCTCCTTTTTGCAGTTCGTTGGTGAGATAACCTCGACGCCACCCAGTACTGGGGCGGGAGTTCGGGAGTATCGCCATAACTTGTATAACGGATGCTTTTCGAAGGTTGAGATAGATGGTTTCCGAAGGTTTCTTGGTTATGTGTTGAAGGATGGATGCAGCTGGATGTAGGATTTGCTAGCTTGGGTGAGATATTATGCTTCCCCTGTATCCCCAACACCTGATTGCATAACCGGAAAGTTTCGGGAGTTTCATAGGTGGGAATTCTAGTAGCCTTAGGATATCTTTCCAACAGATATGTGATATGAAATTGGGGTTCGACGTCTAGTGGTTCGCCTATTCACGGTCGATTTTACATTGGCCTCGTTGTGTCTTAAAGAGTCCTTGGCTATGCTGACTCGGGGACGCTTCGTATGTTATGTGCACTGCCTTGTACATGATGGTGCTGTACGGTCGAGCCCGTGTAGGTCCTACCACGAACACTTCAGACGAAATTTCTATCATGTGTTTGTTCCGGCTTATTCCGCAAGCCAACCCTTGGTTTTATTTCGAGTTGTGGTATTCGTTCCTCTTCGACGTCATATGTTGATTCCATCCCTCGTTGATGTACCTCTTCTACCTGATTCTTCATGGCTTCGCAATTTAGGAATATGTGACCACTTCAAGAGAAGTGCATTCGTTCATTTTGTTCGGATGTGAAGACTTATGTTGCAATTTTCATTCCGTTGGATTCACCTTCAATATTTCTCTATTTGTGTGCTAACGGTGGTCAACCTCTTCAGGATGGCTCCCGCTAAGAGCACCAGTCAGAACCAGTATCAAGATCCTCCGCCACCTCCGCCTCCTCCGGAAGCATGGCAAGCTGTGATGGCCGCTACTAATGCAAATACTCAGCTGATCATGCAAATCATCCAAGAGCGGAATCAAAGCAGTCAAGCGAATCAAGGCAACAACCAGAACCAATTTGCAACTCTGAATCAGTTCCTCGCAAATGGTCCAAAGACGTTCAGTAACTGCGTTGAGGCTACCGATGCTGATGATTGGTTAGTCGATCTGGGCAAGCATTTTGAATGTAGCAACGCTAGACCTGAAGATTTCATCAAGTTCGCGTCTTTCCAGCTCAAGGATCAGGCCGCAGAGTGGTTTCAGCAGTACCGGGATTCCAGAGGTGGACGTTTGATCACTTGGGATGATTTCCGTCGTGATTTCCGAGCTCATCACATCCCTCAAAGTGTGACTGAAAGCAAACGTGAAGAATTCCGCAATCTGAAGCAAGGCTCTTTGTCTGTCTATGACTACAACAAGTTGTTCCAGAAGCTCGCCCGTTTTGCCAAGCAGGATGTTCCTGATGAGAAGAGCATGATCTATCAGTTCAGGGGTGGTCTTCGTGAAGAAATTTAGCTCGCTCTTGTCCTCTTCGAGCCGCTGAGATACGATGAGTTCTACAACATGGCACTGAAGCAAGAGGCTGCTCAGCTAAGGTGTGATGCTTCCAGGAAGCGAGTCAGAGACACTACGGCTTCTTCCTCTACTCAAGTGGCCAAGCAGCAGAAGTATTGGCTTCCTCCTCCTCCATTCCGTCAGCCGTATCAGCAGAAGAGCAAAGGTGGCAGTGGTTCATCCCACCCACCCAACCCAGGCTTTCAGAACAAGACTTCGTCTCAAGCTTCAAGATCGAGTGCTCCGTACCACTGTCCGCTCTCAGAGGTCACGTGCAACAAGTGCCAACAGAAGGGTCACTATGCCAACAAGTGTTTCAACCAGAGGCGTCTTCCTCCTCCTCCTCCTGTCAGATCGGCAAGTACAGCTATGGTCAAGCATAATCCCAAGTCCGCCAAGGTCAACTTGATGAACGCAGCTCAGGCAGAGGATTCGTCAGATGTGATCATGGGTAACCTTCCTGTTAATGACATTCCTGCAAAAGTACTTTTTGATACTGGTGCATCGCATTCTTTCTTGTCATGCCCGTTTGCATCGAAGCACAATGTTGATACTGAGATTATGCCCAAAGCCATGCAAGTTGTTTCTCCAGGCAAGCTGTTGACTTCAAGTTTGGTTGCTCCCGATATTTCTATCACGTTGGGCGATCACAAGTTTCTCTCTTCTCCGGTGGTTCTTGGTAATTCTGATATCGATCTTATTCTTGGGATGGACTGGCTCTCTAAACACAAAGCTCACCTCGATTGTGCAGCCAAGCAGATTCAACTGACTCATTCGTCTGAGGAAGTGATTGTCTTTGCTGCTCGGGATAATACCATCCGGTTGTTCTCTCTCAATGAGAAGGGTGAATTGGATGCTATTTCGCAGATTCCGGTTGTTTGTGAGTATCAAGATGTCTTCCCTGAAGAACTCCGAGGCATGCCTCCAAACCGGCCGGTTGAATTTGTTATTGAACTTGAGCCCGGTACGGAACCTGTGTGCAAACGGCCTTACAAGCTCGGCCCCGAAGAGTTGAAGGAGTTGAAGAAACAACTCGATGTTCAAGAAAGAATGGGTCTCATTCGGCCTAGTACTTCTCCGTGGGGTTGTGGTGTTCTTTTTGTGAAGAAGAAGGATGGAACGGACCGACTTTGTGTTGATTACCGTCCATTGAACAAGAAGACCATCAAGAACAAATACCCACTTCCCAACATTAATGAGCTGTTTGAACAACTCAAGGGTGCCCAAGTATTCTCCAAGCTTGACCTCCGTATGGGTTATCACCAAATTCGCATTCGTGAGCAAGATATTCCAAAGACGGCGTTCAGAACAAGCTATGGGTCATATGAATACACTGTTATGTCTTTTGGCCTCGCCAACGCTCCTCCGACGTTCTCTCGCATGATGAACTTCATCTTCAACCCCTACACCAACGACTTCGTTTTGGTCTATCTCGACGACATCCTGGTTTTCTCGAAGAACAAGGAAGATCATGCCAAACACTTGCGTTTGGTTCTTGACAAGCTAAGGGAACATCAATTCTACGCCAAGTTCTCCAAGTGTGAGTTTTGGCTCGATGAGGTTCTTTATCTTGGCCATATTATCTCTGCCAAGGGCATTTCCGTGGATCCTGAGAAGGTGTCTGCAATTGTTAATTGGGAACCTCCTCAGAATGTGAAGCAACTCCGTAGCTTCCTCGGTCTTGCAAGTTATTGCCGAAGATTCGTTGAAAACTTCTCCAAGATCGCGAAGCCTCTCTCAAATATTCTTCAGAAGCACGTCAAGTACGTTTGGTCTCCGGAGTGCGATATTGCTTTCAACGGTTTGAAAGAGAAATTGATCACTGCTCCAGTTCTAACTCCGCCTGATGAAGCCAAGCCGTACGAGGTCTTTTGTGATGCCTCTCTCCAAGGTCTAGGTGCTGTACTGATGCAAGAGAAGAAAGTTGTTGCTTATACCTCTCGCCAGTTGAAGCCTAATGAGAAGAACTACCCCACTCATGATCTTGAGTTGGCGGCAGTTGTGCACGCATTGTTGACTTGGAGACATCTTCTCTTGGGAAGGAAAGTGGACATTTTAACTGATCACAAGAGTCTCAAGTACATCTTCACTCAGCCTAATCTCAACCTCAGGCAGACTCGATGGGTCGAAATGATTCAAGAGTACAATCCGAGTATCGAGTATACTCCAGGCAAGGCTAATGTGATTGCTGACGCTTTGAGCAGAAAAGCATATTGCAACAGTCTGATTCTCAAGCCTTATCAACCCGAGCTTTGTGAAGCTTTCCGCAAACTTAATCTGCAAGTTGTTCCTCAAGGTTTCCTCGCCAACCTTCAAGTTTCTCCTACCTTGGAAGACCAGATTCGCCAAGCCCAGCTTCTTGATGCTATGGTGAAAAAGGTGAAGATTGGTATTGCAAAGAGTCAGTCCAAGTACAAGTGCTACCGACTTGATGACAAGGACACTCTCTTCTTCGAGGATCGAATTGTTGTGCCCAAAGGTGAACTTCGTAAAGTGATCATGAATGAGGCTCACAACTCTCTCCTCTCCATCCACCCGGGGAGCACAAAGATGTATCAAGATCTGAAGCAAACCTATTGGTGGACTCGAATGAAGCGCGAGATCGCTCAATTCGTGAATGAATGTGATGTCTGCAGAAGAGTGAAAGCAGAACACCAGAGGCCAGAAGGTCTCCTCCAACCTCTTGCCGTTCCAGAATGGAAGTTTGACCACATTGACATGGACTTCGTGACTGGGTTTCCTAAGTCCAAGAGTGGCAATGATGCTATATTCGTTGTCATCGACAAGCTCACCAAAGTGGCTCATTTCCTGCCTATCAAAGAGTCAATAACTGCAGCTCAATTGGCGGAGCTCTACACCTCTCAAATTGTCTCTCTGCACGGTATTCCTCAAGTGATATCTTCAGACCGTGGCAGCATCTTTACCTCCAAGTTTTGGGATTCTTTTCAGAAGGCCATGGGTACCAGCATTCGCTTCAGCACTGCTTTCCACCCTCAAACAAGCGGTCAAGTCGAGCGTGTCAACCAGATTCTTGAAGATATGCTCAGGGCTTGTGTTATCTCCTTCGGCATGAAGTGGGAGGATTGCCTTCCTTATACTGGATTCTCGTACAACAACAGTTTCCAAGCAAGTTCCGGCAAGGCCCCATTTGAAATTCTGTATGGTAGGAAGTGCCGTACACCTCTCAACTGGTCTGAAACCGGTGAACGTCAGCTGCTGGGTAATGACCTGATCACAGAGGCAGAAGAAATGTGCAAGGTCATTCGTGATAACCTCAAAGCAGCCCAATCTCGCCAGAAGAGCTACTATGATAGTAAGCACCGTGATTTGGCTTTCGAGATCGGAGATCATGTCTACCTCCGCGTCTCTCCTATGAAAGGGACTCGTCGCCTCGGTATCAAAGGGAAGCTTGCCCCCAGATACGTCGGGCCTTTCAAGATTGTCAGCAAGAGAGGCGACCTCGCCTATCAACTCGAGCTTCCTGCAAACTTCGCCAATGTTCATGATGTGTTCCACGTCTCGCAACTCCGCAAGTGCTTCAAGACGCCTGAGCGCACCGTCAACTTCGAGGACATTGAGCTCCAAGAAGATCTCTCCTACCGTGAGCACCCAGTTGCAATCCTTGAAGAGACTGAACGCAAAACTCGCAACAAGTCAATCAAATTTCTCAAAGTCAAGTGGTCACACCATTCCGACCGTGAAGCTACCTGGGAATGCAAGGATCACCTCCGTTCTGAGTACCCGGAGTTCTTTCAGTCCTAGATCTCGGGACGAGATCTTTTTGTAGTGGTGGAGTGTTGTAACGCCCCATATGTAACCTTCCCGAATTGTACTCCAACTCATGCCGTTTCCGGCATTAAGTTATATTTAATTCTCGGGTTCGGGTCTTTGTCTCCGTGTGTTGTTTTCGTTTTCGTGCATCTCATATCATGTCATCACATGCATTGCATTTGCATACATGTTCATCTCATGCATTCGAGCATTTTCCCCGTTGTCCGTTTTGCATTCCGGCGCTTCGTTCTCCTCCGGTGGCCATTTCTAGCTTTCTTTCGTTTGAGGGGATTAAATATTTCCGGATTGGGCCGAGACTTGTCATGCGTCCTTGGTTTACTACCGGTAGACCGCCTGTCAAGTTTCGGGTCATTTGGACTTCGTTTGATACTCCAACGGTTAATCGAGGGACCGAAAAGGCCTCGTGTGTGTGCAGCCCAACACCCCTCCATTTTGGCCCAAAACCCACCAAACTCTGCTCCATCGTCTCGGTCGTTCGATCACGATCGTGTGGGCGAAAACCGCACCTTATTTGGACTCTCCTAGCTCCCTCTAGGTCTATAAATAGACCCCCCGTTTTTCGGATCTCTCCCTCCCCCCGAAACCCTAAAACACCTCCGCGGCGTGCCGGACATTGTCCGCCCGCACCGGACACAATCTCGCCGCCGCCCGCAGCCAACTGGGGGCCGCCACGTGGCGCGCCGCCACCCGCAGCCACGCCGGCCCGCGCGGCCCGCCGCGAGCCCCCGAAGCCCATCGGCTTGCCCCCGCCGCCAGGGGAGCCCCGCGCCCTTCTCCTCGGACGCCGGCCGCCACTCCACCGCGGGAGCTCGCCGCCGGCGCCGGTCTTCATCGTCGCCGGAGCCGGGCGCCACCGGAGCCGAGCTCCTCGCCGCCCGCGCCGCCCCGCGCCTCGGCGTCCGTGCCCGCCGCTCGTCGCCCCGGCCACCGCCTTCTCCTTACCTCGCCGGCCTCCTCCCTCCTCCACGCCGGCCACCGCGGCCATGGATTCCGGCCACCGCAACCTCAGGCTACAACAGTGATTCCGGCGACCTCGGGAACCGCGCTGGATCTGGATCTGAAATTCTCCTCGGTTGACTTTTGACCTAATATTTCAGTTTTTCATGCCATGTTTGACCTGCCATATCTTTGCATCCGTAGCTTCGATTTGGGCATATGATATATCAAAATCTTCGTCTCGACGAGTACATTATTTCATTCCATTGCATCATTTGCATTTGAGGTCATGTTGTTGCCCAGAATGCTGTTGGAAAGAGGCATCATGAGTTAAATTGCAGATCCGTTAGTTCATCATGCACTTTTGTCATTTTTGCCATGTTTAATCCGTGCATGATATGCCTGTGCCCCTTTGGGATGAATTGTTAAGCATGTTGTCTTCTTTCCAGAGGTGCCTCCCTTGCATTTTTAGGATGTGTGTGTTGTCTTGTGCAAGCTTGCGAAGAGGGGTACCTGAGTCTACTGATTTCAGGGACTTAGTGAAAATCACTAAGTCTGGGATGTTTTAGTTCACGATGCTATATGTCCAGCTTGTTTCCTAGTGATCCGTGCCTCTTTTGAGGATGATCAGTAAGAGTGATTTGTTATGCTTATTGTGCTTAATCCATCCATGTCTTTACTTGTTATGTTGGAGCACCCTAGGTTGACTCAATCGAGCTCAACTTTTGCATAGTTGTTGTTTTGGGCAGATCATGAACTCTTTTGCGATTTTGCCGGGGTTATTGCTAGTGATCCATGCATGCTATGCCATTGTTCTTGCCATGTCTAGCTAGCATTTTGTGCCTTCTCAATGGATATATGCTTGCCTTGCCATGACTTGCACCGTAGTGAGTGCATCGAGCTCGTTTACATGCCTCCGTGAGTTATATTTCAGCATGTCCCAGTTTTCACGAAGTCTGAAAACCGATTGTGTTTCATCGATGTTCGTGTGCTCGGTAGAGTATTTTGTGAACCCTTTTGGCCCCAGGTCATTTTGGGTGTTTTGTTAAGCTTGTTGAGTAGCTCCATGCCATGCTCTTACTTGCCATGTTAAGGTTTTTCTTCATGTTGTTTTGCTGCTCCAAAGAGAGCATCGTGGTCTGAAATTTCAGACTAGCGTTAATTTCGCTAAGTCTGAAATCTGTTTTGCTTATTCAGTTTTGCCATGCTTGTTTGAAGCCCTTAATGGATGAATTTGCCTATGCCTCAGTCCTGGTGTTTTGTTAAGCTTCTTGAGTACATCACTGCCATGCAATTTGTTTTCATGTTTGGTGGCTGTAGCATGTTCATTTCGTTGCATTTAGGAGCCTACTTGCTGTAAATCGCAGATCGGTTCATTTAGTAAAACGCTTGCCATTTCTAAACCGTAGCTCCGATTGGCATGATCTTTATATCGTTTTCAGGGGATTTCTTCCCCACTATCCAGGGGCACACTTGGTTTTCCAAGTTGAGGCTAGGTTCATGCATTTCCTGTCACGTCTTGCATTTTGCATCCCGCATCGCATCCCGCATAGCATATCATCTTTGCATATTATTGGTTGCCCTTGCACGTTGTTGATTGTATCCTTGTTGCTTGTTTGTGTTGTTGGGTAGAGCCGGGAGACGAGTTTGCTAACGAGGAGCCCGTTGAGTTTTCTTTTGAGGATCCAGTCAATTCTGACAACTGTGCAGGCAAGATGATCACACCCTTGAAATCACTACTATCTTTGCTATGCTAGTTTGCTCGCTCTTTTGCTTTGCCAATGCTACGATGCCTACCACTTGCTTGTCAGCCTCCCAATTGCCATGATTGAGCCTCTAACCCACCTTTGTCCTAGCAAACCATTGATTGGCTATGTTACCGCTTTGCTCAAGCCCCTTCTTATAGCGTTGCTAGTTGCAGGTGAAGATTGGAGCCGTTCCTTGTTGGAACATTTATTTACTTGTTGGGTTGTCATTATATTGCTATGTTATCTTTATTCATCTATATACGTGGTAAAGGGTGGAAGGCTCGGTCTCTCGCCTAGTGTTTTGTTCCACTCTTGCCGCCCTAGTTTCCGTCATATCGGTGTTATGTTCCCGGATTGTTGCGTCCCTTACGCGGTTGGGCTATAATGGGAACCCCTTGATAGTTCGCCTTGATTAAAGCTTTTCCAGCAATGCCCAACATTGGTTTTACCATTTGCCACCTACCCCTTTTCTTTCCCTTGGGTTTCCGGAGCCCTAGGGTCATCTTTATTTTAGCCCCCCCACGGGCCAGTGCTCCTCTGAGTGTTGGTCCGACCGAGTAGACTGCGGGGCCACCTCGGGGCAACTTGAGGGTTGGTTTTACTCGTAGGATGTCTCATCTGAGTGTGCCCTGAGAACGAGATATGTGCAGCTCCTATCAGGATTTGTCGGCGCATTCGGGCGGTGTTGCTGGACTAGTTTTGACCTGTCGAATCATCTTGTTGTACCGGGATACCGAGTCTGATCAGTGGGTCCTGGGTGGAGGTCTATTCCTTCGTTGACTGTGAGAGCTTGTTATGGGCTAAGTTGGGACCCCCCTGCAGGGATTGATCTTTCGAAAGCCGTGCCCGCGGTTATGGGCAGATGGGAATTTGTTAATGTCCGGTTGTAGATAACTTGAACCTTAAATAATTAAGATGAATCAACTGCGTGTGTTGCCGTGATGGCCTCTTCTCGTCGGAGTCCGGGAAGTGGACACGACGTTGGAGTTATGTTTGCGTAGGCTGCTCTATATAGTTTCCGCTCGTGCTTTGCCTCCTCTTCTCGCTCTACTTTGCGAATAAGTTAGCCACCATATATGCTAGTCGCTTGCTGCAGCTCCACTTACATTACCCCCTTTCATACCTATTAAGCTTAAATAGTCTTGATCGCGAGGGTGCGAGATTGCTGAGTCCTTTGTGGCTCACAGATTACTATTACACCAGATGCAGGGACCGAGGATACTTCTCCGGATGGCGCGCTCGAGCTGAAGTGGGAGTACGACGAGGACTCTCAGCGTTACTATGTGTCGTTTCCTGATGATCAGTAGGGATGCCTATTTCGGGGTTCGATTCAGGGTTTAGTCGCTTGTTGGGGGTCTTTTCCATTTTGGCGCCGTAGTCGGGCCATGAGTGATTGTATGATGGATGTTATTTATGTACTTTGATGTGACGTGGCGAGTGTAAGCCAACTATATTATTTATTCCCCCTTTATATTACATATGTACATGGGTTGTGTAATGATTCCCGACTTGCGACATTGCTTTCAATGCGCCTATGTCTCTAAGTCGTGCCTCGACACGTGGGAGACATAGCCGCATCGAGGGTGTTACACATATTGAGCTTCAAGATCTATAGAGATAGATCAAGACGCTTGATAAGTTTTTTCAATGAGTACATACCTTGACAAGATTTTGAAGTAGTTCAAAATGGAGCAGTCAAAGAAAGAGTTCTTGCCTGTATTACAAGGTGTGAAGTTGAGTAAGACTCAAAGCCCGACCACGGCAGAAGATAGAAAGAGAATGAAAGTCATTCCCTATGCCTTGGCCATAGGTTCTATAAAGTATGTCATGCTGTATACCAGATCTATTGTATACCCTGCATTGATTTGGCAAGGGAGTACAATAGTGATCTAGGAGTAGATCACTGGACAGCGGTCAGAATTATCCTTAGTGAAATAAGGATATGTTTCTCGATTATGGACGTGACAAAAAGGTTCGTCGTAAAGGGTTACGTCGATGCAAGTTTTTGACACTGATCCAGATGAATCTAAAGTCTCAATCTGGATACATATTGAAAGTGGGAGCAATTAGCTAGAGTAGCTCCGTGTAGAGCATTGTAGACATAGAACTTGCAAAATACTTACGGATCTGAATGTGACAGACCCGTTGACTAAAATTATCTCACAAGCAAAACATGATCACACCTTAGTACTCTTTGGGTGTTAATCACATAGATATGTGAACTAGATTACTGACTCTAGTAAACCCTTTGAGTGTTGGTCACATGACGATGTGAACTATGGGTGTTAATCACATGGTGATGTGAACTATTGCTGTTAAATCACATGGCGATGTGAACTAGATTATTGACTCTAGTGCAAGTGGGAGACTGAAGGAAATATGCCCTAGAGGCAATAATAAAGTTATTATTTATTTCCTTATATCATGATAAATGTTTATTATTCATGCTAGAATTTTATTAACCGGAAACATAATACATGTGTGAATACAAAGACAAACAAAGTGTCACTAGTATGCCTCTACTTGACTAGCTCGTTAATCAAAGATGGTTATGTTTCCTAACCATGGACAAAAGAGTTGTTATTTGATTAACGAGGTCACATCATTAGTTGAATGATCTGATTGACATGACCCATTCCATTAGCTTAGCACCCGATCGTTTAGTATGTTGCTATTGCTTTCTTCATGACTTATACATGTTCCTATGACTATGAGATTATGCAACTCCCGTTTGCCGGAGGAACACTTTGTGTGCTACCAAACGTCACAACCTAACTGGGTGATTATAAAGGAGCTCTACAGGTGTCTCCAATGGTAGATGTTGGGTTGGCGTATTTCGAGAATAGGATTTGTCACTCCGATTGTCGGAGAGGTATCTCTGGGCCCTCTCAGTAATGCACATCACTTAAGCCTTGCAAGCATTGCAACTAATGAGTTAGTTGCGGGATGATGTATTAGGGAATGAGTAAAGAGACCTGCCGGTGACGAGATTGAACGAGGTATTGGATACCGACGATCGAATCTCGGGCAAGTAACATACCAATGACAAAGGGAACAACGTATGTTGTTATGCGGTCTGACCGATAAAGATCTTCGTAGAATATGCAGGAGCCAATATGGGCATCTAGGTCCCGCTATTGGTTATTGACCAGAGACATGTCTCGGTCATGTCTACATTGTTCTCGAACCGTAGGGTCCGCACGCTTAACGTTACGATGACAGTTATTATGAGTTTATGCATTTTGATGTACCGAAGGTAGTTCGGCGTCCCGGATGTGATCACGGAAATGACAAGGAGTCTCGAAATGGTCGAGACATAAAGATTGATATATTGGAAGCCTATATTTGGATATCGGAAGTGTTCCGGGTAAAATCGGGATTTTACCGGATTACCGGGAGGTTACCGGAACCCCCCGGGAGCCATATGGGCCTTATTGGGCTTTAGTGGAAAGGTGAAAGGGGCTGCCATGGTGGGCTGCACGCCTCCCCCCTCCCCTAGTCCTATTAGGACTAGGAGAGGTGGCCGGCCACCTCTCTCTCTCTTTCCCCCTTGGGAGTCCTATTTGGAATAGGATTGGGGGGGGGGGAGGAGTCCTACTCCCGGTAGGAGTAGGACTCCTCCTGCGCCCTCCTCTTGGCTGGCCAGCCCCTCCCCCTTGGATCCT
Organism: Triticum monococcum; assembly: GCA_034509565.1. Lineage (NCBI taxonomy): Eukaryota > Viridiplantae > Streptophyta > Magnoliopsida > Poales > Poaceae > Triticum > Triticum monococcum. The sequence continues at coordinate 592,319,464 of CM067841.1, read as the reverse complement.
TTATATACGGGGGCAGGGGGCACCTCTAGACACACAAGTTGATCATTGAGATCGTTCCTTAGCCGTGTGCGGTGCCCCCTGCCACCATATTCCACCTCGATCATATCATTGTAGTGCTTAGGCGAAGCCCTGCGTCGGTAGAACATCAAGATCGTCACCACGCCGTCGTGCTGACGGAACTCATCCCCAAAGCTTTGCTGGATCGGAGCCCGGGGATCGTCATCGAGCTGTACGTGTGCTAAGAACTCGGAGGTGCCGGAGTAACGGTGCTTGGATCGGTCGGATCGGGAAGAAGACGTACGACTACTTCCTCTACGTTGTGTCAACGCTTCCGTTGCGATCTACAAGGGTACGTAGATCAGACTCTCCCCCTCGTTGCTATGCATCACCATGATCTTGCGTGTGCGTAGGAAATTTTTTGAAATTACTATGTTCCCCAACAATATGATGCTCGCCAATCAGGGGGTTGGAGAGAGTGACATCGGATCTATGCCATGCGAGGAGCACGCCTCCGCGGGTGCCGGTGGCTGGAAGGAAGTAGAAATCCTCGAAAAGGGAGCCAAGGGTGTCGAGGATGGTGGAGGCTGAGATGTGAGCGAGCTTGGTCTCTTGCAGACACACGATGGCGGGGGCGGCAACGGAGATCACGCTGCGAACGGCCGTATGCTTAGCACCAGAATTTAGACCGCGCACATTCCAGAAAATAATTTTAATGTTGCAATCCATAACAAGATTTAGGGGGCGTTGGGTACACAGCAAGGGGTGTCGGCTATGCCTCGATGAGACGAGGCGCCGCCCAGGAGCATGAGGCCTCAGTAGACGCGCGTCCAGGGACTTGCCAGTCGAAGAAGTCGGCGAACGCCTCAACATCATCCTTGGCAAGGGGCGCTCAAACAAGAGAGCATACTTGTCCAGCATCTCACGCGGTATGGGAGCATCATCGTCTTTGATCAGCCCAAGGCGGCGTAGGAGCACGTGCTTCGCTTTCTTCTCGGAGTCGAGGCCCTGGTCAGCTTTGGCTATCCGGAAGCTCTGGCGGGGAGTGAAGTTGGCCGGTAGCTCCCGCCGGTGCCGGCCGGAGAGAAGAGGCTGGGAACGGGCTGAGAGCACGTCCACGAAAGCAGCGAGTGGGTTTGCATTGTCACAAGCAGTCGCTGTTGTGTTGGTGGGGTGATCAGCAGCAAGTAGCGGCGGCGTGCTGGCAAGCGCACACGCATCAGCAGGCGCAGAGGTAGCTGAAGGGGTCTTCATGACCGCGTCACTGGTTAGTGGGCCGTCCCCAGGCGCATTGGCGACCAGTGAGCGCGAGCGAGTAGCATGGCTTGTCGAGGGATCGAATGCAGAAAAAACATCGCAGACAGGCCCAGAGGAAGCGAGGTGCGGGGTTGGCTCGGGCGTGTGCATGTCACGCACTGGATCCGAGGCAACCACAATGTCGTTGGCGGGCCCGGGGAAAGAAATGCAGGAGATTGGCGCAACCAAAGTGGGAGACTCGGGGTGGTTGTCGGCTGCGTCCCGTTGGGCGGGGCACTCGAGGAGGAGGAGAGGCGCGTGATACGTCTCCAACGTATCTATAATTTTTTATTGTTCCATGCTATTATATTATCTGTTTTGGATGTTTAATGGGCTTTAATATACACTTTTATATTATTTTTGGGACTAACCTATTAACCGGAGGCCCAGTGCCAGTTTCTATTTTTTTGCCTATTTCAGTGTTTCGCAGAAAAGGAATATCAAATGGAATCCAAATGGAACGAAACCTTCGCGAGGATCTTTCTTGGAACAAACACAATTCAGGAGACTTAGAGTGGAAGTCAGAGACGCAACAAGGCGGGCACGAGGTAGGAGGGCGCGCCCAGGGGGGTAGGCAGGCCCCCCGCCCTCATGGGCCCCTCGTAGCTCCACCGATGTACTTCTTTCGCCTATATATACTCTTATACCCTAAAAAATCTAGGGAAGCCATGAAACCACTTTTCCACCGCCGCAACCTTCTGTACCCATGAGATCCCATCTGGGGACCTTTTCCGGTGATCTCCCGGAGGGGGAATCGATCACGGATGGCTTCTACATCAACACCATAACCTCTCCGTCATATGTGAGTAGTTTACCGCAGACCTTCGGGTCCATAGTTATTAGCTAGATGGCTTCTTCTCTCCTTTTGATCTTCAATACAAAGTTCTCCTCGATGTTCTTGGAGATCTATTCGATGTAATATTATTTTGCGGTGTGTTTGCCGAGATCCGATGAATTGTGGATTTACGATCAAGTTTATCTATGAACAATATTTGGTCCTTCTCTGAATTCTTATATGCATGATTTGATATCTTTGCAAGTCTCTTCGAATTATCAGTTTGGTTTGGCCTACTAGATTGATCTTTCTTGCAATGGGAGAAGTGCTTAGCTTTGGGTTGAATCTTGCGATGTCCTTTCCCAATGATAGTAGGGGCAGCAAGGCAGGTATTGTATTGTTGACATCGAGAATAAAAAGATGGGTTTTATATCATATTGCTTGAGTTTATCCCTCTACATCATGTCATCTTGCCTAAAGCATTACTCTATTTTTATGAATCTAATACTCTAGATGCATGTTGGATAGCGGTCGATGTGTGGAGTAATAGTAGTAGATGCAGAATCGTTTCGGTCTACTTAACACGGACGTGATGCCTATATTTCATAATCATGCATAGATATTCTCATAACTATGCGCTTTTTTATCAATTGCTCGGTAGTAATTTGTTCACCCACCATAATACTTGCTATCATGAGAGAAGCCACTAGTGTAACCTATGGCCCCGGGGTCTATTTTATGTCATATAAGTTTCCGATCTACAATTCTAGTTTACTATTTATTTTATTTTGCAATCATTACTTTTCAATCTATACAACAAAAATACCAAAAATATTTATCTTATTATCTTTCAGATCTCACTTTCGTAAGTGACCATGAAGGGATTGACAACCCCTTTATCGCGTTGGTTGCGAGGTTCTTGATTGTTTGTGCAGGTACTAGGTGACTTGCGTGTAGTCTCCTACTGGATTGATACATTAGTTCTCAAAAACTGAGGGAAATACTTACGCTACTTTGCTGCATCACCCTTTCCTCTTCAAGGGAAAACCAACGCATGCTCAAGAGGTAGCAAGAAGGATTTCTGGCGTCGTTGCCGGGGAGATCTACGCTCAAGTCAAGACATACCAAGTACCCATCACAAACTCTTCTCCCCCGCATTACATTATTTGCCATTTGCCTCTCGTTTTCCTCTCCCCCACTTCACCTTTGCCGTTTTATTCGCCCCTTTTCTGTTCGCCCTTTTTTCTGTTTGCCTCTTTTCGCTTGCTTCTTGTGTGATTGTGTGTTGGATTGATTGTTTGTCATGATGGCTCAATATAATATTAAATTATGTGACTTTTCCAATACCAGCAACAATGATTTTATTAGCACTCCGATTGCTCCTATTACTGATGCTGAATCTTGTGAAATTAATGCTGCTTTGTTGAATCTTGTCATGAAAAATCAATTTTCTGGTCTTCCTAGTGAAGATGCCGCTACCCATCTAAACAACTTTGTTGATTTGTGTGATATGCAAAAGAAAATAGATGTGGATAATGATATTGTTAAATTGAAGCTATTTCCGTTTTCTCTTAGAGATCGTGCTAAAATTTGGTTCTCTTCTTTGCCTAAAAATAGTATTGATTCATGGAACAAGTGCAAAGATGCTTTTATCTCTAAGTATTTTCCTCCCGCTAAGATCATCTCTCTTAGAAACAATATTATGAATTTTAAGCAACTTGATCATGAGCATGTTGCACAAGCTTAGGAGAGGATGAAATTAATGATACGTAATGCCCTACACATGGTTTGAATTTATGGATGAATATACAAAATAATTATGTCGGATTGAATTTTGCTTCTAGAAATCTTTTAGATTCGGCTGCGGGAGACACTTTCATGGAAATCACTTTAGGAGAAGGTCCTAAACTCCTAGATAATATTATGGTTGATTATTCTCAATGGCATACTGAAAGATCCACTAGTAAAAAGGTTCATGCGATTGAAGAGATTAATGTTTTGAGTGGAAAGATGGATGAACTTATGAAATTGTTTACTAATAAGAGTGTTTCTTCTGATCCTAATGATATGCCCTTGTCTACTTTGATTGAGAATAATAATGAATCTATGGATGTGAATTTTGTTGGTAGGAACAATTTTGGTAACAACGCTTATAGAGGAAGCTTTAATAGGCCGTTCCCTAGTAATTCCTCTAATAATTATGGTAGTTCCTACAACAACTCTTATGGAAATTTTAATAACATGCCCTATGATTTTGAGACTAGTGTTAAAGAATTTATGAATACACAGAAGAATTTCAATGCTTTGATTGAAGAAAATTGCTTAAAATTAATGAGTTGGCTAGGAACATGGATAAAATTTCTCTTGATGTTGATTGTTTGAAACTTAGATCTATTTCACCTAATCATGATATCAATGAGTCTCTCAAGGCCATGATAATTTCCATTGATGAGTGCAAAGAAAGAACCGCTAGGATGCATGCTAAAAAGATTGCTTTGTAAAAGCGTGTTCTTCTAGTTTTGATGATAATAAGGATGAAGATATAAAAGTGATTGATGTGTCTCCTATTAAATCTTTGTTTTGCAATATGAATCTTGATAATGATGGGACTGGAGATGAGTCAACTTTAGTTAAAAGGCGTCCCAATGGTTCGGAGTTTTTAGATCTTGATGCTAAAATTAATAAAAGTGGGATTGAAGAGGTCAAAACTTTACATAGCAATGAACCCACTATTTTCGATTTCAAGGAATTTAATTATGATAATTGGTCTTTGATAGATTGTATTTCCTTGTTGCAATCCATGTTGAATTCTCCTCATGCTTATGATAAAAATAAGGCTTTTGCTAAACATATCGTTGATGCTTTAATGCAATCTTATGAAGAAAAGCTTGAACTAGAAGTTTCTATCCCTAGAAAAATTTATGATGAGCGGGAACCTACTATTAAAATTAAGATCAAAGATCATGAATTCTATGCTTTATGTGATTTGGGTGCTAGTGTTTCCACGATTCCAAAAACTTTGTGTGATGTGTTAGGTTTCTGTGAATTTGATGATTGTTCTTTAAATTTGCACCTTGCGGATTCCACCATTAAGAAACCTATGGGAAGAATTAATGATGTTCTTATTGTTGCAAATAGGAATTATGTGCCCGTAGATTTTATCATTCTTGATATAGATTGCAATCCTACATGTCCTATTATTCTTGGTAGACCTTTCCTTAGAACGATTGGTGCAATTATTGACATGAAAGAAGGAAATATTAGATTCCAATTTCCGCTAAGGAAAGACATGGAACACTTTCCTAGAAATAAAACTAAATTACCTTATGAATCTATTATGAGAGCCACTTATGGATTGCATACCAAAGATGACAATACCTAGATCTATTCTTGTTTTTATGCCTAGCTAGGGGCGTTAAACGATAGCGCTTGTTGGGAGGCAATCCAATTTTATTTTTGTTCCTTGCTTTTTGTTACTGTTTAATAATAAATAAACCATCTATCCTCTGTTATGATTGTGTTTTTTATGTTTTAATTAGTGTTTGTGCCAAGTAAAGCCTTTAGGATCTTCTTTGGTGATTGTTGTTTGATCTTGCTGAAAAAACAGAAAGTATGCGTTCATGAGAATAATTTTAATTTTTACCAGAGATCGATAAAATACCAATTCCAACGGCAGTAGATCAATATACAAATTATTTAGGTCTTCCTAATTTTTCAGAATTTTTGGAGTTGCAGAAGTATTCGAAACCTCCAGATTGCTACAGACTGTTCTATTTTTGACAGATTTTGTTTTTCGTGTGTTGTTTGCTTATTTTGATGAATCTATGGCTAGTATCGGGGGGTATGAATCATAGAGAGGTTGGAATAAATTAGGTTTAACACCAATATAAATAAATAATGAGTTCAATACAGTACCTTAAAGTGGTCGCTTGTTTTCTTATACTAACGGAGCTCATGAGATTTTCTGTTGAATTTTGTGTTGTGAAGTTTTCAAGTTTTTGGGTAAAGATTTGATGGATTTTGAAACAAGGAGTGGCAAGATCCTAAGATTTGGGATGCCCAAGGCACCCCATGGTAAAATTGAAGGACAACCAAAAGCCTAAGCTTGGGGATGCCCCGGAAGGCATCCCCTCTTTCGTCTTCATCTATCGGTAACTTTACTTGAGGCTATATTTTTATTCACCACATGATATGTGTTTTGCTTGTAGAATCTTGTATGATTTGAGTCTTTGCTTTTTATTTTACCACAATCATCTTTGCTGTACACACCTTTTGGGATAGACACACATGAATCAGAATTTATTAGAATACTCTATGTGCTTCACTTATATCTTTTGAGCTAGATAATTTTGCTCTAGTGATTCACTTATATCTTTTTAGAGCACGGTGGTGGTTTTATTTTATAGAAATTATTGATCTCTCTCGGTTCACTTATATTATTTTGAGAGTCTTTTAGAACAACATGGTAATTTGCTTTGGTTATGAAATTAGTCCTCATATGATAGTCATCCAAGATGGGTATAATAAAATTTTCATATAGAGTGCATTGAATACTATGAGAAGTTTCATACTTGATTGTTTTGAGATATTGTCGGTGTACTAGAGTAGGGATACCCTAGTATCCCGAACTTGTGCACGGGCAGTCGCAGCGTCCCGTGGCAAGGCTTGCCGGGTGACCGCCAAAGTCCTCCGTGGTTCCTTTGGAGCCATTCAAGAACAAAGTATCCAAACCAAGGAGACAAGACCCCGGCAAGAGGAGCTTGCCGGGAAGGACAAGACCCCGGCAAGAGGAGCTTGCCGGGAAGGACAAGACCCCGGCAAGAGGAGCTTGCCGGGAAGGCCAACCAAGGCATCTCAAGGAACTTGCTGCAACGCTCCACGCGTCCCGGCAAGGCCCGGTGAGCGGCAAGCTCACGGACGCGACAAGACAACGACCGCGGCAAGGCGCTTGCCGCGGCAAGCTTCCACTCTGTACCTGCGCTCCAGCGCATCCACCTACGTGTCGCTCTGGGACCCTTCCAGGCGTACGTGGCGAGAGGCTATGCAGCCAGGGGTACACGGTGGCAAGCGGCACTGACAAGATCGCCATCGTGGCGAGCGGTGGCGTCCCTGGCGGTCCCTTTTGCACTATTTGGGCGACGTAGACGGGCATTTAATGCCCTTGTCCCCTGCCGTCAGGGTTAGGTATGATACACTGTAGTAGGCGGCGGTGCCCACCGCAATGCCTTTCCATTTTTGCCCTTATCTACGTTGCCATCTGTCGGTGACCCCTTGAGCATATAAAAGGAGGCCCATGCGCAACGTAGAGGGGGGACGATCATTCTCACGCTCGGTCTCGCTAGCTACTGGTGTGTACTGTAGCAATCAGCGCTCCCGAGCAAGAACACAATACAAATCAAAGCAGGAGTAGGGTTTTATGCATCCGTGCGGCCCGAACCTGGGTAAACTGATCGCGTGCTCGTGTGCTTCGCCTCGATCTGCTCTTTGTGCGATCTCCGCCCCCCTGCCGAACCAAAAAGGGGCTCGGTCCGCCGGTCCCATAGGTGTTCGTGGATTAGCAACCCCGACAGATATGAAGATGGTGATATTAGAGTCATGCTAGTTAAGTATTTGTGAATTTGAGAAATACTTGTGTTGAGGTTTGCAAGGCCCGTAGCATTCACGTATGTTAACCGTTGTGTGACAAATTTGAAGCATGAGGTGTTTCTTTGATTGTCCTCCTTACGAGTGGCGGTCGGGGACGAGCGATGGTCTTTTCCTACCAATATATCCCCCTAGGAGCATGCGTGTAGTGCTTGGTTTTTGATGACTTGTAGATTTTTGCAGTAAGTATGTGAGTTCTTTATGACTAATGTTGAGTCCATGGATTATACTCACTCTCACCCTTCCATCATTGCTAGCATCTTCGTACCATGCATTGCCCTTTCTCACCTCGAGAGTTGGTGCAAACTTCGCCGGTGCATCCAAACTTCGTGATATGATACGCTCTATCACACATAATCCTCCTTATATCTTCCTCAAAACAGCCACCATACCTACCTATTATGGCATTTCCATAGCCATTCCGAGATATATTGCCATGCAACTTTCCACCGTTCCGTTTATTATGACACGCTTCATCATTATCATATTGCCTTGCATGATCATGTAGTTGACATTGTATTTGTGGCAAAGCCACCGCTCATAATTTTTTATACATGTCACTCTTGAATCATTGCAGATACCGGTACACCGCCGGAGGCATTCATATAGTCATATTTTGTTCTAGTATCGAGTTGTAATTTTTGAGTTATAAATAAATAGAAGTGTGATGATCATCATCATTAGAGCATTGTCCCGTGCGAGGGAAGGGACAATGTTACTATCCTTTTTCCACACTTGTGCTTCAAAATAGCACCATGATCCTTATGATAGAGAGTCTCTTATTTTGTCAATTTCATATACTAGTGGGAATTTTCATTATGGAACTTGGCTTGTATATTCCAACAATGGGCTTCCTCAAAATGCCCTACGTCTTCGCGAGCAAGCAAGTTGGATGCACACCCACTTAGTTTCTTTTGTTGAGCTTTCATACATTTATAGCTCTAGAGCATCCGTTGCATGGCAATCCCTACTCCTCGCATTGACATCAATTGATGGGCATCTCCATAGCCCATTGATTAGCCGCGTCGATGTGAGACTTTCTCCTTTTTTGTCTTCTCCACACAACCTCCATCATCATATTCTGTTCCACCTATAGTGCTATGTCCATGGCTCGCGCTCATGTATTGCGTGAAAGTTGAAAAAGTTTGAGAATACTAAAGTATGAAACAATTCCTTGGCTTGTCATTGGGGTTATGCATGATAGGAGCATTTTGTGTGACGAAAATGAAGCATGGCCAAACTATATGATTTTGTAGGGATGAGCTTTCTTTGGCTATGTTATTTTGAGAAGACATTATTGCTTGATTAGTAGGCTTGAAATATTATAATTTTTATGTCAATATTAAACTTTTGTCTTGAATCTTTTGGATCGAATATTCATGCCACAATAAAGAAAATTACATTGAAAATTATGTTAGGAAGCATTCCACATCAAAAATTCTGTTTTTATCATTTACTACTCGAGGACGAGCATGAATTAAGCTTGGGGATGCTGATACGTCTCCAACGTATCTATAAATTTTTATTGTTCCATGCTATTATATTATCTATTTTGGATGTTTAATGGGCTTTAATATGCACTTTTATATTATTTTTGGGACTAACCTATTAACCGGAGGCCTAGTGTCAGTTTCTAATTTTTTGCCCATTAGTGTTTCGCAGAAAAGGAATATCAAAAGGAATCCAAACGGAACGGAACCATGGTGAGGATCTTTCTTGGAACAAACACAATCCAGGAGACTTGGAGTGGAAGTCAGAGATGTAACGAGGCGGACACGAGGTAGGAGGGCGCGCCCAGGGGGGTAGGCATGCCCCCCACCCTCGCGGGCCCCTCGTAGCTCTACCGACGTACTTCTTTCCCCTATATATACTCTTATACACTAAAAACATCCCGGGAGCCATGAAACCACTTTTCCACCGCCGCAACCTTCTGTACCCGTGAGATGCCATCTGGGGACCTTTTTCGGCGATCTGCCGAAGGGGGAATCAATCACGGAGGGGTTATACATCAACACCATAGCCTCTCCGATGATGTGTGAGTAGTTTACCGTAGACCTTCGGGTCCATAGTTATTAGCTAGATGGCTTCTTCCCTCTCTTTGATCTTCAATACAAAGTTCTGCTCGATGTTCTTCGAGATCTATTCGATGTAATATTGTTTTGCGGTGTGTTTGCCGAGATCCGATGAATTGTGGATTTATGATCAAGTTTATCTATGAATAATATTTGGTTCTTCTCTTAATTCTTATATGCATGATTTGATATCTTTGCAAGTCTCTTCAAATTATCGGTTTAGTTTGGCCTACTAATGTCGGTGTACTAAAGTAGGGGTACCTTAGTACCCCGAACTTGTGCACGGGCAGTCGCAGCGACCCGCGGCAAGGCTTGCCGGGCGACCGCCAAGACCCTCCATGGTTCCTCTGGAGCCATTCAAGAACAAAGTATCCAAGAGCAAAACAAGGCCCCGGCAAGAGGAGCTTGCCGGGAAGGGAACAAGGCCCCGGCAAGAGGAGCTTGCCGGGAAGGAGACGAGACCCCGGCAAGAGGAGCTTGCCGGGAAGACAACCAAAGCATCTCAAGAGACTCGCTGCGGCGCACCGCGCGCCCCGACAAGACCCGATGAGCGGCAAGCTCCCTGGCGTGACAAGACAACACCCGCGGCAAGGCACTTGCCGCGGCAAGCCACTACCCCGCAGCCCGCGCTCCAGCTCACCCACCAACGTGTCGCCCTGGGACCATTCCTGGCGTACGTGGCGGGAGGTTGTGCAGCCGGGGGCATGCGGTGGCAAGCAGACGCTGACAAGGAACCATCATGGCAAACGGTGGCGTTCCTAGCGGTCCCTCTCTGGGCCATCAAGGTGACACAGACGGGCATTTAATGCCCTTGTCCCCTGCCGTCAGAGTTAGGTAGGATGTGACATGTAGGCAGTGGAGCCAACTACCACCCCTTTTACATTTTTACCCTCACCTCTGTTGCCACGTGTCGGTGACCCCTTAGACATATAAAAGGAGGCCCATGCGCAACAGAGAGGGGGAGGACAGCCATTCTCACGCTCGGTCTCGCCAGCTGCTTGAGTGTACTATAGCACTCGCCGCTCCCGAGCAAGAACTCAATACAACCACCAAAGCAGGAGTAGGGTTTTACGCATCCGTGCGGCCCGAACCTGGGTAAATCGATCGTCTCGCTCGTGTGTTTCGCCTCGATCTGCTCTTTGTGCATCCACCGCCCCCTGCCGAACCAAAAGGGGCTCGGTCCGCCGGTCCCCATAGGTGTGCGAGGGATCAGACACCCCCGACATCTTTGGCACGCCAGGTAGGGTGGTGCGTCGAGGTTGTGCGAACCTGATCCGGCGTTCGCGCGAGCCAGATCTTCATTGTCTTCATCAACATGCCGCCGAAGAAGAAGGCTTCGGAGGTAGCCGCTCCGTCTGCGCCGAGCCCGCCGTCGCCGGAGCGGACGGCTGGTGGAGCAGGCGCCGGCGGAAGAGCGGGCGCCGACGGGGAGACTCATGGCGCTGCCAGGTCCAAGGGCCAGGCCACGCCACACGTCGGCGGCGCGGTCGCCTCCCACAATGACCGCGCGCACTCCAAGGCCTCGGCGTCCGTACACGCACCGCGCCCGTCCCAGGAGGCGCGGGACCAGCGGCGTCATGATACCCACGGTACCATATGCCTGCTGGGCCAAGATCAAGCTGGCGGATCCCGAAGTGCTCAGGATCAGCATGCGCGCCAACATGCTGGCGCGAGCGTGGCATGGTCGCTCAGACGAGATGTTGCTCCTTCTAACGCAGTTAGAAGTCCGAGCATATCTCGTTCCTCGCACCGTTTGCCACCACCGCCCGCCTCTCCGGCAGAGGCTTTGGCGCGGAGCTGCCGGTGGTTCTTTGGTCTATCAGAATGACGCCAAATCGAGCCGCCGGCCAGACACCTTTTGCTCTAGTCCGTGGAGCAGGAGCAGTTATCCCCACGGAACTCGTACACGGGTCGCCTCGAGTGCTCGCTTATGATGAGCTTGAGCAAGAGCGGCTGCGGCGAGCTGACGCGCTGCTCCTCGAGGAAGATCGTCTTCAGGCTGCTGTGCGAGCCGCTCGCTACCAGCAAGCTTGAGCTGCTCGCTACCAGCAAGCTTTGCGCCGCTATCATAGCCGCAAAGCTAAAGCCAGAAGTTTCGAGGAAGGCGACCTTGTCCCTTTGGCGTGATCAGTCCGCCAAGGTTCCCGACAAGTTGACGCCGAAGTGGGAAGGCCCTTGCCGGGTGAAGCGAGTCACTAGGCTTGGCGCTGTCCGCCTTGGGACCGAAGATGGCGTACCAGTGAGCAACTCCTGGAATATTACGCATCTTCGCAAGCTTTGCCCGTGAGGCGCGGTTGTCGGACCCTGTCCGGCAACCACCCATTTGTACAAAGTCTTGCCGCTGTTGCATGTAATCCTTTGTACAAAGCCGGGCGCAGACCTCGTGCATAAAGATTATGTGCTCAGCACATACCCCGGGAAGGCGAACAACAGAGAAAATAAGTGCCAGAGTTTGAGCAATCAGATTTCCTTTAGATTTTTGAGTTATTTTCCTTGAACGCCCGTGCTTTGTATGGGAAACCTGGGCGTAGAGGAGCCGACTCGTAGCTAGTTGCGCCCTTACTGTTGTTTCGAGCCCCGCTCAACAACCTAAGTGAGCTGCAACTAGTTCCGCGATGAGGTTTCTTGTCGGCCGCAGCACCGCTCGCGGATCGCTGACGTTCCGCACTCAGCACTCGCGGCAAGCGTGCCAGCGCCGGCAAGTTCCCTATATGCGCATGGTAAAAACATACAAAGGAAGAAGTCAAGTAAAGGAAATAACATAAGCAATTAAATTTATAGAGTTATCTTCCCTCTTGCAATCGTCCCTTGTATGGAAAACCTGTGCGCGGAGGAACCAAATCGTACCTAGTCGCGCCCTTACTGTTGTTTCGAGTCCGCTCAACAACTTAAGTGAGCTGCGACTAGCTCTGCGACAAGGTTTCTTGTTGGTTGCGGCACCGCCGGCAGGGAACCAACTCGTAGCTGGTTGCCTTACTGTCGTTTCGAGTACGCTCAACGACTTAAGTAAGCTGCGACTAGCTCCGCGACGAGGTTTCCTGTCAGTTGCAGTTCCGCTGCTGATGTTCCGCACTCAGCGCTCGTGGCAAGGTGCCCGCACCGGCAAGTTCCCTAAAAGCGTAGGGTAAAAACATACAAGGGGAGGAAGCAAGTAAAGGAAATAACATAGCAATTATTAACCAAGGATAAGAGTATATTACAGAATAACTTGTCGCAGCTCTAATAGACTGTTTTTCGTAACATGATTGACAGCAACAAGGAAAGAAGAAGATAAACGGCCTAGTCTACACGGTCGCCTTCGACCCTCCTGATCCCACTCACCTTGTCCACGATAGGTGCGACAAGGGCCTTGAGCTCCTCCTGATCAGCATCTGGCGGCTGGCTTCGAAGGACGTTGTTGAGGCGGAGGCCTGGGTTGCGGAAGGCCACCTTCATCAGCACCTTCTGGAGAGCTCCCGCGCAGATCTTTCGCGACTCGTCGGCAAGCTGCTTTGGGAACTGCTCCCGGATTCGCTGGAGCGTCGTCGCCAAGCCTTTGAAGAACAGAGTGAGCTTGTCGCTGGGTTGGAGGTTCTCGTCGGAGGAGTACGCGAGATCCACCATCCCCAACTGCGCCAGCTCCTTGTCGACATCCGCGGCGACGTCACCAGACCCTCCGTCCAGCGCTCCATGTCCTCCGCCAAAGTCTTCCGGGCGGCGGTGGCCTTCGCCAACAGCACCTTGCCGGCCTTGACCGCCTCCTTCAGGGCCGTCTCCTGCTCCTTGGCGCCGTCTAGAGATCTGGTCAGGGCCGCCAGCTTCCCTTCGAGATCGGCATTGAAGTTCTTGGCGGCGTCCAGCTCCTTGCTTCTCTCAGTGAGGAGGGCCTGCAGCTCCGAATAGCTATTGGCGTCCCTCTCGCACTCAAGCTTGAGCGCGGCAAGCTCATCGCCACTCGCCTTGAGGTCCGCCTCCAGCTGCATCACCTTCAGCTCCAGCTCAGCCTTGGCGGCCTCGGCAGCTGGGGCGGCGTCTACGACCTGCTTGACGGCTCCACCAACTGCCCGCTCGCGCGCGGCAAGTTCCTCCTCGTGGCTGTCGAGGTTGACCGACCGCTGCGCCAAGTCACCCTCCTGCGAAGACAACTTCTCCGCGACGAGCCGTTGGCGCTCTTCGACATCGGCCTTCTCGAGGAGGAAGGCTTGCTGCGCCTCGGCAAGTTCCTCCCGCTCCCTTGCCAGAGAGCGGAGAGCTTCCTGATGGGCGCCTCGGAGCTCTTCTGCGCGCTTCTCGATGTCGGCGCCAGCCTTTGCTACGAGCGCTTCGCGGGACTCCAGCTTGGCCTGTCGGGTCCGGTAGAGCGCCACTAGCTTCCGCAGCAGGCGCTCCTCTTCAGGATCGCCGCTCCTACTGCTTGGCGCGTCAACCAGCTTCAGCCCGGCAGAGGCAAGCACCTCTCCGTCCAGCGTCTCCCCCTCGATCGGCGCCCTGGAGCTTGACGTCCAGGGGAGGCTGATGAAGATGTTCTCGCCGGCCTTCAGGTAGATGCCTGGTTGGGGCTCTTCGGAGCCTGCCGCAGCGGCAGCGGCGGAAGAGTCGGTGGTCGGAGCAGCGCCTGGCGCTCCTGTGGCCTCCGGGTCGTCAGTATGACCGCCAGACTCCCCGCCCGCCTCCGTGGCAGCGGCCCTGGCAGCCTCCTCGCCGGCGCCGGCTGCTTCCTCGGCAGCGACCTCCGTCTCCATCGGCTCTGCGGCTGATGGACCTGATGACCGGAAGAGGGGAGAAGATTCAAGCAAAATTCGAGCAAAATCCAAGAAGAAAATCAAGAAGCTGAAGAAGCAAGGGGAGTTTGGAAGCAAGGAGGCTACCTGTGCCAGGGCTGGTCGCTGTTGTCTCCGTCGCCGGAGGATCGCTAGCGCGGTCCCTTGCCGGAGATCCTTGCCGGGCCGGGGGCTCCTCCCTTGCCGGAGTCTCCTCCCTCGCCGGGGGCTCCTCCCTTGCCGGAGTCCCTTCCCTTGCCGGGGGCTCCTCCCTTGTCGGAGCCTCCTCCCTTGCCGGAGTCGCCTCCCTTGCCGGGGACCTTTCCCCCGCCGGAGGACTCTCCCTTGGTGCTTCGGGAACGGTCTCCAGGCTCCCCTGGTGAGGCTACTCTGCTCCTGCACAAGTCAACAAACAAGTATCAGCATAGCAAGGATCTTCAGGCGCACCCAACAGCGGGGAGGAAGCAAAACACTTACGCTGGGGGCTACTCTGAGGATCAGCCGCCGGGTCCGGCGGGTTCGTCTCAGGCACGTCCCCTGTTGATGCAGTGGGTTCGTCCTCGATGATGATCACCGGCACCCTGGCCCTCTTCGCCGCCCTCTGCGCCAAAGTCCTGAAAAGGAAGAGATGCAGAGGAAGGCAAGTGAGAAACAAGGCAAGACAAAAACAGCGGAAATCAAAGAATTACAAGTACAATGAGAAGAACTTACTCCTCCTCTTCTTCCTCGTCGGAGCTAAACGCGGAGAAGTCGAAGTCCGGCCCGCGGCTGGCGCGGGAAGGAGGAGGGGTAGGCTCCCTTGGTCGCTTGGCGGGAGCAGAGGCGGCAGCCCGGGAAGACCCCGCTCCAGTCGAAGCAGCGGCATGGGGCGCTCCCGCGGCAACAGTGCTTGCCGCGGTGGAGCGCGTCATGCGGTGCGGCGACTGCTGGGCCTCCTGCCGCCTCGCTACATCCACGGCCTTGCGGAGACGCCTTCTTGGAGGAGACGGAGGCGCAGTCGGCGGCGGGCTATCGGAAGACGAAGTGGAGGAAGAGTCAATCTCCAGCGAGTCACTCGCATCCCCGGCAGGCTCGCTTGGCTCGGTGCTGCCCCTGGCAAGATCTTCCTTGCCGGCAAGTCCCTCTTGCCGGGCGAGCTCTTTCTTGCCGAGGAACTCGTCTCGCTCGGCACGGGTCTTCTCCTCTTCTGCCACCGCTTCCTCCAGAGTAAACCCAAACTCGCCTGCCGCTGCCTCTTCCAACCTGGAGGCTATGCGCGCCAGCTCCGCCTCGGTGGTGTCGCGGATGAGGCCATCCTTCTCGTTGGCGCGGATCGGCACTTCCACCAGGTCGTCAAAGAACTGCTGCACGACCTCGTCTGCGGGCTCTTGCCAAGTTGGCTTGATTCCGTGCGAGTCGCAATGGCATCATCGCCCGGATGCGGTCAAGCGCAGAGTTGTTGCACAAGGGGACGACGCCCTGCGGCAGCCTGAAGACTTCGGGGTGATCCGAGTCATATTTCAAGAGCTCCTACAGCATGCTGGTGTGCTCGAGGACAGTAAAGTTATAGTTGAGGCCTGGGCGCAGCCTCATAATGTCCGCCGCGTTCTTGAACTCCCAGGCAGGCCTACCCCGTTCCTGCAGAGGGGCAATGCGGCGGCGAAGGAAGTCTGCGCCAACAGCGCCTACGGTGAGTCCGGCAAGCCTAAGGCGCTGGATCCTGGTGACGGTGATCCTCAGCTTGCTGTCTTCCGAGGCCAAGTCGCTCCAGTCATTGCCGCGCACCACTGCTGCTTGGCGCCGGACAGTGAATGACTGCGGGCTCTCCTCGATGATCCAGCACCAGTCTGCTCTCCACTCCTCCCACTTGCCGCGGAACTCCCCCTCCAGGTAAGATTCCTTCTTGCTGGCTCTTGAGACCCAGGCGATTCCGCTGGACAGAGTCTCTCCTCTCTCTACCCGAGGGATAAAGAAATGGCGGAAGAGGGCTACACTAGGGTGGACTCCGACAAAGTTTTCACAAAGATGTGCGAAAACTGCCATGGTGAGAACGGCGTTGGGGGTGAAGTCAAGGAGGTAGAAGCCATATGTGTTCATAATATCGCAGAAGAACTCGGAAAAGGGCGGGCAGAGCCCGCAGTAGAAGAACACAGCAAAGAAAGGGTACCCGTCAGGAGCCTTCGTGTGGGCTTCAGCCGGGAGCACCCTGGTCCGTGGGTGAGCTCGCGTCTCCGCCGACTAGAACAGGTAATACCGCTCCCGCAACGCCTTCGCGCCGAGCTTGGGGGGAAGATGGCCCGCTCCTTCCGCATCGTCGCGAGCCGCTGTGCCTCGGTCGACTTCGCCGCTTTCCCTTTGTCGCCCTTCGGAGCCATGGCGAAGGTGGTGGAGGAGGCCGACGGTGGAGGTGGTGCAGGTGGCAATGGGGGAGCAGGGCGCTGCTCTCTTGTTGCTCTGAGGAGATGGGGAGCGGCGGAAGTTTTGAGATTGGAAGCAGCAATGGGCGGACGGCGCCGTACCCCTGTTTCCTCTGCTTATAAAGAGGGAGGGGAGGGGGCGGACGTTTCGCCGTCGCGAATAAACAACTACCCACGATTCCGCCCACCACGCCTCCACGCCTCCCTCTGTTTACGGGGAGGGGCGTGCCAGCCGTCCCCTTTTACCGCGACGTGACGCATGCGCGTGGAGGCGCAGCCCCGCGCACGCCGCCCACGTCACGCACGGCGCCGCGTTCGACGCGTGCCGTTTGGGGACGGCGCGGTGGGTGCGGAGTGGGTTATGGCGTACCCCAGGCCGCGCGTGCCCGTGCACTGTTTTGGGCCTGGCCCAATAGCGCTCGGCACCGTGTATGGCCCAGGCCCGGGGGCTCCTGTCGGTGTACTAAAGTAGGGGTACCTTAGTACCCCCGAACTTGTGCACGGGCAGTCGCAGCGACCCGCGGCAAGGCTTGCCGGGCGACCGCCAAGACCCTCCATGGTTCCTCTGGACCCATTCAAGAACAAAGTATCCAAGAGCAAAACAAGGCCCCGGCAAGAGGAGCTTGCCGGGAAGGGAACAAGGCCCCGGCAAGAGGAGCTTGCCGGGAAGGAGACGAGACCCCGGCAAGAGGAGCTTGCCGGGAAGACAACCAAAGCATCTCAAGAGACTCGCTGCGGCGCACCGCGCGCCCCGACAAGACCCGGTGAGCGGCAAGCTCCCGGGCGCGACAAGACAACACCCGCGGCAAGGCACTTGCCGCAGCAAGCCACTACCCCGCAGCCCGCACTCCAGCTCACCCACCAATGTGTCGCCCTGGGACCATTCCTGGCGTACGTGGCGGGAGGCTGTGCAGCCGGGGGCATGCGGTGGCAAGCAGACGCTGACAAGGAACCATCGTGGCAAACGGTGGCGTTCCTATCGGTCCCTCTCTAGGCCGTCAAGGTGACACAGACGGGCATTTAATGCCCTTGTCCCCTGCCGTCAGAGTTAGGTAGGATGCGACATGTAGGCGGTGGAGCCAACTACCACCCCTTTTACATTTTTACCCTCACCTCTGTTGCCACGTGTCGGTGACCCCTTAGACATATCAAAGGAGGCCCATGCGCAACAGAGAGGGGGAGAACAGCCATTCTCACGCTCGGTCTCGCCAGCTGCTTGAGTGTACTGTAGCACTCGCCGCTCCCGAGCAAGAACTCAATACAACCACCAAAGCAGGAGTAGGGTTTTACGCATCCGTGCGACCCGAACTTGGGTAAATTGATCGTCTCGTTCGTGTGTTTCGCCTCGATCTGCTCTTTGTGCATCCACCGCCCCCTGCCGAACCAAAAGGGGCTCGGTCCGCCGGTCCCCATAGGTGTGCGAGGGATCAGACACCCCCGCCAACTAAATTGATCTTTCTTGCAATGCGAGAAGTGCTTAGCTTTGGGTTCAATCTTGTGGTGTCCTTTCCCAATGATAGTAGGGGCAGCAAGGCACGTGTTGTATTGTTGCCATCGAGGATAAAAATATGGGGTTTATATCATATTGCTTGAGTTTATCCCTCTACATCATGTCATCTTGCCTAAAGCATTACTCTGTTCTTATGAACTTAATACTCTAGATGCATGCTGGATAGCGGTCGATGTGTGGAGTAATAGTAGTAGATGCAGAATCGTTTCGGTCTACTTAACACGGACGTGATGCCTATATTTCATAATCATGCCTAGATATTCTCATAACTACGCGCTTTTCTATCAATTGCTCGGCAGTAATTTGTTCACCCACTATAATACTTGTTATCATGAGAGAAGCCACTAGTGAAACCTATGGCCCCGGGTCTATTTTATATCATATAAGTTTCAGATCTACAATTCTAGTTTACTATTTATTTTATTTTGAAATCTTTACTTTTCAATCTATACAACAAAAATACCAAAAATATTTATCTTATTTTCTTTATCAGATCTCACTTTCGTAAGTGACCGTGAAGGGATTGACAACCCCTTTATCGTGTTGGTTGCGAGGTTCTTGACTGTTTGTGCCGGTACTAGGTGACTTGCGTTTAGTCTCCTACTGGATTGATACCTTGGTTCTCAAAACCTGAGGGAAATACTTACACTACTTTGTTACATCACCCTTTCCTCTTTAAGGGAAAACCAACGCATGCCCAAGAGGTAGCAGCGCGCGGGGTGGGCTTGGAGCGACGTGCAGCTGTGGGGCCACATGATTGGCGCGATTGATGGGAGACTACGCTATCGCGCAGAATAGGCGAGGCCACGGCATCGGTGGTCAGCACGTTCAAATCCCATGCGGACTAGGGCTCCTGAGCGGCCACGCCCAGGGCGACACCTGCGGCCGATCACAGGCGGCAGCAGTCACGCAGTGGGGCACTGCCTCATCCAAAGCTGCAGTCGCACCTATTAGAACCACATAGGGACTCGCGCGACGTCACCCACGGTGCCCGGATGGGGCCCAAGAACGCCCTCCCAAGCATGGCATGGCGGCGGCTGCGTCGCTCGCCCGACGGGAGAGCAGGGTTTCCGTTGGCCGAAGGGGAACGGATACGTCCATTTTGCATTATGGGCTGTTATTACACATTATATCACAATACTTATGCCTATTCACTCTTATTTTACAAGGTTTACATGAAGAGGGGGAATGCCGGCAGCTGGAATTCTGGGTTGGAAAAGGAGCAAATATTGGAGACCTATTCTGCACAACTTCAAAAGTCCTGAAACTTCACGGGAGCATGTTTCAGAATATATATAAAATATTGGGCGAAAGAAGTACCAGAGGGGGGCCACCCACCATCCACGAGGGTGGGGGCACGCCCCCTACCTCGTGGGCCCTCTGGCATCCCTCCCCATCTTCTGCTATATGAGGTCTTTAGTCGAGGAAAAAATCATAAGCTAGCCCACGGGACGAAACTCCGCCGCCACGAGGCAGAACCATGGCGGAACCAATCTAGGGCTCCGGCGGAGCTGTTCTGCTGGGGAAACTTCCCTCCGGGAGGGGGAAATCATCACCAACGTCATCACCATCGATCCTCTCATCGGGAGGGTGTCAATCTCCATCAACATCTTCACCAGCACAATTTCATCTCAAACCCTAGTTCATCTCTTGTCTCCAATCTTTGTCCCAAAGCCTCAGATTGGTACATGTGGTTTGCTAGTAGTGTTGATTACTCCTTGTAGTTGATGCTAGTTGGTTTATTCGGTGGAAGATCATATGTTCATATCCTTTATGCATATTAATACCCCTATAATTTTGAACATGAATATGATTTGTGAGTAGTTACGTTTGTTCCTGAGGACATGGGAGAAGTCTTGCTATAAGTAGTCATGTGAATTTGGTATTCGTTTGATATTTTGATGAGATGTATGTTGTCTCTCCTCTAGTGGTGTCATGTGAACGTCGACTACATGACACTTCACCATTGTTTGGGCCTAGAGGAAGGCATTGGGAAGTAATAAGTAGATTATGGGTTGCTAGAGTGACAGAATCTTAAACCCTAGTTTATGCGTTGCTTTGTAAGGGGCTGATTTAGATCAATATGTTTCATCCTATGGTTAGGTTTACCTTAATACTTCTTTTGTAGTTGAGGATGCTTGCAATAGAGGTTAATCATAAGCGGGATGCTTGTTCAAGTAAGAACAACACCCAAGCACCGGTCCACCCACATATCAAATTATCAAAGTATCGAACGCGAATCATATGAACGTGATGAAAACTAGCTTGACGATATTCCCATGTGTCCTCAGGAGCGCTTTTCCTATTATAAGAGTTTGTTTCGGCTTGTCCTTTGCTACAAAAGGATTGGGCCACCTTGCTGCACTTTATTTACTTTTTCCCAAGGAAGGATAGTAACCAAGCACCGGTCCACCCACATATCAAATTATCAAAGTACCGAACGCGAATCATATGAGCGTGATGAAAACTAGCTTGACGATAATTCCCATGTGACCTCGGGGGTGCTTTCCTTTATATAAGAGTTTGTCTAGGCTTGTCCTTTGCTACAAAAAGGATTGGGCCATCTTGCTGCAGCTTATTTACTTTCATTACTTGTTACCCATTACAAATTATCTTATCACAAAACTATCTGTTACCAATAATTTCAGTGCTTGCACAGTATACCTTACTGAAAATTACTTATCATTTCCTTCTGCTCCTCGTTGGGTTCGACACTCTTACTTATTGAAAGGACTACGATAGATCCCCTATACTTGTGAGTCATCAAGACTCATTTCTGGTGTCGCTGCCTGGGAGTGAAGCACCTTTGGTAGGTGGAATTTGGTAAGGAAAAATTTATATAGTGTGCTGAAATTTACTGTCACTTGTTACTATGGAACATAATCCTTTGAGGGGCTTGTTCGGGGTATCTACACCCCTACCAGTAGAGCAAAGAGTTGCTCCTCAACCTACTGAACCTACTGAAAATGTTTACTTTGAAATTCCTTCAGGTATGATAGAGAAATTACTAGCTAATCCTTTTACAAGAGATGGAACATTACATCCCGATTTGCACCTAATATATGTGGATGAAGTTTGTGGATTATTTAAGCTTGCAGGTATGCCCGAGGATGTTATCAAGAAGAAGGTCTTCCCTTTATCTTTGAAGGGAAAGGCATTGACATGGTTTAGGCTATGTGATGATATGGGATCATGGAACTACAACCGATTGAAATTGGAATTTCATCAGAAGTTTTATCCTATGCATCTTGTTCATCGTGATCATAATTATATATAGAATTTTTTGCCTCATGAAGGAGAAAGCATCGCTCAAGCTAGTGGGGGCTTAAGTCAATGTTATATTCATGCCCCAATCATGAGCTCTCAAGAGAAATTATTATTCAAATTTTTTATGCTCGGCTTTCTGTCGATAATCGCTCCATGCTCGATACTTCTTGTACTGGCTCCTTTATGATGAAGACTATTGAATTCAAATGGGATTTATTGGAAAGAATTAAACACAACTCTGAAGATTGGGATCTCGACGAAGGTAAGGAGTCAGGTATAACACCTAAGTATGATTGTGTTAAATCTTTTATGGATATAGATGCTTTCCGTGAATTTAACACTAAATATGGACTTGACTCTGAGATAGTAGCTTCTTTCTGTGAATCCTTTGCTACTCATCTTGATCTCCCTAAGGAAAAGTGGTTTAAATATAATCCTCCCATTGAAGTAAAAGTAGTTGCACCTATTAAAGTTGAAGAAGAGACTATCACTTATAATGATCCTATTGTTCCTACTGCTTATATCGAGAAACCACCTTTCCCTGTTAGAATAAAAGATCGTGCTAAAGCTTCAACTGTGGTTCATAACAGTAATACTAGAACACCTACCCCCTCTGAGCAAATTAAAGTTGAACCCAATGTTGCCATGGTTAAAGATCTCTTGGTCGACAATATTGATGGGCATGTTATCTACTTCTGTGATGAAGCTGCTAGAATTGCTAGGCCCGATACTAAAAATAAACATAGACCTGTTGTAGGCATGCCTGTTATTTCTGTTAAAATAGGAGATCATTGCTATCATGGCTTATGTGATATGGATGCCAGTGCAAGTGCAATACCTCATTCCTTATATAAAGAAATTATGCATGATATTGCACCTGCTGAGATATAGGAAATTGATGTTACAATTAAACTTGCCAATAGAGACACCATTTCACCAGTTGGGATTGTTAGAGATGTTGAAGTCTTGTGTGGGAAAGTTAAATATCCTGATGATTTTCTTGTTCTTTGTTCCCCACAAGATAACTTTTGTCCCATTATATTTGGTAGACCTGTCTTGAATACTGTTAATGCTAAGATAGACTGCAATAAGGATATTGTTTCTGTTGGTTTAGGGGATATGTCTCATGAATTTAACTTTGCTAAATTTCATAGACAACCCCATGATAAAGAATTGCCTAGTAAAGATGAAATTATTGGTCTTGCTTCTATTGTCGTGCCTCCTAGTGATCCTTTAGAACAATATTTGCTAGACCATGAAAATGATATGTTTATGAATGAAAGAAGGGAAATAGATGAAGTATTCTTTACACAGGGACCTATTTTGGAACACAACTTGCTAGTTGAAATCCTAGGGGATCCTCCTCCACCCAAGGGTGATCCCGTGTTTGAGCTTAAACCATTGCCTGATACTCTTAAATATGCTTATCTTGATGAGAAAGAGATATATCCTGTTATTATTAGTGCTAACCTTTCAGAGCATGAAGAAAATAAATTATTGAAAACTCTGAAGAAGCACCGTGCTGCTATTGGATATACTCTTGATGATCTTAAGGGCATTAGTCCCACTCTATGCCAGCAAAAAATAAAATTGGAGGAAGATGCGAAACCGGTTGTTGATCACCAATGACGGTTGAATCCTAAGATGAAAGAAGTGGTAAGAAAAGAAATACTAAAGCTTTGGGAGGCAGGTATAATTTATCCCGTTGCCGATAGTCAGTGGGTAAGTCATGTCCATTGTGTCCCTAAGAAGGGAGGAATTACCGTTGTTCCTAATGATAAAGATAGATTGATCCCACAAAGAATTATTACAGGTTATAGAATGGTAATTGATTTCTGCAAATTAAATAAAGCTACTAAAAAGGATCATTACCCGTTACCTTTTATTGATCAAATGCTAGAAAGATTATCCAAACATACACATTTTTGCTTTCTAGATGGTTATTCTGGTTTCTCTCAAATACCTGTGTCAAAAGAGGATCAATAAAAGACAACTTTTACTCACCCTTTTGGTACCTTTGCTTATAGACGTATGCCTTTTTGTTTATGCAATGCACCTGCTACCTTTCAAATATGTATGACTGCTATATTCTCTGACTTTTGTGAAAAGATTGTTGAGGTTTTCATGGATGATTTCTCCGTATATGGAACTTCTTTTGATGATTGCTTAAGAAACCTTGATCGAGTTTTGCAGAGATGTGAAAAACTAATCCTGTCTTGAATTGGGAGAAGTGCCACTTTATGGTTAATGAAGGTATTGTCTTGGGGCATAAAATTTCTGAAAGAGGTATTAAAGTTGATAAGGCTAAAGTTGATGCTATTGAAAAGATGTCGTGTCCTAAGGACATTAAAGGTACAAGAAGTTTCCTTGGTCATGCCGGTTTTTATAGGAGGTCCATTAAGGACTTATCTAAAATTTCTAGGCCTCTGACTAATCTCTTACAAAAAGATGTTCCATTTGTCTTTGATGATGATTGTGTATAAGCATTTGCAATACTTAAGAAAGCTTTGATTTCTGCACCTATTGTTCAGCCTCCTGATTGGAATTTGCCATTTGAAATCATGTGTGATGCTAGTGATTATGTTGTAGGGGCTGTTCTAGGACAAAGAGTTGATAAGAAATTAAATGTTATCCAATATGGTAGTAAAACTCTAGACAGTGCTCAAAGAAATTATGCTACTATGGAAAAGGAGTTTTTAGCAGTTGTATTTGCTTGTGATAAGTTCAGACCTTATATTGTTGATTCTAAAGTAACTCTTCACACTGATCATGCTGCTATTAAATATCTTATGGAAAAGAAAGATGCTAAACCTAGACTTATTAGATGGGTTCTCTTGCTTCAAGAATTTGATTTGCGTATTATTGATAGAAATGGAGCTGAGAATCCCATTGCAGACAACTTGTCTAGGTTAGAGAATGTTCTTGATGACCCACTACCTATTGATGATAGCTTTCCTTATGAACAATTGGCTGTCATAAATGCTCCTCGTAATGCTCCATGGTATGCTGATTATGCTAATTACATTGTTGCTAAATTTATACCACCTAGTTTCACATACCAACAAAAGAAAAAGTTTTTCTATGATTTAAGACATTACTTCTGGGATGACCCACACCTTTATAAAGAAGGAGTAGATGGTATTATTAGACGTTGTGTACCTGAGCATGAACAGGAACAGATCCTACGCAAGTGTCATTCCGAGGCTTATGGAGGACACCTTGCTGGAGACAGAACTGCACATAAGGTATTGCAATCCAGTTTTTGTTGGCCTACTCTCTTCAAGGATGCCCGTAAGTTTGTCTTGTCTTGTGATGAATGCCAAAGAATTGGTAATATTAATAGACGTCAAGAAATGTCTATGAATTATTCACTTGTTATTGAACCATTTGATGTTTGGGGCTTTGATTATATGGGACTTTTTCCTTCCTCTAATGGGTATACACATATTTTAGTTGCTGTTGATTACGTTACTAAGTGGGTAGAAGCTATTCCAACTAGTAGTGCTGATCATAACACCTCTATTAAGATGCTTAAAGAAGTTATTTTTCCGAGGTTTGGAGTCCCTAGATACTTAATGACTGATGGTGGTTCACATTTTATTCATGGTGCTTTTCGTAAAATGCTTGCTAAGTATGACGTTAATCATAGAATTGCATCTCCTTATCATCCACAGTCTAGTGGTCAAGTAGAATTGAGTAATAGAGAGCTTAAATTGATTTTGCAAAAGACTGTTAATAGATCTAGAAAGAATTGATCCAAGAAACTTGATGATGCATTATGGGCCTATAGAACTGCATATAAGAATCCTATGGGTATGTCTCCATATAAGATGGTTTATGGAAAATCATGTCACTTACCTATTGAACTAGAACATAAGGCATATTGGGCCATTAAAGAGCTCAGTTATGATTTCAAACTTGCCGGTGAGAAGAGGCTTTTTGACATTAGCTCACTTGATGAATGGAGAACCCAGGCTTATGAGAATGCCAAACTATTTAAAGAAAAGGTTAAAAGATGGCATGACAAAAGGATACAAAAATGTGAGTTTAATGTAGGTGATTATGTATTGTTATACAACTCTCATTTAAGATTTTTTTGCAGGAAAACTCCTCTCTAAATGAGAAGGTCCTTACGTCATCAAGGAGGTCTATCATTTCGGTGCCATAAAAATCAACAACTTCGAAGGCACAAATCCGAGGGTGGTGAACGGTCAAAGAATCAAACATTATATCTCAGGTAATCCCATAAATGTTGAAACTAATGTTATTGAAACCGTAACCCCGGAGGAATACATAAGGGACACTTTCCAAAACATTTCAGACTCCGAAAAGGAATAGGTATGAGGTACGGTAAGTAAACCGACTCCAAGAAAGTTCTAATAGCAATTTTTCTCCATTTTGGAATATTTAAGAAAATAGGAAATTAAGAAGCGGTCCAGGAAGGACACGAGGCGTCCACGTGGGTAGAGGGCGCGCCCTACCCCCCTGGGCGCGCCCCTGCCTTGTGGGCACCTCGTGTGCCCTCCGGACTCCGTTTTCTTGCATGATACTTATTTTGGTCGGTAAAAATTCATTATATAATCTCCCGAAGGTTTTGACCATCGTATCATGCAAATATCTTCTATCTTTGTTTCGAGCTGTTTTTCTGACAGATCTAGCCATGGCATATTCAAGTGCCCCCAAGGATAGGTTCTTCGAGAAGGTCATCAACCCCTACCTCGCGGAGGTGCTGCAACACCCTCAAACCATTGAGATGCATGAGGGATTGCTACACATCCGCGATGTTAAGGGACCAAGCAGGACCGGAAGCGTGGATACAAGACTCGAAGCAATGGAGCAACAAGTTTTCAAGTGCCAAGAGATGGTGGAACATGGACTCGACTCCAATCACATAATGATCGCGGAGTTCACCAACAACCATAAGCTGGATGACAAGAACATTGGGGAGGCCATCTTCAAGATTCATGAGAAAATTGAGCGCCTCCAAGCCCAGATCTATGACCTGCAAAACCAAAACTGTGAGTATGAATATAGATTCAAAAGGATGAGTTTGGCTGCAGATTTGAGGATCCCGGAGACTCGATCATCCTTCTATGATGTTGAGCCTATGCCTTGGAAGATGAACGACAAGCCTACATCATCAACAAATCCATCATCACCACCTCCGAGGAAGGAGACATAAACACATGGGTATGGGCACTCCCCTTGGCAACTACCAAGCTTGGGGGAGTGCCTCGGTATCGTATCATCATCACACTTTTATCTTTACCATTTTTCTTAGTTCGATCCTTGTGGTAATATCTTGATCTAGTAGAATAAAGTTTTAGTATGATCTAGTCTTGAGTTTTGCTTTATGATCCTTCTATGTAATCGAGTCCGTGAGCTATATATAATAAAGATTAGTGTTGAGTCAAGGGCTTGATTATCTTGCTATGATCTTGAGGGAATAAAATAAAAGAGAAAGAATAAAAAGAAATAAAGAGATCATTGTTGGGGAACGTAGTAATTTCAGAAAATTTCCTACGCACATGCAAGATCATGGTGATGCATAGCAACAAGGGGAGAGCATGATCTACGTACCCTTGTAGATCGCAACGGAGGCGTTGACACAACGTAGAGGAAGTAGTCGTACGTCTTCTTCCCGACCCGACCGATCCAAGCACCGTTACTCTGGCACCTCTGAGTTCTTAGCACACGTACAGCTCGATGACGATCCCCGGGCTCCGATCCAGGAAAGCTTCGGGGAGGAGTTCTGTCAGCACGACGGCGTGGTGACGATCTTGATGTACTACCGACGCAGGGCTTCGCCTAAGCACTACATCGATATGATCGAGGTGGAATATGGTGGCAGGGGGCACCGCATGAAGGAAATATGCCCTAGAGGCAATAATAAAGTTATTATTTATTTCCTTGTATCATGATAAATGTTTATTATTCATGCTAGAATTGTATTAACCGGAAACATAATACATGTGTGAATACATAGACCAACAGAGTGTCACTAGTATGCCTCTACTTGACTAGCTCGTTAATCAAAGATGGTTATGTTTCCTAACCATGAACAAAGAGTTGTTATTTGATTAACGAGGTCACATCATTAGTTGAATGATCTGATTGACATGACCCATTCCATTAGCTTAGCACCCGATTGTTTAGTATGTTGCTATTGCTTTCTTCATGACTTATACATGTTCCTATAACTATGAGATTATGCAACTCCCATTTACCGGAGGAACACTTTGGGTACTACCAAACGTCACAACGTAACTGGGTGATTATAAAGGAGTACTACAGGTGTCTCCAATGGTAGATGTTGGGTTGGCGTATTTCGAGATTAGGGTTTGTCACTCCGATTGTCGGAGAGGTATCTCTGGGCCCTCTCGGTAATGCACATCACATAAGCCTTGCAAGCACTCCAACTAATATGTTAGTTGTAAGATGATGTATTACGGAACGAGTAAAGAGACTTGCCGGTAACGAGATTGAACTAGGTATTGGATACCAACGATCGAATCTCGGGCAAGTAACATACTGAAGACAAAGGGAACAACGTATGTTGTTATGCGGTCTGACCGATAAAAGATCTTCGTAGAATATGTAGGAGCCAATATGGGCATCCAGGTCCCGCTATTGGTTATTGACCGGAGACGTGTCTCGGTCATGTCTACATTGTTCTCGAACCGTAGGGTCCGCACGCTTAACGTTACGATGACAGTTATTATGAGTTTATGCATTTTGATGTACCGAAGGTTGTTCGGAGTCCCGGATGAGATCACGGACATGACGAGGAGTCTCGAAATGGTCGAGACGTAAAGATTGATATATTGGAAGCCTATGTTTGGACATAGGAAGTGTTCCGGGTGAAATCGGGATTTTACCGGAATACCGGGAGGGTTACCGGAACCCCCCGGGAGACTAATGGGCCTATTGGGCCTTAGTGGAAAAGAGAAAAGGGGCAGCCCATAGCTGGCCGGCGCCCCCCCTTTCCCCAAGTCCTAGTAGGACTAGGAGAAGGGGCCGGCCCCCCCTCTCTCTCCTTTCCCCCTTGAGAGTCCTAGTTGGAATAGGATTGGAGAGGGGGGGTCCTACTCCCGGTAGGAGTAGGACTCCCCCTGCGCCTCCCTCTCTCTGGCCGGCCGGCCCCCCTCCTCCAACCTTTATATACGGGGGCAGGGGACACCCCAAGACACACAAGTTGATCCTTGAGATCGTTCCTTAGCCGTGTGCGGTGCCCCCTGCCACCATATTCCACCTCGATCATACCGTTGTAGTGCTTAGGCGAAGCCCTGCGTCGGTAGTACATCAAGATCGTCATCACGCCGTCGTGCTGACGGAACTCTTCCTCGACGCTTTGCTGGATCGGAGCCCGAGGATCGTCATCGAGCTGAACGTGTGCTAAGAACTCGGAGGTGCCGGAGTAACGGTGCTTGGATCGGTCGGATCGGGAAGAAGACGTACGACTACTTCCTCTATGTTGTGTGATCGCTTCCGCAGTCGGTCTGCGTTGGTACGTAGACAACACTCTCCCCTCTCGTTGTTGTGCATCACCATGATCTTGCGTGTGCGTAGGAAAATTTTCGAAATTACTGCGTTCCCCAACAATGGCATCCGAGCCTAGGTTTTATGGTTTGATGTTATTTGCACGAGTAGAACACAAGTGAGTTGTGGGCGATACAAGTCATACTACCTACCAGCATGTCATACTTTGGTTCGGCGGTATTGTTGGGTGAGACGATCCGGACCAACCTTACGCGTACTCTTACGCGAGACCGGTTCCCTCGACGTGCTTTGCACATAGATGGCTTGCGGAAGACTGTCTCTCCAACTTTAGTTGAACCAAGTGTGACTACGCCCGGTCCTTGAGAAGGTTAAAACGGAGTCTATTTGACGAACTATCGTTGTGGTTTTGATGCGTAGGTGAGATGAGTTCTTACTTAAGCCCGTAGCAGCCACGTAAAACTTGCAACAACAAAGTAGAGGACGTCTAACTTGTTTTTGCAGGGTATGTTGTGATGTGATATGGTCAAGGCATGATGCTGATTTTATTGTATGAGATGATCATGTTTTGTAACCGAGTTATCGGCAACTGGCAGGAGCCTTATGGTTGTCGCTTTATTGTATGCAATGCAATCGCGATGTAATGCTTTACTTTATTACTAAGCGGTAGTGATAGTCGTGGAAGCATAAGATTGGCGAGACGACAACGATGCTACGATGGAGATCAAGGTGTCGCGCCAGTGACGATGGTGATCATGACGGTGCTTCGGAGATGGAGATCACAAGCACAAGATGATGATGGCCATATCATATCACTTATATTGATTGCATGTGATGTTTATCCCTTTTTATGCATCTTATCTTGCTTTGATTGACGGTAGCATTATAAGATGATCTCTCACTAAAATTATCAAGAAGTGTTCTCCCTGAGTATGCACCGTTGCCAAAGTTCGTCGTGCCCAGACACCACGTGATGATCGGGTGTGATAAGCTCTACGTCCAAATACAACGGGTGCAAAACAGTTGCACACGCAGAATACTCAGGTTATACTTGACGAGCCAAGCATATACAGATATGGCCTCGGAACACGGAGACCGAAAGGTCGAGCGTGAATCATATAGTAGATATGATCAACATAACGATGTTCACCATTGAAAACTACTCCATCTCACGTGATGATCGGTTATGGTTTAGTTGATTTGGATCACGTGATCACTTAGAGGATTAGAGGGATGTCTATCTAAGTGGGAGTTCTTAAGTAATTTGATTAAACTGAACTTAAACTTATCATGAACTTAGTACCTGATAGTATCTTGCTTGTTTATGTTGATTGTAGATAGATGGCTCGTGCTGTTGTTCCGTTGAATTTTAATGCGTTCCTTGAGAAAGCAAAGTTGAAAGATGATGGTAGCAATTACACGGACTGGGTCCGTAACCTGAGGATTATCCTCATTGCTGCACAGAAGAATTACGTCCTGGAAGCACCGCTGGGTGACAGGCCTGCTGCTGGAGCAACACCAGATGTTATGAACGTCTGGCAAAGCAAAGCTGATGACTACTCGATAGTTCAGTGTGCCATGCTTTACGGCTTAGAATCGGGACTTCAACGACGTTTTGAACGTCATGGTGCATATGAGATGTTCCAGGAGTTGAAGTTAATATTTCAAGCAAATGCCCGAATTGAGAGATATGAAGTCTCCAATAAGTTCTATAGCTGCAAGATGGAGGAGAACAGTTTTGTCAGTGAGCATATACTCAAAATGTCTGGGTATAATAATCACTTGATTCAGATGGGAGTTAATCTTCCAGATGACTGCGTCATTGACAGAATTCTCCAATCACTGCCACCAAGCTACAAGAGCTTTGTGATGAACTATAATATGCAAGGGATGAACAAGACTATTCCCGAGCTCTTCGCAATGCTGAAAGCTGCGGAGGTAGAAATCAAGAAGGAGCATCAAGTGTTGATGGTTAGCAAAACCACTAGTTTCAAGAAAAAGGGCAAAGGGAAGAAGAAGGGAAACTTCAAGAAGAACAGCAAGCAAGTTGCTGCTCAGGAGAAGAAACCCAAGTCTGGACCTAAGCCTGAAACTGAGTGCTTCTACTACAAGCAGACTGGTCACTGGAAGCGGAACTGCCCCAAGTATTTGGCGGATAAGAAGGATGGCAAAGTGAACAAAGGTATATGTGATATACATGTTATTGATGTGTGCCTTACTAGAGCTCGCAGTAGCACCTGGGTATTTGATACTGGTTCTGTTGCTAATATTTGCAACTCGAAACAGGGACTACGGAATAAGCGGACGCTAGCAAAGGACGAGGTGACGATGCGCGTGGGAAACGGTTCCAAAGTCGATGTGATCGCGGTCAGCACGCTACCTCTACATCTACCTTCGGGATTAATATTAGACCTAAATAAGTGTTATTTGGTGCCAGCGTTGAGCATGAACATTATATTTGGATCTTGTTTGATGCGAGACGGTTATTCATTTAAATCAGAGAATAATGGTTGTTCTATTTATATGAGTAATATCTTTTATGGTCACGCACCTTTGAAGAGTGGTCTATTCTTGTTGAATCTCGAAGATAGCGATACACATATTCATAATGTAGAAGCCAAAAGATGCAAAGTTAATAATGATAGTGCAACTTATTTGTGGCACTGCCGTTTAGGTCATATCGGTGTAAAGCGCATGAAGAAACTCCATACTGATGGGCTTTTGGAACCACTTGATTATGAATCACTTGGTACTTGCGAACCGTGCCTCATAGGCAAGATGACTAAAACACCGTTCTCCGGTACTATGGAGAGAGCAACAGATTTATTGGAAATCATACATACCGATGTATGTGGTCCAATGAATATTGAGGCTCGTGGCGGATATCGTTATTTTCTCACCTTCACAGATGATTTAAGCAGATATGGGTATATCTACTTAATGAAACATAAGTCTGAAACATTTGAAAAGTTCAAAGAATTTTAGAGTGAGGTTGAAAATCATCGTAACAAGAAAATAAAGTTTCTACGATCTGATCGTGGAGGAGAATATTTGAGTTACGAGTTTGGTGTACATTTGAAAAATTGTGGAATAGTTTCACAACTCACGCCACCCGGAACACCACAGCGTAATGGTGTGTCCGAACATCGTAATCGTACTTTACTAGATATGGTGCGATCTATGATGTCTCTTACTGATTTACCGCTATCGTTTTGGGGTTATGCTTTAGAGACGGCCGCATTCACGTTAAATAGGGCACCATCGAAATCCGTTGAGACGACACCTTATGAACTATGGTTTGGCAAGAAACCAAAGTTGTCGTTTCTTAAAGTTTGGGGCTGCGATGCTTATGTGAAAAAGCTTCAACCTGATAAGCTCGAACCCAAATCGGAGAAATGTGTCTTCATAGGATATCCAAAGGAAACTATTGGATACACCTTCTATCACAGATCCGAAGGCAAGACTTTTGTTGCTAAATTCGGAAACTTTCTAGAGAAGGAGTTTCTCTCGAAAGAAGTGAGTGGGAGGAAAGTAGAACTTGACGAGGTAACTGTACCTGCTCCCTTATTGGAAAATAGTACATCACAGAAAACTGTTTCTGCGACACCTATACCAATCAGTGAGGAAGCTAATGATGATGATCATGAAGCTTCAGGACAAGATACTACTGAACCACGTAGATCAACCAGAGTGAGATCCGCACCAGAGTGGTACGGTAATCCAGTTCTGGAAGTCATGCTACTAGATCATGATGAAACTACGAACTATGAAGAAGCAATGGTGAGCCCAGATTCCGCAAAGTGGCTTGAGGCCATGAAATCTGAGATGGGATCCATGTATGAAAACAAAGTATGGACTTTGGTTGACTTGCCCGATGATCGGCAAGCAATTGAGAATAAATGGATCTTCAAGAAAAAGACTGACGCTGACGGTAATATTACTGTCTATAAAGCTCGACTTGTCGCGAAAGGTTTTCGACAAGTTCAAGGGGTTGACTACGATGAGACCTTCTCACCCGTGGCGATGCTTAAGTCCGTCAGAATTATGTTAGCAATTGCCGCATTTTATGATTATGAAATATGGCAGATGGATGTCAAAACTGCATTCCTGAATGGATTTCTGGAAGAAGAGTTGTATATGATACAACCAGAAGGTTTTGTTGATCCAAAGGGAGCTAACAAAGTATGCAAACTCCAGTGATCCATTTAAGGACTGGTGCAAGCATCTCGGAGTTGGAATAAACGCTTTGATAGTGTGATCAAAGCATTTGGCTTTATACAGACTTTTGGAGAAGCCTGTATTTACAAGAAAGTGAGTGGGAGCTCTGTAGCATTTCTAATATTATATGTGGATGACATATTGCTGATTGGAAATGATATAGAATTTCTGGATAGCATAAAGGGATACTTGAATAAAAGTTTTTCGATGAAAGACCTCGGGGAAGCTGCTTACATATTAGGCATAAAGATCTATAGAGATAGATCAAAACGCTTAATTGGACTTTCACAGAGCACATACCTTGACAAGATTTTGAAGAAGTTCAAAATGGATCAAGCAAAGAAAGGGTTCTTGCCTGTGTTACAAGGTGTGAAGTTGAGTCAGACTCAATGCCCGACCACTGCAGAAGATAGAGAGAAAATGAAAGATGTTCCCTATGCTTCAGCCATAGGCTCTATCATGTATGCAATGCTGTGTACCAGACCTGATGTGTGCCTTGCTATAAGTTTAGCAGGGAGGTACCAAAGTAATCCAGGAATGGATCACTGGACAGCGGTCAAGAACATCCTGAAATACCTGAAAAGGACTAAGGATATGTTTCTCGTATATGGAGGTGACAAAGAGCTCACCGTAAGAGGTTACGTTGATGCAAGCTTTGACACTGATCCGGACGATTCTAAATCGCAAACCGGATACGTGTTTACTCTAAACGGTGGAGCTGTCAGTTGGTGCAGTTCTAAACAAAGCGTCGTAGCGGGATCTACATGTGAAGCGGAGTACATAGCTGCTTCGGAAGCAGCAAACGAAGGAGTCTGGATGAAGGAGTTCATATCCGATCTAGGTGTCATACCTAATGCATCGGGTCCAATGAAAATCTTCTGTGACAATACTGGTGCAATTGCCTTGGCAAAGGAATCCAGATTTCACAAAAGGACCAAACACATCAAGAGACGCTTCAACTCCATCCGGGATTTAGTCCAGGTGGGAGACATAGAGATTTGCAAGATACATACGGATCTAAACGTTGCAGACCCGTTGACTAAGCCTCTTCCACGAGCAAAACATGATCAGCACGAAGGCTCCATGGGTGTTAGAATCATTACAGTGTAATCTAGATTATTGACTCTAGTGCAAGTGGGAGACTGAAGGAAATATGCCCTAGAGGCAATAATAAAGTTATTATTTATTTCCTTGTATCATGATAAATGTTTATTATTCATGCTAGAATTGTATTAACCGGAAACATAATACATGTGTGAATACATAGACCAACAGAGTGTCACTAGTATGCCTCTACTTGACTAGCTCGTTAATCAAAGATGGTTATGTTTCCTAACCATGAACAAAGAGTTGTTATTTGATTAACGAGGTCACATCATTAGTTGAATGATCTGATTGACATGACCCATTCCATTAGCTTAGCACCCGATCGTTTAGTATGTTGCTATTGCTTTCTTCATGACTTATACATGTTCCTATAACTATGAAATTATGCAACTCCCGTTTACCGGAGGAACACTTTGGGTACTACCAAACGTCACAACGTAACTGGGTGATTATAAAGGAGTACTACAGGTGTCTCCAATGGTAGATGTTGGGTTGGCGTATTTCGAGATTAGGGTTTGTCACTCCAATTGTCGGAGAGGTATCTCTGGGCCCTCTCGGTAATGCACATCACATAAGCCTTGCAAGCACTCCAACTAATATGTTAGTTGTAAGATGATGTATTACGGAACGAGTAAAGAGACTTGCCGGTAACAAGATTGAACTAGGTATTGGATACCGACGATCGAATCTCGGGCAAGTAACATACCGAAGACAAAGGGAACAACGTATGTTGTTATGCGGTCTGACCGATAAAAGATCTTCGTAGAATATGTAGGAGCCAATATGGGCATCCAGGTCCCGCTATTGGTTATTGACCGGAGACGTGTCTCGGTCATGTCTACATTGTTCTCGAACCGTAGGGTCCGCACGCTTAACGTTACGATGATAGTTATTATGAGTTTATGCATTTTGATGTACCGAAGGTTGTTCGGAGTCCCGGATGAGATCACGGACATGACGAGGAGTCTCGAAATGGTCGAGACGTAAAGATTGATATATTGGAAGCCTATGTTTGGACATAGGAAGTGTTCCGGGTGAAATCGGGATTTTACCGGAATACCGGGAGGGTTACCGGAACCCCCCGGGAGACTAATGGGCCTATTGGGCCTTAGTGGAAAAGAGAAAAGGGGCAGCCCATAGCTGGCCGGCGCCCCCCCTTTCCCCAAGTCCTAGTAGGACTAGGAGAAGGGGCCGCCCCCCCCCCCCCCCTCTCTCTCCTTTCCCCCTTGAGAGTCCTAGTTGGAATAGGATTGGAGAGGGGAGTCCTACTCCCGGTAGGAGTAGGACTCCCCCTGCGCCTCCCTCTCTCTGGCCGGCCGGCCCCCCTCCAACCTTTATATACGGGGGCAGGGGACACCCCAAGACACACAAGTTGATCCTTGAGATCATTCCTTAGCCGTGTGCGGTGCCCCCTGCCACCATATTCCACCTCGATCATACCGTTGTAGTGCTTAGGCGAAGCCCTGCGTCGGTAGTACATCAAGATCGTCATCACGCCGTCGTGCTGGCGGAACTCTTCCTCGACGCTTTGCTGGATCGGAGCCCGAGGATCGTCATCGAGCTGAACGTGTGCTAAGAACTCGGAGGTGCCGGAGTAACGGTGCTTGGATCGGTCGGATTGGGAAGAAGACGTACGACTACTTCCTCTACGTTTTGTGATCGCTTCCGCAGTCGGTCTGCGTTGGTACGTAGACAACACTCTCCCCTCTCGTTGCTGTGCATCACCATGATCTTGCGTGTGCGTAGGAAAATTTTCGAAATTACTGCGTTCCCCAACACCGCACACGGCTAAGGAATGATCTCAATGATAAACTTGTGTGTCTAGAGGTGCCCCCTGCCCCTGTATATAAAGGAGCCAAGGGGGAGGGGTGCGCCGGCCAGGGAGAGGGCGCAGGAGGAGTCCTACTCCCACCGGGAGTAGGACTCCCCCCCCCCCCAATCCTAGTTGGACTAGGTTTCCCAAAGGGGGAAAGAGAGAGGGGGGGCCTTCTCCTAGTCCTAATAGGACTAAGGGAAGGGGGGCGCGTGGCCACCTATGGGCTGCCCCTTTTCTCTTTTCCACTAAGGCCCATGAAGGCCCATATGGCTCCCGGGGGGTTCCGGTAACCTCCCGGTAATCCGGTAAAATCCCGATTTCACCCGGAACACTTCCGATATCCAAATATAGGCTTCCAATATATCAATCTTTATGTCTCGACCATTTCGAGACTCCTCATCATGTCCGTGATCACATCCGGGACTCCGAACAACCTTCGGTACATCAAAATGCATAAACTCATAATAACTGTCATCGTAACGTTAAGTGTGCGGACCCTACGGTTCGAGAACAATGTAGACATGACCGAGACACTTCTCCGGTCAATAACCAATAGCGGGACCTGGATGCCCATATTGGCTCCTACATATTCTACGAAGATCTTTATCGGTCAGACCGCATAACAACATACGTTGTTCCCTTTGTCATCAGTATGTTACTTGCCGAGATTCGATCGTCGGTATCCAATACCTAGTTCAATCTCGTTACCGACAAGTCTCTTTACTCGTTCCGTAATACATCATCCCGCAACTAACTTATTAGTTGCAATGCTTGCAAGGCTTAAGTGATATGCATTACCGAGGGGGCCCAGAGATACCTCTCCGACAATCGGAGTGACAAATCCTATTCTCGAAATACGCCAACCCAACATCTACCATTGGAGACACCTGTAGAGCTCCTTTATAATCACCCAGTTACGTTGTGACGTTTGGTAGCACACAAAGTGTTCCTCCGGCAAACGGGAGTTGCATAATCTCATAGTCATAGGAACATGTATAAGTCATGAAGAAAGCAATAGCAACATACTAAACGATCGGGTGCTAAGCTAATGGAATGGGTCATGTCAATCAGATCATTCAACTAATGATGTGACCTCGTTAATCAAATAACAACTCTTTGTTCATGGTTAGGAAACTTAACCATCTTTGATTAACGAGCTAGTCTAGTAGAGGCATACTAGTGACACTATGTTTGTCTATGTGTTCACACATGTATTATGTTTCCGGTTAATACAATTCTAGCATGAATAATAAACATTTATCATGATATAAGGAAATAAATAATAACTTTATTATTGCCTCTAGGGCATATTTCCTTCAATCATATGGATCTTATGAAGAGTAACGACTTCACATATAAAGAGTATGATGAATAAAAGTTGTTGAGAGTTGACAAACATAGTTTTGGTCATCGTTGCAATTAATAGGAAGTAATAAAGAAAGAGAGGTTTTCACATATAAATATACTATCTTGGACATCTTTTATGATTGTGAGCACTTAATAAAATATGACATGCTAAAGAGTTGATGTTGGACAAGGAAGACAACGTAATGTGTTATGTTTTCTTGCATTTGAAATAAATTATATTGTCATGGATCATCCAACATGTTGAGCTTGCCTTTCCCTCTCATGCTAGCCAAATTCTTTGCACCAAGTAGAGATACTACTTGTGCTTCCAAATATCCTTAAACTTAGTTTTGCCATGAGAGTCCACCATATCTACCTATGGATTGAGTAAGATCCTTCAAGTAATTTTTCATCGTTGCAAGCAATAAAAAATTGCTCTCTAAATATGTATGATTTATTAGTGTGGAGAAAATAAGCTTTATACGATCTTGTGATGTGGAAGAAATAAAAGCGACAGACTGCATAATAAAGGTCCATATCACAAGTGGCAATATAAAGTGATGTTCTTTCACATTAAGATTTTGTGCATCCAACCATAAAAGCACATGGTAACCTCTGCTTCCCTCTGCGAAGGGCCTATCTTTTATTCTTGTCTTATACTTCATGCAAGAGTCATGGTGATCTTCACCTTTCCTTTTACATTTTATCCTTTGGCAAGCACAATGTGTTGGAAAGATCCTGATATATATAGCTAATTGGATGTGAGTTTTCATGAACTATTATTGTTGACATTACCCTTGAGGTAAAAGGTTGGGAGACAAAAACTATAAGCCCCTATCTTTCTCTGTGTTCGACTAAAACTTCATAACCATAAATATTGCGTGAGTGTTAGCAATTCTGAAAGACTAAATGATGGTTGAGTATGTGGACTTGCTGAAAAGCTCTTATTGACTCTTTCCTAAGTTATGATAAATTGCAGTTGATTCAATGACCGAGATTATAGTTTGTTAGTTTTCAATGAAGTTTCTGATTCATACTTGAAACTGTGAATGAATTGTTACTTTAGCATAAGAGATCATATGACAATATATGTATATGTTGCTGTTCTAAGAATGATCACGATGCCCTCATGTTCGTATTTTATTTTATCGACACCTCTATCTCTAAACACGTGGACATATTTTTCTATCTCGGCTTTCGCTTGAGGACAAGCGAGGTCTAAGCTTGGGGGAGTTGATACGTCCATTTTGCATCATGCTTTCATATCAATATTTATTGCATTATGGGCTGTTATTACACATTATATCACAATACTTATGCCTATTCTCTCTTATTTTACAAGGTTTACAT
This sequence comes from Triticum monococcum, assembly GCA_034509565.1. Taxonomy (NCBI): domain Eukaryota; kingdom Viridiplantae; phylum Streptophyta; class Magnoliopsida; order Poales; family Poaceae; genus Triticum; species Triticum monococcum. The sequence continues at coordinate 592,280,434 of CM067841.1, read as the reverse complement.
GAAGAGGGGGAATGCCGGCAGCTGGAATTCTGGGCTGGAAAAGGAGCAAATATTAGAGACCTATTCTGCACAACTCCAAAAGTCCTGAAACTTCACGGGAGCATGTTTCAGAATATATAAAAAATATTGGGCGAAAGAAGTACCAGAGGGGCCACCCACCATCCACGAGGGTGGGGGGCGCGCCCTACCCCCTGGGCGCGCCCCCTGCCCCGTGGGCCCTCTGGCAGTCCTTTGATGCCCCACTATATGAGGTCTTTTGTCGAGGAAAAAATCATAAGCTAGCTCACGGGACGAAACTCCGCCGCCACGAGGCGGAACTTTGGCAGAACCAATCTAGGGCTCCGGCGGAGCTGTTCTGCCGGGGAAACTTCCCTCCGGGAGGGGGAAATCATCACCAACGTCATCACCATCGATCCTCTCATCGGGAGGGGGTCAATCTCCATCAATATCTTCACCGGCACCATCTCATCTCAAACCCTAGTTCATCTCTTGTCTCCAATCTTTGTCCCAAAGCCTCAGATTGGTACCTGTGGGTTGCTAGTAGTGTTGATTACTCCTTGTAGTTGATGCTAGTTGGTTTATTTGGTGGAAGATCATATGTTCAGATCCTTTATGCATATTAATAACCCTCTGATTTTGAACGTGAATATGATTTGTGAGCAGTTACGTTTGTTCCTGAGGACATGGAAGATGTCTTGCTATAAGTAGTCATGTGAATTTGGTATTCGTTCGATATTTTGATGAGATGTATGTTGTCTCTCCTCTAGTGGTGTCATGTGAACGTCGACTACAAGACACTTCATCATTGTTTGGGCCTAGAGGAAGGCATTGGTAAGTAATAAGTAGATGATGGGTTGCTAGAGTGACAGAAGCTTAAACCCTAAATGGGAAGGCCCCTATGTTATCGAAGAGGTCTATCGTTCCGGTGCCATAAAGATCAACAACTTTGAGGGCACAAATCCGAAAGTGGTAAACGGTCAAAGAATCAAACATTATATCTCAGGTAATCCCATAAATGTTGAAACCAATATTATTGAAACTGTAACCCCGGAGGAATACATAAGAGACACTTTCCGGAATGTTTCAGACTCCGAAAAGGAATAGGTATGTGGTACGGTAAGTAAACCGACTCCAAAACAATTTTTAAGGCAATATTTCTCCGTTTTGGAATATTTAGAAAAATAAGTAGCAGTCCGGGAAGGACACAAGGGCCCCACGAGGGTGGTGGGCGCGCCCTACCCCCTGGGCGCGCCCCTACCTCGTGAGCACCTCGTGTGCCTTCCGGACTCCGTTTTCTTGCACGTTACGTATTTTGGTCGGTAAAAATTCATTATATATTCTCCCGAAGGTTTTGACTCCCGTATCACGCAATTATTCTCTGTTCTTGTTTCGAGCTGTTTTTCTGACAGATCTAGATTATCATGACGTCCCCAAGTGCTTCCAAAGACAAGTTCTTCGAGAAGGTCATCAACCCTTACCTCGCGGAGGTGTTGCGACACCCTCAAACCATTGAGATGCGTGATGGGTTTTTGCACATCCACGATGTTGAGGGACCAAAGGGAACCGGAAGCGTGGAGACGAGGCTCGAAGCAATGGAGCAACAAGTTTTCAAGTGCCAAGGGATGGTGGAGCGTGGAATCAACGCTAGCCACACGATGCTCGCGGAGTTCACTAACAACTACAAGCCGGATGCCCTGAGAACGGGATGGCCTGCGAAGAGGCAGAGGCCGCCGGCGGAAGAGTCGGCGGGATTGGAGCTCGAGCATGGCAGAGACGAGATGGCCACCGGCCCGGAGGACACGGGCATCAGCAACCCCGAGGAGGTACGAGCTATGGCCGCAGAGACGTCGTAGGCCCTCAGGTCGCCATGCGAGGCCGACGAGGCAGGGAGGGAGCGATGATACGTCCATTTTGCATCATGATTTTATATCGATATTTATTGCATTATGGACTGTTATTTCACTTTATGTCACAATACTTATGGCTATTCTCTCTTATTTTACAAGGTTTACATAAGGAGGGAGAATGCCGGCAGTTGGAATTCTGGGCTGGAAAAGGAGCAAATATTAGAGACCTATTCTGCGCAACTCCAAAAGTCTTGAAACTCCACGGAACATCTTAAAATAAATAAAGAAAAATCCTCGTCAAAGATGAAGGCCAGGGGGCCCACACCCTGCTCACGAGGGTGGGGGGCGCCCCCCCCCTAGGGCGCGCCCCCTACCTCGTGGGCCCCCTGGTGGCTCTCCGACGTCCATCTTCTCCTATATGAAGTCTTCCGATGAGAAAAAAATTAAAAAGGACCTTTTCGGGACGAGACTCCGCCGCCACGAAGCGGAACCTTGGCAGATCCAATCTAGAGCTCCGGCAGAGCTGTTCTGCCGGGGATACTTCCCTCCGGGAGGGGGAAATCATCACCATCGTCATCACCAACGCTCCTCTCATCGGGAGAGGGCAATCTCCATCAACATCTTCACCAGCACCATCTCATCTCCAAACCCTAGTTCATCTCTTGTATCCAATTCTTGTCTCAAAGTCCGGGATTGGTGCTAGTAGGTTGCTAGTAGTGTTGATTACTCCTTGTAGTTGACGCTAGTTGGTTTATTTGGTGAAGATCATATGTTCAGATCCTATATGCATATTATTACCCCTCTGATTATGAACATGAATATGCTTTGTGAGTAATTATGTTCGTTCCTGAGGACAAGGGAGAAGTCTTGCTATGAGTAGTGATGTGAATTTGGTATTCATTTGATATTTTGATAAGATGTATGTTGTCTAGCCTCTAGTGGTGTTATGTGAACGTCGACTACATAACACTTCACCATTATTTGGGCCTAGAGGAAGGCATTGGAATGTAATAAGTAGATGATGGGTTGCTAGAATGACAGAAGCTTAAACCCTAGTTTATGCGTTGCTTCGTAAGGGGCTGATTTGGATCCACATGTTTCATGCTATGGTTAGGTTTACCTTAATACTTTTGTTGTAGTTGCGGATGCTTGCAATAGAGGTTAATCATAAGTGGGATGCTTGTTCAAGTAAGAACAACACCCAAGCACCGGTCCACCCACATATCAAATTATCAAAGTATCGAACGCGAATCATATGAACGTGATGAAAACTAGCTTGACGATATTCCCATGTGTCCTCGGGAGCGATTTTCCTATTATAAGAGTTTGTTCCGGCTTGTCCTTTGCTACAAAAGGATTGGGACACCTTGCTGCACTTTATTTACTTTTGTTACTTGTTGCTCGTTACAATCTATCTTATCACAAAACTATCTGTTACCACTTATTTCAGTACTTGCAGAGAATACCTTGCTGAAAACCGCTTATCATTTCCTTCTGCTCCTCGTTGGGTTCGACACTCTTACTTATCGAAAGGACTATGATAGATCCCCTATACTTGTGGGTCATCAAGCGACCGGAGTCCCACAAAGAGACATGGCGGCGCTGGGGAGGAGGAACAGACCCATCGGACGAGGAGGAGGCGGGCGAGAGGCGGACAGTGCACTCTTTGGCGTTGTGCCCAAAGAACCGGCAGAGCACGCAGCGGATGTCACGCCGGCTCAGAGCGCGGGTGCTCGTTGCTGAAGCAGCGAGAGCACTCCCCTTCACGCAGCTAGGACGGCCGCTGACGGGATGGCACCCCGGTGCTGCGAAGAGGGGAGGCGCGCTGGCGCGGGCGCTTCCTGCCCCGGGCCACCATCCAGTCGTCCTGCGGGACAGCCGCCACGTCCGTCTGGCATATCTCGGAGCGGAGTGTGCGGTGGACAACAGGCGGCGAGGGCGCTGGGGGCAAGGGCACAGGTGACGAGGGGGCAGGCAACATGGGTGCGGGGCTGGGCAGCCGAGGAGAGGTGGTCGGCGAAGTCGAAGATGACCGACAGAGGGTCTGCATGTAGGACAGGGCAGAGCCTGATACATCTCCAACGTATCTATAATCTTTGATTGTTCCATACTATTATATTATCTGTTTTGGATGTTTAATGGGCTTTAATATGCTCTTTTATATTATTTTTGGGACTAACCTATTAACCGGAGGCCCAGTGCCAGTTTCTGTTTTTTTGCCTATTTTAGAGTTTTGCAGAAAAGGAATACCAAAAGGTGTCCAAACGGAATGAAACATTCGCGATGATCTTTATTGGACCGAAAGCAATCTAGAAGACTTGGAGTCGAAGTCTGGAACTCCAAGAGGAAGCCACGAGGCAGGACGACGCGCCCAGGGGATAGGCGCGCCCCCACCCTCATGGGCCCCTCGTAGCTCCACCGACGTACTTCTTTCGCCTATATATACTCTTATACCCTAGAAACATCAGGGAGAGCCACGAAACCACTTTTCCACCGCCGCAACCTTTTGTACCCGTGAGATCCCATCTTGGAGCCTTTTCCGGTGATCCGCCGGAGGGGGAATCGATCACGGAAGGCTTCTACATCAACACCATTGCCTCTCCGATGAAGCGTGAGTAGTTTACCACAGACCTTCGGGTCCATAATTATTAGCTAGATGGCTTCTTCTCTCTCTTTGATTCTCAATACAAAGTTCTCCTCGATATTCTTGGAGATCTATTCGTTGTAATACTCTTTGTGGTGTGTTTGCTGAGATCTGATGATTTGTGGATTTATGAACAAGATTATCTACGAATATTATTTGGTTCTTCTCTGAATTCTTATATGCATGATTTGATATCTTTGCAAGTCTCTTTGAATTATCGGTTTAGTTTGGCCTACTAGATTGATCTTTCTTGCAATAGGAGAAGTGCTTAGCTTTGGGTTCAATCTTGCAGTGTCCTTTCCCAGTGACAGTAGGGGCAGCAAGGCACACATTGTATTGTTGCCATCGAGGATAAAAAGATGGGGTTTATATCATGTTGCTTGAGTTTATCCCTCTACATCATGTCATCTTGCTTAATGCGTTACTCCGTTCTTATGAACTTAATACTCTAGATGCATGATGGATAGCGGTCGATGTGTGGAGTAATAGTAGTAGATGCAGAATCGTTTCGATCTACTTGACACGGACGTGATGCCTATATTCATGATCATTGCCTTAGATATCTTCATAACTATGCGCTTTTATATCAATTGCTCGGCAGTAATTTGTTCACCCACCGTAATACATGCTATCTTGAGAGAAGCCACTAGTGAAACCTATGGCCCCTGGGTCTCTTTCCTATTATATTACATCTCTTTTATTTACATCGTATCTCATTTACTATTTTGCAATCTTTACTTTCCAATCTATACAACAAAAATACCAAAAATATTTACTTTATTATCCCTATTAGATCTCACTTTTGCGAGTGACCGTGAAGGGATTGACAACTCCTTTATCGCGTTGGTTGCAAGGTTCTTGATTGTTTGTGCAGGTACTAGGTGACATGTGTGTTGTCTCCTACTGGATTGATACCTTAGTTCTCAAAACTGAGGGAAATACTTACGCTACTTTGCTGCATCACCCTTTCCTCTTTAAGGAAAAACCAACGCATGCTCAAGAGGTAGCAGAGCTGCCCGAAGAAGGGCTTGACTCCAACCAGTGGACCTCGCGGGAGCATCCCATGGCAGGCGGAGGAGGAGAGGCCATGGCCCGAGAGGTGGACGGCGGGGCCGGAGTGGCCAGCGCCGGAGCGGGTGGGCGCCGGGGCCGGAGTGGCCGCCAGCGAGGGGGCGTGGGAGGCTAGGTGCGAGGGGGCGTGGGAGCAGGTGGCTTCTCCGGACTTGCCGTATTGGATTTGACTAGTAATTATATAAGCAGTAGTACAACAACTTTCGACCATGCACCACTGTCAATGGCACTGGAATGTACTTTGTACTTGGATTGTGGATTTACTGTAATAGTGTACACTTTGACCCAGATACTCTTGACCAAATTGGTCAGAAGCCAAATGTTGGCATTTCTGTGAGCAATGCTCGACAACTCCGACCGAACCAGGCATAACATGCCATTAAGCTCGCCTATATGGTCGCACCAATACCGTGATCTCACTTTTGGGGGGCTTTTGATGACCTTGTTCCATTCCTCACTTTCAAGGTCAAAGCAAAATACCCATGTCTGGGTTTTGATATGTTTATTTTGTTGATGCCAGTACATAAAGTACAGCATCAATCACAACGGGGATATCATACAGGACAACACTGATTGGGGGTGGTCGTGCTGTCCTCCACCCTGGACCATCTTTTTCCAAAGGAGGATTTCGCAAGCCTCATTTTTTATTTTTTTTATTTTCGAAAAGGGGTTGATCCCCGGCCTCTGCATTAGAACGTTGCATACGACCATAATTATTAATAAGCAAAAGGTTCAACACAAGTCTTCATGTCTCAAACAAAGAAGGAAAAAGGCTCACAAAGAGCTAAAAAGTAATAGGAAAGCCACAACCAGCTGGCCTAAAAAGATGCGAACACTAATTGCCTATCTTATTACATGACCGCCATCCAAACTAGTTGAAAATAGCCCGTGCTACCATCTCCCATCGGATAGATCCAGTAATCATATGCTCCCTGGCCTTCGTTGGAGTGAATAGCAACCACATACGGATCAACGGAGTGGCTCGGAAAATAACCTGCAGAAAATGAATATTTGTTGTTCTGTTAAAGACCAAATCATTTCTACAGTTCCAGACTGCCCATAGTAAAGCACATACTCCTACACGGACGTGTCTCATTGTTTCGGAATCTATCCCATCTAGCCACATCCCAAATAACGCGTTGATAGTATTCAGAGGAGTAATATTAAATGTTATGTGAACCGTCCACCACATTTTGTTGCCAAAGAGCAATCAAGAAAGAGGCGTTTGATGGATTCATCACGACCACGAAAACTACATCTTGTAGATCCTGTCCAGTTGTTTTTGCCAAATTATCCTTAGTTAAAATTACTTGTTTATGTACAAACCACATAAACACTTCAATTTTCAAAGGTACTTTGACTTTCCAAACATGTTTCGAACGAGGAATAGAGCCAGAGTTGATGACATCCAAATACATGGATTTAACCGAAAACTCTCCATTCTTAGTCAGTTTCCAGCACAACTGATCAGACTGTTGAGAAAGCTGAACATCCATCAATATTCTCACGAGATGGAGCCAAACTTCCCAACGGTTTCTCGCTAGCATACTCCTAAATTGAATATTGAGAGGAGTGGACTGTAGTACTATTGCAACGTAAGCGTCTCTTCGCTAAACAATGCTATACATAGAAGAATATTGGAGTGCGAGGGGCATCTCCCCTAGCCATGTATCCTCCCATGTAGTGGTACCATTTCCAACTATAAATTTTGTTCTGTTGAAAAAGACTGATTTAACTCTCATCAGTCCTTCCCTAAAAGGCGAGTCAGTCGGCCTCACTGTCACCTAGGACAAGGTTCCTTGCCCTCTCCCTAGATGGGGCGAGGTTTCCCCTTTTGGTCCTTGGTGTTCATGGCCCCCGGGGGTCTCATATTAGATATTGATTGGTGGAGCAGTTTTCACGGCGCTGGGATTCTGAGACCCGTTTTCTTATAGTTTAGCTATCAGGGAAATTCCAAAAATACCAGGTCGGTTCGCCAACTGCTCATCCAAGCCACCCAAAATAAAACCATTATTTTATCGATCTCGCCAGGTCAGTTAAATACTCCATACTTTTTGTCCTGAAAATTCCTGAAAGCAAAAGAATAGTAGAAAACAGAAGCTAGCTTTTGACATTGTCTTAATAGGTTAGTCCAAATAAAAATAATATAAATTGTTACCAAAGCATGTTAAATGATATAAATGTAGCATGAAACAATAAAAAATTATAGATGCGTTTGAGACATATCATCGCTCAATGTTATTTCCGTACGTAACAGTTGGATTTGGGGGAGCTATAAAAGGAGGAGGTTCTACCTCCTCCCACCTACCTCTTGCTCCTGTCTCTCTCTCTTCCATTGTTGACCTAAGCTTTATCTTACTCGATATCCTTCTTTAGTCACTCAAACTTGTTGATTTGCTAGGGATTGAGAGAGCAGACCTAGATCTACACTTTCATCGAAGGAAATTTGACTCGCCCATACTTCCTCTTGTGGATCTTATTACTCTTGGGTGTTTGGGCACCCTAGATAGAAGAAGTCACCTCGAAGGCACATTCCATTGTGGTGAAGCTTCATGGTAGTGTTGGAGGCCCCCAATTAAGTTGTGGAGATTGCTCCAACCTTGTTTGCAAAGGTTCTAGTTGCCACCTTCAACATCATCGTATAATGGAATCATGACACCTTGCATTATGCGGGGGCACGAGGATAATAGTGTGGGCCATTGTGGAGTTTGGGGTGCATTGTGCCTCTACACCCCTTCGACGAAGATGTAGCTCCCCAAAGGCGGGAACTTCAGGAACAACATCATTGTCTGCACTTGCGGTTACTTCTATCCTTTACTTGCTTTCTACAAGTTTGTTTATTGTGTTTACTCTCTAACTTGTTGTTGTTGTTCTTGTTCTTGTTGTTGTTGAGCTTTTCGTATAGGTTGTCCAACTTTTTGCATATCTAGGCAACCTATTTTTTTTACTATCAGTCGCCTATTCAACCCCTCTTGTCGACCATACCGTTCCTTTCAGCCGGGCTACCCTTTTTATAGTTCAGTGAGATAATTTGTAAAGGGTATTCATTGTCATATTCCAGCTTCAATATCTTTGTAGCATAAAGAACTCTCATAATGAATTAGATTTTTCTAATAAACATCAATTTATGTCTACACTCATACTTGTTCATGCAAGCATCTGTAAGAATTAGGCTAATCTAATATCATATTTATTAGACCAAGTGTTCTATCGTCTTTGTGAAACCTTGTTATTTCTTGTTTATTATAATTCTAAAGATAGTCCACAAGTTTATAACTGTGAAGAGCTCAGACTGTGTTGTTGTTGGGGAACGCAATATTTCAAAAAAATTACCTACGATCACGCAAGATCTATCTAGGAGATGCATAGCAACGAGACGGGAGAGTGTGTCCACGTACCCTCGCAGACCGAAAGCGGAAGCGTTTAGTAACGCGGTTGATGTAGTCGAACGTCTTCACGATCCAACCGATCCAAGTACCGAACGTACGGCACCTCCGTGTTCAGCACACATTCAGCACGATGACGTCCCTCAAGCTCTTGATCCAGTTGAGGACGAGGGAGAATTCCGTCAGCACGACGGCGTGGCGACAGTGATGATGAAGTTACCGGTGCAGGGCTTCACCTAAGCATTACGATGATATGACCGAGGTGTGTAACTATGGAGGGGGGCACCGCACACTGCTAAGAAAATTGATGTGTGTTCTAGGGTGCCCTCCCCATGTATATAAAGGAGGGAGAGGGAGGGAGGCAGCCTAGGGCGCGCCCAAGTAGGAGAAATCCTACTTGGGCCCCTAGTCCAATTCGCCCCCCTACCATATTTGGACAAGGGGGAAAGGAAGGAGGGGGGAGGGGAAGGAAGTAGGAGTCCTACTTCATACTTTCCTTTTCCTCCTCACCTTGCCCTTTCTCCCCACGTGGCTGGCCCTATAGGGGGCGCACCAGCCCCTTGTGGGCTGGTGTGTTCCCTTACTTGGCCCATTAAGCCAATATCTTTGTCGGGGGTTGCGTGGAACCCCTGCCGGTGACCCGGTATCATCCTGAACACTTCCGGTGTCCAAATACCATCGTCCTATATATATGAATATTTACCTCTTGACCATTTCGAGACTCCTCGTTATGTCCGTGATCTCATCCGGGACTCTGAACAAACTTCGGTCATCAAATCGCATAACTCATAATACAAATCGTCGTTGAACGTTAAGCGTGTGGACCCTACGGGTTCGAGAACTATGTAGACATGACCGAGACACATCTCCGGTCAATAACCAATAGCGGAACCTGGATGCTCATATTGGATCCTCCATATTCTACAAAGATCTTTATCGGTCAAACCACATGACAACATATGTCATTCCCTTTGTCATCGGTATGTTACTTGCCCGAGATTCGATCGTCGGTATCATCATACCTAGTTTAATATCGTTACCGGCAAGTCTCTTTAATTGTTCCGTAATGCATCATCCCAGAACTAACTCATTAGTCACATTCCTTGCAAGGCTTATAGTGATGAGCATTACCGAGAGGGTCCAGAGATCCCTCTCCGATACACGGAGTGACAAATCCTAATCTTGATCTATGCCAACTCAACAAACACCATCGGAGACACCTGTAGAGCATCTTTATAATCACCTAGTTATGTTGTGACGTTTGATAGCACACAAACTGTTCCTCCGGTACTCGGGAGTTGCATAATCTCATAGTCAGAGGAATATGTATAAGTCATGAAGAAAGCAATAGCAATAAAACTATACGATCACTATGCTAAGCTAACAGATGGGTCTTTTCCATCACATCATTCTCGTAATGACGTGATCTTGTTCATCAAATGACAACACATGTCTATGGCCAGGAAACTTAACCATCTTTGGTTAACGAGCTAGTCTAGTAGAGGCATACTAGGGATACTTTGTTTTGTCTATGTATTCACACATGTATCAAGTTTCCGGTTAATGCAATTCTAGCATGAATAATAAACATTTATCATGATATAAGGAAATATAAATAACAACTTTATTATTGCCTCTAGGGCATATTTCCTTCAGTCTCCCACTTGCACTAGAGTCAATTATCTAGTTCACATCGCCATGTGATTTAACACCAATAGTTCACATCACCATGTGATTAGTTCACATCGCCATGTGACTAATACCCAAAGGGTTTTACTAGACTCAGTAATCTAGTTCACGTCGCTTTGTGATTAACATCCAAAGAGTACTAAGGTGTGATCATGTTTTGCTTGTGAGAGAAGCTTAGTCAATGGGTCTGTCACATTAAGAGTTGTATGTATTTTGCAAATTTTCTATGTCTACAATGCTCTGCATGGATCTACTCTAGCTAATTGCTCCCACTTTCAATATGTATCCAAATTGAGACTCAGAGTCATCCGGATCGATGTACAAGCTTGCATCCACGTAACTCTTTACGACGAACTCTTTATCACCTCCATAACCGAGAAATATATCCTTAGTCTTCTAAGGATAATTTTGACCGCTGTCAAGTGATCCACTCCTGGATCAATATCGTACCCCCTTGCCAAACTCATGGCAAGGTACACAATAGGTTTGGTACACAGGATATCATACTTTATAGAACCTATCGCTGAGGCATAGGGAATAACTTTCATTCTCTTTCTATTTTCTGCCGTGGTCGTGTTTTGAGTCTTACTCAACTTTACACCTTGCAATACAGGCAAGAACTCCTTCTTTGACTGTTCCATTTTGAACTACTTCAAAAACTTGTCAAGGTATGTACTCATTGAAAAATCTTATCAATTGTCTTGATCTATCTCTATAGATCTTGATGCCCAATAGGTAAGAAGCTTCACTGAGGTCTTTCTTTGAAAAACTCCTTTCAAACACTCCTTTATGCTTTCTAGAAAATTCTACATCATTTCCGATCAACAATATGTCATTCACATATACTTATCAGAAAGGTTGTAGTGCTTCCACTCACTTTCTTGTAAATACAAGCTTCATCGCAAGTCTGTATAAAACTATATGCTTTGATCAACTCATCAAAGTGTATATTCCAACTTCGAGATGCTTGCACCAGTCCATAGATGGATCGCTGGAGCTTGCACATTTTGTTAGCACCATTAGGATTGAAAAAACCTTCTAGTTGTATCATATACAAATCTTTTTTAATAAATCCATTAAGGAATGCAGTTTTGATATCCATTTGTCAGATTTCATAAAATGTGGCAATTGCTAACATGATTCGGACAGACTTTAAGCATCGATACGACTGAGAAAATCTCATCGTAGTCAACAACTTGAACTTGTCAAAAACCCTTTTCGACAAGTCGAGCTTTGTAGATAGTAACACTACTATCAGTGTCCGCCATCCTCTTGAAGATCCATTTATTCTCAATGGATTGCCGATCATCGAGCAAGTCAATCAAAGTTCACACTTTGTTCTCATACATGGATCCCATCTCAGATTTCATGGCCTCAAGCCATTTCGCGGAATCTGGGCTCATCATCGATTCCTCATAGTTCGTAGGTTCGTCATGGTCAAGTAACATGACCTCCGGAACAGGATTACCATACCACTCTGGTGCGGGCCTTACTCTGGTTGACCTATGAGGTTCGGTACTAACTTGATCTGAAGCTTCATGATCATCATCATTAGCTTCCTCACTAATTGGTGTAGGAATCACTAGAACCGATTTCTGTGATGAACTACTTTCCAATTTGGGAGAAGGTACAACTACCTTATCAAGTTCTACTTTCCTCCCACTCACTTCTTTCGAGAGAAACTCCTTCTCTAGAAAGGATCCATTCTTAGCAACAAATATCTTACCTTCGGATATGTGATAGAAGGTGTACCCAACAGTCTCCTTTGGGTATCCTATGAAGACACATTTCTCCGATTTGGGTTCGATCTTATCAGGTTGAAGCTTTTTCACATAAGCATCGCAGCCCCAAACTTTAAGAAACGACAACTTGGGTTTCTTGCCAAACCACGGTTCATAAGGTGTCGTCTCAACGGATTTTGATGGTGCCCTATTTAACGTGAATGCAGCCATCTCTAAAGCATAACCCCAAAACGATAGCGGTAAATCAGTAAGAGACATCATAGATCGCACCATATCTAATAAAGTGCGGTTACAACATTTGGACACACCATTACGCTGGTGGCATGAGTTGTGAAACTATTCCACTTTGTTTTAAATGAAGGCCAAACTCGTAACTCAAATATCCGCCTCCGCGATTAGATCGTAGAAACTTTATTTTCTTGTTACAATGATTCTCAACTTCACTCTGAAATTCTTTGAACTTTTTAAATGTTTCAGACTTGTGTTTCATTAAGTAGATATACCCATATCTACTCAAATCATCTATGAAGGTCAGAAAATAACGATACTCGCCGAGAGCCTCAACACTCATCGGACCGCATACATCGGTATATATATTATTTCCAATAAGTGAGTGGCTCGCACCATTGTTCCGGAGAATGGAGTCTTAGTCATGTTGCCCATGAGGCATGGTTCGCAAGAATCAAATGATTCATAATCAAGTGATTCCAAAAGTCCATCCACATGCACTTTCTTCATGCGCTTTACACCAATATGACCTAAACGGCAGTGCCACTAGTATGTTGCACTATCATTATCAACTTTGCATCTTTTGGCATCAATATTATGAATATGTGTATCAGTACGATCGAGATTCAATAAACCATTCACATCGGGTGTATGACCACAGAAGGTTTTATTCATGTAAATAGAATAACAATTATTCTTTGACTTAAATGAATAACCGTATTGCAATAAACATGATCCAATCATATTATGCTCAACGCAAACACAAAATAACATTTATTTTAGCTTCAACACTAATCCCGAAGGTAAAGGGAGTGTGCGATGGTGATCTTATCAACCTTGGAATCACTTCCAACACACATCGTCACCTCGCCATTAACTAGTCTATGTTCATTTTGCAACTCCTGTTTCGAGTTACTAATCTTAGCAACTGAACCGGTATCAAATACCCTGGGGTTACTATGGACACTAGTAAAGTACACATCATAACATGTATATCAAATATACCTTTCACTTTGCCATCCTTCTTATCCTCTAAGTATCTGGGCTAGTTCTACTTCCAGTGACCATTCCCTTTGCAGTAGAAGCACTCAGTTTTAGGCTTAGGTCTAGCTTTGGGTTTCTTCACGGGAGTGGCAACTTGCTTGCCATTCTTTCTTAAAGTTCCCTTTCTTTTCCTTTGCCCCTTTTCTTGAAACTAGTGGTCTTGTTAACCATCAACACTCGATGCTCTTTCTTGATTTACCTTCGCCGATTTTAGCATCACGAAGAGCTCGGGAGTCGTTTTCGTCATCCCTTGCATATTATAGTTCATCACGAAGTTCCAGTAACTTGGTGATAGTGACTAGAGAACTCTATCAATCACTATCTTATCTGGAAGATTAACTCCCACTTGATTCAAGCGATTGTAGTACTCAGACATTCTGAGCACATGCTCACTGGTTGAGCTATTCTCCTCCATCTTGTAGGCAAAGTACTTGTCAGAGGTCTCGTACCTCTCGACTCGGGCATGAGTCCGAAATACCTATTTCAGCTCTTGGAACATCTTATATGCTCTGTGGCGTTCAAAACGTTTTTGAAGTCCTGGCTCTAAGCCGTAAAGCATGGCGCACTAAACTATCAAGTAGTTATCATACTGAGCTTGCCAAACGTTCACAATGTCTGCATCTGCTCGTGCAATAGGTCTATCACCTAGCGGTGCATCAAGGACATAATTCTCCTGTGCAACAATGAGGATAATCCTTAGATCACGGATCCAGTCCTCATCATTGCTACTATCATCTTTCAACTTATTTTTCTCTAGAAACATATCAAAAATAAATGGGGAGCTATAACGTGAGCTATTGATCTACAACATAATTTGCAAATACTACCAGGACTAAGTTCATGATAAAATTAAGTTCAATTAATCATATTACTTAAGAACTCACACTTAGATAGACATCCCTCTAGTCATCTAAATGATCACGTGATCCATATCAACTAAACCATGTCCGATCATCACGTGAAATGGAGTAGTTTTCAATGGTGAACATCACTATGTTGACCATATCTACTATATGATTCACGTTCGACCTTTTGGTCTCAGTGTTCCGAGGCCATATCTGCATATGCTAGGCTCGTCAAGTTTAACCTGAGTATTCTGCATGTGCAAAAACTGGCTTGCACTCATTGTATGTGAACATAGAGCTTATCACACCCGATCATCGCGTGGTGTCTCGGCACGAAGAACTATCGCAACAGTGCATACTCAGGGAGAACACTTGTACCTTGAAATTTAGTGAGGGGTCATCTTATAATGCTACCGCCGTACTAGGCAAAATAAGATGCATAAAAGATAAACATCATATGCAATCAAAATAAGTGATATGATATGGCCATCATCATCTTGTGCCTTTGATCTCCATCTCCAAAGCACCGTCATGATCACCATCGTCACCGGTTTGACACCTTGATCTCCATCGTAGCATCGTTGTCGTCTCGCCAACTATCGCTTCTACGACTATCGCTACCACTTAGTGATAAAGTAAAGCAATTACTCCCTCCGTCCCAAAATTCTTGTCTTAGATTTGTCTAAATACGAATGTATGAAGTCACATTTTAGTATTAGATACATCTGTATCTAGACAAATCTAAGACAAGAATTTTGGGACGGAGGGAGTACGATAAAGCAACAACCATAAGGCTCCTGCCAGTTGCCGATAACTTCTACAAAACATGATCATCTCATACAACAATCTATATCTCATCACATCTTGACCATATCACATCACAACATGCCCTGCAAAAACAAGTTAGACGTCCTCTACTTTGTTGTTGCAAGTTTTACGTGGCTGTTACGTGCTTCTAGCAAGAACCGTTCTTACCTACGCATCAAAACCACAATGATTTTTTGTCAAGTGTGTAGTTTTAACCTTCAGCAAGGACCGGGCGTAGTCAAACTCGATTCAACTAAAGTTGGAGACACAGACACCTGCCAGCCACATGTGTGCAAAGCACGTCGGTAGAACCAGTCTCGCGGTCATGTAATGTCCTTCCGGGCCGCTTCATCCAACAATACCGCCAAATCAAAGTAAGACATTGCTTGTAAGCAGTATGACTATTATCGTCCACAACTCATTGTGTTCTACTCATGCATATAACATCTACGCATAGACCTGACTCTGATACCACTGTTGGGGAACGTGGTATTTCAAAAAAATTACCTACGATCACGCAAGATCTATCTAGGAGATGCATAGCAACAAGACGGGAGAATGTGTCCACCTACCCTCGTAGACCAAAAACGGTAGCGTTTAGTAACGTGGTTGATGTAGTCGAACGTCTTCACGATCCAACCGATCCAAGTACCGAACGTACGGCACCTCCGTGTTCAGCACACGTTCAGCATGATGACGTCCCTCGAGCTCTTGATCCAGTTGAGGACAAGGGAGAGTTCCGTCAGCATGACGGCGTGGCGACAGTGATGATGAAGTTACCAGCGCAGGGCTTCACCTAAGCATTATGACGATATGACCGAGGTGTGTAACTGTGGAGGGGGGCACCGCACACGGCTAAGACAATTGATATGTGTTCTAGGGGTGCCCTCCCCACGTATATAAAGGAGGGAGAGGGAGGGAGGCAGCCTAGGGCGCTCCCAAGTAGGAGGAATCCTACTTGGGCCCCTAGTCTAATTCGGCCCCCCCTAACATATTTGGACAAGGGGGAAAGGAAGGAGGGGGGAGGGGAAGGAAGTAGGAGTCCTACTTCATAGTTTCCTTTTCCTCCTCTCCTTTCCCTTTCTCCCCACGTGGCTGGCCCTATAGGGGGTGCACCAGCCCCTTGTGGGCTGGTGTGTTCCCTTACTTGGCCCATTAAACCCATATCTTTACCGGGGGTTGCCCGAAACCCCTTCCGGTGACCCGGTATCATCCGGAACACTTCCGGTGTCCAAATACCATCGTCCTATATATGAATCTTTACCTCTCGACCATTTAGAGACTCCTCGTCATGTCTGTGATCTCATCTGGGACTCTGAACAAACTTCGGTCATCAAATCACATAACTCATAATACAAATCGTCATCAAACGTTAAGCGTAAGGACCCTACGGGTTCGAGAACTATGTAGACATGACCAATACACATCTATGGTCAATAACTAATAGCGGAACATGGATGCTCATATTGTCTCCTACATATTCTACGAAGATCTTTATCAGTCAAACCGCATAACAACATACGTCATTCCCTTTGTCATCGATATGTTACTTGCCCGAGATTCGATCGTCGGTATCATCATACCTAGTTTAATCTCATTACCGGCAAGTCTCTTTACTCATTCCATAATGCATCATCCCGCAACTAACTCATTAGTCACATTGCTTCCAGGCTTATAGTGATGAGCATTACCGAGAGGGCCCAGAGATACCTCTCCGATACACGGAGTGACAAATACTAATCTTGATCTATGCCAACTCAACAAACACCATTGGAGACACCTGCAGATCATCTTTATAATCACCCAGTTATGTTGTGACGTTTGATAGCACACAAAGTGGTCCTCCGGTATTCGGGAGTTGCATAATCTCATAGTCAGAAGAATATGTATAAGTCATGAAGAAAGCGATAGCAATAAAACTATACGATCACTATGCTAAGCTAACGGATGGGTCTTGTCCATCACATCATTCTCGTAATGATGTGATCACCTTCATCAAATGACAACACATGTCTATGGTCAGGAAACTTAACCATCTTTGATTAACGAGCTAGTCTAGTAGAGGCATACTAGGGACACTTTGTTTTGTCTATGTATTCACACATGTATCAAGTTTTCGATTAATGCAATTCTAGCATGAATAATAAACATTTATCATGATACAAGGAAATATAAATAACAACTTTATTATTGCCTCTAGGGCATATTTTCTTCAATTGTGTGTGTACAGATTGTGGTGGTGCAATTATTTGATGCCAGGAGGGGCAATTCTCCTCATCCTTGGGCTTTTTATTGCATTGAAGGCGAGTTACTTTTCCTAGGGCTTGTTTCCTGTGTATAATTTTCTTTAACTAAACTAGAGAGTTTACCGTGACCGAATAAGACAGGCTCCGTGTGAAATATTACAGTTAACGACTACATATTTGAAATTCAATGTGTGTGTGTGGGAGGGGTGGAAGGGGGATTGCAAGCTTGATGAATTGACAGAGGTGCCTAGCTTGGATCTGTATCTATATCAATATAAAAAGACCCAAAGGGCAGATTAAATTAATCTCGGCCATCAAATGGTCAATCCAAGGATTTAGATTGCTCCAATGATGAACGTTGAACATGTTTAACATTCAATTTAATACCATACCAAATAGTATCATTTCTGTGTAATTGATATCTTACCTAATAATCACGTGCAATTAATTTTCTCCATAATATCAACATGCATTGCACATATACATTTACTAGTTGGAGAGGAGGCAGTGTGTGGAGAAATGCTAAGCATAGTATGATTATAACACAATTGCACACAATTACATGTTTGAAAATCCAAATCTGTTGGCTGGGGTGGGTGGAAGGGGGATTACGAGTCAGATGTGTGATTGACAATATGACAATATTGTCTGACATGCTCGTTCTAAATATATATACTATTACCTCCGTCCTAAATTAGTTGTCTTAATTTTGTCTTCATACGGATGTGTCTACACTAGAACATGTTTAGTTACATCTGTATCTGGACAAATTTGAGTCAACTAATTTTTTACGGAGGGAGTATATGTTAAACATAATTGATGTTGAACCATCAGAATATGTATACCCGTTGTAACCACGGGCAATTAGCTAGTACTCCATGTGTTTTTATTTAATCTGCATATTAGCTTTGGTCAAAGTCAAGCTTTGCAAACTTTGACAAAGTTTATAAACAAAAATATTAACATATGGAATAACAAATCAATACCACTGGATTCATTGTTGAATGTACTTTTACATCATATACATTTGTTATGGTAAATGTTTTTGTTGTTTTCTATAAACTTGCTTTTGTCAAATCTAATATGCAGAGTAAATAAAAACGGAGGGAGTAAGAAAATAAAGCATTACATTTCAGAATTCAGATTGTTCATACTATTTCCATTGCATTTTCGTATTGTGTTAGAATGAAGTAACATTCCACCCTTTTCGGAAAAAAAACATTCAATATGTTTCAGACTACGTCGTTAATCAAAAGAATTCCTCTACTAATCTTATTTGACCTCAAATAAGTTCAAATTACTGTGACTAAATTTTCGACAGGATCACTAATCTGCTTTAATTAACGTGCTGCTCTAATAATCCTTACACGGAAATTTGACTGACGACAGTCCAGGGTGATAAGTGTGTGGCCCTCATTTCCAGCCCACGAAGAGTGGTAGAACCTTGATAGTCTTCGCCGGAATATTCAACGCCAGCATGGAGTGGATCGGTATCGCGCGTCCAACACTCACCAAAATTTGCCGTGGATTCCTATGGTGTGGCAAAAAGGAAGCAACGGGTTGTCACTATGCCGTGGCATGGGACAACGTTTGCAGGCCCAAGTGGGCAGGTGGGCTTGGAATCCCTAATCTAAGCTGGTTGAACAAAGCCCTGCAAGCGCGATGGCCATGGCTCCAAAAAACGGACAAGGAGAG
The DNA here is from genome assembly GCA_034509565.1 of Triticum monococcum. Taxonomy (NCBI): domain Eukaryota; kingdom Viridiplantae; phylum Streptophyta; class Magnoliopsida; order Poales; family Poaceae; genus Triticum; species Triticum monococcum. Next base: position 592,261,190 of record CM067841.1, on the reverse strand, counting down.
GCCCTGGGCGGAATTCAGCATCGATGTCCCTGCTGCTTCACGCGCGCTATGCACGGCTGCCACTCGGATGAGTATGGGTGATGGTCGAAGCGCCCTTTTCTGGGAAGATAAGTGGCTCTCGGGATACATGATTTGTGAGCTGGCTTCGGACATCTATCAGCGCGTCCCGAAGAGGACGAGGGCCTCGCAGACAATCGTAAACGAGCAATGGGCGAGAGACTTTGGGCCAAACCTTCCTGGCAATGAGCTGACTCAGTTCTTGGCGTTGTGGCAAAGGGTGGATGCCACTCAGCTAGTGGAAGGAGAAGAAGATACAGCTTCTTGGGCCTGGGAGCCAAATGGGAACTTTTCAGCACGATCGGCATATGCGGCCGGATTTATGGGCCTCGAAGCGTCACCAACAGCTCCGTTTACTTGGAAGTCAAGGGCGCCGCTTCACTGTCGCTTTTTCCTTTGGCTCGTGATCCAAAACAGATGTTGGACGTCGGATCGTTTGGCCAGACGAGGTCTACCTCATCAGGATGCGTGCCCCCTTTGTGATCAACAGGAAAAATCATTGCAACACCTACTGCTTGGCTGTGTGTTTGCACGGCAGGTCCGGCATGAGATGGGGCCAACGACAGGGCATCGGGAGCTGGAGCCACTCCAGAATGAATCTTTGAGTGCTTAGTGCCTGAGGCAGGATCGAGACCCGACGGGCAGGAAATCAACTAGGGCGAAATGCATACTCGCCTTGTGGACAATTTGGAAGCATCGAAACGACGTCGTGTTCAATGGGGCACCGGTTTCTCCGCCACGAGTCAAAGAGCGGCTACTTGAGGAAGGGAGGCTCTGGGCAAAAGCTGGCTTGTTCAAAGACGACATTAGAGGGTTTGAAGAGTTAGGTAGTGAGCGGACAGCCAATGAGTAGTAGGTAATATGAGTTAGTGCTCGGTGGAGTCGGGAATGTTCTCTGTAAATATTGTAGCCCGCGTGGATATTTGGGGAGTCTTTCCCCTCTCTTCTTTAATGAATGATACACACACTCATGCGTATTTGAGAAAAAAAGAATGGTAGAACCAGCACGCTCCACAGTCCACACCGTCTCAAACGCACGGCGGAATTGGCGGTCACGATCGACGCTGCGGTCTATTGACGTTCGGCAACGACTCCTGCCATACGGCGCCACGGTGAAGACGATAACTATGACCAACGACCGTGCGGTCGCGCACCCACAGGCGAGCCAGATGCGTCACATCGCACAAATCAGCTGAGCCTGAGCATACATGTGTAACATCATCATCAGCGGCTTGACTAGCTGCTTGTGCGGTCATCTTACGTTAAGATTGTGCTATGCATTGGGATCAAAAAATGTAATAGCGACATTACTTGATGACTTTGATCTGGTGATGCTTCCGCGTACTTGGTCTCGAGTGAAAGTCTTCGGTCTAACTTTATTTTTTTTTCTTGATGGTAGATCTGACCCTAATTGGTTGTATCTGACCATGGCAATGTTTTTTCTCGTTAATTTTTTTAAGACATTGCCCATAGTTGTTCGACCTTTATCGGTGAAAACCGAAGATTTAGTAATTGGTGGTTACATCTGACGACAATGATGCTTGAGCATTGCTCCCTTCCTGAAGACGTCGCTGCTGAAGAATCTTTCTTGTTGTCTCTGTAATGTCAAATGGTGGGCCGATGGTCCTTGTTATAGTTCATCGGTTGTTGTATTGATGCTCAATTTTTCCTCTTTTCTTTCGTCAAGGCAGAGTTTCGATCTTGTATAATTTTTGCTCTTTGTCAGCGTGACATTTTATGTGCATATTGATGTTTCTTTAAGGATATGTGTATATTGATGCTAGTTGTGTCCATCCTAATAATCATATAAAGTTTGGATGTGTGCCCATTATATTTGTATCACCTTGATGCTATATTTTGAATCAATAAAATCTCCAAAAATCACCAATCAATTTGGCACAGTGCACGGATCAGTTGTCGTGCTGGTATGCGCGTGTGGAGACTAAACATGGACCAGGTGTGGTGCCGGTATGCGCGTGTGAAGACTAACGAACCATGCATATATAGCGACCGCCAGGCGGCTGATCGGTCCATGATAGTACAGCATCGATTTGAGTCCATGGCGAGCTGGTTTCCTCCTCCATGCTCCCTCCTCCTGCACCTGCTCGTCGTCGCGGCACTGCTGGCCCCGTCACGTGGGTCGTCCTCGAATGCAACCGACACGATCACGGCGAGCCGGCCGCTCTCCGGGGACCAGAAGTTGATCTCGCAGCGCGGCAAATTCGCGCTCGGGTTCTTCCAGCCTCAAGGTAACATCCACCATCGTACGTCCCTCTCCCTCCTCCTGAATAGTGTTAGTCGCCGTGTACACTGTCCCAGTCGTGCTTATGTTTGCTAGCGCTTCAGGTTTTTTTTTTGCGGGGTTTGCTAGCGTTTCATTGTGCCCCTTATGTTTTTGGGTTGCATAGATTTTATTTTTCGCAATAGCTATATGTAAGTTGGCTGAATTTGGAATTTAGATCAGTCGATTTTCACGGTAAGGAAGGTAGAGTGAAAGGAAAGAAGGAGCTTGCCAGAGAAGGCTACTCCATTATCTATCTTAGGTGTGTGGGAGATGATGAGCTCGCTGGAGAAGGCTACCCCATTATCTATATTATGGGTGTGGGGGTGATGCAAGACGCCCGAAAAAATCGGTCATCGCTGGGGTTAGAGGGGTGGCCGGGGGCAGCGCCAACACGACGATGGGCTGCGGTTGAGGGGAGGGCGGGGTGGCGAGCCAGTCGCGGGAGCGCTCCTAGCTGTAGGCGGCAGGTGGTTAGGTCGATCGGTGGCAGTTAGCGGCTCGAACGGGGGTAGAAGATGAACATGAGAGCGGTGGAGAGGTAGAAGAGGTGCCTCAGCCGTTGGATCTACATCAGAAAGTTGAAAACGATTCGACCGGCCCTAATTTCATTTCAAGTTGACTGGTATATAGGCAGTCCCTTTATTTTTACATGCAATTATTTTGAAGTTGTGAAAATTACTTACCTGCTAGTTGGTTTGGCGTGTGGGGGAAACAACAAAGTGTTTTTTCTATTGTGGTCTTTGGATGAGTCTTTTCTCGTCGTGTGACTGGAAGTGGCTTTTTCTAACACAGTACAATCATAAATACTCATATACATAACTCTATATACACACCTCTATAAACGCATACACGTACATTCTACCCTATGAGCACTTTTGATATATTGAGCCGGCAGAACTTCTTGAGATCGACGAAATTATCATAGACGCCCCGTCGACAGGAACGTCTACTCCATTGAATGAACATAACTGAAAACACTAAAATAAATATAGAAAATTGTGAGCACTAGTGCTAAATCTAGGACTTCAACCTTGATGGACTGGTTCCAATCAATCTTTGGTGGGAGCTTCTGGGCAGATTTTCTACGTCTTAGGAAATGTGGAGTTGACTAGCTTCATTTAGAAAATAATAGTAATGGAAATATATGCAAGCTCATATAATTTAACAAGACTTACTATCGACGTGTTAGGACTTAGGAGATACCAGGGAATTAACTCTAGATACTGGCAAAAATTATAGTATTTTGGAAGTGCCTCTTATGAATAATAGAGGCACTATCTGTGTGTGTGTGTGTTCTGAAACAATCTTGTATTGCCAGTAATACTGCAGTTTGAAACATCATCATATTTATATGAGGACTAAAATTTAAAACCACATGTTCTCCATTTTTTCATTTATAATTATATGTATTTCTGTGTCGATTAATCAATTATACTGACTTCACTGATCTTTTATACATGGATAGCTGAAGGATCTGGAGGCAGGTGGTACGTGGGTATTTGGTACAACAAAATCCCGGTGCAAACTATTGTATGGGTAGCCAACAGGGAGAAACCAATATCTGATCCAGCCTCGTCGAGCCTGACGATTTCTGCCGACGGAAATATTGTCCTCCGTCAGTCCAAATCGATTGTCTGGTCAAGCAATTCAACCAATGAAGCTTTTAACTCCACCATTGCCGTGCTCCTCGACACAGGGAACCTAGTGGTTAGACACAAGTCCAACAGCTCCCATGTGGTCTGGCAAAGTTTTGATGATATGACAGACACATGGCTCCCAGGTAACAAGCTCAGTTTTAACAAGATAACTGGTGTGTCCAACCGGATCATTTCTTGGAAAAACAATGGCGATCCAGCACCAGGAATGTTCACCGTGGAGATGGATCCAAATGGCTCAAAGCAATACATCATCCTATGGAATAGCTCCATGGTGTACTGGGAAACCGGCAACTGGACCGGCAGCTCATTTCCTAACATGCCAGAGTTGTCGCGTGCAAATACCTATCCCAACACCCCATACACTTATCAGTTTGTTGACAATGAGCAGGAAACATACTTCACCTACAATGTCACCGATGACAGAATATTATCAAGGCATGTCATTAGTGTGTCGGGTCAAACTCAGTCTTCTGTATGGGTGGAGGCTGCACAGGCCTGGGTGGTCTATTTTTCACAACCAAAAGCCAACTGCGATGTGTATGGATTTTGTGGAGCTTACAGCAAGTGCAGTGGGAGTGCCCTGTCATCATCGTGTAGCTGCCTCAAGGGCTTCAGTGAGCGTGATCCAAATAGTTGGAATCTGGGTGATCCAACTGCAGGCTGTAGGAGAAATGTCCAATTGCAGTGTGGCAGCAAGGGCTTGGAGAAAGAAAAGCAGGATAGGTTCTATACAATCAATAGTGTGAAACTGCCTGACGAAGCATATACTAGTATTGAGGGTACCAGCATTCAGAACTGCCAATCAGCTTGCCTGAACAATTGTTCATGTACCGCTTACTCTTATAATGGCACATGCTCACTTTGGTATGCGGAACTTCTGAATTTGCAAGACACCATTGACGGTTCTCTGGATAACATTCATATAAGGGTGGCGGCCTCTGAGTTACCAGATTCAAGAACCAAGAAACGGTGGATTGTTGGAGTTGCCGTTGGTGGAGTTGCTGCTCTTGGTTGTGCAGTGATCGCTTTATATTTCCTTCTCCGTAGGAGGAGAAGAATTAACAGTATGAATCTTGCTAAGGGATCTCTGATCAGCTTTAAATACAATGATCTGCAGTTCCTCACCAAAAATTTCTCTGAGATATTGGGTGTGGGAGCTTTTGGCTCTGTGTTCAAAGGAGTTCTACCAGACGCAACTATAATGGCGGTGAAGAAGCTAGAGGGCCTCCGTCAAGGGGAGAAGCAATTCCGGGCTGAAGTGAGTACTATTGGAACAATTCAGCATGTTAACTTGATTCAACTACTTGGTTTTTGTTCTGAAGGAACGAAGCGGTTGCTTGTCTATGAGTATATGCCCAATGGTTCATTGGATCATCATCTGTTTAGGAGCAGCGGTGCGCCTTTAAGTTGGAGCACAAGATACCAAATCGCGACCGGAGTTGCACGGGGATTAACTTACCTGCACGAGGAGTGCAGGGATTGCATCATACATTGTGATATCAAGCCAGAAAATATATTATTGGGTGAATCACTAATCCCAAAGGTGGCGGACTTTGGATTGGCAAAGCTCCTTGGCCGAGATTTTAGTAGGGTTTTAACATCAATGAGAGGCACCATAGGGTATCTTGCACCTGAGTGGATAAGTGGTGAGGCTATCACAACAAAGGCTGATGTTTTCAGCTATGGAATGATGCTTTTTGAGATTATATCTGGCAAGAGGAACAATATGCATACAAGCACAAGTGCATATACATTTTTTCCTATGTTGGTAGTGAGGAAGCTAGTGGAAGGAGATGTGCAAACATTGATTGATTCTGAACTTGTCAGTGATGTGGACCTAAGGGAGCTTGAAAGGGCATGCATGGTTGCCTGTTGGTGTGTGCAAGACAGTGAGAGCTCCAGGCCAACGATGGGGGAAATTGTTCAGATCCTAGAAGGGTTGGTTAATGTTGAAATGCCGCCTGTTCCAAGGTATCTTCAAGTTCTTGCTGAAGGTGTAAAACCGTCTGAAGTTTCTGATCTTTCATGAGTTCTATCTACCAACTAGATCAGGACTCACCGATGTGAACTATGGCTATCTGTATTCCCTGTATGAGTGTATGGTCTCTTGTAGTGCGTATTGTTGGCATACTACTTATGTGACGTTGTATCGGGCTGTATCATATTTTGTTTTGCAATAAATCTGTTCCAAGTTGCTACTCGGAGGACTTTGTTTTTTTAATTTCAGAAGGTGACCAAATCTTGAAATATCTGAGGAAGAAAATAATCATATGAAGAGCTATCGGCTATTTACTTTTTCATGTGTGGTTTCCCTTTTCTGAAAGCAGCCCCTACAGGTCTAGCCGTTGGCTAGAATCAGTCCAACAGCTTACTGGCTTGTTCATCTGTGTGTTGTTGTGTACTTATGCATGAGCCAGTGTAGTTGGTGAGAGCAGTGGTTATAATCTTGAACAAAATTGATAATTTTCCTACCGTGCCAAACTGGTCTAGACTCTAGACAGGTCACATTGTTACATGATGGTATAAGCCGAAAGCTAAAGCCGAGTCTATGAACCACGATCCCCTCACCTGCCCGTCCTCATCCTCGAGCCACCTCGCGAGCCCCGCATCCAACACCACCGGGTAAACTCGGCGCCAGGAACAGATTGAGAGGCAGACATCTCGACACACACACCCATTGAAATGAGAGAACTAAGGACCATTGCTGCCCGATCAGATTTTTTTCTGAACCTGTGTTCCATACTAAGGTTATCTAGATTGAAATTAAGTGAGATTAACTGAGTCTACTGAAGAACAACATTGGATGGTTTTTTTCTCCGTTCTTTAATAAACATGTTGAGTGCTTTTACTACTTCAGAAACTCGGTCTTGTCAGGCGTGGTTCCACTAGATGAAACTCTCCTCCTCTAGCGGCAACTTCATGACAATCCCCATGGCTCCCTCGTAGATCTGCTGATGACAATCTATTGTACTGATTATGGTTCCTACTTTTTACTGTTTGTGAGAAATAGTATTTTTTTTTGCGTGAAATGTTATACGAAAAAGGATTTGGAGGACCAACTCACAAGCTTGTCGAGGGAGGATTCGGCCCTGATCGATGGTTTGGCCATCAATTTGGCAGCCTGTCGCCGGCGACTGGTCCTCGCCATTGCTGGTCAATCTTCTTCTGAAAACTGATGTCTATAGTTGTTGTTGTGCGTCTCCTCCGAGGATTGGCGGTTCCCGCCACCAATGGAAGCTCGGAGACTGAATTTGAAACAGAGCCTGTTTCTGATTCCGGGGTGGAGCCGCTTGCTTGCTTCGATTGCCGGTTGCGGCTCGGGAAGGAGGAGCTGCTGCTTGGATTGGGGAGCTGCTTATTTGGGCACCACTAGATCCTCATTCGAGGCCTCCGCCGGCGACGGCGCAGGGCAGGCGGCGGCGCATAACTGACTCCCGATCCCCTCTTTCCTCTCTCGATGGAGTGGCGATCCTGTACGGCTGTACGAGCGCTCGCCTGAAGCGCGCCAGAATGGGCCGGCCCAGCGGACACCAGACCTTCAACGCTTTCTTTTTCTTCCGTTTCTTTTCAGTGCATTCGTTTATTTCTTTATTATTATTTTTCGTACACAGACATGTGTTAGCTTGATTCAAAACTACCTAAGCACGTGGCAGAAAAAAATGGATTGGTAGAATTCTAATTTGCGGTTAGGATTACATAATCACAAAAGTTGTATCAGTGGTAACAGCCCATACTTCTTAAGGAGTTGGAAACTAATCCACAAGTTGATTTGTATTAATCAATATTAATAAAAAATCATAACCATCATATTTTTTCCTACATTAGGCGTTCAAAAACTTTATATAACTATTTATTTTGGACGATGCACTCAAATTCACATGTATTATTTTCATTTGAGAACTATTGAATTTTCCATATTGATTTATAAGAAAATAAAGCTTTTACGAACTTTGGTATTAATGAAAAATATGAACATTCTGTTATTTTTTATATTAGGTGTTTGGTCCATATGGTCAACATCTCAGCATATTCATTCATTCACGGTTATTCTGAAATATGTACGATAGATTTACTCGATTCCATGTTCTTAACGGCAAACAATTAAATAGAGGCAAACTACACAAAGCACATATAGGTGGCTATCCAGTTGTTCTAGACTACTATATGAAGCACACCCATTCTTATAGTTAGAGAAAATAGCTACAAATTTCACGTTGATCTAACATGGTCTAGAAATTCTTGGATCTATTTATTCGATACAAAGACATAGCACAACAAATGAGGGATATATTGCGAATCGATCACGGAAAACATCCAGCTATCAGCATGTGGTAGACTATTTTTTAGTGATGTATCACTTGCTCCTGTGGAACCTAGGTCAAATGGATTAGAGAAGGTAGACTAACAAATCATGTATTGTATACCATAAAAAGCATGTCATTGGATTTGTAATTGAACAAAGTTTCTAAACATATAATTTTGGTGGTATATAACATGTATTTTATTAGTCAAATTGATGACCTAGAAACACGTGCATGTCATATGCACCCGTTTGGAGGGAGCAATAAATATTAATATGTTATTATTATTATTATTATTATTATTATTATTATTATTATTATTATTATTATTATTATTATTAAGAGTTTATGGTCGAAATAGAAAAATATCATCGTAATTCTCACACGCAGAAAAAACGCCCAATCACATGTCTGGTGCACACTTCTTTGGGGGCCAGGCCATATGCGTAATGAGTGCAGCAGGTCCCAATTAAATGGACTGTTCCAAAACCCAGCTAGGTGAAGCTTTGCACCGATGGTTCCTACGTGGATGATGAGTCGGCGGGTGCTGGAATGGTGCTAAGAGATGACAACGGTGCCATCATTTTCTCTTCTCGCAGGCAGCTATTTTCTTGTTGAGAAGCACTTGAAGCCGAATTATGTGCATGCGTGGAAGGTTTGTCTTTCTTCACCGAGAGAAGTGAGCTACCATTGAAGATGGAGACGGATTCAATTTGTTGCAGTGAAATTGATCCAAGCTATAGAGGTTGATAGACCGGTTTATTTGTCCCTCATGGCTTTATCAAAAAGATTAGAGCATCTCCAGCCGATGAGCCCTTCGAGAGGCATTTTTTTTTTGCCGCTTGGGGAGCTGCCGGCGGAATTTTTGGCCTAGGGGGGAAAAGTTTCTAGCCGTGTCCACCCCCAGGCCGTGCCCAGGCCGCGCCCGCCCCAGGCCACGGCCGACCCGGTCTCGCCGCCGAGGTCGAGCAGAGCGACATGAGCGCGAGCGCGGGCCCGACGTCGTCTCCGTTGTGCTCTGTACAGAGGTCCAAGCCGCTGCGCCGCGCCATCCTCGACCGGGGCTTCCGCCGCCTGCTGGACCGCCCTCGCTCGCGCGGCCTCGCCAAGCCACCTCCGGCGCTCCTCGACCAGGTTCCACGCCACGCCACGCCGCCCGCCTCCCTCCTCCGGCGCCCCTTGACCGGGGCTTCCACGCAACCCCACGCCGGCGATGCTTACCGGCTGCTCCAACTGCTCCTTGTGGCTGCCGTATGATCAAACGCAGTTCCACACCACACGCGCCATTGACGAGGGATATGTGCTTTTGCTACCTCGATGCGGATGATGCCGGAGGAGGACACCGGCGGGTCGGCGTTAAGCGCGGCGACGGCGGTCCTGAGCTGCCCCACGGCCTCCTGCGGCGCCGACGCGGCCGGCAGGGCCCTCGTCTCGCACATGGTCACCGCGCCGAAGTCGCTGGCGCCGGCTGCGCATCCGTTCATATACAGGGAGCACGACGGCATGACCGAGGAGACGACATACGGGCCCCTTGGACGCCGGGCGGGAGGAGAGTTGGTGGTCGGAGTAGAGCGACGAGGACGACGGCGACATTGCTGACGCTGCGGCCGTGAGGCGCCGATGCATGTTTCGTCGCAAGGGAAACGAGAGGAGGCAAGCGCGAGGAGGCGGGACGGTGAGCTCGGCGGGGCGGGGCGCGGAAGCGGAGCGGGGCGGAGGAGGCGGGGCTGGCAAGGGAAAGAGAGAGAGGAGGGAGCACGTGGGTGGGCCAGCGTAATAAATGAGTTAACAGGAGAGAGAGCCGCTGGCAGGTGGGCCAGCGCCCACAAAAAGGCGAAATTAAGCCCCCCAGGAGCCCCCGGTGCGCTGGGTGTTGTATGGGGTCGCCGGCGGGAATTTTTGCTTCTACCGGCGAAAAACAAGGAGTTGGGGCCCGAGTGGGACGATTTTTGTGTGCCGGCGCACAAAAAATGGCTCAGGAAGGCTTCTTGGGGCACTATGAAGATGCTCTTAGCTGTCTTATGTCTCTTCGTCTAAGTTGTATTACACGTTAATTGTAGCCAAGATAAGCTTAGTGATAGCTAACTAAATTTGCTCGTTACTAGCAGATCTGACCTCCAGATGCCCTGGAACTAGTTGCGATTGACTATATGAACTTTGATGATGAGCAATACAATATTTTCATCCGAAAAAAAAGAGAAGAAAAAACGTACACATACATGCTCGTGCGTACATATCGGTCCATCGTCTAGGCGACCGACTTACGCGCGAGAAAAGAGAAGGAACGAGAAAACCGATCGATCATATCAGCTGCATGCCATGCAAACGTAAGGCTCCGTTTCTGGAATTAATACTTCACGCCGTTCCAGCACGCAAACGCATCACCAAACCGCCGAGCCAAGTTACGCCTGCCTGCGTCGATCCATCCCGTCGTCACCTCTCACATGGCGTTTGACATGTGCACTTCATCCCAGCAGAAATTCAGCGCGTTCCGCTCATCATCTGACCTGACAGGCTGACCTTATCGTTTTCTTCTTCTACCTCTGTCCCTGCTTTGGACTTTTTTTCCACGGTCAAATAGGCTACGCCTTCGTTTCTCCGGCGGCCTTCCCGGGTGACGCACTCGTCGGCGGCCGAGTTTGTTTACGTCCGGACGCGGTGGCGGTGGCCAATCGAAAGTCGCACCGCCAGCGCCACGTAAAGCCGGCGAAGGTTCAGGGAGAGAGAGGAAGAGGAGGATCGAGAGGGTGCATGTGAGGAGCAATCACGTACACGGGGGCTTTTGTCAGTCAGAGGGTGGTCTCCTCCTCACTTTGGCGCCGAACGAGGCGGGCGGCGATGCACAGGGGAATGTCTTTTTGGCATCGGGCAGCCAGCCAGCCAGCCCCAAAGTGCGCAGTTGTACCAAGGCAACAATGCCGCTAACAGTGCCATGCTCGATTGTAGTAGTACACCCTCCGTTTTTTTAGTCTGCATATAAACTTTGATCGAACTTATAGAAACAATATCAACATTGATAATCCTAAATCAACATTGTTAGATTCACTACGAAATGTAGTCTCATAGTATATATATTTGATATTGTATATGTTAATAATTTTTAATATAAATTTAGTTAAACTTTAGAAAATTTGATTTGACACAAATATAATATGTGGAGTAAAAAATACCAGAGGGAGTATTTGTAAGTCCGATGCAAAACGCAAACGGTCAGATGGCATTCTTCAACCTTCAGCTCTCCATAATGTTCATCTTCTGCCCCAAAACTGCACACCGGCCGAACCGTCTGCCTTTACAATCTGTGGCTGGTGGCGCCGGCCTCACCGCCTGCCCTGCCCTTTCCTCACCGCCGTGCTAGCGCCACCCCTGGCAATCCCTGTAGACCGATGAACCACCCGGATTTCCCGGCAAACCTGCAACCCCAGACCCCAAGCCGTTACTAAGATTTGCATTTCTTCGACATGAAAGACTTGTATTTCACATTTCCATGGCGTGATCACGTTGTCAATTATGGATTTATGGTCCAAATGTTCAGAAACTAAAATCCATGGCCTGGTCATAGTACACACATCTACATGCATGCGGTTAGCTCTATCTTTTAGGTTGATTGTAATGGGGAGGATCATATACTAGAAGGTGCTTGGATCCAAGGGACTATTTTTAGTCTGACTAAAAATAGTCTATTTTAGAGGCTAAAGTTTCAAGCACCCCTGACTTAAGAGAGGCTAGGACTAGTCTTAAGGCTAAAAAAATTTAGTCATAGGAAACCTACTAAAATATGTATTAGCCCTCTCTCTCTTCATTTAATACCTCTCCTTTAACACATGCGAGTTCTGAATTGGAGGGTTTGGAGAATAATAAATGATCAATAACTTGATTTTAGTCTCTTTAGTATTTGAATCCAAGTATGGGTAAGGCTAGCAAGTTTTAGTCGCACTACTTTTAGTCATGGGACTAAAACGTATCCAAGCACCCTCCTAGTATCATGCATATGATACTAGTCTATAATACTACATCCCTAATGCATAGTATCATATGTTGGTATCATAGAGAACTACATTTATTACCATGCATGACACAAAGTAGCACATCATTTAATATGATACGGTATCATGATATGATACTCAAGCCTCTCTTTCTTTATTTAATTCTATGTCACCTTATCAAAACTACTTAGTTGGCATACATGATACTACCTATAATACTACCATTACGGCCAGCCTTAGCATTAGTAAGAGTACTAATTAATCATCACACCTATGTTGCATTGTTTAGTGTGCACATTCATGCAGGGGAGAAAGTTTTCGGGGGTTGGACAAGAAAAGCGAACTTTCAGTGCTGTGCTGTGCATGCATGCAGCATCAGTCCTTCATCGTTACTAGTAGCATGCATGCAAAAAGTTCGGCGATGTCAGAATTCAGATAGACAAAAGCTCACACCAGACCTTCATTTTTTTTTAATACAGCACATACGCAAGAGCCGAGCATCAGGATTTGAATCCTAATAGGCTAAGGATACCACAGTCCCTCTAACCATCCAATCACAGATTGGTTCGCCCCATCATTTTCTTGTATTATTAAGCTTTACACATCATCTCCGAAACAAGGTGATTAGCAAGCCATCAATCTTAGTACATGAACTGCACACACTAGCTAGCTACCTAGATAGAATTCATCCATGATTGCAAGTTACAGTGCTTTTCATCAATTCCTAAGTGTACAAAACACACATTTTTATTCCTGTCAACGTATGGTAAATCTGAACACTTTACTATCAATCAATCCATCCTTCATGAATCGCCAGATCGATCGAGGCATCTCGATGGATATACTTCGATCTCATGTCACCACAGTGACATCAACACAGCAACTTGTGTTCTTGTTACAACTGCATGTTCATGTTCCTACTGGATCTCACGTAGCCAGCGACGCCGTCTCTCCCGAAGGAGAGCACGGTGCTGCTGCCGCCGCCGATGCCACGGGCCGAAGGGTTGAAATTCCTTCCCGTGTACCGTTGCACCGACGAGTACCGGCCGTCGTCGTCACCGCCGGCGCCGCCCCCGCCGCCTAGGCTTTCCAGGGCGGCGACCTGCGACTTGAGGAACTTGAGGTAGCTGGCCGCCTCGTCGAGCATGGACGCCGTGTCCATCTTGCTCCCTCCCGGCACCAGCCTCTGCAGCGCGCGTAGCCGCTCGCTCACCTTCTCCCGCCGCAGCCGCGCCGCAACCGTCTGCGGGTCGCTTGATATCCGCACGTTCTTGCGCCGCCGGGGCTTCGACGACGACGGCTCATGCGGTGTCTCTCCGGCGGCGGCGTCGGTCAGGCTGGGCAAGGGGCGCATCGCCGCCGCGCGGTAGATCATCTCCTTGACCTGCGCTATCGCCTCCGTGTCTGGCTCGTACCCGCGCCGGCCGCCGCTGTGCCCGAACGTGATGCTGGTCGTCGGCGCGGCGGCTCGGTTCGTGCCCCAGCGTTCTCTGCCCTCCACCGTCGTCGCCGCCGCTGCCGGGAGCTTGTCCGGCATCTTGTTCCCATTCGTTGGGGGCGGGGCCACCTGAGTAATCTGCTGCACCCGCCGCGACGACACGGCGCATGGCGGCGACGCCACCTCCGTGTCGTGCCCGCCACCGCCGTACGTGTTTGACTCGCCGGAGGAGACGTTCCCGCCGCCGCCGCCGCCGCAGGTGGTGGTGCTGTACCCGGAGAAGGCGGTGTTGGAGCCGGCAGCGTGCGCGGGATCATCAGGGACGAACGCGAACCTGTCATGGAGCCCATCATGCGCGCCGGCGATAGCCGGGAGGAAACAACCCGCCGAGTCGAGGAAGACGTTGGACGACGCGTCGCCGTGGCCGGGAAGCGTCACGCCGTCCTGGCACCGCAGGAAGCTGAGGTCTCTCTGGCACGACGGCAGGTCAAGGCCGCCGTGGTAGGCGTCGGAGCACACGGTGCCGTCGCCGGCGCCGGCGGAGTGGAGCTCCTCGAAGCTGCCCGCGCCCAGAAAAGCGGCGAGGAGGGCGTCGTCGGTCGGGCAGCTCGGCACGGTCACAGGCGGCTGCGTGCTCCAGCCGAAGGCGGCCATGTACTGCACGTGTGCCGCTGCCTCCGGCCGGCAAGCAAGACTCGATCCCAACTTTAGTTCTGCTGCGAATCGCAGCGCCCTTGCTGGTTTATGTTGCTAGTTGCTATCAAGCTAGCGGTAGATGCTCATGCTACTAGTGCAGCACTGCAAGCAAATAAGTAGTTCATTGAAGTGAGCTTGATTGCACCGGTAGAAACACATCCAATTAATCGACGAGAAACAATTAGTAACCCGGCATGCATATTAGCGTTGAACTCCTCCAAGCAATTAACGACGATTAATAAGCTCGAAGCTAACATGAACACAGCTGCAAAGCCTCCTTTTCCGACCAAATGAACACAGCAAGATGAACACAGATTAAGCCCTAAGCATGGCAACTAGCAAACCAACATCAAGAAAAGCAAGCCATGAATTCATTCATGGTGGTAGGGGCACACACACGGCTACAGTACCTGAATTAACTGGGGCTGGCTGCACCGGCCGGTGGATCGGTCGATCTGCGAAAGATTCTCGATTGCTGGGGACGACGAAGTGCAAGTGTGCCGCGCAGCTAGCTGCTGGGAATAGGATGGTCCTCCTCCTGCGGACGGATGGGCGTCGTCTTTTTATAGCCGGCCTCAGCCGCGTAGCTGGCCTGCAGATTTGTTTCTTTTTCCGTCGGGGAAAAAGGAAGAGAAGCCGTTTTCTCTCTCTTTTCTTTCCTGCATTCTGTAGGGGGCGGTTTCGGTTGGCGGACAGCAGAGTGCTTAGCGTGCACCGGCGATCGATGCGCGTCACACGTACGTGCACATTCACATGTACTACGTTTTTTATTCTTCTTTATATAATGGTTCATCAGAAATACAAGCATCTAAAACATAGCTAAAAAGTTGCATCAAGGTGCCTGAAACACCGAAGGATCGCTATTGACGTGTCGTTGTTGTCGTTCCCCTACCAGAGCCGGTCTGATCTTGTCGATGGCAGCCAGGAAGCCTTCATGCACGTACTCTAAGGAACGGCGTCCCAGAGATGCAATCGTTGCCATTGAACCCTTGAAACAATCCGAGGCATCTGATACAGAATCTCATCGCCGCGCATGCACGAAGAGAAACCCAAGAAGACGGTGGGAATCTATGTCGAAGCTCCGTCAACTTCGTCATGAAGGACGAATTCGAGGAGGATCGGAGCCCAAAAATTAGCTCGAAGATGAAGTGTCGCCTCTAAAAGGAAAAAAAACTAACCTAAACTACTAGACAGAGCCGAGGCACCGTGATTTCTTCCCCGACATCGTTTGTTGGAGTGACATGCAAAGAGAGGCGGATCCACGGGCTTGCGAATGAAAACTGGAGGGGACGAGTTTGTCCTAGCCGCCACGAAATACAGGAACAGATATTCTCTGTCCACACTAATCGTGTGTTAAAAATCTGGAAAATGAATATGGCTGCGCTTTCAATTGGGTATAAACTGTTTCGACACTTCGCCAAATGTACCGGGTATAGAACCGAGGTTGTCAATTGAAAGCGCTTTTTTTACATGGAACTATTTTCAAATACTACCAAATAAAGGAAGGGATTAAAAACAAGTTTTTGAAGTTTTCATTAAAAAAATACTAGGTAATTCAAATAAGTATGTGAAATATGTTAAAAAGTTCGTGTTTTTTTAAATACATATGAGAAAATAAATTTTTAGATAATTAAATTTGTACAAAATTTTGGAACATAATTTATCGTAGAAACTAATAAAATAGAACATTCCTGCAAGAAAATAAAAATAGTAGGAAATTTAAATATGAATATTCCATAAGATTACTAAAGAATCAAGACATTTCTAAAAGAAATCATCTCAAATTTTATAAAGATGAAGCCTTTATTGAAATCCATGTGTTTTCCACATTATTTTTGGATAATGTTCAGCAAATTGGAGTAATTATGTTTTCTCCTAATTTTTGTCCTATATTATTGCTTTTCCTTCTTGGTCATTACCTATAGTTTATGTGATGATTGGGCTTCCATGTGTGCTAAAGAATCCGACACATCATTAAAATGGGGGTCTCTATTCCAGTTATGTGAGGATTTTTACACTTGATAGACCAACAATATATACCTCAATATATTTATTTATTTTGCATAATATCACATTATGGAGTTAAGGGACAAAAACTAGACTTTACCGATAGTTGAGAGACCAAACAAATAGTTCCGCTAGTCAAAAGACCAAACAAATAGTTCCGCTAGTCAAGAGACCAAATAGATGTAGATATATTTATGTACGTCTACATGGACACCAATAGTTTGCAGAGTCACTCCCCTGTACAAGAGGAACATTCTAGCTACCCAAGCAAAAAAAAAAGATTTTTTTTTGCGAGAAAAAAAAAGATGACAGTACTAGAGGGAAGCCAAAACCTATTTGTGAGATTTGTAAAACAGTTAATATTACAATTCTGTACTTGGGAACTTTTCATATGGAGATTTTTAGATATTGCAAAACGTTTTTTTACGGGCCATTTCGCACACTATTCTTGCGTGTCCATAACACACACACATAATCTCTACAGAGAATTCCTTCGTTATAAATTCTGTAATGCACTGTTAAATACAGTATAAATTGTTCTACCGTTGCATTGTTGCACAATCACAAGGGAAAAAGGTAAATGATGGATGCCACACCCTCCAATCATCCGTTGTCTTCTTGGGATGTAACTTTGGCTGATTCTCCTTTTGTCAACTTCACAGGTAAGATCTCTGTACCTAGCTTTATTTGTATGTGTCATTGGCTTGTACCGGGCACATCACATGAAACTTTGGAATTTTCTGTGCTAGGCCTCCTCGATCATGTCATGTGATAGGACAAATGATTAAACAGGAGTACGCACCTCTATGATTTCTGCATATTTTGTAACGTAGCAATGATGCAGGGCAGTCGCCTATTATTATTTTTACTAGAAAGAGGCTGAATCTAGCTAGCTGGTCCAATAAGATAGCAAGATTTCCTGACCGCTTATGAAAAAGAACAAGATTTCAATAAAGCCACGACATATCCCTGAAATAGATGCAGCGCACTAGAGATGAGAGGACAAATCTGTGCAAGCAAAAGATAGAAGAGTGAGAGAACACCCTCTCAGGCTCTGAGTAGAGTGGCCAGTAGATTATCTCAACAAGTTCAGCAAAAACAAAATCACTCAACAAGCTCTAAAAAAATTGCACACACATACTATGTTCAGCACAATTTTAGTAAAACGTATGAGACTGCCCCTGGTCTTTAATTTTAGTGTGTGATTATGTGCGCTGAATTTGGTGCTTGTTTGTAACGCAAGAATGAATTTATGAAAATATGATGCTTATGTGACATCCCCCCACCCCTTTGCTCTGATTCAAACTAGGCAGAAATTGCATCATGCAAATAATGTATATGGAAGATGCAAGATAAGGTGAGAGGACCACATCGATGAGGACATATATGGAACCGATAGCAAGATAAGAATCCCCTCATTGAAAAGAAAAAGAAACAAACATCAAGATAAGAATACAAAATCTACCTACACCTTATCAACTCAATATAATATAATACAATGATAATCAGGTAAAATGCAGAGCGCTGTCAAAGAAGCAAGCAAGTTTGCGGTAAGATGACATGACACACACATGTTTATTTTGGCGGGTTAACGATGAAGAACAGTGCTGCTATACTGTCAGTGGGGTCTGGATCTTACAGAACAGTGCTGCTATACTGTCAGTGGGGCTTGGATCTCAAAGAACAACGCTGCCATACCAGCAGTACGGTTCGGATCTTGTCTCCTCAAGAGCCCCCATGTTTGCAAGCATCCAGCGGTGGGGCATCAGGCCATTGATTTCCACAGCTCAATTTGAAACAAGATTTCAATCTTGCTGTGAATCTGATGCATGATCTGAAACCTCTGTAGCATGATGATATCATAGTTGCAAGGACGCAAAAATATATGGAACCTATATATAAGGCTGATAATGAAAATTCAGTTTTTAGTAAAGCTGGGCCATATTCATT
This sequence comes from Triticum monococcum, assembly GCA_034509565.1. Lineage (NCBI taxonomy): Eukaryota > Viridiplantae > Streptophyta > Magnoliopsida > Poales > Poaceae > Triticum > Triticum monococcum. Next base: position 592,242,813 of record CM067841.1, on the reverse strand, counting down.
CATCTAATTAATTTAAAAGCTGCAAGGATTTCGTCGGATATAAATTTGAATACGGTTTGGTGAGATCCACACGTTCTAAACATGGCACGAAACTGAAGTGAAGAGAGAATATTAGTTAGTTAGTTTGTCTCGTTGTGTAACATATGCTGCACCATATGTTCGGCACGCGTCTTCAGACTCTCTCATGTATCACTGTCAACATGTACTGAATGTATGTACATATATAGGTCCTTAACAGGTACAGCTTATCACTTTCAATTTGCCTAATACAAGCCCTGAAAGTCTCATTATTCGCAGAGAAAAGTCTTGAAGCCTCTCATGTCTCTTATCCCTTGTTGTTTCTGAAAGCAAATATTCCGCGAAGTACGCACTGCAGATGCACAGTGATAACACTTTGGTCCTTCGCGATTAAAACAGTGCACGGAGCTATCACAACCGTTACTTAACCCAGTCCTTGCGATTGATTGTTCTTGGAGTGGCCCATTGAATTAACTCACCGCTCAACCCCGGAGCTAGACATTTGTCGAAAATGAGAGGGAGATTGCATATGTGTGCGCACCACGAGCACACATGCGGTCAGCGTGCTTTTAACCACACGCAGGAAATCGACAAACACTGAACCATCGAAGCCGATTGAAAACCAAACAGTTTTTTTTTTTGGTTTCGGAAAACACTATATTTCTAGATAGGGATGAATTAAACGGAGCGCAGATGGATAGAACCAAGTGCTGATGGGAGAAGAATTTTATGTTTTGTTGGCTTTTGTTTTGTAATTCTCAATTTTGTTTCTACTCCCTTCATCACGCTCTTATATTTCTTTACGGAGGGAGTATATTTTAGCTATGTTTTTGTATTCTTTTCCAGAATGGACTAATAGTTTTCTCATCATTTTCATCCATATTTTCAGATGATTTGGCGGCTAACTATACAAACTGTTCTTATGTACTTGATCGAATATATTAGCATGTCTCTTGTCGGTCCCATCATATGCCTGAAATCCGAAGTCCATGCATGCATGGGTGTTGGATTACAATTTACAAGTGAATTGTCAGCTGCTTCTCTGCACTAGGTTGAGCTTTTACATGAACTGTCAACGCAGCTAGTATTATGTTAGTGGGACGCCCGGCCGGCTGGAGCGCGCCTCTTCTTGCTCCGCTCCGGCGAGCACCACCGTCCACGTACGCTCGCCGCTGGCTCCTCCACGGCGACGGGGCATGCTCCACGTAACGGCTTAACGCGCATATCGCCCCGCTGGCCTCCACGGCTCCACCTAGCTTGATCGCCGAGGGGACCTCGCCGTCGCCGCCATCGATGCTCCACAGTAACCAGACTGCTACGCAGCGTAGTAGACTGTAGACGGCGGCGCCGCCGCGTGTAGTGAGCTGGAGATGCGGGTTGCCGCGCGTATGCGTAGCCATTGGGCATTTAAAAGTGGGGGCCCACGTGTGACGCCCCTCCTCCCCAACTGTCGCGCGGAGGGCCCGGAAGGCCGGTACGAGAGCCGCCGCGTTGCTGACTCGAGCGCACCGGAATCCTGACCTGGTCGGCTCGATCGGCTCGGTCGTCGGCTGCTCCGGATATGGGCCGCGCAATGGCCGCCTCCTATTGGTTCGCGTTCGCCCTTTGCGGCTAATTTCGCCTCTCACCGCTCAAAAAAAAAAGAGGCTAATTTCGCCTCTCCATCTTTTTTCCCCCCGAAATCAAAGAAAATGCCTTTTTTACTCGAGAGAACAAGGAAAAGGTGTTTTTCATATTTTTGAGCTTTTAGTTCACAAAAGTCTATCCAAAACGAATTCGTTTGTCTCAACTTTCATCCATGTTGATGATCCCACTCCATGTGATAAGCCGTCTTGACCGAGAAAACTCCAGATTTGTTGTAGTGCCATGAAACAAAATCCTCCATCATCCCCATAGCCAGGGGTATATTCAAAATGCGATTTGCATCAATGGGTCAGAGTATATGTCTAATAAGTTGTTCATCCCAACACCCATTCTCCTCATCTATGAGTTCAAAGACTTTTGTAAGTAAGATATTACCTCGTGGAGTCATTACCTTCCTGTTTGGGCTGCTGGGTACCCAAGGATCACTCTAAATACTTATTTGTGTGCCATCTCCCACTCTCCATATATAACCTTTTTTGAAGGTCTGAATACCACTCCACAAGTTCTACCATGTATAAGAGCTACCTTTTTTGAGGGAACAATTTAGTAAATCACCGTCCGGGAAATACTTTGCCCTCAAAACTCTGGCACATAAGGATTCTGGTTCCGCTAGCAGCCTCTAGCATTGCTTTGCTAGGAGCGCCAGATTAAAACAGTGTACATCTCTAAAGCCCATACCTCCATTGCTCTTTGGCACACACATCTTTCACCACGCGAACCAATGCATATGCTTCTTCTCGTCCTCATCTCCCCACCAGTACTGTGACATAGCGGTTGTTATCGCATTACAAATCTGTTTTGGGAGCTTAAAAACTAGCATAGCATATGAAGGAATAGCTTGAATGACAGCCTTCAGCAACACTTCTCTTCCTCCAAACGACAGCTTCTTTTCCTTCCAACCTCTGATCCTGTTCAGGATTCGATCAACAATATGTTGAAAGCAGTCTGTTCTCTCCAACCCAACGATCAGGGGCAAACCCAAATACTTGTCAGTAATTGCCTCAGCCATAATGTTTAAAGTTGTACAAACCTCAACCCGCACTTCCAAAATCGTACAGAGGCTGAAGAAGATGCTCGACTTCCAAAATTAAAGTGCATGTCTGGTGAGCCCTGTATGGTGCAATTCCGTGTCGGGGTGTGCTTGCAAACCGACATATGATCACAACTTCGGACTGTCCAATTTGTGAATCAGACTGTGAAAGTGTTCGCCATTCGTTTTTCAGATGCAACAGGGTCCAAGAAATCTGGACAAAGCTTGGTTTGAATCCCACTATAAACGAGCTATGTGAAGCTGAGTCAGAAGGCTCGTCGGTCCTGGGAGATTTGTTACTGATGCCCAATGCCGTCGTCCCATCGCTCTCGGGCGTCGCCAGGAAGGAGCTTGTGGCGGTGGCGGTGTGGTATATCTGGTGGGAGCGCCGGTGCTTTACCCATGGCGAGGCCTTGCGAGATCCGGCTCGGTCGGCCCAAGCTATTGTCACCTTGACAAAGAACTTCATGAGATCAAGGAAGCAAGGGATGATGCGGATCAAAAGGCATGGATGGACTAGGCCACCTGAAGGTTTTGTTTGCCTAAATGTCAACGCTTCTTTCGACTCAGACAGCGGAACTGGCAGTACGGGGGCTATCATTAGAGATCCCTTAGGAGACTTCATTGCGGCGTCGGCGTGCAGCATTCCATTTGTGAAGGACGCGGAAACATCAGAAGCAAGGGGCCTCAAGGACGGATTGATTTTGGCGAACAATGCTGGATGCAATAAGGTGGAGATCCAAGCTGACTGCATGGACGTAATTCAAACTATGCAACAAGGAGGAAATTCTTTGGGACCAGCCGCTGCTATCTATGAAGAATGTGCCTTTTTATGCCGTAATTTTATTTCTGTTAAATTCTGTCATTGCCCTAGGAAGGCCAATGTGGCGGCTGATTTGTTGGCCACAAAGTCGGAGCCCTCGAGAACTATTGTGTGGCAGACCGAGGTTCCGGACTTTCTGCTTGATGTACTCTCAAACGATGTAGCCCTGTTTTCGTATGAAATATAAACCGTCATGATGGCTTTTCCCTCAAAAAAATGTCTATCCAAAACGGCATGCGACTGAATCTAGAAAACCCCACAATAGAAAAAAAATTGATTCTAGAAGAAATCTGCGTGCAATTATGAGCAATTCCATGAAGTCAGCCAACTTAAACCTACAATCAACAATAGTCAATTTCACGAAGCTCGAATATGGTCCAGATTTTTTCGCTCTAATATGTGTAGCCATTTGCTCTACTCTCCTATATATGCAGTCTCGCTATCGCCCGACCTCATTGACCTCTCAGCAGCTAGCATCTCCTCCTCTAAAAATGTCCAACCCTTATCCTCATCATCATCCTCCTCCTCCTCGTCTCCAATGCTCGTCACGGTTGGATCCAACCGCATTAGATGTGTTAACCTAAGCACAGGAGAGTCCGGACGTTCACCAGTACTCCTAAATCAACTTGGCCTCTGGGATCGACTTCATCGCTCCCTCTCCATCTCCACTCAAAGTCAGTCTTGGTCTTTTCGTACCAGGGTACAAGAAGTGGTGACGAAGACAACAAGGGGTGACCACATTTCTTCTTCGCAAATAACCATTAGATAGTGAGTGTAGTAACCTCTAAATTCATATGACCAGGCTCGATCGGTCGTTGCTGCTCCGGATATGGGCCGCGTAATATAATGGCCGCCTCCTATTGGTTCGTGTTCGCCCTTTTTGGCTAATTTCACCTCTCACCGCTCAAAAAAAGAGAGGCTAATTTCGCCTCTCCCTCTTTTTCCCCCTGAAATCAAGGAAAATGCCTTTTTTTACTCGAGAGAACAAGGAAAAGGTGCTTTTCATATTTTTTGAGCTTTTAGTTCACAAAAGTCTATTCAAAATGGCATGCGACTGAATCTAGAAAACCCCGCAAAAGGAAAAAAATTGATTCTAGAAAAAATCTGCGTGCAATTATGAGCAATTCCATGAGGTCAGCGAACTTAAACCTACAATCAACAATAGTAGTCAATTCCATGAAGCTTGAATATGGTCCGGATTTTCTCGCTCTAATATGTGTAGCCATTCGCTCTACTCTCCTATATATGCAGTCTCGCCATCGCCCGACCTCCTTGACCTCTCAGCAGCTAGCATCTCCTCCTCTAAAAATGTCCAACCCTTATCCTCCTCATCATCATCCTCCTCCTCGTCGTCTCCAATGCCTGCCACCGCTAGATGCAACCGTACTAGATGTGTTAACATAAGCACAAGAGAATCCGGACGTTCACCAGTACTCCTAATAATCAACTTGGCCTCTGGGACCGACTTCATTGCTCCCTCTCAATCTCCCCTCAAAGTCGGTCTTGGTCTTTTCGTACCGGAGCGCAAGAAGCGGTGACGAAGACAACAAGGGGTGATCACATTTCTTCTTCTCAAATAACCATTAGATAGTGATCTCGAAATTTGTATTGAATCCCCCCCCCCCCCCCCCCCCCCCAAACACACACACGCGTAGGAAATTCTTGTCTCCGTCTCTCACAAGAAGGTAGGATCAAGTTTTGGTAGCTTCGGTGCTTGTAGTCGTCGGTAGGTGGTCTACAGATCTGGATGCAATGTTTATTATTACCAGTGTTCGTTGTATCGTCATGATTAAAGATGAATAGAATGGAAGTTTTCTCGAAAAAAATGAAGCATTTACCCGGATACTGTTGAGCGGCCCCCACAAGTTGAGGTACGAGTCTATAGCTAGGAGGGAGGTGCGGCGCGTACGGCAAGCACGTCCTTGTCGCGGGTCCTTGATCTAGCTAGTAGCTTAATTATCCGGTCCGTTGATAGCACATGCATGTAGAGCAACTTGCAAGCCTCGGGGACACGCACGGAACGGAACGGTGTGCCGCTGCATTCCATTCCGTGGATTATATTCCTCCTACGGATCTTGACCTGACACGCCGACAGCCTAGCCAAGTCAGCACCTACCATCTCATTCGAAGAAGAACTGTACGTGCCGATCCACCGATGGAATCATGGAATCATTTCCAAGAATTTCCTCAAGCTAGCTAGGACCCCGCCCGTACGCTTACTGCAGGGTCTTTTTCTTTCCGCCGTGCAAACTGTTTGCGCTAGCATAGCAAGCATAGTTAATTAAGGTGTGCGTACGTAGTACATACGTACGTGTAGACCGGTCGAGGACCAGGGCAAGCAGCTAGTACTAGCTACATAGGAGTATTGATCACTCTTAATTGTACTGTGGAGGGCTTGACAGTTGAAGGTTATAGTGCACATGCATGCATTACATCGCGCTGCTGTGCATCGCCATTTCACGGGCGACACGTACGTACGTAGCTTTCTTCTTGTTCCAACTATAAGCCGGTCTCACTATTTGCGGAATTGATTATGGCAGGACAAACTTTAGCCGACTGCCGGCCGGAGAGATAAGCACGTACCGACGTACTACGCGCGCGCGTGCAGCAGGAATAACATGCATGGCCGGCAAACGGAGTTGATCCTAGTTATAATCGACCAGGCTACTTGCTGTACAAATGTCTCTGGGTCTCTAGCTAGCTTTAGCTGCTCACTGTTAATTTGGACTTTGGACGTACGTCTCGATCGGCACAGTCTGGTTTCTCTAGTCACACGCTAGCTTAGCGAGCGAGCTAGCTTTAATGAGAGTCCAGGAATGGGAAGAAGTTGAGTCGATCGATCGAAAACGAAAAGAATGCCGACCATAGCAAGAGATGGCCGAGCATATCTTGCGGTCCATTTTATCCTTTTTTGGGGGTCTTTGGATAGGAAATGAAGGAGTGATGGACGCATGTGCACGTCCGTAGCCGCGGCCGCGTGTACAACGTGGCATTACTGTTCATAAGACGGCAAATTAATGGGTATAGCCAGCCGTATATATAGACACGGTTGCGATCGAGATTCGAGATACCTTCTCCGTTTCAAAATACTTGTCGTGATTTTAATACAAATTTGACCTAAAACCACGACAAGTATTTTAAAACGAAGGAAGTAGTAGATAGAGGGAAAGACCATGGAACAGTAGTGACAGGCTACGTACGTCGCGACCACCGCGCGCGCGCCTGCAACACATGCCGATCAGCCGCCACGACGATCGGCTATGATATGCATGCATGGATGCGTTTCTTTCGGGCAGGAAGGAAGACGGCGCTGGCGGCTGGCGGCTGGGGCACTGTGCCTGCTTCGCCACAGGATCAGGATCACGGCCTGCCTAACCTACCTACGTGGGCCGCAGCTCCACCTTCCGCTACCGCCGACGCGCAGCTAGCTCGTCACAGACAGCTACTCCCTCCGTCAAAAAAACATCTTATATTATACTTCATCTGTCTCATAATGTAAGATGTTTTTTTTACTCTAATGTAGTGTCAAAAAATGTGTTGCATTATGAGACAAAGGGAGTAGAGAACTCGCTGAATCCAAGGCGTTTAGCTAAAATTTCTGTTTCTCTAGATCAAGGGCGTCATCTGTGGCTGGAAATCCCCCGTTGACCCTATTTCAAATCCTGTAAACCTTAACATCCTTTAATGAAATTCGGTTTACAGCTCAAAATAAAAAAGCTAGCTCACCACGAGTTCGATCGTCTTGGGATATGGGAGTACTTAGATCGATAAAAAAAACAGTAGAACCAAGTGGCCGCCTGTGCCTGGCCGGTCCATGCAACCCAAAAGTCGTGCTAGTACTTCAGAACTGAACACACATGTTACATGCCATACCATCTCGTGTCACAAACTTCTGTGATATTCCGTGGGCCGTGGCACGCATTTATGATGCAGACACGGACTCGTAGTTCAGATTCAGTGGATTGTCAGATAGATTTGCAGTTTCTTTCCGTTTGAGTGCAGTTTGTATACACAATTAGCTGAAACTTGTCAGCAAAGAATCGGATTCTGTTTGAACCTGCCTGAAAACCATGTGTCACACTGAAATTACTGAAGAACCCCCAACTCTTAAGGCATTGTTAAAGGGCGACTCTGCTTCAAATACGTCCAATCCCTCCAAAACAAGGCCCAATGCTTTTCCCCTTTCAATTCTTTTCCTCTTTGTCTGGCAGAAACAACCAGGTCATTTTCTACTGGGTAAATACATCATCTGCTCAACGCTAGGACCCAATGGGAACTCCCACAGCATCGTCAAGATCCTCTTCGCATCGCCGCTCTATTCCCCTACCAGTCAAAAGTATGTACATACAAAAATTGCTCACGCTTTATAGGCCACCAAAGGGTTTCTCTTCTGTTGCCCCCAACAAGTCCCTGCTTCGCTGCGTGCTCCGATCGTGTAGCCCATGTCAGACGCCATATCTGACAGTGCACACCAAATGATTGATTATATCAAGTTTCAGAAACAGACTTCAGAAAGCAGTGCAAGTGCTGACAGGAAATGTTACCTCTATAATAACGGGAAGAAGATGTATTCGGCGTAGAAGAGGTTCCAGATGAACCGGTAGTACTGTGAAATAGCATCCTGCCACACAAACAAACAGCTAAAACTAATGCACTTGGAACGCAACAAATATTTATCTACTTTCCCATCCTTATAAAAAAATACACTCTTCGCAACATAAAAACGTATGCCCAGGACACTGCAATGTCATGTTTCCTCTCAAGAACAGAGAGATTACATGTATGATATTGCATAAGAAGAAGAATAGCATGGGGGCTACTTATTCTAACAAAATAACCAAAACATATGCAAGCTCACAAACAACGCTTCTCCTGGCAATTTCAATTATAAAGTCTTCATATTTCAAAAGTTGTATGACGAACAAGAGCTGTGAAGAGCGTAGGTTAAAAGCCTCACCTTACTGTACTTTGCTTGCTCCAGAACCCATGTCTGAAATCATTCAACATAACAAGACAGTTAGCAAAATAAATGCATTTGCTCCAGAACCCAAGGAATTAGCTTCGAATGAGTTAAATGCTGCATTTTCCATTGAGGTTTGGGTTCCTAAGCTGGAGTCCCCAGTGATCAAATTATATTTTGTTTGTCTAGCCTTTAATAAAGTTGGACCATTTAGTTTTGGGTTTAAGAACAGTCAGTCATAAGTTAATTTTAAGCCGGTTATGCAGGATTGAACAGGGAAGGTACAGATCTTAGAAACTCATGGACTGATCATCTACAAGGGTCTATGTCTTTACCTGAAAAATTAAAGCAACTGCAAGAGCAGCATGAAAAGGCACCATTACAAAGCTCCTGAAAGCCTGCAATTTTGAAGAACACCATCAGTGCAACTGCATAAGGTAACACTGCTTAGTAGTAGTACAGAGTTATGCATCGAAGTACTGTCTTTTTCAAGAACATGCACTGATCAGAAAGGGATCCTTGGGATAAATAAATAATCATAGTAAACAATGCTGTAAACTTCTACTGGTCTAATTGACCATAGATGCATGTTTCCGTCATCTGAAACATTGCTGCAGTTTGAAATTTCACTAATTCAACTGGAAGGAGGGAAATAATATCAAAGGACGGTCAAAAGCAGTAGAAATCCAACCTGAGGAATAAGAAAAGGCACTACAATAGCAGCAACATAATTTGCCAACAATAAACCAGAGCCAAGGAAGGCAATATTTCTGACACCAAGCTTTGTCGCCAAAGTTGATATTTGGAATCTACAGGGGGGAACATTATAAGTACAAGATCAGTAATTCAATTAGTGATGTCCGTTAAACAAATAAATAGTTCAACCGAACTGGCTAAGGACGCTGACTGCTAATATTCTGTCTCAAAGGAAACAAAGTAGAGAACTGTCTACATTTGAAACAGAGGGTCACTCAGTATGCAAAACCTACAAATTTTGTCCCTTTCTTTTGTGTTTTGAGATCTTTCAAACTGACTATGTTTTAAACAAGTTTTCCAAATATGGGCTGAAATCCCTGCGCTCAATCCAGCTCTATATCGTTTTGGCTCAGGCCACTTGTCAAGGCTAAGGGAAATAAGAAATAAACATTGGAGGCCAAAACTCACAATCTTAATTTGTATTGTTCTACTTTTCCGATTAGTAGTTTGTTCGACCAATTGCTGTCATTTTGTGGGCCTACAGTCAATAGCTTTTTCTAGCAACTAAGAATAGTGACGCAAAAACATGGATGTGCACCATAAAAATACAAAGATAACTAGGCGGTGGTCTACACAAAGGTAACCATTAGTTATTCATTTAAAACTGACATGATCTTTGTTGGAAAAACTAGACAGTGGTTGCTACAAAACCTTGCATAGACTATAAACTCACTTGCGGTCTCCTTCAACATCCGGAAGATCTTTGGTTATAGCAATGACCAGAGCAAATACTGTCACAAAGCATGTAATAAAAGCAACAGGCGAGCTGCAGATAGAAAGGTATGACATAGCATTAGACATCACAAATATCTCCAAATGTCTGCAATGAGATGCAACATACCACTTTCTAGATAGGTGTATACTGACTGTAGAAATGCAATGCTAACTTAACAAAGTTCGAATAAACTTGCAGCAACTATTTACCTCCACTGGAATGTAAGACCTAATGCAGCTCTAGTAGCATAGTACACGCCAAAGTTGAGAAGGAATCCGCGAACCTGTAAAAAATAAACAAAAGATAGGTTTGTCAAAAAGAAAAAAAATTGCCCTAAAGTAAAATAGAAACATGATAGCATGGACTTGCAATAAAACAAGAAACATGATAGGACAGCATTACTCAGAGAAATTAGGTTTTCTAACATTATACGGAGGATTTGCGAGTTACGAGGAAACTAAGGACCTTACTTGATAAGTGAAATAAATTTTCGAGCAAATAAACTGCTCTAAGCACGCCTAAATATTTAAATTATTCTCCAAAAGGTGTCACAAGCCAATTTCTGTAAACTGGTATAGCTAGAATTAAGGTGGAGGTGATTCAGTCGTACTCTCATTTCTCCGAAGGAATATATTTCTAGAAAGTTCAATTATACACTGATCATGTTCTAAACTACAAAATAGGTTTGCGGCCATATTAGCCAATTAAATTTCCTTTTGTCGCTACAGCCTATCTTGTCATATTATAAATGCTACATAGAAACTGTCAGATCTTTGCAAAAAAGAGTGTCAGATACAAGTTAAATGAGTATGAAAATACCTACAAATGTATCTGCCATGTGGAGCCCATTATGAGCCCATGGAAATGGCGCAAAAGAGGGTTGCACACTTGCAGTTATGGATTGGCCAGCAACCACATCCAAGGCTTGCATCATTATCTTATGTTTAGTTGTTATATATTTGGTTTAGAGGCTTATCTCTAGTTATTTGGCTAGTCAAGTTTTTAGATCGATCCTATGTAAAACATGCAGTAGATCAAGTGCAGGACTGCAATTAAGAAGAGATAAATTAAGCAAAGTTTCCAGTTCATAATTGGGCTATCATTCCAAAATATAAGAGCTAAAAAAATGTCACTGTTACTATATTAATGAAGAAGAGAGGAGCAAAGTACCGTTGCAATGATAAGAAAAGCAGCAACTGGATATCTCTTCAGTCTGAATGGAGGAACAGAATATATAGTGCCAAGAAATAGACCAAGGCAGTAAAGAGAGGTGATGAAAGGTCCAAAGTTTGAAACGACGATTGAGAAGCCCACCACTGCGAATGCTACGACTAGTAACCATGCTGACTGAACAGAGAGATCACCAGCAGCAATAGGTAAATATGGTTTGTTCACCCTGTTCAGTGGCATAAACTTAGAAATGACAGGTATAGCAGAAACATTGGCTGGGCTTTCATCATATGTTACTTTGAATGGTAATACTTTGTAGCGGCACCTTTATGAATGAAGGTAGTAAGTGTAAGTGAAGACAAAATTCAAGGGAGGCAATATACATACTTGTCAATTCCAATGTCATAGATCTGATTAATCCCAACAATGTAACCGTTGCCGCAGATCAAAGCTACAAGACCATAGAGTGCTTTGAATACCAAGCGCCAATCGATCAATTGGGGATTCTCTAATAATGCTCTAGCAACCAAGGCTCTGCGTCCACACAACAGTTTCAGTACTAGAAAACTAAATATTGGTTCAGCCATTATAAATCTAAAGCTCAATGCTCACGTGGATCCCAAAGCAGTTCCACGAATTGTGTGTGGCCTTAAAAATCTCCAGCAGGAATCCTTTAGGTCTGATAGTGTCTTCGACAGTGGAGCTGGCCCAGCTGCACCAGCTTGAGAGCATGCCTGTACCAGGACCAGGTCAAATGAGTGTGATCATGATATGCGAAAAGACGCACAGTCACATAGTTACCTAAGTAAATGTGCTGGATGGTGAATATTAGAAAACAGTGAGCTGAATCATTACTAGTTCACATGAAAAATGTCTGTAAGAAAGGAAAGACAGGTAATCACATTCATCATGCTTTGTGAATTGCGATAACCCCCGATCTCTAATTTTCCCAACTGGCCAGCACTCAATGCCTATTTGGATTACAGTGCGTTCAAAGTTTGGACGAGACAACTACTGCATAATCACAGAAGCATGTGGGTTGATCAGGACATTCCGCATTGCATCCTATCCTCCAATCTCAAATGCAGTAAAATTAACTTCTGAAACTATAGATAGCTCTCAGCAATGGTTGACCTCTTGTAACAAACACTGTAGCTTCTAAGTTGTAGCCTGTTATGGAACGTCGGGCTGCACATGGATGTGAAGGTTACTGGAGCATCTAGACCGTGGCTAAGCACATCACTGTGATGGTGTTATTCCTGATGCTTCTAAATCCTAGCATGCCCTAGTTTCCTTGCATTGCATATGAACATGGACAAGGGAAACAACAAAATAGTGTCGGTAAAAATAACTGTGAGCCCTCTCATATAGTGGATACAACATGCGATCCTCTTCAGCTGGCTTATATTACCGTCTCTTGTGAGAGTGAGGTGCGACACTTAATTTGCCACCCACCTTTCGAGTCTATGCATGTGTTGGTGTACTATGTACCACTTGAATTGTGGTAATTTACATTTCACTCAGCCGCACAATGTTCAGGACTTCTGTGACGACTCATGGCATTATTTGCCTTAGGTAAGTTCCACGAGAAGCATCTCTAATCTTCTTTCAATTTATGAATTGACATAAAAAATGATATTTGTAGGAACACGAGTGCAACTAACAAATGCATTTGAACACCACATTAGCCAATAAGCATGTATTAAAATGGGAAACTCTTCCAAACGGTAGTCCGGCAAAAAGCTTAGCTCAGACTCCTTTGTATCTGTTCTTGCCAGCAAATCACGGCCACGATCAGAACACGACAACTTGACAAGACGCATAGTCACATAGTCACATATGTGAAGATGAGCAAACAGTCAGTCCATTCATTACTACAGTTCCCACGGAAGATGTCTGCAAGGAGGTAAAGGCTCCCCAATCTCCAATTTTCCCAAAGGGACAGCACACAATTCCTATTCGGATTACAGTGCAAGAGAAGCATTTCTCCAATTTTCCCAAAGGGACAGTACACAGTTCCTATTCGGAGTCCAGTGCAAGAGAAGCATTGCACAAGGACATTCAGAATTGCAGGCTTCAGCATTGCGTCCTGTCCTACACGCCTGAATGCAGTAAAATCGACTTGCTTGAATAATAAGTAGCTACCAACGGTGAATCGGTTCTTGTAACAAACACCGTAGCCTCATCTAAGTGGGCGAAACAGCGGCTCGATTTGCTTGAGCTAAATTGACAGAAACACACCGCCGACACTGGCATCCGACAAGCCTACATCGCATTGAGCTAGAGATATGAGATCTGTATGCTTACCCGCACGGCGTCGCGCCGGCGCGGTCGGGCGGCGCCGCAGGGGGCGCGCGGGGACAGAGTGAATCGGGTGGAAGCAGAGGAGAAGATAGGTGAAGCGGCCGGCGGCGCCGGGCGCCTGCCGCGGCCGGCCGGGGCGGGGAGGAAGCGAGCGGCGGTGGTGGGCGCGTGGGAGGGGACGGGAGGGGAGGCGAGGGAAGCCATGGGTGGGGAGGGGAGTACACTCTCTGCGTTTCCCCCCTGCTCAGCCACCCGTCGCCATTGGGGATTGATGAGGCTGCAGGCAGCGAATGAGGAGGCCACGGGGGCCGTGCGTGTGCTATCCTATGGCTGTGGTATGTGTTCATGCTATGGTTTAGCATTTTTCTTTTTTAGGAACACATTTTTTTCATCCCCTTTATTTTCCTCTCCCGTGGTAATTTAATTTTTGAAAATTACTCTACAATAACCGAGCGCCCGCTATGAAGATCTGGTCTTCGCAAGGGTTGGAGTTCTGAGTTGCGGCTGATGAAGCTAGGTGGCAGGGGCATCTTTGGATGTGGAGGTTTCTCGAGCATCTAGAACGCGCAGGTGGATCTCACTGGATCAAAGACGACGTCTCAAAGTGTCATTCCTTATGCCTCAAAATCCTACTGTATCATAGTTTTCTTGGTATTAAGATGAACATGAATACCGCAAAATGTTATCGTCAGACATAATTGCGGGTCCTCTCATGTAACGCACATGACATGTGAGTGATGCTCTTTGGCTTGCTTATATCACATTTTTCTTGTGAGAGTGGGCGGTGGTACTTTAATTTCTTATCTACGTTTTGATCCGTTGCATTTGTTGTTGTACAACATACATGTTAGTTGTTGCAATAATTTAGGTTTCACTCATTCATACAAATTTCATGACTTTGTTGACAATTCATGCCATCACTTGCCTTCTTTAAGTTGTAAGGGAACGTGTTTAATGTTTTCTTTGATTTATGAAATAATATAAAAACACTAGTTCCATGACCAGATGCATTTACACATGATAATTGTCAGTAAATATAATTAAAACTAGCAAACTCTTCTCCTTGGCAGGCTAGCACAAAGCTTTGATCAGACTCCCTCGTAGTTGTCTCGTCGGTAAGTTAATTCTTACAATGATTAAGGTTTCACTCATACAAAGTTGAGGAGTTTGTCGATGATTGATGACATTACTTCCCTTGTGTTAGTTGTATGGGAGCATGTTTAATCTTGTCTTTAATTTATAAATGATATAAAAACACCTAGTTCAGTGACCAGATGCATTTGCACATGATAATTGCTGGTGAATATAATTAAAACTAGCAAACTCTTCTCCTTGGTAGGCTAGCACAAAGCTTTGGTCGGACTCATTCATAGTTCTTTCCTCTACAAGTTAATTCTTACAATAATTAAGGTTTCACTCATACAAAGTTGAGGAATTTGTCGACGACTAATGTCATTACCCCCCTTGTGTAAGTTGCATGGGAGCATGTTTAATCTTGTCTTTAATTTATAAATGATATAAAAACACCTAGTTCAACGACCAGATGCATTTGTACATGATAATTGCCGGTAAATGTAATTAAAACTAGCAAACTCCTTGGTAGGCTAGCACAAAGCTTTGATTGGACTCCTTCATACGTGTTTCCTCTGTAAGTTAATTCTTACAATAATTAAAGTTTCACTCATACAAAGTTGAGGACTTTGTTGATGATTGATACCATTACTTCCCTTGTGTAAGTTGCATGAGAACATATTGAATCTTGTCTTTATGTTGCATGGGAACATGTTTAATCAGATCTGGAGTCCGTTTCTGGCCTTGTGAGAGAGGGATTTGTCGTTGTCGCTATCACCAACCCTTCTCCATCAACAATCTCATGATGCTCACATCCATGTGTGAGTAATTCTTCTGTATGCATATGGAGGTAGATGGGACTTGGATGAGAATTCTTATGTAATTGTTGTTAAATTTGTTAGGGCTTGATCCCTAGAGACAGTGTCCTGGACTAGGGGGTACCAACCTAGTTGGCCCACAGTCCTCGCGCCGAGTTTATGGGCCACCATTCTCATAAAGAAGGACCTCGGAAACCCCGCACCTCAATGTGATCAAGACAGCTTCTGCCGAAGACTTGACGTGTACCCCAAGGACATCTTCGGCCGCCGCCATGTGCATCCTTAGATTTGCAACCGACCATGTAACCCTATGTACCCCCTAGCATGTATATAAGCCAAGAGATTTAGCCTGTAGAGGGTATCCGATCATAATCATATCCACCTAGCCTTAGGGTTAGAACACAACTTACGATCTCGAGGTAGATCAAGCTTGTACTCGATACACAACAATCAATGCAATCAAAGCGGGACGTAGGGTATTACCTCTTCGAGAGGGCCAAAACCTGGGTAAACGTTGTCTCCTTCATCCCTTGTTACCCATTGATCTGAGATCCATAGCTCGGGACCCCTACCCCGAGGTATGCTGGTTTTACCACCGACATTGGTGCTTTCATTGAGAGTTCTGTTGTGTGAAAAAAAAGATCAATGGCTAATCTGCGGATCAACCGCAACACTGTCCATGACGACATCTTTGTCCCTGGCCAACTCTTCGTGTTTGGCAACATGGTTCTTCATGCCGACTCGACGGTCCATGTAGCACCCGTCAAAAACTTCGCCCCGGACCAGGTGGTCACTTTCGGGAGCTTGGAGTACACCGCAGATTCTCGTGGTGAGCTCATCCTTTCTAGCTGGGCTCCAGACCGGATCAAAAACCTTTCGGCTGTCGTGGGCTCAACCACGGAGCTGATCTCTGATCTGAACCTCGGATCTGACCTCCCGACGAATCTAGCCTCATTAGAGTAACCGACCACTGCCACGCCAGGCGAGGGCCTCGACATCGAGTTAGGCCCCGACCCCAATCTGAGTTTAAACATGGACCCTGCATCAAGTACGAATCTGATCTCTCCAACTGGTGGCCTAGAGTCAAACAGGGCCAACCAACACTTCGAGCTCGTGTCAAGCAGCGCTAGTATCATGCTTCGAGTATGCCCGGATTCTAGCCAGACCATGAACCTCAAAGATCTGTCTCGCCTTAATGAGATGTTGAATCATATTTAGAGTTCATCAATCTCGAATGACCAAACTTCGGTCCTACTACCTCTTTTAGCACTGCGTTGGTTTTCCTCGAAGAGGAAGGGATGATGCGGCAAAGTAGCGTAAGTATTTCCCTCAGTTTTTGAGAACCAAGGTATCAATCCAGTAGGAGGCTACGCGCGAGTCCCTCGCACCTGCACAAAACAAATAAATCCTTGCAACCAATGAAATAGGGGTTGTCAATCCCTATAGGGCCACTTACGAGAGTGAGATCTGATAGATATGATAAGATAATAATTTTGGTATTTTTATGATAAAGATGCAAAGTAAAATAAAGGCAAAGTAAATAACTAAGTAGTAGGAGATTGATATGATAAAGATAGACCCGGGGGCCATAGGTTTCACTAGTGGCTTCTCTCGAGGGCATAAGTATTCTACGATGGGTGAACAAATTACTGTTGAGCAATTGACAGAATTGAGCATAGTTATGAGAATATCTAGGTATGATCATGTATATAGGCATCACGTCCGAGACAAGTAGACCGACTCCTGCCTGCATCTACTACTATTACTCCACTCATCGACCGCTATCCAACATGCATCTAGAGTATTAATGTTGGGGAACATAGCAGAAATTAAAAAAAATTCTACGCATCACCAAGATCAATCTATGGAGTAATCTAGCAACGAGGGGAAGGAGAGTGCATCTACATACCCTTGTAGATCGCTAAGCGGAAGTGTTCAAGTGAACGGGGTTGATGGAGTCGTACTCGTCGTGATCCAAATCACCGATGATCCTAGTGCCGAACGGACGGCACCTCCGTGTTCAACACACGTACAGCCCGGTGACGTCTCATACGCCTTGATCCAGCAAGGGGAGAAGGAGAGGTTGGGGAAGACTCCATCCAGCAGCAGCACGACGGCGTGGTGGTGGTGGAGGAGCGCGGGACTCCAGCAGGGCTTCGCCAAGCACTACGAGAGACGAGGAGGGAGAGGGGTAGGGCTGCGCCAACAGGGAGAGCAAATCACATGTGTTGGGCAGCCCCAAACCTCAAGTATATATAGGGGGAGGGGAGGGGCTGCGCCCCCACCTAGGGTTCCCTCCCTAGGGGTGGCGGCAGCCCCCAGATCCCATCTAGGTGGCGGCCACAAGGGGGAGAGGGGGAGGCGCACCTGGGGTGGGCCTTAGGGCCCATCTGCCCTAGGGTTTGCCCCCTTCCCCTCTTGGAGGTGCCTTGGGCCTTGGTGGGAGGCGTCCCAGCCCACCTAGGGGCTGGTCCCTTCCCACTATTGGCCCATGTAGGCCTCCGGGGCTGGTGGCCCCACCTGGTGGACCCCCGGACCCCTCCGGTGGTCCCGGTACACTACCGGTGATGCCCGGAACACTTCCGGTGGCCAAAACCATACTTCCTATATATCAATTTTTACCTCCGGACCATTCCGGAACTCCTCGTGACGTCCGGGATCTCATCCGGGACTCCGAACAACATTCGGTAACCGCGTACATACTTTCCCTATAACCCTAGCGTCATCGAACCTTAAGTGTGCAGACCCTACGGGTTCGGGAAACATGCAGACATGACCGAGACAACTCTCCGGTCAATAACCAACAGCGGGATCTGGATACCCATGTTGGCTCCCACATGCTCCATGATGATCTCATCGGATGAACCACGATGTCAAGGACTTAATCAATCCCGTATACAATTCCCTTTGTCTAGCGGTACGATACTTGCCCGAGATTCGATCGTCAGTATCCCGATACCTTGTTCAATCTCGTTACTGGAAAGTCTCTTTACTCGTTCCGTAACACATCATCCCGTGATCAACTCCTTGATCACATTGTGCACATCATGATGATGTCCTACCGAGTGGGCCCAGAGATACCTCTTCGTTTACACGGAGTGACAAATCCTAGTCTCGATTCGTGCCAACCCAACAGACACTTTCGGAGATACCTGTAGTGTACCTTTATAGCCACCTAGTTACGTTGTGACGTTTGGCACACCCAAAGCACTCCTACGGTATCCGGGAGTTGCACAATCTCATGGTCTAAGGAAAATGATACTTGACATTAGAAAAGCTTTAGCATACGAACTACATGATCTTGTGCTAGGCTTAGGATTGGGTCTTGTCCATCACATCATTCTCCTAATGATGTGATCCCGTTATCAACGACATCTAATTTCCATGGTCAGGAAACCGTAACCATCTATTGATCAACGAGCTAGTCAACTAGAGGCTTACTAGGGACATGGTGTTGTCTATGTATCCACACATGTATCTGAGTTTCCTATCAATACAATTCTAGCATGGATAATAAACAATTATCATGAACAAGGAAATATAATAATAACCAATTTATTATTGCCTCTAGGGCATATTTCCAACAGTCTCCCACTTGCACTAGAGTCAATAATCCAGTTCACATCGATATGTGATTAACACTCAAGGTCACATCCCCATGTGACTAACACCCAAAGAGTTCTGGGTTTGATCATGTTACGCTTCGACCAGGTGGGTCCCGACTATCACGCACTTCCTTACGTGCGAAGATGTAGCTGGTGGGTCCCAACAGTCAGGGGGCGAATCATTTTTTTGCCCGTAATATGGACGCACTTCCTTGCGTGCGAAGATGTAGCTGGTGGGTCCCAGCAGTCAGGGGGAAACATTTTTTTCATGAAATACGGTGGCCCGTCCGGTGGGTCCCTGCTGTCAGGTGGAGGAATCATTATTTTCCGCGTAATAAGGAGGCACTTCCTTGCTGCGGCCGTGGACCCAGTTGTCAGCCTCTCCACGTACAGTCCATGTCCAATGGATGTTGTTCGTTGACCATGTTGACCACGGCGCACCGAGAGCACCAGGGCGGTGGATGAAGGTTGATGTCTACTACACAACCTTCTTCTCGTAGATGTTGTTGGGCCTCCAAGTGCAGAGGTTTGTAGGACAGTAGCAAATTTCCCTCAAGTGGATGACCTAAGGTTTATCAATCCATTGGGCTATTCCTATAAGTGTCACAAACAGCCCTAGAGTTTGTAGTAAAATAACACCTTAAGACACAAATCAACCAAAACCCTAATGTCACCTAGATACTCCAATGTCACCTCAAGTATCCGCGGGTATGATTATACGATATGCATCACACAATCTCAGATTCATCTATTCAACCAACACAAAGAATTTCAAAGAGTGCCCCAAAGTTTCTACTGGAGAGTCAACACGAAAACGTGTGCCAACCCCTATGCATAGATTCCCAAGGTCACGAAACCCGCAAGTTGATCACCAAAACATACATCAAGTGAATCAATAGAATACCCCATTGTCACCATGGGTATCCCACACAAGACATACATCAAGTGTTCTCAAATCCTTAAAGACTCAATCCGATAAGATAACTTAAAAGGGAAAACTCAATCCATTACAAGAAGGTAGAGGGGGTGAAACATCATAAGATCCAACTATAGTAGCAAAGCTCGCGTTACATCAGGATCGTGCCACATCAAGAACACGGGAGAGAGAGAGAGAGATCAAACACATAGCTAGTACATACCCTCAGCCCCGAGGGTGAACTACTCCATCCTCGTCATGGAAAGCACTGGGATGATGCAGATGGCCACCGGTGATGGATCCCCCCTCTGGCAGGGTGCCAGAACAGGGTCCCGATTGGTTTTTGGTGGCTACAAAGGCTTGCGGTGGCAGAACTCCCGATCTAGGTTATTTTCTGGATGTTTGGGGATTTATAGGAGAGGTTGGCGTCGAGAACAAGTCAGGGGCCCCCATGGAGTGTCCACGAGGCACAGGGGCGTGCCCCAAGGGGTGGGCGCACCCTCCACCCTCGTGGGGCCCATGGGACACCCCTCTGTAACTCTTTGTTCCAGTATTTTTTATATTTTCCATAAAAAATCTCCCTTGATTTTCAGCGCATTCCGAGAACTTTTATTGCTGCACAAAAACAACACCACGGTAGTTTTGCTGAAAACATCGTCAGTCCGGGTTAGTTCTAACCAAATCAAACCAAAATCATGTAAAAATATTATAAACATGGCATAAATACATCAAAAATTATAGATACGTTGGAGACGTATCAGCATCCCCAAGCTTAATTCCCGCTCGTCCTCGAGTAGGTAAATGATAAAAATAGAATTTTTGATGTGGAATGCTACCTAACATAGTCATCAATGTAATCTTCTCTATTGCGGCAAGAATATTCAGATCCATAAGATTCAAAACAAAAGTTTAATATTGACATAAAAATAATAATACTTCAAGCATACTAACAAAGCAATTATGTCTTCTCAAAATAACATGGCCAAAGAAAGTTATCCCTACAAAATCATATAGTCTGTCTATGCTCTATCTTCATCACACAAAATATTTAAATCATGCACAATTGCGATGACAATTCAAGCAATTGTTTCATACTTTTGATGTTCTCAAACTTTTTCAATCTTCACGCAATACATGAGCATGAGTCATGGACATAGCAGTATAGGTGGAATAGAATATGGTTGTTGTGGAGAAGACAAAAAGGAGGAATATGGTCTCACATCAACTAGGCGTATCAACGGGCTATGGAGATGCCCATCAATAGATATCAATGTGAGTGAGTAGGGATTGCCATGCAACGGAAGCACTAGAACAATAAGTGTATGAAAGCTCAAAAGGAAACTGAGTGGGTGTGCATCCAACTTGCTTGCTCACAAAGACCTAGGGCACTTTGAGGAAGCCCATCATTGGAATATACAAGCCAAGTTCTATAATGAAAAATTCCCACTAGTATATGAAAGTGACAACATAGGAGACTCTCTATCATGAAGATCATGGTGCTACTTTGAAGCACAAGTGTGGTAAAAGGATAGTAGTATTGCCCCTTCTCTCTTTTTCTCTCATTTTTTTGTTTTCTTTTGTTTTTTTGGGCCTTCATTTTTTGCCTCTTTTTTTTCGTGCGAAGTCTCATCCCGACTTGTGGGGGAATCATAGTCTCCATCATCCTTTCCTCACTAGGACAATGCTCTAATAATGAAGATCATCACACTTTTATTTACTTACAACTCAATACTTAGAGCAAAATATGACTTTATATGAATGCCTCCAGCGGTGTACCGAGATGTGCAATGAATCAAGAGTGACATGTATGAAAGAATTATGAAAGGTGGCTTTGCCACAAATACGATGTCAACTACATGATCATGCAAAGCAATATGACAATGATGAAGCGTGTCATAATAAACGGAATGGTGGAAAATTGCATGGCAATATATCTCGGAATGGCTATGGAAATGCCATAATAGGTAGGTATGGTGGCTGTTTTGAGGAAGGTAATGGTGGGTGTTATGGTACCGGCGAAATTTGCGCGGCACAAGATAGGCTAGCAATGGTGGAAGGGTGAGAGTGCGTAATAATCCATGGAATCAACATTAGTCATAAAGAACTCACATACTTATTGCAAAAATCTATTAGTTATCGAAACGAAGTACTACGCGCATGCTCCTAGGGGGATAGATTGGTAGGAAAAGACCATTGCTCGTCCCCGACCGCCACTCATAAAGAAGCCAATCAAAAAATAAATCATGCTCCGACTTCATCACATAACGGTTCACCATACGTGCATGCTACGTGAATCACAAACTTTAGCACAAGTATCTCTCAAATTCACAACTACTCACTAGCATGACTCTAATATTACCATCCTCATATCTCAAAACAATCATAAGAATCAAACTTCTCATAATATTCAATGCACTTTATTTGAAAGTTTTTATTATATCCCTCTAGATGCCTATCATATTAGGACTAAATTCATAACCTAAGCAAATTACCATGCTGTTTAAGACTCTCAAAATAATATAAGTGAAGCATTAGAGTTCAACAATTTCTTCAAAATAAAACTATCGCCATGCTCTAAAAAGATATAAGTGAAGCACTAGAGCAAATGACAAACTACTCCAAAAGATATAAGTGAAGATCAATGAGTAGTCAAATAATTACGTAACTATGTGAAGACTCCTTCTGATAAATAAAATTTCATATTTTAAGTAATTTATTCAAACAGCAAGCAAAACAAAATAAAATTACATTGCAAGGATAGCACATATCATGTGAACATGCAAAAACTTAGGCTCAACCGAGGCTAACCGATAGTTGTTGATGAAGAAAGGTGGGATGTCTATCGGGGCATCCCCAAGCTTAGAGGCTTGAGACTTCTTGAAATATTAATTAGGGATGCCTTGGGCATCCCCAATCTTGAGCTTTTGTTTCTCCTTAATTCCTCTCATATCATAGTTTCCTGAAATCTTAAAAACTTCATGCACACAAAACTCAACAAGAACTCGTGAGATAAGTTAGTATAAATCAACGCAAAACCTTATCATTCTCTACTGTAGAAAGTCGCTAAAATTATAATTTGACATTGCATACTAAATGCCTTTGCATATTTAATAGTCCTATCCTCAAATATAATCATTAAACAAGCAAACATATGCAAACAATGCAGACATAACAACAATCTGTCTAAACAGGATAGTCTGTAAAGAATGCAAGAGGAATCATAATTCTTTAACTACAAAAATTCTGAAAAATTACCACACTATATATAATTTATTTTTACTCATTGTGTAAAATTTTAAGATTTTATCATGTTCTGACTATTCACAAATATTCAAAACATAACAGCAAACTTTCTGTTTTTAAAACAGCAACATATAGACTTGAAAAATAAGCATGGTAAAGGCTATACTTGAACTTTTTATTGAACTAAAAGATGCAAAACATTACTCTAAATAATAGCAATAAAATCATAATAAAACAAAATGACGCTCCAAGCAAAACTCATATCATGTGGTGAATAAAAATATAGCCTCAAGTAAAGTTAACGATAAATGAAGAAGAAAGAGGGGATGCCATCCGGGGCATCCCCAAGCTTAGATGCCTGGTTGTCCTTGAATATTACCTTGGGGTGCCTTGTCCATCCCCAAGCTTAGGCTCTTGCCACTCCTTATTCCATAGTCCATCGAATCTTTACCCAAAACTTGAAAACTTCACAACACAAAACTTAACAGAAAACTCGTAAGCTCCAATAGTATAAGAAAGCAAATCAGCACTTAGGTACTGTCAAGACAAGATTCATATTTTTTCTCATATTATGCCTACTATTCCCTATCATTTCTACAATTTATATTAAGCAATATAAGCCATAGAAACTAGAAAACAAGCAAACTATGCATCGAAAACAGAATCTGTCAAAAACAGGACAGTCTGTAGTAATATGTAGCTCTCGAATACTTATATAGCTCCAAAACTTCTGAAAAATCAGGACAACCTGAGAAATTTGTTCATTAATCTTATGCAAAAAGAATCAGTATTTGATCACGCTTCTGTTAAAAATGAGAATTGTTTTCCTGAGCGCAAAAGTTTCTGTTTTTCAGCAAGATCAAATCAACTATCACCATAGATCACCCCAAAGGTCTCACTTGGCACTTTATTGAAACAAAAGCTATAAAACATGATTACTATAGTAGCTTAATCATGTGGACACACAAAAACAGTAGGGGTAAATATTGGGTTGTCTCCCAACAAGCGCTTTTCTTTAATGCCTTTAGCTAGGCATGATGATTTCAATGATGCTCACATAAAAGATAAGAATTGAAACATAAATAGAGCATCATGAAGAATATGACTAGCACATTTAAGTCTAACTCACTTACCATGCATAGGTATTTTGTGAGCAAACAATTTATGGGAACAAGAATCAACTAGCATAGGAAAGCAAAACAAGCATAACTTCAAGATTTTAAGCACATAGAGAGGAAACTTGATATTATTGCAATTCCTACAAGCATATAGTCCTCCCTCATAATAATTTTAAATAGCATCATGAATGAATTCAACAATATAACCATCACATAAAGCATTATTTTCATGAACTACAAGAATTGAATTTTTATTACTCTCCACATAAGCAAATTTCTTCTCATGAATAGTAGTGAGAGCAAACTCAACAAAATAACTATCATGTGAGGCATAATCCAATTGAAAATTAAAATCAAGATGACAAGTTTCATGGTTATCATTATTCTTTATAGCATACGTGTCATCACAATAATCATCATAAATAGCAACTTTGTTCTCATAATCAATTGGAACCTCTTTCGAAATAGTGGATTCATCACTAAATAAAGTCATGAACTCTTTGAAACCACTTTCATCAACATAATCATCATAAAAAGGAGGCATGATATCATCATAATAAATTTGCTTATCAAAACTCAGGGGACTAAAAATATCATCTTCATAAAACATAGCATCCCCAAGCTTGTGGCTTTGCATATCATTAGCATCATGGATATTCAAAGAATTCATACTAACAACATTGCAATCATCCTCATCATTCAAATATTTAGTGCCAAACATTTTAATGCATTCTTCTTCTAACACTTGAGCACAATTTTACTTTCCATCATTTTCACGAAAGATATTAAAAAGATGGAGCACCTGAGGCAACCTCAATTCCATTTTTTGTAATTTTCTTTTATAAACTAAACTAGTGATAAAACAAGTAACTAAAAGATTCGATTGCAAGATCTAAAGATATACCTTCAAGCACTAACCTCCCCGTCAACGGCGTCAGAAAAGAGCTTGATGTCTACTACACAACCTTCTTCTTGTAGATGTTGTTGGGCCTCCAAGTGCAGAGGTTTGTAGGACAGTAGCAAATTTCGCTCAAGTGGATGACCTAAGGTTTATCAATCCATGGGAGGCGTAGGATGAAGGTGGTCTCTCTCAAACAACCCTGCAACCAAATAGCAAAGAGTCTCTTGTGTCCCCAACACACCCAATACAATGGTAAATTGTATAGGTGCACTAGTTCGGCAAAGAGATGGTGATACAAGTGCAATATGGATGGTAGATATAGGTTTTTGTAATCTGAAAATAAAAAAATAGCAAGGTAACTAATGATAAAAGTGAGCACAAACGGTATTGCAATGCTTCAAAACAAGGCCTAGGGTTCATACTTTCACTAGTGCAAGTTCTCTCAACAAGGATAACATAATTAGATCATATAACTATCCCTCAACATGCAATAAAGAGTCACTCCAAAGTCACTAATAGAGGAGAACAAATGAAGAGATTATTGTAGGATACGGAACCACCTCAAAGTTATTCTTTCCGATCAATCCATTGGGCTATTCCTATAAGTGTCACAAACAACCCTAGAGTTTGTAGTAAAATAACACCTTAAGACACAAATCAACCAAAACCCTAATGTCACCTAGATACTCCAATGTCACCTCAAGTATACGCGGGTATGATTACATGATATGCATCACACAATCTCATATTCATCTATTCAACCAACACAAAGAACTTCAAAGAGTGCCCCAAAGTTTCTACTGGAGAGTCAAGACGAAAACGTGTGCCAACCACTATGCATAGATTCCCAAGGTCACGGAACCCGCAAGTTGATCACCAAAACATACATCAAGTGAATCAATAGAATACCCCACTGTCACCACGGGTATCCCACGCAAGACATACATCAAGTGTTCTCAAATCCTTAAAGACTCAATCCGATAAGATAACTTCAAACGGAAAGCTCAATCCATTAGAAGAAGGTAGAGGGGGAGAAACATCATAAGATCCAACTATAGTATCAAAGCTTGCGTTACATCAGGACCGTGCCACATCAAGAACACGAGAGAGAGATCAAACACATAGCTACTGGTACATACCCTCAGCCCCGAGGGTGAACTACTTCCTCCTCGTCATGGAGAGTGCCGGGATGATGAAGATGGCCACCGGTGATGGATCCCCCCCTCCGGCAGGGTGCCGGAACAGGGTACCGATTGGTTTTTGGTGGCTACAGAGGCTTGCGACGGCGGAACTCCTGATCTAGGTTATTTTTTGGAGGTTTGGGGATTTATAGGAGAGGTTGGCGTTGAGAACAAGTCAGGGGCCCCACGGAGAGTCCACGAGGCACAGAGGTGCGCCCAAGGGGGGTGGGCGCACCCTCCACCCTCATGGGGCCCATGGGACTCCCTCCGGTAACTCTTCGTTCTAGTATTTTTTATATTTTCCAGAAAAATATCCGTTGATTTTTAGCACATTCCGAGAACTTTTTATTTCTACACAAAAACAACACCACGGTAGTTCTGCTGAAAACAACATCAGTCCGGGTTAGTTCTAACCAAATCATACCAAAATCATGTAAAAATATTATAAACAGGACATGAATACATTAAAAATTATAGATACGCTGGAGACGTATCAACGACGAGGCCTAGGAAGGGGACGACACGGAGCCGGGAAAGACGCGGTAGTGGATGCCCACACGAAGAGGAGTACGAGGGTTCACTAGTTCGACTTCGGTGTGAGGCTGCCGTTGTCGTAGGGCCTGGCCAGCGGTGGGAGTAGTAGGCGGTTAGGCCTCCGTGGCAGCACAACCGGACATGGGAAGCAAGAGCACGCGGTGTTTTGGATGGCTAGAGCAAGAAAATCAGAGGTTGAAGAAGCAGGACGACCGTTGGATGTTAACAATCCAACAGTCACTGGTGATATAATCGTTTGTTGACTAAGTTGACAAAGCCCTCTGTCCGCGTCAACTTAGTAGGCCCACAAGTCATGCTCCCACTATGGTGGGTCCCAGCTAGCAGGGGGAGTATTCATTTTTTGTGCGTAATAAGGAGGCACTTCCTTGTGTGCGAAGATATAGCTGGTGGGTCCGAGTTGTCAGCGGGAGTATTCATTCTTTTTGGCTTAATAAGGAGGTAAGTACTTGCTTGCGTGCGGCCATGGACCATGTGGGCCCAACTGTCAGCCTCTCCATGTACGTCCCTCTTCCGATGTTGTCATTTGTTGACAACGTTGACCATGCTGTGCCTAGAACATGAGCGCGATGGACGGCGGGGAGACCCAAGAAGGGAATGACCCAGAGGCGGCGAAGCCACATCAGTGGAGGGATGTTGGTGAGTAGAGGGATGGCATGGCCAGTGGTGGGAGTAGTAGGGGGATGTGAGGTCTGTGCGGTAGCACAACCGGCCACGGGAAGCGGGAGCAGGCGGTCCTGCCGGCGCTGGATTTGGCGGCTGGAGCAAGAAGATCAGAGACTGAAGAAACACGACGACTGTTGGATTGACATCAAACGGTTACGTCTGCTAGAATCGTTTGTTGACGTATATAATAAGTAAAAAAATCTTGCATACGCGTCAACTTAATAGGCCCATAAGTCAGACCATTCCCTATTTTTTTAATAATTTATATATAGCTCATTACAACTCTTATGCAATTTATTGCAGTCTGTTTTTTGTTGGCCATGGACAGGATTAAAAATTTAAACAAAATTTCGCATATTTCTGTGGGTTCCAAACTATTTTTAATACCGAAATATCGAGCCAGATTTAAAGTACTTTGAAGATATATTTAAATTAGGTTAAAGCCCAGTGAAATAGGAATGTTAAAATGTGAAAAATTCCGAAATTATAAAGTAATTGCCAATTTGTCATCTGATTTTATATTTACAACCCATTTCATATTACTTTTTTTGACAAATCATCATATTACTTTCAAGATTTGCAGGCGTCTTGAAAGAGTTGCAGAAATGTACAAAAATAAGTAGGCCTGGATTGAGTATTCTTCAGAAAAAATAAGTTGGCTCATCGTTGGGACAGATATCATCTATTCATTGGACAGAAGGCGTCTATAATACGTCAACTACCACTGTACTTACATTAACAGCTACTCCCCCGTCCTATAATATAAGAACATTTTATATAGTACACCAGTGTTCAAAGCACTCTTGTATTATGGGAAGAGGGATTGGTTCATTGTGTAGCATTCTACATCTTATCTCCCTCGCCCACCGTTTACTAAAAAAATTTATCAAATCTATATTTAATCTTACCAAAAAGTTGAATACACAAAAAATGCCAGTGCAGAAGTGTAGCCCATTGCTCTTGTCAGTATATTTTGTCCTGTAACGCTTGTACTTCCAGGGATTGGTAGATGATTATGTAGCATCAATCTGCATCTTATCTTCATTATCCTCTATCCCTTCCAGTATTATCATATCTATAATTACTCTCTGCAAAATGTAGAGTACAGACAATGCTTATGAAGAAGATTCTATGCTGAAATTCTTGAGTTATCCTTCCTTTGACATGGAGAAGGGCATTATAAAGCCAGTGTTAACTGTTAATGTAAGCCAGTCCTTCTAAAGACTTTATCCTCAACTGCTGTTTAATTTGCCCATACTCCCTATCGTTTACTGCTGTTTAGTTTGTTGTTTATATCGAAATGCATGTTCACGACAACCGTAAGTTCCAAGTTTTACTTGTAAAACCAAATTCCTTATTCATATCATGCACATTACTCAATACTACCTGTATGTATACTTGTTTTTGTGGATCTATAATCTAGTGTGTGGTGAAGTAGCCTACGTTTGCACCTTGTCATCTCCTGTTTTGTTTTACTGATGTGGCTGATGATATGAACAACATGCCATGCACATTAACCAAAATAGATACAATGATTGTCTTTGCCCTTCATCTATGCTTGTTATGTTGACATGGTAATCTAGTAGTGTGGTGAAGCTCCTCGCATTATGAGCAATGCCAAATTATGCTATTGATATTTTGAACTTACTCTTTATTTTCTAATTTGAAATTGGATGGAATTGACAATACAGTTACCATCTTTGTTTATACACGTGCAAAAACTGTCATCTCTCTGCTTGTTTCAGGGTGATATGCCTGATGGCATGCACAAGTCTGCTGAAGGCTGTGACACAAATCCAACATATATTGCAACAAAGAAGGCAAAACATCTTGAATATAGCGAGACAACCCCAAAGTCTTGTCTTGATGCAGTGTTTAAGTTACTTGATACTAGCAGTCAGACAAGCTCACAGAATTCGCTGTCTGAATCAGTTCGACTTCTTCAGTCCCAAGTTCTAGCAGAAAGGCATTCTACAACTCAACTTCGACTTGAAGTCCTATCTCTAAGAAAGATTGCTGAGAACACCAATGAGAACCTCATTGCTAAACAGCTACACCTAGAAGCTATGACCGACATGCTAGGTTGGTCTCACAGCCTTGCTCAGCAGCTTGCGCAGCAGTTCCCACTCAAGGCTAACCTTTCTTGAACTGTCTTGGAAGTGGTCTCGGTTCAGTATTATTTTGTTACGCTGCAATGGTGCCCAGTTTTTGTAATCTGCTTCTTCGTTGCACCTTTATGGTCATTGGTGGCGAACTTTGATGCCCAATGAATGTAATATACCATAAATCCTTTATTGTATAGTGTAGGTTTATTCTAAGTTACTATGCCATAATTTATTTATTGTATAGAGTAGGTTTGTTCTTAATTCCTACTTGTTGCTGCCATCATTCGCTATTTGAAAAAAAAATCTGATGTAGTCGACCGGGCTGAAACATTCACCTCTAACGGGCCTGGTTTTTAGCGGGCCACAATTGGGTTGGCCTGCATCTTTCTTGGGCCCGAATGTCCATTGGGGCCTTCACACTTTGCGCCAGGCCCACAACTTACTCCGGCCTATATTCGGCCCAAATTTTAGTTGGGCCTTTTGTGGACCAAGCGCTTAGTTTGGCCCATGTAGCGTTGGGCCATTAACAGGCCGAATATTTTGGTGGCCTGTTACGACCCTAGAAGAAACCATGTGCCTTTAGCAGGCCAAAATCCATGTTGGGCCTCAATTTTCACTAGTCGTCGACGGGCCTTTAGCAGGATGAAAGGTAGACCGGGTCTTTTTGGCCCAATTATATGACAAGCCATTACCAGGTCGAAACATATTTCAGACCTTAGTTGGCCCACTGATATCATGGGCCTTTAAGAGGCCGAAAGCTTACTACAAGAATCAATGGGCCGAATTATACGTCAGTCCTTTAATAGGCCCAAAGTCATGTTGGGCTAAACTGTTGCCACCTTTATCACGGGCCGTTAGTGGGCGGATGTCGCATCAGACCATATATGGCCCATGGGCAGCACGGGCCATTCCCAGGCCGAAAGACACACCAGGCTAAAATGGGCCCATGTCTACATCGGGCCTCTAACAGGCCAAAAGTCACTGGGCCGTATTTGGGCCCAAATATTCGGCAAACAATTAACGGGTCAGATCTGGCTACGGGCCACAAATGGGCCTTATTAAACATGCCGTTATTGGGCTGGCCCACTAGTACCTGAGTAAGTACTACGGGCCTTTGACTGGGCCGGCCTTTTTAACCTATATGGGCCTTTGTTGGGCTGTGCCATGTGTCGACGTATCATAGGCGGCTCCTGTCCAATGAATGGATGACATCTGTCCGAACGGTGAGCCAACACGTGTTTTCTCCGGCCAATGACAATTTTACACGTGGAAAATCCTCATTGGTCCGGCTGGTAACGGGTTATCGGATCCAAAACCGGACCCGAGAGCTTAACGGCGACCCGTTACGGTAGATGCCAGGTGTCGGTCACCCTTGACGAAAGCACTTCTATGACGCACGATTTATCGTCATGAAAGTGGACACTTCCGTGATGATAATTTTTGTAATGTCATGGAACACTTCTACGACAGCACAGTTATGACTATCTTGATTCTGTCAATAAAATCGTCATGGTACATGCATGATATAAAACGTGACCTTCTGTGACAAACACGTATCATCACGGAAGTGTCTTTTTTTTGTAGTGCTACATAACCTTCCCAGTTGGAAATGTTGTATGTTCAGTATTTGATTCAGGAGCTTGACCCCGAGTCTCCTTCTTCAATACTTGGGCTCATGCTTGGTGTCATACAACCCTGCGCCATTGGGCAGGTGGCACCTGCGCTAGCCACGGATGGTTGGCCAAAGTTGCTCGTGTCAATGTATTTGTTGTGCATGCCACAACAAGCTTTCACCATTCGATGCCTCTTGTTGCGCGCCATGTAGAACTTGTTGCGACTCGATTAGTTGCTTGTGTGGGAATGGTTATCACTCGCGTGACATCTCACTTTTGAAGTCTAACCTTTTTCCTATGCTTCGGCATAGATTTGGTTTTGTATGACCTTACTCTTTACCGACAATGATACTTTATTTGTGTGCGTTGGTGTTGGTAGGTGTGTCCTATTTATTCGGAAGGCGAGTGTATGCCCATTTGCTTATATCTTCTTAATGCTTCATTATGAGTCAATAAAAACAACCAATATCCCCTACGACCCCTTCCTATGGATTTGGAAAGAAGAAAATGAACGTTTCATCCTTCAACTTTTATGAGAGTTCACTTTTCATCTTAAAATTCATTTTAGGTCCAAAACAAACAATGAACATTGCAATTGTACAAAACGAATCAGAACCAACATGGTTGTGTTCAACCCAGTCCTGAGTCCTAACCCAAATAGAAAACCACACCTATAACTTTGAGCTCAACATGGTTGGCTGCAATGAATGATTGTAAGAAAATTTTAACTAACTAATATATTGGGGTGTTTTTTCAAAAGATAAACTTTGAGCTCGGCAGCTCGGGCACCAGTGACAGAAAAAGAGATGGGGTAAAAGCCGAATAGGATCAACCACAACGGCCTACACTCCCTCTCTAGAAGCGCCACCCACACTGACGTTTGTGACCTATCCGCGGCACTACGCGAAGGAGCCTGGCGATGCTGTAAGCTTTCGCAAAGAAAAATACTTTAAGTTATTTATCTCTGTCAATGCTATGAGAGGGATCTTAATTCTCATGAAAATTCCTCAATATAGCAGAAATACGTAACAACTATGGCTGGAGACATAGCTGTAGGCCTGGCATGATGCCCCATTTCGACTTTCGGCTGTCGATTTCAGTACTGAAAGCATACATTTTCGTTTAGTCCTGGAAGGAAAAAGGGAACCCACACGGCTGGATAAAATTCATGTGATGGGATTCTTATGTTGCTCTGAACTTTGTTTACACGAGACATTTGAAACCTTGTAAGAGAAATACACTTAAAAAAGTCCGAACAAATCATATATTTAACATCATCCAGAAAGGGCAGATGAATTGGTAGACCCAACAATCTGATGGACTGTTTATGTGGTGACAATTTGATTAGCTCAATTGCTGAAAACACCAAGAGTATGTGGCTTATAGTTTCCCTCCGTAGAATCTTACACGGAACCCACCCAACATCTCGCAATGAGATAGTGGTGCTCAAAGACCGCACGAGCTAGAGCAACCTCTCCCGGTGGTGTTTTTCAACTTCAATGCTTGCTCATTTATCACCCCCGCAGAGTGAGAGAAGTAATTCCCCACAAAGCTAAGGCCACAACCAATGAGCACAGGTTATGATCAGGTCGGTACAGCATGCCGAGACACTAGAGCAGGACTCAAAATCCCTTTGAGGTCAAACTTTTAGCTGGCAATGATGTGATGGTTTCTGGGCCGCTTTGATACCTCTCCTAGAGGAAGCTTACACGCAAAGGTGTCATTCCTAATGTCTCCAAATCCTACTGTGTCCTAGTTAACCTGATACTAACACATAAATGGACCATAGAAACACGAAAAATAAAGTGAGTTCTCTCGTATAGTGAGCAAGCATAACATGAGATTGATGCCCTCCAGCTAGCTTATATGTTACCTTCTCTTGTGTGAGTGGTGTGTCACACTTAAATTTTGTATCCACAACTTAATTCGTTGCATCTATTGTTGTACTACGTATGGTTTTAGTTGTGGCAATAATTCATACTCCATAGATCTTATTAATCCCAAGAATGTAATCATTGCTGCAGATCAATGCTATAAGTCCATAGAATGCTTTGAATACCAAGCGCCAATCAATCAGTTGGGGATTCTCTAATAATGCTCTAGCAACCAACGCTCTATGTCCACAAAACAATTTCAACACTAGAAAAATAATCTTGGTTCAGCTTCCCCCATTATAAATCTAAAGCTTGTCATGTGGATTCCAAAGTAGTTCCTCGAATTGTGTGCCAACTTAAAAATGTACAGCAGGAATCCTTTTGAATAAGTACAATAAGGTGACATAAGCAGGCTATAAGGACTAAAGTATTATATTTTTGCTTAGTTGAAAGAGTGACAAGAGGAGAGAGAAGGAAAGCGGACTGTAGAATAAGAGCCAACGATAGCACGAGACCCAGAATACTTTGTGAGATTGTAAGATGAGTCAACTATTAATAAAATAGTACAGTACATATTTAAAACTTGCTATTGTACAAGTTGGTTATTAGGTTAACTCTAGATGACATGGCAACTTCTTATAACCGATTTTTGGCTATATTATTAGCCATGCTCTTTGGTCTGATAGTGTCGATAGTGGAGCTATTCCAGCAACACTAGCTTGAAAGCACGCTTGTACCAGGACCAGGTCAAATTAGTCCAGTCATGATATGCAGAAAAGACGCATAGTCACACAATTACTTAAGTAAATGAACTGGATGGCGAATGTTAGCAAACAATGAGTTCAATCATTACTAGTTTTCAAGAAAAATGTCTCTAAGAAGGGAAAGACACAAGTACTCGCATTCATCATGCTTTGTGAACTGTGATACTCCATGATCTCCGATTTTCCCGACAGACCAGTACACAATGCTTATTTTGATTACAGTGTACTCGAGGATGGGCATGACTACTACGAAATGATCAAGGAAATATATAGGTGACGAGTGCATTCAAGAGTTACAACATTGTATGGTGTCATCCAAGCCCAAATGCAGTATCGACTTTTCAAATTATACTTAGCTATCAACACTGTAGCAAACACTATAGCTCATAAGCTGTAACCTTTGATGGAACATCGGGGCACATATCCATGCAGAGGTTATTGGAGCATCTAGAGCATATAGAGCACATGATTGTGATGGTGTTATTCCCGATGCCTCTAAACCCTAGTGTCCCTTAAATTGCTTCCATATGAACATGAACAAGGGTAACAAAAAATAGCTTCGACAAAAAATAATCGTGGGCCCTCTCATAGGGTACAACATGCCATCAACTTTGGTTGGCTTATATTACCGTCTCTTGTGAGAGTGAGGTGCAACACTTAAGTTTTCTACCCACTTTTCGAGTCAATGCATTTGTTGGTGTACTATGTACCACTTGATGTGGCAATAATTTATATTTCACTCACCCGCACAATGCGGAGAACTTCTGCGAGTCCGTGACCACCCATGGCATTATTTGTCTTAGGTAAGTTGCAAGATAAGCATCTCTAATCTTCTTTAAATTTATAAATTGACAAAAACGATATTTATAGGAACACCAGTACGACTAACACAGGAATCTGAACACCATATTAGCCAGTATGTATGTATTAACTGGAATTGGGAAATTCTTCCAGCTGGTAGAAAAGCAAAAAAAAAAAAAGCTTTGCTCAGACTCCTTCACCCCGCCCCGCGGTCATACTATATGACAACTTGACATCACACATAGTCCATTCTCATGAAAAATGTCAGCAAGGAGGGGAAGGCTACCCAATCTCCAATTGGCCCAAAGGGCCAGTATAATGCCCATCCGGATTACAATGCAATCGAAGCATTGCATCAGGCCAACCAAAATTGCAGTTTTGTCATTGCACCCCGTCCTACAAGCACGAATACAACAAAATTGACTTGTTTGAATTATACAAGACTTCATCTCATTTGGGTAACCTATAGGAAACATTGGCTCAACTTGCTTAAGTTAGATTGCCCGACACACACCGCTGGCACTGGCACTCGACAAGCCTACCCCGTATTGAGCTAAAGACATGAGATCGCCTAAAGCAGGCAACACTTAGGGATCATGCTGGCTTGTGGCGTGATTACCTCTTTTCCCGCCTCTCCTAAAAACCCCTCATGAAAAAACTAATCCCTTTACTATCCATCCTAAAAACGTCTTAAATTAGTTTACATAGGGAGTATATTTGAAATATATTCAGGTGGGGAGCCTTCACCCCAGGCGACGGTTAAAAAAAGTCCCATGTACCTTTTGGGTACAAGCAAGATAACCCCTTCTCCCTCATTCCTATTGAGAGCTGACTTCCACAAATGTGATGTAGTAGAGCTATGACGCCTTAGGCACATCTGCTCCGTTTTGACCTACTAGTAGAGCTACTACGCCGTCTACAGCTTGCAGGAAGATGGCGGCTAGACCCAACTGCTTCGTCATTGCCGAAGGGCGGCCTACTGGAGTGCTGGTGACTCGATGTGCATTCTCTTGTTCTTCCTCCCGGCCTTGATGCGTGATAAGAGGCAGTTTGGCAACAACTCGATGTGTGTTGTTCTTCTCTCTAACAAGTGCAGGTGGCAGACCGACGGTGAGGTCTTTACCCCCAAGTGGTAGCACCCCCAGCAGTGGAGATTTTGGTGCCATGTTGGAGCCTTGTGAAAGATGGGCCTGATTGCAATCTACAACTTTTGTCTTGGGTCTTTTCCATAGAATTTCTAGACTAGGTTGTAATTTAGATTTCTCAAAAGGTCCACGGGTCAGTTGTACTAAATGCAAGGTGACATCTCCGGTTACAAAAAGAAAGTAGAATTCGACACCGACAATCATGAATCTGAACTCCACAAAGCCAGCTGGGAACCACTGAAACATGTTTATGTGGTAACGACTTGATTAGCTCAACTATTGTTGTTCCCTTGCACATATGGGTATGGAACCCACATAAGCACTTGCACCAAGCATCAGGGCACAAAGACGGATGAAGATCTACCGAAATACTCCAAGCAGCGGAGTAGTGTTTTCTGATTTCATTGCTGGCACACATATTAGATAGACAGAGACCAAATGTCAGAGAAGTTGTATCTCACAAACACAAGGCCAAAATCAGCGAGCACATGTTATGGTCAGGTCGGTACAACGTGCTGAGACATGAGCGCAT
Source organism: Triticum monococcum (assembly GCA_034509565.1). NCBI lineage: Eukaryota > Viridiplantae > Streptophyta > Magnoliopsida > Poales > Poaceae > Triticum > Triticum monococcum. The sequence continues at coordinate 592,206,488 of CM067841.1, read as the reverse complement.
GGCTCAAAACCCCTCAGGACACACTTACACACCCCACCCATGATCGGTTTTCTCCACCCCTGTATCCATCTCTTCACCAGAAATTTGTTGGAGGCATGTAGTATATAAGTGTAAAGAGTTACAAGGGTAGCGAAAATCCAGCATTCCAACCACGTCCCAGAGGCCGAACTTTTAGCCGGCGGTGATGTGAAGGGTTGTGGGTTGTTTAGACACCTCTCAGTGAGGAGTCTGACTAGTGACTAGAGAAGGTGTCATTCCTAACATCTCCAAATCCTGTTGTGTCCTAGTTCACCTGATCCTAAAAAACATGGATAACCAACAAACATGAAAAACAAATACGAACCCTTTTGTATAGTAGGAAAGCATAGCATGTGATTGACGCTCCTTATAGCTAGCTTATATATTACCTGTTTCTGTTGCGAGAGTGGTGTGTCACACTTAAATTTAGTATCTACATTTTGAATTCTTTGCATTTGCATCAGCAGCTGCTCAACTCTACAGGCCCACAAAATGCTTTGAATACCAAGTACCAATCAATCAACTGGGGAGTTTCTAATAATGCTCTAGCAACCAATGCTCTGTATCCACACAAAAATTTCAGCACTAGAAAATTGAATCTCGGTTCACCTTAAACCATTATAAATTTGAAGCTGATGCCCCCGTGGATCCCAAAGCAGTTCCAGAAACAGTGTGCAGCCCAGGGCCGGCTCTATGTTTAGGAGGGCCCTAGGGCAAAGTCTCTATTTATATATTAAAAGTGTTTTACGGGATTATTAGAAAAAAGATAAATATGCTAGAAATTCCCATTAAAAACAGAAACACCTGGCCATTTATTGTATAGACTAAAGATCTATAATCGTCTGAAATAAGTAAACAAAAATTAGTTACCCACCTTTTTTTGATATTAACTCCTCGCTTTATTAAACTGACAAGAGATTACAGTCTGACTGGATAGTCCTAGTCAGGAATCCAGGAATTACATCAAAGCATGTAAAAGAAGAAATGCTAAGAGCTTCTCTAGCGCAGAGGTGCGCCACCCAATTTGCTTCACGCTCGAATCCATAGAAGCTTGAAACCCTGGAAATTCTCAGCCACCTGCTTTATTTCCCTCATAATATGTGCCCCATTCACCCGGATAGAACCAGCTTTATGCCACAAGTCCACTTGTTCAGAGCAGTCCATTTGCATGATAATATGTTGATTCCCCTTCTCCTAGCTGCCTCAAGGCCCTCTTGGCAGGCAAGAAGCTCACTGATAAATGGATCATCCTCCTTATGTTTGTTCATCCCTGCTTCAAGAAATGGGCTGCGATGATCTCGAATCGATGTAGCCCGTTTCGGCCGTTTTGCCCCACAACATCCAAAGCTCCATCTACATTCACTGCCAAGACTCAAAGCTATTTTGGCTAAAAATAGGACGATATGGCCCCTTAAGCCTATATATATACATGTGTAGATAGATTTTTTTTTTAGAAAATGAGGATGTACCCCCGGCCTCTGCATCTGGATGATGCATGTAGTCATATTATTAATTATTCAAAAAGACCATACAAGGTGATATATCAATAAGCCTGAAGCCACTATCTTGGCAACATCGTTGCTACTCCTATCCCTTTGATGAAGGCGTGCCGAATGTCCGGGCCTAATACCAAACAGACATCGCACCAAAGCCTAACATCTAAAGCCGGGTGTCCCATCCAAGCCACTAACATCAATAAGCCGGGTGTAGATAGATAGATATACATTTATGTGTTTATTAATTTTACTTGCAAAAGAGTTTCAATTTTTTCCTAGTGCTTAAAAATCCTCTATTTTTTTGATGGAAAATCATGCGAACTCGCGATGTCATGCCACTGTGGCGCAGTCACCAAAGGTAAGCGGAGGCTGATGGACGAAACATGAATACTAATCAACGTACAGCCTTTAGCCTGAATAAACATGAACTTCAAATAAAAAAGCCTGAATAAACTGAAACTACAAGAATAGAACTATTGAAAACTAATTAGCAGTGCTACTACAAACTGGAAATCACTACGTACTAGTAATCCATTGATGCTAGGCAAAACTGATTAGTCAACTAGCAGCACTACCGATCCAGCGACGCCCGACCCTGCCACTAGCAATAGTATCGCCCTTTTTACCTTAACCAGTGTGAGCATGATATGCAAAAAGATGCAGTCACATAGTAGTAACTTAAGTAAATGCCTGGATGGCGAACATTAGCAAATAATGATAGTTTTCATGAAAGATGTCTACAAGAAGGGAAAGACACATGTAATCACATTCATCATGCTTTATGAACTGTGATACTCCCTGATATCCAGTTTTCCCAAAGAGCCAGTAAACAATGCCTCATGCGTACTCAAAGTACACAATTTTCCATTTGGATTACAATGCACTAAGTATGGGCGAGACTACAACTGAATGATCACGGAAACATGTAGGTCGATCAAGATATTCAGCATTGCATCCTGTCCCCCAAGCCCAAAACAACTGAAATCGACTCCCGAAGCTATGGATAGATGTCAATGGTGCGAGAGTGCTTGTAAAAAGCATTGTAGATTGTAAGTTGTAGCCTGTTATAAAACGTCGAGGAGCAGATGTAAACGGAGGTTATTGGAGCATCTAAACCGTGTACGAGTACATCATTGTGATGATGTTATTCCTGATGCGTCTAAATCCTAGCGTGCTTTAGCTTCCTTGCACTGCATATGGACATAGACAATGGAAACAAAAAAGTAGTGTCGCCAAAAAAGCTGTGAGTCCTCTCATATAGTAAGTAGGTGCAGCATGCGATCCTCTTCAGCTGGCTTATATTACCGTCTCTTGTGAGAGTGAGGTGCGACAGTTATTTTGCTACCCACCTTTGGAGTCTATGCATTTGTTGGTGTACCTTGTTATGTACAACTTAAATTATGGGCCGCGCGGGGATGGGGCATGGGGGGAATCGGGCGGAAGCGGAGGAGGAGAAGAGATACGAAGTGGAAGGCGGCGGCGACGGGCTGAGGAGGCGAGGAGGGTGCCTGCTGCGGGCGCCCGCCGGGGCGGGGAGGAAGGTGGGCGCGTAGGAGGGGAGGGGAGGCGAGCGAAGCCATGGATGGGGAGGGGAGTTCACTCTCTGCCCTTTTCCCCCCTCAGCCACCCGTCGCCATTGGAGATTGAGGCTGCAGGCAACAGCGAGGGGAGATGCCGGGAGGGCCGTGCGTGCGTTTGTCAGGAACCCATGCCAATGCTGCTGTTGGGCCGTTGATGATGGGCTTAGCCCAGCTCGCAAGATGGAGGAAGCTAGGCCCTACAAGTAGCAGGAGGCAAGGATTGATGGCAAATCCTAAACGGCGCCCGTTGCGCCCGTTTCTTCGCTGCACGCAAACGGGCGCATACCCCCCGCGCCAGGTTGGGCCGGCCCATTTCTTTTTTTTTTCTGTTAAAACTGCATCAATCAAAAAATCGTGAGTGCAGTGGTTCGAACTTGGCACGTCTCGCCAGAGACAGCAGCGCAGTTACAACTAGGCAACGAACCACTTGGTGTCTGCAAACCTCTTTCCGTTCTTTTATTGTTTCTCCAGGTCGCCAGATTTTTTTTCTACTTTTTCCTGCTCTTTTTTCATTTTTCTTTTCTTATTCCTTTTTCTCTTTTTCGTAAATGTGCAATTGTTTTATTCAAATTTGATGAACCTTTTCAAATTCAATGAATTTTTTATCAAAATCGATGAACTCTTTTTTCAAATTGGACGAACTTTTTTTTCCAAATCAACGAACACTTTTCATAATCGATGAACTTTTTTCAAAATTGATGAATTCTTTTTCCAAAACCGATGAATTTTTTTCTAAATCGATGAAATCTTTTTCAAAACCGATGAACTTTTTTTAAAGTCAATGAACTCTTTTTTCAAAACCGATGAACTTTTTTCCAAATCTATTAACTTCTTTTCAAAATCGATGAACTTTTTTCAAAGTCGATGAACTCTTTTTTTGAAAACCGATGAACTTTTTTTCAAATCGATGAACTCCTTTTCCAAATCAATGAACTTTTTTTCAAAACCGATGAACTCTTTTTAAAGTCGATGAACTCTTTTTTCAAAACTGATGAACTTTTTTCTAAATCGATGAACTATTGTTCAAAATCGATGAACTTTTTTCAAAGTTGATGAACTGTTTTTCAAAATAGATGAACTTTTTTAAAAATCTATGAACTCTTTTAAAAAACCGACCAACTCTTTTTCAAAATCGATGAACTATTTTTGAAATATGATTTTTTTTCAAAAACCAATGAACTTTTCTGTAATTCCTGAATTATTTCTCAAATAATTTGAAATCAAAGCACTACAGTAAATGTTTACATGTGTAGTACATTTCGCGGCTACAAATATACATTATGTATTCGCCCTGGATTTTGTTGCTAGTGTGTTGTAGTCCAGTTGGTTAGCATTAGTCGTCTCCTACTGGAGGGCGTGAGTTCAAACCTCTAGGAGAACTACTTTTTTGGTGTTTTTTTTGCGCAAATGAGGTCTATCCACTAATTTTTTACTGGGCCGGCCCAGTCCCATCTTCTTCGAGCGCCAGGACGACGAACCGGCTCCCAGGATTGATACCCCTCCAAAAAAAAGAGGCAAGGATTGATCAGGCATCCGGTTGGATCACGGCTGAAGCGGAGGCTCCTTCTTCCCCTTACCTCTGGCTCTCCTCGCATCCCTTTTTCTGCTGATGTATCCCCAGTTAGCTACCCAAAATTCATGTAATTCAATGCAATGAGTGATTAGTGAAGAAGCTTGTTAACAGTGCTGTCCTCCGGCTGTGGTAGGTGTTCATGCTATTTTATCAAAAAAGGTATTCATGCTATTGCGTTAGGAATTATTTTTCTCCTTTTGGCCCCTTCAATTTAATCACAACGGTAATTTTAATTTAAAATTTTACAAGAAACATATCGTCATCTAAGACAGAAAAATGTTAATCTAAACATGGTTCCATAGGTACGCGGGTTGAAACCCTAAGCAGCGGCTGGTGAAGGTATGTTGTAGGGGGGATCTTTAGATGTAGAGGTTTCTAGAGCATCTAGAATGTGATAGTGTATCTCAGGGCCTGATCTGTTACTTTGAAGGCATCATTCCTCATGCCTCTAAACCCTAGAGTACCCTAACTCACTTCGCATCAAGATGGACAGAATAACCACAAACGATATCGATAAAAAAATGATTGTGAGACCTCTCATATAGTGCACATAACATATGGTGGATGCTCTTTGCCTCGTTTATATCACATTCTCTTATGAGTAGTCGAAGACACCTTAATTTGATCCACTGCGGTTGTTGTACTACGTACACATCAAGGTTGTCAGAATTGTGATTTTGAATCGAATTGGAGCTCTGATGACAGGATCGTAGAAACGTAAATTCCATGAACTAAAATCGTAGAATCAGAGCGGTAAGTTTGGATCGTAAAGTCGTAGAATCATATAACAGAATCGCGATTCTGACAACCTTGATACACATTAATTATTGCAATAGTTTAGGCTTACTAATACGAAGTTGTGAGTTGAGCATTCAATCCTTTAATAGTTTGACCCATTGACTTCTCCAAGATTTTGAAAAGTTTCATAAATTTGTAAAAAGATCATTAAAAATCCAAAATAAATTAAAATTTTAATGAATTTGATTCTTTTTTGCTAATTTAAAATGTTCACATATTTGGAAAAAATGTTAATAAATATAAAAAACTGTTCATGAATTTTAAAATAGTTTACGAATATGTTTTTTTTACAAATTTGAAAAGCTTAACGAATTTGAAAAATATATTTAAAATTTTGGAAAAAAGTTAACAAATTTGAATAAATTTCATGAATTTTAAGAAGTTTACGATTTTGGAAAAAAAATCACGAATTTGAAAATAAAAAAGGTTCATGAAGAGTAAAATGAAAAAAAGAAACAAGAAAAAGAAAAACAAAATGAACCGACAAAACCGGCAAAAAAGGACAGAAACAAAACACAGAAAGAACCAGCCATAAAAAATGTTAGAGTAACCGCCTTGCGGCTACAATTCTAAGTGGGTCGCCCGTTCGGTGAGGGGGTGTGCACCGCGTACCATTTACACTCTATTTGGCGCTTAGATCTCGGGGCAACTGCATGTGTTTGCCTGAAAAAACCACTGCATGCGTGCCTGGGAGCGAGGGCCCATGGTTTTCAGCATTGGAAAAGGAAGATAAAACGAACAAAACCAATCGCAGTGCTCTCCACTCTCCTCTAGCAGCGCCGCACAAACTGATGTTTGTGATCTACCTGAATGGTCGCATTGCCCAAAGGAGCATGGCTGTGGTGTAAGCTTAGATGCAACTTCCGCAAAGAAAATACTTTAGTTATTTGTCTCTATGAATGCTATCTGAGGGAGGTGAATTCCTGTGAAGCTGCCTCAATATATCAGCAACAAGTTGGGCTGGAGACATAGCTGTAGGCCCGTAGTAGCATGATGGCTCATTTTGATTTCCACCTGCCAGCTGTCAATTTCAATACTGAAGGCACACAATTCAGTGTAGTCCTGGAAGGAAAAAGTAAGTACTTACTGCTTCGCAAAATTCATGTCAATGGGATTCTTGTGCTGCTCCGAACATTGCTTACAATACACACGGGACACTTGAAACCATGTAAAGAAAAGAAAAAAAGTCAACAAATGGTATCATTGACATCATACATAAAGTGCAGAGGAACTGCTAGAACAAACCGTGTGATGGAACACGACTCACCATTTGCATTGGTAAATAGGGACGGAGAATAGATTAACTCCGAAGTAATTTAGGGTTTTAGGTGCCAAGAGCCCATCAAACAAAACTTAGCATCTTAGAGAATCTACAGCCAGGCTCATCAAATGCCCCTTATATGTCTGGGCGGATGGTCCGGTTAGTGTCCGATCACAAAATATCGACCCAGCCAGACTGCTCAACGGGTCATGTATGTTCGGGCTGACTGACACCCCATATATCCAGCTCTTATCAAGGGCAGCTAAGAGGATATCCGGTTGCGCCCGAGAGCGTCCGCCATGTCAGAGTGGCGAGCAGGACAGATGTCGAAACTCGAAACCCCATCAGTCCGGTGAGGACACTGGTCTAGCGCGCCGCCTAAGGGGCCAAATCCGTCTATTGAAGCCGGGTGGCTAGCCCCAACTCTTGGCACTCCCATTTCCACCATCTCCCTCCGATTCACGCCACCACTCCCAATTCGCTCCGAGCTCGTTGTCCACTCTCAACTGCTTCGACCTCGCCGTCCACTCTCAACCGCTCCGAGTTCGCTATCCGCCGGCAGCCATGGCCAGCCAACGGATCACCACGTACAAAATGCTCACTCCGCTGCACCGGTTGGAGCACCTAGCTAGTGGAGATACAGGCATGGTGCACCACTAAGATCACAACTGGTTGGCCTTCGAACTCTTCGGACCAAGACGAGCAGAAGGGACCGGAGCAGAAGGAGGAGGAGCAGCAAACATCGGAGTACGGGGCGCCGAATGCGAACACTAGTAGAAAACAGGGCTTTGGTCCAGGCCGGGTCAGCCCATTAGTCCTGATTCAGTCTAGAACCGGGACCAATGGGGGCATTGGACCCGGTTCGTGAGCCCAGGGGGCCGGCCGGGCCACGTGGGCCATTGGCCCCGGTTCATCTGGACCTTTTGGTCCCGGTTGGTGGGACGAACCGGGACCAATGGGCCTGGCTCCCCTTTAGTCCCCGTTCATGCCATGAACCGGGACCAAAGGCCCCCCTTTAGTCCCAGTTCATGCCACGAACCGGGACTAAAGGGTTTGCCCAGAGTTTAGTCCCACCTCGCCAATTTAAAAATGAACCGACAAAACCGGCAAAAAAGGACAGAAACAAAACACAAAAAGAACCAGCCATAAAAAACGCTAGAATAACCGCCTTGCGGCTACAGTTCTAAGTTGGTCGACCGTTCGGTGAGGGGGTGTGCACCGCGTACCATTTACACTCTATTTGGCGCTTAGATCTCGGAGCAACTGCATGTGCTTGTCTAAAAAAACCACTGCATGCGGGCCCGGGAGCGAGGGCCCATGGTTTTAAGTGCCCGGGGCGGCCGCACCCCTAAACCCGTTCTCCCGCACTGAATATCTCTGATCTCAGTCAGCAATGGAAAAGAAAAGGAAGATAAAACGAACAAAACCAATCGCAGTGCCCTCCACTCTCCTCTCTAGCAGCGGCGCACAAACTGATGTTTTTGACCTGCCTGAACAGTCGCATTGCCCAAAGGGGCATGGCTGCGGTGTAAGGTTAAATGCAACTTCCGCAAAGAAAATACTTTAGTTATTTGTCTCTATGAATGCTATCTGAGAGAGGTGAATTCCTGTGAAGCTGCCTCAATATATCAGTAACAACTATGGCTGGAGACATAGTTTGTAGGCCCGTAGTAGAATGATGGCTCATTTTGATTTCCACCTGCCAGCTGTCAATTTCAATACTGAAGGCACACAATTCAGTGTAGTCCTGGAAGGAAAAAGTAAGTACTTACTGCTTCGCAAAATTCATGTCAATGGGATTCTTGTGCTGCTCCGAACATTGCTTACAATACACACGGGACACTTGAAACCATGTAAAGAAAAGAAAAAAAGTCAACAAATGGTATCATTGACATCATACATAAAGTGCAGAGGAACTGCTAGAACAAACCGTGTGATGGAACACGACTCACCATTTGCATTGGTAAATAGGGACGGAGAATAGATTAACTCCGAAGTAATTTAGCGTTTTAGGTGCCAAGAGCCCATCAAACAAAACTTAGCATCTTAGAGCATCTACAGCCAGGCTCATCAAATGCCCCTTATATGTCTGGGCGGATGGTCCGGTTAGTGTCCGATCACAAAATATCGACCCAGCCAGACTGCTCAACGGGTCATGTATGTTCGGGCTGACTGACACCCCATATATCCAGCTCTTATCAAGGGCAGCTAAGAGGATATCCGGTTGCGCCCGAGAGCGTCCGCCATGTCAGAGTGGCGAGCAGGACAGATGTCGAAACTCGAAACCCCATCAGTCCGGTGAGGACACTGGTCTAGCGCGCCGCCTAAGGGGCCAAATCCGTCTATTGAAGCCGGGTGGCTAGCCCCAACTCTTGGCACTCCCATTTCCACCATCTCCCTCCGATTCACGCCACCACTCCCAATTCGCTCCGAGCTCGTTGTCCACTCTCAACTGCTTCGACCTCGCCGTCCACTCTCAACCGCTCCGAGTTCGCTATCCGCCGGCAGCCATGGCCAGCCAACGGATCACCACGTACAAAATGCTCACTCCGCTGCACCGGTTGGAGCACCTAGCTAGTGGAGATACAGGCATGGTGCACCACTAAGATCACAACTGGTTGGCCTTCGAACTCTTCGGACCAAGACGAGCAGAAGGGACCGGAGCAGAAGGAGGAGGAGCAGCAAACATCGGAGTACGGGGCGCCGAATGCGAACACTAGTAGAAAACAGGGCTTTGGTCCAGGCCGGGTCAGCCCATTAGTCCTGATTCAGTCTAGAACCGGGACCAATGGGGGCATTGGACCCGGTTCGTGAGCCCAGGGGGCCGGCCGGGCCACGTGGGCCATTGGCCCCGGTTCATCTGGACCTTTTGGTCCCGGTTGGTGGGACGAACCGGGACCAATGGGCCTGGCTCCCCTTTAGTCCCCGTTCATGCCATGAACCGGGACCAAAGGCCCCCCTTTAGTCCCAGTTCATGCCACGAACCGGGACTAAAGGGTTTGCCCAGAGTTTAGTCCCACCTCGCCAATTTAAAAATGAACCGACAAAACCGGCAAAAAAGGACAGAAACAAAACACAAAAAGAACCAGCCATAAAAAACGCTAGAATAACCGCCTTGCGGCTACAGTTCTAAGTTGGTCGACCGTTCGGTGAGGGGGTGTGCACCGCGTACCATTTACACTCTATTTGGCGCTTAGATCTCGGAGCAACTGCATGTGCTTGTCTAAAAAAACCACTGCATGCGGGCCCGGGAGCGAGGGCCCATGGTTTTAAGTGCCCGGGGCGGCCGCACCCCTAAACCCGTTCTCCCGCACTGAATATCTCTGATCTCAGTCAGCAATGGAAAAGAAAAGGAAGATAAAACGAACAAAACCAATCGCAGTGCCCTCCACTCTCCTCTCTAGCAGCGGCGCACAAACTGATGTTTTTGACCTGCCTGAACAGTCGCATTGCCCAAAGGGGCATGGCTGCGGTGTAAGGTTAAATGCAACTTCCGCAAAGAAAATACTTTAGTTATTTGTCTCTATGAATGCTATCTGAGAGAGGTGAATTCCTGTGAAGCTGCCTCAATATATCAGTAACAACTATGGCTGGAGACATAGTTTGTAGGCCCGTAGTAGAATGATGGCTCATTTTGATTTCCACCTGCCAGCTGTCAATTTCAATACTGAAGGCACACAATTCAGTGTAGTCCTGGAAGGAAAAAGTAAGTACTTACTGCTTCGCAAAATTCATGTCAATGGGATTCTTGTGCTGCTCCGAACATTGCTTACAATACACACGGGACACTTGAAACCATGTAAAGAAAAGAAAAAAAGTCAACAAATGGTATCATTGACATCATACATAAAGTGCAGAGGAACTGCTAGAACAAACCGTGTGATGGAACACGACTCACCATTTGCATTGGTAAATAGGGACGGAGAATAGATTAACTCCGAAGTAATTTAGCGTTTTAGGTGCCAAGAGCCCATCAAACAAAACTTAGCATCTTAGAGAATCTACAGCCAGGCTCATCAAATGCCCCTTATATGTCTGGGCGGATGGTCCGGTTAGTGTCCGATCACAAAATATCGACCCAGCCAGACTGCTCAACGGGTCATGTATGTTCGGGCTGACTGACACCCCATATATCCAGCTCTTATCAAGGGCAGCTAAGAGGATATCCGGTTGCGCCCGAGAGCGTCCGCCATGTCAGAGTGGCGAGCAGGACAGATGTCGAAACTCGAAACCCCATCAGTCCGGTGAGGACACTGGTCTAGCGCGCCGCCTAAGGGGCCAAATCCGTCTATTGAAGCCGGGTGGCTAGCCCCAACTCTTGGCACTCCCATTTCCACCATCTCCCTCCGATTCACGCCACCACTCCCAATTCGCTCCGAGCTCGTTGTCCACTCTCAACTGCTTCGACCTCGCCGTCCACTCTCAACCGCTCCGAGTTCGCTATCCGCCGGCAGCCATGGCCAGCCAACGGATCACCACGTACAAAATGCTCACTCCGCTGCACCGGTTGGAGCACCTAGCTAGTGGAGATACAGGCATGGTGCACCACTAAGATCACAACTGGTTGGCCTTCGAACTCTTCGGACCAAGACGAGCAGAAGGGACCGGAGCAGAAGGAGGAGGAGCAGCAAACATCGGAGTACGGGGCGCCGAATGCGAACACTAGTAGAAAACAGGGCTTTGGTCCAGGCCGGGTCAGCCCATTAGTCCTGATTCAGTCTAGAACCGGGACCAATGGGGGCATTGGACCCGGTTCGTGAGCCCAGGGGGCCGGCCGGGCCACGTGGGCCATTGGCCCCGGTTCATCTGGACCTTTTGGTCCCGGTTGGTGGGACGAACCGGGACCAATGGGCCTGGCTCCCCTTTAGTCCCCGTTCATGCCATGAACCGGGACCAAAGGCCCCCCTTTAGTCCCAGTTCATGCCACGAACCGGGACTAAAGGGTTTGCCCAGAGTTTAGTCCCACCTCGCCAATTTAAAAATGAACCGACAAAACCGGCAAAAAAGGACAGAAACAAAACACAAAAAGAACCAGCCATAAAAAACGCTAGAATAACCGCCTTGCGGCTACAGTTCTAAGTTGGTCGACCGTTCGGTGAGGGGGTGTGCACCGCGTACCATTTACACTCTATTTGGCGCTTAGATCTCGGAGCAACTGCATGTGCTTGTCTAAAAAAACCACTGCATGCGGGCCCGGGAGCGAGGGCCCATGGTTTTAAGTGCCCGGGGCGGCCGCACCCCTAAACCCGTTCTCCCGCACTGAATATCTCTGATCTCAGTCAGCAATGGAAAAGAAAAGGAAGATAAAACGAACAAAACCAATCGCAGTGCCCTCCACTCTCCTCTCTAGCAGCGGCGCACAAACTGATGTTTTTGACCTGCCTGAACAGTCGCATTGCCCAAAGGGGCATGGCTGCGGTGTAAGGTTAAATGCAACTTCCGCAAAGAAAATACTTTAGTTATTTGTCTCTATGAATGCTATCTGAGAGAGGTGAATTCCTGTGAAGCTGCCTCAATATATCAGTAACAACTATGGCTGGAGACATAGTTTGTAGGCCCGTAGTAGAATGATGGCTCATTTTGATTTCCACCTGCCAGCTGTCAATTTCAATACTGAAGGCACACAATTCAGTGTAGTCCTGGAAGGAAAAAGTAAGTACTTACTGCTTCGCAAAATTCATGTCAATGGGATTCTTGTGCTGCTCCGAACATTGCTTACAATACACACGGGACACTTGAAACCATGTAAAGAAAAGAAAAAAAGTCAACAAATGGTATCATTGACATCATACATAAAGTGCAGAGGAACTGCTAGAACAAACCGTGTGATGGAACACGACTCACCATTTGCATTGGTAAATAGGGACGGAGAATAGATTAACTCCGAAGTAATTTAGCGTTTTAGGTGCCAAGAGCCCATCAAACAAAACTTAGCATCTTAGAGCATCTACAGCCAGGCTCATCAAATGCCCCTTATATGTCTGGGCGGATGGTCCGGTTAGTGTCCGATCACAAAATATCGACCCAGCCAGACTGCTCAACGGGTCATGTATGTTCGGGCTGACTGACACCCCATATATCCAGCTCTTATCAAGGGCAGCTAAGAGGATATCCGGTTGCGCCCGAGAGCGTCCGCCATGTCAGAGTGGCGAGCAGGACAGATGTCGAAACTCGAAACCCCATCAGTCCGGTGAGGACACTGGTCTAGCGCGCCGCCCAAGGGGCCAAATCCGTCTATTGAAGCCGGGTGGCTAGCCCCAACTCTTGGCACTCCCATTTCCACCATCTCCCTCCGATTCACGCCACCACTCCCAATTCGCTCCGAGCTCGTTGTCCACTCTCAACTGCTTCGACCTCGCCGTCCACTCTCAACCGCTCCGAGTTCGCTATCCGCCGGCAGCCATGGCCAGCCAACGGATCACCACGTACAAAATGCTCACTCCGCTGCACCGGTTGGAGCACCTAGCTAGTGGAGATACAGGCATGGTGCACCACTAAGATCACAACTGGTTGGCCTTCGAACTCTTCGGACCAAGACGAGCAGAAGGGACCGGAGCAGAAGGAGGAGGAGTAGCAAACATCGGAGTACGGGGCGCCGAATGCGAACACTAGTAGAAAACAGGGCTTTGGTCCAGGCCGGGTCAGCCCATTAGTCCTGATTCAGTCTAGAACCGGGACCAATGGGGGCATTGGACCCGGTTCGTGAGCCCAGGGGGCCGGCCGGGCCACGTGGGCCATTGGCCCCGGTTCATCTGGACCTTTTGGTCCCGGTTGGTGGGACGAACCGGGACCAATGGGCCTGGCTCCCCTTTAGTCCCCGTTCATGCCATGAACCGGGACCAAAGGCCCCCCTTTAGTCCCAGTTCATGCCACGAACCGGGACTAAAGGGTTTGCCCAGAGTTTAGTCCCACCTCGCCAATTTAAAAATGAACCGACAAAACCGGCAAAAAAGGACAGAAACAAAACACAAAAAGAACCAGCCATAAAAAACGCTAGAATAACCGCCTTGCGGCTACAGTTCTAAGTTGGTCGACCGTTCGGTGAGGGGGTGTGCACCGCGTACCATTTACACTCTATTTGGCGCTTAGATCTCGGAGCAACTGCATGTGCTTGTCTAAAAAAACCACTGCATGCGGGCCCGGGAGCGAGGGCCCATGGTTTTAAGTGCCCGGGGCGGCCGCACCCCTAAACCCGTTCTCCCGCACTGAATATCTCTGATCTCAGTCAGCAATGGAAAAGAAAAGGAAGATAAAACGAACAAAACCAATCGCAGTGCCCTCCACTCTCCTCTCTAGCAGCGGCGCACAAACTGATGTTTTTGACCTGCCTGAACAGTCGCATTGCCCAAAGGGGCATGGCTGTGGTGTAAGGTTAAATGCAACTTCCGCAAAGAAAATACTTTAGTTATTTGTCTCTATGAATGCTATCTGAGAGAGGTGAATTCCTGTGAAGCTGCCTCAATATATCAGTAACAACTATGGCTGGAGACATAGTTTGTAGGCCCGTAGTAGAATGATGGCTCATTTTGATTTCCACCTGCCAGCTGTCAATTTCAATACTGAAGGCACACAATTCAGTGTAGTCCTGGAAGGAAAAAGTAAGTACTTACTGCTTCGCAAAATTCATGTCAATGGGATTCTTGTGCTGCTCCGAACATTGCTTACAATACACACGGGACACTTGAAACCATGTAAAGAAAAGAAAAAAAGTCAACAAATGGTATCATTGACATCATACATAAAGTGCAGAGGAACTGCTAGAACAAACCGTGTGATGGAACACGACTCACCATTTGCATTGGTAAATAGGGACGGAGAATAGATTAACTCCGAAGTAATTTAGCGTTTTAGGTGCCAAGAGCCCATCAAACAAAACTTAGCATCTTAGAGCATCTACAGCCAGGCTCATCAAATGCCCCTTATATGTCTGGGCGGATGGTCCGGTTAGTGTCCGATCACAAAATATCGACCCAGCCAGACTGCTCAACGGGTCATGTATGTTCGGGCTGACTGACACCCCATATATCCAGCTCTTATCAAGGGCAGCTAAGAGGATATCCGGTTGCGCCCGAGAGCGTCCGCCATGTCAGAGTGGCGAGCAGGACAGATGTCGAAACTCGAAACCCCATCAGTCCGGTGAGGACACTGGTCTAGCGCGCCGCCCAAGGGGCCAAATCCGTCTATTGAAGCCGGGTGGCTAGCCCCAACTCTTGGCACTCCCATTTCCACCATCTCCCTCCGATTCACGCCACCACTCCCAATTCGCTCCGAGCTCGTTGTCCACTCTCAACTGCTTCGACCTCGCCGTCCACTCTCAACCGCTCCGAGTTCGCTATCCGCCGGCAGCCATGGCCAGCCAACGGATCACCACGTACAAAATGCTCACTCCGCTGCACCGGTTGGAGCACCTAGCTAGTGGAGATACAGGCATGGTGCACCACTAAGATCACAACTGGTTGGCCTTCGAACTCTTCGGACCAAGACGAGCAGAAGGGACCGGAGCAGAAGGAGGAGGAGCAGCAAACATCGGAGTACGGGGCGCCGAATGCGAACACTAGTAGAAAACAGGGCTTTGGTCCAGGCCGGGTCAGCCCATTAGTCCTGATTCAGTCTAGAACCGGGACCAATGGGGGCATTGGACCCGGTTCGTGAGCCCAGGGGGCCGGCCGGGCCACGTGGGCCATTGGCCCCGGTTCATCTGGACCTTTTGGTCCCGGTTGGTGGGACGAACCGGGACCAATGGGCCTGGCTCCCCTTTAGTCCCCGTTCATGCCATGAACCGGGACCAAAGGCCCCCCTTTAGTCCCAGTTCATGCCACGAACCGGGACTAAAGGGTTTGCCCAGAGTTTAGTCCCACCTCGCCAATTTAAAAATGAACCGACAAAACCGGCAAAAAAGGACAGAAACAAAACACAAAAAGAACCAGCCATAAAAAACGCTAGAATAACCGCCTTGCGGCTACAGTTCTAAGTTGGTCGACCGTTCGGTGAGGGGGTGTGCACCGCGTACCATTTACACTCTATTTGGCGCTTAGATCTCGGAGCAACTGCATGTGCTTGTCTAAAAAAACCACTGCATGCGGGCCCGGGAGCGAGGGCCCATGGTTTTAAGTGCCCGGGGCGGCCGCACCCCTAAACCCGTTCTCCCGCACTGAATATCTCTGATCTCAGTCAGCAATGGAAAAGAAAAGGAAGATAAAACGAACAAAACCAATCGCAGTGCCCTCCACTCTCCTCTCTAGCAGCGGCGCACAAACTGATGTTTTTGACCTGCCTGAACAGTCGCATTGCCCAAAGGGGCATGGCTGCGGTGTAAGGTTAAATGCAACTTCCGCAAAGAAAATACTTTAGTTATTTGTCTCTATGAATGCTATCTGAGAGAGGTGAATTCCTGTGAAGCTGCCTCAATATATCAGTAACAACTATGGCTGGAGACATAGTTTGTAGGCCCGTAGTAGAATGATGGCTCATTTTGATTTCCACCTGCCAGCTGTCAATTTCAATACTGAAGGCACACAATTCAGTGTAGTCCTGGAAGGAAAAAGTAAGTACTTACTGCTTCGCAAAATTCATGTCAATGGGATTCTTGTGCTGCTCCGAACATTGCTTACAATACACACGGGACACTTGAAACCATGTAAAGAAAAGAAAAAAAGTCAACAAATGGTATCATTGACATCATACATAAAGTGCAGAGGAACTGCTAGAACAAACCGTGTGATGGAACACGACTCACCATTTGCATTGGTAAATAGGGACGGAGAATAGATTAACTCCGAAGTAATTTAGCGTTTTAGGTGCCAAGAGCCCATCAAACAAAACTTAGCATCTTAGAGCATCTACAGCCAGGCTCATCAAATGCCCCTTATATGTCTGGGCGGATGGTCCGGTTAGTGTCCGATCACAAAATATCGACCCAGCCAGACTGCTCAACGGGTCATGTATGTTCGGGCTGACTGACACCCCATATATCCAGCTCTTATCAAGGGCAGCTAAGAGGATATCCGGTTGCGCCCGAGAGCGTCCGCCATGTCAGAGTGGCGAGCAGGACAGATGTCGAAACTCGAAACCCCATCAGTCCGGTGAGGACACTGGTCTAGCGCGCCGCCCAAGGGGCCAAATCCGTCTATTGAAGCCGGGTGGCTAGCCCCAACTCTTGGCACTCCCATTTCCACCATCTCCCTCCGATTCACGCCACCACTCCCAATTCGCTCCGAGCTCGTTGTCCACTCTCAACTGCTTCGACCTCGCCGTCCACTCTCAACCGCTCCGAGTTCGCTATCCGCCGGCAGCCATGGCCAGCCAACGGATCACCACGTACAAAATGCTCACTCCGCTGCACCGGTTGGAGCACCTAGCTAGTGGAGATACAGGCATGGTGCACCACTAAGATCACAACTGGTTGGCCTTCGAACTCTTCGGACCAAGACGAGCAGAAGGGACCGGAGCAGAAGGAGGAGGAGCAGCAAACATCGGAGTACGGGGCGCCGAATGCGAACACTAGTAGAAAACAGGGCTTTGGTCCAGGCCGGGTCAGCCCATTAGTCCTGATTCAGTCTAGAACCGGGACCAATGGGGGCATTGGACCCGGTTCGTGAGCCAAGGGGGCCGGCCGGGCCACGTGGGCCATTGGCCCCGGTTCATCTGGACCTTTTGGTCCCGGTTGGTGGGACGAACCGGGACCAATGGGCCTGGCTCCCCTTTAGTCCCCGTTCATGCCATGAACCGGGACCAAAGGCCCCCCTTTAGTCCCAGTTCATGCCACGAACCGGGACTAAAGGGTTTGCCCAGAGTTTAGTCCCACCTCGCCAATTTAAAAATGAACCGACAAAACCGGCAAAAAAGGACAGAAACAAAACACAAAAAGAACCAGCCATAAAAAACGCTAGAATAACCGCCTTGCGGCTACAGTTCTAAGTTGGTCGACCGTTCGGTGAGGGGGTGTGCACCGCGTACCATTTACACTCTATTTGGCGCTTAGATCTCGGAGCAACTGCATGTGCTTGTCTAAAAAAACCACTGCATGCGGGCCCGGGAGCGAGGGCCCATGGTTTTAAGTGCCCGGGGCGGCCGCACCCCTAAACCCGTTCTCCCGCACTGAATATCTCTGATCTCAGTCAGCAATGGAAAAGAAAAGGAAGATAAAACGAACAAAACCAATCGCAGTGCCCTCCACTCTCCTCTCTAGCAGCGGCGCACAAACTGATGTTTTTGACCTGCCTGAACAGTCGCATTGCCCAAAGGGGCATGGCTGCGGTGTAAGGTTAAATGCAACTTCCGCAAAGAAAATACTTTAGTTATTTGTCTCTATGAATGCTATCTGAGAGAGGTGAATTCCTGTGAAGCTGCCTCAATATATCAGTAACAACTATGGCTGGAGACATAGTTTGTAGGCCCGTAGTAGAATGATGGCTCATTTTGATTTCCACCTGCCAGCTGTCAATTTCAATACTGAAGGCATACAATTCAGTGTAGTCCTGGAAGGAAAAAGTAAGTACTTACTGCTTCGCAAAATTCATGTCAATGGGATTCTTGTGCTGCTCCGAACATTGCTTACAATACACACGGGACACTTGAAACCATGTAAAGAAAAGAAAAAAAGTCAACAAATGGTATCATTGACATCATACATAAAGTGCAGAGGAACTGCTAGAACAAACCGTGTGATGGAACACGACTCACCATTTGCATTGGTAAATAGGGACGGAGAATAGATTAACTCCGAAGTAATTTAGCGTTTTAGGTGCCAAGAGCCCATCAAACAAAACTTAGCATCTTAGAGCATCTACAGCCAGGCTCATCAAATGCCCCTTATATGTCTGGGCGGATGGTCCGGTTAGTGTCCGATCACAAAATATCGACCCAGCCAGACTGCTCAACGGGTCATGTATGTTCGGGCTGACTGACACCCCATATATCCAGCTCTTATCAAGGGCAGTTAAGAGGATATCCGGTTGCGCCCGAGAGCGTCCGCCATGTCAGAGTGGCGAGCAGGACAGATGTCGAAACTCGAAACCCCATCAGTCCGGTGAGGACACTGGTCTAGCGCGCCGCCCAAGGGGCCAAATCCGTCTATTGAAGCCGGGTGGCTAGCCCCAACTCTTGGCACTCCCATTTCCACCATCTCCCTCCGATTCACGCCACCACTCCCAATTCGCTCCGAGCTCGTTGTCCACTCTCAACTGCTTCGACCTCGCCGTCCACTCTCAACCGCTCCGAGTTCGCTATCCGCCGGCAGCCATGGCCAGCCAACGGATCACCACGTACAAAATGCTCACTCCGCTGCACCGGTTGGAGCACCTAGCTAGTGGAGATACAGGCATGGTGCACCACTAAGATCACAACTGGTTGGCCTTCGAACTCTTCGGACCAAGACGAGCAGAAGGGACCGGAGCAGAAGGAGGAGGAGCAGCAAACATCGGAGTACGGGGCGCCGAATGCGAACACTAGTAGAAAACAGGGCTTTGGTCCAGGCCGGGTCAGCCCATTAGTCCTGATTCAGTCTAGAACCGGGACCAATGGGGGCATTGGACCCGGTTCGTGAGCCCAGGGGGCCGGCCGGGCCACGTGGGCCATTGGCCCCGGTTCATCTGGACCTTTTGGTCCCGGTTGGTGGGACGAACCGGGACCAATGGGCCTGGCTCCCCTTTAGTCCCCGTTCATGCCATGAACCGGGACCAAAGGCCCCCCTTTAGTCCCAGTTCATGCCACGAACCGGGACTAAAGGGTTTGCCCAGAGTTTAGTCCCACCTCGCCAATTTAAAAATGAACCGACAAAACCGGCAAAAAAGGACAGAAACAAAACACAAAAAGAACCAGCCATAAAAAACGCTAGAATAACCGCCTTGCGGCTACAGTTCTAAGTTGGTCGACCGTTCGGTGAGGGGGTGTGCACCGCGTACCATTTACACTCTATTTGGCGCTTAGATCTCGGAGCAACTGCATGTGCTTGTCTAAAAAAACCACTGCATGCGGGCCCGGGAGCGAGGGCCCATGGTTTTAAGTGCCCGGGGCGGCCGCACCCCTAAACCCGTTCTCCCGCACTGAATATCTCTGATCTCAGTCAGCAATGGAAAAGAAAAGGAAGATAAAACAAACAAAACCAATCGCAGTGCCCTCCACTCTCCTCTCTAGCAGCGGCGCACAAACTAATGTTTTTGACCTGCCTGAACAGTCGCATTGCCCAAAGGGGCATGGCTGCGGTGTAAGGTTAAATGCAACTTCCGCAAAGAAAATACTTTAGTTATTTGTCTCTATGAATGCTATCTGAGAGAGGTGAATTCCTGTGAAGCTGCCTCAATATATCAGTAACAACTATGGCTGGAGACATAGTTTGTAGGCCCGTAGTAGAATGATGGCTCATTTTGATTTCCACCTGCCAGCTGTCAATTTCAATACTGAAGGCACACAATTCAGTGTAGTCCTGGAAGGAAAAAGTAAGTACTTACTGCTTCGCAAAATTCATGTCGATGGGATTCTTGTGCTGCTCCGAACATTGCTTACAATACACACGGGACACTTGAAACCATGTAAAGAAAAGAAAAAGGTCAACAAATGGTATCATTGACATCATACATAAAGCACAGAGGAATTGCTAGAACCAACCGTCTGATGGAACACGACTCACCATTTGCATTGGTAAATAGGGACGGAGAATAGATTAACTCCGAAGTAATTTAGCGTTTTAGGTGCCAAGAGCCCATCAAACAAAACTTAGCATCTTAGAGCATCTACAACCGGACTCATCAAATGCCCCTTATATGTCTGGGCGGATGGTCCGGTTAGTGACCGATCACAAAATATCGATCCAGCCAGAATGCTCAACCGGTCATGTATGTTCGGGCTGACTGACGCCGCATATATCCAGCTCTTATCAAGGGCATCTAAGAGGATATCCGGTTGCGCCCGAGAGCGTCCGCCATGTCAGAGTGGCGAGCGGGACAGATGTCGAAACTCGAAACCCATCAGTCCGGTGAGGACACTGGTCTAGCGCGCCGACCAAGGGGCCAAATCCGTCTATTGAAGCCGGATGGCTAGCCCCAACTCTTGGCACTCCCATTTCCACCATTTCCCTCCTATTCGCGCCACCACTCCCAATTTGCTCCGAGCTCATTGTCCACTCTCAACCGCTTCGACCTCGCCGTCCACTCTCAACCGCTCCGAGTTCGCTATCCGCCGGCAGCCATGGCCAGCCAACGGATCACCACGCACAAAATGCTCACTCCGCTGCACTGGTTGGAGCACCTAGCTAGTGGAGATACAGGCACGGTGTGTTGGAAATATGCCCTAGAGGCAATAATAAAATGGTTATTGTTGTATTTCCTTGTTCATGATAATTGTCTATTGTTCATGCTATAATTGTATTAACCGGAAACCATAATACATGTGCGGATACATAGACAACACCATGTCCCTAGTAAGCCTCCAGTTGACTAGCTCGTTGATCAATAGATGCTTACGGTTTCCTGACCATGGACATTGGATGTCGTTGATAACGGGATCACATCATTAGGAGAATGATGTGATGGACAAGACCCAATTCTAAGCCTAGCACAAGATCGTGTAGTTCGTATGCTAAAGCTTTTCTAATGTCAAGTATCATTTCCTTAGACCATGAGATTGTGCAACTCCCGGATACCGTAGGAATGCTTTGGGTGTACCAAACGTCACAACATAACTGGGTGGCTATAAAGGTGCACTATGGGTATCTCTGAAAGTGCCTGTTGGGTTGGCACGAATCGAGACTGGGATTTGTCACTCCGTGTAACGGAGAGGTATCTCTGGGCCCACTCGGTAGGACATCATCATAATGTGCACAATGTGACCAAGGAGTTGATCACGGGATGATGTGTTACGGAATGAGTAAAGAGACTTGCCGGTAACGAGATTGAACAAGGTATCGGGATACCGACGATCGAATCTCGGGCGAGTATCATACTAGTAGACAAAGGGAATTGTATACAGAATTGATTGAATCCTTGACATCGTGGTTCATCCGATGAGATCATCGTGGAACATGTGGGAGCCAATATGGGTATCCAGATCCCGCTGTTGGTTATTGACTAGAGAGATGTCTCGGTCATGTCTGCATGATTCCCGAGCCCGTAGGGTCCACACACTTAAGGTTCGATGACGCTAGGGTTATAGGGAAGGTATGTACGCGGTTACCGAATGTTGTTCGGAGTCCCGGATGAGATCCCGGACGTCACGAGGAGTTCTGGAATGGTCCGGAGGAGAAGATTGATATATTGGACGAAGGGTTTTGGTGTCTGGAAGTGTTCCGGAGGTACCGGGTGATGGCCAGCATGACCGGAAGGTATTTCGGGAGCCCCGTCAAGTGTTGGGGGGCTTCATGGGCCAAGGGAAGGGGGCAAACTAGCCCACTAAGGGGCCGTGTGCCCCCCTCACCTATTCCCACGTGATCAGGGGGTTTGGGGCGCCCCATCTAGGGTTCCCACCTCCTGGCTTGGGGGCCAAGTCACCCAAGGGGGAGATCCCATCTGCCCTGTCCGCCGCCCCCCTAGGTGAAACCCTAGGGCGCCTCCCCTTGCCCTTGCCCCTATATATAGTGGAGGTTTTGGGACTGCAAAGCACACGAGTCTCTCTCTCCCAAGGCGCAGCCCTACCTCTCTCCCTCCTTGTCTCTTGTAGTGCTTGGCGAAGCCCTGCTGGAGTATCGCGCTCCTCCTCCACCACCATGCCATCGTGCTGCTGCTGGACGGAGTCTTCCCCAACCTCTCCCTCTATCCTTGCTGGATCAAGACATGGGAGACGTCACCGAGCTGCATGTGTGTTGAACGTGGAGGTGCCGTTGTTCGGCGCTTAGATCGGAATCGACCGCGATCTGAATCGCTATGAGTACGACTACCTCATCCGCGTTCTAGTAACGCTTCTGCTTAGCGATCTACAAGGGTATGTAGATGCACTCCCCTTCCCCTTGTTGCTAGATTACTCCATAGATTGATCTTGGTGATGCGTAGAAAATTTTAAATTTCTGCTACGATCCCCAACAGTGGTATCAGAGCTAGGTCTATGCGTAGATTCTATGCATGAGTAGAACACAAAGTAGTTGTGGGCGATGATTTGTTCAATTTGCTTGCCGTTACTACTCTTATCTTGATTTGGCAGCATTGTGGGATGAAGCGGCCCGGACCGACCTTACACATACACTTACGCGAGACAGGTTCCACCGACTGACATGCACTTGATGCATAAGGTGGCTGGCGGGTGTCTGTCTCTCCCACTTTAGTCGGATCGGATTCGATGAAAAGGGTCCTTATGAAGGGTAAATAGCAATTGGCATATCACCGTTGTGGTTTTGCGTAGGTAAGAAACATTCTTGCTAGAAACCCATATTAGCCACGTAAAACATGCAACAACTATTAGAGGACGTCTAACTTGTTTTTGCAGGGTATGCTATGTGATGTGATATGGCCAAAAGGATGTGATGAATGATATATGTGATATATGAGATTGATCATGTTCTTGTAATAGGAATCACGACTTGCATGTCGATGAGTATGACAACCGGCAGGAGCCATAGGAGTTGTCTTAATTTATTTATGACCTGCGTGTCAGTGAAAACGCCATGTAATTACTTTACTTTATTGCTAACCGTTAGCCATAGTAGTAGAAGTAATAGTTGGTGAGGCAACTTCATGAAGACACGATGATGGAGATCATGATGATGGAGATCATGGTGTCATGCCGGTGAAGATGGTGTTCATGCCACGTCTCGAAGATGGAGATCAAAGGCGCAGGATGATATTGGCCATATCATGTCACTTTATGATTTGCATATGATGTTTGTCATGTTTACATCTTATTTGCTTAGAACGACGATAGCATAAATAAGATGATCCCTCGCAATAATTTCAAGAAAGTGTTCCCCCTAACTGTGCACCGTTGCTAAGGTCCGTTGTTCCGAAGCACCACGTGATGATCGGGTGTGATAGGTTCTAACGTTTGCATACAACGGGTGTAAGCCAGATTTTCACACGCAATACACTTAGGTTAACTTGACGAGCCTAGCATGTACAGACATGGCCTCGGAACACGGAAGACCGAAAGGTCGAACATGAGTCGTATAGTGGATACGATCAACATGAAGATGTTCACCGATGATGACTAGTCCGTCTCACGTGATGATCGGACAAGGCCTAGTTGACTCGGATCATGTATCACTTAGATGAGTAGAGGGATGTCTATCTAAGTGGGAGTTCATTGAATAATTTGATTAGATGAACTTAATTATCATGAACATAGTCAAAAGGTCTTTGCAAATTATGTCGTAGCTCATGCTTTGGTTCTACTATTTTAGATATGTTCCTAGAGAAAATTTAGTTGAGAGTTGACAGTAGCAATTATGCGGACTGGGTCCGTGAACTGAGGATTGTCCTCATTGCTGCACAGAAGGGTTATGTCCTTAATGCACCGCTCAGTGTGTTGAACCTCGAGCATTGTCTGTAGATGTTGGGAAACATCAGACATACACGTTTTGATGACTACGGGATAGTTCAGTACATAATACTAACGGTTTAGAATTGTGGCACCAAAGACATATTTTGAAACGTCGCAGAACATATGAGATGTTCCAAAGACTGAAATTGGAATTTCAGACTAGTGCCCACGTCAAGAGGTATGAGACCTCTGACAAGTTTCTTAAGCCTGCAAACTAAGGGAGAAAAGCTCAATCGTTAAGCATGTGCTCAGATTGTCTGAGTACTACAATCGCTTGAATCGAGTGGAAGTTAATCTTCCAGATGAGATAGTGATGGTTCTCCATAGTCACTGGCTCACTGCCACCAAGCTATTGGAGCTTCGTGATGAACTATAACATATCAGGGATAGACATGATGATCCTTGAGCAACTCGCGATGTTTGACACCGCGAAAGTAGAAATCAAGTAGGAGCATCAATTGTTGATGGTTAAACCACTAGTTTCAAGAAGGGCAAGGGAAAGAAGGGATACTTCATGAAATGGCAAATTAGTTGCTGCTCTAGTGAAGAAACCCAAGGTTGAACCCAAACCCGAGACTAAGTGCTTCTGTAATGAGGGGAACGGTCACTGAAGCAGAACTACCCTAGATACTTGGTAGATGAGAAGGCTGGTAAGGTCAACAGAAGTATTTTGAATATACGTTATATTATTGTGTACTTTACTAGTACTCCTAGTAGCACCAGGGTAATAAATACCGGTTCGGTTGCTAAGTGTTAGTAACTCAAAATAAAAGGCTATGGAGACTAGCTAAAGGTGAGATGACGATATGTTGGAAGTGTTTCCAAGGTTGATGTGATCAAACATCGCACGCTCCCTCTACCATCGAGATTGGTGTTAAACCTAAATAATTGTTATTTGGTGTTTGCATTGAGCATAGACATGATTGGATTATGTTTATCGCAATACGGTTATTCATTTAAGGAGAATAATGGTTACTCTGTTTATTTGAATAATACCTTCAATGGTCTTGCACCGAAAAAATGAATGGTTTATTGAATCTCGATCATAGTGATACACATGTTCATGCCAAAAGATATAAGATAGTAATGATAGTACCACATACTTGTGGCACTGCCATTTGAGTCATGTTGGTATAAAACGCATGAAGAAGCTCCAGTTCGATGGATCTTTGGACTCACTCGTTTTGAAAAGATTGAGACATGCGAACCATGTCTATTGGTAGATATGCATGAAGAAACTCCATACAGGTGGATCGTTTGGACTCACTTGATTTTGAATCACTTGAGACATGCAAATCATACCACATGGGCAAGATGACTGGAAGACCTCGTTTTCAGTAAGATGGAACAAGAAAGCAACCTGTTGGAAGTAATACATTTTGATGTGTGCAGTCCAATGAGTGCTGAGGCACGCAGTGGATATCGTTATGTTCTTACTTCACATATGATTTGAGTAGATGCTGAGTATATTTACTTGATGAAACACAAGTCTGAATTATTGAAAGTTTTAAATAATTTCAGAGTGAAGTTGAAGATCGTCGTGACAAGAGGATAAAATGTCTATGATATGATCATAGAGATGAATATCTGAGTTACGAGTTTGGCACACAATTAAGACATTGTGGAAATTGTTTCACAACTAATACCGCCTGGAACACCATAGTGTGATGGTGTGTCCAAACATCATAACTGCACCCTATTGGATATGGTGCATACCATGATGTCTCTTATCGAATTACCACTATCGTTTACGGGTTAGGCATTAGAGACAACCACATTCACTTTAAATAGGGCACCACACAATTCCGTTGAGACGACACCGTATGAACTATGGTTTAGAGAAACCTAAGCTGTCGTTTCTTAAAAGTTTGGGGTTGCAATGCTTATGTGAAAAAAGTTTCAGGATGGTAAGCTCGAACCCAAAGCGGATAAATGCATCTTCATAGAATACTCAAAAATAGTTGGGTATACCTCCTATTTCAGATCCGGAAGCAAAAGTGATTGTTCTGGAAACGGGTCCTTTATCGAGGAAAAGTTTCTCTCAAAAGAATTGAGTGGGAGGATGGTGGAGACTTGATGAGGTTATTGAACCGTCATTTCAACTAGTGTGTAGCAGGGCACAGGAAGTTGTTCCTGTGGCACCTACACCAACTGGAGTGGAAGCTTATGATAGTGATCATGAAACTTCGGATCAAGTCACTACCAAACCTCATAGGTCGACAAGGATGCATACTACTTCAGAGAGGTATGTAATCCTGTCTTGGAAGTCATGTTGCTAGACAACAATGAACCTACGAGCTATGGAGAAGCAATGGTGGGCCCGGATTCCGACGAATGGCTCAAGGCCATAAAATCCGAGAGAGGATCCATGTATAAAAAACAAAGTATAGACTTTGAAAGAACTACTTGATGGTCGTAAGGCTATTGGGTGCAGATGGATTTTAAAAGGAAGACGGACAATGATGGTAAGTGTCACCATTAAGAAAGCTCGACTTGTCGTTTCCCGACAAGTTCAAGGAGTTGACTACGATGAGACTTTCTCACTCATAGCGATGCTAAGAGTCTGTTGGAATTATGTTAGCAGTTACTGCATTATTTATGAAATCTTGCAGATAGGATGTCAAAACATTGTTTCCTCGACATTTTCTTGAGAAAAGGTTGTATGTGATACAACCAGAAGGTTTTGTCAATCCTGAAAGATGCTAACAAGTATGCAAAGCTCCAGCAATCCTTCTAAGGACTGGAGTAAGCATCTCGGAATTGGAATATACGCTTTGATGAGATGATCAAAGATTTTGGGTTTATACAAAGTTTATGAGAAACTTGTATTTCCAAAGAAGTGAGTGGGAGCACTATAGAATTTTTGATGAGTATATGTTGTTAACATATTGTTGATCAGAAATGATGTAGAATTTCTGGAAAGCATACAGGGTTATTTGAAAAGTGTTTTTCAATGGAAAACCTGGATTAAGCTACTTGAACATTGAGCATCAAGATCTATAAGGATAGATCAAAAACGCTTAATAGTACTTTCAAATGAATACATACCGTGACAAGATTTTGAAGGATTTCAAAATAGATCAGCAAAGTTCTTGGCTGTGTTACAAGGTATGAGCATTGAGTAAGACTCAAGACCTGACCACGGCAGAAGAGAGAGAAAGGACGAAGGTCGTCCCCTATGCTTTAGACATAGGCTCTACAGTATGCTATGCTGTGTACCGCACCTGAAGTGTGCCTTGCCATGAGTCAGTCAAGGGGTACAAGAGTGATCCAGAAATGGATCACATGACAGCGGTCGAACTTATCCTTAGTAACTAGTGGACTAAGTAATTTTCTCGATTATGGAGGTGGTAAAAGAGTTCATCGTAAAGGGTTACGTCAATGCAAACTTTGACTCTAATCCGAATAACTCTGAGTAGTAAACCGGATTCGTACAGTGGAGCAGTTATTTGGAATAGCTCCTTGTAGTGCGTGGTAGCTGCATCTACAAGATGACATAGAGATTTGTAAAGCACACATGGATCTGAAAGGTTCAGGCCCATTGACTAATAAACCTCTCTCACAAGCGATATATGAACAAACCCCATGGGTGTTGGATTCATTACAATCACATAGTGATGTGAACTAGCTTATTGGCTCTAGTGCAAGTGGGAGACTGTTGGAAATATGCCCTAGAGGCAATAATAAAATGGTTATTGTTGTATTTCCTTGTTCATGATAATTGTCTATTGTTCATGCTATAATTGTATTAACCGGAAACCATAATACATGTGCAGATACATAGACAACACCATGTCCCTAGTAAGCCTCTAGTTGACTAGCTCGTTGATCAATAGATGGTTACGGTTTCCTGACCATGGACATTGGATGTCGTTGATAACGGGATCACATCATTAGGAGAATGATGTGATGGACAAGACCCAATCCTAAGCCTAGCACAAGATCGTGTAGTTCGTATGCTAAAGCTTTTCTAATGTCAAGTATCATTTCCTTAGACCATGAGATTGTGCAACTCCCGGATACCGTAGGAATGCTTTGGGTGTACCAAACATCACAATGTAACTGGGTGGCTATAAAGGTGCACTACAGGTATCTCCGAAAGTGTCTGTTGGGTTGGCACGAATCGAGAGTGGGATTTGTCACTCCGTGTAACAGAGAGGTATCTCTGGGCCCACTCGGTAGGACATCGTCATAATGTGCACAATGTGACCAAGGAGTTGATCACGGGATGATGTGTTACGGAATGAGTAAAGAGACTTGCCGGTAACGAGATTGAACAAGGTATCGGGATACCGACGATCGAATCTCGGGCAAGTATCATACCAGTAGACAAAGGGAATTGTATACGGGATTGATTGAATCCTTGACATCGTGGTTTATCCGATGAGATCATCGTGGAACATGTGGGAGCCAACATGGGTATCCAGATCCCGCTGTTGGTTATTGACTAGAGAGATGTCTCGGTCATGTCTGCATGATTCCCGAGCCCGTAGGGTCCACACACTTAAGGTTCGATGACGCTAGGGTTATAGGGAAGGTATGTACGTGGTTACCGAATGTTGTTCGGAGTCCCGGATGAGATCCCGGACGTCACAAGGAGTTCCGGAATGGTCTGGAGGAGAAGATTGATATATTGGACGAAGGGTTTTGGAGTCCGGAAGTGTTCCGGAGGTATCGGGTGATGACCAGCATGACCGAAAGGTATTTCGGGAGCCCCGACAAGTGTTGGGGGGCTTCATGGGCCAAGGGAAGGGGGCAAACCAGCCCACTAAGGGGCTGTGTGCCCCCCTCACCTATTCCCACGTGACCAGGGGGTTTGGGGCGCCCCATCTAGGGTTCCCACCTCCTGGCTTGGGGGCCAAGTCACCCAAGGGGGAGATCCCATCTGCCATGCCCCCCCTAGTGGAAACCTTAGGGAGCCTCCCCTTGCCCTTGCCCCTATATATGGTGGAGGTTTTGGGGCTGCAGAGCACACAAGTCTCTCTCTCACAAGGCGCAGCCCTACCTCTCTCCCTCCTCGTCTCTCGTAGTGCTTGGCGAAGCCCTGCTGGAGTACCGCGCTCCTCCGCCACCACCACGCCGCCGTGCTGCTGTTGGACGGAGTCTTCCCCAACCTCTCCCTCTCTCCTTGCTGGATCAAGGCATGGGAGACGTCACCGGGCTGCACGTGTGTTGAACGCGGAGGCGTCGTTGTTCGGCGCTTAGATCGGAATCGGCCGCGATCTGAATCGCTACGAGTACGACTACCTCATCCGCGTTCTAGTAATGCTTCCGCTTAGCGATCTACAAGGGTATGTAGATGCACTCCCCTTCCCCTCGGTGCTAGATTACTCCATAGATTGATCTTGGTGATGCGTAGAAAATTTTAAATTTCTGCTACGACCCCCAACACGGTGCACCACTGATATTGCAGCCGGTTGACCTTCGGACTCTCCGGACCAAGACGAGCAGAAGGAGGAGCAGCAAACATCGAAGTATGGGGTGCCGAATGCGGAGTAGAGGACGATGAAGAGGAGGAAAGCGAAGCAGATCAGGCTCCTCTTGCTGCCGGCTTCGACATGGGTGATGTGCTGGACGAGTTTGAGGTGGCCCACGTGGAGGATACATCTGAGCAGTTGGCTATCCTCGACTCCATCCAATCAGAGCTTGAGGTCATAACAAACCGTCATTACCTTCGCGAGGTGGACACAGAGCTAGAGGAAGTCTTCGTGAACATAGAGTCCGACTACCAGGAGGCCGGTCCGTCCGGCACTGCCGACATGAAGGTCGCGGACATCTTCGATGATGAGTAGAAGAACTACTATAGTCTTATCTATGTAGTATGAAGTACGTAGCTTATTTTACATTGCATTGCCTAGTAAGGAAAAAGGGGATGAGATTTGAGGTTTGTGGTTGGAGCAGATGAAAAGTGACACTGTCTACTGACACGCGCCCTGGGACATATGAGGGGTCACTTTTGAGGAGCCTGGTTGTAGATGCTCTTGGTACCTAGAAATCATCAACAGTTCAACGCTGACAAAGAAAGTCTACTTTGATGGAAGGAAATGAATGAGTGAGCTTGTGCTTTCTTCCATCACATGGGGACTGATGTTTCTATTCCTGGCATAGCTTATGTTGCCTGTAAAGAAAATTCTTGTACCGCTCCAATGGAGTTTTTGTACTGATCCAATCATTGTTTACAATTTTTCAAAAAGGAGGATAACCCTTGACCTCTGCATCAAAACGATGCATGCAACCATATATTATTAAGAAAAATCAAAATCCAGCAGCCGAACAGCCTGGACCCGGAAATAAAGCGGAAAACAAACCCTGAGGTCGTATATCTCACGATAGTAACTCCCCCAGATATCCACTTGTTGGGAAACGTAGTAATTTCAAAAAATTTCCTACGCACACGCAAGATCATGGTGATGCATAGCAACGAGTGGGAGAGTGTGATCTACGTACCCTTGTAGATCGACAACGGAAGCGTTTGGTTGATGTAGTCGTACGTCTCCACGGCCCGACCGATCAAGCACCGAAACTACGGCACCTCCGAGTTCTAGCACACGTTCAGCTCGATGACGATCCCCGGACTCCGATCCAGCAAAGTGTCGGGGAAGAGTTCCGTCAGCACGACGGCGTGGTGACGATCTTGATGTACTATCGTCGCAGGGCTTCGCCTAAGCACCGCTACAATATTATCGAGGACAATGGTGGAAGGGGGCACCGCACACGGCTAAGAATATGATCACGTGGATCAACTTGTGTCCCTAGGGGTGCCCCTGCCTTCGTATATAAAGGTTCAAGAGGGGGAGGCCGGCCGGCCACCATAGGGCGCGCCAGGAGGAGTCCTACTCCCTCCGGGAGTAGGACTTCTCCCCCAATCCTAGTTGGAATAGGATTCGCGAGGTGGGAACGAAGAGAGAGAGAGAGAAGGAGGGGGGCGCCGGCCCCCTCTCTCCTTGTCCTATTCGGACTAGGGGTGAGGGGCGCGCGGCCCATCCCTGGCCGCCTCTCCTCTTCTTCCACTAATGCCCATTAAGGCCCATGTACCTCCCGGGGGGTTCTGGTAACCTCCCAGTACTCCGGTAAAATCCCGATTTCACCCGGAACACTTCCAATATCCAAATATAGGCTTCCAATATATCAATCTTTATGTCTTGACCATTTCGAGACTCCTCGTCATGTCCGTGATCACATCCGGGACTCCGAACAACCTTCGGTACATCAAAATGCATAAACTCATAATATAACTGTCATCGTAACCTTAAGCGTGCGGACCCTACGGGTTTGAGAACAATGTAGACATGACCGAGACACGTCTCTGGTCAATAACCAATAGCGGGACCTGGATGTCCATATTGGTTCCTACATATTCTACGAGGATCTTTTATCGGCCAGACCGCATAACAACATACGTTGTTCCCTTTGTCATCGGTATGTTACTTGCCCGAGATTCGATCGTCGGTATCCAATACGTAGTTCAATCTCGTTACCGGCAAGTCTCTTTACTCGTTCCGTAATACATCATCCTGCAACTAACTCATTAGTTGCAATGCTTGCAAGGCTTAAGTGATGTGCATTACCGAGAGGGCCCAGAGATACCTCTCCGACGATCGGAGTGACAAATCCTAATCTCGAAATACGTCAACCCAACATGTACCTTTGGAGACACCTGTAGAGCACCTTTATAATCACCCAGTTACGTTGTGACATTTGGTAGCACACAAAGTGTTCCTCCGGCACACGGGAGTTACATGATCCCATAGTCATAGGAACATGTATAAGTCATGAAGAAAGCAATAGCAACATACTAAACGATCGGGTGCTAAGCTAATGGAATGGGTCATGTCAATCAGATCATTCATCTAATGATGTGATCCCGTTAATCAAATGACAACTCTTTGTCCATGGTTAGGAAACATAACCATCTTTGATTAACGAGCTAGTCAAGTAGAGGCATACTAGTGACACTCTGTTTGTCTATGTATTCACACATGTATTATGTTTCCGGTTAATACAATTCTAGCATGAATAATAAACTTTTATCATGATATAAGGAAATAAATAATAACATTATTATTGCCTCTAGGGCATATTTCCTTCAGTCTCCCACTTGCACTAGAGTCAATAATCTAGATTACACAGTAATGATTCTAACACCCATGGAGCTTTGGTGCTGATCATGTTTTGCTCGTGGAAGAGGCTTAGTCAATGGGTCTGCTACATTCAGCTCCGTATGTATCTTGAAAATCTCTATGTCTCCCACCTGGACTAGATCCCGGATGGAATTGAAGCGTCTTTTGATGTGCTTGGTTCTTTTGTGAAATCTGGATTCCTTCGCCAAGGCAATTGCACCAGTATTGTCACAAAAGATTTTCATTGGACCCGATGCACTAGGTATGACACCTAGATCGGATATGAACTCCTTCATCCATACTCCTTCGTTTGCAGCTTCCGAAGCAGCTATGTATTCCGCTTCACATGTAGATCCCGCCACGACGCTTTGTTTATAACTGCACCAACTGACAGCTCCACCGTTTAATGTAAACACGTATCCGGTTTGTGATTTAGAATCGTCCGGATCAGTGTCAAAGCTTGCATCAACGTAACCATTTACGATGAGCTCTTTGTCACCTCCATATACGAGAAACATATCCTTAGTCCTTTTCAGGTACTTCAGGATGTTCTTGACCGTTGTCCAGTGATCCACTCTTGGATTACTTTGGTACCTCCCTGCTAGACTTATAGCAAGGCACACATCAGGTCTGGTACACAGCATTGCATACATGATAGAGCCTATGGCTGAAGCATAGGGAACATCTTTCATTTTCTCTCTATCTTCTGCAGTGGTCAGGCATTGAGTTTGACTCAACTTCACACCTTGTAACACAGGCAAGCACCCTTTCTTTGCTTGATCCATTTTGAACTTCTTCAAAATCTTGTCAAGTTATGTGCTTTGTGAAAGTCCAATTAAGCGTCTTGATCTATCTCTATAGATCTTTATGCCTAATATGTAAGCAGCTTCACCGAGGTCTTTCATTGAAAAACTCTTATTCAAGTATCCCTTTATGCTATCCAGAAATTCTATATCATTTCCAATCAGTAATATGTCATCCACATATAATATCAGAAATGCTACAGAGCTCCCACTCACTTTCTTGTAAATACAGGCTTCTCCGAAAGTCTGTATAAAACCAAATGCTTTGATCACACTATCAAAGCGTTTATTCCAACTCCGAGAGGCTTGCACCAGTCCATAAATGGATTGCTGGAGCTTGCACACTTTGTTAGCTCCCTTTGGATCGACAAAACCTTCCGGTTGCATCATATACAACTCTTCTTCGAGAAATCCATTCAGGAATGCAGTTTTGACATCCATCTGCCAAATTTCATAATCATAAAATGCGGCAATTGCTAACATGATTCGGACAGACTTAAGCATCGCTACGGGTGAGAAGGTCTCATCGTAGTCAACCCCTTGAAATTGTCGAAAACCTTTTGCGACAAGTCGAGCTTTGTAGACAATAATATTACCGTCAGCGTCAGTCTTCTTCTTGAAGATCCATTTATTCTCAATTGCTTGCCGATCATCGGGCAAGTCAACCAAAGTCCATACTTTGTTCTCATACATGGATCCCATCTCAGATTTCATGGCTTCAAGCCATTTTGCGGAATCTGGGCTCACCATCGCTTCTTCATAGTTCGTAGGTTCATCATGATCTAGTAGCATGATTTCCAGAACAGGATTACCGTACCACTCTGGCGCGGATCTTACTCTGGTTGATCTACGAGGTTCAATAGTATCTTGTTCTGAAGTTTTATGATCATTATCATTAGCTTCCTCACTAATTGGTGTAGGTGTCGCAGAAACAGGTTTCTGTGATGTACTACTTTCCAATAAGGGAGCAGGTATAGTTACCTCGTCAAGTTCTACTTTCCTCCCACTCACTTCTTTCGAGAGAAACTCCTCCTCTAGAAAGGATCCATTCTTAGCAACGAATGTCTTGCCTTCGGATCTGTGATAGAAGGTGTACCCAACAGTCTCCTTTGGGTATCCTATGAAGACACATTTCTCTGATTTGGGTTCGAGCTTATCAGGTTGAAGCTTTTTCACATAAGCATCGCAGCCCCAAACTTTAAGAAACGACAACTTTGGTTTCTTGCCAAACCATAGTTCATAAGGCTTCGTCTCAACGGATTTTGATGGTGCCCTATTTAACGTGAATGCGACCGTCTCTAAAGCATAACCCCAAAACGATAGCGGTAAATCAGTAAGTGACATCATAGATCGCACCATATCTAGTAAAGTACGATTACGACGTTCGGACACACCATTATGCTGTGGTGTTCCGGGTGGCGTGAGTTGCGAAACTATTCCGCATTGTTTCAAATGTACACCAAACTCGTAACTCAAATATTCTCCTCCACGATCAGATCGTAGAAACTTTATTTTCTTGTTACGATGATTTTCAACTTCACTCTGAAATTCTTTGAACTTTTCAAATGTTTCAGACTTGTGTTTCATTAAGTAGATATACCCATATCTGCTTAAGTCATCTGTGAAGGTGAGAAAATAACGATATCCGCCACGAGCCTCAATATTCATCGGACCACATACATCTGTTTGTATGATTTCCAACAAATCTGTTGCTCTCTCCATAGTACCGGAGAACGGTGTTTTAGTCATCTTGCCCACGAGGCACGGTTTGCAAGTACCAAGTGATTCATAATCAAGTGGTTCCAAAAGTCCATCAGTATGGAGTTTCTTCATGCGCTTTATACCGATATGACCTAAACGGCAGTGCCACAAATAAGTTGCACCATCATTATCAACTCTGCACCTTTTGGCTTCAACATTATGAATATGTGTGTTACTACTATCGAGATTCAATAAAAATAGACCACTCTTCAAAGGTGCATGACCATAAAAGATATTACTCATGTAAATAGAACAACCATTATTCTCTGATTTAAATGAATAACCGTCTCGCATTAAACAAGATCCAGATATAATGTTCATGCTCAACGCTGGCACCAAATAACAATTATTTAGGTCTAATACTAATCCCGAAGGTAGATGTAGAGGTAGCGTGCCGACTGCGATCACATCGACTTTGGAACCATTTCCTACGCGCATCGTCAGCTCGTCCTTTGCCAGTGTTCGCTTAATCCATAGTCCCTGTTTCAAGTTGCAAATATTAGCAACAGAACCAGTATCAAATACCTAGGTGCTACTGCGAGCTCTAGTAAGGTACACATCAATAACATGTATATCACATATACCTTTGTTCACCTTGCCATCCTTCTTATCCGCCAAATACTTGGGGCAGTTCCGCTTCCAGTGACCAGTCTGCTTGCAGTAGAAGCACTCAGTTTCAGGCTTAGGTCCAGACTTGGGTTTCTTCTCTTGAGTAGCAACTTGCTTGCTGTTCTTCTTGAAGTTCCCCTTCTTCTTCCCTTTGCCCTTTTTCTTGAAACTAGTGGTCTTGTTGACCATCAACACTTGATGCTCCTTTTTGATTTCTACCTCCGCAGCTTTCAGCATTGCGAAGAGCTAGGGAATAGTCTTATTCATCCCTTGCATATTATAGTTCATCACGAAGCTCTTGTAGCTTGGTGGCAGTGATTGGAGAATTCTGTCAATGACGCAATCATCTGGAAGATTAACTCCCATCTGAATCAAGTGATTATTATACCCAGACATTTTGAGTATATGCTCACTGACAGAACTGTTCTCCTCCATCTTGCAGCTATAGAACTTATTGGAGACTTCATATCTCTCAATCTGGGCATTTGCTTAAAATATTAACTTCAACTCCTGGAACATCTCATATGCTCCATGACGTTCAAAACGTCATTGAAGTCCCGATTCTAAGCCGTAAAGCATGGCACACTGAACTATCGAGTAGTCATCATCTTTGCTCTGCCAGACGTTCATAACATCTGGTGTTACTCCAGCAGCAGACCTGGCACCTAGCGGTGCTTCCAGGACGTAATTCTTCTGTGCAGCAATGAGGATAATCCTCAAGTTACGGACCCAGTCCGTGTAATTGCTACCATCATCTTTCAACTTTGCTTTCTCAAGGAACGCATTAAAATTCAATGGAACAACAACACGGGCCATCTATCTACAAGCAAACATAAACAAGCAAGATACTATCAGGTACTAAGTTCATGATAAATTTAAGTTCAATTAATCAAATTATTTAAAGAACTCCCACTTAGATAGACATCCCTCTAATCCTCTAAGTGATCACATGATCCAAATCAACTAAACCATAACCGATCATCACGTGAAATGGAGTAGTTTTCAATGGTGAACATCGCTATGTTGATCATATCTACTATATGATTCACGCTCGATCTTTCGATCTCAGTGTTCCGAGGCCATATCTGCATATGCTAGGCTCGTCAAGTTTAACCTGAGTATTCTGCGTGTGCAAAACTGGCTTGCACCCATTGTAGATGGACGTAGAGCTTATCACACCCGATCATCACGTGGTGTCTGGGCACGACGAACTTTGGCAACGGTGCATACTCAGGGAGAACACTTTTATCTTGATAATTTAGTGAGAGATCATCTTATAATGCTACCATCAATCAAAGCAAGATAAGATGCATAAAAGATAAACATCACATGCAATCAATATAAGTGATATGATATGGCCATCATCATCTTGTGCCTGTGATCTCCATCTCCGAAGCACCGTCATGATCACCATCATCACCGGCGCGACACCTTGATCTCCATCATAGCATCGTTGTCGTCTCGCCAATCTTATGCTTCCACGACTATCGCTACCGCTTAGTGATAAAGTAAAGCATTACAGCGCGATTGCATTGTATACAATAAGGAGAGAACCATATGGCTCCTGCCAGTTGCCGATAACTCGGTTACAAAACATGATCATCTCATACAATAAAATTTAGCATCATGTCTTGACCATATCACATCACAACATGCCCTGCAAAAACAAGTTAGACGTCCTCTACGTTGTTGTTGCAAATTTTACGTGGCTGCTACGGGCTTAAGCAAGAACCAATCTTACCTACGCATCAAAACCACAACGATAGTTTGTCAAGTTGGTGCTGTTTTAACCTTCGCAAGGACCGGGCGTAGCCACACTCGGTTCAACTAAAGTTGGAGAAACTGTCACCCACAAGCCACCTATGTGCAAAGCACGTCGGGAGAACCGGTCTCGCGTAAGCGTACGCGTAATGTCGGTCCGGGCCGCTTCGTCCAACAATACCGCCGAACCAAAGTATGACATGCTGGTAAGCAGTATGACTTATATCGCCCACAACTCACTTGTCTTCTACTCGTGCATATAACATCAACACATAAAACCTAGGCTCGGATGCCACTGTTGGGAAACGTAGTAATTTCAAAAAAATTCCTACGCACACGCAAGATCATGGTGATGCATAGCAACGAGAGGGGAGAGTGTGATCTACGTACCCTTGTAGATCGACAACGGAAGCGTTTGGTTGATGTAGTCGTACGTCACCACGGCCCGACCGATCAAGCACCGAAACTACGGCACCTCCGAGTTCTAGCACACGTTCAGCTCGATGACGATCCCCAGACTCCGATCCAGCAAAGTGTCGGGGAACAGTTCCGTCAGCACGACGACGTGGTGATGATCTTGATGTACTACCGTCGCAGGGCTTCGCCTAAGCACCGCTACAATATTATCGAGGACTATGGTGGAAGGGGGCACCGCACACGGCTAAGAATATGATCACGTGGATCAACTTGTGTCCCTAGGGGTGCCCCTGCCTCCGTATATAAAGGTTCAAGAGGGGGAGGCCGGCCGGCCACCATAGGGCGCACCAGGAGGAGTCCTACTCCCTCCGGGAGTAGGACTTCTCCCCCAATCCTAGTTGGAATAGGATTCGCGAGGTGGGAACGGAGAGAGAGAGAGAAGGAGGGGGCGCCGGCCCCCTCTCTCCTTGTCCTATTCGGACTAGGGGTGAGGGGCGCGCGGCCCAGCCCTGGCCGCCTCTCCTCTTCTTCCAGTAAGGCCCATTAAGGCCCATGTACCTCCCGGGGGGTTCCGGTAACCTCCCGGTACTCCGGTAAAATCCCGATTTCACCCGGAACACTTCCGATATCCAAATATAGGCTTCCAATATATCAATCTTTATGTCTCGACCATTTCGAGACTCCTCGTCATGTCCGTGATCACATCCGGGACTCCGAACAACCTTCGGTACATCAAAATGCATAAACTCATAATATAACTGTCATCGTAACCTTAAGCGTGCGGACCCTACGGGTTCGAGAACAATGTAGACATGACCGAGACACGTCTCTGGTCAATAACCAATAGCGGGACCTGGATGCCCATATTGGTTCCTACATATTCTACGAAGATCTTTTATCGGTCAGACCGCATAACAACATACATTGTTCCCTTTGTCATCGGTATGTTACTTGCCCGAGATTCGATCGTCGGTATCCAATACCTAGTTCAATCTCGTTACCGGCAAGTCTCTTTACTCGTTCCGTAATACATCATCCTGCAACTAACTCATTAGTTGAAATGCTTGCAAGGCTTAAGTGATGTGCATTACCGAGAGGGCCCAGAGATACCTCTCCGACGATCGGAGTGACAAATCCTAATCTCGAAATACGTCAACCCGACATGTACCTTTGGAGACACCTGTAGAGCACCTTTATAATCACCCAGTTACGTTGTGACGTTTGGTAGCACACAAAGTGTTCCTCCGGCACACGGGAGTTACATAATCTCATAGTCATAGGAACATGCATAAGTCATGAAGAAAGCAATAGCAACATACTAAACGATCGGGTGCTAAGCTAATGGAATGGGTCATGTCAATCAGATCATTCAACTAATGATGTGATCCCGTTAATCAAATGAAAACTCTTTGTCCTTGGTTAGGAAACATAACCATCTTTGATTAACGAGCTAGTCAAGTAGAGGCATACTAGTGACACTCTGTTTGTCTATGTATTCACACATGTATTATGTTTCCGGTTAATACAATTCTAGCATGAATAATAAACTTTTATCATGATATAAGGAAATAAATAATAACTTTATTATTGCCTCTAGGGCATATTTCCTTCACCACTAACCCTATCCCTATGTTACAAGACACATCATAAACGAGAAATACACAACTCTAGGCCACACCTTCAAGAAGGAATCATCGCATGTGCCGTGATGATGGGAGTCCACCACAAGGTTGAACTCCGGGTTCTCATCCCCAAAGCCAAGCTTCAATCCACCACCTTCAACAAGGACACGAGACAGGCGCGCATCGACATAGCCTGATTAGAGATCATGTGTTTCCACCAGAGTGCATAAACTCGTCGTTAAAGCTCTCTGTACCATCCGCCCTTATCCATCTACCAATGCCTCAATAGCCAGATACATCTGGAGAAGACAACGGAAGACAAAGACATCCCATACCACCTGCCTCGCGCTACTATCACACCACCTTCGATCCAACAGCAGCAGGCTAAACATGACACCTCCGCCAGAGCTACCGTGCATCACCTGTCGGTAGCACACATGAGTTGACGCCTTTGTATAAGATATCGTACGTAGCACCCGCCGGCAGGGCATCCACCGGTGGCTTCGCCTCCCAGCGACAGAGACCGCCCGACAACTCCGAAAGAAGCACATGTGTCCCCTGCCAAGCCACATCAAACCCTTTCTGTAGATGGAGGGGACGTCCCATACCGCCACTAGCCTTAGAAAGGCCATTGCCACCACAAGATCCAGAATCCGAGTCGCCCGCACAATCCCGGAGTCCATCGCTGTCGATGAAGAGGGGTCGCTGCCCCAATTCTGGGCACTACAGGGAGCACCCACCATCGTGCCAGCCGTTGTTGTCATCCATACAATGGCAACAACCGCTGTGATCCTGTATCTAGTGTCATCAACGCCATAGAAAGCTCTAGGCGACACACGCGTCTTGCAACATCCCCGGGAGCAGGATCCCATGATCCGCCGCCACCGATGCCGCCTGATACGTCTCCAACGTATCTATAATTTTTGTCTGTTCCATGCTATATTATATCCTGTTTTGGACATTATTGGGCTTTATTATACACTTTTATATTATTTTTGGGACTAACCTATTAACCGGAGCCTGATACGTCCATTTTGCATCATGCTTTTATATCGATATTTATCACATTATGGACTGTTATTTCACTTTATGTCACAATACTTATGGTTATTCTCTCTTATTTTACAAGGTTTATATAAAGAGGGAGAATGCCGGCAGCTGGAATTCTGGTTTGGAAAAGGAGAAAATATTAGAGACCTATTCTGCGCAACTCCAAAAGTCATGAAACTCCATGGAACGTCTTAAAAGAAATAAAGAAAAATCCACGCCAAAGATGAAGGCCAGGGGCCCACACCCTGCTCACGAGGGTGGGGGGCGCCCCCCTACCTCGTGGGCCCCCTGGTGGCTCTCCGATGCCCATCTTCTCCTATATGAGGTCTTTCGATGAGAAAAAAAGAAAGAGGAACTTTTCGGGACGAGACTCCGCCGCCACGAGGCGGAACCTTGGCGGATCCAATCTAGAGCTCCGGCAGAGCTGTTCTGCCGGGGAAACTTCCCTCCCGGAGGGGGAAATCATCACCATCGTCATCACCAACGCTCCTCTCATCGGGAGAGGGCAATCTCCATCAACATCTTCACCAGCACCATCTCATCTCCAAACCCTAGTTCATCTCTTGTATCCAATTCTTGTCTCAAAGTCCGAGATTGGTGCTAGTAGGTTGCTAGTAGTGTTGATTACTCCTTGTAGTTGATGCTAGTTGGTTTATTTGGTGGAAGATCATATGTTCAGATCCTATATGCATATTATTACCCCTCTGATTATGAACATGAATATGCTTTGTGAGTAATTACGTTCGTCCCTGAGGACGAGGGAGAAGTCTTGCTATGAGTAGTCATGTGAATTTGGTATTCGTTTAATATTTTGATAAGATGTATGTTGTCTAGCCTCTAGTGGTGTTATGTGAACATCGACTACATAACACTTCACCATTATTTGGCCCTAGAGGAAGGCATTGGGAAGTAATAAGTAGATGATGGGTTGCTAGAGTGACAGAAGCTTAAACCCTAGTTTATGCGTTGCTTCATAAGGGGCTGATTTGGATCCATATGTTTCAGGCTATGGTT
Source organism: Triticum monococcum (assembly GCA_034509565.1). Classification (NCBI taxonomy): domain Eukaryota; kingdom Viridiplantae; phylum Streptophyta; class Magnoliopsida; order Poales; family Poaceae; genus Triticum; species Triticum monococcum. Next base: position 592,165,145 of record CM067841.1, on the reverse strand, counting down.
AGGTTTACCTGAATACTTTTGTTGTAGTTCCGGATGCTTGCAATAGAGGTTAATCATAAGTGGGATGCTTTTTCAAGTAAGAACAACACCCAAGCACCGGTCCACCCACATATCAAATTATCAAAGTATCAAACGCGAATCATATGAACATGATGAAAACTAGCTTGACGATATTCCCATGTGTCCTCGGGAGCGCTTTTCGTATTATAAGAGTTTGTTCCGGCTTGTCCTTTGCTACAAAAGGATTGGGCCACCTTGCTGCACTTTATTTACTTTTGTTACTTGTTGCTCGTTACAACCTATCTTATCACAAAACTATCTGTTACCACTTATTTCAGTACTTGCAGAGAATACCTTGCTGAAAACCGCTTATCATTTCCTTCTGCTCCTCATTGGGTTCGACACTCTTACTTATCGAAAGGACCATGATAGATCCCCTATACTTGCGGGTCATCAAGACTCTTTTCTGGCGCCGTTGCCGGGGAGTGTAGCGCCTTTGGTAGGTGGAATTTGGTAAGGAAAACTATATATAGTGTGCTGAAATTTATTGTCACTTGTTACTATGGAATGTAATTCTTTGAGGGGCTTGTTCGGGGTATCTTCACCCCGTCCAGTAGAGAAAAGAGTTGCTCCTCAACCTATTGAACCTATTGAAAATGAAACTCCTTTTGAATTTCCTTCGGGTATGATGGAAAAACTGCTAGCTAACCCTTTTACAGGAGATGGAACAAAGCATCCTGATGTGCACTTAATATATGTGGATGAAGTTTGTGGACTATTTAAGCTTGCAGGTATACCCGATGATGTTGCTAAGAAGAAGGCCTTCCCTTTATCTTTGAAGGGAGACGCATTGATATGGTATAGGCTATGTGATGATATGAGATCATGGGACTATAAAAGATTGAAGCTGGAATTTCATCAAAAGTATTACCCTATGCATCTTGTTCATCGTGATCGCAATTATATATATAATTTCTGGCCTCACGAAGGAGAAAGCATCGCACAAGCTTGGGGGAGGCTTAAATCAATGTTATATTCATGCCCCAATCATGAGCTCTCAAGAGAAATAATTATGCAAAGTTTTTATGCTCGGCTTTCTGTAAACAATCGCACCATGCTCGATACTTCTTGTGTTGGCTCTTTTATGATGAAGGCTATTGAATTCAAATGGAATTCATTGGATAGAATTAAACGAATTAAACGCAACTCTGAAGATTGAGACCTCGACGAAGGTAAGGAGTCAGGTATGACACCTAAGTTTGATTGTGTTAAATCTTTTATGGATACCGATATTTTCCATAAGTTTAGCACTAAATATGGACTTGACTCTGAGATAGTAGCTTCTTTCTGTGAATCTTTTGCTACTTATGTTGATCTCCCTAAGGAGAAGTGGTTTAAATATCATCCTCCCATAGAATTCAAAGTAGCTGCACCTATTAAAGTTGAAGAAAAGACTGTCACTTATAACGATCCTATTGTTCCTACTTCTTATACTGAGAAACCACCTTTCCCTGTTAGAATAAAGGATCATGCTAAAGCTTCAACTGTTGTTCGTAAAAGCAATATTAGAACTTATACACCTCTTGAGCAAGTTAAAGTAGAACCTAATATTGCTATTGTTAAAGATCTCTTATCTGATAATATTGATGGGCATGTTATTCAGTTCGAAGGTGAAACTGCTAGAATTGCTAAACCTTGTGATAAGGATAAACATAGACCTGTGGTAGGCGTGCCTGTTATTTCTGTTAAAATAGGAGATCATTATTACCATGGCTTATGCAATACGGGTGCTAGTGCTAGTGTTATACCTCATGACTTATACAAAGAAATTAAGAATGAAATTGCACCTGTTGAGTTAGAAGATATTGATGTTACTATTAAACTTGCTAATAGAGATACTATTGTACCAATTGGAATTGTTAGAGATGTTGAAGTCTTGTGTGGGAAAACTAAATATCCTGCTGATTTTCTTGTTCTTACTTCTCCACAAGATAGCTTTTGTCCAATTATATTTGGTAGACCCTTCTTAAATACTGTCAATGCTACCATAGACTGCAAAAAGAATGTTGTTACTGTTGGCTTGGATGATATGGTTCATGAGTTTAATTTCTCTCAATTTAGTAAACAACATCGTGAGGAAGAATTACCTAGTAAGGAAGAAATTATTGGTCTTGCTTCTATTGCATTACCTCCTAGTGATCCTTTAGAACATTATTTGCTAGACCATGAAAATGATATGTTCATGAATGAAAGAAGGGAAATAGATGAAGTATTCTTTAAACAGGAACCTAATCTGCATCACAACTTGCCTGTTGAAATTTTAGGAGATCCTCCTCCACCCAAGGGTGATCCCGTGTTTGAGCTCAAACCTTTGCCTGATAATATTAAATATGCTTATCTTGATGAAAATAAGATATATCCTGTTATTATTAGTGCTAACCTTTCAGAGCATGAAGAAGAAAGATTATTGAAAACTCTGAAGAAGCACCGTGCTGCTATTGGATATACCCTTGATGATCTTAAGGGCATTAGTCCCACTCTATGTCAACATAAAATAAATTTGGAAGCAGATGCCAAACCAGTTCGTGATCCTCAATGACGTCTGAATCCTAAAATGAAAGAAGTGGTAAGAAAAGAAATACTAAAGCTTCTGGAGGCAAGTATAATCTATCCCGTTGCTGATAGTGAGTGGGTAAGTCCTGTCCATTGTGTCCCTAAGAAGGGAGGTATTACTGTTGTTCCTAATGATAAAGATGAATTGATTCCACAAAGAATTATCACATGTTATAGGATGGTAATTGATTTCCGCAAATTAAATAAAGCTACTAAGAAAGATCATTACCCCTTACCTTTTATTGATCAAATGTCTAGAAAGATTTTGCAAACATACACACTATTGCTTTCTAGATGGTTATTCTGGTTTCTCTCAAATACCTGTGTCGGCTAGAGATCAATCAAAGACTACTTTTACATGCCCTTTTGGTACTTTTGCTTATAGACGCATGCCTTTTGGTTTATGTAATGCACCTGCTACCTTTCAAAGATGCATGATGGCTATATTCTCTGACTTTTGTGAAAAGATTTGTGAGGTTTTCATGGACGACTTTTCCGTCTATGGTTCCTCTTTTGATGATTGCTTGAGCAATCTTGATCGAGTTTTGCAGAGATGTGAAGAAACTAATCTTGTCTTGAATTGGGAAAAGTGACACTTTTTGGTTAATGAAGGTATTGTCTTGGGCACAAAGTTTCTGAAAGAGGTATTGAAGTTGATAAAGCCAAGGTTGATGCTATTGAAAAGATGCCATGTCCCAAGGACGTCAAAGGTATAAGAAGTTTCCTTGGTCACGCCGGATTTTACAAGAGGTTCATTAAGGACTTCTCAAAAATTTCTCGGCCTCTGACTACTTTATTGCAAAAACATATACCATTTGTCTTTGATGATGATTGTGTAGAAGCATTTGAAATACTTAAGAAAGCATTAGTCTCTGCACCTGTTGTTCAGCCACCTGATTGGAACCTACCCTTTGAAATTATGTGTGATGCTAGTGATTATGCCGTAGGTGCTGTTCTAGGGCAAAGAGTTGACAAGAAATTAAATCTTATTCATTATGCTAGTAAGACTCTAGACAATACTCAAAGAAATTATGCTACTACTGAAAAAGAGCTTTTAGCAGTTGTATTTGCTTGTGATAAGTTCAGATCTTATATTGTTGATTCTAAAGTAACTATTCAAATAGATCATGCTGCTATTAAATATCTTATGGAAAAGAAAGATGCTAAACCTAGACTTATTAGATGGGTTCTCTTGCTACAAGAATTTGATTTGCATATTGTTGATATAAAGGGAGCTGAGAACCCCGTTGCAGACAACCTGTCTAGGTTAGAAAATATTCTTGATGACCCACTACCTATTAATGATAACTTTCCTAGTACTCCATGGTATGCTGATTATGCTAATTATATTGTTGCTAAATTTATACCACCTAGCTTCACATACCAACAAAATAAAAAGTTTTTCTATGATTTAAGATATTACTTTTGGGATGACCCACATCTTTATAAAGAAGGGGTAGATGGTGTTATTAGACATTGTGTACCTGAGCATGAATAGGAACAGATCCTACGCAAGTGTCATTCTGAGCCTTATGGAGGACACCACGCTGGAGATAGAACTGCACATAAGGTATTGCAATCTGGTTTTTATTGGCCTACTCTCTTCAAGGATGCCCATAAGTTTGTCTTGTCTTGTGATGAATGTCAAAGAATTGGTAATATTAGTAGACGTCAAGAAATGCCTATGAATTATTCACTTGTTATTGAACCGTTTGATGTTTGGGGATTTGATTATATGGGACCTTTTCCTACCTCTAGTGGATACACACATATTCTAGTTGCTATTGATTACGTTACTAAGTGGGTAGAAGCTATTCCAACTAGTAGTGCTGATCATAACACTTCTATTAAAATGCTTAAAGAAGTTATTTTCCCGAGGTTTGGAGGCCCTAGATATTTAATGACTGATGGTGGTTCACACTTTATTCATGGTGCTTTCCGTAAAATGCTTGCTAATATGATGTTAATCATAGAATTGCATCTCCTTATCACCCACAATCTAGTGGTCAAGTAGAGTTGAGCAATAGAGAGCTCAAATTAATTTTGCAAAAGACTATTAATAGGTCTAGAAAGAATTGGTCTAAGAAACTTGATGATGCATTATGGGCTTATAGAACTGCATACAAAAATCCTATGGGTATGTCTCCGTATAAAATGGTCTATGGAAAAGCATGTCACTTACCTCTCGAACTAGAACATAAGGCATATTGGGCTATTAAAGAGCTTAACTATGATTTTAAACTTGCCGGTGAAAAGAGGTTATTTGATCTTAGCTCACTTGATGAATGGAGAACCCAAGCTTATGAAAATGCCAAGTTGTTTAAAGAAAAAGTTAAAAGATGGCATGACAAAAGGATACAAAAGCGTGAGTTTAATGTAGGTGGTTATGTATTACTATACAACTCTCGTTTAAGATTTTTTGCAGGAAAACTTCTCTCTAAATGGGAAGGCCCCTATGTTATCGAAGAGGTCTATCGTTCCGGTGCCATAAAAATCAACAACTTTGAGAGCACAAATCCGAAGGTGGTAAAGGGTCAAAGAATCAAACATTATATATCAGGTAATCCCATAAATGTTGAAACCAATATTATTGAAACCGTAACCCCGGAGGAATACATAAGGGACACTTTCCGGAATGTTCCTGACTCCGAAAAGGAATAGGTATGTGATATGGTAAGTAAACCGACTCCAAAACAACTTTTATGGCAATATTTCTCCATTTTAGAATATTTAGAAAAATAGAAAAATAAGTAGCAGTCCCGGAAGGACACGAGGGCCCCACAAGGGTGGTGGGCGCGCCCTACCCCCTGGGCGCGCCCCCTACCTCGTGATCACCTTGAGTGCTTTCCGAACTCCGTTTTCTTGCACGTTACGTATTTTGGTCGGTAAAAATTCATTATATATTCTCCCGAAGGTTTTGAATCCCGTATCACGCAAACCTCCTCTGTTTTTGTTTCGAGCTGTTTTCCTGATAGATCTAGGTTATCATGACGGCCCCAAGCGCCTCCAAGGACAAGTTCTTTGAGAAGGTCATCAACCCTTACCTCTGGGAGGTCCTGCAACACCCTCAAACCATTGAGTTGCGTGATGGGTTGCTGCACATCCGCGATGAAGAGGGACCAAAGGGGACCAGAAGCATAGAGATGAGGCTCGAAGCATTGGAGCAACAAGTTTTCAAGTGCCAGGGGATGGTGGAGCGTGGAATCAACGCCAGCCACACGATGCTCGCGGAGTTCACTAACAATTACCAGCCGGATGCCAAGAACACCGAGGAAGCCATCTTCAAGCTATATGAGAAGATCGAGCACCTCCAAGCCCAATTCTATGACCTTCAAAACCAAAACTGTGAGTATGAATATAGATTCAAAAGAATGAGTTTGGCTGCAGATTTGAGGATTCCGGAGACTCGATCATCTTTCTATGATGGTGAACCTATGCCTTGGAACATGGATGGCAAGCCCGCATCATCAACAACACCTCCGCCGTCTCCTCCAACAAAGAAGAATTGAGTATCTGGGTATGGGCACTCCCCTTGGCAACCTCCAAGCTTGGGGGAGATGCCCTGGTATCGTATCACAATCACAACTCCTATCTTCACCGTTTTTCTTAGTTCGATCCTATTAGTAGTATATTGATCCAATAGAATAAAGTTTATGGCATGATCTAGTTTTGAGTTTTGCTTTATGATATCTCTATGTAATCGAGTCCGTGAGCTATATATAATAAAGATTAGTGTTGAGTCAAGGGCTTGATTATTTTGCCATGATCTTGGGTGAATAAAAGAAAAGAGAAAAATAATAAAAGAAACAAAAAGTTCATATTGATCTTATTGAGAGTAATGACTTCACATAGAAAGAGTATGATGATTAAAAGTTGTTGGAAGTTGGCAGACATAGCTTTGGTCATTGTTGCAATTAATAGGAAGTAATAAGGAAAGAGAGGTTTTCACATATAGATATATTATCATTGACATCTTTTATGATTGGGAGCACTCATTAAAATATGACATGCTAAAGAGTTGATGTTGGACAAGGAAGACAACGTAATGAGTTATGTATTTCTTATATCTGAGATAAAGTATGTTGTCATGGATCCTCTAACTTGTTGAGCTTGCCTTTCCCCCTCATGCTAGCCAAATTCTCGGCACCAAGTAGAAAAACTACTTGTGCTTCCAAATACCCTTAAACCAGTTTTGCCATGAGAGTCCACCACATCTACCTATGGATTGAGTAAGATCCTTCAAGTAAGTTGTCATCGGTGCAAAGCAATAAAAATTGCTCTAAATATGTATGATTGATTGGTGTGGGAGAAATAAGCTTTATACGATCTTGTGATGTGGAAGTAATAAAAGCGATGGACTACATAATAAAGGTTCATATCACAAGGGACAATATAAAGTGACGTTCTTTCGCATTGAGATTTTATATATCCAACCATAAAAGCGCATGGCAACCTCTGCTTCCCTCTGCGAAGGGCCTATCCTTTATTATTATCTTCTACCTTATGCAAGAGTCATGGTGATCTTCACCTTTTCTTTTTCATTTTATCCTTTGGCAAGCTCAGCATGTTGGAAAGAACATGATATATATATATATATATATATATCTAATTGGATGTAGGGGAGCATGAACCATTATTGTTGACATTACCCTTGAGGCAAAAGGTTGTGGGGCAAAACTATAAGCCCCTATCTTTCTCTGTGTCCGATCAAAACTCCGTAACCACAAGTATCGCGTGAGTGTTAGCAATTATGGAGGACTAAATGATAGTTGAGTATGTGGACTTGCTTTTTAGCTCTGACATAGACTCTTTCCGATGTTATGATAAATTGCAATTGCTTCAATGACTGAGATTATAGTTTGTCGGAGCCCAATAAGGTTTATGATTTATACTTTTGCATTGTGAATAGATCATCACTTGAACATAAGTAATCATATGACAAAATCTATATATGTTGCTGTTATGAGAATAATCATGATGCCTTCATGTCCATATTTTATTTTTATCGACGCCTCTACCTCTAAACATGGGGACATATTTATTGTTATTGGCTTTTCGCTTGAGAACAAGTGAGGTCTAAGCTTGGGGGAGTTGATACGTCCATTTTGCATCATGCTTTTATATCGATATTTATCGCATTATGGACTGTTATTTCACTTTATGTCACAATACTTATGGCTATTCTCTCTTATTTTACAAGGTTTATATAAAGAGGGAGAATGCCGGCAGCTGGAATTCTGGTCTGGAAAAGGAGCAAATATTAGAGACCTATTCTGCGCAACTCCAAAAGTCCTGAAACTCCACGGAACGTCTTAAAAGAAATAAAGAAAAATCCATGCCAAAGATGAAGGCCAGGGGGACCACACCCTTCTCACGAGGGTGGGGGTGCACCACCTACCTCGTGGGCCCCCTGGTGGCTCTCCGATGCCCATCTTCTCCTATATGAGGTCTTTCGATGAGAAAAAAAGAAAGAGGAAATTTTCGGGACGAGACTCCGCCGCCACGAGGCGGAACCTTGGCGGATCCAATCTAGAGCTCTGGCAGAGCTGTTCTGCCGGGGAAACTTCCCTTCCGGATGGGGAAATCATCACCATCGTCATCACCAACGCTCCTCTCATCGGAAGAGGGCAATCTCCATCAACATCTTCACCAGCACCATCTCATCTCCAAACCCTAGTTCATCTCTTGTATCCAATTCTTGTCTCAAAGTCCGAGATTGGTGCTAGTAGGTTGCTAGTAGTGTTGATTACTCCTTGTAGTTGATGCTAGTTGGTTTATTTGGTGGAAGATCATATGTTCAGATCCTATATGCATATTATTACCCCTCTGATTATGAACATGAATATGCTTTGTGAGTAATTACGTTCATTCCTGAGGACGAGGGAGAAGTCTTGCTATGAGTAGTCATGTGAATTTGGTATTCGTTTGATATTTTGATAAGATGTATGTTGTCTATGCAGGGGAACGTAGTAATTTCAAAAAAAATCCTATGCACACGCAAGATCATGGTGATGCATAGCAACAAGGGGAGAGTGTGATCTACGTACCCTTGTAGACCGACAGCGGAAGCATTAGCACGACGCGGTTGATGTAGTCGTACGTCTTCACGGCCCGATCGATCAAGCACCGAAACTACGGCACCTCCGAGTTCTAGCAAACGTTCAGCTCGATGACGATCCCCGGACTCCGATCCAGCAAAGTGTCGGGGAAGAGTTCCATCAGCACGACGGCGTGGTGACGATCTTGATGTACTACCGTTGAAGGGCTTCGCCTAAGCACCGCTACAATATTATCGAGGACTATGGTGGAAGGGGGCACCGCACACGGCTAAGAATATGATCACGTTGATCAACTTGTGTCTCTAGGGGGTGCACCTGCCTCCGTATATAAAGGCTCAAAGGGGGGGCGGCCGGCCAAGAGGAGGCGCGCCAGGAGGAGTCCTACTCCCTCCGGGAGTAGGACTCCCCCCCTTTCTTAGTTGGAATAGGATTCGTGGAAGGGGGGAGAGAGGAGGAAGAGGGGCCGGCCCCCTCTCCTTGTCCTATTCGATCCATGGGGGGAGGGGCACGCGGCCCATCTCTGGCCACCTCTCCTCTCTTCCACTAAGGCCCACTAAGGCCCATATACCTCCCGGGGGGTTCCGGTAACCTCCCGGTACTCCGGTAAAATCCCGATTTCACCCGGAACACTTCCGATATCCAAACATAGGCTTCCAACATATCAATCTTTATGTCTTGACCATTTCGAGACTCCTCGTCATGTCCGTGATCACATCCGGGACTCCGAACAACCTTCGGTACATCAAAAAGCAATAGCAACATACTGAACGATCGGGTGCTAAGCTAATGGAATGGGTCATGTCAATCACATCATTCTCCTAATGATGTGATCCCATTAATCAAATGACAACACATGTCTATGGTTAGGAAACATAACCATCTTTGATTAACGAGCTAGTCAAGTAGAGGCATACTAGTGACGTTTGGTTTGTCTATGTATTCACACAAGTATTATGTTTCCGGATAATACAATTCTAGCATGAATAATAAACATTTAACATGATATAAGGAAATAAAATAATAACATTATTATTGCCTCTAGGGCATATTTCCTTCAGTCTCCCACTTGCGCTAGAGTCAATAATCTAGATTAGATAGTAATGATTCTAACACCCATGGAGCTTTGGTGCTGATCATGTTTTGCTCGTGGAAGAGGCTTAGTCAACGGGTCTGCTATATTCAGATCCGTATGTATCTTGCAAATCTCTATCTCCAACCTGGACTAGATCCCGGATGGAATTGAAGTGTCTCTTGATGTGCTTGGTTCTCTTGTGAAATCTGGATTCCTTTGCCAAGGCAATTGCACCAGTATTGTCACAAAAGATTTTCATTGGTCCCGATGCACTAGGTATGACACCTAGATCAGATATGAACTCCTTCATCCAGACTCCTTCGTTTGCTGCTTCCTAAGCAGCTATGTACTCCGCTTCACATGTAGATCCCGCCACAACGCTTTGTTTAGAACTGCACCAACCGACAGCTCCACCGTTTAATGTAAACACGTATCCGGTTTGCGATTTAGAATTGTCCGGATCAGTGTCAAAGCTTGCATCAACCTAACCATTTACGATGAGCTCTTTGTCACCTCCATATATGAGAAACATATCCTTAGACCATTTCAGGATGTTCTTGATTGCTGTCCAGTGATCCACTCCTGGATTACTTTGGTACCTCCCTGCTAGACTTATAGCAAGACACACATCAGGTCTGGTACACAGCATTGCATACATGATAGAGCCTATGGCTGAAGCATAGGGAACATCTTTCATTTTCTCTCTATCTTCTGCATTGGTCGGGCATTGAGTCTTACTCAATTTCACACCTTGTAACACAGGCAAGAATCCTTTCTTTGCTTGATCCATTTTGAACCTTTTCAAAACTTTGTCAAGGTATGTGCTTTGTGAAAGTCCAATTAAGCATCTCGATCTGTCTCTATAGATCTTAATGCCCAATATGTAAGCAGCTTCACCGAGGTCTTTCATTGAAAAACTCTTATTCAAGTATCCCTTTATGCTATCCAGAAATTCTATATCATTTCCGATTAGTAATATGTCATCTACATATAATATCAGAAATTCTACAGAGCTCCCACTCACTTTCTTGTAAATACAGGCTTCTCCAAAAGTCTGTATAAAACCAAATGCTTTGATCACACTATCAAAACATTTATTCCAACTCCGAGAGGCTTGCACCAGTCCATAAATGGATCGCTGGAGCTTGCACACTTTGTTAGCTTCCTTTGTATTGACAAAACCTTCCGGCTGCATCATATACATCTCTTCTTGCAGAAATCCATTCAGGAATGCAGTTTTGACATCCATTTGCCAAATTTCATAATCATAAAATGCGGTAATTGCTAACATGATTCGGACATACTTAAGCATCGCTACGGGTGAGAAGGTCTCATCGTAGTCAATCCCTTGAACTTGCAGAAAACCTTTTGCGACAAGTCGAGCTTTGTAGACAGTAACATTACCGTCAGCGTTAGTCTTCTTCTTGAAGATCCATTTATTCTCAATTGCTTGCCGATCATCGGACAAGTCAACCATAGTCCATACTTTGTTCTCATACATGGATCCCATCTCAGATTTCATGGCTACTAGCCATTTTGCGGAATCTGGGCTCACCATCGCTTCTTCATAGTTCGTAGGTTCATCATGATCTAGTAGCATGACTTCCAGAACAGGATTACCGTACCACTCTGGCGCGGATCTTACTCTGGTTGATCTACGATGTTCAGTAGTATCTTGTTCTGAATATTCATGATAATTATCATTAACTTCCTCACTAATTGGTGTAGGTGTCACAGAAACAGGTTTCTGTGATGTACTACTTTCCAATAAAAGAGCAGGTACTGTTACCTCGTCAAGTTCTACTTTCCTCCCACTCACTTCTTTCGAGAGAAACTCCTTCTCCAGAAAGTTTCCGAATTTAGCAACAAAAGTCTTGCCTTCGGATCTGTGATAGAAGGTGTATCCAATAGTTTCCTTTGGATATCCTATGAAGACACATTTCTCCGATTTGGGTTCGAGCTTATCAGGTTCAAGCTTTTTCACATAAGCAACGCAGCCCCAAACTTTTAGAAACGACAACTTTGGTTTCTTGCCAAACCACAGTTCATAAGGCATCGTCTCAACGGAATTTGATGGTGCCCTATTTAACGTGAATGCGGCCGTCTCTAGAGCATATCCCCAAAACAATAGCGGTAAATCAGTAAGAGACATCATAGATCGCACCATATCTAGTAAAGTACGATTACGACGTTCGGACACACCATTACGCTGTGGTGTTCTGGGTGGCGTGAGTTGCGAAACTATTCCACATTGTTTCAAATGTACACCAAACTCGTAACTCAAATATTCTCCTCCACGATCAGATCGTAGGAATTTTATTTTCTTATTACGATGATTTTCGACTTCACTCTGAAATTCTTTGAACTTTTCAAACGTTTCAGACTTATGTTTCATTAAGTAGATATACACATATCTGCTTAAGTCATCTGTGAAGGTGAGAAAATAACGATATCCGCCACGAGCTTCAATATTCATCAGACCACATACATCTGTATGTATGATTTCCAATAAATCTGTTGCTCTCTCCATAGTACCGGAGAACGGTGTTTTTGTCATCTTACCCATAAGGCACGGTTCGCAAGTACCAAGTGATTCATAATCAAGTGGTTCCAAAAGTCCATCAGTATGGAGTTTCTTCATGCGCTTTATACCGATATGACCTAAACGGCAGTGCCACAAATAAGTTGCACTATCATTATCAATTCTGCATCTTTTGGCTTCAACACTATGAATATGTGTGTCACTACTATCGAGATTTAATAAGAATAGACCACTCTTTAAGGGTGCATGACCATAAAAGATATTACTCATATAAATAGAACAACCATTATTCTCTGATTTAAATGAATAACCGTCTCGCATCAAACAAGATCTAGATATAATGTTCATGCTAAACGCTGGCACCTAATAACAATTATTTAGGTCTAATACTAATCCCGAAGGTAGATGTAGAGGTAGCGTGCCGACTGCGATCACATCGACTTTGGAACCAATTCCCACGCGCATCGTCACCTCGTCCTTAGCCAATCTTCGCTTAATCCGTAGTCCCTGTTTCGAGTTGCAAATATTAGCAACAGAGCCAGTATCAAATACTCAGGTGCTACTGCGAGCATTAGTAAGGTACACATCAATAACATGTATATCACATATACCTTTGTTCACCTTGCCATCCTTCTTATCCGCCAAATAATTGGGGCAGTTCCGCTTCCAATGACCAGTCTGCTTGCAGTAGAAGCACTCAGTTTCAGGCTTAGGTCCAGGTTTGGGTTTCTTCTCTTGAGTAGCAACTTGCTTGTTGTTCTTTTTGAAGTTTCCCTTCTTCTTCCCTTTGCCCTTTTTCTTGAAACTAGTGGTCTTGTTGACCATCAACACTTGATGCTCCTTCTTGATTTCTACCTCCGCAGCTTTCAGCATTGCGAAGAGCTCGGGAATAGCCTTATTCATCCCTTGCATATTATAGTTCATCACGAAGCTCTTGTAGCTTGGTGGCAGTGATTGGAGAATTCTGTCAATGACACAATCATCTGGAAGATTAACTCCCAATTGAATCAAGTGATTATTATACCCAGACATTTTGATTATATGCTCACTGACAGAACTGTTCTCCTCCATCTTGCAGCTATAGAACTTATTGGAGACTTCATATCTCTCAATCCGGGCATTTGCTTGAAATATTAACTTCAACTCCTGGAACATCTCATATGCTCCATGACGTTCAAAATGTCCTTGAAGTCCCGATTCTAAGCTGTAAAGCATGGCACACTGAACTATCGAGTAGTCATCAGCTTTGCTCTGCCAGACATTCATAACATCTGGTGTTGCTCCAGCAGCAGGCCTGGCACCCAGCGGTGCTTCCAGGACGTAATTCTTCTGTGCAGCAATGAGGATAATCCTCAAGTTACGGACCCAGTCCGTGTAATTGCTACCATCATCTTTCAACTTTGCTTTCTCAAGGAACGCATTAAAATTCAACGGAACAACAGCACGGGCCATCTATCTACAATCAAACATAAACAAGCAAGATACTATCAGGTAGTAAGTTCATGATAAATTTAGGTTCAATTAATCGTATTACTTAAGAACTCCCACTTAGATAGACATCCCTCTAATCCTCTAAGTGATTACGTGATCCAAATCAACTAAACCATGTCCGATCATCACGTGAGATGGAGTAGTTTCATTGGTGAACATCACTATGTTGATCATATCTACTATATGATTCACGCTCGACCTTTCGGTCTCCGTGTTCCGAGGCCATATCTGTATATGCTTGGCTCGTCAAGTATAACCTGAGTATTCCGCGTGTGCAACTTTTTTGCACCCGTTGTATTTGAACATAGAGCCTATCACACCCGATCATCACGTGGTGTCTCAGCACGAAGAACTTTTGCAACGGTGCATACTCAGGGAGATCACTTCTTGATAATTAGTGAGAGATCATCTTATAATGCTACCGTCAAACAAAGCAAGATAAGATGCGTAAAAGATAAACATCACATGCAATCAATATAAGTGATATGATATGGCCATCATCATATTGTGCTTGTGATCTCCATCTTCGAAGCACCGTCGTGATCACCATCGTCACCGGCGTGACACCTTGATCTCCATCGCAGCATCGTTGTCGTCTCGCCAAACTTATGCTTCCACGACTATCGCTACTGCTTAGTGATAAAGTAAAGCATTACAGCGCGATTGCATTGCATACAATAAAGCGACAACCATATGGCTCCTGCCAGTTGCCGATAACTCGGTTACAAAACATGATCATCTCATACAATAAAATTTAGCATCATGTCTTGACCATATCACATCACAACATGCCCTGCAAAAACAAGTTAGACGTCCTCTACTTTGTTGTTGCAAGTTTTACGTGGCTGCTACGGGCTTAAGCAAGAACCAATCTTACCTATGCATCAAAACCACAATGATAGTTTGTCAAGTTGGTGCTGTTTTAACCTTCGCAAGGACCGGGCGTAGCCACACTCGGTTCAACTAAAGTTGGAGAAACTGTCACCCGCAAGCCACCTATGTGCAAAGCACATCGGGAGAACCGGTCTCGCGTAAGCGTATGCGTAATGTCGGTCCGGGCCGCTTCGTCCAACAATACCGCCGAACCAAAGTATGACACGCTGGTAAGCAGTATGACTTATATCGCCCACAACTCACTTGTGTTCTACTCGTGCATATAACATCAACACATAAAACCTAGGCTCGGATGCCACTGCAGGGGAACGTAGTTATTTCAAAATTTTCCTACGCACACGCAAGATCATGGTGATGCATAGCAACGAGGGGAGAGTGTGATCTACGTACCCTTGTAGACCGACAGCGGAAGCGTTAGCACAACGCGGTTGATGTAGTCGTACGTCTTCATGGCCCGACCGATCAAGCACCGAAACTACGGCACCTCTGAGTTCTAGCACACGTTCAACTCGATGACGATCCCCGGACTCCGATCCAACAAAGTGTCGGGGAAGAGTTCCGTCAGCACGACGGCGTGGTGACGATCTTGATGTACTACCGTTGCAGGGCTTCGCCTAAGCACCGCTACAATATTATCGAGGACTATGGTGGAAGGGGGCACCGCACACGGCTAAGAATATGATCACGTCGATCAACTTGTGTCTCTAGGGGGTGCCCCTGTCTCCGTATATAAAGGATCAAAGGGGGGGCGGCCAAGAGGAGGCACGCCAGGAGGAGTCCTACTCCCTCCGGGAGTAGGACTCCCCCCCTTTCCAAGTTGGAATAGGATTCGTGGAAGGGGGGAGAGAGGAGGAAGGGGGGCCGGCCCCCTCTCCTTGTCCTATTCAGACAAAGGGGGGAGGGGCGCGCGGCCCATCTCTGGCCACCTCTCCTCTCTTCCACTAAGGCCCATATACCTCCCGGGGGGTTCCGGTAACCTCCCGGTACTCCGGTAAAATCCCGATTTCACCCGGAACACTTCCGATATCCAAACATAGGCTTCCAATATATCAATCTTTATGTCTCGACCATTTCGAGACTCCTCGTCATGTCCATGATCACATCCGGGACTCCGAACAACCTTCGGTACATCAAAACGCATAAACTCATAATATAACTATCATCGAAACCTTAAGCGTGCGGACCCTACGGGCTCGAGAACAATGTAGACATGACCGAGACATGTCTCCGGTCAATAACCAATAGCGGGACCTGGATGCCCATATTGGTTCCTACATATTCTACGAAGATCTTTCATCAGTCAGACCGCATAACAACATACGTTGTTCCCTTTGTCATCGGTATGTTACTTGCCCGAGATTCGATCGTCGGTATCTCAATACCTAGTTCAATCTCGTTACCGGCAAGTCTCTTTACTCGTTTCGTAATACATCATCTTGCAACTAACTCATTAGTTGTAATGCTTGCAAGGCTTATGTGATGTGCATTACCGAGAGGGCCTAGAGATACCTCTCCAACAATCAGAGTGACAAATCCTAATCTCGAAATACGCCAACCCAACATATACCTTTGGAGACACCTGTAGAGCCCCTTTATAATCACCCAGTTACGTTGTGACGTTTGGTAGCACACAAAGTGTTCCTCCGGCAAACGGGAGTTGCATAATCTCATAGTCATAGGAACATGTATAAGTCATGAAGAAAGCAATAGCAACATACTAAACGATCGGGTGCTAAGCTAATGGAATGGGTCATGTCAATCACATCATTCTCCTAATGATGTGATCCCATTAATCAAATGACAACACATGTCTATGGTTAGGAAACATAACCATCTTCGATTAACGAGCTAGTCAAGTAGAGGCATACTAGTGACGTTTGGTTTGTCTATGTATTCACACAAGTATTATGTTTCCGGATAATACAATTCTAGCATGAATAATAAACATTTATCAGGATATAAGGAAATAAAATAATAACATTATTATTGCCTCTAGGGCATATTTCCTTCAGTCTAGCCTCTAGTGGTGTTATGTGAACGTCGACTACATAACACTTCACCATTATTTGGGCCTAGAGGAATGCATTGGGAAGTAATAAGTAGATGATGGGTTGCTAGAGTGACAGAAGCTTAAACCCTAGTTTATGTGTTGCTTCGTAAGGGGCTGATTTGGATCCATATGTTTCAGGCTATGGTTAGGTTTACCTGAATACTTTTGTGTAGTTGCGAATGCTTGCAATAGAGGTTAATCATAAGTGGGATGCTTGTTCAAGTAAGAACAACACCCAAGCACCGGTCCACCCACATATCAAATTATCAAAGTATCGAACGCGAATCATATGAACGTGATGAAAACTAGCTTGACGATATTCCCATGTGTCCTCGGGAGCGCTTTTCCTATTATAAGAGTTTGTTCCAGTTTGTCCTTTGCTACAAAAGGATTGGGCCACCTTGCTGCACTTTATTTACTTTTGTTACTTGTTGCTCGTTACAACCTATCTTATCACAAAACTATCTGTTACCACTTATTTCAGTACTTGCAGAGAATACCTTGCTGAAAATCGCTTATCATTTCCTTCTGCTCCTCGTTGGGTTCGACACTCTTACTTATCGAAAGGACTACGATAGATCCCCTATACTTGTGGGTCATCAGAGGCCTAGCCTAGAATTGCTGTTTGTTTGCCTATTTCAGAGTTTCGCAGAAAAAGAATATAAAACAGAGTCCAAACGGAATGAAACCTTCGGGAACATGATTTTCGGAACAAACGTGATCCAGAGGACTTGGACCCTACGTCAAGACATCAACCAGGAAGGCACAAGGTAGGGGGGCGCGCCCTCCACCCTCGTGGGGCCCATGTTGCTCGACCGACATACTTCTTCCTCCTATATATATCCACGTACTCCAAACTACTTGATACGGAGCCAAAAACCCTAATTCCACCGTCGTAACTTTCTGTATCCACGAGATCCCATCTTGGGGCCTTTTCCGGAGCTCCGTCAGAGGGGGTGTCGATCACGGAGGGCTTCTACATCAACACCATAGCCTCTCCGATGAAGTGTGAGTAGTTTACTTCAGACCTTCGGGTCCATAGTTATTACCTAGATGGCTTCTTCTCTCTTTTTGGATCTCAATACAAAGTTATCCCCCTCTCTTGTGGAGATCTATTCGATGTAATCTTATTTTGTGGTGTGTTTATTGAGACCGATGAATTGTGGGTTTATGATCAAGTTTATCTATGAACAATATTTGAATCTTCTTTGAATTCTTTTATGTATGATTGGTTATCTTTTCAAGTCTCTTCGAATTATCTGTTTGGTTTGGCCTACTAGATTGATCTTTCTTGCAATGGGAGAAGTGCTTAGCTTTGGGTTCAATCTTGCGGTGTCCTTTCCTAGTGACAGTAGGGGAAGCAAGGCACGTATTGTATTGTTGCCATCGAGGATAACAAGATGGGGTTTATACCATATTGCATGAGTTTATCCCTCTACATCATGTCATCTTGCTTAAAGCGTTACTCTGTTCTCTTGAACTTAATACTCTAGATGCATGCTGGATAGCGGTCGATGTGTGGAGTAATAGTAGTAGATGCAGGCATGAGTCGGTCTACTTGTCTTGGACGTGATGCCTATATACATGATCATACCTAGATATTCTCATAACTATGCTCGATTCTGTCAATTGCTCAACAGTAATTTGTTCACCCACCGTAATACTTATGCTCTCGAGAGAAGCCACTAGTGAAACCTATGCCCACCGGGTCTATTTTCCATCATATTAATCTTCCAATACTTAGTTATTTCATTTGCCATTTATTTTACTTGCATCTTTATTTCTCTTTATCATAAAAATACCAAAAATATTATCTTATAGTATCTATTAGATCTCACTTTCGTAAGTGATCGTGAAGGGATTGACAACCCCTTTATCGCGTTGGTTGCGAGGAGTTTATTTGTTTGTGTAGGTGCGAGGGACTCGTGCGTGGCCTCCTACTGGATTGATACCTTGGTTCTAAAAAACCGAGGGAAACACTTACGCTGCTCTGCTGCATCACCCTTTCCACTTCAAGGGAAAACCAACGCAGTGCTCAAGAGGTAGCAAGAAGGATTTCTGGCGCCGTTGCCGGGGAGTCTACGCAAAAGTCAACATACCAAGTACCCATCACAAACCCTTATCTCCCGCATTACATTATTTGCCATTTGCCTCTCATTTTCCTCTCCCCCCACTTCACCCTTGCTGTTTTATTTGCCCTCTCTCTTTCTCCATCCTCCTCCTCTTTCTCTATTCGCCTCTTTTTGCCCGTCTCTTGTTTGCTTATGTGTTGGATTGCTTGCTTGTCATGATGGCTCAAGATAATACCAAATTGTGCGACTTTACTAATACCAACAACAATGATTTTATTAGCACTCCGATTGCTCCTCTTACCGATGATGAATCTTGTGAAATTAATGCTGCTTTGCTGAATCTTGTCATGAAAGATCCGTTTTCCGGCCTTCCTAGTGAAGATGCCGCTACCCATCAAAACAACTTTGTTGATTTGTGTGATATGCAAAAGAAGAAAGATGTGGACAATGATATTGTTAAATTGAAGCTATTTCCTTTTTCGCTTAGAGATCGTGCTAAAGCTTGGTTTTCGTCTTTGCCTAAAAATAGTATTGATTCGTGGAATAAGTGCAAAGATGCTTTTATCTCTAAGTATTTTCCTCCCGCTAAGATCATCTCTCTTAGAAACGATATTATGAATTTTAAGCAACTTGATCATGGACATGTTGCACAAGCTTGGGAGAGGATGAAATTACTGATACGCAATTTCCCTACACATGGTTTGAATTTATGGATGATTATACAAAATTTTTATGCCTGATTGAATTTTGCTTCTAGAAACCTTTTAGATTCGGCCGCGGGAGGCACTTTTATGGAAATAACTTTAGGAGAAGCTACTAAACTCCTAGATAATATTATGGTTAATTATTCTCAATGGCACACCGAAAGATCTACTAATAAGAAAGTGCATGCGATAGAAGAAATTAATGTTTTGAGTGGAAAGATGGATGAACTTATGAAATTATTTGCTAATAAAAGTGTTTCTTCTGATCCTAATGATATGCCTTTGTCTACTTTGATTGAGAATAATAATGAATCTTTGGATGTGAATTTTGTTGGTAGGAATAATTTTGGTAACAACGCGTATAGAGGAAACTTTAATCCCAGGCCTTATCCCAGTAATTCCTCTAATAATTATGGTAACTCCTACAATAGTTCTTATGGAAATTTTAATAAGATGCCCTCTGATTTTGAATCTAATATTAAAGAATTTATTACTTCGCAAAAGAATTTCAATGCTTTGATTGAAGAAAAATTGCTTAAGATTGATGAGTTGGCCAGGAACGTTGATAGAATTTCTCTTGATGTTGATTCTTTGAAACTTAGATCTATTCCACCTAAGCATGATATCAATGAGTCTCTCAAAGCTATGAGAATTTCCATTGATGAGTGCAAAGAAAGAACCACTAGGATGCGTCCTAAGAAAGATTGCTTTATAAAAAGCGTGTTCTTCTAGTTTCCATGATAACAAAGATGAAGATCTAAAAGTTATTGATGTGTCCCCTATTAAATCTTTGTTTTTTAAATATGAATCTTGATAATGATGGGACTGAATATGATCCACCTTTACCTAGAAGGCGTTCCAAAAATTCGGACTCTTTAGATCTTGATGCTAAAATTGTTAAAAGTGGGATTGAAGAAGTTAAAACTTTAAATATCGATGAACCAACTATTTTGGATTTCAAGGAATTTAATTATGACAATTGCTCTTTGATAGATTGTATTTCCTTGTTGCCATCCATACTAAATTCT
This sequence comes from Triticum monococcum, assembly GCA_034509565.1. Classification (NCBI taxonomy): domain Eukaryota; kingdom Viridiplantae; phylum Streptophyta; class Magnoliopsida; order Poales; family Poaceae; genus Triticum; species Triticum monococcum. Next base: position 592,144,620 of record CM067841.1, on the reverse strand, counting down.
CCTCATGCTTATAGTCAAAATAAAGCCTTTACCAAACATATCGTTGATGCTTTGATGCAATCTTATGAAGAAAAACTTGAGTTGGAAGTTTCTATCCCTAGAAAACATTATGATGAGTGGGAACCTACTATTAAAATTAAAGATCATGAGTGTTATGCTTTGTGTGATTTGGGTGCTAGTGTTTCCATGATTCCTAAGACTTTGTGTGATTTGCTAGGTTTCCGTGATTTTGATGATTGCTTTTTAAACTTCCACCTTGCGGATTCCACTATCAAGAAACCTATGGGAAGAATTAATGATGTTCTTATTGTTGCAAATAGGAATTATGTACCCTTAGATTTTATTGTTCTTGACATAGATTGCAATCATTCATGTCCTATTATTCTTGGTAGACCTTTCCTTAGAAGATTGGTGCAATTATTGATATGAAGGAAGGGAATATTAGATTCCAATTTCCATTAAGGAAAGGCATTTAACACTTCCCTAGAAAGAAAATTAAAGTACCATATGAATCTATTATGAGAGCCACTTATGGATTGCCTACCAAACATGGCAATACCTAGATCTATCTTCGCTTTTATGCCTAGCTAGGGGCGTTAAACGATAGCGCTTGTTGGGAGGCAACCCAATTTTATTTTTATTCCTTGCTTTTTGCTCCTGTTTAGTAATAAATAATTTATCTAGACTCTGTTTTGGTTGTGTTTTTTGTGTTTAATTAGTGTTTTTGCCAAGTAGAACCTTGGGAAGACTTGGGGAAAGTCTTTTTAATCTTGCTGTAAAAAACAAAAACTTTAGCGCTCATGAGAATTGCTGTAATTTTTATTTGGAAAGTGCTATTTAGTTAATTATATTTGAAGATGATTAATAGATAAATTACTCACATCCATAAATTTATTTTAGAATTTTTGGGGTTCCATAACTTGCGTTAGCTACAGATTACTCCAGACTGTTCTGTTTTTGACAGATTCTGTTTTTCGTGTGTTGTTTGCTTATTTTAATGAATCTATGGCTAGTAAAATAGTTTATAAACCATAGATAAATACTTGGAGCTATATTTTTGTTTACCACATGATATGTGTTTTTCTTGGAGCGTCTTGTATTATTTGAGTCTTTATTTGTTAGTTTTCCACAATCATCCTTGCTGTACACACCTTTTGAGAGAGACACACATGATTCAGAAATTGTTAGGATACTCTATGTGCTTCACTTATATCTTTTGAGTTATATAGTTTCTGCTCTAGTGCTTCACTTATATCTTGTAGAGCACGTTGGTGGATTTGTTTTATAGAAACCATTGTTCTCTCATGCTTCACTTAGATTATTTTTAGAGTCCTACAAAACAGCATGGTAAATTGCTTTCATTATGTTAGGCATTCAAGATTAATAATAAAATTTTCTTATGAGTGTGCTGAATACTATGACAAGTTTGATACTTGATAATTGTTTTTGAGATATAGAGATGGTGATATTAGAGTCATGCTAGTTGAGTAGTTGTGAATTTGAGAAATACTTGTGTTAAAGTTTGTGATTCCCGTAGCATGCACGTATGGTGAACCGTTATGTGATGAAGTCGGAGCATGATTTATTTATTGATTGTCTTCCTTATGAGTGGCGGTTGGGGGCGAGCGATGGTCTTTTCCTACCAATCTATCCCCTAGGAGCATGCGTGTAATACTTTGCTTTGATAGCTTGTAGATTTTTGCAATAAGTATATGAGTTCTTTATGACTAATGTTGAGTCCATGGATCATACGCACTCTCACCATTCCACCATTTCTAGCCTCTCTAATACCGCGCACCTTTCGCCGGTATCATACACCCACCATATACCTTCCTCAAAAAAGCCACCATATACCTTCCTCAAAAAAGGCACCATACCTACCTATCATGGCATTTCCATAGCCATTCCGAGATATATTGCCATGAAACTTACCACCATTCCGTTTACTATGACACGATCCATCATTGTCATATTGCTTTGCGTGATCATGTAGTTGACATTGTATTCGTGGCAAAGCCACCGTTCATAATTCTTTCATACATGTCACTCTTGATTCATTGCATATCCCGGTACACCGCCGAAGGCATTCACATAGAGTCATATTTTGTTCTAAGTATTGAGTTGTAATTGTTGAGTTGTAAGTAAATAAAAAGGTGTGATGATCATAATTTTTAGAGCATTGTCCCAAGTGAGGAAGGGATGATGGAGACTATGATTCCCTCACAAGTCGGGATAAGACTCTGGACTAAAAAAAAGAGGCCATAAAAAGAGAAAAGGCCCAAATAAAAAAATGAGAGAAAAAGAGAGAAGGGACAATGCTACTATCCTTTTACCACACTTGTGCTTCAAAGTAGCACCAAGATCATCATAGAGAGTTTCCTATGTTATCACTTTCATATACTAGTGGGAATTTTTCATTATAGAACTTGGCTTGTATATTCCAATGATGGGCTTCCTTAAAATGCCCTAGGTCTTCGTGAGCAAGCGAGTTGGATGCACACCCACTTAGTACTTTTTGTTGAGCTTTCATATACTTATAGCTCTAGTGCATCCGTTGCATGGCAATCCCTACTCACTCACATTGATATTTATTAATGGGCATCTCCATAGCCCGTTGATACGCCTAGTTGATGTGAGACTATCTTCCCCCTTTTTGTCTTCTCCACAACCACCATTCTATTCCACCTATAGTGCTATGTCCATGGATCACACTCATGTATTGCGTGAAGATTGAAAAAGTTTGAGAACACCAAAAGTATGAAACAATTGCTTGGCATGTCATCGGGGTTGTGCATGATTTAAATACTTTGTGTGGTGAAGATGGAGCAAAGCCAGACTATATGGTTTTGTAGGGATAACTTTCTTTGGCCATGTTATTTTGAAGAGACATAATTGCTTAGTTAGTATGCTTGAAGTATTATTATTTCTATGTAAATATTGAAATTTTGTCTTGAATCTTTCGGAACTGAATATTCATACCACAATTAAGAAGAAATACATTGAAATTATGCCAAGTAGCATTCCACATCAAAAATTCTATTTTTATCATTTACCTACTCGAGGACGAGCAGGAATTAAGCTTGGGGATGCTTGATACGTCTCCAACGTATCTATAATTTTTGATTGTTCCATGCTATATTATATCCTGTTTTGGACATTATTGGGCTTTATTATACACTTTTATATTATTTTTGGGACTAACCTATTAACCGGAGGCCCAGCCCAGAATTGTTGTTTTTTTGCCTATTTCAGAGTTTCGCAGAAAAAGAATATCAAACGGAGTCCAAACGGAATGAAACCTTCGGGAACGTGAGTTTCGGAACAAACGTGATCCAGAGGACTTGGAACCTACGTCAAGACATCAACCAAGAAGGCACGAGGTAGGGGTGCGCGCCTACCCCCCAGGCGCGCCCTCCACCCTCGTGGGGCCCATGTTGCTCCACCAACGTATTTCCTCCTCCTATATATACCTACGTACCCCCAAACTACCAGATACGGAGCCAAAACCCTACTTCCACCGCCGTAACTTTCTGTATCCATGAGATCCCATCTTGGAGCCTTTTCCGGAGCTCCGCCGGAGGGGGTATCGATCACAGAGGGCTTCTACATCAACACCATAGCCTCTCCGATGAAGTGTGAGTAGTTTACTTCAGACCTTCTGGTCCATAGTTATTATCTAGATGGCTTCTTCTCTCTTTTCGGATCTCAATACAAAGTTCTCCCCTTCTCTTGTGGAGATCTATTCGATGTAATCTTCTTTTGCGGTGTGTTTGTTAAGACCGATGAATTGTAGGTTTATGATCAAGTTTATCTATGAACAATATTTGAATCTTCTCTGAATTCTTTTATGTATGATTGGTTATCTTTGCAAGTCTCTTCGAATTATCAGTTTGGTTTGGCCTACTATATAGATCTTTCTTGCAATGGGAGAAGTGCTTAGCTTTGGGTTCAATCTTGCGGTGTCCTTTCCCAGTGACAGTAGGGGCAGCAAGGCACGTATTGTATTGTTGCCATCGGGGATAACAAGATGGGGTTTATATCATATTGCATGAGTTTATCCCTCTACATCATGTCATCTTGCTTAAAGCGTTACTCTGTTCTCTTGAACTTAATACTCTAGATGCATGCTGGATAGCGGTTGATGTGTGGAGTAATAGTAGTAGATGCAGGCAGGAGTCGGTATACTTGTCTTGGACGTGATGCCTATATACATGATCATACCTAGATATTCTCATAACTATGCTCAATTCTATCAATTGCTCAACAGTAATTTGTTCACCCACTGTAATACTTATGCTCTCGAGAGAAGCCACTAGTGAAACCTATGGCCCCCGAGTCTATTTTCCATCATATTAATCTTCCAATACTTAGTTATTTCCTTTTCCATTTATTTTACTTGCATCTTTATTTCTATTTATAATAAAAATACCAAAAATATTATCTTATCATATCTACCAGATCTCACTTTCGTAAGTGACCATGAAGGGATTGACAACCCCTTTATCGCGTTGGTTGCGAGGAGTTTATTTGTTTGTGTAGGTGCGAGGGACTCGTGCGTGGCCTCCTACTGGATTGATACCTTGGTTCTCAAAAACTGAGGGAAATACTTATGCTGCCCTACTGCATCACCCTTTCCTCCTCAAGGGAAAACCAACGCAATGCTCAAGAGGTAGCACCGCCACAAGGATCCACCACCTGACCCGTCATCCCCGACGAAGGGGACACCACCACCGCCATGACCGGAGTCGCGGATCCTGGGATCCATCTTCGCTGATTGACCACATCCTCTTCCGATCCACCCTCCCTACGAAGCCGCCGGAGCAGCATCGAACTGCCGGGAAAGACGAACTCCGGACTGTATCTCGTGCCGCCAGTCCCTCACACCGCGGGGCTACAGCCCATATTCCCGCCATCCCCATCACCGACAGCGCTCGCCTCTGGTGATGATGAGGTGGAAGAGAGGGGGGAGGTGGCGGCAGCCGAGGGCTAGGGCTGCCCCTCCGATCGCCCAGGAGGGAGCAAGTGAGGAGGTACGTGTTAGAATAAAAATCCAAGGCATACCGGTGATCATCCAAGGACCAAGCAATCACACGAGCATGACGCCGAGATTTGTTAACGAGGTTCACCAATATGGCTACATCCCCGAGGCCTAACTACGAGCGCTCCTCCCCGTGACACCGTCACAATACCGCACATCGGCCACTCGAGCACAGGCACACGCCGCTGGCTCCCCCTTGCGCGTCTGTGCTATTATGTTGGCATAGGTTACATCCACTAGTAGAAAAAGGGTCAAATGTGAAGCACATTAGTGCCGGTTTGAATTTGAGCCGACACTAATGTGACCATTAGTGCCGGTTCCAATGGCTAGGCGGGCGGACATCATTAGTACCGGTTCGTGGGCAACCTTTAGTAGCGGTTCATGCCACGACCGATACTAATGAGGCCAGTGCAGCTGTGGTCAGGCTGGGGCCCCCACAAAGACCTTTAGTACCGGTTCATGGCATGAGCCGATACTAGAGTTTCTTATTAAGCTGATTTTTAGTCCCACCTCGCCAAGGGAGAGGCAGTATGAGCGGTTTATAAGCCGTGAGTGCAGAGACAATGACGAAGAGGCGCAATGCTCACCTGCACATTGATTAGCTTCAAGCCTTTCGGAATAGCATAGATTGCACTGAGCTATGTGCAGTGCAGTCTACACTATTCCGAAAGGCTTGAAGCAAATTAACCAGCATTGCACCTCTTTTTTATTTTTAATAACTTATTTGGACTCCGGACTTCTTGTGTGTTCAGTATGCAGCATTCAAAGCGACATCATCAATTTCCAACATGTTCTGACATCATTTGCTTTTTTTCAGTCATTTACCTAATTGTTTAGAGAGCTAAATGACCGTGAAATTGAAAATCACTACAAAATGAACTGTGAAAATGTTGAAACTTGGCATGGTATCATCATTTCAGCCGCATATCATGTGCAAAAGAGTAGAGAGGGTCACGGCAAAAACTGGACGCACTTCGTGTACAAACTGGACAATCTCTTTCGGAGTATCAGGGTTTCGGACGAGAACTCATCTGTTACAGCGGCACTTCATTTTTTTTAAACTTATTATAACTCCAGACTTCTTTTGCGTTCAGTATGCAGCATTGAAAGCCATGCCATCAACTTTCAACCATCAACTTGGCATGGTATATAAAAATAAATGAATAGAAGAAAATAAATAAAGCAGAAAAGAAAAAAGCAAAAAAGAAAAAATAGCAGAAAAGAAAAAAAACTATAGCAGAAAAGAAACAAACTATATAAAAAAACTACTCAGAAATAAATAGAAGAAAATAAATATAGCAGAAAAGAAAAAGAACTACTCAGAAATAAATAGAAGAAAAAATAAAGCAAAAAATAAAAAACTATATAAAAAATTACTCAAAAATAAATAGAAGAAAATAAATAATGCAGAAAAGAAAAAACTATAAAAAAATTGTTGGGGCGCTGCCCAATGGGCCTACCAGACCTAGGGCGCGCAAATTCAGGCCCAGAAGGTCCGCCAGGCTCACACGACAGCGCGCCATAGTTAGGCCCAGAAGCCTGCTATATAGAGGAGTTCGAAGGAGCAGCCGCGGCTGGGTTTATAAACCAGTGCGACTGCCCTTCGCCCGGCGAGGTGGGACTAAACTTTGTGCACCACGGGTGGCAGCGCACAACCTTTAGTACCGGTTGGTGGCTCCAACCGGTACTAATGATTGGGCATTTAGTACTGGTTCGTGGCACGAACCGGTACTAAAGGGGCCGTTTCCCGCCCCTTGGCCTGGCGAAAGTTGGCCTTTAGTACCGGTTGGTGGCTCCAACCTGTACTAAAGGCCCCTCCTATATATATGGCACTTCAAAAAATTCTCATCTGCTTCTTCTCCTCTGTCTCGTCGCCCGCCGCCCCCGTCGCCGCCCCGTCCCCATCACCGTCCCCGTCGTCGCCGCCCCGGCCGTCCCCGTCCCCATCGCCGTGCCCCGCCGCGTCATCCCGTCATCCCCGCCCGGCCCGTCCCCGTCCTCGTTGTCGCCGCCCCGTCCCCATCCCCGTCGTCGCCATCCCCGTCGTCACCATCCCCGTCGGCGCCGCCCGTCGTCGTCCCCGTCGCCTCGCCTCGCCGGTGAGATCCTGCCCCGGCCACCATGTCCACACACACACATTGTTTTTTAGTTTTTTAGTTATAAATTTTAGTAATTTCTTAGTTGAATTAGTAGAATTAATAGAACTAGTTATTTTTAGTAGAGAATTTAGGTATATGAGATTTGATGATCTAATCAAAATATTACTATATAGAACTACCTACTTTATTTTAGTAAGAAATTAATAGAACTAGTTTATTTTTAGTAAATGCTTAGTTGAATTAATAGAACTAGTTTGTTTAGTTGAATTAATAGAACTAGTAAGTGTTTAATGTTTCACCTATATATGAACATATGTTAGATATTAATGTCAAATGTAAGATGAATTAGATATAAATTATATGTTAGATATATATTTAATTTAGTTATATGAGATTTCAATATCTAATTAACAATTTATTATATAGAACTAGTTACCTTACTTTTAGTAAGAAAATTAATAGAACAAGTTTAGTTGAATTAATTAGTTGCACTAGTTAGTTGAATTAGTTGAGCTACTTTATTTAGGTATATTTTTCGTAAGTGCTTAGTCGAATTAGTTCAATTAATTAGTTGAACTAGTTGAATTAACAGAATTAGTTGAATTAATAGAACTAATAAGTGTTTAATGTTTCACCTATGAACATAGGAATGTCGTCTGACGACGAACACGATTTCATTATGTGCGAATACTGCGAAGACCAGCGCGGCCTGTGCGGCAAAATTTTTCTAGTTGATGATAGACACTTCAGCATCAAGCTGGATGAGAACTTCGAAGTGGATACAGTAAGTCACAACGACAAGTATTTTTTCATAATTAAGCATGACTTATGCTTCATTTGCTTCAACTTTTAATTTTAATTTTTCACTATTCTACTAGTGTATCCCCTGCCATGCAATAATTTTTGTCTTGGATAAGATAGGTTTCAGTCCTAACGAAACTATGGAGGTAAAAAGAGTTTACTTGAAGACCGAGCATGGTTATACCTTCAACGTCAAATTATACAATGCAGACACATACACCTATTTTGAATGCAAAACTTGGCAAGCACTATGCAAGGCTTATGCATTTGAGCCTGATACGGTTATCACCTTTGATATTCGTCCGGAAGATGATATTGAAGGTAATAGAGACATCTGGGTCGATGTGCAGACGCCTCCAGTTCTACCATTATGTGAGTTTCTCAACCATATTTATGTCTTCGATATGAGATTATTTGAACCAGTTGAATAATTAATAGATCTCAATTTATATTGACAGCTTACTTCCAATCAAGCAAACATGTCCGGCGCTTGGTAGACAGGACCGTCCACTGTTCTGGGGCTGAACTAAACTGCGAGGAGACAAGTCATTATGTTTCATGGCTTGAGGATCTTGATGCTGTCAAGACAAATTTTTTTCCTGCACTTAGAAATGTTAGTACTCAAAACATGCGACCAATAGTGTTCGTACTGAACTATGGTCACATATATTTAGGAAATATGGTAAGATTTCTACTATTTCTCCTCACTGCATCTTTTGCATACATTATTTTTTAAGCTAAACTTCATTGCTAAGTATGTTACTATATGATGTTCTTCAACAGGGACTCCCAATGAATGTTGTGCCTGATTGGATCGAGACTAAAATTACCATTAATATTGTTAGCTTACGACCAAGATATCCTACAATCCACTTTAGTGCATTCAGGATTTCTAATAGCAAGGAATGCTTAATAGTAAAAGACTGGAGCAAAATTGTGAATGATCACAGAGAAGTACTAGGGGGCAGCAATCAGAAGCGCAGCCCACGATTAGGAGACAGGTTCATCTGCATGCTCCAATATGATGAATCAAGAAAGCTATACATGTTCTATGCTATTTTACCTGAGAGAGAGCAGCAAGAGTGATTAATTAGCTAGTTCATGCTCTTAGTACTTGTCCTCTCATGTCCGTGTTCTTCGTCATGAACTTAATCTCAAAGAGTGATTTGCTTTTGTGGTGTCATGAACGCTTATAATATCATTACCATGTTGAACTCGATGATATCTTTGCTTCTGGTATAAGTGAATGTTTCTTCTTTAAGCTAGTGTTGGTGGTGATTAGATAGCGGTAATGACTATATGATGATTAAGTAGTGGTAATGAGACGACTATTATAAGATGATTTTTAGCTAGCTATGAAAACTGTTGTTGGTGATGATATATATGATGCAAGAGTTTTTATATTAATATGATGATGATGATGATGATGATGATGATGAGTTATTATATCATTTATGAAAGAAACTGCATATTAGTTTCAGCTGGATGGATTCTAGCAAAGTGATCAAGTATATGCCATATCCATATTACCTCGATCACTTAATTAGGTGATCAAGTATATATAATATGGATATGACATATAATTGATGACTTAGCTAGGATCCACATGCATCCAGTCAAACTAATCTGCAGTACATTCACCTAATGATTTAACAACTCATTATAATGTAAAACAATCACTAAATTAAATTGAAAACACAAAATTAAAGTAAAAATAAAAAATAAAACCAAAACACACCCAAACATTTAGTACCGGTTGGTGTTACCAACCGGTACTAATGTCCTACGCGCCCACGGAGCTGGCTCGTGCCATGTGGTTGCCCTTTAGCACCGCTTCATGTTGAACCGGTACCAAAGGGGGGGGGGGTCTTTAGTGCCCACACTTTAGTGCCGGTTACCGAACCGACACTAAAGGGCCTTACGAACCGGTGCTATTGCCCGGTTCTGCACTAGTGATCGTGTGTCTACCCCCACTATATATGAGAGGCCTAGGATACAAGTGTCCTACTTGGACACGACTTCGTATCCTATCTAAACATAATACAACTACAAGTCCAACTGTAACCTACCTTGTACACAATATTTGACACAACTCTAACAAACTCCACCTTGGCGAATATTCTCCACCACCTTGAATTTGTCCATCCGTCAAACTTCCATGTATATTGGACTCGAGCTTATCCCATGAGTACCGCTGCTGCTCTAAAGACTCCATATGACTCCACCTGCAACTTGTAGTCCCTTATTTTCTTGACCACACACTAGTGCAGAACCGGGCAATAGCACCGGTTCGTAAGGCCCTTTAGTCCCGGTTCGGTAACTGGCACTAAAGTGTGGGCACTAAAGGTCCCCCCCTTTAGTACCGGTTCAGCACGAACCGGTGCTAAAGGGTAACCATGTGACACGAGCCAGCTCCGGGAGCAGGGAGCCCTTTAGTACCGGTTGGTGACACCAACCGGTAATAAAAGGTTGGGGGTTGGGTTTATGATTTCTTTTTCATTTAATTTTGTGTTTTCCATTTAATTCTTTTTCGTTTGCTGGTATTTTACGACGCTACATATTGTACACGTTATGCATATATATATAAATAGAATTTCTAGTAGAACCGATCATATATATATATATATACATATACATATACATATACATATATATATATATCATCGAATATCTCACAACCACCATTAATTCACACATATATACACACATGTATATATGTATACAATTAGGTAGCTATATACAATTTTTCCTAATTCGTGCCTTCGGAGCCAGTGGCATTAGCCTAATTGGTGCCTTCGAAGCACGATGACAATTGGAAGTGGTTCATGGGTTCGGTAGCAGGTAAAAGTATTCTTCTTTGGGATCTATGACCTGGTCGAGCAAAAATCCCGTTATTTCCTCTTGAATTGCTTCTATACGGTCCTCTGCTAGGAGCTGCTCCCGCACCTCTTTGAACTGTTAAGAAGGAGATCAATATGCATGTTATTAGTTGTGTGACTAGATATCGATAATGGTGTAAAAATTGTGAATAGTGTTCTGACAAACGTACCCACTCCTGTCTTTGAGATCTGCTCCTTCCGGACACCATCATGCGAATGTTCTCGCAAACGTAGTATGCACATAGATTATTCCCCGGCGCCTGCTTCAGGGCCTTTACGAGAATGGAATTTGATCAGATAATAATTAATCAAGCATGATAATTAAAGAGATGGCAGCTAGCTAGTACTACTTAATTACTTACCTTGGGTCGATACCATTTCAGATTTTGTTTCCATTGGCCTGGAGTGACGCTGATGAACTTTTCCCAAGCCCTGCCCGCCGACAAAGAAAATGAATAAATGGGTTATTAAATAGTTGTTATCAGGAAATGACGAACTAATTAAATAGGCCGAGATATAGTTAATAATGATTGAAACTACATGTTGACTATCCCCTTCACGATGGTGTAGTCACTTGCTTTTTTAAGTAGTGAGTCCAGTATTTCAACTGTTCGTTCATAAACTTTAATTATTAACAAGATCCAGTGAAATCTGCATGCACACACGTTTGCATGTCTTAATTAAGCGAGCATATGTAAGCAAAAACATGTAGCTAGCTAGTAGGCAAAAACAGAATTTGTAGTACAAGACAGTGTGACTCACTCGAAGTTGTAAGGAAGTAGTATATCTTCATTAGTATTGAGGCACTTGAAGAACTCTAGCATGCTTTCCTCTACACTTTTTTCATAATATGGATCTAATTTCCATGTGTATTCATTAATGGTATTTGGGTCAATGAACCCAATGCCATAGCGTCCACCTTTTTTCATTTCATAAATCTTCATCCTGCATAATACCACAGAAAAGAATATAGTGAGGATAATTACAGGTAATGATTGATCAAAATGATCACTACAACTAGCTTGAGACTTAAACTACAGAAAGAAATCACTTACAGACAATAGCAACTGACGATAGATTTGTCGAGTGCGTCTTGATTGTATAACTGAAATAGTTCTGAATACTCAACGGACACAGCTTTCTCATGGTACTAATGATCCTTTTTGACATTCACCCTGAGGGACTCTCGATTGGAAATCTTGGTAATGTCCATGTACCATTCATGCAATTCATACATTCTCGTTGGGAGCTTCTTGACCTCGTCTGGCTCGACCAAAGGTTGGCCCCGGACATATTTCCGTTTTATTTCCTCCTCTCTAATCAGAGACATGGGCTCGATATCGAGGAGTTGTCCAACAGTGATCATGAGCCTTTTAGCCTGCTCAATATGCTCCTCGGTTATTACCACATCGCCCAGCCCAGGAACGTTAACGGTTTGCCCACAATAATATTGGGCGTGCGTACTATCATGTGTTGTTGGCACAACAAGCGGGGGGATTGATTGCGCCGCCTTTTCTCCCAGCTGGGGAACGGTTTTACCGCTCCTTTTGCCAGCTGATTTGCTCAAGCTCGAGCTCGCCTCTTTTTGTAGACGTGCCCGATTTTACTTCCTGAGGTGGCGCTCATAGTCAGTGTCAACAGGCTTGGGAGCTGGTGCTCTAGCCATACGAATGAAGTGGGCAATATTTTCCTCACGCACTTTCTCCCTTGGCGGCGGTGGCGGTTCCGGTGCAAAATGGGCTTCCACCTCGGCCTTCGATATGGCTGCGTTTTCCTCCTCAGACTTGTCGTAAGGCCTCTGCGGAAGAGGCGCGAGGCTGCTTGGACCATATTGAAATTGCTTGCCTCCGCCTGTACCTCTAGTACTACCTCGACTTGTACCGCTACGCACCATAGCTGAGGCGGCTCTCTTCCGTGATTGCTGAGGCGGCGAAGACGGCTGACGTGGCTGAGTTGGAGGAGGAGTGGCCTGAAGCTATGCCGAACTTGGAGGAGGAGTGGCCTGACGCTTTGCCGGACTTGGAGGAGGAGGAGTGGCCTGAAGCTATGCCGGATTTGGAGGAGGATTGGCCTGACGCGTTGGTGGACTTGGAGGAGCGGGAGTCTGCTGACTCGGTGGCGGACTTCGACGAGGAGTCGGATGACGCGGTGTCGGTGGCCTTCGAAATATGATGCAATCCTTTCTCCATAGGATGATATGATGGTTGGCCTCTCCCAGTGTGTGCTCCTCGTCACCTCCAGGAATGTCAAGCTCTAGCCCCAAATATTGGTCCACCACCTCATCAACCAAGACACGAGCATAGCCCGCTGGAATCGGGTTGCAATGGAAGGTTGCCTCGGGAGGATTTGTAAAAGCAACGGCGTCCGCCACCTTCATGGGTATGTTCTTCATTTTGAAGTGTAGCTCGTAGTTAGTGTTCTCCATGATGTTATCCACTGGGTAGCTATCCAGCAATGCGTTGCCCGGGGTGGAACCCATGCTGCTTCTCGGCATGGATGTGACGGTGCTATCCAATGCTGGATCATCCACTAGCTGCTGCAGCTGCTGAGACCCCCTTTGCTGGCTAAGTGAGTCGATCTGCTCCTGCTGCCGCTAGAATTTGACTGCCAAGTCCGCGTGCGCTGATTCTATGCCTTGAAGGCGTTCATAGTCCAGATTCCTCTGCTCCTCCTCCATCTTCCTCTTCTTCTCGCACGGGTTCTGTAGTCGGCGTTCCAGTCCGAAAACCCCTCATACCACAGAATAGCGCCCTTGCCTCATGTTCTTCCCGGGTGTTCAGGATTTCCCAGGGCACGCGTAAGCTCGCCGTTCTCTTTGTTGGGCTCGAACACCCCCGATCGAGCCTCTTCTATTGCAACAAGTAGCTTATCTTCGGCTCCGTCCAGACATGCCTTCTTCGAAACTTTTCCTGTCTTTGGGTCCAACTCCCCCCCATGCGCATAGAACCAAGTCCTGCACCTGGGGGCCAGCTCAATGTTTCTGGAGTGATACCTGCATCCTCCATCTCTTTCTCAGACTTACCCCACTTAGGCATTCCTACCGCATAGCCACCTGGCCCCAGCTTATGGAACTTATCCTTTTTTGCGGCATTGGCCTTGTTTATTCTCGACCGTTCCTTAGATAATTCCGATTCCTTGAATTTCACGAAATCATCCCAATGAGCACTTTGCTTCTCTAGTGTTCCCTTGAATACTGGAGTCTTCTTTCCTCCCTTGACGTACTGGTCCCATACACGATTCTTGTGGTTGTTGAATGCAACCGCCATCTTCCTAAGAGCAGCGTCCTTGACTTTCTCCACATCTGCATCTGTGAAATGATCTGGTAGGGTGAAATGTTCCATGAGCGTTTCCCAAAGCAGAAGTTTTTGTCTGTCGTCGACAAAAGTAAGATCTAGACGTGGCTTTGCTGGCTCTCTCCATTCTTGAAGGGAGATCGGGAGTTCGTCCTTCACAAGAACTCCGCACTGACGAATGAACTTGTCCGCAATTTTCTTAGGAGCTAATGGTTCGCCATTAGGTTTGATGGCCTCGATATTGTACTTTACGCCCTCCTTTAACTTTTTGTTCGGGCCTCGTACTGTCCTGCTGCCTGAAGATTTGCCCGATCTGGATGGCCGAAAGAAGAAAGATCGATTCGTTAATATATATCTTCAAGTCATTTAAAACATGTGATGATCACCAGATGCCTGCTTATATAAATATACCTCGCCGGTCTTTGTTGTTTCAAGATCAATATTTTCTTCGTCATGTTCATAGGTCATGACTTCATCAATTCGGTCGTCGCGATCGAATATCATATCACCCTCCCCGGTGTTGTTTAGATATTCGGAGCCGTCATAATCTTCTTCATTCTGATCATCATCTGGCACGCGAGGATTGCGTATGATATTGAACAGGGCCTCTTCTCCCTCTCTACCAGTATTGTCCGCCATAGGTTTTATTTAACTAATCCAAAAGAAATATATTCAAAATTACAATGCATGGATGCAATCAATTAATAAGGAAAAACTAAATCAATCATAGTACATAATAATCATCATCGAATGTAATCTCGAATACGTCGTCTCGAATAATAGATATAATCTCGAATACATCGTCTCGAATAATATATATAATCTCGAATAAATCATCTCGAATATTATATATCGAATACATCACTAGATAGCTAGCTAATAAAGATCGAATACTAGAGAGTAATCTAGGCGGTGGACAACCAAAGTGAAGGAACCATCACTGGATCATAGCTCGGGTGATCTCCCCAAAGAACTTGTCAGGTATTGGAGAACCCGACGTCCATAGCAGCCATGTAGCGATGTACGTGCTCGTCCTCCTCCCTGACATGGCGACGTACCACCTCCGGCGGGGCCGGCTCCCTCCGCACCGAAAGTGGCCCATGTGAACGCCACCAAAGGAGATGAGGGTCGATGACGGGACCCGGGGCCGAGTTCCTCACCAAGCGTCACGCCCCTGAAGGTAGCACCTCCCAGTGCCAGCTCGGCGGAGCCCAGTCCCGGACATGGGTCCTCTGAAGCAGGACGTCGTCGCGAACGGGTCGACGGCGAGGATGCGGGCCGGGCATCATCGACAACAAATACTATATGCAAATGTAACACTAATTATGTTATCATTGCATATGTCAAAATTCTATCTGCCATTTCGTACTAATTAAGCATCTAACACTAAAAACAGAAAAAACAACTTCTATACATCCATTAAAAAACAAAAAAACAACATTATATAAAAAATTCCATGCTAATTAAACACTAATTATATCCATCTAACATGCATTCATACATATATACTAGTGAAAAAATAATAATCTAAAAAATCTAAACTAATTAAACATACAAAATACGTATATACTAATTAACTTAAGGAAATGTATGTGTGTTCATCATGCTTGTGTGTGTATGGGCTCGGGAAGGCGCGGCGCCCATGGTGGCCGCCAGGGGCGAGGGAGAGGGGTTAGAGGGGGAGAGCTCACAGCGGGGCGACGGCGACGGCGAGGCGACGGCCGGGGGCGGCGACAGGCCGGGGTGTGACGGGGGCGGCGACGCGGGAACGGCGCGACGGGGACGGGCCCGAGGCGGCGACGGAGACGCGGGCGGTGACGGGGACGGGGGCGGCGACGGGGACGAGGGCGACGACGGGGACGAGGGCGGCGACGGGGGCGACGCGGGACGGGGGTGGCGACGGCGTCGATCGATCGGGGCGGGCGGTGCTTCAATGGGGAAACAGATGAAGAAACAGAGGGTGAACGAAATTTTTCAAAGTGATGCATATATAGAAGGCACCTTTAGTACCGGTTGGAGCCACCAACCGGTACTAAAGGCCTGTTTTGGCCAGGCCAAGCGGCGGGAAGGGCAGGCCTTTAGTACCGGGTGGTGGCTCCAACTGGTGCTAAAGACCCCCCATTTAGTACCGGTTGATGCCACGACCCGGTACTAAAGGGGGTGCGCTGCCAGGCGAGGGGCGCAGAAGTTTTGTCCCACCTCGCTAGCCGAAGGGCGCTCGCACCTGCTTATAAGCCCCGCCGCCGCTGCTGTCTCGAGCTCCTCTCTAAAGCAGGCCTTCTGGGCCTACCTCTGCTACTTTGCCCTATGGGGCCTATTGGGCTTGCGGGCCTGCATCCTGGCCCAACAACAGGTTGGGGTTCTAGTCGTATGCAGGCCGCTGTGGCCCGGTAGGTGGGCTTTTTTTCATTTAGTTTTTTTTCTGCTTTATTTTTTTTTTTTTTTTTTTTTTAGTTGTTTTTTTGCTGTATTTAGAGTTTCTTTGTGAATATTTTTGATAGTTTTTAGAAACTTTCAGTAGTGCCGGTAGTTTTTAAATTTGAATAGTTTAAATTTTGAATTATTTGAAATTTGTGTGAATCACTAGTTTGTGAATAACTTAACTTTAAAAATACATTTTTAGTGATTCTTTTTATTATGTTTAATATTAGTGTTTTTTTATCATTATATTCAATTTGGTAATGCTTAGGTTATTTTAAAAATGAAATGCCTTTTTAGCTGAAAAAATCAGTAAAGGCATAAAAGAATTTGTTTGCACATAAAATTTCTTCGCGTTTCAAATGCCAAAACACATAAATACCCTAACTATTACAGAGATTCCCTCCTGTGTGTGAAACACATAAGAAAGTGATGATAGTGAAGCCGACCACATCCCAGATCTTTGGGTGTGAAACTTTTTCCTCGCGTGTGTCCCTTTGCGCCGTAACCATGGAAAATCTTCATCATTTAACGGGATGCTCGGGTCAATATTCACTGTGAATGGAGCAATTTCATCAAACTTTTCATAATCTCCTGACATGTCTGTCTTGTCATCCACTCCCACGATGTTTCTCTTCCCAGAAAGAACTATGTGCCGCTTTGGCTCATCGTATGATGCATTCGCTTCCTTATATTTTCTTTTTCTCGACTTGGTAGACATGTCCTTCACATAGAAAACCTGTGCCACATCATTGGCTAGTACGAATGGTTCGTCTGCATACGCAAGATTGTTGAGATCCACTGTTGTCATTCCGTACTGCGGGTCTTTCGTTACCCCACCTTGTGTCATATTGACCCATTTGCACCGAAACAAAGGGACCTTCAAACCACGTCGATAGTAAAGTTCCCATATGTCCTATATATAACCATAATATATTCCTTTCCCGTCTTGGTTTCTGCATCAAAGCGGACACCACTGTTTTGGTTGGTGCTCTTCTTATCTTGGACGATCGTGTAAAATGTATTACCATTTATCCCGTACCCTTTGAAAGTCATTATATTCAAAGATGGTAACTCGGACAGCAAGTACAGGTCATCTTCAATAGAGGTGTCATGCATGGTACATGTCTGCAACCAGCTGGCGAAACTCCTGGTTTGTTCACGTGTAATCCAGTCATCAGACCGCTCCGGGTGTTTGGAGCGTAGCAAATTCTTGTGTTCATCCATATACGAAGCCACCAAGGCGGAATTCTGTAGAACTGTGTAGTGTGCTTCAGTGAGAGAATGTCCGTCCATACATATTATTTGTTCCCCTCCTAGCGTGCCTTTTCCATCCAGTCTGCCCTTATGCCGCGATTCAGGAACACCAATCGGCTTAAGGTCAGGAATAAAGTCAATACAAAACTCAGTGATCTCCTCATTTTCATGACCCTTAGAGATGCTTCCTTCTGTCCTAGCACGGTTATGAACATATTTCTTTAAGACTCCCATGAACCTCTCAAAGGGGAACATATTGGGTAGAAATACAGGACCCAAAACGTTAATCTCTTCGCATAGGTGAACTAGGACGTGCGTCATGATGTTGAAGAAGGATGGTGGGAACACCAACTCGAAACTGACAAGACATTGCACCAAATCATTCTCTAACCTTGGTATGATTTCTGGATCGATTACCTTCTGAGAGATTGCATTGAGGAATACACATAGCTTCACAATGGCTAATCGAACGTTTTCCGGTAGAAGCCCCCTCAATGCAACCGGAAGCAGTTGCGTCATAATCACGTGGCGGTCATGAGACTTTAGGTTCTGGAAATTTTTCTCTGCCATGTTTATTATTCCCTTTATATTCGACGAGAAGCCATACGGTACCTTAATACTAAGCAGGCATTCAAAAAAGATTTCCTTCTCTTCTTTGGTAAGGGCGTAGCTTGCATGACCCTGATGTATGCCGTCTTTTCCGTGCATACGTTGCTGGTCCTCCCGTGCCTCAAGTGTATCTTTTATCTTCCCATACACGCCCAAGAAGCCAAGCAGGGTCACATAAAGATTCTTCGTCACGTGCATCACGTCGATTGCGGAGCGGACCTCTAGATCTTTCCAATAGGGCAGGTCCTAAAATATAGATTTCTTCTTCCACATGGGTGCGTGTCCGTCAGCGTCATTTGGAACAGGTTGTCCACCAGGACCCTTTCCAAAGACCACCTTCAAATCCTTGACCATATCATGTACATCAGCACCAGTACGGTGGGGAGGCTTCGTCCGGTGATCCGCCTCACCTTTGAAATGCTTGCCTTTCTTTCTTACGGGATGCCTGCTCGGAAGAAATCGATGATGTCCCAGGTACACATTCTTCTTACAATTAGCCAAATATATACTGTCGGTATCATCCAAACAGTGCGTGTATGCGTGGTATCCCTTGTTTGTCTGTCCTGAAAGGTTACTGCGAGCAGGCCAATCATTGATGGTCACGAACAGCAACGCCTTTAGGTCAAATTCTTCCCCCATGTGCTCATCCCACGCACGTACACCTGTTCCATTCCACAGTTGTAAGAGTTCTTCAACTAATGGCCTTAGGTACACATCAATGTCGTTGCTGGGTTGCTTAGGGCCTTGGATGAGCACTGGCATCATAATGAACTTCTGCTTCATGCACAACCAAGGAGGAAGGTTATACAAACATAGAGTCACAGGCTAGGTGCTATGGTTGCTGCTCTGCTCCCCAAAAGGATTAATGCCATATGCACTTAGACCAAACCATACGTTCCTTGCGTCATCTGCAAGCTCCTTCCCGTACTTTCTTTCGATTTTTCTCCACTGCGACCCGTCAGCGGGTACTCTCAACTTTCCATCTTTCTTACGGTCTTCTCTGTGCCATCGCATCGCCTTGGCATGCTCTTTGTTTTGGAACAAACGTTTCAACCATGGTATTATAGGAGCATACCACATCACCTTGGCAGGAATCTTCTTCCTGGGGCGCTCGCCCTCGACATCACCAGGGTCATCGCAGCTGATCTTATAGCGCAATGCACCGCATACCGGGTAAGCATTCAAATCCTCGTACTCACCGCGGTAGAGGATGCAATCATTAGGGCATGCATGTATCTTCTGCACCTCTAACCCTAGAGGGCAGACAACCTTCTTTGCTTCGTACGTACTCTCGGGCAATTCATTGTCCTTTTGAAGCATATTCTTTATCATTACCAGCAACTTTCCAAATCTCTTGTCAGATACACCATTCTCTGCCTTCCATTGTAGCAATTCCAGTGTGGTGCCCAGCTTTTTCTTGTCACCTACGTAATTCAGGTACAACAATTTTTTGTGATCCTCTAACATGCGCTACAACTTCTTCTTCTCCAAATCACTTGCGCAGTTTCTCTTTGCATCGGCAATGGCCTGACCTAGATCATCAACGGGCTCATCTGATGCCTCTTCTTCAGCTTCTTCCCGCATTGCCGACTCAGCTTCTTCCCGCATTACCGGCTCAGCTTCTTCCCTCATTGTTGTATCATCATATTCAGGGAATCCATGGCCAGGATAGCTGTCGTCGTCCTCTTCTTCTTCATTGTCTTCCATCATAACCCCTCTTTCTCCATGCTTGGTCCAAACATTATAGTGGGGCATGAAACCGGACTCAAACAGGTGGACGTGAATGGTTCTTGGCGTAGAGTAATTGTGACCATTCTTACAGCCAGCACATGGACAAGGCATAAAACCATCCGCCCGCTTGTTTACCTCAGCCGCAAGCAGAAAAGTATGCATGCCATTAATGAACTCGGGAGAGCATCGGTCATCGTACATCCATTGCCGGCTCATCTTCAATACACAACACCGAAAACACCAAATTAATACAATACATAAAGTCCATACAACACTTAAATGCAACAAACAAATAACTCTCTAGCTAAAGAATTTAAATGCAACAACAAATGCGATCAAGATCGCAACTAAGGTAACAATTGATCCAACAACATAATGATACCAAGCCTCACTATGAATGGCATATTTTCTAATCTTTCTAATCTCCAAGCGCATTTTCTCCATCTTAATCTTGTGATCATTGACGACATCGGCAACATGCAACTCCAATTCCATCTTCTCCCCCTCAATTCTTTTCAATTTTCTTTCAAATCCTCATTTTCTCTTTCAACTAAATTTAACCTCTCGACAATAGGGTCGGTTGGAATTTCCAGTTCAACTACCTCCTACATACAAATATCTATGTCAGCTTGATGGGCATAATTTTTCATAAACACGAAATGCAACAAATAGTTTTAAAAGAGAATATACCACATCCGAATCATAACAAGGGCGAGGGCCGACAGGGACGGATATCAAAACCATGGCACTATGCATAACAAACAACGTGCGGGTAAGATAATTATACGAGTAACTATATATCCAAATCACGCAAACATCAATTTTTTTATATATAATTTCATGAACAAGAGGCTCACCACAAGGTGGTGCCGGCGACGGGACGGTGCGGGCGATCGACGGTGGTTACGACGGAGATTTAGAAGGCACTAAGTAAACCACACCTACATATGCAAACTAAGTGTTATTTTGACCTCAATTTGCATATAAATCAAATACTACCACATATAATTCCTCCCAAATTACTAAAACCCACAATTAATCACTATATAAACCAATGCAAGAGCTAATCTAGCAATGAGAGATGAAAGGACAAAGTTGCTAGCCTTTGTGATCATTTGAATGGATGGGGCCTGCAAATCTTGACAAATTTGGGGCAAATTTTGTGATGAACTCGAGAGGAAGAAGGGAACAACAGAGAAGAGGGAGAGGGGAAAGGGGGAAGAATAGAGTGCTGGTGGACGAAGGGTTTATATAGGACGACCTTTAGTACCGGTTCGTGGCACGAACCGGTAGTAAAGGTGCTGGAGGGGCCCCACTCTGACAACATCCTGCCACCACTCTCATTAGTACCGGTTCGTGGCACGAACCGGTGCTAAAGGTTCGCCACGAACCGGTACTAAAGAGCTCCTCCCGCCTAGCCGTTGGAACCGGCACTAATGGACACATTAGTGCCGCTTCTGTTACAAACCGGGACTAATGTGTCACACATTTGACCCTTTTTCTACTAGTGACAATCAACATTTGAGCGAAATTAAGTTCCACATTACTCTAGTTTGTGCTCCCAACTTCCAGAGTATACGTCCAACGCCATCACACACCCATCGCTGACCTGCGTGAAAGTGAACAACTCACATATTGGGTGTCACACATAAAAGTTAGCTAAGCTCAACATCACCGCTCTTTCTTGACCCCATGTCTGAAACTTGAAAGAATTTCACCATTGCTTGTAGTCACCGCGAGTCAAATTCGTAGTTGTCTCATCACATGTATGACTACGAGAGCCCTGGCTCGTCTCCATGTCCCGTGCATACCGCACACCTCGCCGCAATTACCGCGTCGAGCCTCCGCTATCCCGGTCGAGTCTCAAGGGCCGTGAACCCACACCACTCAACCCCCACTGTAGAGTACCACCGATCATCACCGACCGATGACGAGTTTCACGCTTCCATCAGACCACTTGGCTCCAGTCCGAATTACGTGTCACTCGCTTTTCCGGCTGAATAGACTTCGACTCTCTCTATGCACTTACGCCGTAGCCAATCAGCACTGAGTGAAGTTCTCCAGACTCCAGCTCCACTATCAACATGACTTCATGGTGGTTGTACGTCCCACCCCACGCCCCGTCGACTCCAAGCTCTCATGTGCACCATCTTGAATCAACCCCGCGTTATAGTCTTGTCGAAACCACACACGCCTCGGGCCTGTGTCACGTGTTTCCATGCCCAGAAGTCGGTCACCATCAGCATCACGCTCCTATGTCGTCACCGCCGATTTCACCCCCGTCTTCTGTACCAACCGACTTGTGTCGATCCCGTCAGACTGTCCAGTCTGACCCGACCGAACTATTTCGGCTGCATGACACGCTCGAGGCTCCTAAATCGTCTTCCAAGAATTTCCATCCACCACATGATCATTCAATCTTAGCCGAACTGACTTCCCGCAACACCTTCAAGCATCTCTGTTGTGCAAACAAATCTTTCACCCTTCTCTGCCATAACCCAAGGTTTTCAGTTCCGACGAACTTCTCCACCTCAAACCTGGTACCCGTTGGCACCACGGCTCTTTGTACAGCTGACACTTTGAAAAATTAAACTAAGCTCCCCTCACGTGATGCTTAAATACACGAACCAAACCTGACGTGGTACACTCCATGTACTAATTGCAAAATCCAACCAAGAACTATCTTGGTCTTCACGTGACCTGTAGCTCCCTTGCACAATATTCTAATGCTAGCATTGCACTTACTGTCAAAGCCTTCCGATGGATGCATATCAATAGATATTCCTCTATGCCGATTGATGTGCTGCCTCCGTCCGCGTCGCACAAGGACTCGGTCCTCCTTTTGGTCTAAAACAAATCTCGTACGTATAGCCAGCTGATGAGTCGAGCCGTCGAGCGCCCTGTGCCGCTATGCGTACAAGTGTACGCCCGAGCCTCCGCTCGGCCGGCCCCTTGAGCTTCGGCCTGCTGCATCATATGGGCCACGCGGCAGCAGCTGATGTGGCGTCACGCCAGCCGGCCGTATACCGATCGTTGCCACGCGCCGTTGTCGATCACGTCTCACGGAGTCCACGCCTGAGCCGATAACAACCGATCTCACCAAGTACTCGTTTGATCCGCCGAATCGACCTCACAACCTGCTGCTACACGAACACGCGCCTTCCGATCACTTCCTCTAGATCAATCATCCACAACCTCTGACCAACCTAGCTCATAATACCACTTGTTAAAATAAGTTCGAGGAGCTCCGTCGATCTACCGAGGACCAAGCAATCACACCAGCACGATGCCGAGATTTGTTAACAAGGTTCACCGATATGCTGGGACGAAGCTAGAAAAAATGTTTGCTAGATCATGTCTATAGTAGTGGGGTCATCTTCAATAAATATATAGTGTTTAGTACTAAATTAATGAAGGACTTCCTAATTTCATTGGGGTCAATTGACCCCAATGCCTCCCAAGCAGCTTCATCCCTGCTGATATGGCCACATCTCCGGGGTCTGACTACGGGCGCTCCTCCTTGTGACACCGTCACAATACCGCACACCGTCTACCCGGGCGACGGCACACGCCGCCGATTTCTTCTTGCGCGTTTGTGCTATTATGTTGGCATATGTTACATCGTGTGTCTACCCTCACTATATATGAGAGGCCTAGGATACAAGTGCCCTACTTGGACACGACTCCGTATTCTATCTAAACACAATACAACTACAAGTCCAACTGTAACCTACCTTGTACACAATATTCGATACAACTCTAATAGTACGGGAGCAAGATACCACTTTTTGAACCGTGTCAAGAGAGAGAAAAGGCTCAAGAAATCATATTATTAACATCATCCATAAAGGGCAGAGGGATTGCCAAAACTAGGCATATGATAGAACACAACTCACCGTTTTCTTTGACCCAGAATAAGAATCTGGTCGAAAAAGAACTGGTACCATTGGTTTAACACCACACGGAGTTTACAACAAGCAAAGCACCCCTAATGGACACGGCGTGACCGCGTGAGGCTACTCTACTGTACATGATGTGATGCAGCTCTCTCCTGCATGGAGGGTGCCCTCTGAGGCCCGAGCTTTCATCTGTATGGTAGAATTCGGTATGGATGGTCACGATAGTAACCTCTTGACATGAACTCCAAAAGGCCATCTGAGAACAAAGAAGCTCGTTGGCTTTTACAAGCGAAGGTATTAAATGTCATTCCCAATGACTCAAAATCCTAGTGTTTCTGAGTTCACCTGATACTAACACGGACATGGATAACCAAAAAACATTAAAAATATATGCGAGTCCTCTTGTATCGCAAGCAAGCATAACATGTGATCAATGCTCTCTAGCTAGCTTATATATTGCCTTCTCCTGTGAGAATGGTGTGTCATACTTAAATTTGGTATCCCCTTTTGATTCTTTGCATTTGTTGATGTACTACATACCATTTTGGTTGTGACAATAATTTACACTTCACAGATCTGAGTCCCAACTCCCAACAGTGTAACCATTGCGGAAGATCAATGCTACAAGCCCATACAATGCTTTGAATAGCAAGCACCAATCAATAAATTGGGGATTCTCTAATAACGCTCTAGCTATGAATGCTCTGCATACACACAACAATTTCACTAGTACTACTCCATTATAAATAGTGTCGATAAAAACAATTGTGAGTGCTCATATAGTGGGTACAACATGTGATCCTCTTACGCTGACTTATATTACAGTCATTTGTGAGAATGAGGTGCCACACTTGCTACACTTTTGGAGTTTATGTATTTGTTGTTGTACTATGTGACTTAAATTGTGGCAATAATTTACATTTCAATCATCTGCACAATGTTCAGGACTTCTATGACAACCCATGGCATTATTTGCCTTAGGTAAGTTGCACGAGAAGCATATCTAATCTTTAAATTTACTTTAAAAAATTGATTATTTTAGAAAAGGAGGATGACCCCGGGCCTCTACATCTACATCTGGAAGATGTCTGCAGTCACTTTATTAATTATTCATAAAGACCTTAGAACCTAATACACCGATATGTCTGAAGCCGCGGCAATATCTGTCGCTACTCCTATCCATTGATGAAGGGGTGCCGAAAGTGTGAGCCAAATACCTAGACCTCTCACCTAGCCTAACATCTAAAGCCGGAGGCCTCGACCAAGCCACATACCGGGTCTGGGGCACAAACTGGCCCAATGTACTCTCATAGGTCGTTGTTGCCGTCTTCCATCTTCAGAAAGGTACCGGCGCATCGACCTTACTCGGGCTACCGTCGACACCACTACGACGCCAGACATCGCCTCCTCCCTATGCGCGTTCATCATCACGCATCCGTCGCCGAGACTTTGCTGCGCCTCGCCGCCGAGACTCCAAGATGAAGATGCATCATAGGGAACGCCGCTCCATCGTAGATGCCGTCCACTGGTCCCTTGAGCCTATGCACACCTCCAAGAATGACGCCCTCAAGAGGGGTACGACACCTGAGCACCGCCGTCATCCGATTGACTAATCTAGGGTTTTCCCCGGAGGTAGCGTATAGGAGTCTAGAATTTCTCCACGACGATGCCTTCAAAAAGGGGATGACGTAGAGAAACACGCCAACACTGACCTTCGCAACATGCCAAGAGTAGGGTTTTCACCCGGATCTGCTCGAGGACCCCTGCATCCAGTATCGTGTGCGCGTGACCGACACCGATCACCGCCACACATGGAACAGGCCGCTCCGGCCGAATCAGATTTGACTGGAGACCAGGCCCACCATACCGCCGCCATAGTTTTAAGGTCAGATAGATCTGGCCCGCTGTTGCCGTGGGCACGCAACCAGCCTACAATGGGCCACCCCCACCGCGTCGTCCCAATGAGGATGCCGACGCGCCGCCGGTCCCCGTGCCTGCCCGACACCGCCACCTGGCAAGACTGCCCCGCACTGGCACTCCCTAGGCGTGAGGAACATAAGCATGTCTTAAACTGATGAACTCTTCCCGCTGGTAGTCTTTCCTTTGTTGTGTTCGTACTGCCAGAAAATCACGGCCACGATCAGAACATATGGCAACTTGACAAGACGCATATTCACATAGTTTATACTTAAGTAAATACATTGATAAGCACAAAATCGGTCCATCCATTACTAGTTCTCATGAAAAATTCCTGCAAGTAGGGGAGGGCCCCACAATCTCATATTTTTCCAAAGGGCTAGTACACAATGCCTATTCGGATTACACTGCAACTAAAGCATTGCATCAGGACATTCAGAATTACAGGTTTCAGGATTTCAGCATTGCATCCTGTCCTACAAGCATGTATGCAGTAAAATCGACTTGCAGGAATTAAACCCAGCTGCCAAGTGCCAACAGTGAATCAGTTCTTGTAACAAACACCGGCTCAATCTGCTTAAGATAGATTGCCCGAAACACACCGCCGACACAGGCATTCGACAAGCCAACCTCACGTTGAGCTAGAGGCATGAGATCGGGATGCTTATCCGGACGGTGTCGCGCCGGCGCTGCAGGGGCGCGCGGGGACAGAGTGAATCGGATAGAAGCAGAGGAGGACAAGAGAGACGAAGCGGAAGGCGGGGAAGAAGGTGGGAGCGCTGGATGGAACCGCAGGGGAGGCGACAGGCGAGCGAAGCCATGGATGGGGAGGGAGTTCACTCTGCTCTTTTTCCCCCTCCTCAGCTACCGGTTGCCACTGGAGATTGATGAGGATGCAGACAACAGCGAGGGGAGATGTCAGGAGGGCCGTGTGTGTGTGTTATCCTATGGCTGTGGTAGGTGTTCATGCTATGTTAGAGGACTTATTTTTCTCCGTTTGGCCCCTTAATTATTCATTGCAGCGGTAATTTTATTTTGAAAAATTACAAGGTCCGCAACCCCCTCTAGGAAAGAAGAATATTAGCCTAAACATAGTTCATAGGTCTCGTCATACGCAGGTTGGAACCCTAAGCAGCGCCCGGTGAAGGTATGTTGTAGGGGCATCTTTGGATGTGGAGATTTCTAGAGCATCTAGAATGTGGTAATGTATCTCTCTACCCTCATCTGGCATTCTGAAGGTACCATTCCTCATGCCTCCAAACCCTAGAGTATCATAGTTCACTTGGTATTAATTTGGGCATGGATAGCCACAAAGTGATGTCGGATGGAAATGATTGTGAGCACTCTCATAAAGTGAGCATAACATATGATCAATGCCCTTTGCTTCGTTTATATCGCCTTTTCTTATGAGAGTGGTCGATGGCACTTTAATTTTTTGTCTACTTTTCGAGCCAATGCATTTGTTGTTGTAATACATACAAATTAGTTGTTGTAATAATATAGGCTTCAGTCATACAAAGTTAATGAGATTGTTGATGACTCATGCCATTAATTAGAGCATCTTCAGTCGAACACCAACAAGCCTTCCTCATATGTTCGGGCATACAACTCAAACACTGTCCGGACAAGAAACACACCTCCAATAAAGGCCCCCTAAACTCCCCCATTTGTCCATCCTATCTGCAAACTCCCAAATCCAACCCAGGAAGGATATGGGGATGTCCCTACATGTGCAAATAGTCCATCATGTTAGCTTTGGCCTACCTCGGGATGTCGACGTCAAGATGCATCTAAATCTTGGCTACAAAAGTGGGTGCACACTGAGCAACGGCTTGGGGTATGTTTGGTAGGTTGCATCATTTTTGGGGTTTTGGATATGTGACTCAGTTGGGCATGACTGAGTAAACACATGCCAAAAACCATGTTGTATATGTAGTTTGACAATCTGCATGTACGTTGGCTATATTAGGGAACCAAATTTCCCTTGACATTTGGTGGCCTATGTCGGCTGTGTTGATGCACTAGTGGTGACCACCCTTCTCACTAGTGGTGACTTTACCACACATGATCGAAACATCATTTCAGTCCTAGCTAGTAAACAAATGGTAGTTCATTCTTCTTCTTCTTCTTCTTCTTCTTCTTCTTTTTCTTCTTCTCTGTCGGACTAGTACGGGCCCTAGCGCTACATTAATCATAGTTCATCTTTTGGGTGCATTACACACGATTAGCAAATGAACAACGTCAAATTAATAGCGTGTAGTTTTGAATTGCTGTCCAGAAATGGGTAGAATATTTTTGTAAATTCCCAAAACTGAAGGAGCGATATATGGTACATTATGAATGAAAAATGCAAAGTTGCAATTTCGACATTATTAACGGATACATGTGAATTTTACAAATATTGCAGACGTATGAACGCTTAATACCATGTGAGTAGTTATCATCTTGAGAACTGCAGCCATAGGAACACAGAATAGTGGTACTAATTGCGGTTGATTATATCATAATTCTAACCGCCCTCTAAGGCGCCAATATAATTCCTCAATCCCAGGTTAAATTGTCACTGCTCTTTTTTCTTCATCCTCGCTTCAATCGCCATCTTCATCCCCCACACATTCACCCACACACTCTGCAATCTCTTGTAGCACAACCATGTCGTCCTTCTAGGATGGTCCATGGAAGAATCCAGACAAGTCCAGCGACAATGAGGACAACAACTCCAGAACGAACACTATAAGATCGAGCTCGAAATCATCACACTCGCCTTTCATGATTCCACCGTCGAGCCCCGACCTCCAATATATCCAGTTCATGGAAGGGCCGCCTTAGAGCTGGAGGATGACGACAAGATCAACGTGGAGAACCTGGAGGATAAAGAGGACGACTATGAGGAAGAAGATTGGTCAAGCAAGGAGGATGAGGACGTAAACGATGGAGACGACGATGACGGCGACAAAAACTTGACGGTCAACGAAGGAAGTGTTCTTGCCAAAACGATGGCGCGAGGGCATCCAAGAAGAAGAATGACTTGACTATGTACTTTGTTATCGTGTTCGCTTATATATTCGCTTATATATTTCCGATGTTGATACTTCCTCACATTATATAGATGTAATGCACTTTGTGTTCTTACCATTCTGGCTTTGCGTTCATGTCGATCTTATATCTTCAACCAGGTCTAGAGGATGATGTGATCTTAATGCTAGGCCCCATTTTGTTTTCTTGTTTCGGATGTGAACGCCTAATGGTTTCTATCTTTACCTAATAATAAAGTTGGGTTTCTTTCGTCCGTCATGACGTTTTTCAGAAAAGTCCCTCTATTTCAGAGAATTCAACCCGCAGTCCTGTTTTATGTTAAAATGAATCGTTATTTTCGTGTTTTACACAAAACTCTTTGTCTTTTCCTGAAATCAACCCGCCATCCGGATTTAAGTCACACCCGAACCGTTATTTTACATTTTTCGAAACCCCCCTAATGTTTTAGGTAATTCATCCGTGGATCATATTTAAGTCAAACAAATGCTTTTTAAAACCATCCATATCTTTTAAACCGTAACTCCAATTTGAACATGTTATATATGAAATTTTATTAGAAAAATATGTAGAATATGAGATTATTTTTACCTGTTAAGTATTTTTAAATATTATTTTGGAATATATTTGAGTCAAACCAAATGATTTTCTAAATTATCTGTATCTTTTAAACCGTAACTTCGATTTTAACATATTATATATGAAATTTTATTAGAAAAATGTTTGGAATCTAAATATGATGTTAATTTTACCTGTTAAATATTTTTTAAATATTGTTATGGAAGCAAACTTATAGTTTATAGAGCAAGATTCGTTTTTTTCATACCGGCGGTGATCCGGATTGCAAATAAACACCCCACTCTGATCATATACAGAAAAGAAAACATCGATAACTTCAAACACATACCTCTGAAAAATGCCAGGGGAAAACAACAGATTTCTCATCACGAGAGTGTGAGAAAGCGAGAGACACTACTAGAAAAAGGGCTATAGATGGGATTGACAGTAATGGCGCACCCTGTGCCAGGTGCGTCATTAGTAGTTTCAACTCTAATGGCGTACCAGATGGTGGGTGCGCCATTAGTATCAAATTTTTTTTGGAACTAGTGTACCTGTCCAAACATACTAATGGCGCATCTAGATAAAGTGCGCCATTACTAGTTGTAACTAGTAATGGCGCACCTGTCGGAAAGTGCGCCACTAATGTTGTTTTTTTATTATATTTTTTCCCTTTTTTGCAAAACTACTAATGGCGCACTGTCGCACCGTGCGCCATTACTAGTTCAAACTAGTAATGGCGCACTGGGGGACAGTGCGCCATTAGTAATTTTTTTTTTGCAAAACTACTAATGGCGCACCACCAGAAGGTGCGCCATTAGTAACCTAGATTACTAATGGCGCATTTTGAGTTGGTGCGCCATTAGTAAGTGGGCAGCAACAAGATATTTTGGGGAGCCTCTCCTACCCACACTCACTTTCTCCCCACTTCATTCTCTCCACCTCCTCCTTGTCTCGGGTGCCTCCTCTTTTTCACCTCATTTCCTCCATAGATTCATTCAATTTAAGTGGTTAAATTCCCTTGTTTTGATAGATAAGTAATGGGGGAAGCTATATTTATGTATTTCTCCCTACAACAATGTGCACATATGCACTTTTTATGGCCTAGCTAGATCTATGTATGTTCGTGGTGTTGCATATGTTTGTGGTGTTGCATATGTGTTTGTGTTTGGAGGTGTACCGGTATTTGAAATACGATAGTTGCCAATATTTTGCCGGAATGTTGATTCATTTCCGTTTCGGCGAGAATTTTGGCATTAAGCATTCTTTTTGGTCCTATTTTTAGGGGAAGTCATGCCAAATGTTTTCTTGGTTCTAAAATATTGTTTTGCTCTACCCCGCAGGCGACCATGGTCCGCATGATGACCGAAGGCATCGTGAATAGGTTTTTGAGGTCCGCGAAGGCCGAGATGCTTCAAAAGAACGAGACGGAGATAAGATGTCCGTGTCGAAGATGCAAGCTGAAGAGCCTTATTGCGGACCCGGAATCCGGGCAGGTGCGGGACCACCTGCTCTTGCGTGGTTTCGTGGATGGCTATCGGTGGCAAGGTGATGAAGATGACTACGAAGTCGTTCATGGGGGCCGGGCAAGAAATGAGGAAGGGCAGCAAGACAACCACCGCGGCTCGGGCGGGCGAGAAGACGAAGAATCCCCAGGAGATGATCACGACGGTGATGCTGTACACAGTCATCATGTAGAAGATGCAGGACATGATGATGAGGAAGATGCCGGAGCAGACGACGCTGGACCATCGATGGGCTGGGTGCAGGACCCTCATATTCAAGAGCTGCTTCTCAAGCAGACGGATAACGCAAGAGCTGCCGCCCGAGAGAAAGCCAAGATGGATCAACTTGAGTTAGACGCGGTCACTCCATTGTATGAAGGATGAAGGCCCGAGGATACCCGCCTGAAAGTAACGCTCATGCCTCTGAAGATGAAGGTAAAACACAAAATGACCGACGCATGCTTCGACGAGAACATGTCATTCTGGCACGAACGTCTTCCCAAGGGGAACAAGTGCCCGACCAGTTTGGACGAGGCGAAGAAAATCGTGTGTCCTCTGGATTTACCGCACGTGAAATACCATGTGTGCATGAACAATTGCATCATTTATCGGGACGAGCACGCGGAGTCTACCATATGTTCGGTGTGCGTCGTCACTCGATACAAGAAGAGGAAGAAAGCTCCTCGAAAAGTGGTGTGGTACTTTCCGATCACTCCTCGTCTGCAGCGGTATTTTGCGGACCCTAAGGTAGCAAAGCTCCTGCGTTGGCACGCGGATAGGGAGGAGAAGAAGCGAGAAGATGACGCAAATGATCCGGAGATAGATAAAAAAGACAAGATGCTGAGTCACCCTAAGGATGCGAGCCAGTGGCAAGCGTTGAACTTCGAAGACCCAGAATTTGGGAACGATCCAAGGAACATCGTGCTGGGCGCGAGCACCGATGGAGTCAATCCGTTTGGCAGCCAGAGAAGCACACATAGCACCTGGCCTGTGTTTGTGTGGATGTACAACCTTCCCCCCTGGTTGTGCATGAAGAGGAAGTACATTCACATGAGTATGCTAATTGAAGGACCGAAACAACCAGGAAACGACATCAATCTGTATCTGGGGCTGCTAAAAGAGGAGCTTGACACGCTGTGGAAAACTCCAGCCAATACATGGGACGCCGCAGAGAAAGAATATTTCCCTATGAGAGCCGCGCTGCTCACGACGGTGCACGACTATCTCGGTTACGGATATGTCGCGGGGCAGGTGGTCCACGGATTTTCTGGATGCGCCAGGTGCATGGATGACACAACGTATCGCCAGCTAGATAGAGATCCCGGGTCTTCGAAAACCGTGTTCATGGGACATCGAAGGTGGCTTCGCGATGATGACCCGTGGAGAAAACGCAAGGATCTGTTCGATGGTGAAACCGAACCCCGAGGACGCCCGCGTACGAGGAGCGGCGAGGAAATAGACGAGCTGTTGAAAAATTGGAAAGACTGCCCACTACCGGGAAAGAAGCAAAAGGCGTCAGAGCCGGGAAAAAAGCGAAAGGCGCCAGAGCCGCTGCTGAAGGTATGGAAAACAAGGTCTGTTTTCTGGGACTTGCCGTACTGGAAGATCCACCGTGTGCCTCACAGCCTTGATGTCATGCATATCACGAAAAACATGTGCGAGAGTCTGCTTGGTACCCTGCTCAACATGCCAGAGAGGACCAAAGATGGGCCGAAAGCAAGGGCAGACTTGAAATCAATGGGCATCAGGCAGGAGCTTCACACTATATATGATGATCATGATGATGATGAGGCGAAGCAGGACACGGAAAGTCGTCGCAAAGGCAAGAAGGCCAAGAAGACCGGAAATGACTACCCTCCCGCGTGCTTCACTCTAAGTCAGGAGGAGATCGAGCAGTTTTTCACCTGCCTCGTAGGAGTAAAACTTCCTTACGGTTACGCGGGGAAGATAAGCAGATACCTAGACCCAGCGAAGCAGAAGTTCAGCGGGATGAAGTCTCACGACTGTCATGTGCTGATGACGCAGATACTTCCAGTTGCAATCCGTGGGATCATGGATGCGCACGTCCGTGAAACCCTATTTGGCCTATGCAATTTTTTCGATGTCATCTCTCGGAAGTCTGTTGGCGTGAGGCAACTCAGAAGGCTACAAGAAGAGATCATGGTGATACTATGCGAGCTTGAGATGTACTTCCCGCCCGCATTCTTCGACGTTATGGTGGATCTGCTGGTCCATATCGTGGACGATATCATCCAACTCGGGCCGACGTTCCTGCACAGCATGATGCCATTCGAAAGGATGAATGGTGTCATCAAAGGATACGTTCGCAACATGTCACGTCCAGAGGGAAGCATAGCCAGGGGCTTTCTGACCGAAGAGTGCATCTCCTACTGCACGAATTATCTAGGCATTGAGAACCCCGTTGGTCTGCCCGTCAACAGGCACCTCGGCAGGCTCGCTGGATGGGGTCACCGTGAGGGTCGTTGCGAAATGCATGTCGACTTCGAGGGTCGACTCGCCGACTTTGAAAGAGCAAACCTAGTCGTGCTACAACACATAGACGTGGTCGATCCTTGGGTGGTACAGCACAAAACCTTTATTAAGAAGACGTACAATGACCGAGGCCAACAGAGGACGGACGGAGATATACTCAAAGAGCACAACTCATGTTTCACGCGTTGGTTCAAGCAGAAGCTTCTGTCGTACCCTTTACATGAGGATTCTTCCGCGGAAGAACAACTCATATTCGCCTTGTCACAGGGCCCCGAGCACAACCTGATGACCTATGAGGCGTACGATATCAACGGCTACACATTCTACACCGAGGCCAAGGACATGAAGAGCGATGGTTATTAGAACTCCGGGGTAACGATGGAATCCTACACCGGTAACGAAAAGGACAGATACTACGGAAGGATCGAGGAGATCTGGGAGCTGAGCTACGCTGGAGAGAAGGTCCCGATGTTCCGTGTCAGATGGGCCAAGAGCGTCCTAAAAGAAGACCGGTATTTCACCACCATGGTTATACCCGAAGCCAAATCCAAGACCGCAGGCGCAAACGTCACCGCGAAAAATGAGCCATGGGTACTGGCTTCCCAAGTGGACCAATGCTTCTTCATTACCGACCCGTCAAAGCCCAGTCGTGTTGTCGTGAGGAGAGGCAAAAGGAAGATCATCGGAATGGATGGAGTAGCCAATGAGCAAGACTTCGACAAGTACGGCGACCCGAGGATCGAACATGACGACAATGATGAAGTAGCAGCATACACCACAAGAAGAAGCAGGACCACCCTACCTAAAGGACGTCCGTTCCACAGAAGAACTCCATTTGCGAAAAAGAAGGGCAAGAAGATTGTGAACAGATAGCTAGCTAAGATCGATTGTATTTAAATCGGAGCCTTCATTTCTCGATTGTATTTC
Organism: Triticum monococcum; assembly: GCA_034509565.1. Classification (NCBI taxonomy): domain Eukaryota; kingdom Viridiplantae; phylum Streptophyta; class Magnoliopsida; order Poales; family Poaceae; genus Triticum; species Triticum monococcum. The sequence goes on along the minus strand of CM067841.1, from coordinate 592,110,163 downwards.
ATGGGCACTTTTTGAACTATCATGAATATTTTTAAATCTCATGGACACTCCTCGCTGCCGAGCACCCCCCGGTCCACCGGCCGCCGCCGCCGACCCCCCGCACCCTCGATTCCCCTACTCAACCGCCGCCGCCGACCCCCCACACCCTCGATTCCCCTACTCAACCGCCGCCGCCGACCCCCCGCACCCCTCCCCTACTCAACCGCCGCCGCCGACGCCCCGCACCCCGCGCACCCTCCCCCGCTCCACCGGCATTACTGTTTGATGATATTATTTAAAAAATTATTACTGTATTATAAAAAAATATTACTGTTATGATTTAAACAAGTTTGAACATATTTAAACACAAATAAGTATCAAACAGCATTTTAATGCATAAAAAAATTGTGGAGCCTGGGAATCGAACCCAGGACCTCCTGGTGTGAGAACTGGCTGCTGACCAGTCGAGCTAGTAGAGGCAACTTGGTGTCTATCAGGTCAGGTGGAAGATAACCTGTTGGCTCGAGCAGAAATAAAAATAATAATAATGGCGCACCACGGTGAGGTGCGCCATTAGTATGGATGTACTTATGGCGCACCGAGGGGTGGTGCGCCATTAGTATTGTGCCCGGCCCCATCCATATTCCCTCCTCGGCCGGCCCCTCCCTATCCCCTCTCTCTCCCTCGCCCTCGCCCTCGATCCCCTTCCCCTCTCCTCTCCCGACGCCCCGACGCCGCTGCCCCGCCGCTGCCCCGACGCCGCCTCCCTCCTCCGCTCCTTCTCCTCCCAGGTAACCCCCGCTTCCCCGCCCCCCTCTCACGCGCCGTTCCTCTGCCTCGCCGCGCCGTTTCTATGATCGGTGCTGTTGGGTGTAATGAGCAGGGGAGGCCCTGACACCCTCGCCGCCCCTGACCCCCTACCGCCCCGCCGCGCCGGTCCACCACCCCCCACCCCGCCCGAGCCGCCGCCATCCCGACGCCCTAGCCGCCCCGACACCCCGCCGCCCCGGTGCCCCGGTGAGCTTCCCCCTGTTTTTTCTTTTAGTTTGTGATTGGGCTGCCTAGAATGTTTAGGATGTTAGTTTACTCGTAGATTTTGTCTCTGTGGTAATCTGTCAAGTCAATTAAGCCCAATGCTGATGAGTTTATGATTTAGTTTGTTTGGCATCTTCATGCTGCAATTTTTCTTCTTTAGTTGTTCTCATCAATTTGCACAAGTTTGGCGTGAGTTTTCTAGCATCTTAGTAAAAACTGCTTGTAGTGTTAAGATTTATTGGGGGCAGCTTTCAGCCGGACTTGCAAAGACTTCTTAGCACCCCCTTCGATGACGGGTGAGATGGCAGCACCCATGGAGTTCATTTGGTTCAGTTTCTATAGTGCAGTTAAGAGTATTAGTGCTTACCGTTATTGAGTAAAAAAAGGAGAAGACAAGCAATGTGAAAGAATCAGATTACGTGTGGTAGAGAGAAGTTCCTTCATTTTTTTTCTAAGTGCACTGCAGTAATTTGGAGCAGTTGTTCTATGGCTTTTTTAGCACAAAAAGTCTGATTATATAAGCAAAAACAATTGTTAGCTTTTAGATGTTGTGGTGGTTCACTTGGGGGTATGTGTAGCAGTTAGCAAAAACAGAGGACTAAAGTGCTCTGTTTTGGCAAACCAGTGCATGCATGCCTTTTTTCTTCTTCATTTTTAGTAAAGTGCTCTGTTCTGGGTCATGCACTTTGTGCCATGGCCACATTGGTTTTCTGTTTGGCCTCAATTTGGCCTGACAAATGATGGTCTACTAGCTGGTCTACTAGCTGGCAAGATGCTTGGTATATATATGTTGTGTTCAGTTTTGGCAGGAGTTCAGAACAACCTATGAAGCTGTATTTCTGAAATGTGGTGATGATCTTATCTGCAAGAATGAAAATGATGAGCTATGTTTCTAAAATGTGGTGATGATCTTATCTTAGCTGTATTTCTGAACTGGTAGCTAAGTCTATTACTTGTGATGATGATGCTGCTGCTACTGTACTACTTGTCAAGTGATGCTGCTGCTGCTTTCTGCGAGTTGCTGCTGCTAGTTGTGATTTTGTCAAGTGATGCTGCTGCTACTTGTGATCTTCTAAAATGACCCCTTTCTCCTGAAACGTTGATTAATTTCGGTTTTGGTTGAGAAATGGGGCACTCCAAGGTCAAGAAAATTAGCAAAGGTCATGCCCAATTTTCTTGACCTAGAAGGTGCCCGATTCTCAACCGAAATAAAAATTAATTTGCTTTAGTGGTTGGATTAGTTTAGTATTTTTTTCACACACTCAGACACCCTTGCTTGCCATGTGTGTGAGAGAGATAGTGAGAGGAGACAAGAAGAAGGGGGTTAGGAAGATGTTGCCTGCTCATCAAAGCTAACCATCTCCCCCTTTTCACCCCTTTTCCTTTGTCTTTTGTGGGTTGCAAGGAAGCTACTGTCTTAGCTAGCTTAGCTTGTGCACAAATCCCAGTGTCACAATCTAGAAAATTAGCCTGCAAAGATGAGGTCCCATGCTGGCTGTACCACTTCATCATGCAAAAGTGCCTTCAAGATCCAAGGCAATATCACAAACATCATAGGCAATTTGACCAAACTCACAACCTTGTATCTTTGCAGCAACCAACTTTCTAGGCACACCCCTCAAGAACTAGGTTACCCTGAGAACGTGGACTTGGACCTTAGCAACAACACACTAACAGGTTCTATCCCAAAACACCTAGGCAATATCACAAACATCTCTCAATTGTTCCTTGACAATAACCAACTTTTTGGTGACATTCCTCGAGAATTAGGTTATTTGGTCAACTTAGAGATCTTGTTCCTTGACAATAACCAACTTTTTGACCAAACTTTGTTCCTATTTAGAGAGAAACATGGCCAACAACGATGAGGCCGGGGGTTCGGGCATCAAGGCATTCTGGGAGCTGTCCCAGGAGATGGAGGAACAACCTCACTTGTATGAGGTCGCCGCCTTCCCCACCGATCCTGAGACCACTGATGGTACCGCCGAGGATGACCCCACTGATGCCACCACTGATGGTGCCGCCGAGGATGCCACCACTGATGATGGCGGCGCACGCACAGATGGCAGCCAACCGAAGAGGCAACGGAAGGACCGGCGCCCGACCGTGCTCCGCACCCTCAAGGAGGAAGTTACTGAAGTGGACTCCGACGGGAATCCAACGGTGCCCGAACGAATAGTCAAGGGGTACTCGTTTCAGCTCGGGTGCATTCTCCGGAGCACCGTCTCGATCAACACCGAGAACCTCAGGCATCCTGACCGAGGGAATTTGCGCAACCTCCTCTTCACGAAGCTGCACGAACGATACAAGTTCCCCGCTGAATTTGAAAACACAAGCCTCAAAGGGAATAAAGTGAACAATGCTGCCCTCACGAAGATGAGCACGGCCCTGACTACTTGGAAAAGCAATGTGAAGAGAATGATCCAGAAAGGTGAGAGTTATGAGAAGATCAAGGAGAAAAATCCTTCGATCACCGAAGATGACTACAACGACTTCAAGATCAATTGCCCGAGCACCGCAAGCTCCGATTCAAGTAAGTGGGGGAAAGAAATGCGGGAGCTGGACTTAGGGGAACACACACTCGGTCCCGGCGGTTACAGAGTGGCGGAGCCTATATGGGACAAGGAGGATGCGGACCGTGCCGAGCAAGGCCTACCGCCCCTCTTCGATAAATACGGTGACAAGCAGACCAGGAACTTTGTCAGGGGCCGGTACAAGAAGGACCCGAAAACAAAGGAGCTTACCATGGATCCGAAGACCAGGGAGCTTGAGCTTGTTCTGGTAAGGAATACACCCCCGCGTAATTAGCTTCATATGGTTGCATTCTAATTAATGAAGCCAAATTTCTAAATGGTTCACATTCCTTCCGTAGGCGACTGAAAGCAGTAGCGCGGGGTCGACTAAGAGCAACCCTTGGGACACCACTCTAAATAGGGCGTTGAATGTAATGAAGAACAAGGATAAGCTCAGCAAGCCGACGTCAGCTGGTCGTGTGGCCGGCAAAGGCTTGTCGACAAAATGGTCGTCATACTATAACACTGGTGGGCGAAAGGAGAAAAAGACCAGCTCAGAAAGCCAGGCGCGCGAGGTTCAAGAACTCAGGGCACAGGTGGCGTGGATTCCGGAGATGGTCCAAGAGCAAGTGGAACAACAACTCGGAAGGACGATGACCGCCATTGTGCCTACCTTGATCCAGGGGATTAGTGCTTCACGTCCAGCAACTCGCAGAACGCGATGGCGGGGCCATTGGTGTCTCCGACGGAGGCGGCATTGGTGTCTCCGACGCCGGCACGGGAGCTTAATGCACCCGGGTGTACGTCGGCCGGCACCTCTGCAGCAAGCGGCCCCTCCGTCAACTGCACGCCCGCCGTTGGCGGTGCCTCGACATTAGCCGAGCTCGACGCCATCATCACGGTAACTAATTAAGCCTCTCTCGGCCGAGGACTTCATCTCCTTGCCTTTGACTGGGCATCCCTAACGCCCTACATGTTTTCGCAGGGCGCCGCCGATGTTCCGTGCACTCTCCTGCACTTCGTGAACAACGAGTTGGTCGATGTCACCAAGGGCAAAATCGTTCAACCGGGCAACCCCTTGTTCCACGGTACCCAGATGCCACCCAACTTGTTTAGGGTTCAACTGGTTCGGGTGCTGCCAGGCTGCGACGAGTTGTTACCTCCGATTCGACCCGTCGGGGCCGAGGATGATGACGTGATGACCCTCAGCGCCTGCCTGAGCTGGCCCCTGCTTTGGACGAAGAGCCAGATTCGTTTGGGGGCGGGGGACACCACCCCAAAGACAACACCGCCAGTCGTGCTGGCGCCAAGTCGGCCCCATGGCAAGACCGCCGCAACGGTGCCGGACATCCCTATGCCACTGGATCCAAACATGCATATGGCACATGATCAGAATGACGACGACGACGATACATTTGCCAACGTTGATCAGTACTTTGCTGATCATGGGTACGGTGGCGACTTCATGGTGCCTCCTTCTCAAGAACCCAACCCAACAAAAGACGTGCGCGATCTAGCTGGTACCGCGGAGAAGCCAAGTTGCAACAGGCGTCGTCTAGCGTTCAGCTCTCAGGAGATGCCTCCAGCTGCCGACTTCACCGGGCCTCAGATAGGCGAGGAGCAAAATATTATCAGCCCCAACGCACTCAAGAAGGCGGTCCGTGAGCAGAACTCGGTCCCATTATAGGAGAAGAAGAAGGCACGCAAAAGAAAGACTAACAAGGGTGCGGGCCAGCCGGCACCGAGTACGATCCGTGCTCAGGACGGGCCACCTGCACCTGAGGATATCTCGAGGAGGGTGCATGTGGCGGGTAGGCCGATGCTACCGAGAAATATGCTCGATGCTGCAACCGGTGCTATGCGGAGTCTGCATGATAGTGTTCTTTCTTTGGAGAAGCGGCGCCTCGGAGAGAAGGATGTGGCATACCCGGTTTTCGCGGCCAAGGTGCCAGAGGGCAAGGGCTTTGTGGATAACTCCATCGGGGGTACGATCGTCATGCGGTTTGATGACATCCACGCTATGTTGAACCTTCATCCGCTGCACTACACCCTCGTTCGGCTATTTTCGCTGAGTATGGAGATGCGGATCATTCGCGACAAGACCCCGGACATCGTGATAGTCGACCCCTTCTACATGCGTGCCAAGATCTTGGGCAGCGCTGGGGACCGGCAAGTCGCGAGTTCTTACCTCGAAGGCGTCATTCTAGCAAACCAAGATAAGGATAACTTCCTCGTGCCTTACTTTCCCGAGTAAGTCCTCCCATCAACCGCCCCGTAACATATGAATTCTTAGATTTCGATCGTTTTTCTTTTAACATTCCGTGTTTTCTGCAGTGACACACGTTGCACGCTCATCCTCCTAAGCCCCAAATATTCCATGGCCACATATTTCGACCCGGACCGTCAGTCGAACGTAGACTACACAAATGTCAAGAAGGTTATTGATGATGTTCTCCCCGGCTAAGTCAAATCTGGAGGCACCTTCACCAGGCCTATTCGTAAGTACAGCAAGCACGTGTTCTCCCACAATACGATGTTCTGCTGCGTCAAGCAGCCAACTGGCGGTCAGAAGGGTGCCTACTACGCCATCCATCACATGTGGGCGATCGTACGGGGCCATCATCAACTTCTGCTACCGAGTAGACTCAAAGATTGGTCCGCGAGCGTGTCGGCAATCCAGGACGCGAACATCAGACAAGAATTCTTTCGCACCCAGTCAGAGTTTGCGGAAATCATCCATCAAGATGTCCTTCGTACCTCGGGGCAGTTCTACCTCAGAAATCAACCGTCCAACAGTGACATCGACACAATCCTACAAATGCAGGCTGACAACGCCCGTTGTTTCATGACTCCCACGATAGACGGCGGCTTCATCCACGCTCCGGTCCCTTGAGTCGAGTCGAAAACAGTGATGCTGTGTCTAGTTCTGAAACATCGATTGGCTCATATGTTGTAATTAAACTTTAATGAAATTGTAGTATGTCTCTTTGGTTTCGAGAGTCATTCAACTTAGATGTAATCGATGCTATTAATGTTTTGCTTTTCTCTTCCGATCATTCTGTTGCATACTTATATGTTGCTTATGTATTGTCTGTGAATTGGTACTAACGTTTCGTTTGGCTACTGCATAGCGATGACGTGGTATGTCGTGTACAAGGGTAAGGTTCCCGGAGTCTACAACGACTGGGAGGAGTGTCGGAGACAGGTTCACCGATTCAGCGGTAACAGTTATGGGTACACCACTAGGGCCGAGGCCGAATCTAGATACGCCCGCTATCTAGCAGGAGAGGGGAGGGAGCGTTGGAGGAACTGGATGAAGACGAGTTTCATCGTGATGATGCTCATCGTGATGACCGCAGCTCTCTTCTATGTGATGGTAGTTTAGATGATCGATATCGACTTGTAATGTGAAGACAAACTCGCGGTCTCGAGACTTGTAATATAATGTTCTATCTTTGTTCGGTCTTTTCAATTCGGAGACTAATATGATGAATTGTATTCGGAGACTAAAATGATGAATTGTATTCAGAGACTAATCTTCTATTTTATTCGATGAATCTGTTGTTGATGTGTCACTGGTAGAAAACGAGGCTTCCATACGCCCCCATTAATCCCCAAAACAATCGAACCGCGACCAAAGGGGTCTTTAGTCGCGGTTCGGGAGAAGACCCGCGACCAACTACCTGGGCCCAGCGCGCTCGGTCGACAGCTGGCGGACGGGAGGGGCTTTAGTCGCGGTTGGCGTGGCCAACCGGGACTAAAGGTCCCAGAAGGCCTTTAGTCGCGGTTGGCCAGGCCAACCGGGACTAAAGCCCATCCAGCTGGCGGACGGGAGGGGCTTTAGTCCCGGTTGGCCTGGCCAACCGCGACTAAAGGCCCATCCCTATATATACTCAGCTCACTTCACTTCACTCGGCTTACTTCACAATTTTCAGAAGGTGGTGGTGGGGTGGTGGTGGGTTTGCTTTTGGTTTCTCCTATGCACACAAGGTGTTTGATGAAATGCCCGAGAGCCTGAAACAAGCCACACTTGAGCTTTCTCATTTATTTTTCCTCCGCGATCGCGGTTAGCAACTCGAACCTTTCATGTGTCATTGATAAAATACGCATGTGTGTAGTTCATTGTTTAATTTGTATTATTTCTAGCTAGTTAGTTTAACAAATGCATGATGGTTAATTATATACTTTATATAATAATAATGCAGATGAATCGGCAATGGATGTACGGTTCCCGACTCTCCGGCGAGTTCACTACGGGTTTGAAAGATTTCCTCGTAGTGGCAAATGCGAACAAGCAGCAAGGTTTTATTATCTGTCCATGTGTTGTCTGTAAGAATGAGAAGGGTTACTCCTCCTCAAGAAGAGTTCACATGGACCTGCTTAAGCATGGTTTCATGCCAAGCTATTATTGTTGGACCAAGCATGGAGAAAGAGGGGTTAGAATGGAAGAAGATGAAGAAGGGGATGATATCGATGACAACTATCGTGATCTTTTCGGTGATACTTTCATGGAGGATGATGCTGAAGGTGTGGAAGGGTTAGGTGAAGGTGAAGAAGAGGCACATGATGAGCCCGCTGATGATCTTGGTCGGACCATTGCTGATGCACGGAGACGCTGCGAAACTGACAAGGAGAGGGAGAATTTGGATCGCATGTTAGAGGATCACAAAAAGTCGTTGTATCCAGGATGCGATAATAGTCTGAAAAAGCTGGGCTGCACACTGGATTTGCTAAAATGGAAGGCACAGGAAGGTGTAGGTGACTCATCATTTGAAAATTTGCTGAAAATATTGAAGAATATGTTGCCGAAGAATAATGAGTTGCCCGCCAGTACGTACGAAGCAAAGAAGGTTGTCTGCCCTCTAGGTTTAGAGGTTCAGAAGATACATGCATGCATTAATGACTGCATCCTCTACCGCGGTGAATACGAGAATTTGAATGAATGCCCTGTATGCACTGCATTGCGTTATAAGATCAGAGGCGATGACCCTGGTGACGATGTTGAGGGCGAGAAACCCAGGAAGAGGGTTCCCGCCAAGGTGATGTGGTATGCTCCTATAATACCACGGGTGAAACGGCTGTTCATGTACGAAAAGCATGCCAAGTTGTTGCGATGGCACAAAGAGGACCGTTTGTTCGACGGGCAGTCGAGACACACCGCTGATGGAACGCAATGGAGAAAGATCGACAGAGTTTTCAAAGATTTTGCAGCTGACGCAAGGAACTTAAGATTTGGTCTAAATACTGATGGCATTAATCCTTTTGGCGAGCAGAGCTCCAACCATAGCACCTGGCCCGTGACTCTATGCATCTACAACCTTCCTCCTTGGTTGTGCATGAAGCGGAAGTTCATTATGATGCCAATTCTCATCCAAGGCCCTAAGCAACCCGGTAACGACATCGATGTGTACCTAAGGCCATTAGTTGAAGAACTTTTACAGTTGTGGGCGAAACCTGGTGTACGTGTCTGGGATGAGCACAAAGGAGAGGAATTTGACCTACGAGCGTTGCTTTTTGTAACCATCAACGATTGGCCTGCTCTCAGTAACCTTTCGGGACAGAAAAATAAGGGATACAATGCATGCACGCACTGCTTACATGAGACTGAAAGTGTACGTTTGGTTAATTGTAAGAAGAACGTGTACCTGGGTCATCGTCGATTTCTTCCCCGAAATCATAACGTAAGAAAGAAAGGCAAGCATTTCAACGGGAAGGCAGATCACCGGCCGAAGCCTGCGGAACGTACTAGTGCTGAGATATTTGATATGGTCAAGGATTTGAAAGTCATCTTTGGAAAGGGTCCTGGCGGACAATCAGTTCCGCGGGGAGTTGACGGGCACGCACCCATGTGGAAGAAGAAATCTATATTTTGGAAGCTAGAATATTGGAAAGTCCTAGATGTCCGCTCTGCAATCGACGTGATGCATGTTACGAAGAATATTTGCGTGAACCTGCTAAGCTTCTTGGGCGTGTATGGGAAGACAAATGATACAAAGGAAGCACGGCAGGACCAGCAACTTTTGAAAGACCCAGATGACCGGCATCCGGAATGGTTTCAAGGTCGTGCCAGCTACGCTCTTACCAAAGAAGAGAAGGTCATTTTTTTTGAATGCCTGAGCAGTATGAAGGTCCCGTCTGGCTTCTCGTCGAATATAAAGGGAATAATAAACATGCCGGAGAAAAAGTTCCAAAACCTGAAGTCTCACGACTGCCACGTGATTATGATGCAATTGCTTCCGATTGCTTTGGGGGGGGCTCCTACCGGAAAATGTTCGAGTAGCCATTGTGAAGCTATGTGCATTCCTCAATGCAATCTCTCAGAAGGTAATCAATCCAGAAGATCTACCACGGTTACAGCAACCGAGAATGGGCAAAAGGTCACATATTATGGTTACATAGAGGAGATATGGGAACTTGACTATGGACCCTCCTTTAAGGTCCCTTTGTTCTGGTGCAAATGGTTCAAGCTAACAGGAGGTGGGGTAAAGGTGGACGAGCAATACGGAATGACAATGGTGGATTTCAACAATCTTGGTTACCTTGACGAACCATTCGTCCTTGCCAAAGATGTCGCTCAGGTTTTTTATTTGAAGGACATGAGTAGCAAACCGAGGAAACGGAAAGATAAGAAAACGATCAGTACATCATGCGATGATCCAAAGCGCCACATTGTTCTTTCAGGGAAAAGAAACATCGTGGGAGTGGAGGACAAGACAGACATGTCAGAAGATTATAATATGTTTGGTGAAATTCCGCCCTTCAAAGTGAACACTGACCCAAGCATTAAGTTAAATGATGAGGATGCTCCATGGATACGGCACAATCGTAAGCAAGCAGGGACGTACAAGGGAAGAATTGATGTGTAATAATTTATTGTACCAAACTTTGTATTTGGTCGATGAACTGAATGATGTATCAAACCTTTTGTCAAACCTTCAAGGGATTTTAAAATGAATTAGTTTTATTTTTCTGATTTTTTTGATATATAATTGTATTTTTAAGATTTTAAAATGTCAGAAGATTTTAAAAAAGGAAAAAGGAAGAAAGGAAGAAAAAAAAGAAGAAAAACAAGAAAAAGGAAGAAACAAACAGAAGAAAAAAGGAAGAAAAAAACAGAAGAAAAACAAGAATTTAAAATGAATTAGTTTTATTTTTCTGATTTTTTTGATATATAATTGTATTTTTAAGATTTTAAAATGTCAGAAGATTTTAAAAAAGGAAAAAGGAAGAAAAAGAAGAAGAAAAACAAGAAAAAGGAAGAAACAAACAGAAGAAAAAAACAGAAGAAAAAAGGAAGAAAAAAACAGAAGAAAAACAAGAATTTAAAATGAATTAGTTTTATTTTTCTGATTTAAAATAATTATCATAAAGTAAAATAAATAAGTAATTATCATAAAGTAAAAATAAATAAGTAATTAGAAACAAAATAAAATAAAATAAATAAGTTTTTTGTTGTAAGTAGAAACAAAACAAAATAAATAAAGCAAAAATGAAAACAAAAAACAGGCAAAAAATAAAGAATATGCCACCTACTGGGCCACCACGGCCTGAATACGACTAGAAACCCATTAATGGGCCAGGATTCAGGCCCGCAGAAGGCCAAGTAGGCCCACAGGCTCATAGTAACAGAATAGGCCCGTAAGCCTGCATTCGAGAGGAGCTCGAAGTGGTGAGCGCAGCCGCGCTTATAAACCACTGTCGAAGCCTCTCGTCTAGCGAGGTGGGACTAAACATCCCACCGCACCACGCCAGTTCAGCACAGACCCTTTAGTCCCGGCTGGGGAGGCGGACCGCGACTAAAGGGTACCCTTTAGTCGCGGTTGTTGTCCCCAACCTCGACTAAAGGGTCTTTCTGCGCGGGAAAGGAAGCGGCGCCAAAACCCTTTAGTCCGGGTTGGGGAGAGGGACCGCGACTAAAGGGTACCCTTTAGTCGCGGTTGTTGTCCCCAACCGCGACTAAAGGGTCTTTCTGCGCGGGAAAGGAAGCGGCACCAAAACCCTTTAGTCGCGGTTGGGGAGGGGGACCGCGACTAAAGGGTACCTTTAGTCGCGGCCCTCCTCCCCAACCGCGACTAAAGGTGCGTCTATATATACTGCACTTAGCAGTTTTGCCGCGGCATTCTCCTCTGTCTCCCCAACGCCGATCGACGCCGACGCCGACGCCCCCGTCGCCGACGCCGACGCCGAAGCCCTGCCCCGACGCCGACGCCGAAGCCCTGCGCGCCGCCGCCCCCGTCCCCAGTGAGCGCCGCCTCCGCCCGTGCCTGCCCTTGCTCGCCGCCCGTGCCCTGCGCGCGCCCTTGCCCGCCGCCCTGCCGCCCGCCGCCCGACGCCCTGCCGCCCGCCGCCCGACGCCCTCCGCCCGCCGCCCGACGCCCTGCCGCCCTCCGCCCGCCGCCCTGCCTGCCGTCCTCTGCCTCCCCAGAAGAAAAAACAAAAAAAAGGAGGAAGAAGAAAAGAAAGAAGAAAAAAAGGAAGAAGAAAAAACAAGAAAGAAAAAGGAAGAAGAAAAAAATGAAAACCAAATAAAAACCAAATGAAAACCAAAAGAAAGAAGAAAGAAAAAGGAAGAAGAAAAAAAGAAGAAGAAAGGAAGAAGAAGAAAGAAAGAAGAAGAAAGGAAGAAGAAGAAAGAAAGAAGAAGAAAGGAAAAAGGAAGAAGAAAAAACTCAAGAAAAACAAAAGAAAACAAAAAAACAGAAGAAAAACAAAGGAAGAAGAAAAAAACAAAAGAAAACAAAAAAACAAACAGAAGAAAAAAACAAAAAAAAGGAGGAAGAAGAAAAGAAAGAAGAAAAAACAAGAAAGAAAAAGGAAGAAGAAAAAAATGAAAACCAAATAAAAACCAAATGAAAACCAAAAGAAAGAAGAAAGAAAAAGGAAGAAGAAAAAAGAAGAAGAAAGGAAGAAGAAAGGAAGAAGAAGAAAGAAAGTAAAAAGAAAAAGGAAAGAAGAAGAAAGAAAGAATAGAAAGGAAGAAGAAGAAAGGAAGAAGAAGAAAGAAAGAAGAAGAAAGAAAGAAGAAGAAAGAAAGAAAAAAGAAAAAGGAAGAAGAAGAAAGGAAGAAGAAAGGAAGAAGAAGAAAGAAAGAAGAAGAAAGGAAAAAGGAAGAAGAAGAAAGGAAGAAGAAGAAAGAGGAAGAAGAAAGGAAGAAGAAGAAAAAAAGAATTTTTACTTAAAGAATCTTATTTTTTAATTCCTCCTCCTCTATGTCCCCTTAATCTTATTTTTTAATTCCTTTATACTTAAAGAATTTTTACTACATGCAGGAGTGACATATGGCGGACGACAGAACCGAGCCGCTTAGGGATCCGGAGGCTGAACGTTATTTAATGGACATCATCAACAACGAGATTACTTATGTGCCGGGCTCAGAATATGAGCAACAAGAGGATGTAGTCTCTTCTTATATGAACCTTGACGGTGACGATGATCGAGAAGGTGAAGGAACGGACATTGTCGACGGAGGTCAACCGTCAACAACCGACGATCTCCAATTGCAAGTAGCAACCACCTCCGGCGAGGTATATATATACATTGAGAGCCTCTCGTGATACAAACTTACTGAAATGTGAATACATATGTATTAATGCGCGCGACTCTCTTTCTTTTTTTAGCCCTCCGGATCGAGTACGACAAAGCAGCGTGGCAAATCCAAGGCGATGAAAACAGGAGAAACATATGCCACTGAGTCTGTCAGTGAAACCGGCAAGCCCCTACAGCACACCTCAAAGTTTGTCAACCAATGCAGAGTCATTGTTAGAGACAACGTCCCGATCACCGTCCAGGAATGGAAAGAGCCAAAGAAGGCACGTCTTGGTTTCAGTTTTGTCGACAAGAGAACGAAAAAGGATTGCTGGAGAAAGCTTATGGAACATTTCATTCTACCTCCGGAATACAACAAAGTCGATGAATTCGGTAACGAGGTTCCGGGTGGACGTCAGAGGAGGAGGCTAGTTAAAGAGTTCGCTCTTCAGAAGATGGCCGATGCATTCCGGAACTTCAAGAAAAATTTAACCCGTGACTATGTCAACAAGGGCAAGACTCCGGATTTCAATGGACAATATGAGAAACTGAAAGATGATTGGCCAGAATTTGTGAGGCAAAAGCAATCGGACCATTTCAAGGAAATATCGAAAAAAAATAAGGATAATGCGGCTAAGAAAAAGTACCATCATATTATGGGGCCAGGAGGATACCGCCTTGCGGACCCTAGGTGGCAGAAGATGGAGGAGGACCTGAGGGTGCGAGGAATCCCTCTAGGTACAGAGGGATGGGACCCAAGGGCCAAAAGCTGGTGGTACGGGCATGGGGGATCGCTAGACCCGGAGACAGGGGTGTGTGTTCACCGGCATCGACACTTTGCTCCGACCCAAGCCCTTATTGACGCAATGACCCAAGCTCAAGCGGGCTCGATCAAGTTCAACAAAGAGAAAGACGCACTGACTTTAGCCCTCGGGAATGATGAACACGGAGGACATGTACGAGGCAAAGGCAAAGTTTCGTGGAAAGTAGGGTTTTCCGAGGACAATGACCCGTACGGTTACAGAAGTCGTAAGAGAAAGACGGACCGGGATGCAGATCTTATGACGAAGTTTGCATCGGAACTCCATGAGTTGAAGCAGACCGTGCATGAACTATTGAAAGAAAAATCGGCTGCAGGGCCGCATGAAGATCATGAAGCGGATTGCGGAAGCCAGCAGCGGAGAAGCAGCGTGGCTTCCACGGATGCCCCGCCTGGTGCTAGTGCACCGATGATCGAGATTCGTGCACCGGAGCCTCACTACCCCGTGGATGATGTAAAGAAGATGAAAGACTGTGATCTGCATTATCCCGTGGGGAACGTTTCCACGAAGGTAGCTAGCGGCAGTGCTTTACCCTGTAAACCTGGAGCACTCCACCACAACAACCCCATTCCATATGGCTATGCTTGTGTCACGGTGGAAGACATAGTCCAAGGGTTTGAGGACCTGGAGATTGACAAACCTACACCCGAAGGGGATAGCAGACTTGGAGATGTCAAGCGCCAGTACATTCTATGGAAAAAGAAGTACATAGTGTTTCCAGACGAGGCGCCAAGGCTAGCAAGTCCACCCCCCTCCGATGGTGGTGGTGGTGGTGGCGGTGGTGGTGGTCGTGGTGGTTCACCTACACCTCCTTCACGCCATTCGATGCCGTCCCCCGATCCACAACCTCCGGCGGGTACGACGCCCCCCAATCCTCCTTCGGCGGGTACGACGCCCCCCAATCCACCTCCGGCGGGTACGACGCCCCCCAATCCTCCTCCGGCGGGTACGATGCCCCCCAATCCACCTCCGGCGAAGAAGCAGAAGCAGGCGGACAGCAAGGAAACCTGCTCCTGGACTATTAACCCGGACCCTTATGTACCTAAGACCACAAGGGTACCGGAGCCATCGCTGAAGCCTCTCCTCCCAAGGCCTGGGGAACTTAGTGAAGCTGACCTCACATTGGCCGCGTCTACTGATTATGAGAAATGGAAGGCGGATATGAAGGCGAAAAAAGTGCCTGAGCCCAAGCAAGTATTCACTGAGAAGCAAAAGAAGTGGGCTAAGGATTTTTTGACGACACCGTCCCAAGCCGAGCTGAATATGCCTGACGACTATGGACATGAACTTCGTAGGCAAGCAAAAATATTGAAGGAGGAAGAAAGTAAAAAAAGCGGGAAACAAGTTGACCAGCTCGGGATGCAGAAGAAACAATCGATCCCCCCGCTCATAGTGAAAGCCGGTCCGGAAGAGGACCCCGAGATCATAGCAGCTGCGGCAGCACTTGGATTGACTGTAGCGGCTGCCATGAAACAAGCGTCCGAGATGGGTTTGACTGTTCGTGCCTTCTTAGACCTTGAGGATGCGCCTGCAGGTGAGATAACATTACAATATGTGCGGAAGGGGCCTCTCGTCGAGCCTGAGAAGGAAAATAGTCTACCAACACAAATGCGAAATCTGCTACGTTGGTACAAGCAATTCATAACATGGCCCGACAAAGAATATGTTTATGCGGATGTTACACATGAGCATCACATCAAACGGTACTCTGTAGAAGTTCATATGAGTGAATTATTCCAGCTGTTCAATCTGCGCGCCCTCGACAAATCTATGCTGAGTTGCTACGTTCTGTAAGTGATTTATTTCTACCTCATCTCGTTCTTCATTGCCTGCACTATATATATATATTGTCCTAACTATATTGTTGCGTACGCTATTATGCAGATTGAAGATTTGGGAATGCAAAATAAGAAACATCCATGATGTTGGGTTCATTGACCCACATATCGTTAATGGACATGTGTTAGAACATCACCACAAAGACATGGAGAAAGACCTGTACAAGTTTCTTAGAAAGCATCAACTCAAAAGTCATATTCTATTTCCTTACCATTTTGGGTGAGTGTTTCTCTCTTGTGCCCATTCTATTTTGTTTACTCCATGCATGGTATGTCTAATCGATGAGTTATGCATGACTGTGCATGTAACGTGTCCGCAGGTTCCACTGGATTCTGCTAAATATTGAACTTCACACCTCCACAGTTCTAATCATGGACTCTAAGGATTCGGATCCAAAGCGTTGGGCCGACATGAGAAAAATGCTGCAAAAGTAATTATTTTCAATCATTTGAGCTCTATATCGATCGGTCTCTTCATTTCCTAATATCAACTAACTAATAAATCCCTTATTCATTTAATTTTCTTTGCCCTGTAGGGTTTGGAGACGGTTCTCAGAAGAAACTGTCGGTGAATTCAAACATGAGCTAGATTTCAGAAAGTTAGTTAATGTGGATAAGCAGCCATCGGGGACCGATCTATGTGGATACTATGTTTGTGAGAACATCCGGAGACAAACCACTGAGCGGAAGGCATCAGCTAGCGTGCGGAACGCGATGGATAACTTGCGGAGGAGGCTTAGTCCAGAAGCTCGCTTCCGACCAATTCAAGAAGAATTAGCAGGATTTTTCATGAGGGAAGTCATCAATCCTAAAGGACAACACTATACCGAGGACGAAGAAATTTATATGCATACCCGAGATTGAAACTTGTTCGAAGTTGTATATGGTCATCCATCCTAATTGTGTATGGAAACTTGTTCGAAGTTGTATATGGTCACCCGAGATTGAATATATATTATATATTCCTCTTGAATTCTTCTTGTTTGAAATTTCATATGCATGTATATAGAAGCGTAGAATATGTGTACTGAAACTTCATCAAAAATAAAATAAAACACAAAATAAAATATAAAACAAATAAAACACTACAAATTAAAAAGAAACCAGGTTTAGGGGGGCTAAAACCCTAAACCTGCGGAGGAGGCCTTTAGTCCCGGTTGGCCACGAGAGCCGGGACTAAAGGTCCTCGGCCCCGACGGACCACGGGCGCCCACGTGGCGGGCCTTTGGTCCCGGTCAGCCACAAGAACCGGGACTAAAGACTTTTGTCGCGGTCCGTAAGAGCCGCGGCTAAAGGGGGGGGGGGTCTTTAGTCGCGCTTATTTAGTCCCGGTTGCACAGCCGGGACTAAAGGCTGTTGCGAACCGGGACTAAAGGGCTTTTTTCTACAAGTGTGTGCTGTCTATATTTTGTCCAGTTATACATTTTGTAACCTGTGCAAAAAATAGAAAATTAAAAAACAAAAAAACCTAATATTCATACTAATGGCGCATCACATCATAGTGCGCCATTAGTGTGCCAAAGGATACTAATGGCGCATCATTAAACAGTGCACCATTAGTATGCCGAAGTTACTAATGGCGCATACTATTGTTGTGCGCCATTAGTATGCCAAAGCACCTGGATATACATGGCCCCCTAGAAGGCATACTAATGACGCACCGTGGACTATACTAATGGCGCACCGCGTGGTGCGCCATTAGTAAAATATACTAATGGCGTGCTACTAATGGCGCACCACTAATGCGCCATTAATGGCCAAATTAGGTGCGCCATTAGTAGGCCTTTTCCTAGTAGTGAGAGAGAGAGAGATAGATAGATAGATAGATAGATAGATAGATAGATAGATAGAGAGAGAGAGAGGGAGAGAGATGCCTTAGGATTAACCATATTTAACACACGTTTTTTTATTGTTTTGTGTGAACACCGAAGCCATCGCCGGCGAGAGTGAGAAGGAGGATAAGCGGCAACACCAATACGATGTCTCGCAAAAATAAAGGAGATGGACCTATTGTGGTCTTGAGTGATGGTTGTTGAGTTAAGAGAGTGTGTTATGTTTTCTCTCCCTTTGCAACGCGCGGGCTCTTTTGCTAGTTAATGAAAATATAAGTTGATGCAATCTTATGGAGACTATATCCTAGAGTTGCTATGTTGCTCTGCAGACATAGGAGCAAGTCACACGCACATGATCTATATATTGAGATTGTGAGCGATCGTTTGTAGTCTCACACACAATTGCCTTGATTCAATTGTGTGCCTGGTAGAGCACACAATCATATGCACTGTCACAAATTATCACACATGGGTAACCTCAGAAACCCTCGGCGCATCTTGAACACATCACACATGAGTCATCATATTATGCAACATGTGTGCGATGCTTCAAGTTATCGCACACAATTTGTTTTTGTAAAGCGTTTGCTAATCGACGCACGTGATTAGAAATAGCAATCACATGTGTTATGATGGCATATCTCATGCACAACATTATGCTTTGTTGTGTATCCCTTATCTAACATGGTTTGCATCACAAAATCGTGCCCGATGAATGGGCCATTGCACACGTTCTAATTTATGGCACATGAGTTAATTTCTTTGCTGTTTGTGATGCCTACATCGCACACAATTAGGTATAATGGTGTGTGTTAGATATGTCGTTTTAGCTCCATTCCGCAATAGTGGAACAAAAAAAGCACCACACAACACAAGCATCACGCTGATCCCTCAGGACTGAATCTTCATTATCGTACAAAAGAAACAGAAATCATAAAGTAAACTTTTGCATGGACGGTCATGACATAGCAACTGCTCAATGTAAACTCCAGAAGACCAGCAGGGAACTACTAAGGGCCTCTTTGATTCGTAGGATTGCAAAAACACAAAAATAGGACAAATGTAGGATTAATGACATGTTCATTGGATCCCTATATGATTTGAGTTTCTTTGGTTGTATCACGGGAAAAACAAAGGATTACTTTTAAGAGGTTGCAGTGGATGCTAGAATTCCTATGAAATGTACTCCCTTCGTCCGAAAATTCTTGTCTTAGATTTGTCTAGGTACAGACTTATCTAGTCATATTTTAGTGTTAGATACATCCATATCTATCTATACCTAGACGAATCTAAGACAAGAATTTTAGAACAGAGATAGTAGTACAAATTAACCCTTAGGAAAAATTCCTACGGGATTCAATCCTACGAATTAAACGACCAACCTAGGAAAAATTCTTAAGGATTATAATCCTTCAAAGATCCTATAAAAGTCTTTTGAATCAAAAAGGCCGTCAAGTGTGTATGTGGCAACGGTTTGATCAGCTCAATTGCTGAGAACACTTAGAGTCACTTGCTTTTAGTTGCCTGCCGTTTCTACTTACACAAAAGTAACCCAAACTATCACAACCAAACAATGGAGCAGAGACGAAGGAGCACCGTCTTGTGTAGTGTTATATGACTTGATAGCAGGCACATATATCAGCCACGCAGAGTCTGAGAAGTCATTTCCCACGAACACAAGGCACCAACGAGCACAAGTTGTGGTGAGGTCGGTACAACATCCATGCCGAGACACCAGCGCAAGGCTCAGAACCCCTCGGTGTCTGAACTTCGAGCTGACAATGATGTGAAGGTTCCGGAGCCATTTAGACACCTCTCTTCCAGGAAATCTACTGGCGAGCAGTGGTGAATCCAGGAAGAAAACAAAGGGTGGGCTCAAAGTTAACAGCGAGAAACTAACGTCATTTTAAAGAAAATAAGGCATTTCAGTAAAAAAAGCATTATCTCCTAATCCTATTGTCCAAATAAGCTAAATACAGAGTACTACTGAAAACATATGTTTTATTACTGTCATTTTCTAGGGGTTTTAAATATAAATATCTGAACGGAAGTTTAAATCTATCTACCTAAATTTTGAAATAAAGCAGGGGGAAACCCTTTACCGTAATAGTCGTTATCTCCTAGTCCTTTTTTGCTCCAAACAAGGTAGAACTTTCTTAAATTACAAATGGAAACATGAAGTATTTGCTAGATTTTTTTAAAGAAGTATATCGTTTTCTTTTTGCGGGAGAAGTATATCAAAATTTTAACCAAATTCTAAATTTATTTTGAAAATATAGTCATTATCTCCTAATCCCTTTTCTTCTAATAAGCTCAAAATTTGCCTGATTGCTACTATATATTTGGTGTTGTGCTGTCCGCTACTTGCCTGTGGGCTGTTGGTGCTGTTCGAGTGAGAATGAGGGATTAGGTTGCTGGGCTAGGACGTGTAGTAGTAATTTTTTTTGTATATTTGTAGGGTAGGCTACAGCCTGTTCAAGCCCCATACTGGACTCGCCACTGCTGACGAGGCTGTCATTCCTAATGTCTTCAAATCCTAATGTGTCCTAATTCACCTCATACTAACACAGACATGGGTAACCACAAACATGAAAACGCAATGCGAATCCTCTTGTATAGTGAGCAAGCATAACATGTGATTGATGCTCTTCAGCTAGCTTATATATTACCTTCTCTTCTGAGAGTGATGTGTCACACTTAAACTTGATATATCCACCTTTGATTTTTTGCATTTGTTGTTGTACCACGTATGATTTTAGTCGTGGCAATAATCACTAGTAGAAAACAGGGCTTTGGTCACAGGACAATATTCACATTAGTCCCGGTTCAGTCACGAACTGGGACTAATGTGAGCATTGGTCCCGGTTCGTGCGGCTAAGGCATTAGTCCCGGTTCACCTGAGCCTTTTAGTCCCAGTTTAAGACACGAACCGAGACTAAAGGGTGCGATGCCCTTTAGTCCGGTTTGTGTCTCAAACCGTGACTAAAGATTAGACCTTTAGTCCCGGTTTGAGACACGAACCGGGACTAAAGAGTGCGATGCCCTTTAGTCCCGGTTCGTGTCTCAAACTGGGACTATGTCTCAAACCGTGACTACAGATTAGACCTTTAGTCCCGGTTTGAGACACGAACCGGGACTAAAGGGTGCGATGCCCTTTAGTCCCGGTTTTTGTCTCAAACCAGGACTAAATGTCCCATTTTCAAACTCTACACCCCCCCCCCCCCCTCATGGATCGCCTTTTTTGTTTTGAAAAAATCAAACGAAAATGATAAAAACTTAAAAAAATAAAATCCTTCGAGAGGTAGTTATATTACTACATCTACTAGTTAGGAAAATTTAAAAACTTAAATTTGGACATGTTTTGCAAAAAATGCAGGGAAAACATAAAACGGCTATAACTTTTGCATACGATGTCGGAAAAAAACGTATAATATATCAAAATGTTCAGCACGAAAATCTGCATCCGATTTTGACAGCCTACGACCTATTTGCAAATTTTTAGAATCCTCAAATTCTAAAAGGAAAAAAGTTATGCTCAAATTTCAGTTTTTTTTGTATTTTCGTTAAATCTGGTCAAACTATGGTCAAAGTACTTATTCAAGAAGTATTAGTGTTACTAAATAATTATTCAAGAATATTAGTGTTACTAAATAATTATTTCAGTATTTTTGAATTTTGGTCAAATCTAGTCAAACTGTGGTCAAACTATGGTCAAACTACTTATTCAAGAAATATTAGTGTTACGAAATAATTATTTCAGTTTTTTTGAATTTTGGTCAAATCTGGTCAAACTATGGTCAAACTGTGGTCAAACTACTTATTCAAGAAATATTAGTGTTACTAAATAATTATTGTTTTTTAGAATAATAGTTTCAAACTCAAACAGTCAAATGTGTGACTTCATGCTCAAGCTAAATTCCTGAGGGTTAATAGGATTGACATCTTACTATTGTTAGGAAAACAACAAATGCAGACTTGGAAACGAGGGAGAATAGAACCCGGAAGTTAAGCGTGCTTAGGCTGGAGTAGTGAGAGGATGGGTGACCGTCCGAAAAGTTAGATGATTTGAAATGATGAGGGGTGATTAGAGATTAGAGGTTAAATTGAGCAGTGATGAAGGGTGATTAGAGACTAGAGGTTAAATTATTTCAGAAATTTGAAAATAAAAAAAAATTCAAAAAAATCATAACTTTTTTTTTAGTACCGGTTGGTGTTAACAACCGGGACTAAAGATGAACCTCCAAGCAGCGACCACGTGGAGAGTCTTTAGTCCGGGACTAAAGGCCCTTTATCTACTAGTGAATTTATATCGTCTCACTCACTCACGCCCTTACTAGCCTTAGGCAAGTTGTTGTTCACGGCATGTTAGGACGCATGCCCTTATATTACTGCCCTTACACAGGTTGGATGAAGATATAATTAATCTTCTTTAATTCAATTTGTAGAAGGGATGCTTATAGCAACATATTTTGACCACCAGATGCATCTATCTATTATCTAATACTCCCTCTGTTCACAAATATAAGATTCAATGTAAAAGAAGCGAAAGGATCCTTACCTGGCGTGCTCGTCCTCCGTCTGATCTTATGGCACTAGCAGCGGCGGCGATTGGGGACTGGCGTTGAAGACGGAAAGAAACGAGACGTGGGCATTGTAGACGGCGTTTTCGTAGGTGGTGGAGGAGATTCATCTGGGCTTCGGCCACAATCGTCAGGTTACCCGTGCGCAAGGCCAGGCCCAGTGTCTAATGCGTTGCTTCAGGATTGGAGCAGCTGCGATTGTAAGCAAAATTAAGAAGATGTACGTACTGCTGCTTTTTTGGTGTCGTCTCGTCTGCATCCTGGATTCCGGGCCATAGCTATCGGCTACCTGCGTACGTACCCCTGGGAGGGGCCCTCCTGAACTTTGAGGGGCCAGGGCGGCCGCTCCCCTGCCCCTCCCCAAGGCTGGCCTGGGGAAGGCCCCACATCCACTCGTCTCCCACGACCTCACCTTCTCTGCCAAGGGAGGGAAGGGAAGGGAAGGCCCTAGATCCGCAGCAGAGATCTGAAACCCATCTGAAACCTAGCCGCCTCCCGGGTCATCTTCGCCCGGGCGATTCCGGAGGATCCTCCCCCATCCCCTCCAGTCCCCTTCATTGGCGTGCCCCTGGCCACGGCCGCCGCTGATGCCGGCGGCGGTTGTGGCGCCCTTCTCGTCTAAAGACGAAGGGGAGGAGAGTGCACCGTGGCGGAGGCTCCATGGGCGGTTGTGGAGTGGTGGCAGCGGTTCAAGGGCGCCGCGGGCCGTGGCCTGAAGCCGGAGGGGCGTCTTCGCGGCGGGTGGTGTGCAGCGTCGGCACCAATCTCTGGTGGCCCGGTGGTGCGTCGGATCAGGGCCGAAGGGTCTGATCTGGGTCGCCCCTGCCATGGACTGTTTGTGGTCCTGCGCTGCGGCTACCTTCTTCGATGCTGCTCCGATCGTCGGTGTGGGGGCTGCTAGTTGCTCGAATAAAGGCGGCGGTCCTAGGGTTCCTCTTGCGCCAAGACGAAGATCTGCCTGACGCCTGTCCTTCCTGATCTGGCTGGAGTGGCGGGTTCTGGAAGGCTCCGCCGGCGAACTCCCATGGGTGTGTTATGCCCGGAGATTGCTGGATCGAGTGGGATTCGGTCGTGCCCATTGGTTCTCCGTTAAGGAGCGAGTGGCGCGAAGCTCTTCTATTTGTTGCCATCAGGAGATATGTTTAGATTCATGGTGAAGTCAGAGGCGGAGAATGTTATGGAAGCCGAGATTGGAGGACTAGTAATGTTGATTGGACCCTACGACGTTGTGGAACTTGCTTGGAGTTTCGGGATTCGTAGCAGCAATATGTAAGTGGGGACGACAACACAGGTGAAGTTCAAAGTCTTGTCTTTCATGGTGAAAATCCAAAGTCTGGCCTTAATCGGTTGTGCCTGACAATGGTCTTGTTGAAGGCATTGTTTTGAGAGCGAGGATTATCTCCGGGGTGAAAACCCAAGATCTACAATAGGGCGACGACGGCGTTGGTCCACCGTTTCCTCCTTCGAGGCATCGCTTTTGAAGAACCTGAACATCATGTGTTATCTTAGTGGTGGTTGTGCTGCTGTTGCAAGGCCTGGAACACTATAGCGAGACTTCTTTAGTTTCTTCCTTTTTTTGGCTATGTGCATCCGTCATGTCATTAGGGCATTGCGTTATTGCATAGGCTGGTGTAATTGGGATCTTCGTGATATTAATATATACTCTTTATCGAAAAAATATACTGAAATGAATGAACAAATACATTAAAATGCGTCTATATACATACGAACCAGAAAAAAGATAGAACAACTTATATTTGTGAACGGAGGAAGATAAGAGGCAAACAAGTCTAATGTGCTATGTTGATTATGTGGGGTGTCCTAGTTATAAAGAACATCATTTACAATTGAATGCACAAAAAAAACATATTTGTGTTGTACACGGTTCACGCATGTGACTCCATCGTCCGTGTCAGAAGGCCATTCCCAGCAGTTGCTATCTAGTATACTGTATGCATGCAAGCAACGAAAACACTCATGATATCGCCAATATACCACCATATACACTTACATTTTTCTATCATTTAAGCGGCAGAGAACACAAATGTACTTTAAAATTCATGGCACATGTCTCGGATGTATCAGCATGAACAAACAAGTTTCAATGGGAAGCGGTGAGAGAGGCGGTGAGATTTTTTTTGTTTTGAGATAAGAGCCGTCGTTCTATCATTTGTTCTGTGAATGCATCGTAGCTAGGCTGCTATGTGATTTAGATGATTTTGGGGTGCCTTGTCTATCTTGTTAACTCCATTTCAAATTTGAGCATGTAGGGATTAGTGAACACTAACTAGGGATAGCAAGACTCCATGGTTCGTGTGCTCAAGATTTGGATAGCAGCCTTCTAGAGAGTTCTCTCCGTTTTCTTTCCTTTTCTTTATAATCAAGAGTACACCATTTTACACTTTAGACCCTCTGACAACAAGCTATTTACACTTGAGTACAAGATATAACTCAACACTCCCCCTCAAGATGGGGCAAATACATCAAATAACCCCATCTTGCAACAAAGACTTGAGAATTGCCTATCTGGTAACCCTTTAGTTAAAATATATGCTACTTGGTTAGAAGAACTCACATAGGGCATGCAGATGACTCCTTGGTCCAGCTTTTCTTTAATGAAGTGTCGATCAATCTCAATGTGTTTTGTTTGACTATGTTGTACTGGATTGTGTGCAATATCAAGAGCTGCCTTGTTATCACAGTACAGCATTAAGGGTTTCGACCGAAACAAGCCCAGTTCCATTAATAAGATCCTTAACCACAAAATTTCACATATTCCATGTGCCATGGATCTGAATTCTGCTTCTGCTGTAGACCTGGCAACCACACTCTGTTTCTTGCTACGCCATGTAACAAGATTTCCTCCAACAAAGGTACAATAGCCAGATGTTGATCTTCTATCATCTAATGAGCCTGCCCAATCTGCATCTGTATAACATTCTATCTGTAAATTGCCATGGGAAGAATATAACAAACCTTTACCAGGACACCCTTTAAGATAGCGAATAATCCGATTTACTGCATCCATATGATGGGTTCGAGGATCATGCATAAATTGGCTAACAACACTTACAGCGAAAGCAATATCAGGGCGAGTATGTGATAGATAGATCAAGCGCCCAACAAGTCTTTGGTATTGTTCCCGGTCTACGGGTGAGCCTCCCTCTTTAACAAGGCGACAACCATGTTCAATTGGTGTAGAAGCTGGACGACACCCCTTCATTTCAGTTTCTGATAGGAGATCCAAGATATATTTTCTCTGAGAAAGATAGATACCTTTTGAACTCCTAGAGACTTCGATTCCAAGAAAATATTTTAATTGACCCAAGTCTTTAACTTCAAACTCCTGTGCCAGTTGCAACTTCAATCTCTTAATTTCCTCCTCATCATCTCCTGAAATAACAATATCATCAACATAGACTATCAATATAGCCAGTTTGCTTGCATTACATTTGTAAAACAGAGTATGATCAGCATTACTCTGTTTATAACCCATTAGTAGTACCGCCCGTCGAAAACGATCAAACCATGCCCGAGGTGATTGTTTTAAGCCATATAATGATCGATGCAGCCTAAGTACTTTGCCCTCAGTTTGTGCAGTGCCAAAACCTGGAGGTATATGCATGTAAATCTCCTCTTGGAGGTCTCCATGAAGAAAGGCATTTTTTACATCTAGTTGATGTAAATCCCAGTCAAGATTAGATGCACATGATATCAAAGTTCGTATTGTATTCATTTTGGCAACTGGAGCGAAAGTTTCTTCGTAGTCTATCCCATATGTCTGAGTATACCCTTTTGCTACTAAAAGAGCCTTGTACCTCTCAACCTTACCCTCAGGATTATGCTTAATGGTGTATACCCATTTGCACCCCACGGGTTCTTTACCAGATGGTAAGTTCACGAGTTCCCATGTATTGTTCTTCTCCAAGGCTGCCATCTCCTCTAGCATGGCTGTCTTCCACCTAGAATCCTTTATAGCATCCTTCCAATCTCTTGGAATAGAGGTGGAGTCTAAAGAAGCAATAAATCCTTGGAATGTTGGGCTACATTTTTCATAAGAAATAAATTTGGCAATATCATGCTTATAGACAACACAATCCTTAAGGCGCGCTGGAATATCAGTACGTCTTGCAGACTTACGCAATGCAATAGGAGGATCAACTATAGGAGAACTGGGAGCTGCTACAGATTCTACCATACCTTCTCCCTGAGTAGACTCCCTCGGTGAAGAAGAATTTTCCGGGGCATCAATATGGTCAATATCTTCTCCAGTCCCATCATTAGTTGTTGGCTCAGAAGAAGTGTCAGGCTCAATAACTTGTTGACTTGGGAAAGTGTCACTTACCTCATTTCCATTGTTACTATTAGCATCTTCCTCCCCCTCTGGTTCATTCTCCCGCTGAGATATATCAATCGTAGGAGTTAGAGCTGAGCTACTGGGAGTAACATCTTTACTCATATTCTCCCCCTGACTATCAACACCATGAACAATTTTACCATCTATAGGATAAAATGGCTCATTTTCATGAAATGTGACATCCATGCTGACAAAGAACCTTTTTTCGGTAGGGCTCCAGCACCGGTACCCCTTCTGGGTAGGAGAATAACCCACAAATATGCATTTAACTGCACGTGGATCAAGCTTCCCTGCTGAATTCCTATAGTCATGAACGAAACAAGTACATCCAAAAACCTTGGGGGGAACAATGAAAGAATTAGCACCACTCAAACACTCAACCGGAGTCTTATGATTTAAAACCCTTGATGGCATACGATTTATTAAATATGCCGCTGTCTTGACAGCTTCACCCCAAAGGAATTTTGGCACATTCATCATAAACATGAGGGATCTAGCAACTTCTAGCAGATGTTTGTTTTTTCGTTCTGCAACCCCATTTTGTTCAGCTGTATTCACACATGTGGTTTGATGTATAATGCCATGTGAAGCTAAGAAATTATCAAAATCCTTGTTAACATACTCAGTTCCATTGTCTGAACGAAATACTTTAACACTAGCATTATACTGGTTGCACACCAGAGTATAAAAGTTTTTAAATGCGGACAAAACATCAGATTTTCGCTTGAGCAAATACAGCCAAGTATATCGACTAGATTCATCAATAAAAGTTACATACCACCGTTCTCCTGATAGAGAGGTTACAACTGCTGGCCCCCAAACATCTGAATGAACTACTTCAAAAGGTACATTACTCCTCTCACTGTTGCTCGGATAATTAGTTCTCGTATGTTTTGCTAGTTCACATACATCACATACGAGTTGCTCTTTGCAACAGGAGGCCAAAAGTGAGGGAAACATGCGGCCTAGTGACTGAAACGACAGGTGCCCAAGTCTATAATGTAGTAATAACAACTCATCTGTAGCGGAGACACATTTCACACTAAGTGCAAGTGAAATAGATGCGTTGTCGAGGTAGTAGAGGCCGTCATATTCAGTTCCAGTCCCAAGAATTCTTCCTGACTTCAAATCCTGGAATACACAAAATTTGGGTTCAAACCATGCTCTGCAATTTAGTGACTTTGTAATAGAGCTGACCGACAACAAATTCACAGGAAAATTAGGAACATGTAAGACAGGACTTAATGATAGGGTTGATGTGCAGTTAACAGATCCACAACCCATTATGGGAGCTGAAGACCCATCAGCAATGCGAACTCTATCTCTCCCAGAACGAGGCAAGTATGATGAAAAATTCTTTGGTGATCCTGTCATATGATTTGTCGCACCTGAATCAATGATCCAGGGCGCACGTAAATGGTTCTCACCTTCTGTAGCCCGAGAGCCGACAGCTTCACTAGATTCGTCGGTAGCAACGGCCATCAACTTTCCCTTGAACTCTTCTAGCGCATGAGCAGAGATTGCAGGTAACTCTGCTATCGATGATGTAAGATGAGCTCGGTCCTGCTTCTTCTCAAAGTTGTTACCGCTGCTGTTGAACCTGCTTGTTTGTCTTTGCTTCCATCCCGGAGGATAACCAACCAACTCGAAACAATTCTTCTTCACATGGCCAGGCATCTTACAATGATCACACACAACTTTGTTTCTCCTTCTGTAGTCAAACTTAGTAGTATTTGCTTGATCACTCCTAGAAGTAACAGAGGTTTGCGCGTGAGTAAGTGCAGCACGATTATCACCATGCATCTATGGCATTGCTTCCTGGTTAGCCAAACGAGTTTCTTCTTCAAGGATACTAGCAATAGTTTGATCCAAGGTAGGCCAGTCAGGAGATGCTTGTATCATCTGAGAGCGAAGTTTAAACTCGGGATTCAGGCCTTCCAAAAAAACCTGCACCAACAATGGTTCAAACCATTCTCTGAGGAGAGACAAATCTCTAGGATCATGTGGTTTGAATGGCCGGAAGAACTCCAAATCTCTATAAAGTTTCTTGAGTTCCCCTGCATATTCTGTAACTGATTTTTGATCTTGCCTAGAGTGCCACATCTCATGCAATATTCTGCTAACCTGCATTTTGTTTGATTTACCAGAAAACTGTTTTTCAATGCTTGTCCAGACTTCAGCAGCAGTTTGAAAACTTTCAACTTGTTCCCAAACAGTTTTTTCCATTGAGCCCAGTAGCCAAACCATGACTCGCTTTTGATTCTGCTCCCACTGCTCCTGCACTACATCCGTTGGTTTCTTCTCATCTTCACTTAGGTACTTATGCAGGCCATGAGCTTCCAAAATTAACGAGGCATTGCGAGCCCAACTAAAATAGTCGCCCGGGCCAGTCAATTTAACTGGATTCGGTTCAAGGATAGACTTCTGAATTTCAGTCGAGCTACTAGACTTTACTTGGGCCTGCTCCATCAGCTGAGCAAGCA
The DNA here is from genome assembly GCA_034509565.1 of Triticum monococcum. Taxonomy (NCBI): domain Eukaryota; kingdom Viridiplantae; phylum Streptophyta; class Magnoliopsida; order Poales; family Poaceae; genus Triticum; species Triticum monococcum. Next base: position 592,081,200 of record CM067841.1, on the reverse strand, counting down.
TTCGCTGCATACTTTCACAAAGTTTTTCAACACTTGAGTCTACACTCTTATCCTTGCTGTTATCTCCCATGCCTGCTTGCTCCAACAACAGCAACTACTTGAGAATTAACTCGGCAACTCACAGAACTAGGCCAACAAATCAGTAACTCTCAGAGGTCGCAGCTATCAGGACGAACCTCACCAATAACCACAAATCAGTAACTCAGTACGCAGTAGAATCACCACAAATAGACACAACTTCAGGTAGTGAACCGCAGAGGATTCAGACCAAACTTGAGGTTGCAACTCACAAGACGAATCCCTGGAGAAAAACAGGGGTATACCTCAGATCCGGAGCGCCACCTCCCGACCTCCCCGTCGTTCTTCCCCAAAAGAAATCCTCAGATCCGCTGTACTCGAACACGCTGCCGTCAAATGTCGCACACCAAGCTCCGTCCGGACCGCCGTGGTCTGATACCATGTAGGGATTAGTGAACACTAACTAGGGATAGCAAGACTCCATGGTTCGTGTGCTCAAGATTTGGATAGCAGCCTTCTGGAGAGTTCTCTCCGTTTCCTTTCCTTTTCTTTATAATCAAGAGTACACCATTTTACACTTTAGACCCTCTGACAACAAGCTATTTACACTTGAGTACAAGATATAACTCAACAGAGCAGATGATTTATTGCCAAAGGACATGCTATTACTCTCTGACATGGATGTTGATGAGCGGTACAGCTGAAAACTCTGAGGCTGGGCTTTGCACAAAGTGTATAACATAAAATTTTCTCGGTTGATTCTTGTCTACTCCATCAAGTGTCTGAAACAAGATTTTTGTATGTCTCAGCTTATTCTTGGGCATGTCTGGCACTCTAGTTTAGTGAAGTTCCAGTTTTACTTCTTTCCCAGAGACCGATCACTGAATGAGATTATATATAGTGCAGTACAAGGACAGAGTCGTTGCTTCTTAGACAGAAACAAGCTGACAATTAAAGGATGATGTGCTTGAGGCAAGATGAATGAGCTTTAGATCCGTCAACAAACCGCAAAAACATTCATAAGTTGTGCTAGTATGGTGCACGTTCATTTCAGGAACAAGCTAGGATGGATGCATATTTCTGTCATTTCACCGCTAGTTGGAGCACACGAACGAAACACAAACAAATATCAGCATGCCTCAATTCAAAAAAGGAAAAGGAAGAATAGCAGCAGCCTCCAGCATATGGGCAAAAAAATATGGGCTTGTCTAGTTGAACATGGCGGTACAGCGAGAAAGAAGAGTGTGAATCGGTCCCAGAACTATACAGATTGCGCAAAACAGAAAAACAATATATATATTCCGCCGCGCCGAGATGTTGGGTTTCAGGTCGTGCTCAAAAGTTACCTATTTCTTCCATGGCTGGACAACCGCGACCACGACGATAACTACTATCACCAGGAGAAGGATGATGGCGTAGCACATTCGCTTCTTCTGCAACCTCTTTGCCTTCTGGAGAGTTCCCTGGCCTTGTTGTATGTGGTTGGTAGCATTTGAAGCCTTGCAAAAAAAAAAATGTTTGTTGGCTTGCTTGCTTTGTAAAATAAAATCAGTTAGGTCATGTCTATTTACTACTACCCTAGCTGTTTTCATCAGTTAAAAAACACTAAACTAATAGGATTGGTGCCGAAGTAAAGCATTGACATTGTAATTACTAGTCCCAAAGAGCACTAAGCAGAATATATATTGCTAGCAGAAGAGATAAACCGCCAAAAAAGAGTATTTTGAGCTGTTACATTCAGAATCAAAGCACTTGCGTCCCAGTTTTGTAACGCAGCGACCATAATGCCAAAAGAACATTCTGAAGTCTTGAAGCACAGGAATTCCGAACCAGCTAATTTGACTGTTCAAACAACTAATGTGATCATCATTATTTTTTTTAAACCTAACAGTCAATGGCATTTTGAGCATGATTTACTCCAGTGCTTGATGATAAGCACAAAGCTGGGACAGAATCAGGACGCTTCACTAGGAGGGAGGGACGGAGCTCGAAGTCGGCTCCTAACTGCCAAAAGAGGTATCGAAGCCCAGTTCCGGAGCTAGTGTGCTCTGTGCTGGGCGTCGGGGAAGCAATTGAGGATTCAGAGGTGAAAGGACAGTCGTGCTCCGCTGGTAATAGAGTTTTTCTTACTCTATTGTAGCGGTAATTTTATTTTAAAAATCTATAAACCCATGCAACAGACTAATGGATAAATAAAGTATACTGCTTCATCTGTCTTGCCAAATAAAATTTATCTTTCGCTCACTCTGTAGCTGATGGTCTACATTCTGCTTGCTCTGTCTATCTAGTACGAGCATGGTGACGAAAATACTAGTATGCACATGGTTCGTATCACCCGGACATCAGAGTTTCCGATTCCAAAATTGTGGTTGATGATGACATGATATAAGGGTCTATATGGATCTGGATGTGGATGTGAAGGTTCCTCGACCATCTAGAACGTGATACCTCTCCATGAGTGTTTCACTGTGTGAAGGTGAAATTCCTGATGCTTCCAATTCCTAGTATGCCCTAGCTCACTTTGTATTATCACGGAAATGGATAACCAGTGTCAAAAACTAGTGGGAGCTAGCCCCCTTGTATAATGAGCAAGTGTAACATGTCACTGATACCCTCCGGCTGGCTTATATAACCATCTCGTGTAAGATTGGTGTGTGAAAGTTTAATTTAGCACCCACCTTTTGGTCCATGCTTTTATTGTTGTACCGTGTGTACTAGTACGACTTCAGTTGTGGCAATAATTTACATTTCACTCGGTTCATTACAAAGGTTAGTTATTATGTGATGACCAATGCCATTACTAGCCGCATGAAAGTTGCACGATAGACATCTTTAATCTTCTTTAATTACCTCAAAAGCAATCCTATACTGAAAGAAATATTGATAATTGACGGTTCTATATATATGCTGCTTCTTCATCTACCCTCTGTTTCCATCATTCTATGAGATGACTAAACGATATGGAAACTGGATCTCGCTCCCGTGTCGCTCGTGGGCGACACCGGGGCGTCCCCAGCCATAGCCGCCGGTCTCCGCACGTCCGCAACTCCTCCTCGCCGCCGCCGCTGCCGGCGAGCACGGTGGCGGCGGGGCCTGCTCCTCTTGATCATGAGACGCGTGCGGCCCTAGCACACATCGAAGCTGGGAGTCTGCGGCAGCCAGGGCGAGTTGGTCGTGCGATTCTTTGCCTCGTGTTGAGTCTTCTGCCCTGGCCGGCTCCGATCTGGGGTCTTTGACCAAGTCGATCTGGCCTATGGGTAGCACCTTGTGCCTCCTCATCCGTGTGGAGGCATAGCTTACGGATGGTTCTGTCTGGAGGTGTTGCTAGTCCGTTGCATGGCCATGAAAACACTTTAGGAGTGTCGGCTTCCAGGCTTTGGGCGACCCCACAGCCAGGCTTCATCCTAATGAAGCTCCATGAGGTGGCCATCGAAAGATCTCTGTGAGGGTTCTTCTTTCAGATCTGATGGTTGACTTCGACGGGCAGTTACAAATTATCGACAACGGCTTGACGTAGAGGAATGTTTGTGCAGCGGCGATGGTCCACACCACATGTAGCTGCTGGGATCCTAGAAAAGTGATGGAGACAAACCATAACAAACTTGATGGTGGTGCTACTCAAGCACCCGGTCTCGAGCTCTGGGGTGAAAACCTAGGTCTGAACTACATTGGTTTTACCTGGCAATGGCGATATTTTTATGCCATTACCTTGTTGAAGGCATTGCTCGAATATGCTCGGACTGTTTCTTCAAGGTGAAAACCTATATTCTGACCTTGTGTGATTGGATCCGGCGACGGCAGCGGTTTAGCGTCGTTTCCTTCCTGAAGTCGTTGCTGTTGAAGAATCTCGTCGTATGTGTGTTTGTCATGAGATGATTGGTACGGATATGGTCAATGTTGTAGTTTGTCGATCGCGGATCTGATCGCCTAAACATAGCTTTGGTCTTAGATGACCTTACTATTTGTTGGCGTGTTTTTTTGTGTGTTGGTGTTGGCTATGTGCATCCTTGTTATGCAGAGGCCGGGTGTATACTCATTGTGTTCATATCCCTTTGATGCTCCATTTTAACCTAATAAAATCCAACCTTTATCAAAAAAATGAGATGACTAAACTACAGCCAAAAAGGCTGCAAGTGAATAAAAATAATAGCTTTAGAGACCTTTTACAATACATCAAATCATTTTTAGCCGTTTAATTATATGATTCAGTGGCCCAGATGCAGCAATACTACCTCAGAAATCAGGTAGTATTTTCAGGCCGGAGGGGCATTTTGGGTATTCACTGTTCTAAATCCAGCTGCGTCCGCCTCTACTGGATCGAAGCCGGATGAAAGGAGTGAGCGCGAACAACACCGGCAGTCTCATTGGGAGCCTGAGAAAAATATTATGTGGCGGCGGGAAGGAGGATGCAAGACTGTATGAGCGGATGAGCCGCCGGTGCCGATGTACGTGCACCACGTCTAGCTCCCCTACGGCGTCGTGGCGCGAGTACGAGCAGGGCGCCGCTGTGCACTTAGCAGGACCAACTCCATCGTCCTGCTATAGTTTGAATCCTTGGATCTCTATATGCACGATTAATAACGGACAAGCCAATGATGGCCGCCAGCGGTGGTGGGGGTTGACCCAGGGGTGTTGTGCTGGTTACTCGACATTTGGGCGCTAGACTAGGAGATGAAGGCCTGCGGCAGGTGGAGTCGGGATGGCTGCGGCAGTCCGGCGGCGTTGGGATGGATGAGGAGGTGCTGGCGTGCTGCAGTGCATTGCGGCGGGATGACGGAGGACCAGGCATGCGGCCGAGAAATTACTAATGTATCCTCAAGCTAAACTCTTGGACAAACAATTCTAACCGTCGGATCGATTTAATATTACCCATTTAATTGAGTAATATGATGTACTGTAAAAAGTCTCTAGCTTTATGTGTCCAATTCATCTTGCTCCGCATCATAATTCAGTTCACAATAAGTGAATTTGTTTACTTAAGTATACGCAGCAGCAGCGCAAACATGCGTTGGTCCACGCGGTAGACGGAGTAACCGGACATACATTTAGTAACATTCCTCTACACCTCAACAATCTGACGTTACTGTGAACTAACCTGTAGTTAAGATGGTTAGGTGGACAGTGGTATCCCAACCTATCAGGGTTCAAATCCTGATACTCGCATTATTTCTGGATTTATTTCAGGATTTCTGGCAATGCGCTTTCAGTGGGAGGAGACGTTCCCGTCGACGACGAGGCGCCTACAGTGACTTCGTAAATCTCAAGATGATATGCCGGCTCAGTCTCTCGGAGGTGCTCATATGGGTAGGGTGTGCGTGTGTGCGTTCATAGGGGTGAATGTATGCGCATGTATATGAGCACTTATGTCTGTACTAATGCTTAAAAAAAAACAATCTGACGTTACTCCATGTTCGCCACGCGTGATGCTTATGTGCACCACCGTGCACTTGTCTTGGCAGGTCGTTCTGGGAGATTCAGAAGGAGTGAACACAAAGAGAATGTAAATTAATTAGTTCATTTGTTGGAGGCGTGATTTTGCTTCATTGCAAACAGTGCAACCACCTCCTTCCTTTTTTTTGAGCTAAAGAGCAGAGAACTTCTCGTGACAGCTTGTTTATATCAGTATGTACCACTTCGTCCATTGGTCCAATGGCGACATCGTCGACGCAAATCCTAAGCAGAGCCATTGACACAGAATGAGGAGTCATTGTCTGCTGAACAAGATTGCCAAGGCGTTCAGACCTTGACCCATCCCATATAGATAGACATGTCTTCATCACGTTTAGACCTCGATCCCTCCCCAAGTCCTCTCATGGCTACATCTAGTATATGCTCAGACCTTGATCCATCCCCAAGTCCTCTCATAGATAGACCTTGATCGAGATAGATAGACCTAAATCCCTATATCACATTGTTCAACGACGTGACGATTTCGTTGCATCAGTGCTTCAGTCCATCTCTCTCAATATTCACTTCAGGTGGACGCTTGCCGGAAGTCTTTGGGAAACCTGGATCCATCTTGTGAGTAGACTGATGAAGATTCAGCTTTCTCAACATCCTGACCAGTTGCGCTCGAAGCTTACTAGGAATGAAGAATTTTCGGTTAAATCCATGTATATGGATGTTATCAATTCTAACTTTATTCCTAGTTCCAAACATATTTGGAAAGTCAATGTTTCTTTGAAAATTAAAATGTTTATGTGGTTTGTGCATAAACAAGTCATTTTAACTAAGAACAATCTGTCAAAACGCAACTGGACATTACCTGCAAGATGTAGTTTTTGTAATTTGGATGAATCCATCAAACACCACTTTCTTGACTGCCCGTTAGCAAAAAATTTATGTCGGTTGGTTCACATAGTGTTTAACATTACTCCTCCGAACTCTGTTGGCACGTTATTTGGGACGTGGCTTAACGAGATAGATCCCATAACAGCGAGACACATTCGCGTAAGAGTATGTGCATTATTGTGGGAAGTGTGGAACTGCAGAAATGATTTGGTTTTTAACAGTACAACAAATATTCATTTTTTACAAGTTATCTTCCAAGTCACTGCGTTGATCCGTTTGTGATCGCTACTCACTCCGACAGAGGCCAGAGAGCATTTGGTTACTGGTTCTATCCGGTGGGAGATGGTAGCTCGGGCTATTTTCAACCGATTTGGATGGCGGTCATGTAATAGGATATGCAGTTAGTTTTCCTATCTCTCTTTTGCAAACCAGTTGTGGCCTCATGTCTGATTACTGTAAGACCTTTTTTGAACCTATTTGCTTATTTATATAAGTTGGCTGTATGCATCTTTTTGATGCAGAGACCGGAGAGTCCCTCCTTTTTGAAAAAAAAGATAGACCTAGATGGCCGAACCCCATGACCTGATGAACTTAACGTTCAGACAAGAATGTGGCTAGACATTAGTCAGCTGAGTAGACAACGTACCCCCTCGCGTCGCTCCCGCGAGCGACCGAAGAGGCGAACCTTAGCCGCCGGGGCTAGTCCTCCTCCTCCCGCTCCATATAGAGTGAGGGAGGGTCACACGTGACCGCAGTGGAAGTATCATTCCTGATGCTGGCTTTGCATGTACTAGCAGGCAAAAGAATACACTTACAAGCTGGATATCAGCCATGATCAAGCAACAAAAAGAAAGAAACAAAGAGGGACATAGACAAAAAGGCCAGACAATGGCCAAGAACATAGGAGCTATCCTTTTGCAGTCGGTTCGTAAATGGGGGTTGCATGCATTTCGCGTCGGCAAAGGCACCATTGCTAAGTTCCTAATTATGGGTGCAGAGCGGTGTTCCGCGAAGTCCCGCAAAAGTGCCCAGCTAGTACAGATTACTCCATATGCAGTCTGATCCAGCTAAAAAACAGAATTTTCTCGTTTTGAACTGGAAGTGAGGCGGGTCGGGCGCCGCCCTGCATCCCTAGCTGAATGCTTGAAACCATCGCCCCTAAAGGCATGCCGGCTGAAGGGCTCACCGGAGTTTATGTAAATGGCAGTGCCGAGCCCAGGCATGTGACCTAGGTGCAGGTTTGGTAAATTCGCTCTAGCTGTGGAAGTGCCATTCCTTATGCCTCTAAATCCTAGCATGCCATTTTCTTGGTATGTGCATTGATATGCATATAACAACAAAATGGTGTTGTACAAAGTAGTTGGAAGTCCTCTCGTATTGAGCATAGCGTGAGATCGATACTTCTTCGGCCGACTTATATTACCTTTTCTTTATAGAGAACGAGTGCCAATTTAATATGCCACCTACTTTTTGATCATTTGCATTTGTTATTGTACTACGTATGAATTTAGTTGTGGTTCGTGTGCATGCAGTACTTTTTGATTATTTGCTTTGTGGTTCGTGTGCATGCAGTCGTGGAATTCATTTGCACCGTGCAGTAGGGCGATGTCGTGCGGTCGGGAGCCCATAGAACAACGACCTATCCAGCGGCATCAAAGAAATAGAGAACATGGAGATCAATTTTGCAATTGCCATAGTTGCTGACCTTTGTTGATGAACTATGGCTAATTGGCAGTCTCTTTGCTGATCTGCCGCAATGAAAAAGTGCAGCCCACTTTGAGTTCTTCCGGTTCCAAAAGAAAATCTACCTACTTCCCAAAAATACTAGATGAGTCGAAGCAAGGATGAATACCAATCACATCGCTCACATTGTCATTGTTTCCCTAACCAAAAAAGAGAAGCTTCAAATGAGTACATATCACATCAGCAGTGACTCATTAGTTACATGTGACACGCCCCCGCTACTACTACTTTTATGCGTGCAGCCCTGTGAAATTACACCTTACACTACAAAAGAAATCCCACAATTTTGTTGATGGAATTCGTATTTGGAAAATGTAGAAGGAAGAAATTTAAAAAAAATGCAGGGTGGACATGACAAGCGCATCGATAATTGAGCGCATTGAAAAATCATCTCTCAATTATGAAGTTGAACTTTGTTTGCACTTATGAACACGAAAGAATACACGAGAATTCATTGATCATAACTTCATTAGTAAAACACATTGGTTTTGGGAGACAGATGCATGATTCTCTTAACCCATTAGCCAGTGTTTCTCTTGCGTACCCATGTATCTGAGATCTGGCAACTCGTCACTGGGGGTTCCTCCTAGTGTGGCTGGGTGTATTTGCTAGACACACACACACACACACACACACACACACACACACACACACACACACACACACACACAAACAAACAAACAAGAGCACATGTAAACTAATTTGGAAATGCTATGAGAATTTAAAGATGGGTTTTGTCGCAGAGTTATCTAATCACATCCATCTTTGTAAGAAGTCGAGTGTTGGCCGACGCGAAATGATTAGCTTGCAACAGTCCATATTTAGACACGCCTTGGAAGCAGAACTTGATGCATGCATGGAAGGACTTTCCTTAGCCTTGTCATGTACTAACTTGCCGGCTGCAACTGAGATGGATTCTTCGGTACCAATCAAGATGATTCAAGCTCGTGACATTGATAGATCACTCTACTCGTCCTTGGTGAAGAAGATCAAGTACCTCATGGGTCTTCGTAGGATAGTATTACTCACATTAGTCGTTTACAGAATAGAGTTACCGACTCTTTGGCGAACTTTGCTCGTGTAGAGGATAGAGCCAGGACCTGGTTGATGTTTGGTCCACCTGAAGCTATTGTGTTAAACAACACTGATTGTAATCTTGTGTGATGTGAATAATACAAGTTTTACCCACAAAATAAACAGTGCATATTTAGGAATTTGTCTGTCATGCCAACAATAGACCGTAGTAGCCATCTGGGCACCTGCTGTGGCTGGAGGAAGGTTGTGGTGGTGGGGACATGGGAAGGAAGATGAGGGGGAGGCATGTGGAGTATAGTCTGCGTTTTTTGTGTATCATCTGCTTATGCTTCATTTCATCCAAGTTGTATGGGCACATATGGATGCAAAGCTTACTGGAGCATCTCAACTGTGATGGATCTCAGTGAAGGTATCATTCTTAATGCCTCTAAATCCTAGTGCTGCCTAGCTCCCTTGGTATGTGTTAGAATACAACTTGTAATAGGATTAGGACTCCTACTCGGTTTGTAATAGGGCTAGGTCAGGTGCGGCTTGGATCTTATATATACCTCTTGTATCGGCGCAATATTGCATCAACAACTATTCAATACAATTCTACATGGTATCAGAGCCTTACGATCTTAGGGTATGGCTAACCCGCCAGCCCCTCCACTGCTGCCGCCGCCCGGCTACTTCGAGCGGCGCGCCGCCATCGTCGCCGCCAAGGTCACCGCGGCCACGGCCTCCTCTGCCTCTACCTCTACTCTAGCTCTACCCCCACCAGTACCCCCTTCCATCTCCTTCACCGACACCATGTCCGATATTAGCCCCTACATCCCCGTAAACCTAGACCTCGCTCTCACAACTACTACCATTGGCGTCACCTCTTCGACGTCCACCTTGGGCGATGCAATCTCCGCTCTCACGTTGCCGACGACTCTCTTCCTCAACTTCATGATCCGCAATGGGTCAAGGATGATCTCTCCATTATTCAATGGTCCTATAGGCGAGTCTCCACAGAAATCTTCAATCTCGTCCACTGTGACGGTGCCTCCGCCGCCGATCTATGGGTGGCCCTTCGTCAACTCTTCTAGGACAACGTCGACGCTCGCGCCAACAACCTCCACACCGAGCTTCGAAATATGGTGCAAGGTGATGCACCAGTCGGCGTCTACTGCCAACGCCTCAAGGCGATCGCGGGTGAACTCCGCGAACTTGGTGATCCGATCGAAGATCGCCAGCTCATCAACATCCTCCTCGTCGGCCTGAGGGAGCAGTTCGAGAAGCAGGCCTCCTTCATCCCTATGATGCGTCTGTGTCCCTCCTTCACCGAGGTTCGCTCGATGCTCCGATGGGCTGATCGTGCCCTAACTACGAAGGACTCCCGTCCTCAGGTCTTCACTGCTTCTCCTCGCCGCCTGCATCGACGCCGCCACCGCCACCTCCACCAACACCACCTCCTCAACCATCCGGCTGGCGTCCAAGTCCCAACTACCGGGGCAAAAACCCTAGGCCGTCGTAGTTCTGCACGGCGCCCGCTCCTACTCCGCCCCCGGCTCCACCAACTGCACCACCATCGCCCCCGGCTTCATTAACTGCACCACCACCGCCGCCCAGATGGCGCCCATCTCCTGATCCATGGACAGGGCTGGTCCAGGCGTGGCCTATGCCTTGGTCCGCCCCTACGCCATATGGTGCCCCGCCTACTTATACCGGTGGCTGGCAGCCCGGCGCTCGCCCTCACATCGGCGCACCCATCCTCGTGCCCCGACAGCCGACGGCCGCGTACCACGCTCCTCCCTCCTACGCGCCACCGATCGACAACACCAGTCCTTATCCATCCTATGGCGCTCCATCGTCCCCCTCCATGCAGCAGTACAATGAGGGTGTCTCTCTTTACACCAATGCCGACCCTACTGCCGACGCCACCACACCCGCCAGCTCCCATGCCTACACTGGCCTCTACTTCGACTCCGAGCTGGGACCGAGCTGGCTTTATACAAGCCATGAACAACTTTGTTGCACAAGAGAACTCAGGTATGGATTGGATTTTCGATTCTGGTGCTTCTCGTCATATGTCTGCATCGAATAATTTGCTTTCTTCTTGCACACCTTCGCCTTTTCCCTCTATTACTCTTAAACATGTTAATGCCTAAAGGGGTCACAACATTTGCTTTTGCATGCCCTTCAGTTTTACAATTGAGTTCGCTACCTGAATTTCCACTATGTTAATTATGCAGCCTTTCTTAGCAGTAAATAGAAGTAAACCAATAGATACAAGTAACAGAAGCAAGGCTTTCTTAGCATGACCATGAGGCTTCTATTTAAATACAATTTTTAGTGAAAGTAGTTTCTCTGAATTTGTACTTATTTAATTGACTATTTTCATGTCAAGATCCAATAGCATGCTGTTAGTTAATGCTTTATTTCTATTTCTTCTAACAAAAATAATATATGTTTTCAGGAAAATAGTGACTCGACGTCGACGGGTCGCAGCACAAAATTCGACCGGTCCCAGAAAAAAAAACCGCTACAGCAAAAAAAATTGCCGTCGCGGTCAGAGGTACTATATGGTTCCACTATGTGTGTCTGTGGAACTTACGTGTGTGTGTGTGTATGTGAAAATTTTGTTAATGTTTTTTTAATGGATGGAATATTAAAAATATTGTTTGTAATTTCGAAAAATGTTCACTTTTCCTAGAATTTTCGGTTATTCATATTTAAAAAAATAAAAATGTTTTAAATATGATGTTGCAATATGTTCTTAAATATTAGCGTCGGCCATTGGTTAGCAGTAGGCATTTGTTGCCATGGCCAGGAGCACGTGGTCGAGTATTTAAGGTGATGTGTTCGATCGTTCAACCCGTTATTTTTCTGATTATTACTCGTGCCTTGCAAACACTGGTCATATCGGTGCCTGGCAGTAGCTGGCCCAGACGCGATTGGTTGTACGTTCCACGCGCTATTTGACGCAACGAGCATCATATAGTAGCTCTCATGCAGCTGCCCCAAGAAAAGCAAAAACATACTTATAGATTTTGTTTCGTCCATTCCACACGTAGTTTTCCATTTTTTTCATTTAACTCCAACTGGGCCTACCATGCATTTCTTTTTCTGTCACACTAATAAGCAGCAAAAAATTAAGGGCGCGTGGGGATTGAACTATGAACCTTTCCTATTGTGTCAACGGACAAAGCCAACTCAGTTAGCTTGCAATTATGATAGGAACAACCCTACCTTCGAATTTTATACTAAATCACACAAGTTTTTATATGTCCCTAAGTTGTCTGCAAATAAGAAGGTTGTGTGAGAATATGAAAGTTGTCTCGAGAATCATGTGCAGAACGCGACACTTCACAAATTATTGCCGGAGGTAACTTGCATGTGTCAATAAAAGACAATATGCTGCTTGGCTATAACCTATAATTGAAAAAATTATGGGCACGTGCTAATAAAATAGAATATTTTGGTTTTGCTCTAACTAATAAAAATTGTAGGCACGTGAGCACAAAAATAGTTGAAGAGAATAGACCTTGATAATGAAGGGGCATGCATGCCTGGTTATGTGCTAATTATGCCAGTCAAACAAAATTTATGCGCTGCATAAGGTGACAATAGGCAAGGCGCTAACCGACGACACCCAACTGACACGGCCGGGCACTATTGCCGACTATCTCCTCCTATTATTCACGGCCGCCGCCCACATCGTTCCACAAACACAAGGTTGAACTTCCACCGCCGATGTTGGCAAGCAGGATAAGCGAAATTATAGATCGGGCGATGTGTTCACATAGAGGACGTGGAAGAGTGTGCGAAGAGATGTGGGGAATGCCGAGATATTATTTTTCTCCACCTGCAACGCACAGACATATTTCCTAGTATAAATCAAGAATGAGTTCATTACAGTACCTTGAAGTGGTGTTTTTTTTCTTTCGCTAACGAAGCTCATGAGATTTTCTATTTTGAGTTTTATGTTGTGAAGTTTTCAAGTTTTGGGTAAAGATTTGATGGATTATGGAACAAGGAGTGGAAAGAGCCTAAGCTTGGGGATGCCCATGGCACCCCAAGGTAAAATTCAAGGACACCAAAAATCCTAAGCTTGGGGATGCCCCGGAAGGCATCCCCTCTTTCGTCTTCGTCTATCGGTAACTTTACTTGGAGCTATATTTTTATTCACCACATAATATGTGTTTTCCTTGAAGAGTCTTGTATGATTTGAGTCTTTGCTTTTTAGTTTACCACAATCATTCTTTCTGTAAACACCTTTTGAGAGAGACTCACATGATTGGGAATTTATTAGAATACTCTATGTGCTTCACTTATATCATTTGAGCTATATAGTTTTTGCTCTAGTGCTTCACTTATATCTTCTAGAGCACGGTGGTGGTTTTATTTTATAGAAATAATTGATCTCTCATGCTTCACTTATATTATTTTGAGAGTCCTTTAGAACAACATGGCAATAATAAAAACTTTCATACAAGCGCATTGAATACTATGAGAAGTTTGATACTTGATCGTTGTTTTGAGATATGGAGATGGTGATATTAGAGTCATGCTAGTTGAGTAGTTGTTAATTTGAGAAATATTTATGTTAAAGTTTGTGATTCCCGTAGCATGCACATATGGTGAACCGTTATGTGATGAAGTCGGCGCATGATTTATTTATTGATTGTCGTCCTTATGAGTGGCGGTCGGGGACGAGCGATGGTCTTTTCCTACCAATCTATCCCCCTAGGAGCATGCGCACAACACTTTGTTTTGATAACTAATAGATTTTTGCAATAAGTATGTGAGTTCTTTATGACTAATGTTGAGTCCATGGATTATACGCACTCTCACCCTTCCACCATTGCTAGCCTCTCTAGTATTGCGCAACTTTCACCGGTACCATAAACCCACCATATACCTTTCTCAAAACAGCCACCATACCTACCTATTATGGCATTTCCATAGCCATTTCGAGATATATTACCATGCAACTTTCCATCGTTCCGTTATTTTGACACGCTTCATCATTGTCATATTGCTTGCATGATCATGTAGTTGACATCGTATTTGTGGCAAAGCCACCGTTCATAATTTTCATACATGTCACTCATGCATCATTGCACATCCCGGTACACCGCCGGAGGCATTCACATAGAGTCATATCTTATTCTAAGTATCGAGTTGTAATTTTTGAGTTGTAAGTAAATAAAGTGTGATGATCATCATTATTAGAGCATTGTCCCAGCGAGGAAAGGATGATGGAGACTTGAAAGTATACCGCTCAAAATATTATTCACCTCTATTTCAAAACCAAGCTCTGGCACCTCTACAAATCCCTGCTTCCCTCTGCGAAGGGCCTATTGATACGTCTCCAATGTATCTATAATTTTTGATTGTTTCATGCTATTATATTATCAACCTTGGATGTTTTATATGCATTTATATGCTATTTTATATGATTTTTGGGACTAACATATTAACCTAGAGCCTAGTGCCAGTTTTTGTTTTTTTCCTTGTTTTAGAGTATCGCAGAAAAGGAAAATCAAATGGAGTCCAATTGACCTGAAACTTCACGGAACTTATTTTTGGACCAGAAGCAACCCAAGAGACTTGGAGTCCATGTAAGGGAAGCTTCGAGAAGGCCACGAGGTAGGGGGCGCGCCCACCCCCTGGGCGCGCCCTCCACTCTCATGGGCCCCTCGTGGCCCCCCTGACGTACTTCTTCTGCCTATATATCTCCATATACCCTAAAAACATCCGGGAGCACAATAGATCGGGAGTTCCGCCGCCAAAAGCCTCCGTAGCCACCGAAAGCCAATCTAGACCCGTTCCGGCACCCTGCCGGAGGGGGCAACCCCTCTCCGATGGCCATCTTCATCATCTCGGTGCTCTCCATGACGAGGAGGGAGTAGTTCTCCCTCGGGGCTGAGGGTATGTACCGGTAGCTATGTGTTTGATCTCTCTCTCTCTCGTGTTCTTGAGGTGATACGATCTTTGATGTATCGCGAGCTTTGCTATTATAGTTGGATCCTATGATGTTTTCTCCCCCTCTACTCTCTTGTAATAAATTGAGTTTTCCCTTTGAAGTAATCTTATCGGATTGAGTCTTTAAAGATTTGAGAACACTTGATGTATGTCTTACCGTGCATATCTGTGGTGACAATGGGATATCACGTGATTCACTTGATGTATGTTTTGGTGATCAACTTGCGGGTTCCACCCATGAACCTATGCATAGGGGTTGGCACACGTTTTCGTCGTGATTCTCCGGTAGAAACTTTGGGGCACTCTTTGAGGTTCTATGTGTTGGTTGAATAGATGAATCTGAGATTGTGTGATGCATATCGTATAATCATACCCACTGATACTTGAGGTGACATTGGAGTATCTAGGTGACATTAGGGTTTTGGTTGATTTGTGTCTTAAGGTGTTATTCTAGTACGAACTCTAGGGCTGTTTGTGACACTTATAGGAATAGCCCAACGGATTGATTGGAAAGAATAACTTTGAGGTGGTTTCGTACCCTACCATAATCTCTTCATTTGTTCTCCGCTATTAGTGACTTTGGAGTGACTCTTTGTTGCATGTTGAGGGATAGTTATATGATCCAATTATGTTATTATTGTTGAGGGGACTTGCACTAGTGAAAGTATGAACCCTAGGCCTTGTTTCCTAGCATTGCAATACCGTTTACGCTCACTTTTATCATTAGTTACCTTGCTGTTTTTATATTTTTAGATTACAAATACCCATATCTACTATCCATATTGCACTGGTATCACCATCTCTTCGCTGAACTAGTGCACCTATACAATTTACCATTGTATTGGGTGTGTTGGGGACACAAGAAACTCTTTGTTATTTGGTTGCAGGGTTGCTTGAGAGAGACCATCTTCATCCTACGCCTCCTACGGATTGATAAACCTTAGGTCATCCACTTGAGGGAAATTTGCTACTGTCCTACAAACCTCTGCACTTGGAGGCCCAACAACGTCTACAAGAAGAAGGTTGTGTAGTAGACATCACCTATCTATTTACTTTCATGTTGAGTCATCATCCTCTTATTAAAAAGCACCAGTTGGAGAGCACCACTGTCATTTGCATTCATTACTGTTAGTTTACATTGAGTATGACTTGATTGGATCTCTTTTACCATGAATTACAATGTCTAGTCACTCCTTGATCTTTAAAGGTGCTCTGCATTTATGTTTTGCGGTCTCAGAAAGGCTAGCGAGATACCATCTTGTTATATCATATTATGATTGTTTTGAGAAAGTGTTGTCATCCGAGATTTATTATTATTGCTCGCTAGTTGATTATGCCATTGATATGAGTAAACATGACACCTATGCGTTATTGTGAATATGGTTAGTTTATAATCTTTGCTGAAAACTTGAATGTTGGCTTTACATATTTACAACAACAAGAGCAAACAGAGTTTGTAAAAGTTTTTCTTTATCACTTTCAGTTTATCAACTGAATTGCTTGAGGACAAGCAAAGATTTAAGCTTGGGGGAGTTGATACGTCTCCGTCATATCTACTTTTCCAAACACTTTTGCCCTTGTTTTGGACTCTAACTTGCATGATTTTAATTGAACTGACCCGGACTGGCGCTGTTTTCAGCAGAATTGCCATGGTGTTATTTATGTGCAGAAACAAAAGTTCTCGGAATGACCTGAAACTTCACGGAACGTCTTTTCGGAAATAATAAAAAACCCTTGCAAAAGATGAAGACCAGGGGGGCACACCCTAGCCACGAGGGTGGGGGGCGCGCCTGCCCCCCTAGGGCGCGCCCCCTACCTCGTGGGCCCCCTGGAGCTCCTCCGACCTCAACTCCAACTCTATATATTTGGTTTCGGAGAGAGAAAAATCAGGGAGAAAGATTCATCGCGTTTTACCATATGGAGCCGCCGCCAAGCCCTAAAACCTCTCGGGAGGGCTGATCTGGAGTTCGTTCAGGGCTCCGGAGGGGGGAATCCGTCGCCATTGTCATCATCAACCATCCTCCATCACCAATTTCATGATGCTCACCGTTGTGCGTGAGTAATTCCATCGTAGGCTTGCTGGACGGTGAGGGTTGGATGAGATTTATCATGTAATCGAGTTAGTTTTGTTAGGGTTTGATCCCTAGTATCCACTATGTTCTGAGATTGATGTTGCTATGACTTTGCTATGCTTAATGCTTGTCACTAGGGCCCGAGTGCCATGATTTCAGATCTGAACCTATTATGTTTTCATCAATTTATGAGAGTTCTTGATCCTATCTTGCAAGTCTATAGTCACCTATTATGTGTTATGATCCGTTAACCCCGAAGTGACAATAATCGAGATACTTACCGGTGATGACCGTAGTTTGAGGAGTTCATGTATTCACTATGTGTTAATGCTTTGGTCCGGTACTCTATTAAAAGGAGGCCTTAATATCCCTTAGTTTCCGCTAGGACCCCGCTGCCACGGGAGGGTAGAACAAAAGATGTCATGCAAGTTCTTTTCCATAAGCACGTATGACTATATTCAGAATACATGCCTACATTACATTGATGAATTGGAGCTAGTTCTGTGTCACCCTAGGTTATGACTGTTACATGATGAACCGCATCCGGCATAATTCTCTATCACTGATCCATTGCCTACGAGCTTTCCATATATTGTTCTTCGCTTAATTACTTTTCCGTTGCTATTGCTATCATCACTACAAAAATACCGAAAACATTAATTTTGCTATCATTACCTTTTGCTATCGTTACCACTACTATCATATTCCTTTGCTACTAAACACTTTGCTGCAGATATTAAGTTTCCAGGTGTGGTTGAATTGACAACTCAGATGCTAATACTTGAGAGTATTCTTTGGCTCCCCTTGTGTCGAATCAATAAATTTGGGTTGAATACTCTACCCTCGAAAACTGTTGAGATCCTCTATACTTGTGGGTTGTTAAGACTATTTGCTGGCGCCGTTGCCGGGGAGCATAGCTCTATTCTTTGAGTCACTTGGGATTTATATCTGCTTATCATTATGAAGAACTTGAGAGATCCAAAAACCAAGATTTATCCCTCAACTACGAGGGGAGGTAAGGAACTGCCATCTAGCTTTGCACTTGATTCACCTTCTGTTTTGAGTAAGCTTGCGACACCTAAACCTGCTTCTGCTATTCGTTCTGATATGTCGCATGTTATTGATGATGCCACTTCTGTTATGCATGATACTTATGATGAAACTACTTCTATGCTTGATACTATTGTGCCACTTGGTGAATTTCTTGATGAACAACTTGCTACGGTTAGAGAGAATGAAAATATTGAATCTAATAATATTGATGAAAGTGATGATGAAGACTCTTCCCCTAATAATGAATCACCTGTTATTCCCGAGGGTTATCTTTTTGAAAAGGAAGCTGCTTTAGCTATTTTAGCTGGCAAAGATAGATACGAGCTCAAGAGGTTATTAGCCAAATGGAAGCAGCAATCTTGTAATGCTAGAATGAAACCTGACCCTACTTTTGCTACTTCACCTATCTGTGTTACTGATAAGGATTATGAATTCTCTGTTGATCCTATATAATTACTTTGGTTGAATATGATCCTTTTCATGGCTATGAATCTGAAACTGTTGTGGCACATCTTACTAAATTAAATGATACAGCTACCCAGTTCACTAATGATGAGAGAACTCGTTACTTTTATATCCTTAAAATATTTCCATTTTCATTAAAGGGTGATGCTAAGATATGGTTTAATTCTCTAGATCCTAGTTGTGTGCGTAGTCCCCAGGATATGATTTATTACTTCTCTGCTAAATATTTCCATGCTTATAAGAAACAAGCTGCTTTCAGGGATATATATAATTTTGTGCAAATTGAAGAAGAGAGTCTCCCACAAGCTTGGGGAGGCTTCTCCAATTACTTAATCCTTTGCCTGATCATCCTCTTAAGAAAAATGAAATACTTGATATCTTTTATAATGGACTAACCGATGCTTCCAGAGATTACCTGGATAGTTGTGTTGGTTCTGTTTTCAGGGAAAGAACACCGGATGAAGCTGAAATTCTATTGAATAATATGTTGACAAATGAAAATAATTGGACATGTCCTGAGCCTATTCCTAAACCAACTCCGAAGAAAAGAGGTGTTCTATTTCTCAGTCCTGAAGATATGCAAGAGGCAAAGAAATCTATGAAAGAAAAAGGTATTAAAGCTGAAGATGTTAAGAATTTACCTCCTATTGAAGAAATACACGGTCTTAATTTACCGCTTGTTGAAGAAACACATGATCTTAATCCATTACCTATTGAAGAAATACATGGTCTTGATAACCCGACACAGGTAGTAAAGGTAAATTCTCTCTATAGATATGATAAAGCTGAAATCCCATTTACTAAGTTTGCTAGCCCATGCTTAGATGAGTTTGATAAATTTATGGCTAAGCAAGAAGATTTTAATGCTTATTTTGGTAGACAATCGAAATACAATTCAAATATGCTTGAACACTTGGGTGATTATATGACTAATGTCAAAGGTGAACTTAAACTTATTAGTAAACATGCTTCTATGGTTACCACTCAAGTAGAACAAGTACTTAAGGCTCAAAATGATTTGCTCAATGAATTGAATAGTAAGAATAATGATAATGATGTTAGAGTTATGACTAGAGGTGGTAGAATGACTCAGGAACCTTTGTATCCTGAAGGCCATCCTAAGAGAATTGAGCAAGATTCTCAAAGAAATAATATAGATACACCTAGTCCTTCTAAAAGGAAGAAAAAGAAAATTGATATGACTCTGCATGCTTCTAGTGAACCTATTGCTGAAACACCTGAGAATCCAAATGATATTTCTATTTTTGATGCTGAAACACAATCTGGTAATGAACCTGAAACTAGTGATAATGCTAATAATAATTTTCATGATGATGCTCAACCTAGTAATGATAATGATATAGAAATTGAACCTGCTATTGATCTTGATAACCCACAATCAAAGAATCAATTTTATGATAAGAAAGACTTTTTTGCTAGGAAACATGGTAAAGAAAGAGAACCATGGGTTCAGAAATCCATGCCTTTTCCTCCCAAACCATCCAAGAAAAAGGATGATGAGGATTTTGAGCGCTTTGCTGAAATGATTAGACCTATCTTTTTGCGTGTGCGATTAACTGATATGCTCAAAATGAATCCTTATGCTAAGTATATGAAAGAAACTGTTACAAATAAAAGAAAGATACCGGAAGATGAAATTTCCACCATGCTTGCTAATTATACTTTTAAAGGTGGAATACCAAAGAAACTTGGAGATCCAGGAGTACCCACTATACCATGCTCCATTAAAAGAAACTATGTTAAAACTGCTTTATGTGATCTTGGAGCCGGTGTTAGTGTTATGCCTCTCTCTTTATATCGTGGACTTGATTTGAATAAGTTGACACCTACTGAAATATCTTTGCAAATGGCTGATAAATCAACTGCTATACCTATCGGTATTTGTGAGGATGTGCCTGGTGTGGTTGCAAATGTTACTATTTTAACGGACTTTGTTATTCTTGATATTCCCGAGGACAATAGTATGTCTATTATTCTTGGAAGACCCTTTTGAATACTGCAGGGGCTGTTATTGATTGCAACAAAGGAAATGTCACTTTTCATGTTAATGGTAATGAGCATACAGTACACTTTCCGAGGAAACAACCTCAAGTCCACAGTATTAATTCTATTGGAAAAAATCCATCAATTATTTTTGGAGGTTTTGAATTTCCTCTTCCTACTGTCAAGAAGAAATATGATATTCTTATTGTTGGGGATGTGCATATCCCCGTTGAGGTAACCTAGTGTTATTCAAAAATTCTCCAGTTCCATGTTATTCGGAATGAGTTTGTTAACAAGACTTGATCAACCTTGTTACTGGATTCCTTTTGATGATCATGACATGGATGAAGTTAGAAAGCACAACCCCCTGTACCCTCCGTTTACTTTCTGTTATTCATATTAAATAAAATCAAAATAGTATTTTCTATCTGTTATCTGAATTATCTGTGCAATATAAAAATACCCCAAAAATAAAAGTTCTCCAAATGCCCTGAAATTTAAATATGATTTTTTTCTGGAATATTTGAGAATATTTGGCACTGAGAACACAACAGGGGGCATCCACCTGGCCACGAGGGTGGAGGGCGCGCCCTACGCCCCTGGGTGCGCCCCCTGCCTCGTGGGCCCACGGTGGCCCTCCTCCACTTATTCCTGCACCACACACTTCTTCTTCCTCCCACAAACACCAATATCCAGCTCAAGCACGAGTTCTAGCTCATTTTGCTGCGATTTTCGATCTCCTTGCTCAAAGCACCTCTCACAAAACTGCTTGGGGAGATTGTTCCTTGGTATGTGACTCCTCCATTGGTCCAATTAGTTTTTGTTCTAGTGCTTTATTCATTGCAAATTTTTGCTGCTTAGATGACCCTGTTCTTGAGCTTGCATGTCAAACTTATATGGTTAAAAGTAGTTTTGATGCATGATATAGGCTCTAGGCACTTGTAGGAGTAGTTGCTATCAATATTGTTGAGTTTGGTTCACTTTTATTTTGAAGTTACTAAAAATTTCAGATTTTTTCAGAAAATAATGAAGAGATTTTTGAGGGGCTTGTCTAGCCGAAGCTCGAAGGAAAAGCAAAATGAAGAAGCAAAGAAGCCCAAATATAATTTGCCTCGCACCGCAGAGGTTCGGCCGTGTGAATGGCCTTCCGATGATTTCTTGAGAGCAGCTGGGATTTAAGATGATTTTTATGAATTGGCTGAGAATGCAGGCCTCACCGCCTTCCTCCACGACCAACGGGACCAGTATCTCTTACTCGCCAATATCTTTGTGCAAAACTTTCATTTCCATGCTAGGAGCTCACCACCTACGGTGGAGTTTTATTTATATGATAAGCATAAGGAGATGTCACTTTATGATTTTTGTCGGGTTTGTTTGATCCCTTTCGAGGGCACGATAGAGGAACCACAGCACGGTGATGTGGATGGGTTTATTGATACCATCACTATAGGGGAAACGAGGAAGCTTTCCGATGCATGAATCACTAGCATACATTTTCCTGTTTTACGCTACTTTGCAATATTTGCTAGTCGTTGCTTAATTGGTCGTGGAAACTATGGAAACCTTAGTGTTCCTGATATTATTATTATTTTCCATGGTTTATTCTATGATAACTCTGTTAGTATGGGTGGTATTATTGCTAAACGGTTAAGTCTGAACCGTACAAAGGGCCCCATCTTTGGAGGCATTTATGCTTCATGCCTAGCTGCACATTTTAACATACCTATTAGGCATTATGAGAAGGAAGAAAAATTGCTGCCCCGTGTTTATTTAGATTATAAGAGTATGGTGGCACACGATTTTATTGTTAAGAATAGGGAAGGGGAGCTTAAATACAAATTGTTCTTTCATAAATTATAAGAGTATGGTGGCGCACGATTTTATTGTTAAGAATAGGGAAGGGGAGCTTAAATACAAATTGTTCTTTCATAAACATCATCCTGAGACTATTACCCTGCCTGCTCCTTCCTTGTTTGATTTATTTGCAGGCCAGTACCTTGTTCCGTTAGAGGCTATTCACGCCTACCGGAACCCTACATCAGCCACAGAGCCAGAGTTGGAACCACAAGTTGATCCTCCACGACAGTCTAATTACCATTGGGATCCGGAGATGATTGCGAACCAGTGGCAATCAGAGTCTTCTTCTTTGCAGTACGACCCCAACTATTACTATGGATATCCACCAGGCCAACCGTGGCCATAGACCAACTTAGGCCAAAAGCCTAAGCTTGGGGGTACGTATTTCCCACCGACATTACATTCATGTTCACACACTCATTGCTAGATGTCGGTGCTCATACTTTTTCATTGTATCATCCATGCTAGTTTATTTCCCTTTTATGCTTTATTCTTGTGTGCTTAATAAAACCTTAAGAAAAACCAAAAAATTTAGTTGTAGTTTTTAATTAGTTTACTTTCCATGCTTGTAGTAGTAATTAAAAAGAAAACCCAAAAAGATTTCATATTCTTCTTTTGCTTGTTGGGAGCTTTCTCGTGTAAATAGTTTTATTTCTTTTCTTTTCTTTGGGGGGTCGATAGGAGAAGACCATGATTAAATTGTTGAAGTGGCTCTTATATGCATTATTGTTGATCTGACAAAAGAGCCCATATTGCCTTGTCTTCTCCTGTTTACTGAATGCTTGAAGATTCCAGCTTAGTCCAATGCACGTGCACTATTATTATTATCCACATCCTTCGGTCGTGCAAGTGAAAGGCAATTATGATGATATATGATGGACTGACTGAGATGAGAAAAGCTGGTATGAACTCGACCTCTCTTGTTTTTGTAAATATGATTAGTTCATCGTTCCTGATTCGGCCTATTATGAATAAACATGTTTGCAATGACAACTAGAGATCATAGTTTCTTGTGCCATGCTTGATTAGCTAGGAGCTTATAATGGTTTACCTTGCGTGCCAACATGCTATTAAAATTGTTGTGATGTGGTATGATAGGGTGGTATCCTCCCCTGAATGATTTAAGTGACTTGACTTGGCAGATGTTCACACATGTAGTTGAAACAAAATCAACATAGCCTTCACGATATTTATGTTCATGGTAGATTATATCCTACTCATGCTTGCATTCGGTGTTGATTGATTTTAATGCATGTTCATGACTGTTGTCGCTCTCTAGCTGGCCGCTTCCCAGTCTTTTGCTAGCCTTCACCTATACTAAGCGGGAATACTGCTTGTGCATCCAACTCCATAAACCCCAAAGTTATTCCATATGAGTCCATCATACCTACCTATATACGGTATCTGCCTGCCATTCCAAGTAAATTTGTATGTGCCAAACTCTAAGCCTTCAAATAAATATCCTGTTTTGTATGCTCGGATAGCTCATGTATCAACTAGGGTTGTCCGTATCTTCCATGTTAGGCGGGTTATTCTCAAGAGGAGTGGACTCCACTCCTCACTCATGAGAAAATGGCTGGTCACCGGGATGCCCAGTCCCATGCTTTATGCAAACTAAATCAAAATAATTGCAAACAAAACTCCCCCTGGGACTCTTGTTAGTTGGAGGCACTTGTTGTTTCGAGCAAGCCATGGATTGATGCTTGTTGGTGGAGCGGTTGTATAAACTTTACCATTCTGTTTGGGAATCACCTATAATGTGTGTAGCATGCAGGATATTGCCATCTCTTGGTTGTTATGTTGACAATGAAAGTATACCGCTCAAAATATTATTCACCTCTATTTCAAAACCGAGCTCTGGCACCTCTACAAATCCCTGCTTCCCACTGCGAAGGGCCTATCTATTTACTTTCATGTTGAGTCATCATCCTCTTATTAAAAAGCACCAGTTGGAGAGCACCACTGTCATTTGCATTCATTACTGTTAGTTTACATTGAGTATGACTTGACTGGATCTCTTTTACCATGAATTACAATGTCTAGTCACTCCTTGATCTTTAAAGGTGCTCTGCATTTATGTTTTGCGGTCTCATAAAGGGCTAGCAAGATACCATCTTGTTATATCATATTATGATTGTTTTGAGAAAGTGTTGTCATCCGAGATTTATTATTATTTCTTGCTAGTTGATTATGCCATTGATATGAGTAAACATGAGACCTATGCGTTATTGTGAATATGGTTAGTTTATAATCTTTGCTGAAAACTTGAATGTTGGCTTTACATATTTACAACAACAAGAGCAAATAGAGTTTGTAAAAGTTTTTCTTTATCACTTTGAGTTTATCAACTGAATTGCTTGAGGAAAAGCAAAGGTTTAAGCTTGGGGGAGTTGATACGTCTCCGTCGTATTTACTTTTCCAAACACTTTTGCCCTTGTTTTGGACTCTAACTTGCATGATTTGAATGGAACTAACCCGGACTGACGTTGTTTTCAGCAGAATTACCATGGTGTCATTTATGTGCAGAAACAAAAGTTCTTGGAATGACCTGAAACTTCACGGAACGTCTTTTCAGAAATAATAAAAACTCCTTGTAAAAGATGAAGACCAGGGGGCCCACACCCTAGCCACGGGGGTGGGGGGCGCGCCCCCTACCTCGTGGGCCCCGTGGAGCTCCTTCGACCTCAATTCCAACTCTATATATTTGGTTTCAGAGAGAAAAAAATCAAGGAGAAAGATTCATCACGTTTTACGATACGGAGCCGCCGCCAAGCCCTAAAACCTCTCGAGAGGGCTGATCTGGAGTCCGTTCGGGGCTCCGGAGAGGGGAATCCGTCGCCATCGTCATCATCAACCATCCTCCATCATCAATTTCATGATGCTCACCGCCGTGCATGAGTAATTCCATCGTAGGCTTGCTGAACGGTGATGGGTTGGATGAGATTTATCATGTAATCGAGTTAGTTTTGTTAGGGTTTGATCCCTAGTATCCACTATGTTCTGAATTTGATGTTGCTATGACTTTGCTATGCTTAATGCTTGTCACTAGGGCCCGAGTGCCATGATTTCGGATCTGAACCTATTATGTTTTCATCAATATATGAGAGTTCTTGATCCTATCTTGCAAGTCTATAGTCACCTATTATGTGTTATGATCCGTTAACCCCGAAGTGACCATAATCAGGATACTTACCGGTGATGACCGTAGTTTGAGGAGTTCATGTATTCACTATGTGTTAATGCTTTGGTCTAGTACTCTATTAAAAGGAGGCCTTAATATCCCTTAGTTTCCGCTAGGACCCCACTGCCACGGGAGGGTAGGACAAAAGATGTCATGCAAGTTCTTTTCCATAAGCACGTATGACTATATTCAGAATACATGCCTACATTACATTGATGAATTGGAGCTAGTTCTGTGTCACCCTAGGTTATGACTGTTACATGATGAACCGCATCCGGCATAATTCTCTATCACTGATCCATTGCCTACGAGCTTTCCATATATTGTTCTTTGCTTATTTACTTTTCCGTTGCTATTGCTATCATCACTACAAAATACCAAAAACATTACTTTTGCTATCATTACCTTTTGCTATCGTTACCACTACTATCATATTACTTTGCTACTAAACACTTCGCTGCAGATATTAAGTTTCCAGGTGTGGTTAAATTGACAACTCAGCTGCTAATACTTGAGAGTATTATTTGGCTCCCCTTGTGTCGAATCAATAAATTTGGGTTGAATACTCTACCCTCAAAAACTGTTGCGATCGCCTATACTTGTGGGTTATCAGTACACATCAATGTCGTTGCCGGGTTGCTTAGGGCCTTGGATGAGAACTGGCATCATAATGAACTTTTGCTTCATGCACATCCAAGGAGGAAGGTTATACATACATGGAGTCACGGGGCAGGTGCTGTGATTGCTGCTCTGTTCCCCGAAAGGATTAATGCCATCCGTGCTTAAACCAAACCATATGTTCCTTGGGTCACCTGCAAATTCAGCCCAGCACATTCTCTCGATTTTTCTCCACTGCGACCCGTTAGCGGGTGCTCTGAACTTCCCGTCTTTCTTACGGTCCCCTCTGTGCCATTGCATCAACTTGGCATGCTCTTCGTTTCTGAACAGACGTTTCAACTATGGTTTTATAGGAGCCTACCACATCACCTTGGCAGGAACCCTCTTCTTGGGGGGGCTCGCCGTCAACATCGCTAGGGTCATCTCGTCTGATCTTATACCGCAATGCACCGCATACCGAGCATGCGTTCAAATCCTCGTACGCACCGCGGTAGAGGATGCAGTCATTAGGGCATGCATGTATCTTCTGCACCTCCAATCCTAGAGGGCATATGACCTTCTTTGTTGCGTACATACTGTCGGGCAATTCGTTATTCTTAGGAAGCTTCTTCTTCAATATTTTCAGTAGCTTCTCAAATCCTTTGTCAGGCACAGCATTCTCTGCCTTCCACTGCAGCAATTCCAATACGGTACCGAGCTTTGTGTTGCCATCTTCGCAATTGGGGTACAACCCTTTTTTGTGATCCTATAACATGCGATCGAACTTCAGCTTCTCCTTTTGACTTTTGCATTGTCTCCTTGCATCAACAATGACCCGGCGAGATCATCATCGGGCACATCGTCTGGTTCCTCTTGATCTTCGGCAGCTTCCCCCATTGCAGCATCACCGTATTCAGGGGGCACATAGTTGTCATCGTCCTCTTCTTCTTCGTTGTCTTCCATCATAAGCCCTATTTCTCCGTGCTTGGTCCAAACATTATAGTGTGGCATGAAACCCTTATAAAGCAGGTGGTTGTGAAGGATTTTCCGGTCAGAGTAAGTGTAACACCCTCGATGCTGCTATATCTCCCACGTGTCGAAGCACGACTTAGAGGCATAACCGCATTGAAAGCAATGTCGCAAGTGAGGTAATCTTCACACAACCCATGTAATACATAAGGGAAAGAGATACATAGTTGGCTTACAATCGCCACTTCATAAAATTACATGAATAAAGCATTACAACATCCAAATACAATCAAGGTCCGACTACGGAACCAAAATAAAAGAAGAACCCCAAATGCGACAAGGTCCCCGATCGACCCCAACTGGGCTCCACTACTGATCAACGAAATAACACAAGGGACAAGATCTTCATCGAGCTCCTCCTGAGCTTGGTTGCGTCATCTGCACGGAATCATCGGCACCTGCAAGCTGGTTTTGGAAGTATCTTTGAGTCACGGGGACTCAGCAATCTCGCACCCTCGCGATCAAGACTATTTAAGCTTATGGGTAAGGTAAAGGTATGAGGTGGAGCTGCAGCAAGCGACTAGCATATATGGTGGCTAACATACGCAAAAGAGAGCGAGAAGAGAAGGCAAAGCACGATCGAGAATCTATGATCAGGAAGTGATCCTAGAACAACCTACGTCAAACATAACTCCAACACCGTGTTCACTTCCCAGACTCTGCCGGAAAGAGACCATCACGGTTACACACGCGGTTGATGCATTTTAATTAAGGTCAAGTTCAGGTTTTCTACAACCGGACATTAACAAATTTCCATCTTCCCATAACCGCGGGCACGGCTTTCGAAAGTTCAAATCCCTGCAGGGGTGTCCCAACTTAGCCCATGACAAGCTCTCACGGTCAACGAAGGAATAGACCTTCTAGCGGGAAGACCCGATCAGACTCGGAATCCCGGTTACAAGACATTTCGGCAATGGTAAAACAAGACCAGCAAAGCCACCCAGATGAGCCGACAAATCCCGATAGGATCTGCACATATCTCGTTCTCAGGGCACACCGGATGAGCCAGACGTCAGGTGGGCCAGCCCAGAGTTGCCCCTGGTAGCTCCGGACATCGCTCAGTTGGACCAACACTCAGAGGAGCACTGGCCCGGGGGGGGGGGGTTAAAATAAAGATGACCCTTGGGCTGGCCTAACCCAAGGGAAAAAGAGGCTAGGTGGCAAATGGTAAAACCAATGTTCGGCCTTGCTGGAGGAGTTTTATTCAAAGCAAACTGTCAAGGGGTTCCCATTATAACCCAACTGCGTAAGGAACGCAAAATCCGGGAACATAACACCAATATGACGGAAACTAGGGCGGCAAGAGTGGAACAAAACACCAGGCATAAGGCCAAGCCTTCCACCCTTTACCAAGTATATAGAAGCATTAATTAAATAAGATATAATGTGATATCCCAACAAGTAAACATGTTCCAACAAGGAACAACATCTCCATGTTTCAACAAGGAACAAACTTCAATCTTCACCTGCAACTAACAACGCTATAAGAGGGGCTGAGCGAAGCGGTAACATAGCCAAACAACGGTTTGCTAGGACAAGGTGGGTTAGAGGCTTGGTTCAACCATATAGGAGGCATGATAAGCAAGTGGTAGGTATCACAGCATAGGCATAGCAAAAGAGCGAGCATCTAAGCAAGCAAAGATAGAGGTGATTTCGAGGGTATGATCATCTTGCCTGAAATCCCGCAAGGAAGAAGAACGAGTCCATGAAGAAGACAAACGGACGTAGTCGAACGGGTCCTCACAAACGCGACGTTACCGGAACCAACCCGAAGAAGCAAACACCGGAAAGAAGCACACAACATAGTAAACAACCAACACATGAACATGGTATGATATGCGGGATGCGGTAAGCGATGCATATGCATGATTTGCAAGGGAATGAGTGAACCTGGCCTCAAGCTGGAAATCCAAGTGTGCCACTGGAAAGGTGAGATGAAATCGCTTGAAAACGATATAAAGAACGCTGGAATCGGAGTTACGGTTTGGAAATGGCAAGCGATTCAAATATGACCACAATCTGCGATTTACAGCAAGTAGCCATCTAAATGCAACAAGATGAACATACTACAGCACCCAACCATGACAACAAAATACATGGCAGGGATCCATTTATGATGCTTAACAAAAGGTGAACACTGATCTACGGCCAAATCATCCATTAACAGGTTCAAACAAGCATGGCAAAAATGCAAACGGTAAACAGATTTCAGACTTAGTGAAATTAACACTTGTCTGGAATCTCAGATCAGATAGCACTATTTGGAGCAACAAAACTACATGTTACAGGACCTGAACATGGCAAAGTAAAACATGGCATGGAGCTAATCAAAAGGCTTAACAAAAGTCCCTTAGTGACCTTGAGCCAAAAGGGATCAGAAAACACATTTGCAAGCATGTGAACATGGCAAAACATAATCAGTTCTCAGACTTAGTGAAAACTGGAGCATACTGAAAACAGATATCAAGTAGGCATGTTTACGAGCTCGATGCACTCACTACGGAGCAAGTCACGATAATCTAAGCATACACCCAGTAAGAATACACAAAATTCAAGCTAGACATGGCAAGAACAATAACATAGCATGCACGGATCAACTACAACATCCTCGGCAAAATTGCTAACAAGTAGACAATCTGCCCAGATTCATGAAGTAGCAAAAGTAGAGCTCGCTTGACTCAAGCTAGGGTTCTCCATAATTGCAAACAAAGACATGGATGGATAGAGCACTACAAGATTAACAAAACATCCTTACTGGTCATCCTCAAAAGAGGCACGGATCACTAGGAAACAACATGAACATATGGCATAATGAGATAAACAGGTCAAGGACTTAGTGGAAATGCTAAGTCCCTGATATCAGCATTACCAAGTGCCTCAGTTTGTAAGCTTGTGCTAGTCACCACACACATCACAAAAATACATGGGTTGCACCCCTGGATAGATGGCAAAACATATAACAAAACACATGTAGAGCTCATGGCCATATCATGCACACAATAATCATGGCAAAAATGACAAAAATCTAAATGAAGCAGCAGATCTGACAATTAACTCAAGTAGCACTCTTGTAACAGCATTTCGGGCATCAAGATGAACTCAAATGAAAATGATGCAATGAGATTAAATGATGTACTCTCTGAGACGAACATTTTGATATGCTATATGCCCAAAACGGAGCTATGGATGCGGAGATACAATAGGTCAAAGTATGCAAAATAATTAGGGTTTCGGGAGTAGAAAGTCAACCGAGGCAAACGGATCTCAGATCCAGGTCCAGCGCGGGTACTGTTCATGCATGCAGCCCGAGGTTCGCCAGGGAGGATTTTGCCGGAGTGACGGGGCTTGCCGGGGCGGCTCGCCAGCCGGGAGAGGAGGGCGGCAGAGGGCGGTGTCGCGGAGGCCGGGTGGTGGCGCGGCATTCGGCAGACACTGGCGACGGCGACCACGGCGGCGGGGCAGCGAGGTACAAGCGGCGGGGACGCGGTGGCGCGCCGGCGACGAAGGCGGCGGCCGGTGGGTGCGGACGTCGAGCAGAGGTGCGACGCGTGGGTGGCGGCGACGGCGGATCTGGGCCCGCGCGGGCCGCGATGGGCTCCGCGGGCCGACGGCACGAGGACGGCGGTGGAAGACAGGTGGCAAGCTGGGATTTGCCGGCGGCGACGGTTGGACATGTCCGGGCGCGGGAATTTTGTCCAGCGGCGCGAGAGGAGCGGGGCTAGGGTTTCATCCGCGAAAATTTCGGGGATGGCCACATATTTATAGGTAGAGGGAGCTAGGAGAGTCCAAATGAGGTGCGGTTTTTGGCCACGCGATCGTGATCAAACGACCGAGATGATGGAGTAGGTTTAGGTGGGGTTTGGGCCATTTTGGAAGGGTGTTGGGCTGCAACATACACGAGGCATTTTCGGTCCCTCGGTTAACCGTTGGAGCGTCAAACGAAGTCCAAATGGTACGAAACTTGACAGGCGGTCTACCAGTAGTAAACCAAGGCCGCATGAAAAGTCTTGGTCCAATCCGGAAATGTTTAACCCCCACACGCGAAAGGAAGGTAAAAATGACCACCGGAGGAGATAGGACCGCCGGAATGCAAAACGGACAACGGGGAAAATGCTCGGATGCCTGAGATGAACACGTATGCAAATGAAATGCACATGATGACATGATATGCAATGCATGACACGCAAGCAATGACAAGGCAACAACAGCGAATAACTGGACGGCACCTTGCACATCGGTCTCGGGGCGTTACAACACTCCACCACTACGAGAGGATCTCGTCCCGAGATCTAGAATGGCACCGGAGGAACAACGGAAGAGAAAAGAGGATAGGTAAAACTAAGTTGCTTCTTTGACAAACGAGTGAAACCAAAGAACCTTGAAAAAGGTTAAGCCATATCGAGTAAAGAATACAACAGAGATAAACGGAGTTGAAAGCACTCCGTTAAGAAAGGGGAAAA
The DNA here is from genome assembly GCA_034509565.1 of Triticum monococcum. Lineage (NCBI taxonomy): Eukaryota > Viridiplantae > Streptophyta > Magnoliopsida > Poales > Poaceae > Triticum > Triticum monococcum. The sequence continues at coordinate 592,049,440 of CM067841.1, read as the reverse complement.
GGAAAGAACCGATTCGGGTAGCACTCCGGTTTAGAAGGGATGCAAGACTTGATAAGGTGAAAGGAACTTGAGCAAAAGGGCACAACACTCTGGTTTAATGGATAAGCAAATGAAAAGAACAAGGTTCTGACAAGAACAAGAAGAAATGTTGAAGATAGCACCGTCACAATGCCTCCGAAACAAAAGAAAGAGTGGAATGGAATGAACGAAGTGAAACAAGATCTCGAGGGATCACGCTTACAACAAATGCTAGAACGGAGTTGTTGGAAAACCAACAACGAAAAGAATAATCTTGATATGATCTTATGGAATACATCTCAAATTATGAGGTGACAACCTGCCACTCACGGGAAAAGAATTGGATTGATATGAACGAGGAGACGAGAAACTTATTTCACCGGGAGGATAAATGAAGAACTTGGGTCTTATATGAGCACCATAAATAGCAACAATCCTTAGGGACGGTTTTATGTGAAATATAGCCCAAGATAATTCCAACAAAGAGATTGATGGACTTAAAATACCTCATTCTTAACAACATGTGAATCATGAAACATGAACTCAAATTATCAAGAATGACATAATACCACCTCCAATGATACGGAAGAAAGAATTACACTCTGGATTACAATATGAAGAAAAGCTTGAACTTCTTAGGAAAGAATCTCGATGAAAAAGTTGGAGAAGGACTTAAATCATAGATGAACCATCATGTAGAACCTCCGTGAAGAACTCCGGTAAACAAAGGAATGATCAAACGAAAGGAGAGAGAAGTTGAAAAACACAAGTTGAATCCTTGTAATGATTTAGATGGATCTTTGTGATAAATAGAGCTTGGAACTCCAGGAAAGAAAAAGGTAAAGCATCTCGAACTGAGAATATGATATGATGAGCCACTCCGGAAAAAGAATTAATCACTTGGATGGGACAAGAATAAGAATTACATTATGCTTATCCTTCATCAATTAAATTGATGACAATCAATGGATTTCGCATACTACTTATTCTCGTAGAAAGGATTAAAAGAGATATATCAAAACTTGAGAAGGTCTTCAATGAACCACCGGTAGAATTGAAATAACGAATAAATTGATGAGGAAGAGAAGTCTGGAAGAACCACCGTAAGAAATGAAAATGAACGAAGAAAAAATAAAGGAACACCGGGAAGGATTAGCAAATAAACGAAGATGTTTGAGAGAATTTAGATCCATGAGAACGAAGAGATCATGAACTGATTAGAGATCACTTGGATGATGCACCGCTAAGATTTTGAGAAAGAGAGCTGAAGGTGAGAATGAACAAATCTTAGAAGATGGACTCCGGATAACAAACTGAGAAGACTCTTGAATTGCTCCGGATAGGCGAAAAGAATTCTCACAATCAAAACAATTATGAGAGGATGGCAACAAGCTAGAATCACGAATCTTGAAGAGAATGGAGCAAGGTTGAAAGAAGAATAATCTTCGGTCTCCAAATGCAGAGAATGACGATGAGGAACACCACCATGAATTGTTGAGGCACTCCGGAAGAATGAAAAGTGAAGAGGTAGAGCCAACAATGAAAATAATTTGAAAACGATCTTGGAGAAGGCATTTGACTGATGTCAATTCATACTTACGTCAAACTGTGAAATGAATGAGAGGCTAACTCCGGGAGAATAAGAAGAGTCAGGTAAGATCCTGGGAATAGACCTGTGGGTTAGGGCCCACTCAAAAGAAAACACCGTAGAACAATTACTTGAAAAGAGATATTGCACCGGTTGAATTAAATGGCTAGAATGAGATAACAACCTCGAGATATCTTAAACGAATTAGGAATGAAAATACGAATCTTCTGAGATATCTTCAGCACTCCGGAACAAAAGAATAGCGAGAAGTGAACGATTAAGAATTGCACCGGCATGTGAAAAGCATTGAAATACGGAAAAGAATATGATCAACACCGAAAGCTTGAATTGAATCCACCGGAGAACAAAGAGAACAGAGAATGATGAACTTGAGGCCCCGTTAGAATCTTCGTGAGAATCACCGGATAAGAACATTGATTGAAAAGAAAGAAGAGACTTCACATGAATAAAAGGATGCTTGATTAAGAAGTCTGAGTCCTTGACGAAAAAGGGTGGGTGGGCGGGAAAAACAAAGGCAACTTGGAGACGGATGAACAAAACATCGTTGAGAGGAACTGATAATTGATCTTGTGAAAATTGACAAGATTTGACCCACTTGAAGAGAACCACACCGGTTGAAAAGGATTTACATGACAATCTCGATGGTCATGAAGGATTAGTATCCGCATAGGAGTATGAGAACACCGTTTAGGAAAGGTATGGAATCAACATTTGACTTCGAAGCAACTCGAATACCACAACTGAAAAAACAAAACAAAGGATTGACTTGCGGAATAAGCCGGAACAAACATATGATAGAGATTTTGTCCGAAGTTTTCGTGGTGGGGCCTACACGGGCTCGATCGTATAGCACCATCATGTACAAGGCACTGCACATGACATACGAAGCGTCCCCGAGTCGGCATAGCCAAGGACTCTTTAAGACACAACGAGACCACTGTAAAACCAACCGTGAATAGGCGGACCACTAGACGTCGAACCCCAATTTCATATCATACATCTGTCGGAAAGATATCCTAAGAGCTACTTGAATCCCCACCTATAAACTCCCAAAATTTTCCAGTTATGCAATCAGGTGTTGGGGATACAGGGGAAGCATAATATCTCACCCAAAACTAGCAAATCCTACATCCAGTTGTATCCATCCTTCAACACATAACCAAGAAACCTTCGGAAATCGTCTACCTCAACCTTCGAAAAGCATCCGTTATACAAGTTATGGCAATACTCCTGAACTCCCGCCCCAGTACTGGGTGGCGTCGAGGTTATCTCACCAACGAACTGCATAAAAGAGATTTTCGATGTCGGCGTACTAAACTCAAGTATTCCAGAACTGCAACGATAAAATTGTGACGACAACACCTCAGAGCTCAACTCCCTGGGACACTGCCACAAAACCCCTGACAGGAGGCACCAAGACAATGTTCTCGTCACAAAACCATCGGAACGGTTCCAAGATACCCGCGTCATCCTAAAAAAAATTAGTGAAATTTTAGAAGAGAAGAGTCAAAACTCTACGTCAGGATGCCTCACCAGAGTGATGAAGGGACTGGGGAGTAAAAAGAATTCCTAAACTCTCTGATATATAATTCCTAAATGACTCAAAACATTTTTCTAGACTCAACTCGGCCGCTAATAACGATCAAGCAATGGGGCTCCTAAGGTCGGGGAAGGCTCTGATACCAACTTGTAACGCCCTCGATGCGGCTATATCTCCCACGTGTCAAGCACGACTTAGAGGCATAACCGCATTGAAAGCAATGTCGCAAGTGAGGTAATCTTCACACAACCCATGTAATACATAAGGGAAAGAGATACATAGTTGGCTTACAATCGCCACTTCATACAATTACATGAATAAAGCATTACAACATACAAATACAATCAAGGTCCGACTACGGAACCAAAATAAAAGAAGAACCCCAAATGTGACAAGGTCCCCGATCGACCCAAACTGGGCTCCACTACTGATCAACGAAACAACACAAAGGACAAGATCTTCATCGAGCTCCTCCTGAGCTTGGTTGCGTCATCTGCACGGACTCATCGGCACCTGCAAGCTGGTTTTGGAAGTATTTGTGAGTCACGGGGACTAAGCAATCTCGCACCCTCGCGATCAAGACTATTTAAGCTTATGGATAAGGTAAAGGTATGAGGTGGAGCTGCAGCAAGCGACTAGCATATATGGTGGCTAACATACGCAAAAGAGAGCGAGAAGAGAAGGCAAAGCACGGTCGAGAATCTATGATCAAGAAGTGATCCTAGAACAACCTACGTCAAACATAACTCCAACACCGTGTTCACTTCCCGGACTCCGCCGGAAAGAGACCATCACGGTTACACACGCGGTTGATGCATTTTAATTAAGGTCAAGTTCAGGTTTTCTACAACCGGACATTAACAAATTCCCATCTGCCCATAACCGCGGGCACGGCTTCTGAAAGTTCAAATCCCTGCATGGGTGTCCCAACTTAGCCGATGACAAGCTCTCACGGTCAATGAAGGAATAGACCTTCTAGCGGGAAGACCCGATCAGACTCGGAATCCCGGTTACAAGACATTTCGGCAATGGTAAAACAAGACCAGCAAAGCCACCCTGATGTGACGACAAATCCCGATAGGAGCTGCACATATCTCGTTCTCAGGGCACACCGGATGAGCCAGACGTCAGGTGGGCCAGCCCAGAGTTGCCCCTGGTAGCTCCGGACATCGCTCAGTTGGACCAACACTCAAAGGAGCACAGGCCCGGGGGGTTAAAAGAAAGATGACCCTTGGGCTGGCCTAACCCAAGGGAAAAAGAGGCTAGGTGGCAAATGGTAAAACCAATGTTGGGCCTTGCTGGAGGAGTTTTATTCAAAGCGAACTGTCAAGGGGTTCCCGTTATAACCCAACCGCGTAAGGAACGCAAAATCCGGGAACATAACACCAATATGACGGAAACTAGGGCGGCAAGAGTGGAACAAAACACCAGGCATAAGGCCGAGCCTTCCACCCTTTACCAAGTATATAGATGCATTAATTAAATAAGATATAATGTGATATCCCAACAAGTAAACATGTTCCAACAAGGAACAACATCTCCATGTTCCAACAAGGAACAAACTTCAATCTTCACCTGCAACTAACAACGCTATAAGAGGGGCTGAGCGAAGCGGTAACATAGCCAAACAATGGTTTGCTAGGACAAGGTGGTTTAGAGGCTTGGTTCAACCATATAGGAGGCATGATAAGCAAGTGGTAGGTATCGCAGCATAGGCATAGCAAAAGAGCGAGCATCTAAGCAAGCAAAGATAGAGGTGATTTCGAGGGTATGATCATCTTGCCTGAAATCCCGCAAGGAAGAAGAACGAGTCCATGAAGAAGACAAACAGACGTAGTCGAACGGGTCCTCACAAACGCAACGTTACCGGAACCAACCCGAAGAAGCAAACACCAGAAAGAAGCACACAACATAGTAAACAACCAACACATGAACATGGTATGATATGCGGGATGCGGTAAGCGATGCATATGCATGATTTGCAAGGGAATGAGTGAACCTGGCCTCAACTTGGAAATCCAAGTGTGCCACTGGAAAGGTGAGATGAAATCGCTTGAAAACGATATAAAGAACGCCAGAATCGGAGTTACGGTTTGGAAATGGCAAGCGATTCAAATATGACCACGATCTGCGATTTATAGCAAGTAGCCATCTAAATGCAACAAGATGAACATGCTACAGCACCCAAACATGACAACAAAATACATGCAGGGATCCATTCATGATGCTTAACAAAAGGTGAACACTGATCTACGGCCAAATCATCCATTAACAGGTTCAAACAAGCATGGCAAAAATGCAAACGGTAAACAGATTTCAGACTTAGTGAAATTAATACTTGTCTGGAATCTCAGATCAGATAGCACTCTTTGGAGCAACAAAACTACATGTTACAGGACCTGAACATGGCAAAGTAAAACATGGCATGGAGCTACTCAAAAGTCCTAACAAAAGTCCCTTAGTGACCTTGAGCCAAAAAGGATCAGAAAACACATTTGCAAGCATGTGAACATGGCAAAACATATCAGTTCTCAGACTTAGTGAAAACTGGAGCATGCTAAAAACAGATATCAAGTAGGCATGTTTACGAGCTCGATGCACTCACTACGGAGCAAGTCATGATAATCTAAGCATACACCCATCAAGAATACACAAAATGCAAGCTAGACATGGCAAGAACAATAACATAGCATGCACGGATCAACTACAACATCCTCGGCAAAATTGCTAACAAGTAGACAATCTGCCCAGATTCACGAAGTAGCAAAAGTAGAGCTCGATTGACTCAAGCTAGGGTGCTCCATAATTGCAAACAAATACATGGATGGATAGAGCACTACAAGATTAACAAAACATCCTTACTGATCATCCTCAAAAGAGGCACGGATCACTAGGAAACAACATGAACATATGGCATAATGAGATAAACAGGTCAAGGACTTAGTGGAAATGCTAAGTCCCTGAAATCAGCATTACCAAGTGCCTCAGTTTGCAAGCTTGTGCTAGTCACCACACACATCACAAAAATACATGTGTTGCACCCCTGGATAGATGGAAAAACATATAACAAAACACATGTAGAGCTCATGGGCATATCATGCACACAATAATCATGGCAAAAATGACAAAAATCTAAATGGAGCAGCAGATCTCACAATTATCTCAAGTAGCACTCTTCTAACAGCATTTCGGGCATCAGGATGAACTCAAATGAAAATGATGCAATGAGATGAAATGATGTCCTCTCTGAGACGAACATTTTGATATGATATATGCCCAAAACGGAGCTACGGATGCGGAGATACAATAGGTCAAAGTATGCAAAATAATTAGGGTTTCGGGAGTAGAAAGTCAATCGAGGCAAACGGATCTCAGATCCAGATCCAGCGCAGGTACTGTTCATGCACGCAACCCGAGGTTCGCCGAAGACGGATCTCGCTGGGGAGGATTTCGCCGGAGTGAGGGGGCTTGCCGGGACGGCTCACCGGCCGGGAGAGGAGGGCGGCGGAGGGCGGTGTCGCGGAGGCCGGGTGGTGGCACGAGGTTCGGCAGACGCCGGCGACGGCGACCACGGCGGCGGGGTGGCGAGGTATAGGCGGCGGGGACGCGGTGGCACGCCGGCGACGAAGGCGGCGGCCGGTGGGCGCGGACGTCGAGCGGAGGTGCGGCGCGCGGGTGGCGGCTGCCGGCGGATCTGGGCCCACGCGGGCCCGCGATGTGCTCCGCGGGCCGGCGGCGCGAGGACGATGGCGGAGGACAGGTGGCAAGCTGGGATTCGCCAGCGGCGATGGTTGGACATGTCCGGGCGCGGGAATTTTGTCCGGCGACGCGAGAGGAGCGGGGCTAGGGTTTCATCCGCGAAAATTTCGGGGATGGCCACATATTTATAGGTAGAGGGAGCTAGGAGAGTCCAAATGAGTTGCGGTTTTCGGCCACTCGATCGTGATCGAACGACCGAGATGATGGAGGAGGTTTAGGTGGGTTTTGGGCCACTTTGGAAGGGTGTTGGGCTGCAACACACACGAGGCCTTTTCGGTCCCTCGGTTAACCGTTGGAGCGTCAAACGAAGTCCAAATGGTACGAAACTTGACAGGCGGTCTACCGTTAGTAAACCAAGGCCGCATGACAAGTCTCGGTCCAATCCGGAAATGTTTAACCCCCACACGCAAAAGGAAGGTAAAAATGACCATCGGAGGAGATAGGAGCGCCGGAATGCAAAACGAACAACGGGGAAAATGCTCAGATGCATGAGATGAACACGTATGCAAATGAAATGCACATGATGACATGATATGCAATGCATGACACGCAAGCAATGACAAGGCAACAATAGCGAATAACTGGACGACACCTGGCACATCGGTCTCGGGGCGTTAAAGTAAGACTTCGTATTCCCACATATAAGGCATGGACAACACATAAAACCATTCTGCTTGTTTGCCTCAGCCACTTCGAGAAAAATATGCACGCCCTTAATATACTCGGAGGTGTGTCTGTCACCATACATCCATTGCTGGTTCATCTGCATGCATTATAAATAATAAAGTGTGTAAAAAACCATTACAGAACATCATGGATAGATAAGTGACCAAATTAATAGAAGTTCATCATCACATTAAAACCAAAGTACATACATAGTTCTCATTGAACAACATATAGCTCTCCAGAGCATCTAATTAAACCATACATTGAAACTATGTATAACATTTCAATGCAACAACAAATGCAATCATAATCGCAACCAAGGTAACAATTGATCCAACGACATAATGATACCAAGCCTCGGTATGAATGGCATATTTTCTAATATTTCTAATCTTCAAATGCATTGCATCCATCTTGATCTTGTGATCATCGACGACATCCGCAACATGCAACTCCAATATCATCTTCTCCTCCTCGATTTTTTTATTTTTTCCTTCAAGTAATTGTTTTCTTGTTTAAATAAATTTAACCTCTTGACAATAGGGTTGGTTGGAATTTCTGGTTCATATACCTCTTAGATAAATAAAATCTATGTCACGTTGGTCGGCATAATTGTCATAAACAATAAATGAACCAAATAGTTATAAAAGATAATATATATATATACCACATCCGAATCATAGACATGATGAGGGCCGGCGGGGGCGGATACCAAAACCATCGCACTATATAATAACAAGCAATAATAAAAGTAAGAAAATTAGACAAGTACCTATCTAATCATACAAGTAAGAATTTTGTTTCTTTCAGAAAGAAGATAAGAACAAGAGGCTCACCACGGTGGTGCCGGCGACAAGATCGGCGCGGGCGATCGACGGTGGTGAAGACGGGGACAGGACGTGACGGACCGCTAAACCTAGACAAAGCTTGAGAAAAATGGAGTTTGGAGGTCGAGCTTCGAGAGGAGAAAGCTTAACTACTGTGGCTCGGGCATTTCATCGAACATCTCATGTGCATAGGAGGTGAGATAGAGCACCATAAAGCTCTCCCCTCGCCGGCCAGAAAAAATAGAGCAGTGTGGAGTGCTCTGCTCGCCGGCGATGGGGTCCCTATAGGCAACTCATTGGTCCCGGTTCATGGCTGGAACCGGGACTAAAGGCCTTCTGTCTCGGTTCCAGCCACGAACTGGGACCAATGGATGTGGTCCTGGAGCGAGGACCATTGGTCCCGGTTCGTGCCTGGAACTAGGACAAATGGGTCTAGACGAACCGGGACCAATGCCCCACGAGGCCCGATCGGCCCCTTGGGCTCACGAACTGGGACATATGCCTCCATTGGTCCTGGTTCGTAACTGAACCGGGACTAATGGGCTGGCCAGGCCTGAACCAAAGCCTTGTTTTCTACTAGTGCATGTCCGCCAAGACATGTATACAATATATACTCGCCCATAGGGCTCATCAATACAACAAGAAATTCCACCAATTCTCCCCTCTAATCCTCTTAAACCCTCACGTTGCCTCCAACTGCAAATTGCCCGCGTTCGCCCCTTGGTGCTCCGTGTCACACGGTCATAGGGTCATTCGATAATCCAAATCCGGCCGGGAGTGCCCATTTGGTGGGGCAGTTGTGAATGTGGTGTGCCCTTCTAGCCGCCATCCGCCCAAAACATGGGATGCTCGCCAGAGATCCATGTCAGATCTGGCGTAGTGCTTAGTTTTCACACATGGGGTACTGGTAGTTGGCAGGAGGGATACGTGGGCAGGAGGCTGGAGCGGAGCTCTCTTGTCGTGTCCAGGGAGTCTAGTCTCATGCGAGGTGGCCCATCATTCTTCAAGGGATGGGTGAGGTTGGTTCTCTTCAGACGTCAGGGCGGTTACTTTCTCTTTGCTTGTCTGTATGGTTTTGATTTTCAATGAATGAGCCCTTGGTAATGCTTTTATCTCTATTCTATGTCACGGGCACCTATCCAGTCTATAAACAAATATTAATGAGAAAATATAAACTACTATACTAAAGATAACATGTGATAGAGATCCTAAAATCTAAAAAAGGCATATTAGGGCTATACAGATTCGAACAGTAGACCTTCTTCGTAAAACAGATCACCTCCGTAGGTGGGTGTGCGTCTGCTCCTGTCTACTGGTGGTTCGATGCCCTCGAGCATGGGCAAGCGGCTATATGTTTTCCCTCTTCATTTACAATGGCACGTTGGTGGTAAAGAGTTTCTGGTGCCTCATCTACTCCTACTTTGCTTTGTTGGTGGTGTGGTCACCTTTGTGTCGGGCTTCTCGTGTGATGAGATTTTCAGCTTTGTCTTGTTGCGTGGGTAGTTCCTTGGTCGGCATTGGGATCGTGGAGTGCTCCGCGAACCTGGTAGCCATTCTAGTCTTCTTCGTTGGTAGCCAGGTCTATGTTGTTCTTTTGTGCTCTATAGTGAGCTATCTGCTAGTTGACAGTATGACACCCTACGAGCTAGGGAGAGAAGGCAGAGGCCCTCTTCACTGGCTCCACTATGAGATGGCATGGTATACTTGTCTTATCCTTCTAGAAGCATGCAAACAAGTGTTCTTCATAGGTGGTGTCCCTCTTGTGATCCTCACCTTCCTCATGTGTTGCTATTGTTGAAGACGTTGGAATCGGTGCTTCAGGTTGTCTTCCTTTTCTTCTCATGTTTGTCTGGTAGGCTGGTTGGTGGATAGGCATGTGTAAGCACTATGTATTTTTAACACCTTTTTCTTTGCTTGTTGTATGTCGTTTTCCAATCCTGGCTGGCATATGGCTTTGTTAATTCCAAGTCGGACTCTTCTTGAGCCTTCTTTCTAAAGAAACATTGCAAACAAGCACTTTTTTAATTCAAACTTGTAAACTGTAGATGGACATGACAAGCATGTCTTATAGTTAAACCCAATGAAAAATCAACTCCCTATCATGACATTAAAATTTGTTTGCATTTATAAACATGAAAGAAAACACGAAATTTATTGGTGATCACGTCATTAGTGGAACACATTGGTTTTGGGACAAAGATGCATCCTAGGGTTCGTCCATTAGCCAATGATGCTCTTGCGTATCCAAGCTTCGAGATCTCGCAACTCATCACCGGGGGAAGCTACTAGCGTGGTCGAGTGTATTGTTGTAGACAAACATGGGTACAAATAATCAAATTTGAAAATGCTACAAGAATTTAGAGATGGATTTCATCACAAAAATATCCAATCACCTCTATCTTTGTAAGCAGTTCAGGTGCGACCAGCGCAAAATGAGTATTTGTCAACCGTCCATGTTTATAAATCCATCTATAGCACAAGTGACAGATCGTAGTATCCATCTGGGCACCTGATGTGGCCTGCCGGGGTAGGGAGGAAGGTTGTGGTGGTGGGTGCGTGAGAAGGAAGATCATGCAGAGTCCGGTCTGGGTTTTTTCAATATCTCATCCGCTTATGCTTCCTTTCATCCAAGTGTATGGACCCATATGGATGTGAAGCATATTGGAACATCTAATTTTTGTTGGTTCTTGGTGAAGGTGTCATTCTTGATGCCTCTAAATACTAGTGCACCCTAGCTCTCTTGCTATGTGTACCTAGACACATGAGTCCTCTCGTATGGTGGCCATAACATGGGAAACATACTCTTCAACCGGCTTATATTATTCTCTGTTGTGAGAGTTGTGTGTCACACTTTAATTTGGTACCTACTTTTTTATTCTCTATATTTGTTGTTGCACTATATATGAATATACTTGTCACAATAATTTATATTTAACTCACTCATACAAAATTTAGGAGTTTACGATAGCCCATGGCATTACCTTCCTTAGGCAAGTTGCATGATAAGGATCTCTAATTTTGTTTACAATTACACACTAACATAAAAATGATAGTCAAATCCATTTGTGCATGATATTAGCTAGTTTGATAAACATTGGGATCACGGGGTAACCATGTTTTATAGTGCACACATGTTTTACCCCCTACTTTGCATTTTTTGACGATCGCCCCATTTACTGAGAATTTATCCCATCTAACCCACTTAGCAAGAACTTTTCCACGATTTACTCCATTCAAGTTGTGGACCATTTTCACACATTAGAACCACATCTCAACTAGTTGTGGTGTGGCACCTAGCTTACTAAGCCACATTCTGTCATGGTTAACGTGAAATGACCATCCATAGTGGCACACAAATGTAAGCCTACACGATCTAACCATGATCACATGGTGTTGATTGATCAATGGCGATGGGAAAAATGTTGACTGGACGAATAACTTTGATCATGTGGCTTATGATTTCAAGGTTATGTTCTTGCTCTACCTTAGTCTTTGTTGGAGGACAATGAAGAAGAGTCGGGTTTGGGGGATATGGATGCATTTGATTTCGAGGACCATTATGTTGTTATTTCATCCTGGCCAAACGAATGGTGTGTGTGCAGGGTTGTTGGTATCTACACGTGCCTAGCTTTTGCTATTTAGTCTACGTGACCCCTAATCTTTATTGAACTCAAACTAGAATACACGAGGAAGAAAAACAAATTGGAAAGAAATTAGCACATAGCTGCACTATCTCTTAGGTTCATCATCAGCTCACCACATGTAGGCAACGTCCCGAGCCTGTTGTTGTGGGTCCGATGATCGCTGGTTCCTATATCACCCGAACACTACAACACGGAGGTCCCCAAGCCATGGTTGAGTCTGGTCTTAGCATAAAGTGTCTGGTCTCTAACACGGGAACCATTACCACACGCCTGGGTGCATCTATCAAAGACGTGCGTGCTAAGCTGAAGGGCATGATACTCGCAGTACCACATTGGTGTATAGCTGGAGAAAGATTTTGTGTGGTGCACGGATGATGGTGTGGGAGAGGCGGCATACAGCGGTCGCCAACAAAGCGTAGGAAGGTCATCATGGAGGTTGCTTGACAAGAGTGCCCCATTTCCTTTAGACTACTCCACGATAGCTTTCATTGTATTGTGGGGCACTCGTGGCCTATTTGTTGTGGCATGCAATGGCTGCCAACATGTGATCTTGAGCTGTTGTAATGGGTCTGAAACTTATATATGATAAAATATAGATATATTGCCACTAAATGAGTAAACGGGTAGAATTCTGATATAGTGAGATAATAGCTTTCAGATGGCCAACTAAGAAGTAAAGAGTGGAATTCACTCCTTATATTGGATAAACATAGATATTAGATCACGTCTTCTCAATTATGGAAACTATAGAACTATCCCTCTACAAACATATTTATGTAAATTTGGGTGTAAAAATATGACCACTGTGGAGTTGTGCACAAGATCACAAGATGGATTTTAGCGAGTTAATTACTTAACTCGTAATAGCTATTGTAAATTATTTACGGATTTTTGGAATGCTTGCAAATTGTGAAGAAAACAAAAAAGGTATAAGTCACCTATAACATATCCCAGCTGCTTCTACGTGTACAACAATGGCCGGATTGGATTCACCGTAGACAGCAAGAAGAACAAAACATACTTGGTAATGCAATTCAAACTTGAAAACCAATAGATGGCAACGACCAGCACACCGTACAATTAAGCACAAGAGAAAATCATATCTCAATCGTGACGTTGAATTTCTTTTGGCTAATAGGAAAAACATTAAAGAAAAACAACAAATGCATCATCATATCAGTGGAATGAATGTTAGAGTTCATCCATCAGCCGGTGGTGCTGTTGTGTAGCCAAGCTCTGAGATCTCCCAACTCGTCGCTGGGGCCACCTCCTGGTGCGACCGAGTGTATTGCTGGATACATAGAGAAGAAAAGGACGTGTAAACACAGTTGGAAAATGGAAATGTAGTGTGTGAATATAAAGATGGATTTCACAACAAAATTGCCATATCACCTCCATCTTTGTCAGCAATTCCGCGGCAGTTGGCGCTAAGACAAGTATGTGTGTACAGTCTGGGTTGATGAAGCCTTCTCTCGCGCCTTTGTCAAACAGTGCAAGCAGGGTATCATAGTAACCATCCACATTTAGCAGCCCAACCTATATTGGTATGATTTTTGTTAACGACGGAAAGCTCGATTCGTTTGGGGCAAAAACTACGGCCAATTTGTCCTGAAGTACAATCTATCTCTGTTATGCTCGGTTGCTTACAGGTTTGTTGTGAATTCCGAGTTGGGACCATGTTATCATCTCCAACAGCTCCTCCATGGTTCCGTACCCCCCTGATGAACAGAAAATTGTAAGCAAGCTATACTAACTAATCAGCGGGACGATCGATCGGTCGATGATGGTAGAATGACTAGGTAGATCGTTAAGCGTGTGGCACCTGGAAGGGCGATGAATGCTTCAGATCGTCGAGCCATCTCTGCTTTCCTCTCGTGCATGTCAGATACAACCTTTACTTCCCCCACGCTCTCACCTAATATCTGTTGGTACAAGTTGAAGTGGAACTTTCAGAGAAACGGAAGCTGGATATCATGTTGTACATACAAAGTCAGACCTGCGTCAATCTGTTGCCTCCCAAAATTGTATGGTCGTCATTTCAGTAAGATGAAATTAATTTGAATGTTTTGCCACACACTTCAAATTCAGCTGAGGTAACCACACGTGCCAAGTGAACTTTCAGGTGTACGGCTAAATTCAGATGACAAAACAAAACAAAAACTTGACCAAATTCACATAGACTGTCGGGTTTTTTTTTACTATTATTGCAGGGAAATCGCCAGAACTTGTATGCCTAGAGAAGCAGAGAGGATGGTTTCTTTCACAGTGCAATTTCACTGTCTCGGCATGACCCAGAACATGCGAGCAGAGCTTTTCTTACTCTGGTTAGACTAGACATACACAATGCTACGTACAGCACATAGATAACATCTGAAGCATCGAGATTACGTACCTCGACAGGCATGAGAGCCCTGGGAATCACCCTGCCAAGAGATCGAACGAAGAAACAGTCAGTGCATGTGTTAGACGGGCAGAGCGGAACACTCTGCAAGAAGCAGAGGAAGCGTTGTATACGGAGGGACGTACCCGACGACACGGCGGCCGCCGTCGAGCACCGTCCGCGCGACGAGGCCCATGAGGCCGATGCTGCCGCCGCCGTAGACCAGGTCGACGCCCCTCGTCACCTGCGCCAGTGCATGAGCAACCCCATGCGTGAGCTCAAGAGCTTATAACCTGACAAGAAGACGCACGGTGGCGAAGCCGAGCCAGTCCGATTCGCCTACCAGCTCGCGGCCAAGGTCGAGGGCCGCGTCGCCGAACACCCTGCGGCGGCCGGCGCTGCTGCCGCAGAAGACGCACACCGTGCGGAACCTGCACTCCGCCCTGTCCCCCATCGCCGGCCGGCCGTGCCCGTCTCCAACCGGCCCCGGCCTGCGGCGGCGGCGGCGTCGCCGTCGTCGTGTCTGGTCTGGCTCACTGGCTGGGCGCGCGCGCTTGCCTGCCGCGTTATGGTGGCGTGGCGGTAGCTGCAAGGGGCAGTGACGCTGGCTGATGATCGCCCGCCCCCATTTAACTCCACCGTCGCTGTCGCTTTGGCGCGCGGTGACCACGCCACGCCGTGACAACTGACACCAATCACCGTGTCCCCGGGTCCCCGTCGCCTGACGAAAGCCTGTGAACTCTGAATCGTCCCCGTCCCCGCCGTCCTCGAGAATCCTGCCTGTCCCGTCAGGCGGTCACACTGCCCGCTGCCCCGCCTCAGGATAACGGCATGGGCCGCACTGTTCTGGCCGCTGCCGCTGCCGCCTGGCATGGACCATCATCCCTTTCTGTCCCGCACCCTACAGCAGTACGCCATGCAAATCTGGATCGTCTAATCATGCATGCCTCCTTTGTGGCACGAGGAGCATGCATGGGCTGCGCATTTCACCACTGAAATTACGTGCTGCTGCTATCAGTGTCCGGCACCGGCAGTAACAGCAGCTAGTACTGTACTAGTAACGCACTTTTGGTTCCGGGTCCCGATCGAGCAGGTGAAAGCTTAGCACTCGCGATCGAGGATCATTAACATTTAACAAGATCGTTCGTCAACCGTGGCCGGATGCACAGGTCAAGGGGCAGGGCGATCGCTACGTGCCAACGGCAAAGCGAAACGCAAGCGCGCACAGGATGGAATGGATGTTTATTTTAGCCGGACGGCGCTGGATTCTGATCTGATGAGGCCATCGTATATGGGACGGCCAATCCGAATGAACCCGGCAATAGTTTGTGCGACTGGAGTCACTGGCCGATCCTCCGACGCGCGTCACGGGATCTTCGGGAACACGACATGCACGCCGTCGTTTGGTTCTCGCGACGATTAAAAATGGCCGATTAAAGCTCGCACCGTTCCCCCATATTTGTCAAGTTTCACCGTTGGTGACAAAGCTCAAGCGACTGTCTCCATCCCCACTTCAGAACCATTCTAACTTCATTCTAACTTTTACAGCAGGTAGCTAGGGCCTAGACAAGCAGAGGTACAAGGTACAAAACGGAATTAGATCAGCACAATCGCAAAAAAATAAATATAGGTTTAAGTTGGGGAATCTTTTTCCATTGTCTGACCAATGTCACCTAAAATATTATTATTAATGCAACCAAGGAGGCGTTGAACTTGACACTGGGTGTGTGTACACATAACGCTGAAGCAGAAGCAGAATGAAGAAAATTTATGTATGAGTTGCAAACTAGTTTGTCCATGTGAGCAAGCAAGCAAGCAGCTAGGATTAATAATTGTAGTTCTCCTTGTCCAAGCTCCTCGTCATGCTCAGGCCTTTCAGAGACAAGCTGTTCAACCTCCTCGCGGCGGCCGAGACATCCGACCCCGCGTTGCTCTCGGAGTCCAACGACGAGAGTGCCACCCTTCTGCTGTAATACGGCACGCCCCCAGATCGCTGCCTCTGCAGCTGAAAGGGCCCTCTCCGACTGCCGCCGATGTCCTCCAGCCTTGCTTTGGCAGCCTTGGTCAGGTTCATGTACCCCGGCCCTCCACCACTGTCGGATCTCGCCTCTGATGCCAAGGTGTTTGTAGAGTATCCCGGGGTCACCGAGGATGTCGACGGAGAGCTCTCGTCGCACCCAAAGTCAGAAGAGGAAGCCGAGAGCGCCGGTGGAGGCATTGCTTCAATCCTGGTCGAGTCCTTGTTTCTTCTGATCTTGGTGGAGCCAGCACATGAATATTTGGAGTCTTCGAAGTTCATCGTCTCCTTGTAGCTATGCAGACGACGCGACTCGCCGATGTTTGAGTCCATATGCGTGCTCTCCCAGGGCTTTGTTGCCATCCATCCTTCTATGTAAGACTCATGGTTCCTGAGAGAGCTTGCAGGGGAGCTTGACCTTCCACTGTATCTTGAACTCCCACGCTGAAAGAATTATGAGCAAAAGTAAATAAATAAAAGAAGTGAAGAAATAAAGAGCAGTCTCAGAAGTAAGGTGTGTACGTATTAGAAAATTATCATTGGTTCAGCATATACCTGGTGAGAATAAGCATAAGCAATTGCCCTTTGTCTCTTCACTGCGCCCTCATGTTTCATGTGCATTCTTGATTTTACTTGGTTGACAGAACCTTGCCTGTCACACCATCGTCCCTGTAGTGCTAACAATGTCAGCTAATCTGTCACAAACAAGTTTGACGCCACATTTCCTAATCAACTTACATAATTCCTCCAGTGAGAACACCAAATATGCTATATTACTTGGTTATCCTAATTAATTCACAGAAATGTCAACATGACCTCTGATCTCCATTGTGTGTAAGTTGTGTTCTGAACTTCAAACATGGTGGGCAATCACTAACTGCATAAGGCCTCATTGGTGTATACGTACTGCTTTTCTCACCTAACATCGTCACTACGAGGAACAAGCATGGTACATGTGAAAGCACAAATAGCAATCTTATAATGGACCCAATCATCACCCAAAACAAAAAAAAGTTTAACTGTCCATATCAGTCTTAGTCATACTGGCAGAAGTCCTTTTCAGATAAAAGTAGCCATATTCACACATCCTTTTCTTTTTAAGAACGAATGCAAACCTCTCAAATTATACATGAGCCGTTCTTAAAAAAAAGATAGACAAGTTGAAAATATAACAACATAGTAGACTTCATCAAAACTCTTCCGCTAATTAAACTGCCTTTTGTGAACACATAGTGTAGTCAAGCATTCAGATGGTGATTTCCATCTACAGAACTATCTCTGAATTCACATCCTGGAAACGAAACGATCTCCAATCCTCATGCTCGAATCAAATTTGGTTTGCACAAGTAACTATTTACCAACTGGGTTCAAATATGTGAGCATGGCAATCTTTTTTACTTCATAATTTGAATCCAGATCTAATAAAAATCACTAATGTCATTCTTTTGGAGGAATTGTATATTTGTGGTGTAGTATAAAAACCTGTAAAAGTGTGTGTGTTTTCAGAAAAAAAAATTGAGGGGTGTGTTTTCAGAAATGGAAGAGAGCGGACTGAACAACATAACCCATGGGCCAGTGTTACAGCAAGGCCCAGCTGAGCCCCAATCTCTCGAATTCTCCACAAAATTCTTGCCACCAAAAATGGCGCGATTCTATCAAATTTCTACATTCTCAACAACATAGCCCATGGGCCAGTGTTAAACTAAGAAACTGGAGGCCCATACCACAGGAAGGGCCAGTTCAGCCTCAATCTCTAATTCACCACCAAATTCTTGCCACAAGAAATGGAGCGATTCTATCAAATTTGCAGGAATGAAAACTACATTCTCGACATTACCGAGCGCTGCAAGAGTCATGGATCGAAGCAAGCAATGCAAACGCACATTCAATCAAAAAAAGATATGCACCTCGGTTTCCCTGAGCGGATCGGCACGGCCGTCGCGGTGGCCGGGCGCGTCCTGTGACTGCGCGTCGGCAGAGCAGCGCGCCCGACGCTCCATGGCGCGCTCCTGCACCCTCAGCAGCGCCTCCATGCGGCTGAGCGTGACGGCGAGCTGCCTCCGCACCAGCCGGCCGCGCACCAGCGCCTGCAGCCGCACGATCCCCCGCAGCGCCTTCAGCGCCCGCCTCGCCTGATCAACCGCGCGACAGATCATCAGTCCATCATCACCGGTATCCCATCAGATCGGAATACGTAGTAGCACGAAACCATGGAGGAATCTGCGCGTTGGATTGGTTACCACTTACCAGGAGGGCGCGGAAGGCGGCCTGGATGCGCACGGCGGCCCACTCCTGCCTGATGACGCGGAAGTCCGCGGGCGGCGCGCGCGCCACGACCGAGCCGAGCGCGGTGGCAGACGACGTGGTCGAGGACGTCTCGCAGCCCCCGGCGCCGTCCCTGGACGCGCCCCGCCACAGCCGGCTCCACTTCCGGCCCTTCCCCGGCGCCGCGGACGCCGACGGCGCCTTGAGGCCCACCAGCGACCTGATCCACTTCCCCATCGACGCCCCTCACGCTCTCGTCACACGTCCGGGCGGGAGCTCTCCTGCTTGGCTGGCTCTGCGTCTGCGTCTGCGTCTGCGTCTGCGGGCGCGGGGAGAGTGACGACCGACGACCGACGAAGGATGAGGCCGGCCGGGACGATCGGACGAGACAAAACGGAAGTACAAGTAGTGGGGGAGGTAGCCGTTGTCCTTTTCTCCGGGGGAGTCCGTTTCCGCTCCGCGCGTGGGCATTCAATTCGAATTTCGAACGGCGACAAGGAAGGCCGGCCCCGAGGGCGAGCACGCCGGGTCGCTGGCCGCGGGCCCGGCGCTCGAGGTGGGGCCCAGGTGTTTGCTGGTTCAGGTGGGAGGAGGCACGGCGGAGCTCCCGTCGCGCATCGGTTTCCGGGAAAGAAGGACCGTCTGGAACGTGGCTTTCTCGTGGGACGGGCCCCGGACGCTGACCCGCCGGGTCCACGGCGAACGTGGGCGCACATGTCAGTAAACGGACGGTCTCTGGCGAGGTGGGGACGATCAGCTCGCGCTGGACGGTCGACGGCGGCGCCGGCACGGCACGGCGTCGGGGGGCCGTGGGCAGAACGGGCCTTGGTGCGCTTTCACGCTTCGTTTCTCGCAAGGGAGGATCACTAGTAGCATGATGTATTTTTCATGCCTTTTCTTTTTTGCTTAAGCATCTCCCATACTTGCTCCATCCACGATAAGCGTACATATAGAAATTTTAGGGCAGATTTATGAAGTGGAGTAAGAAAAATGCATTAAAAGACGCAATTCATTTTCTTTCTTCTCTTGAATCACCCCACCTCAAAGTGCATGTAAAAAGTGAGGAAACCATGTGTTGAATATTATTGATCTTGATTACCGTGTGATAAGAGAGAAACATTTTTTTTTCTATTTTAAAGTGCATTGGGAAGATAGATGTATATTAGGCTGCTGCCAATGCATGGGTGCTTAGATGAGTTGCTAAGCATATTAAATAGTTTAGCAACTATACTCCCCAATGCATAGGTGCTTAGCTTATGGTTGCTAAGCTTGCTTCATTTAATGATTTAGCAACTAAAGCTCTTTATGTATTGGTGGGCTCCCTTCCTTTAAATGTTTTGCCTAGGTTCACGCGCTTAGCATTGGTTCTTTCTGGGGTCATCACACTCATCTCTCTTCTCTTAAATAACTTGCCACATCAGATTTTTTACCTACGTGGAAGGCTTAACACCTGTACAAGATGGAGCATTGGGAGGGGCCTTAGGAAGATAGATGTATAGTACTCTTTTATGAATAAATTTTGAACGAAAGTACTTCGCATACGACATTTGGCTGAACGGCGCTTGGACGATGACTTAATCCAACTGCGGTGCTGTTTTAGCCTTGGGCTTGGATGGTGGATATGGCATTGTCATCTGTGTTTTGTGCAATAACCGTTGTGCATGTATCAATGTACAATTGTGAATATTAAATGTATATTTTTTCATAGACGGAGGGAGTAGGTGCCATATAATAGCACAAAACCACTTATTACATCACGGGATGCAAAAAACACTACTTCAATAGGCGTCCGATATATCTGAAAAAAATACTCCAAATTTAGGACAACTGCTGCAAATTTGCATCACTTGAGCAACTACCTCAAAACAAACAGGGTCGCTCGTGAGCCGTCGACTGCCTATCAACAGCGGCGATTTTGGCCGCGAAGGCCACGTCTGTCGCTTGTCTTCCCTCCCCCGAGCCTACCGCACTGCCCTGTCACTCCGGACGGCTGTCGAAGTTTCGCCGCCCATCGATTAGGATCCGTCGCGGCTGCGAGTTTTGGCCAATTCGGCTATTGTTTGGAGAGCTGCGGAAGTGGATTAGTGGCGGCCGGACATCTGCAAGCAGACGCGCCACCGCCGTGACCGAGCCGATTGATCGTTGCTTCGGTCAGCATCGTCCATGCAGTGTTGCTGAATTTTCTGGCAACACTCGACCGACAGGCATCAAGGAGGCCTTCCTAAGGCATTTCGGCACCGACATAGCTACCATCTACGCTCCGACAAGCAACCGTGCGGTTTCACCCTCCTTGCACACAAGGAAAGATCACTAGCTTGACGTATTTTTCATGCCCCCTTTTTCTATGGATTCATGCCCTTTTTCGATGCAATTAGCTATGAGCTCGTGCGTTGTCACATAGGCTAAATGTTTTTTAACACCTTAAGAGGACCTTATGGAACAAATCTTGATGCAAAACAAATAGACAAAATATAATTAAGTTTTGTTTAGAAATCATAGCTTCTCTGTCATTATTTAAATTGGCAAAAATAAGTGTGTATGTGATTGATCTGCTTTATTGGGTCCCAAAGGCAAGAGATTCATTGTTATTTACTATTTGTTTTTAGACCGTCAATTTATTGCTATTTATTGGGTTGCCAGATATGTGTGGTCGATATCATGTTTTACTACTATAAAAAGCAATTTATTTATGATCCGTAAATTTATTGTTATACCGTAGATTGATCTGGTTTATTGGTTATCAAAGATTGGTTTGATAACAAGGAAAGTTGAAGCGCTAGCACTACTCAAAGGATTTGAACTGCGGAAGATTTGGGATGCTCATGTCAGTGAACATACTATGCTGGGCCATGAATCATGCATATGACATGGCTTTTGAGGAGTCGTTCAGGGCATTTGCCGAAGCATCGAGTTATGCGTCGGATGGATGACAAGCTTGCTGGAAGTTAATATGGGGAACAGAGGTACCGCCCACGGTTAAGAATTTTGCATGGAGTTGCTGTTGATTCACTTCCTACATGGCAAAATAAAAACAAGCGTGGATTAAAAGTAACAAGTTTATGTCCGGTGTGTGCAACTGAGCCTGAAGACAGTTTTCATGCACTGTAGTGATGCCCACTTGCAGTGCAACTCTGGGAATGCATGAGTAAGGTCCGGCGCTTGCCGAAATTAAAGGAGGTGTCTAACACGGGCGTAGAATGGCTGCTGGATGTTTTATATCCTTTAAGAGATATTGAACGAGCTATGTGTTGGAAATATGAGTAATTTATCGAATGATTTTATTAACAAAAATACTAGATAAAACAAGACTAATATAGCAGTGATAAAACAAGTCATGCGATCTGACAAAGACAAGGTAAATAGCATCTTCATATATGAATTGTAAATAAACATATCTAGAGCAGACAGTATAGCAAGTTGCATATATGAAGTAGAAGGTAACATATATTCGTCGGAGCCTGGGGCGTCCGTGACGAAGGAGTCAGTAGTCGCGCAGAGCGCTCCCCTTTCACGCGGACTTTCGTATACCCGTCGTGCGTGGAAAAAATTTAGAAATCGGCTCGGCTCATTTCCGCAACCCGCGGTGCGTCATGGCGAGGCGAGGTGTGGCGTGGCGAGGCGGGTGGCGGAGGAGGAGCGTGTGTGGATGTCCCTGTTGTTCTCATCCTCATACATGTGGGGAAAGAACCTCCCTTATAAAGAGGTCCAACTCCCTCTAAACTAGCAACGTGGGACTAAACTTTAGTTTCACCTCCTACCTTGCACGAATGGGCTGCGTGGGCCTCTAGGATTTATTAGGAATTTCTGAAACTGCTATTGGGCTTGGCCCAAAATAGACAAAATTCCAGCAATCCCCCACTAGATCGCAGAGGCACACAAAATTTGCCTTTGGTTCCAAAACACTGTTTTATATACCGGTACTGCAGTGGAGACTGTTAAGTTGAATTTCCACCTAGAACTCTATGCTACACTAGTAAGCAACTTAAACAATGGACTGGGCCTTGAACTGCAAGTTTTCTGCGAATCTAGCTTCACATAAAGCCTTGACCGGTACGTGGCTACCGTGGGTCTTCCCCGCGGGTGGAGCTTATGCGTCATACTTCGAGATCTTTCATGAGTTTACTAGAGAGAACCCTACTCGCATAGATTGTGACGTTTAACAATCAGACTCATATTGGTGCGTTCTTTAAAAGATATTCTGTAGGACAACATCTCTGCTTCAAAGAGCCATTTAGAACACATTAAGATATACATCAACCTGCCATGCAGATTTAGGAGAGATTGCATCTTCATGGAGTGGTATTGTTAACAGTAAGGATACTCTCCTCTCAGTTGACCAACAGCTTGTCTTCCACATCTAATTCACGGGATCTCCGATCACATAGACTAGGTTACCACTGTGAACAACTCATATTGTGGGTCTCATACCCATCTCCCTCGATGCATTATCTATCACATTACGTGATAGACCCTTAGTAAAAGGATTTGCCAGATTTTTAGACGTTTGGATATAATCCAATGCAATAACTCCGGAGTTTTTCATTTTCCTGACAGACTTTAACCATCGTTGAACGTGTCTTGATGACTTCATGTTATCCTTTGAGCTGCTCACTTTTGTGATCACAGTTTGATTGTCGCAGTTCATAAGGATACCCGGTACATGTTTCTCAACAACTGACAAGTCATTCAAGAGCCGGCGAAGCCTATCTGCTTCAACCGCAGCTGTATCTAGTGTTGTGAGTTCTGCTTCCATTGTTGACCTCGTTAAGATGGTCTGCTTGCAAGACTTCCAAGAAATAGCGCCACTTGCATGAGTGAATACATATCCGCTCGTGGCCTTTATCTCATCAGCATCTGAGATCTAGTTTGAGTCACTATACCCTTCAAGCACCTTTGGGTGCCCAGTGTAGTGAATTCCATAATTCGCAGTGCCTTTCAAATAACAGAAAACTCTCTCCAGAGCTTTCCAATGCACATCTCCTGGTTTTGAGACAAACCGACTCAGTTTGCTAACAGCAAAAGAGATGTCAGGTCTTGTAGCACTGGCTAAGTACATAAGCGAGCCAATAATTTGAGAATATTTCAATTGATCTCTAGCAATTCTTCGATTCTTTAGAAGCAACACACTGGCATCATATGGTGTTGGAGAGGGCTTACAGTCACTATAACCAAAGCGACTCAAGATCTTTTCATATAGTGAGATTGAAGCAATGTAATCCCACCATCATCGTCTCTCAACAACTTGATGTTCAGAATGACATCAGCCACTCCTAAATCCTTCATCTCAAAACAATGAGATAGGAAATCCTTGACCTCCTTAATAACATTCAGATTTGTTCCGAAAATCAGTATGTCATCAACTGAAAGTGCAACTATCCCTGGGTGGTTTTGGTAATTCCTAACAACATATAGCTCATTGAGCTAATGCTATTTCAAGATAGATATTTCAGGAAAGCTCAATGATTGGCATGGCATGGATTATAAAGTGGACCCTTCAAAATGCTAAGGACGAAAGATTGGCTCAAGCTCAAAGCACAAGACTCTACATTTTCTATTTTAGTGATCCAAGATCACATTGAGTCTATAGGAAAAGTCAATACTATTAAGAAGGGATGAGGTGTTGCTTAATGAGGTGCTGCTCAAAATGCTTAGTGATATGCTCCCAAACCCTCCACTACTTTCTCATATCCACATATGTCCCTCACCAAATATCCAACTCGGCCCCACCGATTCTTTCTATCCGGCGCCACCGAGTTCAGTTGACATAGCCACTGCCAGAAACCCTAGTCTTTTCGGTCTCACCGATAGGGATCTCGGTCTCACCGAGATGGGATTGTAATCTCTCTGTTTCCCTTCGTAACGTTTCGGTCAAACCGAGATGAGCGATCGGTCCCACCGAGATTGCAATGCAAACACTCTGTTTCCTTTTCGTAATGTTTCAGTCCAACCGAGATGAGCGAATCGGTCCCACCGAGTTTGCCTGACCAACTCTCTGTTTGACTATTACCAAAATCGGTCCCACCGAGTTTGTGTAATCGGTCTCACCGAGATTACGTTATGCCCTAACCCTAATGATATTGGTCCCACTGAGTTGACTTGTCGGTCCCACCGAAACACCTAACAGTCACATTATGAACCAAATCGGTCTGACCGAGTTCTCTGAATCGGTCCCACCGAGTTTGGTGATTTGCGTGTAACGGTTAGATTTTGTGTGGAGGCTATATATACCCCTCCACCCACTCTTCATTAGTGGAGAGAGCCATCAGAACATGCCTACACTTCCAATACACATTTTCTGAGAGAGAACCACCTACACTTGTGTTGAGGTCAAGATATTCCATTCCGACCACATAAATCTTGATCTCTAGCCTTCCCCAAGTTGCTTTCCACTCAAATCTCCTTTCTACCAAATCCAATCCTATGAGAGAGAGAGAGAGTTGAGTGTTGGGGAGACTATCATTTGAAGCACAAGAGTAAGGAGTTCATCATCAACACACCATTTGTTACTTCTTGGAGAGTGGTGTCTCCTAGATTGGCTGGGTGTCACTTGGGAGCCTCCAACAAGATTGTGGAGTTGAACCAAGGAGTTTGTAAGGGCAAGGAGATCGCCTACTTTGTGAAGATCTACCCTAGTGAGGCAAGTCTTAGTGGGCGACGACCATGGTGGGATAGACAAGGTTGCTTCTTCGTGGACCCTTCGTGGGTGGAGCCCTCCGTGGACTCGCGCAACCTTTACCCTTCATGGGTTGAAGTCTCCATCAACGTGGATGTACGATAGCACCACCTATCGGAACCACGGATAAAAAATCTTTGTGTCAACAATGCGTTTGCTCCCTCAAACTCCTCCCTTTACCTTCATATGCAATTGTTTTACATTCCGCTGCTATACTCTTAGAATTGCATGTGTAGGTTGATTGCTTGACTTGTGCTAAGTTGCTAAAATCTGCCAAGAACTAAAATTGGGAAAAGGCTAGATTTTTATTTGGTCAAGTAGTCTAATCACCCCCCTCTAGACATACTTTCGATCCTACAAGTGGTATCAGAGCTTTGGTCTCCATTTGCTTTGATTTCCATAGCTTTTGGTGGTCATAGCCTTGGTTTCACAACCTAGGAGAGTATGGCATCTAGCGAGGGAAATTACCACCGTAGAGGTCCTTACTTTGATGGTACAAATTTTGCTAGTTGGAAGCATAAGATGAAAATGCATATTCTTGGACATAACCCCGCCGTTTGGGCTATCGTGTGTATTGGCTTGCAAGGTGAATTCTTTGATGGGAGAGAACCAAACCGTGAAGCTACCACAGAAGAGTTGAAGATGCTACAATACAATGCTCAAGCTTGTGATATTCTCTTCAATGGATTGTGCCCTGAAGAATTCAACAAAATCAGCCGTCTTGAGAATGCAAAGGAAATTTGGGATACTTTGATTGATATGCATGAAGGTACCGACTCCGTCAAGGAATCCAATTTGGATGTGCTTCAAAGTCAACTTGACAAGTTCAAAATGAAGGATGGTGAAGGTGTCGCCGAAATGTACTCTAGGCTTGCTCTCATCACAAATGAGATTGCCGGCTTGGGAAGTGAAGAGATGACCGACAAATTCATCATCAAGAAGATCCTAAGAGCCTTGGATGGAAAATATGATATCGTGTGCACATTGATCCAAATGATGCCCAATTACAAAGATCTCAAGCCAACAGAGGTCATTGGAAGAATTGTTGCTCATGAGATGTCACTCAAGGATAAGGAAGAGCTTCACAACAAGTCTAGTGGTGCTTACAAAGCCTCATGTGATGCTCCCACTGTTGGGGAACGTAGCAGAAATTCAAAAAATTTCCTACGTGTCACCAAGATCTATCTATGGAGAGACCAGCAACGAGGGGAAGGAGAGTGCATCTACATACCCTTGTAGATCGCTAAGCGGAAGCGTTCAAGAGAATGGGGTTGATGGAGTCGTACTCGTCGTGATCCAAATCACCGAAGATCCTAGTGCCGAACGGACGGCACCTCCGCGTTCAACACACGTACAGCCCGGTGACGTCTCCCATGCCTTGATCCAGCAAGGAGAGAGGGAGAGGTTGAGGAAGACTCCATCCAGCAGCAGCACAACGGCGTGGTGATGATGGAGGAGCGTGGCAATCCTGCAGGGCTTTGCCAAGCACCACGAGATATGAGGAGAAAGAGAGGGAGGGCTGCACCAACAGGCAGAGATTGAATCGCGTGCATTGGGCAGCCCCTAGGCCTCATATATATAAGGGAAGGGGAGGAGGGTGCGCCCCCTCTAGGGTTCCCACCCCTAGAGGGGCGGCAGCCCCAAACCCATATATGGGTGGCGGCCACAAGGGGGAGGAGAGGGAGGCGCAGGGAGTATGGGCCTTAGGGCCCATCTGCCCTCAGGGTTTGCCCCCTCTCCCCTTCTAGGCACATGGGCCTTAGTGGGAGGCGCCCCAGCCCACCTAGGGGCTGGTGCCTTCTCACACTTGGCCCATGTATGCCTCTGGGGTTGGTGGCCCCACCTGGTGGACCCCCGGGACCCTTCCGGTGGTCCCGGTACATTACCGATAAACCCCGAAACCTTTCCGGTGACCAAAACAGGACTTCCCATATATAAATCTTTACCTCCGGACCATTCCAGAACTCCTCGTGACATCCGGGATCTCATCTGGGACTCTGAACAACATTTGGTAACCACATACTAACTTCCTTTATAACCCTAGCGTCATCGAACCTTAAGTGTGTAGACCCTACGGGTTCGGGAGACATGCAGACATGACCGAGACGTTCTCCGGTCAATAACCAACAGCGGGATCTGGATACCCATGTTGGTTCCCACATGTTCCACAATGATCTCATCGGATGAACCACGATGTCAAGGACTTAATCAATCCCGTATACAATTCCCTTTGTCTATCGGTACGATACTTGCCCGAGATTCGATCGTCGGTATCCCGATACCTTGTTCAATCTCGTTACCGGCAAGTCTCTTTACTCGTTCCGTAACACATCATCCCGTGATCAACTCCTTGATCACATTGTGCACATTATGATGATGTCCTACCGAGTGGGCCCAGAGATACCTCTCTGTCACACGGAGTGACAAATCCCAGTCTCGATTCGTGCCAACCCAACAGACACTTTCAGAGATACCCGTAGTGTACCTTTATAGCCACCCAGTTACGTTGTGATGTTTGGCACACCCAAAGTATTCCTACGGTATCCGGGAGTTGCACAATCTCACGGTCTAAGGAAATGATACTTGACATTAGAAAAGCTTTAGCATACGAACTACACGATCTTGTGCTATGCTTAGGATTGGGTCTTGTCCATCACATCATTCTCCTAATGATGTGATCCCGTTATCAACGACATCCAATGTCCATGGTCAGGAAACCGTAACCATCTATTGATCAACGAGCTAGTCAACTAGAGGCTTACTAGGGACATTGTGTTGTCTATGTATCCACACATGTATCTGAGTTTCCTATCAATACAATTCTAGCATGGATAATAAACGATTATCATGAACAAGGAAATATAATAATAATCAATTTATTATTGCCTCTAGGGCATATTTCCAACAGTCTCCCACTTGCACCAGAGTCAATAATCTAGTTCACATCGCCATGTGATTAACACTCATAGGTCACATCACCATGTGACTAACACCCAAGAGTTTACTAGAGTCAGTAGTCTAGTTCACATCACTATGTGATTAACACTCAATGAGTTCTAGGTTTGATCATGTTGCTTGTGAGAGAGGTTTTAGTCAACGGGTCTGCAACATTCAGATCCGTATGTACTTCGCAAATTTCTATGTCATCTTGTAGATGCAACTACTACGCTATATTTGGAGCTATTCCAAATAACTGTTCTACTTGGAGCTATTCTAAATTGTTGCTCCATTATACGTATCCGGTATCTCTACTCAGAGCTATCCGGATAGGTGTTAAGCTTGCATCGACGTAACCCTTTACGACGAACTCTTTTACCACCTCCATAATCGAGAAAGTTCCTTAGTCCACTAGTTACTAAGGATAACTTTGACCGCTGTCCTGTGATCCATTCTTGGATCACTCTTGTACCCCTTGACTGACTCATGGCAAGGCACACTTCAGGTGCGGTACACAGCATAGCATACTGTAGAGCCTACGTCTTAAGCATAGGGGACGACCTTCGTCCTTTCTCTCTATTCTGCCGTGGTCGAGCTTTAACTTCATACCTTACAACTCAGGCAAGAACTCCTTCTTTGACTGATCCATCTTGAACACCTTCAAGATCATGTCAAGGTATGTGCTCATTTGAAAGTTCCATTAAGCGTTTTGATCTATCCTTATAGATCTTGATGCTCAATGCTCAAGTAGCTTAATCCAGGCTTTCCATTGAAAAACACTTTCCAAATAACCCTATATGCTTTCCAGAAATTCTACGTCACGTCTGATTAACAATATGTCAACAACATATACTTATTAGAAATTCTATAGTGCCCCCACTCACTTCTTTGGAAATACAAGTTTCTCATAAACTTTGTATACACCAAAATCTTTGATCATCTCATCAAAGCATACATTCCAACTCCGAGATGCTTACTCCAATCCTTAGAAGGATTGCTGGAGCTTTGCATACTTATTAGCATCTTTCTGGATTGACAAAACCTTCCGGTTTTATCACATACAACCTTTCCTCAAGAAAATTGTCGAGGAAACAATGTTTTGACATCCTATCTGCAAGATTTCATAAATAATGCAGTAATCGCTAATATAATTCCAACAGACTCTTAGCACCGCTATGAGTGAGAAAGTCTCATCATAGTCAACTCCTTGAACTTGTCGGAAAACATCTTAACGACAAGTCGAGCTTTCTTAATGGTGAAACTTACCATCATTGTCCGTCTTCCTTTTAAAATCCATCTGTACTCAACAGCCTTACGACCATCAAGCCGTTCCGCCAAAGTCTACACTTTGTTTTCATACATGGATCCTCTCTCGGATTTTATGGCCTCGAGCCATTTATCGGAATCCGGGCCCACCATCGCTTCTCCACAGCTCATAGGTTCATTGTTGTCTAGCAACATGACTTCCAAGACATGATTACGTACCACTCTGAAGCAGTACGCATCCTTGTCATCCTACGAGGTTTGGGAGTGACTTGATTTGAAGTCTCATGATCACTATCATAAGCTTCCATTTCAATTGGTGTAGGTGCCACAGGAACAACTCTTTGTGCCCTGCTATACACTAGTTGTAGTGACGGTTCAATAACCTCATCAAGTCTCCACCATCCTCCCACTCAATTCTTTCGAGAGAAACTTTTCCTTGAGAAAGAACCCGATTCTAGAAACAATCCCTTATTACTTTCAGATCTGAGACAGGAGGTATACCCAACTGTTTTGGGTGTCCTATGAAGATGCATTTATCCGCTTTGGGTTCGAGCTTATCATCCTGAAACTTTTTCACATAAGCGTCGCAGCCCCAAACTTTTAAGAAATGACAACTTAGGTTTCTCTAAACCATAGTTCATAAGGTGTCATCTCACCGGAATTACGTGGTGCCCTATTTAAAGTGAATGTGGTTGTCTCTAATGCCTAACCCATAAACTATCGTGGTAATTCGATAAGAGACATCATGGTATGCATCATATCCAATAGGGTGCAGTTATGATGTTCGGACACACCATCACACTATGGTGTTCCAGGCTGTATTAGTTGTGAAACAATTTCCACAATGTCTTAATTCTGTGCCAAACTCGTGATTCAGATATTCATCTCTATGATCATATCATAGATATTTTATCCTCTTGTCACGACGATCTTTCAACTTCACCCTGAAATTACTTGAACCTTTCAATAATTCAGACTCGTGATTCATCAAGTAAATATACTCAACATCTACTCAAATCATCTGGGAAGTAAGAACATAACGATATCCACTACACGCCTCAGCACTCATTGGACTGCGTACATCAAAATGTATTACTTCCAATAAGTTGCTTTCTAGTTCCATTTTACTGAAACCGAGGCTTTCAGTCATCTTGTCCATGTGGTAAGATTTGCATATCTCAAGTGATTCAAAATCAAGTGAGTCCAAACGATCCATTTGCATGCATATACTTCATGCATATCTACCAACAAACATGGTTCGCATGTCTCAATCCTTTCAAAAATGAGTGAGTCCAAAGATCCATCAACATGGAGCTTCTTCATGCGTTTTATACCGATATGACTTACGTGGCAGTGCCACAAGTATGTGGTACTATCATTACTATCTTTTGGCATGAACATGTGTATCACTACGATCGAGATTCAACAAACAATTCATTTTAGGTGTAAGACCATTGAAGGTATTATTCAAATAAACAGAGTAACCATTATTCTCCTTAAATGAATAACCGTATCGCGATAGACATAATCCAATCATGTCTACGCTCAACGCAAACACCAATCTCGATGGTAGAGGGAGCGTACGATATTTGATCATATCAACATTGGAAACAATGCCAACACATATCGTCAGCTCACCTTTAGCTAGTCTCCGTTTATTCCGTAGCTTTTATTTCGAGTTACTAACACTTAGCAACCGAACCGGTATCTAATACCCTGGTGCTACTAGGAGTACTAGTAAAGTACACATCAACACAATGTATATCCAATATACTTCTATCGACCTTGCCAGCCTTCTCATCTACCAAGTATCTAGGGTAATTCTGCTCCAGTAGCTGTTCCCCTTATAACAGAAGCACTTAGTCTCGGGTTTGGGTTCAACCTTGGGTTTCTTCACTAGAGCAGCAGCTGAGTTGCCGTTTCATGAAGTATCCCTTCGTGCCCTTGCCCTTCTTGAAACTAGTGGTTTCACCAACCATCAACAATTGATGCTCCTTCTTGATTTCTACTTTTGTGGTGTCAAACATCGCGAATATCTCAAGGATCATCATATATGTTCCTGATATACTATAGTTCATCACGAAGCTCTAGCAGCTTGGTGGTAATGACTTCGGAGAAACATCACTATCTCATCTGGAAGATCAACTCCCACTCGATTCAAATGATTGTTGTACTCAGACAATTTGAGCACAAGCTCAACAATTGAGCTTTTCTCCCTTAGTTTGCAGGTTAAGAAAATCGTCGGAGGTCTTATACCTCTTGACGTGGGCACGAGCCTGAAATCCCAATTTCAGCCCTCGAAACATCTCATATGTTTTGCGACGTTTCAAAAACCGTCTTCGGTGCCTCAACTCTAAACCGTTTGACTGAACTATCACGTAGTTATCAAAATGTGTATGTCAGATGTTCACAACATCCACAGATGACATTCGAGGTTCAGCACACTGAGCGGTGCATTAAGGACATAAGCTTTCTACAAAGCAATGAGGACAATCCTCGGTTTACGGACCTAGTCCGCATAATTGCTACTATCAACTTTCAACTAATTTTTCTCTAGGAACATATCTAAACAGTAGAACTGAAGCGCGAGCTACGACATAATTTGCGAAGACCTTTTGACTATGTTCAGGATAATTAAGTTCATCTTATGAACTCCCACTCAGATAGACATCCCTCCAGTCATCTAAGTGATTACATGATCTGAGTCAACTAGGCCGTGTCCGATCATCACGTGAGACGGACTAGTCAACATCGGTGAACATCTTCATGTTGATCGTATCTGTCATACGACTCATGCTCGACCTTTCGGTCTTCTGTGTTCCGAGGCCATGTCTATACACATGCTAGGCTCGTCAAGTCAACCTAAGTGTTTCGCGTGTGTAAATCTGTCTTACACCCGTTGTATGTGAACGTTAGAATCTATCACACCCGATCATCACGTGGTGCTTCGAAACAACGAACTATCGCAACGGTGCACAGTTAGGGGGAACACTTTTTTTGAAATTTTAATGAGGGATCATCTTATTTACTACTGTCGTTCTAAGCAAATAAGATGTATAAACATGATAAACATCACATGCAATCAAATAGTGACATGATATGGCCAATATCATATTGCTCCTTTTGATCTCCATCTTCGGGGCTCCATGATCATCATCGTCACCGGCATGACACCATGATCTCCATCATCGTGTCTTCATGAAGTTGTCTCGCCAACTATTGCTTCTACTACTACAGCTAACGGTTAGCAATAAAGTAAATTAATTACATGACGTTTATATTGACACGCAGGTCATAAATAAATTAAGACAACTCCTATGGCTCCTGCCAGTTGTCATACTCATCGACATGCAAGTAGTGATTCCTATTACAAGAACATGATCATCTCATACATCACATATATCATTCATCACATCCTTTGGCCATATCACATCACATATCATACCCTGCAAAAACAAGTTAGACGTCCTCTAATTGTTGTTTGCATGTTTTACGTGGCTGCTATGGGTTTCTATTCTTACCTATGCAAAGACCACAACGTGATATGCCAATTGCTATTTACCCTTCATAAGGACCCTTTTCATCGAATCCGATCCGACTAAAGTGGGAGAGACAGACACCCGCCAGCCACCTTATGCAACTAGTGCATGTTTGTCGGTGGAACCGGTCTCACGTAAGAGTACGTGTAAGGTTGGTCCGGGCCGCTTCATCCCACAATGCCGCCGAATCAAGATGGGACTAGTAACGGTAAGCATATTGAACAAAATCAACGCCCACAACTACTTTGTGTTCTACTCGTGCATAGAATCTACGCAATAGACCTAGCTCATGATGCCACTTTTGGGGAACGTAGCAGAAATTCAAAATTTTTCCTACGTGTCACCAAGATCTATCTATGGAGAGACCAGCAACGAGGGGAAGGAGAGTGCACCTACATACCCTTGTAGATCGCTAAGCGGAAGCGTTCAAGAGAACGGGGTTGATGGAGTCGTACTCGTCGTGATCCAAATCACCGAAGATCCTAGTGCCGAACGGACGGCACCTCCATGTTCAACACACGTACAGCCCGGTGACGTCTCCCATGCCTTGATCCAGCAAGGAGAGAGGGAGAGGTTGAGGAAGACTCCATCTAGCAGCAGCACAACGGCGTGGTGATGATGGAGGAGCGTGGAAATCCTGCAGGGCTTCGCCAAGCACCACGGGATATGAGGAGAAAGAGAGGGAGGGCTGCACCAACAGGCAGAGATTGAATCGCGTGCATTGGGCAGCCCCTAGGCCTCATATATATAAGGGAAGGGGAGGAGGGTGCGCCCCCTCTAGGGTTCCCACCCCTAGAGGGGCGGCAGCCCCAAACCCATCTATGGGTGGCGGCCACAAGGGGGGAGGAGAGGGAGGCGCAGGGAGTATGGGCCTTAGGGCCCATCTGCCCTCAGGGTTTGCCCCCTCTCCCCTTCTAGGCGCATGGGCCTTAGTGGGAGGCGCCCCAGCCCACCTAGGGGCTGGTGCCTTCTCACACTTGGCCCATGTATGCCTCTGGGGTTGGTGGCCCCACCTGGTGGACCCCCGGGACCCTTCTGGTGGTCCCGGTACATTACCGATAAACCCCGAAACCTTTCCGGTGACCAAAACAGGACTTCCCATATATAAATCTTTACCTCCAGACCATTTCGGAACTCCTCGTGACATCCGGGATCTCATCCGGGACTCCGAACAACATTCGGTAACCACATACTAACTTCCTTTATAACCCTAGCGTCATCGAACCTTAAGTGTGTAGACCCTACGGGTTCGGGAGACATGCAGACATGACCGAGACGTTCTCCGGCCAATAACCAACAGCGGGATCTGGATACCCATGTTGGCTCCCACATGTTCCACGATGATCTCATCGGATGAACCACGATGTCAAGGACTTAATCAATCCCGTATACAATTCCCTTTGTCTATCGGTACGATACTTGCCCGAGATTCGATCGTCGGTATCCCGATACCTTGTTCAATCTCGTTACCGGCAAGTCTCTTTACTCGTTCCGTAACACATCATCCCGTGATCAACTCCTTGATCACATTGTGCACATTATGATGATGTCCTACCGAGTGGGCCCAGAGATACCTCTCCGTCACACGGAGTGACAAATCCCAGTCTCGATTCGTGCCAACCCAACAGACACTTTCAGAGATACCCGTAGTGTACCTTTATAGCCACCCAGTTACGTTGTGACGTTTGGCACACCCAAAGTATTCCTACGGTATCTGGGAGTTGCACAATCTCATGGTCTAAGGAAATGATACTTGACATTAGAAAAGCTTTAGCATACGAACTACACAATCTTGTGCTATGCTTAGGATTGGGTCTTGTCCATCACATCATTCTCCTAATGATGTGATCCCGTTATCAACGACATCCAATGTCCATGGTCAGGAAACCGTAACCATCTATTGATCAACGAGCTAGTCAACTAGAGGCTTACTAGGGACATGGTGTAGTCTATGTATCCACACATGTATCTGAGTTTCCTATCAATACAATTCTAGCATGGATAATAAACGATTATCATGAACAAGGAAATATAATAATAATCAATTTATTATTGCCTCTAGGGCATATTTCCAACACCCACATCATCAAGTGAGAAACAAACCTTCAATGAAGAATTGATTCTAATGGTGAAGAACTTCAACAAGTTCTACAAGAGTAGAAGCAAAGAAAGAAGCTCCAAGTCAAGGTACTACAATGACAAAAGATCTTCTAGTCGTGAGCGTAATTGCTACAATTGTGGAAGACTCGGACACTACTCCAACGAGTGTACGGCTCTCTACAAAAGAAGAGAAGATTCTCCCAAAAGAAGAAGTAGAAGAGAAGAGTCACCACCAAGAGAAAGGAGGAGTAGAGATGATCGTTATGAACGAAGACCCTCTCGGAGAAGCAAGGACTCGGAAAGGAAGGATAAGTCATCAAGGAGCTACACAAAAAGAAGACATCAAGCTCATGTTGGTGAATGGGTATCCGGCTCCGACTCCGACAATCACTCTAAAAGAAGTTATCACTCCGACTACGAATATACTCAAGATGAAGGTGTTGCCGGTCTAGCACTTGTGTCAACCAACTCCTATGACATATTTGACTCACCAAATGAAGGAATTGGAAGATGCTTCATGGCCAAAGGTCCAAAGGTAACACATCCCGAGTATGTTGATTTCAATAGTGATGAAGATGATTTGCTAGGTGATGATGATTTACTTGTTGACAACTCTAGTGATGAAAACTATGATGAAACGTCAATTAATCATGCTAATCAAGATAAAACGAATGACGATGATAAGAAGGAGATTGAGCGTCTAACTAAAGAACTAAACACTCTTAAGAGCTCATGAAACTACCTTGGAAAATCATCGAGAACTTTTAAAGACTCATGATAAGCTACGCTTTGAAAAGCTCAACCTTGAGCAAGAGCATGAGTTTTTAAAGGCAATCAATGATGATCTTCGCAAGAAAAGTTCTTCTTAAATTTCCAAGCATTTACTCTTGTCTACTTACATGCCACAAGTTAAATCTAGCAACAAGAACAAGAAAGATGCTTCATCTAGTAGTAACAACAATCATGCTAAATCCAATGTTTTTACTTCTAGTAGTTCTCTTGATTCCACTAATTATTCTCTTAGCCAAGTTACACTTGAGCAAGAAAATAGCTTATTGAAGGGAAATGTATAGAAAGGTGTTTACAAGAGCCTTGCCGGAAGTAAGCAATTTGAGGAAATTGTACGCAAGCAAGGAAGACACCGGAAGAATCAAGGTGTTGGTTTTGAACAAAAGTTCAATGCCAATGGAGTTGAGTGGGAAGAAGATCAATACCCCATGACGAAGTTTGTTCCTCAACAAGAGAAGTATGATCCTACTTCTTTCAAAGGGACACAAGCTCAATATGATCTTCCACCACAAGACCACAAGCTAAAAGGCAAGGACAAGCTTCAAGAGGAAATTGATGCATTTGAAGAAGCACCCAAGCCCTTGGTCAAGTGAGTTCCCAAGACTACATCAAGTTCTACTTCATCAAGTACAACTACAACTCCAAGGATTCCCATCAAGATGGTGTGGATCCAGAAGAAGAAGAACTAGAGAGTTCTTGAGGATGACTCCGCCAACATACTTCACTCTTATCATTTTGGCGAGAACAAGTGCAAACAACTTCCATATCTTGCACTAGTTCAAGGAGTCACAAACCCTCTTGTTAGTAAGACAAGGGACAAGGTAACATAATGCTTTCATGGACATCATCTTGTGTATGCATCACTCTATGTCTATGGATATCCTTGTTTGTTCCTTGTGGGACTAACCCGTGTAGGTATTGAAAGTGCAACTCACTCCAAAGGATTGCTCCAAATGATCTACATCAACATTGGGCATCTACATCTTCAACACCTACATGAATTCATCATCGACAAAACCGAAGGTTAGTTCATCCCTCTAAGGGGGGATATCACATCTAGGGGGAGCTTTACTCTAATCAATTGAGTTAAAGTAACTCTAATGGTGTGAACACATCAATGCTTTATGTAAAAGTGGTAACCCCACTTGTGCTTAAATGATGAGTATGACCTATGATCAAATGTTCTCATTTGACTCCTATGTCAATATACTCATATATAGATGACCTAGTCATCGCCAAATTGATTGATAGATGCTAGAGTGTTTGTGCATGCTTTGTCACATATTTCATTTTCCATTTTATTGTGTGAGCATGTTGGTTGCATACTTTACTCATTCAAGGACATCCATTTGTAGTTTTGATTGTTTGGATCTTTATCTTTTGCCAAATGGATGGACAAGAATGCCTAAGAACTCCCTCTAGCTATCTATGCTTTTCTCATCTCAAACTCTATTCATGCTACATCACAAAGTTTGATCAAGTCAGATTCGAACCACTCTGTGTGAGGAGCACTCGGAGTTCCCGATTCGTCATAGACTTAAACCTCCAAAACCTCTTTGTGCATCTCGGTCTGACCGATTCATCCTTTTCGGTCCTACCGAGTCACTAAGTTGATCTAGGGTTTTCAATCTCGGTGCAACCGATTAGAACCTTTCGGTCACACCGAGTTGCAGTAACTGCCTACACTTTTGCATCTCGGTGCCACCGAGTCGTTCCACTCGGTCACACTGACAGGGTCAGGTTATATATACCGACGGGCCAAATTTTGGAAATTTTTCCGAACCTTCTCGCTCGCGCATAACCTGCTCTGCCTCTTCGGGTCTCCGGATCGTCCTCTCGTCGCCAGCGACCTCCCGCCGCTGGTCTCCGCCGCCGTCAACGGAAATCTTCACTGCCGTTGCCGCCGTAGCAAGTTCGTCGCTGAACTAGGGTACGAACTTGATCTTTGTGCTAATCCTTAACTCCGGTTCTTAGCACATTGCTTTGCCATGATTCTTGCCACGATCGAAATCATCCTGTCCAGCGAAAACATCCCGTAGATTAGTTTTGATTTGAAAATTTAGGGTTAGGTCTCCGCCGAATTCATCTCGGACCGACCGAGTTGTAGAAATCGGTCTCACCGATTTTGGCTTAGGCCAGAGCACACGCGTTTTCGGACTGACCAAAAATGGCAAATTGGTGTGACCGAGTTTGATTCTTTGTGAAACCCTAGCAGTCTCGGTACCACCGAACTATGACTCGGTCTGACCGAGTTCACTAGTTTAGGTTCCAAAAGCTGCTTCAGTATCACCGAGTTTACAAATCGGTAGATCCGAAATGCTTTCTATGAAGAACTAAAACTAAGTTTTTAAGTCATCCTTTTTGCAAAACTCCTGTACTTTGTGATGCTTATCTACTCTACCTCATCTATAACCTATTCACAGGGTCTGCTGTCAAAGTATTTGCAGAGATGTCTGACTAGAGTGATAGTCAGAACAGGTCTGAGCAATAGGTGCAGACGAGTGAGGGTTCAGATCCCTCTAGCAGCTATGATGAAGGCATTAGGAGCACACCAAGCAATTTGCCAAAGGCTGCTACCAGGACAAGGAAGAAGAGGAATTCTGACTCTGAAGATGAAGATTATGTGGCAGTTGAAGACGAAGCCACTTCAAAGAAGAAGGTGTTAAAGAAAGAGTATGGCACAACTGCAACTAAGCCAGGAATGAAAACTAAGATGCTAGCAAGAAGACAACCAATGTCAAAGCCAAGGAAAGTTGCCACAGGGGAAACCATGAAGTTCACCATTGAATCAGATGATGGTGAAGTAGCAGGTGATGGTAAGAAGAAGAGGGCCAGAACCACTACTGCCAAAGTTCTTGGCAAGCCCTCAATGAGAAGAGATTCAGAAGAAGAGGATGCTGCACCAGCACCCAAAGCTCAAAAGCTTATGGGAGATGCAATCAAAGCAGGGGCTTCTCTATCTAAGCCCAAAGCTGCTCCCAAGGCTGCTGCTCCAGCTCCAAAGCCAAAACCCAAGAGAAGCACTAGGAATATCCCTGCTGAAGAAAAGAATAAGGCCCCTATTGGTGTCAAAACCGGCAGTTCTCGGGTAGGGGGTCCCGAACTATGCGTCTAGGCGGATGGTAAAAGGAGACAAGGGACACGATGTTTTTACCCAGGTTTGGGCCCTCTCGATGGAGGTAAAACCCTACTCCTGCTTGATTAATATTGATGATATGGATAGTACAAGAGTAGATCTACCACGAGATCAGAGAGGCTAAACCCTAGAAGCTAGCCTATGGTATGATTGTTGCTATCCTACAGACTAAACCCTCCAGTTTATATACACACCGGAGGGGGCTAGGGTTACAGAGAGTCGGTTACAATGGGAGGAGATCTACATATCCGTATTGCCAAGCTTGCCTTCCACACCAAGGAAAGTCCCATCCGGACACGGGATGAAGTCTTCAATCTTGTATCTTCATAGTCCAGGAGTCCGGCCAAAGGTCATAGTCCGGCTGTCCGGACACCCCCTAATCCAGGACTCCCTCAGTAGCCCCCGAACCAGGCTTCAATGACGATGAATCCGGCGCGCAGATTGTCTTCGGCATTGCAAGGCGGGTTCTCCTCCAAATTCCGAATACCTGTTAAATAGTGTCCGGCTTCTCGTGAATGCTGCGCTCCTTGGCTTCCATGCCCAATAATGGCCACCTTCCATGTGTCAAGCGAATGTGAAGAGCCAGGGTGTTTTTGTATTTACCCCTAGCTATGTAAATGAGCTGCCTATTAAAGAGACGAGGATTTAGATCCAAATCACACCATCCTCCCTTAGCGAGCATTCATCGGAGCGCACTCGCGAGAGATTCATTCCATCATGGCCGGTCGACGCAGCTCTTCCTCTCGCTCCCCCAGCCCCAAGCCTGGAGATTGGGAGAGATGTTCCGTCCCGCACAGCCAACTAGTGACAATTCAGACCCAGGGATTTCTCCCCCCAGCATACATGGTCCTGGTTCGAGCCGGGCTCGCCACCTATAACGGCGGAGAGCAAGCGGAGAGCCTTCCCAATCCCTCCAAGGGAGAGCGGGTATGCCTTGTCCCTTATTTGATAAGAGGACTCGGATTTCCAATTCATCCGTTTCTCCGGGGGCTCCTGGAGTTCTACGGCCTCCAGTTGCACAGCCTTACGCTTGCCTCCATACTGCACATCGCGGGCATCGTGGCCCTTTGCGAGCTGTTTTTGGGCTGCGAGGCTCATTTCGCGCTATGGAAGATGTTGTTTTGCCTTATGCCCCATTCTCAGAGGGGGTCAATATATCAAGTAGGCGGAGCCGAAGTATGGCGCATCGCCGGGACCGGATATCTATCCGGAACCCCAAAGAAGACGTCTGAAGACTGGCCCTCAGAATGGTTTTATATAGAAGACGTCCCCCTCCCGGATCCTATTCGGATCAGCCTTCCCGAGTTCAATTATGCTCCTTTGAAGAAGCACCTAAGCTGGCGTCCATGGAGCCCCCAGGAGGAAGATGACAGGGACGTTCTTTACCTGATGAGTCGGATAAGGTTGTTAGCTCAATCCGGATTGACCATGATCGAAGTCATGGCCATATGCATTATGCGGGGGGTGCAACTGCTTCAATATAGAGGCCACCCCATGTGGGATTTCAATGGGGAGGATGGCGCCTCCCGCTGCGGCCGCAAGGGGTCGGACTCGGTCGCTGCTCTAGTAAAGATCTTGTCCGATCTGTACAAGGGAGAAGAGGAGGAATTCCTCCGCATCAATCCACATGGCGGATTTTCTATGTACAATCCTCCGGGCTGGGTAAGTTGACACTTTTTCTTGCCCATCCGTTCCGTATTCCCATAGTTAAGTATTTTATCTTGTGATTTCAATGCAGGAGCTGCGTAAGGCTGTGAGGGAGATAACCAGCCTGCCTCCACAACCCGAGGATCCGGAGCGGTCCCTCGACCCGGCCTCCCAAGAGGATCCGGACATATCTGTGGAGCTAATCGATAGGGTATTTTACCAATTGAGCAGCGACAATGCCTTGGTGGCCATTATGGCCGATTACCCTGGGCTACTTCCAGCCTCACAGGTAACTGAGACCGAAGTCCCAGTACTTTGAAAAGGATCCGTCCTTGCATATTTTTGTTTACCGTATACCAACAGTGTTTTGCAGGGGAGGCCCTTGGGACGTAATGCCGAGCCCGCCGCGACTAGCCAACGAGGGGCTGCGAGGCCAGATAGGCTGAAAAGAAACGCAGTTCGGACTGAGACACCGGCGCAGCGGTATGGCGCGCCATCTTACTCCATGATATCATTCTCAGAGGCATACTAACGCCCGTGCTTTCTTAAGGAAAAAGAACGCTCGCCGGACTATATCCGGAGAGGTCGCCAATCACACCTCCACCAGTCAGGCTCCAAGGCCGGATCTGGAAGCGGAAGCAAATACGAGGCGCGCGCCGGATGCTCCTCCGATAAAGGATGCAGACAGATTGTCCGCCACAAATTCCGAGGTGGAGAGTGCCATGAACCACAGGCGTCGCTGGGCCGTTCTCCGTGACGCTTGTTTCTCCCAAGAGGCATTTGATGCCTTCAACTCGTGAGACGCGTACCTCCGTGCTGCTCAAAATGGTCTAGCCAGAGCCACAGATCAGTATGTAAAGGACATACGGGTGAGAAAATTTGGTGATTATATATATCAGTAGCCCCTGTGACTTGAAACAGTTAGAATAACTGATTTAAGGATCATTTGTTATGCAGGTTCTTACAGAGAAGAATACCCAACTGTCCCATGAGCTGGAAGAGTGCAAAGCCCAACTTCAGGCCGCACTAGCCGCAGAAGAGAAGTCCAAGAAGACCCCCTCTGGTAAGACATATTGAAAATGATAGATACCATATAGAGTGTGGCATATGTGCAGGTATAACAATGAAATTGTAGATGACGCCGGAGGAAATCGGGATGAGCAACAACTCCGACGCCAGCTAGAGGCTGGCGAGAGTGTGCTTACCAAGGTTAGGCAGGAGAAGAATAATCTCCAGGATGCCAACACCCAGCTGAGCGTGGAACTAAGGGATGTTCGTGCCCAACTATCGGACTCCGTGAAGGAGAATCAGCGGCTTCGATGCGGCATTTTTAGTAAGTGCTTGAACGAAATTTGAAAAGGAGTTCGGCGAAGAAGTCGGCCAACAGAGTTATGTCTGTAGGTATGCTAACAGGTCGTCCTGCGGAGGAAATACCTGGTTCTACGGGTGACCTTCTTCCCAAGCTCTCACAACTGCACGAACGAGTTCGGCAGGTGATGCAAGGCGTCGCCCAGGCCTTGTGGCCATCCGTCTCTATGCCCGAAGGCCTTGGAGAGCTTGCGGAAAAGCTTAAGGGAGCGCGGCAGCGCTTCCGATTATGGAAGATATCGGCCTGCCGTCTAGGTGCCAGGGAAGCCTGGGCCATGGTGAAGATGCGGTACATGAAGGCTGACCCAAACCACATGGCCGAGGTCGGACCTGTGGGGCCTGATGGGAAGGAGATCCCCATGAGCTTAGTGTACGGCCAAGTGGAATTGCCCGCAAAGTATTCCCAACAGGATTGTAGACTAGACAGCCTGTTGGATGGTATAGCAGAGGAATTTAACCAGTCAAATTGACTATGTAATTTAAAGTGACATGTATAAAGCCTTCTAGCCGGATTGTAGATCATTTGTCATGGCGGACCTTTTCGCTTCAACCTCGGGACCCAACAGTCCGGACTATATCCGAATACCCTCTCGGTTATGTAAGAACCGGGGCATGCATGGAGACCAGGCGTAGGGGTCATTAGTGCTTGAACAGACAAGTGCCCAACTAGTTATGTTATATTACATGGTTAGTAAGAAACATCTTCCAGGGAGAATAGTTCCGTTAGGGGTTCCTTTCCCTGGGACGCATGCCCTAAAGTGCATGTCCGGGCTGCGAAAAGAGACGCAGAAAAACGTCTGGGGGCACATATGTAAATAAGTGAGAAATCATCTTTAGTTCACCGACTGAATATTCCCTTAAGAACGCTAGCTTTCGGCTTCACCCAGTCTGAGGTACACATCTGGCTGACCCGGCAGTAACAATCGCAGAGGTGCTCCCCTTATGCCATAGCCGAATTAACGGGAACGTAGGGCATAAATACAAGAGCCAGGCAACCCAGCTTGGCCAAAACTTAAGTCATATCAATGCATATAATGGTGAATAAAAGGTACATACGGAAGGATGACACATGTGCTGGGCATGAAGCCCGTATAAATAAATAAGCTTATGTGAAAGAAGCCCCCAGGTATCATGAGCGCGGATAGCGCGTCAATTGTGCGCAAATAAGACGCAGATTGGCCCTTAAAGGCTGTGAGAGAAAAGAAGCGGAGAAGGAGAGAAATAAAAGACAGATATTAAAAAATGGACAGAGGAAGGAGACGAACACAGAGTCCGGTGCTAGGTGTAGAATCTTCGGAGTCTGGCTGCATTCCATGGGTTTGGCTCGAGTCGATTATCCGATGCATCCGGCAGACGGTACACTCCACCAGTCAGAACTTGGTCAATAATGAAGGGACCCTCCCATTTGGGCTTGAGTTTGTCCTTTTTCTTCTCCGGTAGGCGTAGAACTAATTCGCCAACATTATAATTTTTGGCCCATACTTCTCTACTTTGGTATCTTCGAGCCTGCTGTTGATAAAATGTGGAACAGGCTTTTGCCACATCATGCTCCTCCTCTAGGGCGTCCAAACTGTCTTGCCGATCGAGCTCGGCTTCTCTTTCTTCGTACATGCGCACTCAAGGTGAGTCATGAATTATGTCGCAGGGCAAAACCTCCTCTGTGCCGTATACCATAAAGAATGGAGTATATCCGGTAGTGCGATTCGGCGTGGTCCGCAGCCCCCAGAGTACGGAGTCGAGGTACCCAGTGCGTGTTAGATTCCTTTAGGGACTGCACTAATCTGGGTTTGATGTTGCTCATGATAAGATCGTTTGCTCATTCGACTTGACCGTTAGTTTACGGGTGGTAGACGGAAGCATAATCTAGCTTGATGCCCATGTTTTTGCACCAGAGTTTTACCTCGTCGGCCGTGAAGTTCGTGCTGTTATCCGTGATGATGCTGTGGGGGACACCATAACGGTGTACAACCCTGGATATGAAGTCTATCACTGGTCCAGATTCGGCCGTTTTAATAGGTTTGGCCTCTATCCATTTGGTGAATTTATCCACCATGACCAGCAAGTATTTTTTTTCTTGTGGGTTCCTCCTTTAAGGGGTCCAACCATGTGAAACCCCCAGACCGCAAAGGGCCAAGTGATGGGGATTGTTTGGAGGGCGGTGGGTGGCATATGGCTTTGGTTTGCAAAAAGCTGGCAACCAACACAGTGTTGGACTAAGTCCTGAGCGTCTGCCCGGGCCGTCGGCCAATAAAAGCCTGTACGGAAGGCCTTGCTTATAAGGGTCCGGGCTGCAGCGTGGTGGCCGCCGAGTCCGGCATGAATTTATGCTAGCATATTCCGCCCTTCCTCTTCGGAGATGCACCTTTGAAGGACTCCGGTGGTGCTTTTCTTATAAAGCTCCCCCTCATGGACCTTATAGGCTTTAGATCGCCGCACTATGCAGCGTGCCTCGTTTTGGTTCTCGGGGAGTTCCTGCCTAGTTAGGTAGGCTAGAAATGGTTCTGTCCACGGGGCGATGACGGCCATTATAGCGTGGGCTGAAGATGT
Organism: Triticum monococcum; assembly: GCA_034509565.1. Taxonomy (NCBI): domain Eukaryota; kingdom Viridiplantae; phylum Streptophyta; class Magnoliopsida; order Poales; family Poaceae; genus Triticum; species Triticum monococcum. Next base: position 592,004,713 of record CM067841.1, on the reverse strand, counting down.
TATTTCGATGGCAGAGCCTCCGATTATGTCAGAGTGTTCGGTGTCGGGCAGTGCGGTTGGGTTCGGGCTGTTATTGCCGGGTTCCCCTTCCCATACTACGGATGGCTTGAACAGCCTCTCCAAAAAGATATTGGGGGGGGGGACTGCATCGCGTTTTGCACCGATGCGTGCCAGGACATCAGCCGCCTGATTGTTTTCCCAGGCTATATGGTCAAATTCAAGCCCCTTGAATCGAGCTGACATTTTTAGGACGGCGTTGCGATAAGCTGCCATTTTCGGATCCTTGGCATCAAAGTCTCCATTTATTTGGGATATTGCAAGGTTCGAATCCCCGCGCACCTCTAGGCATTGAATGCCCATGGATACTGCCATCCGGAGACCATGTAGAAGGGCCTCATATTCGGCTGCGTTGTTGGAGTCCGTATACATTATCTGGAGTACGTATTGAAATGTATCTCCTGTTGGGGACGTCAAAACGATGCCAGCCCCCAGACCAGCCAACATTTCGGAGCCGTCGAAGTGCATGATCTAGTTGGAATATGTGCCATACTCTTTAGGGAGTTCGGCTTCCGTCCATTCGGCGACGAAGTCGGCCAATACTTGCGACTTAATGGCTCGCCGTGGCTTGTAAGTTATGTCGAACAGGAGGAGCTCAATGGCCCATTTGGCAATCTGTCCCGTGGCGTCGCGGTTGTTTATAATATCATTAAGTGGCACTTCTGAGGCTATCGTTATCGAACACTCTTGAAAGTAGTGTCGCAGCTTCCGGGATGCCATGAATACCGCGTACGCTATCTTTTAATAATGCGGGTACCGTGACTTGCATGGAGTAAGGATAGTGGATACATAGTAGACCGGCTTTTGAAGGGGTAATTTATGTCCGTCCGTTTCTCCTTCGACGACGAGCACTGCACTCACAACTTGATGAGTTGCCGCAATGTATAGCAGTATTGGTTCGCCAATGTTTGGCGCGGCCAGGACTGGGTTGGTTGCCAATATGGCTTTTATTTCTTCCAATCCGGCTGTGGCGGCATCCGTCCACTCAAAGTGTTCGGTGCGCCGAAGGAGGCGATAAAGGGGTAATGCCTTTTCTCCTAGGCGGGAGATAAAGCGGCTTAGAGCCGCCACGCATCCAGTTAATTTCTGGATTTGTTTGAGGTCCGTTGGGATGTCCAATTGTGACAGAGCTCGGATCTTGGCCGGATTTGCTTCAATTCCTCTACCGGATACAATGAAGCCCAAGAGCTTTCGGGCTGGCACGCCGAAAACGCATTTTTACGGGTTGAGCTTGATGTCATATGTTCGGAGGTTATCGAATGTGAGTCTCAAGTCGTCTACTAGAGAGTCAACATGCTTGGTTTTGACGACCCCATCATCTACGTATGCCTCCACTATTTTGCCGATCTGGTTTGCCAGGCATGTCTAAATCATGCGCTGATATGTTGCGCCGGCGTTTTTTAGCCTAAAGGGCATTGTGTTGAAGCAGAAGGGGCCGTATGGTGCGATGAATGTCGTTGCGGCTTGGTCGGGCTCCGCCATCTTAATTTGATGGTAGCCGGAGTATGCGTCGAGGAAACACAATGAGTCGTGTCCTGCGGTAGCATCGATAATTTGATCGATGCGGGGGAGGGGGAAGGGATCCTTTGGGCAGGCCTTGTTGAGGTCCTTGAAATCGACGCACAGGCGCCAGGATTTATCCTTCTTTGGTACGATCACCAGGTTTGCTAGCCAGTCCGGGTGTTTTATTTCTCTAACGAATCCGGCCTCCAATAATTTGGCTAGTTCCTCTCCCATAGCTTGTCTCTTAGGTTCAGAGAAGCGCCGAAGAGCCTGCTTGACCGGCTTGAATCCTTTTAGGATATTGAGGCTGTGCTAGGCCAGCCTGCATGGGATTCCTAGAATGTCTGAGGGATGCCAGGCGAATATGTCCCAATTCTCACGCAGGAAATCTCGCAGTGCGGCGTCCACGGCGAGGCTTAACCGTGCCCCGATGGTGGCTGTTTTTGTAGGGTCCGTTGGATGGACTTGGATTTTGACTGTTTCATCCGCTGGTTTAAAGGAGGTAGACTTGGATCTCTTATCAAGTATCACGTCGTCCCTGTCCACCGTGGAGCGCAGGGCAGTCAGTTCCTCGGCCGCGAGGGCTTCGGATAATGCTTCGAGGGCCAATGCGGCTGTTGTAACATCCCAAAATTCTAAATTTTGAAATGTTACAATAAATAGATATATTGATTGATTGTTTGATTGTTGTGTGATTGATTGAGTGAAATTCGAAACGTTTTGAAAGTTAAATGAGGGGGAATAAAAGGACTCTCCCAAACTTTCATTTTGCATTCGTGATCTCCGTGAATTCAAATTCTTCTCACCACGAAATTCTGGAGAGAAGATGACATGACTTCTTCCATTTATTTAAATGACAAGGGGTGTTGAAAATATTTGAATTTCATTTGAAAATATTTTCAATTATGAAACTTTAAACAACTCAATGATTTTCACAAGAGAAGATAAAATGACTTTTTCAAACATATGAAATATGAGTTGGGAGTTTAAAAGGATCAAAATTTAAAATCCTTTTGAAATTATTTTCAATTTGGAGTTATTTGGGTTTTATTCAAATTATTTTTCTCCAAAAATAAAATACATGGAAAATAGGGTAACATGATTCTCTAAAATAGAAAATTGAAGAGAAATAAATTTGATTTCATTTTGGTATTTCTAAAATGATTTTTATTGGATTTTATTAGACTAGTAGCACTCTTTGAATTATTTGAATTTGTGTGAATTTTATTTAATGCTAGGAAAATGTTAATCTTGTAGAAAATATTTTTATGAAAATTTTGATAAACAATATGCCTATATAAAGTTTTATTTTATTTTCATTTTATAGTTTATCGCATTCTATTAAAAAAAATTGCGCGCGCGCCTGAAACTAACTGTCGCCCACGTGCGCATCATAATATCAGTGGGCGCCCTATTTTTTTTCTTTATCCTATATGGGCCAGGCCCAGCCAGCCTTTTTCATTTTTTTTTCTTAGGCCGAATTTTCTAAAAAAAACTGCACCGCAGCGTGCGCGCAGCCGGCCAAATGTCTTTAGACCCATCCGTCTCTTTTCTTCTCTATTTCGTATATTTTCGTTTACGTTTAGTCTCACATTGCTTAGCCTTTGACTTCTAAACCACTTTTCCGTCAATAAATATAGACCTATAGAGCTTCCAAAAATCATCCGATTCGGGTTAAATCAATATTTTGGTTTGACTAGATTCATTTAAGAAAAATATATTTCTCCTCTCCAGCGCGACTTCTAGAAATTTTCTCTTCTCTCCAAAGTCATCTTTTCTCTGACTTATAAAGGTATCTTTCTTTATTTATTTTTTTCTTTTATACTTCTATAGTTTATTATTTTTTTGACTAATACAATAGAATAATTAGATTATCAATTAGTCTACGTATTTATACGTTAGACCTTAACCATAGCTATTTTTTTTCTCATAAAACAGTTTGGCCCTGATTTTTCAAATAGCCATAACTTTTCACTCGTTTATCCAAATTAGATGAAACCAGCGCCTATAGCTTCGTCTTATTTTCACCTATCCAGTGAACCTGTCACATCAACTTTTTGAAATTTTCAAATTTCGAATTTTGTTTAGACTTATATTCAAACTTCTTTTAATCATAACTTGAGTTCCGTAGTTCCGTTTGAGTTGATTCTTTTTGTAAATCAGAGCTCTTTACCTAAACTTTCTGATAAGGCCAAATTCATATAATTTTGGTACTGTTAGAAATTGTTTTATGTTGCAAGAGTTATTTGCTTGGTTTTGATGTTTTCTGAATTGTCTTCTTCGATCTTTCTGGTCTTTTGAGTGATTGCTTATGTGTGGTTACTATTGATTGCTTACGATAGATTGACCGAAGTGTGACGAGTAGAGCTATCAAGAGTTTTGAGTGCGAATCATCTTCATCAACATTGCAGGCAAGTTCATACTTTGATCATACCTCTCTCATACCCAGTTTTTATTGCATTAGATCAAACCTCAAACATTGCATGATTAGGATCTAATTAAATTGTGGGTATTGGGAAGTAGATGATGAGGTAGGAACCTATTGCCCTGCATTCAAACCTTGGGAGTTACTAACGTTATGCTTAGATTGCCATGCTGTGCTAGTAGACGTGGATTGGGTTTTGAGAGTATTCATGACAGATGTGAGATTGTTAATTAATGATTTACTTAAGGTGGCAACTTAAACACACATCTGGGTGGATTGAGGTACCTGGGTATTCTAGGATTGCCTGTCTAGGCACCTGGGTAGACCAGGATTGCCTGTTTTTTTATGGACCGCCACCCAGGCTCAAAGGGATCATGAGATTTTTCATACTAGAAACTTCCGTGTGCAGCCACAAGCTATTATGGGCTCTAGCATAGTTGATTAAGTCGTGCGAACTCTTACATGGTAGACTAGCAGATGTAGGGGAAAGTAGGTGTAACAGTCTATCCATCGTAAGGTGCTAGCGCTTCTGAAAGACTATGTCTCGGTCATCCGTCTTCTCAAACACCATGTAGTGCGAGAAACCAAACGGAGGCGATCGAGTCTTGTGGGGAAAAGTGCGCAAACCTAAACTAATCATGATTAGCCGTGTCCCCGGTTATGGACGTCTTGAGTATCTAGTACTTGGATTATCATATGAATCCCATCATGTTACTTTAAATTAATTTTGTTGGGTTTAATGATGTTACTTAATTGGGATTAAGAATGCTGTCAACCATTCTCAATGTTCAACAACCACCATGATAGTTAAATAAAATTTAGTCCTTTGTAGTAGGGAAAAATTGGCTTTTCGCAAAAACCTTATAACCATAGAGCTTTTCCACCAGCCAAATATGCATGTAGTGATAGCCTTTATTCATCATTCTCTATGGGGTGAATTTGCCAGTACATTCAATGTACTAACCCTCTGTGGTTGCAACGTCTCATGTTGTAGGATTATCTTACGACGAGTAAGTGATACGTTAGGGTTACGATTTCTACACTCAACTTTGCCGTTGGTGTTGATGGGAATCCACAACCTTGTTACTTCCGCTATTTTGGATTGAGGTAATAGTATTTACGTTACTTATACATGTGATTTACCTCTGTTATAAATCCTCGAGTATTGTGCGTGTCAGCATACCGATCCAGGGATGACACTTAAGCACAGAGACTTGATCCATTCGGGTCAGGTCGCTACAGCTATCTTGTTTTCAGCGTGGAGTGTTGTGTCCGGATCGCTAGCGAGAGTGATGATTCCGTTGGGCCCGGTCATTTTGAGCTTCATGTACCCGTAATGGGGTATGGCTTGGAATATTGTGAACGCCTCCCGCACTAGAAGGGTGTGGTATCTGTACTGAACGGAGCCACTTGGAACGTAATCTCTTCGGACCTGTAATTCTCCGGCGTGCCGAACACCACATCTAGTGTGATTTTGCCTGTATAGCGCGCTTCCCAACTAGGGATTATTCCTCTAAAGGTTGTGCTGCTTTGCTCGATGCGGTTCCAGTCTATTTCCATTTTTTGAAGGGTTTCCTCATAGATGAGGTTTAATCCGCTGCCGCCGTCCATGAGCACCTTAGTGAGTCGAAAGCCGTCCATGATTGGACTGAGGACCAATGCAGCTGGTGCTTGGGCTGTTCGGAACTTAGGTTCATCACTGTCATTGAAGGTAATAGCCGTGTCACTCCATGGGTTTATTATTGCCACATGGTAGACTTCGGCAAGGCTGCGGAGTGTTCACTTTCGCATATTATTTGATGCGGAAGTATCGAAGACTGTTAATACCATATTGGTATCCCTGGGATGGTGCTCCGTGGCTTCTGGAATTAGAAGATCTTTGCCACTTTTGGCTACCTGCCGGAGTATCCAACATGCTCTAAGGCTATGAGTTGGTATGGCGCCCTCTGTACAGTGAATTTTACAGGGTCCATTGAGCCATCCCTCCAGTACGGTTCCATGCCCTGTAGAGGGTTTTTGCCTTTTTGTTTTTAACCCGGGTGTCTGGTGATAATGCACCCTTTTATTTCGGACCGGGTTCGTATTCAGGGCCGGATTGTCCCAAAATTTTATTTCGGTTTTCCAGGCACTTTCCATCGCACAATACTTTCATACTATGGACGCCAAGTCAGCGAAGCGTGTAATTTCACGGCGACTTACGGTATTGAGGATTCCCTTGTCCGTGCAATTATTGCAGAAGAATGAGATTGCGTCTTCCTCGCGGCAACCCTTGGTCCTGTTCATTACCAGGAGGAATCTGGCCCAATAATGGTGTACTGTTTCTCGGGGCTCTTGACTAATTTGGGATAGATCGCTTATGCTTGGGTGGGTGGGTGGAATTGAATCTGAAACCTCACCCAATCTGAGACCCGGGGGCCAAGGAGTTTCCAATCTTGGAAATTCGGGTTCTTGGATGCTGTCCGATGAATTTGGCCCGCTGCCTGACTCCAGGTTCAGGGCTTGAGTGACGTCCTCCCGTGCACGGGTATCCGGCTTGGAGGGCTTGGGAATCCGGACATAGCTAGTCCTCAGGATGGATGAAGGGTCGCCACATTGTTCCTCCACCACTGCAACGTGATGGGTGACCTGGGGAGAGTTAATCTCTCTTAGATCAGGTTTAGGCCCAATCTGATCGTAGTCCGTAGCGACTCCCAGGGCGGCGATGCGATCCAAGAGCTCGTTTAAGGAAGAGAGCTCCATTGGATCTATCTGCTCGGCGAATTCCGATTGACGTGAAGATTGCTTTCAATGACCCGAGAAGTCATCGTCGGCGCAGCGGTCGAACAGGCGGTCATAAGAAAAATGCCTAGCCGGAGAGTTTGGCCGACAACCAGAGCTCCCCCAGCAACAGTGCCGTCTTTAAAGACGGGACGAGGCATCCTTCCTGATGGCGACGGCACAGTGGAACTCTTAATGAAAGCACCAATGTCGGTGTCAAAACCGGCGGATCTCGGGTAGGGGGTCCCGAACTGTGCGTCTAGGCGGATGGTAACAGGAGACAAGGGACACGATGTTTTTACCCAGGTTCGGGCCCTCTCGATGGAGGTAAAACCCTACTCCTGCTTGATTAATATTGATGATATGGTAGTACAAGAGTAGATCTACCACGAGATCAGAGAGGCTAAACCCTAGAAGCTAGCCTATGGTATGATTGTTGTTGTCCTATGGACTAAACCCTCCGGTTTATATAGACACCGGAGGGGGCTAGGGTTACACAGAGTCGGTTACAATGGGAGGAGATCTACATATCCGTATTGCCAAGCTTGCCTTCCATGCCAAGGAAAGTCCCATCCGGACACGGGACAAAGTCTTCAATCTTGTATCTTCATAGTCCAGGAGTCCGGCCAAAGGTCATAGTCCGGCTGTCCAGACACCCCCTAATCCAGGAGTCCCTCAGCCCCAGTGCCTCAAGTTGCTGAAGAAGAAGATGATGATTCTGTTGTGTTGAGGAAGCTGAAGCCCAAGATCCCTGACCACACTGATGCACACCCAGTTACAGAGAACATGAAGATCAGGAAGGATGCATGATTGATACTATATATGGAGACAGTATGATCCATATGCTATCACGAGAAGGATTGCTGTGGACTACAGGTTTCACACTAAGGAACGGCAGGACTTCTGTGAGATAGTTTTGCTTGACAAGAAGCCCATTATGTGTGATATGAGATGGGTTGACTGGGAATTCATCAAGGAAAATGAGGATCACTTCCCTGGAGTGCTTGATAGCTTTAAGGCATGTGGAGTGGATACTTTTGTTGCCCAGAAGGTCACCAAGTGGAATGATGAGCTCATCATGCAGTTTTACTCCACTGCCCACTTCTATCCAGATGGAAAGATTGTATGGATGTCTGAGGGTACTAGGTACCAATCTACATTTGATGAGTGGGCCAAGCTTATAAATGCTCCTGAGGAACATGAGGATGACTTGGACATTTATGCAAAGAAGAAGAAAGACCACAACAGTATGGCTAACATGTACAAGGAGATCCCAGATGCTGCTTTGGATACACATAAGTTTGGATCAGTTCACTATCTGTTGTCTGGTCTGCCAACCATTAACTGGATCGTAAGGCACACACTGCTACCCAAGTCAGGTGATCACAAGATGATCAGAGGACATGCTATAAACTTGCTGCACATATTTGATGTCCCACAGAAATTCAAAGTCATGAGCCTGATTGTTGAAACACTCAAGAGGACTGCAGCTGATCAGAAGAGAAGTTGTGGGTATGCCCCACACATTCAGGAGCTAATCAATTCGAAGATGGGCAAAGGCAAATACATCTTGGATAAGGAGAACCTGCCCATCTATCCTGAATTTGAAGACAACACTGTTCTGATGAATAAGAATGAACCATCTTCAACTCAAGCACATGAAAAGAGAGAAAAGGCTAAGGCAGAGAGGGCTGCAAAGATGCCAACAGCAGAGGAGGCATCTCAGGTATTCTTGAAGAGCAAGCAAGACCAGCTTGGATATTTGATCCAATCCACCCTGAGGATTGAGAAGGGCTTGGCCACCCTGACCAAGAACCAGGAGAGTCTGGAGAGGATCATTGAGCAGAAATTCTATGACCTTGATGTCAAGGTGACAGAAATCAAAACTGCAGTTGAGCAACTTTAGGAGGAAGCATAGGAGAAGAAGGGCAAGTCTACCACAGATGCATTTGCCAGAGTGCCCAGAGGACAGCGATCTGCTGCAGTGCCAGTGAGAGACACTAGAGCCACAGCATCAGCACCAGCAGCTACAGCTCCAGTTCCACCTCCATCAGCTACTCCACTAGCTCCATCTACTTCATCAAAAGCCTTCGTCCTTGGAGTTCTCTCAACACCTCCTGCCGAAGATCAAGCCCGAGAGTCGTTTAGCACTATGCATTTTTGAACTTTTCGATAACTTGTTGCCAAAGGGGGAGAAAAATGTATAGATCATAGGCTTCGAGAGAGAGAGTGTTGGTTTTTATCTCTCTTTGCACTTATTTGGTTTGGTTTGAACCTTTATTGTGTGCTTGTGTGAGCTACTTGTGAAATACTTGTTTGATCTTGTGTTTGATCATATGCTACCCTTAATGCTTGTTGGATGATATTATCTCCCATATCCTAGATGATCATTCACTTGTTTTGGTGATGAGTGCATGCTTTAACTTCTATCATTTGGAGCGCTCCACCAAGATGTACGTGACATGGAAGAGTAACCCATGATCCTAATCGATTGTGCATTTGCATTCAAAAGAAAATTTTAAATAATGCACAAATTTAGGGGGGGCTCTTGCTTATCACATACTTCTCAAAGCGATGATGTTTTTTCAATACTATTTATCATTTGTCGAAGCTTTGGTCTATATGTTGTCATCAATTACCAAAAAGGGGGAGACTGAAAGTGCAACTATCGCTGGGTGGTTTTGGTAATTCCTAACAACATATAGGTCATTGAGCTAATGCTATTTCAGGAAAGCTCAATGATTGGCATGGCATGGATTAGAAAGTGGACCCTTCAAAATGCTAAGGACAAAAGATTGCTCAAGCTCAAAGCACAAGACTCTACATTCTCTATTTTAGTGATCCAAGATCACATTGAGTCTATAGGAAAAGCCAATACTATTAAGAAGGGATGAGGTGTTGCTTAATGAGGTGCTTGCTCAAAATGCTTAGTGATATGCTCCAAAACCCTCCACTACTTTCTCATATCCACATGCGTCCCCCACCAAATATCCAACTCGGCCCCACCGATTCTTTCTATCCGGCGCCACCGAGTTCAGTTGACATAGCCACTGCCAGAAACCCTAGTCTTTTCGGTCTCACCGATAGGGATCTCGATCTCACCGAGATGGGATTGTAATCTCTCTGTTTCCCTTCGTAACGTTTTGGTCAAACCGAGATGAGCGATCGGTCCCATCGAGATTGCAATGCAAACACTATGTTTCCTTTTCGCAACGTTTCGGGCCAACCGAGATGAGCGAATCGGTCCCATTGAGTTTGCCTGACCAACTCTCTATTTGACTATTACCAAAATCGGTCCCACCGAGTTTGTGTACTCGGTCTCTACTACCTCTTGAGCACTGCGTTGGTTTTCCCTTGAAGAGGAAAGGGTGATGCAGCAAAGTAGCATAAGTATTTCCCTCAGTTTTTTAGAACCAAGGTATCAATCCAGTAGGCGGCCACACACGAGACCCTCGCACCTACACAAACAAATAAATCCTCGCAACCAACGCGATAAGGGGTTGTCAATCCCTACACGCTCACCTATGAGAGTGAGATCTGATAGATATGATAGGATAATATTTTTGGTATTTTTATGATAAATATGCAAAGTAAAGAAAGTAAAATAAAAACGGCGCCAGAAATAGCTTGTTGTCGGGAGATTAATATGATGGAAAATAGACCCGGGGACCATAGGTTTCACTAGTGGCTTCTCTCGAGAGCATAAGTATTTACGGTGGGTGAACAAATTACTGTTGAGCAATTGACAGAATTGAGCATAGTTATGAGAATATCTAGGCATGATCATGTATATAGGCATCACGTCCGAGACAAGTAGACCGACTCCTGCCTGCATCTACTACTATTACTCCACACATCGACCGCTATCCAGCATTCATCTAGAGTATTAAGTTCAAAAGAACAGAGTAACACTTTAAGTAAGCTGACATGATGTAGAGGGATAAACTCATGCAATGTGATATAAACCCCATCTTGTTATCCTCGACGGCAACAATACAATATGTGCCTTTCTGCCCCTACTGTCACTGGGAAAGGACACCGCAAGATTGAACCCAAAGCTAAGAACTTCTCCCATTGCAAGAAAGATCAATCTAGTAGGCCAAACCAAACTGATAATTCGAAGAGACTTGCAAAGATAATCAATCATACATAAAAGAATTCAGAGAAGATTCAAATATTGTTCATAGATAAACTTGATCATAAACCCACAATTCATCGGTCTCAACAAGCACACCGCAAAAGAAGATTACATCGAATAGATCTCCGCAAGAGAGGGGGAGAACATTGTATTGAGATCCAAAAAGAGAGAAGAAGCCATCTAGCTAATAACTATGGACCCGAAGGTCTGAGGTAAACTACTCACACATCATCGGAGAGACTATGGTGTTGATGTAGAAGCCCTCCGTGATCGATGCCCCCTCCGGCGGAGCTCCGGAAAAGGCCCCAAGATGGGATCTCACGGGTACAGAAGGTTGCGGCGGAGGAATTAGGTTTTTGGCTCCGTATCTGGTAGTTTGGGGGTACGTAGGTATATATAGGAGGAAGGAGTACGCCGGTGGAGCAACAAGGGGCCCACGAGGGTGGAGGGCGCGCCTTGGGGGGGGGGGGGTAGGCGCGCCCCCTACCTCGTGCCCTCTTAGTTGATGTCTTGACATAGGGTCCAAGTCCTCTGGATCAAGTTCGTTCCGAAAATCATGTTCCCGAAGGTTTCATTCCGTTTGGACTCCGTTTGATATTCTTTTTCTGCGAAACTCTGAAATAGGCAAAAAAAACAGCAATTCTGGGCTAGCCTCCGGTTAATAGGTTAGTCCCAAAAATAATATAAAAGTGTATAATAAAGCCCAATAATGTCCAAAACAGAATATAATATAGCATGGAACAATAAAAAATTATAGATACATTGGAGACGTATCAGTCTCACCGAGATTACGTTATGCCCTAACCCTAATGATATCGGTCCCACCGAGTTGACTTGTCGGTCCCATCGAAACACCTAACGGTCACATTATGAACCAAATCAGTCTGACCGAGTTCTCTGAATCGGTCCCACCGAGTTTGGTGATTTGTGTGTAACGGTTAGATTTTGTGTGGAGGCTATATATACCCCTCCACCCACTCTTCATTCGTGGAGAGAGCCATCAGAACATGCCTACACTTCCAACACACATTTTCTGAGAGAGAACCACCTACACTTGTGTTGAGGTCAAGATATTCCATCCGACCACATAAATCTTGATCTCTAGCCTTCCCCATGTTGCTTTCCACTCAAATCTTATTTCTACCAAATCCAATCCTATGAGAGAGAGTTGAGTGTTGGGGAGACTATCATTTGAAGCACAATAGCAAGAAGTTCATCATCAACACACCATTTGTTACTTCTTGGAGAGTGGTGTCTCCTAGATTGGCTAGGTGTCACTTGGGAGACTCCGACAAGATTGTGGAGTTGAACCAAGGAGTTTGTAAGGGCAAGGAGATCGCCTACTTCGTGAAGATCTACCCTAGTGAGGCAAGTCCTTCGTGGGCGCCGGCCATGGTGGGATAGACAAGGTTGCTTCTTCATGGACCCTTCATGGGTGGAGCCCTCCATGGACTCGCGCAACCGTTACCCTTCGTGGGTTGAAGTCTCCATCAATGTGGATGTACGATAGCACCACCTATCGGAACCACGGATAAAAAATCTCTGTGTCAACATTGTGTTTGCTCCCTCAAACTCCTCCCTTTACCTTCATATGCAATTGTTTTACATTCCGCTGCTATACTCTTAGAATTGCATGTGTAGGTTGATTGCTTGACTTGTGCTAAGTTGCTAAAATCTGCCAAGAACTAAAATTGGGAAAAGGCTAGATTTTTATTTGGTCAAGTAGTCTAATCACCCCCCTCTAGACATACTTTTGATCCTACATCAACATACAAGCAAAGAATAACTCCCTCGCCCCCACCATGGCGATAGTACACACATTTATCAGCTTCGTTTACAACGAAGCCTATAGCT